>CAMQGK010000224.1:4792500-6077500 GCA_947000775.1 Pterois miles | reverse complement strand
GTGATAGATTTGTCCCTTTTACAAATTCAAAATAGTTTAATGGGGTGGGGGGTAAAGTCCTTCGCTCTGAGAACAGCTTTGTTTAAGTGACATCTTGTTGGAGGGGATGCTGAGCCACATTTGAGTTGTAACTTTATGTCCCGCCCCCTGCTGAGAGTTTGTGTGTTAGAGGACAAGAGGACACGGTAAAGTAAAAACAAGGACGATGAATTTCTGAGGAAATCACAACTGGAGAAAAATAAAACAACAATCAGTCAGCCAAGTCACATTGAACACATTATTATATGAACTGGAAATGTGCAGAGTTTGCCGTCTATAGACTCAGCACAGCAAATAATTAGTCTCTGACATGCATATTAAAATCACATATTTGCTGGGAGAAGACAGTCTCCTATCAAATGTTATGCAGCGTGACAAGATGATTATGACCATTAGTATGTGGATGTAAGCTTAATGGCAATAAGTGTGGCCGAGTGTAAAACAGCAGCTCCATTGCTTTTGAGTTTCTAATATATCTCTAATTTATAGGTGGATGAGTTGTGTCTGTCTGTCCTATGTGACAAAACCACATTGAATTCCTTATAAGGCTAGTATTACAAGTAAATATCTGTGAAAAATGGACTGTGAGCAAGTGAAGCAGCTATCCCCATGCATCCCAGCACAGGATAGTCTCAGAGAGAAGTCCCAAGCCATTTAGTTTGCTCCAAGTTATCAAGAATCACAGACTCGGTTGTTGGCACTAACATCTGCTGTGGCGATACGCGCTTTACAGTCTTTTTGCTAACTGAAGCAACCTAATGTAGATAACACAAGCAGAAACCTCGACAAAGGAACGAAACGTAGCAGCTACTATCTCTAAAGAGGGAGGAAGCTTATAGAATAAGGGTGTTGGTGGAGGGCTGAGTGACCAGACTACATACAGATAAACTCACTGTGGGTTGGTATTCAGCCACGATAGCCATACACCAACAGGGAGCGAGGAGGTCAACAGCACTTGCCTTCTGAAACTTTAATATTGCATTACCTGTTCAGGGGTGAGTAGTGATGATTTTTTTTGGGATGTACTGCTAAAATGACTGATGTAAATACTACTGCCAGATACAGGTTAGCGCTGAGTGATGAATCGTATTTTAATCGTCATCGCGTCTGAAACGTGAGGAGTAAGAAAAGTCATCATGTTTACAGATGGTTACCGAAAACCCGTAATTAAACAGGCTCCAGGGCTAAAGACTAGTATTTATCATCACGCTGCATCTTCGTCCTGCTGTGTCGGAGCTCTCCACACACAGCGAAGTCGGTGAACAGCTGATCAGAGAGGCGGCGGTGGAGACAGCGAAGAGAACCCGGTGAAGTCTAGCTGACGACAGCTACGCTCGTTACTGCAAGGAAGTGAAATAAAACCTTTGCAAGTGTGAAGCCAAGATATGTCATCATTACACCTGTTCAGCAAGCGTAAACATGATGAAACGGTTAAAAGCGATGTTTCCACCGCCGCGGTGTTTACAGAAGCACAGAGCGTTAGCTCGGCGGCTAACGGCGAGCTGTAAACAAGTTATTTAGTGGAGTTGCGAATCACCTGAATTCCCTTTAGTTAGAAGTGATCCAGCGTTTGTGGAGTTTATTACAAAGGGTGGAATGGAAGGATCGAAGCAGTGATGTGCTGTTATTGATTACGTAGCCTCGGTGTTATTAATTTATTATCCTCATAAAGTTTAGGAGCAAAGAAACCCTCGGCTACATAAACTAAAACGAAAGCTGGCAGTAGGCTCTGTAGTCTACCAGCGAGGGAGGAGGAGTGATACTCACTAATGTCTGTGTTTTTCAGTCTTTCTAATTTTTTTTAAACAACTTCAGAAATCTAAATACTCATTCACACCAATGCCTTAAGTGCCTTGCTAAAAGACACATGGACACTGACCTTCTGATTGGTAGACGACCAGTTGTATCATCTGAGCCACAGTCGCCATTTATTCCTCTTTTGTGCCAGAGAAACAAAGACCTCTTCATTATTAAAAATAAATATTAACCGAGCTGCTTTAAAGTCACTCAGCATTTCATGACACTGTCACTGAATGAGTACGAAACTTCCGTTCTTTGACATAAATAACAATAAGTCAGAAACTTAATCTGTGATTCATTAGAAAGTGTGAAAGTCTAGTTTATAGCAGCCTCCTTTTCAATGTAAATCAGTTGAATTAAATTCTTTTGATACTCATTCAGTCAGTGTAATTACATAGTTAACTCAGTTTTAAATGTGTTGGTTATCTCTTTCAGAACGTATTTTCATGACTTCAGTCTAAATGCATCCGCAAATTGACAAAATGTCCAACTGATCGTTAACTCATAAAAACTTGTTTGTGGAACGGCGTGGCCAAAGATACTGTAGTTTATGAAGTTAACCTTATTTGTTATTATCTGCTATCAAAACACAAAAATGATGAAAAGCACTACCGGAGAGCTCATTGCAAAGCGTGCACGTGTAATGCACGTGCGCATCCCCACACAACCACGGCCTTTGAATTTTTCACGACATCTGCTTAGTCTGCGAGCAAATTGTCAAGGGAGGATGCAAGATCAGAGGAAGAAAAAGCAATAATAAAATGTGTTGGTTCTTAAAAATGAAACTCAGGCAGTGACTTGTGCCTGTGTGTGTGTGTGTGTGTGTGTGTGTGTGTGTGCTGTGTGTGTATGTGTGATACTGTATACTTAAACTGGGTTTTTGATATTAATGTTTAAATCTGTGTGATAAACTCATTTTAGATCCACCTCTTTCCCAGCAGACACTGCTCCCTGCGGGTGTTCAGGGCTCGAGTGTAATAGTCGGGTGTCGGGAAATATGTCTGTTATGTGTGTGTGTGTGTGTGTGTGTGTGTGTGTGTGTGTGTGTGTGTGTGTGTTTGCCCACTCGACCAAACAATTCAGACTGGCTATCGTCCTGTGCTGCACACTTGTTCTTGTTCATTATGTATAAAATATAACCAACTCACCCGCCTCGAGTCAATAAATAAGACTACAGTGCACTTTAATATTAACCACTGTGTGCAATGACAGGTCTCTGACAGCACATTAGTCCTCACATTTTGTACCTTTGCTTTTCCGCATGCTTTAAATCTGGAATAGATTTGCGATGGGGAATCTCAGACGGTAGCAGCACTGAAACAAATCTCAGATGGCAGCGTTACCATTGAAAGGATTGCAGAAAGATAGGTGTTGTGGAAAGAAAAGTAAAGTTTTCTTGATGTTGGTTGGAACCAGAGGCAAGAAAATATACGTAAAATCTTATGGGAGCGCATTCATCGTAGTATCACAAGACACAGCTGAAGGGACATATCTGCAGCAGGTGTTGAAATATTAAATGTCTGGTAGAAATTAAATACCTACGAGAAGAGACCACCTTTATCTATTGTTACTTTGGCCACTGGGGGCTTATATATAACAGTCTAAGAGCCACTTGAGCTGTTTCATATCCTGCAATGATCGCCATGATGAAGTCTATTAAAGATAGCTGATGAGGCCATTAATCAAACAAGTTAAAGCATTAATTAGCACATATTAATATGATAACACACTTGTCTTCACATGCAACCTTAATATGAACCCTGGTAGTTTCAAGGAATCAATTAACCTGACTAACATGCTAATTGTGCGACGAGGTGCTTCAGAATGTAAAAAGATCAACTGATGCAGCCAAGTCTCCAGCACGCATTGAGCTACTGTGCTCGTGTGTGTTTTTACACAGATGCCACCATGTTGATGCAATGCCCTGTATTCAGTGCACATGGGTCTGGGGCCTCATAAACACAGATTGATAATGTGGGTAATGCCATCTTCACAGCCAAATGTGAGAAATTTGGCTTGATTGGTCTGCGTATCTTTGCCCACAGATGCAAAAGCGACTACATTGTTAATTTCGGCAATAACAACATAAGAACACATTAAATGTAATGGAGAACTTGGATGTGTTTGGGCAGATGCATCACGACGTGTAATGCCATCCAGAGTTTGTTATTTTTAGCCACTCTAGCTTTGTGGCTCTAGGGTCCAGGTGGTCCACAGCTTTACTCTAGACTGAAATATCTCAACACCTACTGGATGGATTTCGGTGACATTTTGTACACATTCATGGTCACCAGAAGATGAAGCATAATGACTTTGGTAATCTCTAGTGCAATCAGGTCAAATTTTTAATTGGTCTAGTACTTTGGTTTATGAGTACCTGAAGTACTTTGCCATACTTTGTTTTTAGTGCTAATTAGCAAATGTTAGCATGATAAACAGAAAGCTAGGCCTGTCAAAACTGGCCAGATGTGATGTTTAAATAGTCGTTCTAAAACAGACCTGAGCATTATACGGCCTGCGGGCCAGAACTGGCCCTCATGACGGGAAATCTCAGACAAACTGCACAATTTTACTTACCAAGCTAAAAAACAGTAAAGAAAAAAAAAAGCTTTTGTTTTGAAATGCTCATGTATCATGTTACACTTGATATTGATGCAAATTGATGTGAGTGATGTTTGAAGTAGCGTCACCTGCTGAGGCTACACATCTATAATAACTCTTGGACTGCTAAGTATTTTTTCACGGACGTTGGCGGTGAAGCTGTGCGCTTAGTTTGCAATAAACGTGGTGGCTGTATTCAAAGAATACAACTTGAACCGCCACATTGAGACAAAACATGCAGAAACCTATCTGGAGATGAGAAGGAGAGGACAGCTGAGGGGCTGCTGGCTAAGATACAAAAGCAGCAAGGACATTTTACAAAGCTGCATGCAAAGAAAGAAGGAAACACAAGTGTTCATGTGAAGTTAATGTTAACGTTTGTTAATGGAAATATTATTACACCAAACAGTCAGTCCTGTACGGTTCAGACTCCTGCACATGATGTAATTTTCTAATTAATATGCTGTTTGGAGTGATTTTCAGTATAATAAATGCTGAAAATAAGTGCCCAGCATGTTTTCTTTAGTAATAAAATAGAGGTTACTTCAGACGGTATTTGTATGGCCCCCGGCAACAATCTGGGTTTCTCATGTGGCCTCCCAGGAAAAATAATTACCCACCTCTACTCTAAAAAGAACATATAGGTTGAAACTTTTTGAATATCTATTTTTGCAGATGTCCATGACACGTGTCCTAAGTGGTCGCCAGCGACGCATCTGAACTTTTGTCGGACGGTGTGTTTCTATTCATTCTTGACTCTGGCTTTGAGAGCACCACAATGGACGAGGAACAGCTGATTCATGAAGTCAAAATAAGGAGTAATGTCACCACAAAATCCTCAATCACCTGAAAGTTTCCTACTTGCTGTTGGCTATATTGTATTAAATTTCCAGTAAATATCACAGTATTTCTGTTTTAAAAAAGTACAAATGTCAGAAGATAACAAGTACTACTCACTCATCTTTGAAGTGATTACGTCTCTCCAGTGTACAGCTGATAGGTACATGGCTTGTCTACATGACATAACGTGTTATTGTTCCTCCATTATTCCTTGTTGACCTAATGTTACATTTCATTTTCAGTTAATGCAAGTGAAGTGTGACGGGCTGGTGCAGTGGTTAGCACTGTCGCCTCACAGCAAGAGGGTCGCAGGTTTGAATCCGGTGGAGTTTGCGGGTTCTCCCCATGTTAGAATGGGATCTCTGGGTTCTCTGGCTTCCTCCCACAGTCCAAAGACGTACAGGTTAATTAATGACTCTAAATTGCCCGTAGGTGTGAATGTGAATGGTCTGCGATGGACTGGCGACCTGTCCAGGATGTACCCCGCCTTCGCCCAATGCCGGCTGGGATCGGCTCCAGCCCCCCGCTACCCGTAACGGGATAAGCGGTTGAAGATGAATGGATGAAATAATGTTGTGTGACTCCCGTCATGTGGTCAAGCACTGTTAATTTTTTTGATGGTCATACTTGTCATTCAGGTCACTGGATACAGTATTTGTATATAGTGTATAGTATAATACTTATATTCCTAAAAATGTTTTTCTTGCTAACAAATTTGAGATCAAATTAAGCATAATTATCTTATTATGTATGTTACTGGCTTAAAATAGTTATAAAAATCTCCTTAACAGGACTTCTAGTCTGCTAACATGCATTTTTTAACTAAGCAAACTAGCCGATTGTTTGCCGCCCAACAGGCCTTTAAATACTACAGGTAGGAGTGTCAAATGACCAAATTAAACTATTTATTATTTATCTTTCTAAAACCAAACAAGTTGCAGTATTTCATTAAAATAAATGTGTCCCGCACTCCATTAAAAAGGTTGTTCCCCAGTCGTTATTTAATTTTTAAATATTTTTATTCAATAGCATCTTCTTTACTGCTTTAAATGTTTATTTAAAACATCCTTTCTGACCATAAGTCAACGCTGAATAAAGAACTTTTGCTTGCCGTCCCCCTTAGTCATTGCACAAGTGAGCCTATCAGTCTTTACCATTCTGTGTGTGAATTATAGAAACTCACACTGAGTATAAATGCCGCTTAATTGTCATCCTATATTTTTTACATCAGTCCCCCAGGACGTAAATACATATTCAGTTTCATCTCCTATTGGGAGTTGAAATCACATTGCGTATTCAGATCACTACCAGCCACTTTGCATAACTTGATTGTGGTAATGTGATGATTATGAACTTGCTACCTGAGTTGCTGGTGGTGGTGATGCAGCAGCAGTCAGCAGGCAGTTTTTTTTTTTTTTTTTGGGCTATTCCTGACACACTGTAGGACAAAAGTAAAGCTGCAGGAATCTTTCCTCTCGCCTACAAACTGTCGATCCATGGCCACCGCTTTTGAGCTTGTCTCATGTGTTCAGCTGTCTGAAATGGATGCTCACTGCAGTGTCAACACACAAACTGCTGCATCCAAGTCATCTGGAGCCTTTTTCACACAAATGTTTGCTTGAGCAGAACGCAGGAGTTTGAGTCCCTGAGGTGCTCCAAATGTAACAAACCAAATGTGAACAGAAAAGTACATAAACACTATGAAAACGACCGGAACACAGCTGGTAGTGGCATTGAATAAAAATGTTTATCCTGCAACAAAACCAATTGTCTGGGGTTTGAACAAGCCAGCTGTGTTTTTATTTAACTTTATTGTGTGGCTCCATGTGTGTGTCTGGTTTTGTTTACTGCATGATGTCCTGCAGTGACAAAATGACATTTTGTACCAATTCAGAGACTTTTCCCCAGGGCGATGGCGATAATACACACACATATATTCAGAAAGACTCATATGCACAGACACACACGTACACTTGCACACGCAAACACTAATGTGAAGGCTGACTTTGGACAAGTTTGACTGAGGGGAAATGAGATACTATTTCTGCTCACTCAGACAACAGTGTTCCTTTTAACTCTATGGCGGAGACTATCTCAGCAATCACCTTGAGATGGAGCCTGCAGATAAGACCAGATTAGATGGGCATAGAGATGTGGGAGAGATAAAAGTCTTTAACAGACAGCGAAGGATCTAATTAGCACAATGAAGATTTCTACCGTCTGGCTGAGTCAGCCACGGTGTCATCAACCTTTTGTGTCAGTAGAGAGAAAGTATTGTCAGGGATAAAATTTGGTGTGTTTAGGGAAGTTGCAGTGGGAGGTAGAAAATCTGTCTATGTGTGTGTGTGTGTGTGTGTGTGAGTTTGACACAACCATTCACCCAAATACTGTATAGAAATGATTTTTGTTTACAAGACCGTTCGCCCACATACAATATATACAAGCTTTTTTCTCTGTTTGTTTGCGTGTGTTTTTATGCTAATGAAGATCTCTGAGGAAGGGCAGAAATGATCATGTTTTTTGGGGGGATAGAGCTCATCCGTAGGACAATGAGAGCATACAGTGGAGCCTGATCGTCGGCACCTCAAACTATTATGGTGAGTGACAATATCTGGCAAGCAGGAAAACTTTTATTGAACAGAACATTGAGCTAAGGTCAAGTTTGGGTTATGTTTTGGTAGCAATAGAGTGCTGCAGGGTTGACGTATGTTTGTAGGCCAACTAGGAAGTTAACATCGACAAAAAGCCGATGGGATTTTTTTTTTTAATTTAAATTAAGTTTTGGATTATTGCAGAAAATAAGCTCTGCACCACCGTGCAGCCCTTGGTCAGCAAGATAATCTTCACAAATGAACACCACATTATGATTTTTGAAGTGCGAATGCAATCGCTAGAGGTAAAAAGCTAACGTTAGGCTATAAACAAACTGCACCACGGTTGTATGAGTGTGAGTATAAACAACGAGGCCGTAATGGCAGACAGGTCAGTGTGATGACGTTTAGTAGTCTCATTTAGCCACTTTTTAGCGGCCGCCTTTTTAAAGACACAGTAGGGTATCTGTTGATGTGTTTTATGTCGTAGAACAAAACCTTTAGCTTGTGTTAACCACAGACATTATTTCAGGCGTTTAACTACAAGCCTTTGACTTCCAGACGAGGGAACCATAAGTGCAAAAATGCTAATTCATTTCTAGGCTTTAGGACTCATTCCTGTAGCACTCTATATAGCCATCACTTCAGATAATAGCTCCAACCTGTTCTTGCGGCCAATTCGTCAATTAACAGTGCTTGGTAAGTGTCCCTCGGCATCGGGTACTGACGCACCCACTAACCCGTTAGCAGCTATATGCGACACCCAGGGCTTTCAACGAATGCCAGTGTAAACTCACTCGTGCTGTTTTCCGATGGTGACGTAGTATTAAGAGTATGAGTGTCCGTTTTGGGTCGGAGGGACGAGTGGTGGATGGGTCAAACAAACACAGGGCTTTCAATCAGGAGGCCGATGTTAGTGACCAGTGTCAGACTGAACATAACTTATTTTGTCATGTCAGTTGTTGGTCACGAGTAGGGTTGACCCGAATGCTTCAAAGCTTCAACCACTGCCATGGAAATCAACCTCCGAATCACTATTTGAATGTTTAGTTTTTTTAGTTTTTATATTTTCATATAGATATGTATGTAATGATAATGTAAAATCCCAAAATAGCCCATGAAATAAGGAATAATCCCAAACCATTATTCAAAGTGAACATTAATTACTGTTAGTTATTCTCAGATATTGGTGCATTTGTGATATTGGTGCTGTGCATTTGTACAGCAGTGCAGTAGTAATGCTACTTACGAGTCACGACTCGTAAGTAGCATTAGCTCCGTGACTCGCTAATCAGTGAAGCTGACGTCATGCACGACTAAATCTGAACTAAGTGGTTGTGTTGTCTAAACCTAACTTACTATGAATTTGGAAGTTTATTTTGAAAGGACAAGTAGGTGCAAGTAAGGAGCACATATATTGACGTGCCGTCCCTGGTCCGTCCAAAAGTAACGCAAGACGCCGACCGCTTTCATTGGTATCCAGTGCCGAGGGGCGCTGACCAAGTAGCACTACTTGACGACTTAAGAGTGAAAATGCATTGATAGCTCATATCTTGATTATCAGTCTTCTTTATTTTTTGATGAACGCATACATTTAAAAAACATATTTCAGGCTCTCAAAACATGTCAACTGTCCCACCAAACTCAAATGTGCCAAATAAAAAGATACATATTTGACACCAACTTTAAAAGGTGACATTTTTGAGGGATTATTTTCTGGTGGAGACATCCATTTCTTCCTGTGGCTGTCAGGTGATTGACAGGCAAGCACAGCGTAGGTGTGAAATAAAAAGTCAACTCGCAATGAAACAACAATAACACAGCAACTATAACAAAACTAAATTAAGGAGTCCCGTTCATTATGATGGATTACCAGGCACAGGCAACTTTCAAGTCTGCAGAAGTTGCTTTTCAAACAGCAGAAAAATGAATGCCATTAATGTTTTCCCCTACTTCCTTTGAAACAAAACAAGCCCTTATATCTTAACTGCATTGACTGCATCCACACACCAACAGAAATAAGCAGAAGGGAAAGGAGCCGCCGAGATAATTGGCAGACGCTTACATAAACACACTTTTAAGCTTATGTTGAAGGTTTGGTGAATGAATGCAGTCAGCAAGGGTCCTCACAAGTCCAGCAAGCTTTGCTTTAACACTATAAGAAAACAATCCAAGCACAAATCTAACATTTACACCTGCACACAATGTCCATGTTTTAACAGTAATATGTGAAAACGGGTCATTTCCATCTTGAAGTGATCTTGAGAGAGTGAGAGTCACGACCACAGATGGGGCTGTAGGGCAGCAGTTATATATGATGATACGCCATATATAGCTTATGATGTATAGCACGAGTCTCTTCAATAAATTTAAACATTGTATATATTACCAAGCTGCATTCTGCGGTAGGACATTACATTCAATTTAGGACAATCAGTCATTCGCTCTGCACTCAATCATAGTCAACAGATATTTCTAATCCTTCTTCAGTGTACCAGGAAATAGTGCTGCCAGGACAACAGCCAGCAGAGATGGTACATGTAGATTAAACAGAACCTTTGGACATAATTGGTGGTTTTGGTGCAGGGGTGTGCATTATTTATTTCACTTCATTCTGCCATTTAAAAACAAGCTAAATAACTAAATCTCAATCTCCGCACAGATTTGTCTAATAATATCACAAATCAATTGCCTCTGTTGTCGTCTTCCTGTTCATAACAGGAGACGTTTTAGGAGGAGCACATTAAATAAAAGTGATCGCATCATGATCAAGCAGAAATTAGAGGCACCTTGTTTCTGAAGTGAGAGAGGAAAAAAAAGACTCAACACAAGATTATTCCTCCGAGGTACACTCAGGTAAATGTGAACTCTTGATTAGATTTGTGTTTGTGGATTTTGCCCTTAAAGGGCCCCTGTGGAGTTTTCTTGTGAACAAACAAAAACATTATATTGACGCTGCAGATCCTTGGGGTCTAACAGATGTGTCGAACGCATTTCCTTCCTCTTAAAACAAGCTGATTTTACTCAAAACTTTAAATCCTGCATTGTTTACAGCCATGTTTACTTGCTAGCAGACTCCTTTGTTGGCGCATTACAGCAACCTGTTGATCAGTGGAAAAAGGCCAAACCATCGGCTGTTTTATCGTGTCGCCCACGTGCATGCACGTGTCCTTGTGCGTGTGCGTAAGGGGGGGGGGGGGGGCAGCTGTGGCTCAGAGGGTAGAGCTGGTCGTCCAATCGGATGGTCGGTGGTTTCATCCCCGGCCGCTCTGGTCACATGTCGATGTGTCCTTGAGCTCCCATAGCAATCGGTGTGTGAGTGAGTACTTAGATTGGATCCTTTACATTAGCACCAGCTCCGACATCAGTGTATGAATGCTGACACGTAGTGTAAAGACTTCTGAGTGGTTGGAAGACTAGAAAAGCATTATATGAATGCAAAGCCATTTACCAAATGCAAGCAGTGGATGCTTCACTTAATCATGGTCACCGGGTTTGTTTGAATTAGTTAGATTTACATCGTTTGCCGCCTATAGACAGCACATCTTCTTATAAAGAAAAAAACATGGACGGAGAGAGAAAAGTATAAACAGATACACTTAGCTGGAGTATCTAACTTTCTAGGTTCATGGGGATTTAACACTGAAATGATTAACATTTGAAAGATACTAGCATTTTTTTCTGTTGAAACCACTGTTGAATCAAACTGAATAACACAGGGTAAATGTTTTGACATTATTTCAATGACATTTAAAACACTGTATTGTCATTGCCTGGGTGTTTGTGCAAGGTGGCTTCACTCCAGGTGAACAAGACATTGTTGTCAATGCTGAAGTTAACACTGCAGCTCTTGATCTCTTTTCTCTTTCTTGTCTTTTGTATCTCTTTTATTGAATTTTTCTTCAAGGGGAAATGTATCTGTTATTTTGAAGACCAAAAAGCCTGCATGTAACCAACCAGTCAATGCAAAACAGACAGAGAACCTTGTACCTCTGTACAAGACGAGGCTAGGCAATTATACAGCATCCGTGCAGTGACGGCTACAGTAGGGATGTGACAGTGAGGAAATTTTCCCACCGGTTAATAAACACTGGTGTCACAGATTGCACCGGACATTTTACAAGAAAAGATGATGGTTAATATGAGTAGTGTGGTAATTTGATCTTTAACATCGGATGGCTGTGTCACTGACCTCCCTGGTCGAGCTTTCGCTGTGGGGCCTCAGGGATCTACCCGGTGCAGATATGGCGCACCTGGCACACCGATGGTGTACGCTCAGTCCTCCGTGCGTCCTCATTAACATTATGGTTCTCTTATCACATTAAGATAAGATATTCCTTTATTTGTCCCACAGTGGAGAAATTTACATGAGGTTTAAATCAGAAATATTGCCGAATTGGCACCTTTGTGTTTCGCTCTGTCTGTCAACTCTGAAATCTGATTCTGAATTTACATTTCTACAAATATGGCTTCTATTATTGCTGTCTATATTGTTTTATTTAATTCACTGAAAGCTGCATTCAATTTGTCTTCCCTGGGTGCATTTGTGGAAACACTGACAAAAGCAACAGTCTGACCACTTGAATGATACATAAACTAAGCATAATAATCCTGCTGAACCCTCCTCATTTCCAAATTTGGTGATTTTGATATTTTCAGATAAACTGAAGGATTGTTCTCCTTTGAGAGGTTGGGAATATTTAAGGTAAATAAACCATTCAAATATCCCTTGGTATACATACAAAGGTTTGCATTTTTTTTCTCCAAAAATTGTTTCCATTATTACTGAAAAAAGCAATCTGACCACTCAGACGATACATAAACTAAGAATATGTCTTAATAATCCAGCTGAGACGACAGAAGGCTCGATGGAGCCCAGGACACGTCCTGATGGCTGTACTCTAAATCATATCGCTGTATTAACCTGGAATCTGTGTAGAACATCTTACAGAAGCACAGAAGGCCAATTACTGTCACACACTGGTGACGTGTCAGAGGATTAAAATAATTTAGAAATGTGAACACGCCGTACCGGCAGTGTGAGTTTTGTGTGGTGCAGTACATTTCCCCGTGCCCCTGGCATTTGCCTCGAGAGAGACAGTCACGGTGGATTGGTGGGTCAAAAAAACACCAGACTTTCGCCCAGGAGGCCGGTGACACGTAACTTCCAAACTTCAGTTATGCCACTTGCAGATTTATTTGAACCCGACCCATTATCTTTTCCTAAACATAACTAAGTAGTTTTGTTGCCTAAACCCAACCAAGTTGTTTCCTGAGAAGGCGGAAGTTTACTTTGAAAAGACTGGAGCGGAAATTGACACGTTTCACATGTTGCTGGACATTTGGAGGAAAACACATGAAAATGAGGAGTAATTTTTTAAGATACCATGCGAACCGTTGTATATGGACATGTTGGCTATTTCCACACATTTAAAGGTAATTTGCAGACATTTGGTGCAAAATCGCCCCGCCACGCAGCTGCAGTGAAATTATTAGTGTTTTCCAAGAGTTGGTGGTAACTGAAGTGCACGAGGAGTGTCTACTCAAACTCATTTATTTTGGGATGCAGTGACAGGATCCAATGACAGTTGTGTCATGAAAAATAAATGAGTAATGCTCCCCTACATATCATTTTTGAAAAAACATTGTGAAAAAAACTAAATTGAAATAATCAATGAAGCTACGCTGCAGTGCCTCATAATGGGGAGACGCACTATCGTTTCTGCTGCGGTGGGATAGCTGCTGGCATTTAATAAACTCAAAAAATGTCTAAAATGCTACCAAAAAATTTAGATTTCCCTCAATATGTTATGTCACCCACCTGTATATGTTTGCTGTGTAGTGCAGAGGCGTATGTTGACACAATGAAAGGAGAGAAGTTAATGAGGCCGAGGCTGACCTGAGCCTATATGGTCCGAGCCTTTCTTTGCACTTTATTATCACAAGAGCAATATCTTTTGTAAATCTGACCTTGGCACGAGGCAGATAGCGATTGCAGATGCCGTGCAATTCATGGTGCTATCAGCAGCAATCCATTCTCACCCCTCAGTGTATAAAATTGAGTTCAGCCACATCAGATGGACACACTTCCTCTCACAACACACACAACAGATGTTATTTTGTGCCACTATGTAAAAAATTGAAATGGCTTCAAAACAAATGTCCTTGACACAAAATAGTCTGTGATAAACAAGTACACAAGATGTGTTCATCTGAGTATTTGTTATAGTCAAAATCCATAAATTGCTTTTTTAAAAGCAAAACCAAGTTGTATGAGCTCAGGTCAATATCGCCTGCAGGCCATACGGGAGTTTAAAACTGCTCACAAGGACTGAAGTTGATAAAAAGATCTAACACAACTTTAGCAGAAAATATATGTATGATTATGGATTTATAATCATCATTTTGGACCGGGAACACAGAATAAACGAACACAACAGGAGGCAATGATGAGTTGAGTGAAATTACTGCTGAGAGAACTCATCAAATTAAGTTTCCAGAGAGACATGATAAGCATATTTACAGACTTCCCAGCATGCCTCGTTTGAGAGTCAAAGTCACCAGGGAACTCATGAGAAGACTGAACATATTATCTGAGTTTAATTCTCACAGTTTCAAGACGTTAAGCTTTAAATGTTTTATAGTGCACTGCCTGGTATACCAAGAACCGGCTCTGGTGACAAACAAGTTACACAAATGTGTTATATTTTATCAACAAATACAAGAAATTATGTCTTTGTCAGTCAGAATTTATTCATCAGTTTTAGTCTCCTCTGTTTTTTTAGATCATGCAATGCAACACTGATGTCCACTGAAAACCATGCTAATCCAGATTTGGTGATTTTGACTAGGGCTACATAGTTTTGAAAAAATATCAAATTGTGATTATTTTGACTGAAGCGTGGGCCAGACCAGCCACATGAGGAGGACATGGCGTCTGCGTTACCTCACTGCTGCGTGATTCACACGTCTGTTTTTCTTACCAGCTGCATGTCAGCTGCATATCTGTAGTGCTGCTCTTTCTACATAGAGTTTGACTTTCACAATGGCCCTTTAACTGCATTATAAATGTAATTTATATTTATTTTAGACAGAGAAAGGTCAACAAACGTGGTAATTTGTATATAATAATAATTCATGTGCTCTACAACACTGTCCTGCCAAGATTTCAGAAGAAAAGCCTTGTGTTAACAATTGAAGGAGTTCTGCCCACAGAAAGAAACACTGAGGGGTTTTATTTTGAAATGAAAGTAGAAAGTGTTTATTTGAAAATAATTCTTTTTTAAAAACTTTTTTTTTTTTATGTCTGTGACATATTCTACAGATATAGACACTCAGCTGAGCCATGCATGAGACGTGTCTCACGTGGGCGGTGTGGCAACTCTAACTTGTTAACATGAACGCCAATACAAAAAACGGCAGGTCACGAGTCTGTCATGAGTCTTGCCCAGGCTAGATATTGCAGTTGCAATATGCTCTGTGATAATAGTGGGCATGATCATTTTTACAACATTAGGGGTCATACCTATGCTGCACTGAAAAACGTTTTGAAAACCCCAGCTGTGTGGCCTTTTTTTTCTTACCAATGTACTTGGGAGGTTACGCATCTGTCCATAGATTGACAAAGAAAAATAGGCGAGAACACTTCAGCTCTCACTCAGCACCTTAACTTTACAACAGTGGATTTAAGCGTGCAAAAGACATGGCCTGCATATGGCCCCTTATTCAAATTTTCATTGAAAAACATTAAAATCCTAATGATTTGATTTTTGTGGGCATCTGTACCAACAAAAGATATTTTCTTAAGGACATCTCTGCAGCACACCAGTATTTAATGTTTTATTGACATCTTTAACAAAAACATCCTTTAACAAGTAATACTAAACATATACTAAAATTGCAGTAGGCCGTTGTATGATTTCACTACAATTCGGATTCACTGTGCAGCTCTAATTTTGACATTTTCTGATAAAATGAAGGATTGTTTTCCCTTAGGGATTGAGCACCTCTAAATCTGAGGCCATGGTTCTCAGCAGGAAACCTTCGATTGCCTACTCCAGGTAGGGAATGAGTCTTTACCCCAAGTGAAGGACTTCAAGTACGAAGGGGGGACAATATAATGTGAGATTGGCTGGAGAATCTGAGCAGTGGGGGCTGTGTTGCATTCACTTTATTGCACCGTTGTGACGAAAAGAGAGTTGAGCTGGAAGGCAAAGCTCTCGATCTACCGGTCAATCTTCACTCCTACTCTCACCTATGGTAATGAGGGCAGGGTCATGACCGAAAGAACTAGATCACAGGTACAAGTGGCCAGAATGGGTTTTCTCAGGAGGGTGAATAGAGTCTCCTTTAAGAAGTTCAGCCATCCATGAGTGACTTGGAGTAGAGCTGCTGCTCCTTTGAAGTGAAAGGAGCCAGCTGAGGTGATTCGGACATCTAGTAAGGATAACCCCTGGACGCCTCCCTAGGGAGGTGTTCCAGGCAAGACCAACTAGGAGAAGGCCCCGGGGGAAGACCCAGGACTAAGTGGAGAGATGGTAGCTCCACACTGGCCTGGAAACACCTCGGTATCCCCCAGTCAGAGCTGCTTAATGTGGCCCGGCAAAGGGAGGTTTGGGGTCCCCTGCTGGAGTTGGCAATGGTTGACGTTGAGTGAGTGAGAGTGGATTAGCTGATAAATGTATTGGCACAAACAATTTTCTGAGCTCACGGAAAGTTGACATGTTTTGGAGATAGTTGGTTTTCACAAGACAGCGCCGACAAATTCCTGACGGATGGAGGAGGTTGATCCGACAACATCATGAAGGCTAGAACACCAAGTGAAACTGACAATATGATGAGAGCAAACACAGCAGAGTGTGAATTGAATGAAACACTTAAAAAAGTAGGAAAGGTTTGATAAAGCGATAGCCGCCCCGCCTTATTCTGGTGCTGGCTCATTTAAGATCAACTAATGTCAGCGGCTGTACCTCCATCCATCTAATGTTCTCCCTCCTCTCCCCTCATCACTCTACAACTCTGTGAACCATTTACTACTAATATGGATTGATTATACACAGAAACGTTAATGATTTCAAAGAATCCAGAATATATTTCTGTGATTTTTCTGGATTGAGACAAGTCCCTACTTCTCTTTCACCTTCAACTTTTACCCAATTAAATCACTCCGTCACATTTTCCTTCAAGGACGATTTGAGGTAAAAGGTCCAATCCTAAGTCATTAACATTTTGGTCTGATTCAGTCTGTTGCTGTTCTACAAAATGAGTTGTTAATGATGTTGTGTAAATATTTATTGGGCAACATCTGATCTCGCTGGCATTTTCTGCAAAATGTGACTCCCAACAGTAGACTTTTCACAATCAAACAGACACAATGTGTTTCTCGCTGAAAACCTTTCCACAAAACTTGTTCTTGTTTTTTGTCTTTAATGTCCCATACATCAATAAGTCAGTAAGTCAGTCAAGTTCACTAAAGAGGAATTAGACAACTTCATCAAACAACTGCTTAACAGCTTTCAGATCACATGACATCCAATCTTCCAATTAGCCTTCATTTTATCTAAAAATAAATGAATAAATAAAAATAAAAGCTTTCCACCGGTGGGTGAGACAACAAGCTGCAGGGAGAGATCAGAAGGCGATGGCGTACTTCTTCTGAAGTGCAACATTTAACAGTTTATTGAGCACAGCTCTGTGATTTCATTACAGCGTATTTAATCCCAAATTAATAAGGATGGTTATTAACCTTTTCCACCCTCATTCCTTATTAGAGTTTTATTTCACTGATGTTTAGAAGATTGTAATGAGGCTGCAGGATGTATTTCGCCCACTTACAGAATATGCACACGCTCACATGTGTTTGCATTGTGTGTGTGTAACTGGATGTGAGTCACCTGCAGGTTTTAATAAGAGGGTAGGTGTTGCTCAATGCCATCCTATCATTACTGTCATTGTGGATCTAAGCAGAGCTGCCAATCACGGAGGGCAAGATGTGACCTCAGAGCTCCAGTCTCCGCCAGTAGAGCGTACTTCTTATTTGAACACCAGGCATACTGTCAATTCTTTCTGTATGAATATGTATCTCTCTTTTTACCTGACTATTTTTGTACATGATGTACCTGCTTGTCAACTTTTCCCTGATGTTTCCCATAAGGATGTTACAAGAACTCATGCTTAGGTACCCAGTCAATGCCGAACTCGTTGTACAGTATCGCAGATAGTGAGGATCAGGGCTTGAGATCATCACTGCATCCAGGATAACAAACGCTTGTTAACCAATAATTAACCGGTAACGTCAAAATTAGCGCGTTTCATGCAGCGTTGCTATTTTTAGCGCCTAACAAACTGCCCAGCTGCAATGAAAAGCTGATGCACAATCAGATTGAATCACCAGCTGCAGTGTATGCGCAAAACAGAAAACTGAGTCCCGCACATGAGAGTTAGTGTGCAGCAGTGACACCACAACATGTAGCTACAAGTTCAGCTGTTTGGGGTCGTCAGAGGCCTTATAGCTGTGACTGTAGCAGTGCAGTGTGTGTACAGTTTATTTGTCGGTGAATAAATGCTACAACTCCACATACCCGAGCCAAGATTCCATGTCTTGCCAGCTGCCTGCTGATTATTATTGTATATATTATTATTATAGTGGAGGCGGTTAGCCCTGACATTAGCAGCAACACTGGCTCAGACACCCTTAAGGTGGGCTGTTAAGGTGGATCAGCTATTCTGTGTGTAATTCCCTCGAAGCACAGGTAGACACAAGTGGCTTTCTTGCTACTGGTTTATTCAAAGTTTTTTCTCTTAATCCACCATGAAAACTAAACACACATAATAAGGTTAGACCACGTTAACATAATAGCATGCATAGCATGTGAAATAACATTCTACCAAGTAAAATACAGACTAACTAAACAAAATACCTCCTTGGCTGCATGCTGCAAAACTGAGTGACTAGCTGCCCCTCTGAGTTTTGCTCAGCTTTTTATTTAATCTGTAATATTCATTTAAACGACAAATGGGTGTTGAAATAAGCAGGATGAGAGCTAGTTAATGTTAGCTGTCAGCAGCCCAGTCCTACTTGGCAAAATAATGACACTAACATTAACAGAGGTTGCATTGTGTTACATTATGATGCGTTCAAGCATCTAGTTTTCAGTAAAAGTGAGGATTGGGTGGAGTTTACTAACGTTAGCTTGATGTGTCTTGTAGAATTCTGTTTTTGGCGAGAAACTAATATAGTAAATTGAAGAAGTTTTCACAGCAATATAAAAAAGATACAATATAAGATAAGATAGAATTTGTTTTTTACTGTGGTATTGAATTGGGTATGGACAATCATGGAATTTTGCTTTTGATATCGACTGCTAAATTTCTGGTATTGTGACATCCCTAATTTCTGTATATTACGTTACGTGCATGTTACGCAATGACTGAGGACTGGCAAAAATCCATATGTGCATTGGCTAGCAGTCTTCCACACCTTTTGCAGGGTTTGGCTTCTCGGTGCATCACTGTCCTCAACTTTCAGTCTGTATTACTGCCAAAGAACGTACGGTATATTGCCAAGAAGACAGTTGTTCATTGTTTTCAGTCCAACATTAAAAAAACACAGGGGTTTCGTCTCTGTAATACTGTACTTTTTGTTACTGCTGAGCTAGAGCAAGAAGAACAAAAGTAGACAATAAAATATGTTTATTAGCCTCCAGAATGACATTTAATGCCCTTTTCTGTGGCTCCCATCAGCAGGACTAGTTTATATGTCAATAAAACAATTTTTGATCTAAAACCATTTTGGTTTAGTTTTGGAAGGTTTAGGCGTGAAAATTACTTTTTTAAGGGAAGCTTGTGCTTTGAGTTAAAATAGCTAAGTAGAGAATGATTGTTATCATGGTTATAATAAACTAATGTTGACTTTTGATTAAAAACAATGTGCAACACTTTGTTGAACTGTTCAACCAACCATCCACCCTCTGTGGACTCGCTGGTTCAACGATGATGATGATATATTTAAAAAAAAAAAAGGAAATTTCCATAGTACCACCAGTGTTCAAAACTCCACAGGGTAACTTTAAGGTTACATTTACATACTTTGTTTAAGGACTGGGAAACATTTTAGTTATGGTTAAATTAAAAAAGGCACAGAGGAGGTGATTAAATGATCCTGTCTCTGAGTTTTTCTCAGTAAAGCTCCCCAACATCCATGTGGAGGCACATAGACAATCTGTGGTTGAATCAGTGGATCTGAATGCGTGAATAAGTGAATGACTTTCTATAACCATGTACTGCTTTGCATCCAAAAATGTAAGAACTAATTAAGTTTTCCTTTAAAGTAGACATCTTGAGGATGGAATTATACTCTGCTTGTCAGATTTAAAGGCAAATGAAACAGCAAATCCGTCCCCCAACAGCTTCAATGCCCTTGCAATCCACCAAAGCATTTCTGTCCTGCTGTTTCATATTTCACCTTTTTCCAGTCTTCGCTCCTTCACATAAATTCCTCCATGGTGGGAAGATATATTTCTCACATTTTCTGCACCGACCGCATGCTTTTTTTTCAGAAACTTTCAGGAGATCAGACTCATCTATCTCAAGATTTGTTCCCATACAACTTGTGTTGTATCCTGAACATTGTTTCTTACTATTTGTATGTAGCTTACCTTTCACATACTGCTCCATTCTCTGTCCACATGACAACACATTTTCATTTTCATTGTTTTTTTTTTTGTTGTCTTTTTCCTTTTCAGTTCTGCCCTGTCCTGATCTTTTCATTTTTTTCTCCATCTCACTCATTCTCCTCGGTCCCTTAACAGCACAACCTAATTATAACAAATTTTTAATCTTTCACTCACTTTTTGCTCACACCTTATCACCCCCCGACGTGTGCCTTCCATCTCCCTCTGTGCCTCCTTCAGTGCAGACCAGAATTACAGACCATCCTGGATAAGGTCGTGTTTTTGTCACTGTGACGGTAATGCCTGGTACACACTAATTATGTAGGAAGCGGTCTCCACACTGGGGGCGAGGGTGCCAGAATTCATGGGGTTATGAGCAAATTGGTTCCGGTGGGAGACGGAGGACAGGAAGCAAGCTTTGATGAATGAACCAATGAGATACAGCTGCTCGAGAAATGGATTGGAGTCCACCGTCTGTGGATCTGGCTGTTTAGCTGACTGATATATGGCATCTGTGAGTCTTGTTAGAGAAGAGTTTATTTGAAATAGACAGAACAATGCGTGGTACACAGCGGTTGTATTTCACCTAGTGAGACAAGGTCAGTCTTTGGCTCTGTTCATTCTGAAAGCTGTTTGAGACTTTTTGTTTCTCTGGTTTCGACGTTTTCCTCTGACCTTCAAGCTCACTTGTGCAAGCATGAGTGTGATTTGTGTGAGTAGAGTAAGCGTTTTAAAGTACAGTAGCCATTGGAACTGCTTGTTAAAATTTACAGTGGCCTTTTTATGCCTCGACGCCAGCAACAGCTGTAGACTGAGGCATTATGATTTCGGGTTGTCTGTCCATACATGCATATGTCTGTACGAACATCCAGTGCATTCTTGTGAATGCGATATCTTAGGAATGTCTGCAGGGAATTTCATCAGATTTCACACAAACATCGACTTGGTCTCAACGATGAACTTCTTTGACTTTGGAGGTCAAAGGTCAAGGTCACTGTGACTTTACGTCTGCTCCTTTCACGAAAGCATTGAGAGAATTTCTTCAAATTTGGCACAAATGTCCACTTGGACTGAAGGGTGAAAGAAGGGTTAATGTGTGTTGACAGAATATTGTACTGAGACAAACCGTGGGAGAACATAGATATGCTCCCATACAAAGTGGGCTCTTCAGATCCAAGTTCTCTCCATCCGAGAGATCTCATACAGGACATTTTTACAAGATTTTAAGGCTTTCTTGTGCCGAGGTAGTCAAATAAAATATCTAAAATCGAAATTATTTAGCAACAAACTTGTACTTTCTCCACAGTATAGCAAAAACCACATGCTATTGAATTTAATGGAAGTTGCTTATTGCTATTTATTTAACATCTGAACATACAAATGGTGGTTTAAGAAGTCTTTAGTGACAGTGGAATATTCAAGCCTGTTACGTTTCTAATTTGCATGTGGAAATGCAGGTAATTTGGGGAAAAAAAAAGTCTCCACTTGAGAGGCGAAAAAAAATTGTGGCACACAAAAACAGATCTGAAATGCAACAAAGTTTTTTTTTCCAGGCCAGATTCATATATAGGACAGCTGTATGCATGCTTTATAGGAAACCATACTGCTGAGACCTGCAACTACTCATAGAAGTTACCTTGTTCTAACGGTGCAGTTTTGAATGTGGGATGGGTTCAAGCAGGATAAATGCTTGCAGGGGAACATTTAAAGTAACTGCCGGTGATTTAATATGTGTAAGAGACGTGTTAAATACTGTCCTAAGAATTACCGGCTTCATAAGCTGTTAATTGCTATTGCTCCTAACACCCTATAGGCTTTTATCTGATGAAGAGGTTTAAGAGAACTAATGCAAGCCTTTTTTTTTTTTTTTGTTTTATTCCTTCATCAGGCATCATCTCGATAACTACACTTACTGCTTCTAGTAGTGACCTATTCACAGTGACCTGCTAAAGCTTATGGGTAAGCAAATTCAGCAGATCTTAACACCTTCTCCGCATTGCACCTGATCGTGGGGGGAGAAAAATCCCGAGCACACGCACTTTTCCAATCCTCCTACTCCCCCCTAATCCTCCGTTCCCTCTCTGCTTTCATCCATCCCTCTCTTCTTCCTCCTCTCTCTCTCTCTCTCTCTCTCTCTCTCTCTCTCTCTCTTCCCCCTTCTACCCAGCAGGCTGGAGCAAGATTCATTCACAGCACAATCAGCACAAGACATGAATACAGAGCAGAGCTGCATCACACACACACACACACAAATTGACGCACACTATCTTTAACCTCTGGAAGTGATGATGAGAAGAGAGAGAGGGTGCAGAGAGCTCTATAACACTCTGTGCTGCTTCTGCAAACTATTTTTAAACTGCCATTTTATACCTTTTACTTGTGCATCCCACAACAACTGCATGTGTGCATACAGTATGCGCCAGCCATGAATGTGTGCAAGCCTATAAAGTGACTGCTGGAGCCACTGCAGCAGTATGGATTTATTTATAGTCACAGGACTTATTTCCATTGTGGTCTGTTGCGTTGTCGTAGTTAGATGTCATAGAGGTGTGTGCCACGTGGCGATATTGGAGTACGGCACAAGCGGCAGGGTTTTCACCAGAAAAGTTGTGAAGACCGGCGGCCAAGTGTCGGTGGTTGTCGGACGGGCGGCTGGTCACTAAAATGAGAATAGCTCATCCACCTTAAAGGTCAGCCCACCGAGCGAGTTGTCGTTGTCGCTAACTGCAGGGCTAGACAGGCTAGACATGGGAGATCGGCTTCCCTCTTGACTGCACACTTGCTAACGTTACATGCCGCCTGGCTGGTGAAAACCTGTCTTATCTCGTCACCCCCAAAAGACTTTCCAGTAAACAAACAACATGCGTGGTGCTTCTCTTCTATTTCTCCCTTTCTTGACCGCACACACCGACACTCTCTAATTTCTAATGAGTTATTCCTTAAAGGTATGTGCTACCTGTAAAACACATTTAGTTTAATAAAAAAAAAAAAACTCATAAAAATAGATACATTCCTGATGATTAGGCCTGGTGGGGGTTCAACTTAGGGCCACTGGGTTTGCAATACACTGGCGGAAACCAGAAGCGGCATATAAAAGCAAACAAAACATGAATATACAGAAAATATTAACATTGGGTATTATTCTAACACACTTCCGATTATACTAAAACTGGTCCATTAAACCCTGCATACACAACTGTTTTACAGATGTATGTTATCTAAAAGCCAGTGTTTCAGTTTTACCATAACTGTGACTGAGATTGTAGTCTGTTTAATGTTTATTCTGATCATGGGTATCTGTAAGAAATTTTACCATCTTGTGACTGGTTCTTACCAGCATCAGATTTGCTACTCTGGACCTGGTGTTGCGTTCGTGAGCCTCTTGCTGTGACCTGCGTGAAGAAGTGTAATAAATAATTTGGGGCTACACCCAAACAATTTGTCCCACAGTGGGGAAATTTATAAGTACTGTATGCACCCTTGTGGATCAAGACCTAAGACCAAGACCACTGTGATCTCTGAGACTTGAAGTTTTATCTTCCACAGCTTGGAAAGACTCCAGTACCAGGATGTGCTAGAATAATCAAAGTGGCATTGAATTAAAGCTGGATGCCACAAGTTTAATACAATACCTCTGTCATGTCATCAGGAACAACAAGGGGCCGGGTGTACTACCTTGGAGGACTCCACAGCTTAGGGGGCGGGCTTCTGACCGATGGTCATTTACTGCCACTTACTGGTCCCTATGAGACTAATTAGACCTCAGCCATGCCTGTGGTGGTGTGCTTAACCCAAGAGCCTTCAATTTGCTGATCAGCAGCTCATGATTCATAGTATCAAAAGCTTTCTGTAGGTCAAGCAGCACCACCCCAGAAAGATTTCATTCATCCGTTGCCATCATCCCTTATTAAGTCGGTTGGCTATAAAAGACAGGAATCCAGAGAGTATGCTTCCCTGAAACCTAATTGGAAGTTATATAATAGCATGTGTTTTCGTAGATGTTCATAAAGCTGCTCATGAGCCGCCACTGAGGATAGTTACAGGTCTGTAGCTGTCTTGATCAGATCTGCTCCCCTTTTTGTATAGCAGAGTGACTTTAGCATGTTTCATGTCCTTGGGGGATCTACCATACTCTAAAGAAAGGTTAATGATTGGGAGGAGAAATTTCAAGCATTTTATTGACTTGTCCTTTTGTCACAATAGCACAGTGGAAAGAATCTGCAACTAGTCTTAGGTCAGAGTAATATTTTTGAATGAGCATTCCTCTATAACCCTGAGCTTGGAGGGAGTTTCATCACTAATAAACTACCCACTGAAGAAAGGAATGAGTTGAATTCATTTGCCGCCTTGTCTTTATCAAACATATATTCCCATCTGACCTTGCTGTAAAGGTCAAGGCTTTGATTGCTTTGCTGTAGTTTTGAGGGTAGAACATAGATTTTCCTTAGTAGCGTCCTCATGACTTATGTGGTAATATATTTTTATGAGCACGTTTTAAAGGACAAAGAATAAATTCCTGATTCCATCCTGATGTAAGGTTTAGGTTCAAGGTCTTCCAATACTGTATGAGCTGAACCGATGCATTGTTTGACACAAGCAGTATGGCTCTATGGACGGCAATTCATCATTTTGTTGGCTGGATGGTTGGTCTGCCACTTTGATTGACTGAAATATGTCAACAATAGGGATGGTAATAATTAACTGTTTAACCAATAATCGACATTAAGCATTTTAACCGATGAAGGCTATCAGTTAGAGGGTTCAAAAGAAATATTAATAATTAATTAAAAAGCAGAGAAAAATGCAAGGGAACCGCTCATCACTTTGACGAGAAAAGCTGGTCCACCTTAATAGAGAGCCGGCGCAGATACCGGAAGTTGGCTCGGTTGTAGCTTGTAGCCTCGTAGCATTTATTCACCGACAAATAAACTGTAAACACACTGTCTGCTACAGCTACGTTCACAGCTATAGCAACCAACACCAACAAATCCACACTCACCACTGCCACACACACGGTCTGTCGGAAACTCGCTGACGTTAAGCTACAGCGGGCACAGCGCCATCGTCAACGCTAACAGTTAGAAGCTAGAAGTAGCGAGCAACTGCTAAGGTAGCACAAACACGCACACTGTTTGTCAGACAATCATCTGCCTGGATTATCAATAGTGATTGTTTGACAAGAGCATTGTTGTGCCGGGCAGACACACAGCTGACGACCTGCTAAACTAACTGTGCAATGGAGACTTTTACTGGGAAAGTGACAGTGAACGCAGCACCGTGGCTGTTACAGTAGCTCTCCTGATAGTGAACTGTTGACTCAGTTGTCTGTTGTGCTCATATACTACAGCTAGCACACCTCTGCACGTGAGGCACTAATCTTGTTACTGATCGGTTAACGAGAGTTGATTATTGGTTCAGAAAATTTTCCAAAATTAGTATCCCTACTCAACAGCTATTGCATGGATTGCCATGACATTTGTTACATATATTCATGTCCCTCTCAGGATGAATTGTAATAACTTTGATAACCCCTCTACGTTTCATTAAGTGCCATTTTCACATTAATGCTTTAATGTGTTTGGTACTTTGGTTTCTGACTAGATACCTACAAAACTAACATTCCCATCAGCCTCAGTTGCTTTGTGTTTAGTGCTAATTAGCAAATGTTAATTACTAAGGTGGTGAACATGGTTGGTGTTGTACCTGCTAAACATCAGCACGTTAGTATTGTCACTATGAGCATGTTGGCACCGCTGTGCATAAGTACTATAAACTGTATATAAAGATGGATGACATGACAGCTCCCCAAATGTGAAGCCAAAACATTTCATATCAAGCGCTCAGGTCCCGTTTGGCTCGGATGGGACCTCAATTTCATGGCTCCCGCCCCATGATCATCACTGCACGGACTCTGGCTCTCAATGATGTCAAAATCTCAAGGTGGCAGCTCCCATATCCTGGACACTTTGGCATCACTTCTGTACAGTGGGAAGAAGTGGAGACGTGTTGTCCATCTTTATATATAGCCTATGCTAAGTACAGCCTCACACAGCCGTTAACCTGGCTGTAAACTGTTAGTCTTGTCAGCGAATCACAGACGAATCAGTATGTATGTAACTCAATATGTATGTATACAGTATGTTTGCTGACAGGTAGCAAATTGCAGTACAGAAATATCACAGGTTTATTTTGAGGTAATTTAGAAACGGTGTCACCCGCTTGTAAACAACAGAGCATTAACAAATATACTGAGGCGGCTGTGGCTCAGACTCAGAGGGTAGAGTAGGTTATCCACCATTCGGAAGGTTGGTGGTTTGATCCCCGGCTCCGGTCACATGTCAATGTGTCCTTGAACAAGACACTTAACCCTGTCGGTGAGTGAATTAGATCCTGATGGACTAAGCTGGCACCTTGCATGGCAGCTTCTGCCATCAGTATATTTGTGTGGGTGAATGGATGACTGCTGACATATAGTAGTATCAATGCACTCTATAAGTCCGTTTACCATTATACTGTATATACTGTACACAGTACATATCATAGTTACTTAATAACCACATTTTAGGGATAATTAAATGTCCTTTTATGTGTTTAAAAAAATAATATTGGCAGATATATTGATATTGGATTTTTTTATACACTGGGTTTAAAAAAAAATCAAGTCCACCAGCGCCCCCATAGCTCAGTTGGCAGAGCGGGCGCCCATATCAGAAGGCTGAGTCCTAACCATGGCGGCCCCTCTCTCTCCCCCTCCCGAAGTTATCCACTGTCAACAGTAAAGGCTAAAATGACAAAAAAATAATCTTTAAAACAAAAGTCCAGTGTCAGTCTGACTTTGGAACTTGCAAAATAAATGGCTAGCTGATTCTGTTTTTGATGCCTTAACAAGCCGCTCATAAACTTGCAAATGTACATCTGTTTTCCTGTCAAACAATAGTCTAATGAGGCACTTTACCCATGTCTCCCTGCAGGTGTTACAATGACCGATGACATAAGACCTTCGGCATCCTGTCGCATTAGTTTAGAGTTGACAACGTTTATGACTTATGAACGTTAGCAATCTAAATTTGTGTGCTGGAGAAGATCATAAAGACACACAAACAGAGAAGAGCCCGTCGACACGGTACTTCATGTCTTATCAGAGATCAATATTTCATTTGCTCTCGTCTTTTGCGTAGATGCTGACTGGCATCCCGTCCTACGGGGACAGCTCAGGGACATACGCACACACACACACACACACACACACACACACACATATAAACACTCTACACACACTAAACACACTAAAACCGCTCAGGGACATTGTTTGCTTTGACTGACGCATCGGCCGCGCTGTGCTGACACCTCGCTGACACTCTATCCCTTTCAGACGCACACCACTGTTTACCAATTACTCTGAGCAAAACACCACTTTTCGATGTATATGTGTGTGTCCTCAGTGCTACCGGTCTGTCATCATTACATACTTCCTTCGTTTCACTTTTACATCACTGTTTACACATTTAATCAAAGCCAAACTGTGTGTGTGTTCCCCCCGCCTTTGTGTTTGCACGTGCACGCTCTGTGCATGTTGTCTCTTTGGGGTTTTTTTTTTTTTTTTTTTTTTGGATGGTTGTTTGCTGTTGTGCTCAGACTAGATCAGGGGAGCGGCAGTGTTATTGTAACCCAGTGAATAGGCACAGTGTTTAAATGCAAATTCGCATTGCTGCAATGACAGGGACGGGAAATAGAGGAACGGCAGGGAAGGGCAGAGACAGGTTGAGGTGACAGAGAGGGAGTGAGGGATTTAGAGAGGAGGGAGTTGAAAGATGGGGAAAGGGAGATGAGACGATGAATGGGGATTTGGTGGGAGGGAAGGAGACGAGGTCAGGACAGGAAGTAAAGAGGAAAGAGTTTTTAAGGCTGTTACATACTGGTGTGTGTGTGTTTTTTTAAATTAATTTGCACATCAATATATTTTTTCAAAATATTGTTTTTGTCACAAGGACTTTCTCACAGAATGTGAGTATGACATTGCAATAAAGTGCCATCATTTTTTTGGGAAAGAGGTTGAATTTCTGAGCGTTGAGACATTAACCAATCACGTTGTGTTGAATGGGTACAGTTTTGCCTGTCTTTGTCACTCACTATATAGTGAGAACTGATGTATAGTGAGAGTTATTATTCCTTATATCGTGGACTCAGAGTATCCCACAATGCATTGTGAAATGTAGTGGACAATGATGGTCACTAACTGAGCTCTATAGGCCATCATGCATTGCACCAAGGGCAAAATGGCAGACACATGAGAGGAGAGACAGCAGCGTGACTGAGACAAATCTGTGAGTTGTGGCGTGAAAATAATATATTTAATGTGAGCAGAGCAGCATCACAACACTAACAGCCACAAAGTATTTTATATTTATTAAGTTGGGAAAATACACTTATTATCCTCACATTCACAATGGCTGTCAACTCTTACCTTTCGCAATAAAAGCCCTCGACATACAATATATGCTGCGTCACTGCTTACCAAGGGAACTTAAATTCACTCAGAGCATTTCACTAAGAGACTACAAAGTAACTTACAATATGTATTCATCACATATCCAGTATTTATTCTGCCAGCAGTTGTTGAGCTGCTCACTCACTCACTCATTGCCAACTGCTTATCCAGGGTCGAGTCGAACGGTCAGGTTCGCTATCCCGGGCCACATTAACCAGCTCAGACTGAGGGATCCCAGTCAAAGGCAACAGTAATGCCACAATTTCAGCCCTTCTTTATCCAGGCTTGGGACCAGTAAAAGTGACTCCGGCGGAGTTACTTTTTTTAATTTTAATTCATTTTAATTCCCAAAATTTTATATTTACATCAGCCAGCGGTAGCTTTGTGCATGCAGGATTCGTTCAGTCTGGATGCGGAGGGGTGAACAGCTGCTGACTAGGACTTGGCAGCTTCTGTGTGCCTTGGGACTGGGAAGGGGTCCACGGCAGCACCTGCTGCTCATTGAGAAGAGTAAGAACGATACTGGCTTTCACGTAAGAGTCTCCAAAAGTCTCCAATAACACCAGAAAAAGTTGCTAGATTTGTCTAGTCTCTTTTTGAAAGACTCGCAAGAGGGGTCTGAAAACTCGCTAAATACAGCAACTAAGTTGCTAAGTTGGCAGCACTGCACCGCTGCTGGAAACCGCTGATACTGAGATGCTTCAGTGCGCATGTCACATAATCCAGATGCATTGTGGGACATGTAGTTTAAGGACACAGTTCTTCTGTAAAGCGGTATGATAAGCATACTATATTCTTTGCAAAACCACCCGGGCCACATAAAGTGAGGCGGTGGGCCGGATTTGGCCCGCGGGCCTTAAGTTTGACACGTGCTTTAGAGCGATTAAAAGGCGGCATCTGCATCTCCAGAGTGGTTGGCTGAGGAAATAGCATTTAATGACTGAGCTGTGATTGATCCGTCACTGAGTGCTCTGTAGTGTCACCGTGTGTGTGTGTGTGTGTGTGTGTGTGTGTGTGTGTGTGTGTGTGTGTGTGTGTGTGTGTGTGTGTGTGTGTGTGTGTGTGTGTATTAGTGAGCATTTGTGCGTACAAGGTAACAAGTTAGAGTATATGATCTAGTCCTTGTGTGTGTTTTGTGTGCAGACCTTGGTTTGCACCACTTGTGAAAGCTCATTTAACCAATGAGACATGTCTCCCTCCATCTGATGAGGGCTCTTTTTTTTCAATTCATCAGCGCCAAAGCGAGTGTGTGACTGCGTTTGCGTGCGTCTGTGCATATGTCTTTGTGTGGGTAACAGCTGTGCACCGTGTGTGCCTTGTAGCCTGTTTCACATTACCCTCAGCTTAAGCATTTATTGAAATTGCAAACAATTTCAGTGTCATGGCTGCTATAGATGTGGGGCGTCAGGTATTTTAATGCCTCACTTGTAGTGCTGAAGTACTGAAGGTTGGTTTTCCAAATTGCACCACTATAACAACAATTTACATATGTTTCTCCTTTGACATTGAACAGTTCAACCAATATTTGCAAAACCTAGTGCCTCTCAAACACAGCCATGGTGACAATTTGGGATGCCAGCGTGGAGATGCATTTTGGAGCCACTCCATTAACAACAGATGGAAAGCCAACTTTTTCATAAAATGTGTATTTGAGCTTCTTCTCTTTTTTTTTCAAGCACAGCTGAGCCTTGTTTCATAATGCAACCATGAGCTCTGAATCAGAAAATATGGCCTGAAAATGAGGATGGATGCCATCATATCTAATGAGCTAGTTAACAACCAATACTCCAGTTTAGGGATGTTAATAATTAACTATTTAACTGTTAACCGACATTAATAATTTTAACCGATTAATGCTTAAAATGGTTAAATAGTAAAAAGAAAACTCAGAGGAGCGGCTTGTCACTTTAAGGAGAAAAGCTGGTCCACTTAAAAGCCCAACTTAAGAGAGTCTGTACAGGCATTGCCTATACAGGAAGTTAGCTCCGGTCTTGAGCTCACTTGACTGGAGGAGTTGTGGCTTCGTAGCAATTATTCACCAACAAATAAACTGTACGCACACTGTCTGCTCCAGCTACATTTACAGCTATAATGCCACCGACAAACCCACATTCACCAACACCACCACCACACACACACAGTCTGTCAGAAAATCTGTAAAGTTGACAATGACGGCACAAAACCACCAAGCAGAGCTACGGCTGCTAATGTAGCACAAACACATGGTGCCTTCAAATGTTTACGAGTTGGGCCCATATGAACCCCCCCTCATGTCGTATTCACAACCTCATAAGTGGAAAGTTCACGACTTGTGACTTAGAAATGGTGGAGCCCATGGAACTGTGGAAGTTCATTTATCGGTGCATAAGTTAATATTGTACAGTATATTGTGATTTTAGTCATATTGTTTTTCTTGGTAATTTTCTGTTTGAGGAAAATGACCTCATCTTTCTCCTCTGTCATTATGCCTTTGCTATTCCTTCATCATGTTACCCGCTAGCTAGCCTGCTAAATTGTTAGCCTCTGTGGCTTCTAGACTACGACAGTAACATTACATTACGATTTAACCACTTGAATGCACCGTATGTCATATTCACGACTTCTTGTGTCATGAACACAAGTTCCATTTGAAGGCACCAACCCACACGGTTTGTAGGACACTTTGCCAGGCGACAGAGTATTGTTATGCCGGGCAGACACATAACTAACAACCTGCTAGATTAAATGATGCGGTGGTGGTGGTGGTGGACTTTTACTGGGAAAGTGGCTTCATGTCTGCAACACTACATGCAGCACCGTGGCTGCCACCGTCGATCTCCTGACGGTGAACCAGAGACTCACATTTCTGTTGTGCTCTTATACTGCAGCTGGTGCACCGCCATGTGAGACGCACTAATCTTGTCGGTTAACGGTTAATAATCGGTTAACGAGACGCTGTTATTAGTTACATTTTTTTCTATATCAGCATCCCTACTCCAGTTATTCATTTGATGGAAAAAAAAAAAAAACAGCGATGACTTTTTGACTTTTGTTAAGAATAGAGAAGATTCGATATCACTGTTAAATGTGTCTTCCGACAGACACCAATCCAATACTCTTTTTCCCTCTCTTAAACAACTAAGTTTATGTATTTAATAACTTTAGTTAGCCTACTTTGCAGATTCTTGTTATTATTGCAAATTATAAAGAACTAATAAATGATGTATTATTAAAGATGTAACTAGCCAGCAGTATACTGTATAAAGCCATTAAAATGAGCTCCACATTTACTGTCTGCAACATTAGTGAAGAACACTTTAGTGCATCAATAATATAATATACAGTATACTTTTCTGCCTAATGAGTACTTTTGTTTTTGTTGCTTTAAGGATATTTTGATGCTAACACTTGTGTACTTGAGTCTCCTAATATTTTGAGTGGAGTTTTACTTCACTAGCTAGTATTTTCCACTTTAGATATCTGAGTTTTTCTTCCATCTCTGTATGTTAATATTAGTTAATTGAAATATTAAAGGGGTTTCCTTTCATTCACATGCACACACATACAGTTAACACAGTGTAGTAGGTGCACTGTTTACCTCTCCATCATCCACTGCTGCAGTCTGTCTCTCTTCTCTCTCCAAAGTCTGTTCACGCAAATGAGTTGTTTACCGTTCTAGTTTGTTTTGGAGTGAAGCCATAATGTAATGTTATGCAACGTGAGGTTTATAAAATAAAATGAAATGGCAGCTACAGTCATGAAGAAGGCAAATGCTGCATTTCTGCCCTCCTCTTCATGCTCTAAGTCACTCAGCGCTGACCGTCACGCAGTTGGTTTAAAAACCTGCAGTTACATTGGCAGTCGTTTCTATAACAACAGCGAACACTATCGCACATTCACATGCGTTACGTTTTTCTGTCGGGGCTGCACTCAGACACACTGGCTGTGACCGCTTTGTCCTCCTCGATTACCTCATTAACCTTATGGCTCTCTTATAGCATTTGGTTTAAATCTGAAATATTACCAAATAGGCCTGTTTGCTTTTTGCTTCAACATCAAATCCTCTGCCATCTCTTGGTCTGTCAACACTCTCTCATCTAGATATTACTCTTGCCACTCTGGGAAACTCCTTATGGAGCAGACCCATTCACTATCAATATGTAGCGTCGGTTTTCCAATGCCAAAACGGACTAAAGTGGTTTTATTTCTGCAAAAAAAAGCAAAACAGCAGTGGTGGCGGTGGGTATGTAATGTAATCGGTGTGTGGCTGACCACCGTGTAACACCAGTATATCCGTTCCAGTGATTTTGGTCAGTATCGTACCAAAACCGAGTATCGGATCGGTGCATTCCCAGTTGTAGTTTTTGTTTTGTTCTGTTATAGTAAAAAACTAGACGTAATTGTTCAACATGCAGAAGTGTTTGTGTGTTTATTTCCATGCATGTTTGCTGTATCATTCGCCCCAACAAAGGTCATAGGTGATGCATGTGTTAGATTTTTTCTGCCATTGTCGCTGTGCCATTAACCCACAGCTATGACAAATAGCACTGTTACCCCTCACAAACACACACACACACATGTCACACCTACACACTCAGTGATGTTATTGTCATCCATCCCTCGAGTGAAGCTGTGACTTCTATCAAGCTTGCTATTGTCAGCTTTTCTTTAGGGTGGAGAAAGGAGCTCTATCTCTCAGCTGATGTATGGTCCACCCATGCACACACTTCACTATATGGCCATCTGTATCAAAGTGCCTCTCTAAATGGATTTGCTGTGCATCGCGTACTGTACCGTATACTGTATATGTAATGAAGAGCTATATCACTGCCTTCAGTGTATGAACTCTGAGTGTCATTGTCAGCTAGCCTGGAAAAGAGACACTTATTTCCCAGCCCACACAATGTAGTGGTGTTCTTGTCGATGCGGTCCATACAGGGCAGATTTATGTGCATGGCATATTTATGCATGGACTCTATAAAGACGATATATCAGCTTTCCACTTTCAGTTTAAATATTAGCTTATTTCTTCGTGTGCTGTTGTGTTTTCATGCCCTTGGTTTGTCTTTTCAGGGCCAGAGAAGTTATTATACTGTACGTTCCCTGTGTGAGCTGACTCTATACATGGATATTCTAATGAGCCTGCAATCTCTCTCTCGCTCTCTCTATCTCTCTCTTTATATATATATATATATATATATATATATATATATATATATATATATATATATATATATATATATATATATATATATATATTTCTTTGTCAAGATCTGGGATAACAAGAAAAATTATTGCATCCAAGTGCTGTTTTTTTATGTTATGTATGTTTTATCTCCCTCAGCCAGCCAGGATGGCATCATGCACTGCCTTCAGTATTGAAATAGAACAGAATAGACCATTTGAAACTTGGCACCATAAACATCCTGAATGGGCCCCTTTGTACTTCCTGTTGCAATGTTTGTTAAAGCAGTAGCTGACAATAATTAAACTTGCATGAAAGCTGTTGCCCTAGCAACATAATAGCAATGAAAAGATCTATGATGACAGTACTTTTACATACTTTGGCGTCTTTTCTATGTGCTCTGTTTAGTGTGTGCATCCATGGCTAATCTTGCATACTACTGGACCCATTAGCGTAATATTTTTTGTGCTCACCTCTTTTATGACTGTGCGCAAGGACCTCTCATAGTTGCAGTGATTCAGATTTTTTTAGATTTTATTGACGACATATTTTGATCCGTCATTGTCCGCTGAATCCTCACTACTCTTCACCAGCCGGTAGGGGGGCACAAGTGTTCAACAACTGCTCCAGTTTGGACTTTTGCTTCCGCCACCCATAACGAATTGTTCCTCTCTTGAGGTGCATGCCTAGGTAAGACAAATGAATGTATGTACAGTATATTTGTATGTATAAGTATTGCTTAGCAAATGACAAGGTGAACCGAGTGCTGGCTGTAATGTCGTGTTGGTAAGAGGAAGCTGGTTAGCTGTTAGCAGCCGGTGGGTTAGCAGAGTCCTGCAGTGTTTGGCTAACAGAGCTAACAGGTCTAATAATGGTTAACGGGGCCAAACACACTGCAAGACGGACAGTTTCTGTCCAGGGGAGGAGTTAAACAGTCAACATGAGGCGTTACACAGTGAACTGGAGTTTACCTGCATGTATCGACTGACTGCATATCTCTAGTTTGTTTCACTTTTGTTTGTCTCGACTCTTCGATCAAAATATGTTTTTAAAAATCTTTTCCTGACATTACAGTAAGTTCACACTGTGGACATTTTGCATATTTTAGGTGCATTAAATACATACTCAGTAACATTTTATTGAAGTTCTGGACTAAACAAACATCCATATACCAATGGGGAAGAAGTAATAGGTCCTTTACCGCAATTTAAATACTGTATATTCCCTTACAGGTAAAAGTCCTGTATTGAAAATCCTGCTGTATGCGGTATGAGATTATTTCCAAAAGATTTGGATGTTTTAAAGTTGTGTTGTATGAGGCGTTTATCCACAGTAGGTGTATTACTCACAGTAGAAGACGATCTGTATTAAGAATATTTTATGACAGCAGACTGAACTGAAAGTGAAACATACTATACTGTTTTTGTCATCTGAGCCTGCTGGCTTCAGCGAGAGCATAGATCATACAACCTTACTTTAAAATAACCAAACCATCACTTTAACACCAGGCTGATAAGCCGTGTTTTATTTTCTAGTATGTATGTTGTGAAAAAACAAAAACAACCCTTTGTCGCAATCATATAGCTATGACTGAGGAAAGTCTGCGTCTTCAGGCATCGCCATCTGATCAATACTGAATGAGAATATTGATACCATTGACCAGTAATGATGTGACTTGCAGCTATGCATAACCTTTTAGTCCTGAATTAAGGCCATGACACCAGGTTTGAAGGACCACTGATGTACAAAATCTTTATGAAGATGAAGGAGGGCCAGCAACAGCATTCATGATAAACTTCCTCACAGGGCAGTAGCTCACCAAATCTCCTAGCCTCAGTCCCCACTTCGTATGCATCATTTGTCTTCATCAAATCACCATAATATTTTTATATTGCTCCAAATTGCCTACATACAGTATATCTGAGCATGTGATAGAACTCTAGTGTTTAAATATTGCTATGCTTTGTGGTCTACACGCTTTCATAATATCCCATTTCCAGTGAGAGCACTGCAGTAGCAAGCGGAGGGTCTATTTTAAGTGCAGTCAGATAGCTATATGGCAGTGTGGCTATATTTAATAAAGTCTCCCGAACACTGCACCAATCTCCCTCCCCGGGGCTATCTGGATTTGACTGGCCATGTCTGGCCCCATTTAATGTGAAGAGGCAGACAGAAGACATGTCAATCTCTTTCCCTCTCTCTGTCCTGGGGTCTTGTCCATGGATGGGGGGAAACAAGGGAAGAAAAAGGAAGAGGGGAAGGTGATGGTTTATGACATGAATGTGTTTTAGTGTCTATTTCTTCATCTTTTTTTGTTTTTTTTGTTTCCTTTTTCAGTCTGTCTACTGAGGCTGTCAAAGGTTACGTGATAATAACGTGTTCATGCAAAATCATTTTAACATTACTGATTTCTTTAATGCAGTGGGCTCAGTTGTAAAGTGAAGACATGGCATCGTGTGAAAGTAGCAAACCAAAGGAATCCACTGGTACCAACCATGTTATACTAGCTTGTTGCAAAGGAGGCTAAAAACTTTCCAAATTGCACAAAGGTTTGGCGAGGAAAAACTGTCATGGCCACTTTCAGATGGGTCACTTGACCGCTGACCTCAAGATATGTGAATAAAAATAGGCTCCATGGATACCCACGAGTCTCCCCTTTACAGACATGCTCACTTTATGATAATCATATGCAGTTTGGGGCAAGTCATAGTCAAGTCAGCGCACTGACACACTGACAGCTGTTGTTGCCTGTTGGGCTGGTTTCTGGACAATATTTGTTATTGTTTTGTGTTGTTAATTGATTTCCAATAATAAATATGTACATACATTTGCATAAAGCAGCATATTTGCCCACTCCTGTGTTGATAGGAGTATTAAATACTTGACAAATTTCCCTTTAAGGTACATTTTGAACAGTTAAAAATGTCTTTGTAATTAATCATGATAGAATATTTGAATCGATTAACAGACCTATTTTTGACCTGTCTCCTGACTCTCCCATTTCCTCCCTTCTTTCATCTTCATGAGTGCCTCTCAGGGGATGCGTCATGTTTGCATGTATGTCATATATTGGAAATCGGGATGCTAATTTACAACCGACCCTTCTTAAGTGATTATTAAACGTTGACTGACAAGTTTAGTGCGATTCATGCAGCAGTACTATTTTTAGTGCCTAACAAGCCACCCTGCTGCAACATAAAGCCGATGCACAAACAAATTAAATCCATCATTTATTACCAGTTGCAGTGTATGAGCAAACAGACAACCGAGTCCCCGGTGTATCTGTCTGGGAGAGTTACTGTAGCAGCCACACTGCTGCATGTATTGTCCCAGTAAGTCTCCGCCGCATCATTTAGCTGCGAGGTTGTCAGTTGTTTGTCTGCCGGTGTACTCAGTGAGCACGGCGTAACTTTGCTGCAGTTTCTCCAAGAAATATCACAAATTTCATCCATCTCAGTTTTACTTTTTCTCTCGTGATCTCCAGCTATGTTTTTCAGTGTTAAAATTTGTGGATGTGCAGCAGTTTTTTAAACACGTTGGTAGGTGGAGTGCTCATCACACCGCCGCCCTCAGCTTTTATTTCTGTCTTAGCGCTGAATAACCATTACTAAGCCCGACTCCTTCCCCGTAACACCAACGTTCCACCCTAAGGCTATAGTCCTGGCGTAGTGGTGTGTAGTCCAGCCTACTGTATAGCCTACTGCAGGGCAGATGACTCAGCTCTCGTAGCTGCCGCACAGACAAGCCCAATGTATATACAGCGCACCGTGGAGCAGCACAGCATGGGTGTGACTCCAACTGTGCAGCTTTGGGCTGCCTGCCTACAACTGTGCAGTGTGGTCCGGAGCCGCGCCACAACATGAAATATCCATGAGTCAGGTTGGGCGTACAGATGCCGCTGTACCTGCTGAGCCCCTTAACAGGGGAGAATATGTGTGTGAGTTTATGCCGAGGGGGAAGCTGAGAGACGGGGTAAGGTGGAAGTACATCTGTCATTTTGTACCCCCGCAGAGTAAGAGTGTAGTGTGTTTGGGTGTTTGCATCTGTGTATCTGTCTGATGTGAAAGCACTTGTGTGTGTGTGTGTTTGCGCATAAACACTTACATACATCATTAGGACTTTAATCAGGTATCAGAGCAGCAGGAAGAAGACAGAAGGATAGGTGGCGAGTACAAGGAGTGCATCTGTCAATCTATCGGTTTCCTTGCATATGTGGGTGTTTGTGTGGTTAGAAGTGTATCGCACCAAAGTACTGAGTCAATATGTCTCATATTATTTGTTGGAGGATGACGGTAGAAAAGGGAGATTGAGGACAGCAGGAGGAGAGATGAGGAGAAGGAGGGAGGAGCAAAAACAGACGTAGCTGGCTTGGCAGAGAGGTAGACAGGAAGAAAGTGGCAGGAGGTGCAGCGAGAGGAAGAGAGTTGGTTCGCAAGGAACGTAGAGATGAAGGTGGGGGAGAAAGGACTCGGATGTGGGGAGGGAGGAGTGCAGAAGGAGGGGGAGGTCAGAGGGGAGCGCAGCAGGTAGAGTGTACATCTGTCACCTTCTGCTCCTCCAGGCCAAGAATGCCCAGGAGGAACAAGGGAGGAGGAAGAGGAGCAGGAGGAGCAGGCAAGAGGTTGCACAGTGCCACCAGCAAGAGGAGCATTACTAAACAGGCCTATATATATTTTGAAGTTTAAAAAAAGAAAATCAAAACACTCCTTATATAGCTCTGAAATTCTGAAAAGCCTCTGAGTGGAGTGTAATCCATTTTATTTGGTATCTCAAAAAGGCATACGGTAGCTGAGTAGTTTCTCTTTGAAATGTGAGTGTATTGTACGGGAAGACAGGGCACAGAAAGAGGAGAGAGAAAAAGACCTGAGGAGAGCAGGTGACACAGAGAGGAGACAGGGAACGGCATTGTGGGAACGGGAGACGCGCAAGGCACCGTGTTCGGAACCATGCCGAGGTTGACATTGTCCCAGAAACTTATGAATAACATCCCTGTGTGTGTCAGCTGGTCTCTTAAGCGTGTGTGTGTGTGTGTGTGTGTGTGTGTGTGTGTGTGTGTGATGAAGCAGAAGTCATGGGCTTAGCCACTGTCTATCGTGCCGGGCCTCGTCTCTGTAGAGTCCGCTGGGATCCTGAGCGAAGCAGAAATGACCCAGAAAGGCAGGACACACAGCTGTACGGACGTCAGAATATCAAGGAAGCAACTCAGCTCGCATCAGCCTCTGCACAGCTTGACTCTGTCTGCACAAGTCATTTAAACATTCAGTTCTCTGAAGTGGACAGACAAGCAGTCATTTAACATTTGCCTTGTGAATTAGCTGTACTTCCTCTTTATATTTACCACATTTTTTCAATGCAGACAAATCTTGTATTTGTCACTTTATGTTTGCTGTAGACTCCTCAATCTAACTTTGATAAGGAGATTTTATTCTATATTGGAATGCCAATTTTGAAAATAAATAAATAACCGATAACCGACCTTCGTTAAACAATTATTAACCATTATCCAACAAGAGTAGGGCATCGTGTAGTTTAGTTTAGCTGCTGTGTGTATGCCCGGGCATAACGATAGCGATTGTCTGACAAACAGTGTGTTAGTGTTGTCACGATACCAACATTTTGGTATCAATACTGGTACCAACATGTATTTTAATACTTTTCGATACTCTTAACAAAAGGAGAACACATCACACATCAGTAAATGAAATAAAATATCACAAAGACAGGCTTTTCAATACAGCACTTTAAAATAAATAAAGACTAAAATACGATTCAAAACATTTTATTTGTTATTTTGACCAGTTGTATTTTTTGGGAGAAATTTGTTATCATTAGTTCATATAATGAAACAAAAACTTTCATTTTACTCAAACACACGTCTATAAATAGGCTAGTAAAACCAGAGAAAGTGGTAATTGCAGTGCAGCTTAAATTTCTTTTCCAGAGCTACTTTAGTGGAGAGTGAGGGGGGCTGCGTTGCTGGCTTTTAGCTCTGAATGTGGCTTTTTTTCATGGGTATATCAGTTATTACCTGTCGCTCTCTGAACTCCTTGTGCAGGTCTGGGTGCTTGTCCTTCAAATGTTTTGCCAAGGTGGAAGTGTTTCCACTCTTGGCCAGACATGTTTTCTAACACCGTTTACACAGCGGTGCTTCGGTGTTAGCGGCTTCACCGTGCTCATTTATTCTGAAGCCAAAGTAACTGTAGTAGCGGTATACTGAACAAGCCTACAGGGTGTGTGTTTGTGCTACGTTAGCAGCTGCTAGCGTTGCCGGTGGCTTCATGCCCGCTGTAGCGTAACTTCAGCGAGTTTTCCGTCCGTGTGTGTGGCGGAGGTGAGTGTGGGTGTGTTGGTGGCGTTATAGCTGTGAACGTAGCTGTAGCAGAGAGTGTGTGTACAGTCTATTTGTTGGTGAATAAATGCTACGAGGCTACAATGTGAATTTCTCCACTGTGGGACTAATAAAGGAATATCTTATCTTATCTTATCAAGCTACAACTCCTCAGCTGGAAGACCCGAGCCAACTTCCTGTCTTTGTGCCGGCTCTCTCTTAAGGTGGACCAGCTTTTCTCCTTAAAGTGATGAGCTGCTCCTCTGACATTTTCTCAGCTTTTTAATTAATTATTAATAATTCTTTTAACTGTTTAACCAATAGCGTAAATGGGTTCAAATTCTTACTGTCGGTTATCGGTTAAACAGTTAAACGGTTAATTATTAACATCCCTAAATCTATATAAAGACAAATTGAAAATGTCCACATTGAAGCATTTGCAGTGCTCATATTGCACTCACTCACTTCCATATTTCAGTGTCAGTATGAATGCAATATTGTTCATCTCTAATACACTGGCTTTAGAACAGACATTGACAATAAACACATTTTAACATTAATAAAATAAGCTGTCATGTGAATTGATGTGTTGCACTAGGGCTGCACAATTAATTGAATATTAATCACAATCACGATTTTGGCTTCCCACAATTGAATGAACATGATTGACTGCGGTATTGATGTTTAAAATGCTCCGCTCTGCTGCATAAATCAAACGCTTCCTAAACTAACAGCTAGAGATAAGCCGTCAATCAGCAGCCTACCGAAGCCATCCCTTTTTCAGCAATCCCATATATCTGAGTTGTCAGATGTCATGTGAGTGAAAAAGACATAAAGTCCAGAATCAGCCGCGGAGGAACATCCTTAAAATCATTTGGCACAGCTAACTTAATCAGGCTTTTAATATGCTGTAATTCATTCACATGATGCTGCTCAGAGTGACCGCCTCGTCTTCCGACAGCAGGAAGCACATTATGGTGCGTTCAAGCTCTGCTCAGTAAAAATGACTATTTGACGATGCTGAATTATAACCCTATCATGATGCATTCAAATGAAATCTTGTAAAATGGAGTTTTTGACAAGAAACGTGAATAAAGCCACTTGCTTGAAGGAGGTCTTTTCCTGGTAATATAGAATAGATATTAGAGAGGGAAATATGACATGTTTAACCTCTCTAAGCAGCTTTTATATATATATCTATATATCTATATATAGATATATATATAGATATATCTATATATATACACTCCTGATCAAAATCTTAAGACCAGTTAAAAAATTGCAAGAATTTGCATTTTGCACTGTTGTATCTTAAGAAGGTTCTAAGTAGAGTTTCAAAATGCAAAAAGAAGAAATGGGAACAAGAGACTAAATGTTTTGAGCAGGCAATTTATTGAAAATAACAATTTAACTGAAATAGGCTGTTCATCAGCTGATCAAAAGTTTAAGACCACATCCTTTAAAAGCCCAAATCTGTGCAAAAATTTGGATTCCATGTCATTTTCTGTCAAGTAATCACACTGTCAAGACCTCTTGATGGGAAAAGCAAAAAAACTCACTGCCTTTGAACGTGGCAGGATTGTTGAGCTGCATAGACAAGGCCTCTCACAGCGTGCCATCGCTGCTGAGGTTGGACGCAGTAAGACAGTCATTTTGCATTTCTTAAAAGATCCTGAGGTTTATGGAACAAAAAAATCAAGTGGTAGACCCAAAAAAATCTCACCGGCACTGAGCCGGAGGATCCGAATGGCTGTCCGTCAAGACACGGGACGATCCTCATCCCAAATTAAGGCCATTACTGGTGCTGACTGCAGCCCAATAACCATCAGACAGCATCTGCAAAGGAACGGCTTCAAAAACAAAAAACGTCTTCAAAGGCCACGTCTCCTTCAACGCCACACCGTTTGGCCTTTGCAAGGGAGCACCAAACATGGGACGTTCAAAGTTGGAAGAAAGTTTTATTCTCTGATGAGAAAAAATTTAACCTTGATGGTCCTGATGACTTCCAACGCTACTGGCATGACAAGGAGATGCCATCTGAGATTTTTTCAACACGGCACAGCGGAGGGGGCGCCATCATGATCTGGGGTGCTTTTTTCTTCAATGGAACAATGGAGCTCCAGGTTGTGCAGGGCGTCAAACAGCAGCTGGCTACGTGGAGATGTTGCAGCGGGCATCCCTCATGACTGAGGGCCCTCGTCTGTGTGGTGATGACTGGGTTTTTCAGCAGGACAATGCTGCAATTCACAATGCCCGTCTGACAAAGGATTTTTTTCAGGAGAATAACATCACTCTTTTGGATCATCCTGCATGTTCCCCTGATCTAAATCCAATTGAGAACATTTGGGGATGGATGGCAAGGGAAGTTTACAAAAATGGACATCAGTTCCAGACAGTGGATGCCCTTCGTGAAGCCATCTTCACCACTTGGAGCAACATTCCTACAAGCCTTTTGGAAACACTCGCATCAAGCATGCCAACACGAATTTTTGAAGTGATCAACAATAATGGTGGAGCTACTCATTACTGAGTCTGTTTTTGAGACTTTAATTTCTGTTTTAGGGGTTTTTTTGAGCTATGGTCTTAAACTTTTGATCAGCTGATGAACAGCCTATTTTAGTTAAATTGTTCTTTTCAATAAATTGCCTGCTCAAAACATTTAGTCTCTTGCTCTCATTTCTTCTTTTTGCATTTTGAAACTCTACTTAGAACCTTCTTAAGATACAACAGTGCAAAACGTAAATTCTTGCAATTTTTTAACTGGTCTTAAGATTTTGATCAGGAGTGTATATATATATATATATATATATATATATATATATATATATATATATATATATATAATAGAACTACTAATGCCAATATTTTCTTTCAGGAAAGCAAATAATTAAATAAAAAGCACAATCATTTATTTTTTTTAATCATTTGAAATTTTTGTTTTTAAGCAAATAATCACTAAACAATAATAAAAACCTTTGTGATGTTAGAATGTAGCACAACATGGAAGTGAAAGCAGTGCTCTGTTTATTTAAATGTGAAATTGCAATAAAAAGTTTGTTGTTAAATTTTATGAATAATTGGGATAAATAATGGGGATGTTAATATTGATCAAAAATAATCGTGGTGATCATTTTGGCCACAGTCATGCAGCTCTGTGTTGCACTGAGTTTAAGAGTTTTTCTCTCTATTTCTTTTCAAAGTCACCGTCACCGTTTCTTTGATTCAGTGGAGTGTGATAGAAGTGAATGTTTGTGAGAGGTTATTGGGGGATGGGGAAGCAGCACCATCTGTGTTCAAATATGTTTGCTCGTGTCTGGCATAAGGTGTAACCAGAGTGTTTAAGATGCATGTTTAGCAATGTGTACATAATCTGTTTCACGCCATTAGGTGAAAGAGATGCGCGTTTAGGGGAGAAAGCTCAAGTGAAACGAAGTGACTATGGTCTGATTGCGCCGTTACTCAAAATGATGAATGATGAAGTTCAGCTTCAGTGCTCCGACGGTCTCATCAGTGTGTTGATGTACATCCTCGGTAAGAAGACAAAATTGGAGCACACATTTGAGATTATCTTTATTAGTACTGATATTAATTCCTCAACTATTTTTTTTTCTTTTCAGTGGTTCTCTGCATTTATATGCTGGCACCCTTTTTCTTCATTTCTGTCATTTCTACGTTCATTCATTCTAACTAACTTGGGAAAACCAAATGATGCAAGGCGAAGCAATATATTGGTTTCAGTCCCAGTGGAATATATAACGAATCAATCTGCCAATTGGTTAACTGACGACAGAGGTGCACATTTGCATCTCTAATTTAGCTTGAACCACACTGAAAATCCAAAGATTTTGTCATAAATCAGTGGTTTAAGTTCACTAATTAAAACGTACATTTGCCAAAGTGACTTATCACCGGTCTTTCACACTGACATGTGCATTGATTTGAGGATGGGATATGTAAGTCAGCACTAAATTCTCGCTGTATTAGAACTCAGTCTTTGCTCTGCCTGCTTTGCAGTGCAATCCTGTCCGCCAAAATGCTTACAAGTGTCCGATGCCCACTGACACATGTCTGGGAAAAACCTAAAATCAATACGATGGTTAATTGGTAGCGCGTGAGTGCATGTGAGTGTACATGGAATTCTCCAGTGTAAATGTGATCCATTGATAGATTTAGCAACCCAATAGCAGATACTGTCTAATAAGGGCCTTTGACATAGTGCTAGTTAGGAGCACTTAAAAATGCATGATGAATGGCGACATGACCAGTGTGTCTGTGCCTATGTGTGCATGTACAGTATGTTTGTTGTGTGTTAAGGCCTGTCTATATGAGCGTGTGTGTGTGAGTGTGTTTGTGATTAAAGGCCTAATTGAAGATCTCATTGACTCAGTTGTGGGTCACGATCGGTACAAACACATTCATTCCCTTATAATTGATGGCAGCACTTTAGAGCCCTCCTGGTGTAGCAGAAACGAGCACAGGTCCAGGCAGTGGAATAGCATGAAATTTAAGATGAGAAACGTGTGTAGCTCATGAAATCATAACAAAAGATCACCGCAGAGATCATAAAACAGAGGAAATCATGAAAAATTGAAGATAAAAAAAGATCAGATCTTTGAAGTTCATTATTTGGAGTAAAATACCACCTGTACTCAGAATAAAGGATCTCCGAAAAAACAAGGATGACAGTTCTCAAATGCACAGTGCTTTGTTCCTAGTCGTGACACTGCAGTGAGGTGCCAGCTCATTAGTTGCACCTTTACCATCGAATGCAATACAACACAGCTGTCATATTCTGTCCCTCTGATGTATGTAAATGGGGGGTGCACAAAACATTATAAACACCTTTCGGTATAATGATGTCCAATACAATACCATGGTTTCAAAAATTACCATACAGTTGGATAAACATCCATCTGATGGTGTTAAAATAATAATGTTTTACAAAGACAGAATGTACTGCAGGATTATTCTAATGGATTTTATTATATCTCCTGGGTGTACTATTAAATTGATAACCCTAACCATATAGGGACTTTGTTTCAAGGAGCACTATATTTATTATATAAAGCAGGGAATGTTTTCATTCCTTTAGTTTGGTTGGTTTCAGATGACTCAAGTGCTCATTTTAAATCAAGCGTGTGCACATTTGCATTTGTTAATTGGTGAAATGTTATGAGTGTCTGCCCAGAGGTCAGGGTTTGAAAATGTATGTTGCATTATACACACACTACAGTGCTGACGTGAAGTCTTCTGATGCTCTTTGTTTGAGGCATAGAAATAGCATTAGGAGTAGAACAGTCATTCCCATTCAAATCAAGCAGCACCAGACGTTGAAGTCAATTCTCATAGTGGCCAAACGGTGGTACCACAGCATCTGTGTTGGTCATGTGATGCCATTGGACCCAAAAAGACTTTTCCCATAGAATTACATTGGGTGAGAGATAATGTCCATCCATCAATCGTCAACCGCTTATCCCCTTAGGGGTCGCGGGGGAGCTGGAGCCGATCCCAGCTGGCATTGGGCGAAGGCGGGGTTCAACCTGGACAAGTCGCCAGTCCATCTCAGGGCACATAGAGACAACCATTCACGCTCACATCCACACCTACGGGCAATTTAGAGTCATCAATTAACCTAAACCGCATGTCTTTGGACTGTGGGAGGAAGCCGGAGTACCTGGAGAAAACCCACGCTTACACAGGAAGAACATGCAAACTCCACACAGAAGAGTCCCAAGCCAGATTCGAACCTGCGACCCTCTTGCTATTAGACGAGAGTGCTAACCACTACACCACCATGCAGCCCCAAGAGATAATATATTTATCATAAAATGCACTAATAGCCGAATCCAGAGTTAATTTCCTTCCTCTGTTCATGTGATCTGGCATCTGTCGTGACCCAGACCGAGACTGGACTAAGGGCTGGGTGGCGGAGTTTAAGGAAACACTACTGCGCCTGCTCTATGGGCCCAATGGATGCGGAAGATCGCCGGATGATCCGGGTACTTCATCACTTGGCAGTCAAGCCATTTTGGCTTCATGTTCCACTGACCAACTCTCATAGGAATGAACGTGAGCCCGCTTACAACGCTGTAATCAGTTCTCTTCCTACATCCATGATGCAAATCAACATAGCAGGATGGTCAGAGCAGCCATTTTTAAGTGTACCGTTGCCATAGTGGCCATTATAGTGGGCATACTGCCGACTTGCGTGTAAACTAAAAGAACTTGCTGCAAGTCGCTGAGGTCACCAGGTGAAGTTTTGTAGTAAACATGACTAAACGAGCAGTGGTGTGGTAGCGTTACGAAGTACAGAGAAAATGTAAATGACGCGTCATTCACACGAAGCGAGGAAAACACATTGCTATCGCCAGATGAGTGACAACTTTTCATTTTCTATAAGCAGTGTGACACCGAAGCATGGTGGATGCTAGCTAGCTAGGTAGCGGACAGCTGGCTGGTTAAATTTTTGGCCTGGTTCCACCAGGCTTTGGTGCCGCACAGAAAATGAGCCGAATAGCGGTCTGGTGGTCAGCAGCATCTAAACCCTCCACTACCTATCCGTCTTCAGGAGCTGTGACTGTTCTCTGACCATCCACTTTACAGCGCCATTGACGTGGGTTCTGTTGTCACGATAACAACTACAATCACCATTTTCTTTTGTACTGGTGAAATTACCTCAGGAAACACTAAATGACCCTTCTATTCCTATTTAGTTTCTATGGTTTGAGGCTTATAATCAAGGGTTGCACAACACTACATTCAAAAATGCTGTTTAAATTTTGCAATTTTAACCACTATGATACCACCATAATGCTTTTGTGTCATTTATGTACATCGGCAGTCAGTTGGTTCAGCTAGAGAAACAGACTTCACTGCTGGGGTGAGTTAATGAGCCGCCGTAATTAGATACCTCATCAATTGTTCAATACATGATAGGCACTGAAATTACTTCCAGCTCTTAACATCTCATTATAGCATTATTAAAACAGAGCTTTAGATGTATTCCCTCTGTTTACAGTATTACAATTATACATCGCCATAACCCTCTGAGACCCACAATAGGGCCATTTTAGTCTGTTTTTTTAGGGGGGTACAGGGATTTGGTGCTAAATTTAACCATTTTTACCTGTCGAGAATTGATAAAAATTGTCAGTAATCCCTTCAAAATATCACATTAAAGCACCAAGACTTGAGGAAAACACTAGAAAAAAAACATGCTGTGATTTGGGATCCAAAATTTTGATATTTTGAGATTTCTGCAGGAATTATATTTTTTTGCGATTGGAAAATAGACCCCCTAATTGTCAATCTAGCTAGGAAAGCCATCCGTCCTCTGAATGCTCCAGGTCTCTAGTTTATGGCTGTAAAGTTTCATCAGGGTCCAAGAGTCTCAGCTTTACAGTGATACCCAATTTAAGTAGTTCCAAGACTTTAAGGACCCTAGTATGTAGAAATACTCAAACACATCATATTTATAAAATGTGAAAATAACACATTTATACTGCATGAAAAAACTGCATGTGATTATCATAAAATGGGCATGTCTGTAAAGGGGAGATTCGTATATCTTGAGGTCAGAGGTCAAGGGACCCCATTGAAAATGACCATGCTGGATTTTCCACGCTGAAATTTAGCCCAACTTTGGAGCGTTAGTTAGCTTCCTTCCCGACATGCTTGCATGTCACGGTTGGTACAGTAAAGTCGTTCTGGATTACCCCTGGCCCCACGCCTCTCCTAAGGTTAAGGCTGGCTCATGCTAAAAGATTTTTTAAATCTAATCAGATGTTGACAGTGTAACACATTATGACATGTTATGTTGAATTTAACAGTTTCAGTGAGTGGAGAGCTCCAGCTGGGCCAAAACAGCTCTCCACACACATGGACAATAAAAGAGTCCTGACTCTCAGCACCGTAAACCTTGCACAAGTCTCTCACGATCAAGTGTGACTTTAGTGTAAAGAGACATTGCAGATGACAGGCAGGATGAATTAGTGATGGTTTTGCAGGCCGTTGTACTGAAAATTCACGAAGGAACTCCTTCTTCAGTCAGCTTGGTTCCCGGTTGTCTGTCGTTCATTCTCATGTGATCAGCTGTCCTCCGCCACATACAACAGGATATCCAATCGTAAATGCTGAACATGTTTAATATTTGCAATTTGGAATAAGTTTGGAATAAATTTGGAATAACCAGGATGGACTTATGAACCGGTCAGGGATGTAAAAAACGCTCTTAACGTAACTCACACCTCGGATATATCTGGAAAGTTCATCTTTAGAACCATCAAAAGTTTGTCGGGAGGGGAGAATCGGGCCCAAAATTGGCTCAACTCTCATGTAGTGTGTGCCCGGCATTACCCACAATCCACTACCTTCCCTTGAGGTTCCCTGAGGTCCAGATCATTGTGAGACGGGGTCCTGCACCAGAAACAAACTGCATCGCTGTGTGCTTGGAACAAGACTACCGCTGAGTTTTTTGTGTGCGGTGCACACTTGGAATTTGAGCATATCAGCAGTTCCAACAGGCTGGAGAGACACTTTAATTCCCATTTAATGATTAAAATACAATCTGTCTCTACACTAAAACACTTTTCCAAATAGGTTTTTAAACATATGGCTGTGTAAAATAACTCAATTATGCAAAACCAAAAAACAAAGAAGCTACTCTCATCAGAGAGTATGGGAACAATATATAATTTTTTTTACTGCTTGGTTGGCAAAAAGTGCAGGTGTAGATTCTACAGCTACAGTAGATGTCTCATCCTATATGTTTACCAGTGATTTATCATTGTTCCCTGCTGTCTTATATTACACATTACCCCTGCAACCAATGTTTCTCTGGCCTACTGTGTAGCATAAATTAAAGAATACATTTAGTTTTATGCCATACTTGTTCATTGGTCCAATGCACTGAAACCTCAATGCCTTGTTAGATTTTCTGCTAAGTATACCTGAATAACTTTTGATTTATTTGATTTTCTGTAAAAGTTTTCAGAGTTATATCATGCGGTGGATGTAAATATTGTCACTGGGAGACAGCTCCTAGGGTGCAGGCGAGGTAATGTGTAGCTAACAAACTACTGCCTGGAGCGATCACCTCTCTCCTGCTGGTTTGTGTCCTTGTCTGCAGCAACATAAATGTGTGTGTGTGTGTGTGTGTGTGTGTGTGTGTGTGTGTGTGTGTGGTATCTACAGTACCTGAATCAACTGTCGTAATGAGGAAGAAGTAGGGGAAGGGAGTGCAGAGAAGATGCAGAATGGCTCAAGCTTATTACACATCATCTGACTAAAGAAATCAATAATTTGACACAAAATGTTGATTTAAAAATGACTACAATTTTAAAACGGTCCTCTCAAGTATGGGTGTCAAACATATGGCCCGAGGCCCGGAGCCGGCCCGCCAGAGGGTCCAGTCCGGCCCACTGGATGACTTTGCAAAGTGTAAAAATTGCAGAAAAGTATGAGATTTTAATTATTTGTCACATTTATGACTGAATTATGTCCAAATTTAAGTTAAAATAAAGTCAGAATTTTGACACAGGAAGCCAAAATGATGAGTCAGATTTATTATTAGTTATCATAGAAAGTCATAATTAAGAGGATTTAGTTAAAGTTTGACTTAAACTTGGGGAGTCAGACTTTAAAGATACGACTCAAAGCTATGTATATTTAATGTGAAAACTGAGATTTTCATTTTTCAAGGCTCGATTTTGAGATATTTGGCCACATTTATGACTTTTTATGGAAATAAAGTCCAGATTTTAAGTAAGAAACCAGAATCGAGTTTTCAGCAAAGCTGCATAATGACAGAGGAGAGAAGGAAGGAACAATGTAGGACACGTCCGCGTTTAAACTTAAGGACAGGGTCATCTGGTCGAATCACTTATCAGTGATCAAAAACGTTCAAGCAGAGCTACAGTAGCAGTGCTGATATATTCTAATAAATCATTTTATAAAAGAGCTTTTATGTATGAGGCTTTACTGCTACAACCACCTTTCTACCAGTAAAATCAGTTCAGTCATAAATCATTTTTGTCGTGTTTACCATGTTCACGAGAAGAGTCCATATTTATCCAGGCTAACTGTTATGGATCTTGACGTACAGTTTGTCAGTGCAGTATCAGGTTCTCAAAGTTTTAAATTACCTTTTTTTTTTTCAGATTAACTGTATCTCCACACATTATCAGTGACAGAATCACCTTGCACTGGCAGGAGCTATTGTTTTCTTATGGACGGAGTAAAAATGCTAAACATGACAGCAGTTTGAACGTTGTGCACCCTCCAAATTTTATGCCTAATCAGTTTTGACTTTGACCTTGTGTGTCTTCAACGTGCTGTATTCTGTCTGTGATGTACAGCACTGTAGCCGACAACACCACATTAAATAGGAACTCCAAAAGTGTTTTGCTATGACAGCTTTCCTAAAATGAAGTTTGGAAGAAGAAGAACGCAATATTTCGCCTTGCTTACGGTGTCGCAGTATATTGAATTGTAACCCCTGTATCATGATGTGTGGAGCAGATTCTTGCCAATACACAACCCCGCTAACTGTGCTATATTAAGAGCTTAACAGTACAGTATTTAGGGCTGTGGCGTTCACCGTGATATATAAGAAGGTGACACTTTGCCACAAACCGGAGAGCCTCTCGCTCCCAGCTACAAGACACAAACCCACACAGTAACTCTCTCAAAGGGCCGTGAATGTGCTTCTACTGACTGTCAAAGCTCAACAAGACTCCCAGTCTTTCCAGCAGAGAAACTGAGGATCTGACAGTAGCTGCTGCTCATGGCTGGTTAGCTCTGACTACCAGCTCTACACTGCTGTCCATGCTACAGTGAATGGTGGTCAGTTTGGGCGTAGTTACCCTTTAAAATCATTCTACTGCACCAACATGGCAGAACGTCAGCTGTCAGCCAGGGATACAAGGTTTACCTTCTAAACAGTCTTTGGGAGGAGTGATCTGGTTTTCAAAGTCCCCAGTGCTTCCCTGGAACTTGGCGCATATTAGTGACGTAAACCGAGAAAACAAAGATTCATATTCATGTATCCTAATTTTTTTCAAATAATTTTGAATTCGATTTTTTTTAAATGCCAGAGTTAATATACTGTATTTGCTTCATTTGAGTCTATGTGGAGGTAGAAGGAAGTTAACGCTTTTATTGTTGTAGTCTGAGTAATGTGACGTCATAGACGTTCCGTATCAGTCAGCCAAAACAAAAAGCGGTTGGCTGCAGTGAGACGAAACGACAAAGCGAAAAACAGCGGAGGGTCGGCATGGATACGACATGCACCCCTATGTTTTAACAGTATATTTATTGGGGTTTTTCATTTATAACATACATTATATCCCAATAATTTGGTCAGTCTAGGCAGCAAGCACAGTACACAATCAAATGAATAGGTAAGCAAATATAACACAGTAATCAAAATGGAGATAAATATACAGAGGTTACAGAAATTACAGAGTAAAGACTGTAATCTTGTGCAGACTCTTATCTTATTTTATGTGTCCTTCGGTGTCTTGAAAAGCGCTTATAAATAAATGTATTATTATTACATCCGGTTTTCAAAATAAGTTGTTAACAAAGGTAACTGTATATACAAACTACATATATGGAAATAATATTTATTGGATTGTATTCACCAGAAGTATAAAACATAAAAGAAAATACTAGTAATTTCTGAGGAAAATGTTTTTTTGGTTGCTGGAAAAAAATGTAATAAATACAATAATCCCTGGCAATAACTGATATATTTGACTTTTCAGACAGCATACATGCTGAAAATATATATATTTTTTTACTATAGTTTAGATATTTTCCAAAGGAAAAGTCCCTAGAAGTGTATGATTCAACTTTTTCTCACAGTCTAGTGTTAAAAAAGTTAACAAATCATAATATTGAATCACAATACTTACAAATTACAATGCACATTTAATCGGAACCCAAGTATCGTGATAGTGTGGCATCAGGAGACGGGAGTATCGTCCCAGTCCTAAAAACCCAGTCAAGAAAACACTTGGCCAAAGCAGGAAGAGGCAGAAACCAAGGAGACAGACTGTGTCGAGACAGATGGAGACAAAGTGGTGGGCTGGGTGTGTGATTGATGAGACTACAGGGGAGAGTTAGTCTCCTGATGTGGTGTGATTCCACTGATTTATATTTAAGGGAGTGCTCTATCACTCTCAGAGGGGCGAAGGAATGAGGAGAGGTGAAAGTGAGGACATTAGATCACTCTGTCAATCAGACGGGTTGTTCCCCGGGTCGTGTCCTCATCTGTGTCCTGTGTTGGCATGTGAGCACTTAAGCTGAAATTTTCTACCCGTGTTTTGTGCCAATGAGGCATCTGATTGGTGTGAGCGTGTTAGCGTGTGTGATGTGCTTCTTCATCTCCATGGCAGCAAATAAATCACTGTAAATAATCACTGTTTATCTTCCTTTGTTGTGTTTGAAATTTTCTTTACCTCTGTGTCAGTGTGTGTGTGCGGGTGTGTGTGTGTGTGTGTGCACGTGGGCGGCGAGGTGTTAGCAAAAGATAAAAATAAGAGCTGACTGTAGCGTTGAACTTTTCAAAGATACACACATCTGTAAAGTAGCAGCGCCTGCACACACACACACACACACACACACACACACACACACACACACACACACACACACACACACACACACACACAGAAACTCCCTCGTGGCCAAAAGACACATACGTTAAACCCTTCAAGCAATTAAAGCACTTCAGCAATATCTCCGTATCCAATCACAAGACTTAAGATTACGGCCGTGACCAATGAGGATAAAACGCTTTAACTCTGTGTATCTGTCACATATTCAAACACTCATGTTTGGCTAACAGGGCTTGAAAATCGCAAATCTCCAGAACCAATCGCAAAGCATTCAGGTAAATAAAATGTAAGTAATTTGCACACACAAACTGACTCAGTTGTTATATAATGTTTAAATCCATAATTCGCTTATGCTCCGACTTGGTAAAATAACAGAACTCTGTGTGGGGGATTAAATGCACAACCTGATGACAAAATACTCTGAGATAAAAACAATATTCCTTTCACTAAATAATGAAATAAAACCAAAGCAACAGAAGTAATTAACACGCAGCAACTGGCACTGACAACAGGCGCTATTAGCGGAGATAAGCTCCTAGTTACCAGTCTGATTCGCTGGTTTGGCTGGAATAAATTAGCAGATGATTTGATCACATCATGTTGCTTTTACGAAGCATTTTATGACACAGAATATTGTCTTGGGCTGTAATTCACCCGAGGCGTTTGCTATACAAGCCATGTGCATCGGTCACACAGGCTAAGACTGCACACGCATGCCCAAGAAACAAGCCGGAGTATAGCACAAAGACAGCGCACACGCAAACAAACACGTACTGAAACACACACTCGGGGTAGACATCAAACAAAGAGATGCAGACAAAAGCAAAGGCGCTTGATGCACACTAGGGAGTCGAGCTGTGATCATGACTGGGGTAATAGTGAAGCCTCAGAGGGGAGTTGCCCCAGGCTTACCTTAACATGTACAACAGAATCAGAGGTTCCATACTGAACAACAATAACGTAAAAAAATAATAATAATAATAACAAAAAGACATGCACAGCAGACACATGCACGTGGGCTATGCATATGTACGCTGTTGTAACTGAGAGCATCTGCGTTCATTGCTTTGTGTGTGTGTGTCAGACTGTGAATGTTTTCCTCCTCTGTATGGCCGATGCAGGTCAATTAATAATGCAACACTTGCAGAGGTAAAGGAGGCCTGTGTGTCTGGTGGAAGCGTAGAGGGGGAGGAAGAAGGAGAAAGAGACGGAGGGAGACAAAGAAAATGAGGCGATGGGCGAGTGGAGGGGAGAAGACGGCACACAGTGGGGACAACAGCCAGGGAGAGTTACTGTGATCTAGAGGGATGAAAAGAAACAGAAGAAACAAATAAAAACCTCCTGTTATTGTTATTTTTTTCCAATTAAAGGAAATCTAAGACAGCTAATTAGATATTTACAGTAATTTCAAAGTTTCCCTGACTCTGTCTCATAGCAACCAACAATGAGTGGAGCGGATCAGTGTCTGGCTGGAGGGTTCTTCACAATATGCATGGTGTCGATTTGAACTTTAACCTTCTGGTTTTTGTGTCTTCAGGGTTCAACAGTCATGTTTTTTTTAACATGCCCCGTCAGGCATGTGGGTCAGAAATCTACTTGCCCAAAGTCATCTTTTACTCGCCCATATACAGATTGTTTTATTTATTAGTGCTTATCAAATAACAACAAAAAACCAAAGTTAATTGTCATGTTGAGTCGGCCTCGCTCTCAAACTTAGAGTTGGAGTTTCGCCCACATCCTCTAACGCCACCCAGCTAAACTCCTGTTTCCAAAGATAATTGAAATGCTCGCTCGTGCTTCAGCTCACAAACTTTGTCTTTACCCGACGGCATTTTTCTCGCGAGTGTCCGAGCGGTACTGTGCATGTGCGGCTCTCAACAGAGATGAGAAGGACTCAACTTTCAGTTTATTTATAGAGAACATCTGAAAACAGCAAAAGATGACCAAAGAAGGCTCACTCCTGAGCTACGTCCATCATCAGCTCCACAGAAAAAACGTGTTTCATTCTGCTTTGCCCGATTGCGCAACTGAGCTGCTAGATTTAATAGCCTGACGTGGCATTTTATTTGCCCTGGGCAAGTGAGAAATCCATGTTGTTGAGCCCTAATCATCGAATTTTCTTCAGCTTTAATATGTTTCTCCATATTCACATGTCAAAGGGTCATTATGTACCTCTACTGTATATCTTGTTCTCTCTTTGTTATAATTACACAAAACTTGCTGCGTTTATATGGACACAAATAATCAGAATAAAGGCCCAATCAGATTAAAAATGCTTCATGTAATAATTATTTTACCCCAACCAGGAAAACGCATAAACCACCTCTCTTATTCAGAATGAAATTTCTTTCTGATTGGGCCTTATTGGATCAGAATCTTCCAGCTGACGCGTTTACATGAAGCATTTTTAATCTGATTGGGCCTTTATTCCGATTATCGTATTTTTTCACACTATAAGGCGCACTTAAAATGCTTTAATTTTCTCAAAAATCAACAGTGCGCCTTGTAATCCGGTGCACCTTATGTATCAATTCTGGTTGTGCTTACCGACCTCAAACCAATTTTATGTGGTACAGGTCGCTCAAAAATCTGTCAAAATGTTTGATTACAACTTTGGTAAGCTACAAAGCCACTGGATGGATTGCCGGGGCGTTACGGCACTCACCGACTCTGTCAAAACGAAAGTGAAGAAAACTAATTCGGAGCTTGGCATCATTCCGGGTGGATTAACTAAAGAACTCCAACCGCTAGATATTGGTGTCAACAGGTCGTTCAAAGTTAAACTGTGAGCTGCGGGGGAGCGTTGGATGACAGAAGGCGAACACATTCACCAAGACAGGGAGGCAACGCTGGGCGAGTTACTCCACTATCACAAGACAAGAGCATCTTATGTATGAAAATAGACATATGCCTTGATAGTGTGTCTTATAATCCAGTGCGCATTATAGTGCGAAAAATACGGTATTTGTGTCCATGTAAACGCAGCTAATAAGAGAGCTGGTTTACGCCAATCGTTCCGATCGGCGTCCACGTACACACCCCTTCGGATCATGTCTTCCTGTTTGGGGTAAAATTATCTCCACTGTGCATGTGGCGCGTGACAGACAACCCGGCGTTTGTTTACAACACAGGCGGAAGTACAGCTTCTTCGTCTTCTACTGTTTCCGGAAAATTAGACAACTCTGCCCAAAAGATGTTTTCTGATTAAACGCTCGGTGCACGTATACGCACGTCATGATCTTTTATTTAGCGTCCATGTAAACAGCAGAATTAGAATTTCCGATCAACCTAATTTGGCGCATGTAAACGTGGCTACTGATCTGGTTGCAGGTTATTTTGACAAGAACAACCTCCAAACTCCAGAATGTGAATCCCTTTTGCCCCTTCACATCTCCCCTTTTGTACACTGACCCTGTGGGAGAGTTGGGTGTCACTTGTTTTGGCTAATTTATTATCTAATCCATCCCAGTTTTAATATTATAACTTTTTCCTACAATGGTATAATGTGTATCCCAACCCGTCAGTATATTGATTTCAATGAACTGGCATTCAAAAATACTAAATGCTCCTAGCTTAAAGTTACACTAGACTAAGCTGGATTACTGAACAATTTTTGAATATTTCCTGGTAGCAGTTTATTTTTAGCCTCAAACAGGTTAATTTCCTAATGTTTATCAGAATGAATAATAATAGATAGAGATCTCAGTGTCACAGCATCTTTACTATCTGACCAACACAACACAGACAGTATATATTAAAAAAGAAAACATGTATGTCCATGTACTGTTCTATATTATATTGAGATGTATTTACCCCATACAGACACAGGATGGTTAATTGGAAACAGGAGCTGCTGGTGTTTCATTAATGTGATCATCATGTTTCCAGGAAGTGATTCAGCCCCCGTGAAAATAAATAAAGGAGCATAATTAGCGAAGAACAAGCTATAACTCCGCTTATCATTACAGAGGCCTCAGCAAAGAAAAGTGAGAATGATTGGATAGAGTTTTGCAGGCAGCAGGACGGTGTGGGGAGTAAATAAGGGACAGGCAATATCATTGCCTCGGGGATTTGCAATGGTTGAGAAGCTGATTTGAGGCCGCCTGTTAGATGAAAAGAGTCACAGTTGGGAGGAAGGTTAACGTGCTATACCCAGTTCTACAATGATTTTTTTTTTTTTTCTTTAAAAACCATTACAGAAAAATGTGTTATAACTGCAGCCATTGTGTTTAGGGCTGATTTGTTTGGGGTTGAGATATAGAGAAAGAGAGCCATGGGTACAGACGGGATGGATGAGATTAGAGAGGTCAGGAGGGAGAGGAAGGGGGGTGGATTTTTATTGTCTGTCTGAGGGGATGCGCTGAAGACTGGGGGGATGTGACGGCAGTGGAGGGTGGAGGTGGTCAGGGGGAAAAGGGAGGAAGGAGGCATGAAGGTAGAAAAGTCCTCTGAGAGATAAGAACGGGGCATTGGAGGAATACATCAGCACATGACTGCATCACCGGAGACGCAGTGTAACTAGTGGCCCGAGAAGAAGTGTGGTGTGTAGCCAAACAGGAAGAGGTGGAGAGAACATGTCAGTGTGCGACTGTGTGTGCATATGAAGCCAATACTTGAAACATACAGGGGCAGGTGTGGGTGCCGAGGTGCGAAGGGGAAGTGATGAGGATGAATGTGAGTGTGTGCATGCATGACAAAGGATGGTGGTGCTGAGTGAGAATCATAAGGAGGTTTATTCTTTTTCTGCAGAAAACAAGGGTGGGTGGGGAAGGTCTTTTGGGGGGGATGGCACTGGAGAGGCCAGAAGAATGGTAGGGGCGAGCAAACGGGGTGTGGGGGTTTGTGAGGGCTTTTGCTAGGTGTGGGAGAGGACAGCTGGATGTACAGTACACAAACCAAGCTGATTGTGGAGGAGGATAATAAAGGGGCAAGGGAGAAGGAGTGGGAGGATGATAGGGAGGGGGGTGGAGGTGGTGGCAAGTGAGCCAACGAGATGCAGAGGAGGGGTGTGTGTGAGACAGACAGGGAAGAAGGGAGGGAGTTAAAAAAAAAAAAGAAGACGAAGAGTGAGTCGCTGCAGTAGAGCTCCTCACCCACAAAGGAACCCCGTGCAGCCTCAGCCGCCGAGCCAGAACCACTGCAGCTGCGACTGCTGAGAGTTTGTGGGCGTGTGAGTGTGCGAGTTTGCGACCAAGTTAAAGTGTGTGAGTGTATATGTGTGTGTGTGTGTGTGTGTGTGTGTGTGTGTGTGTGTGTGTGTGTGTGTGTGTGTGTGTGTGTTTTATTTGAACCTGTGGTGGGAACTGCGGCTTTGAAACCTCGACAACATGCGGGACTGAGGTCTGAATCTCTGCAACACTCTGCAGAGTGGCAGTGCAGAAGTGGGTTAGAGAGAGAGAGGGAGAAAGAGAGACGGTCAGGGAGAAAAAGAGAGCGAGAGAGAGCAAGAGATCGAAATTGCCAGGAAGAGACAGAGAGTAAGAGATGAAAAGATTGAGGAAAAACAAAGATTAAACAAAGAGATGAGGTCAAAAAGAGGAAAATGAGGAGGAGGAGGAGAAGGAAAAGAGTGAAATACGGACATGGCGGAGGGCAGGAGGGAGTGAGTGAGGGAGGCGAGTCATGATGGAGACAAAGAGCGATAAAGGGCGGAGGGGGGGGGACGCATTGGAGAGAGGGAGCAGAGCAGAGTTAGGAGATGTAAAGTGAAAGAAATAGATGGAGTAGCTGTGAGCGAGGGAAAAGGATAGGAGAGTTGGATTAATGAAATAAATGCAGAGGAGGGCTCTGGAGAGAAAAGAGGAGATAGGAGAAGAAGGCAGGAGGAGAGATAGAAAGAGGGGTGCTGGGAGGGGGGAGGGCAGAGGAAGAGATTAATAGTTTTGTAGATCTGTTCCTGTGTTGCTACCTCAAGAGTAATGCCTTTTTTTCCTCCAATCCTTTCTTCCATCCTCCTAGATTCCCTTTAAAAGGGCTTTTTGAAACAGACGTGGTCGCACGCACACACACACACATGCGCACACACGTACGCGGGCGCGCGCACACGCACACACACAATGAATATCTGCTGTGATTCATGTAAGCTGTCTCCATTCCAGTGAGCATTTGCCAGCTCACTAATAGGAGAAATTCTTTAATACTGCGCCACTGTGGATTTCAAAGCCAATTTCTGTAGTTCACATGTCTCCAAACACATTCAAAGGCCTGGGCCCTCAATCTACTGCCGTAAATAACCCACAATACAGAGCAGGTTGCAGCATCCGGAAAGGGGATATTTGTAGAGGTACGTGTGCTCGTGTATACGGGTGAACATGCGTGCAAAAACACTAAATAGTCCCATCTGCAGGAGTTTCTGGAGAGGAACTCTGATCTTGGTGCTTATGATTAATTACTTCACTGCTGTATCTGTCAGTGCCACTGAGGCTCCGGGGGCCATTCAGCTCAATATCCACCGTGTACAACATCAGCATGTTCAAAGCTTATACTGGACCCCATTGTCTAGGGTTGGCTTCCTTGTGTAAGAATGGGGATAAAATACCGACTTCATTGTAAAATCCGCAATGATTAAGCAAGCCTCCTTCTCTAATTTACCCTGGCAAGACTTTCAGTAACCACCCAGCACGCGCAGACAAAAAGCCTCCATCAAATTATGTTAATGACGTTGTAAAACATTTATGGCTTATAGTTCTTGGTGCTGCAAACTCTGCATTTCTATTCCTCTGACTCTGTCTTTGGGGCCTCACCTGCAGTAGCACAATGTTCCTGCGACTGAAGTTGAGCACTGGCATCATTAATATTTAGCTCTGCAATGCTAATGATCTCTCTGAATCATATCATCACGCCACAACCTCCAATTAACCTCTCCAGAACTCTAGCGCTCTCTCGCCGCCTCCCTCCCCCTCCCTCCCCCTCTCCTCCGTCCCCACCGTTTCCCTGCTCCTCCCATCTCACTCTGACTTTCTGTGTCTTTCCTCCTCACTCTCAATCTCTCTCTGGGACTCTCTGCCTTTGCCTCCCTCACCTCTTTTTCATCTCTAACTCTCTTTGGCACATTTTGCCTCTCAAAGAATGTATGCTGAGACTGTGTGTGTGTGTGTGTGTGTGTGTGTGTGTGTGTGTGTGTGTGTGTGTGTGTGTGTGTGTGTGTGTGTGTGTGTGTGTGTGAGTGTGTGTGTGTGTGTCTGAAAGACAGCTCCTGCCTTTCAAGGGTTCATCCGGTATCCCGAGAGATGTGAGGCCTTGTCCTCCGTTTGTCCTTGGTACATTTTTAATAAAGCTAATCGGAGATTGGTGGATGGACCTCGTCACCTGCCTGTCACTCTTTCACTTTTCATTCTCTCTACAATATGTTTTCTGTGCGAGATGCCGAGGGAGAGAGACAGAGCTCTCTCAGGAGTGGATGTGGTTCAATAAAGAGGGTTTTTTTTTTTTTTTTTTCTAAATCTTGAGTTATGAGCTTCCTGCGTAATACTTTGTCCCTATAAGTTGAGTACAGTAAGGGTGGGAAAAAAGGCTTTTTTTTGTTGTGTTTTTTAATGATTTTGAAACAGATTTTACAACCTGCACCCTCACATGGTAAATCCAAAAATGGTAAGCACTTCATATACAGTAAGGTATAGAAACTTTTTCTTAAAATGCCAGAATCGATATATTTGCTTCATTTGAGACTATGCAGAGGTAGAAGGAAGTTGCCGCTTTTATTGTTGTAGCCTGAGTAACGTGACGTCACATCCGTTCCGTATCCGTCAACCAAAACAAACTGCAGTCGGCCGCCGCAAGTCGATACGAAAAAAAGTAACTAAACAAAAAAGGCTGAGGGTCCACGTGGATACAACCTGCACCCTCACATGCTGGATGCTAACTCTGTCATGGACACAAAACTTTATCATATTGCAGTAACGTGCAGTCAAGCAGCCGTCACTCGTCTCCATGGTCAAATCGGCTGACACTACAAATGTAGAGCATCCATACACGGATATATACTGGATGTTAAATGCATTCAAACGGCCCAGATGGAGCTGACCATGGATGTATAAAGAGAACGAAGCTATCGACAGATTTGGTGAAGTTAGTGGAAGTATACACGTGTGACTACGTCTGGTTGTCAGAATAAAGTGTTTATAAAAGGAGTTGTATATACAAAATATGGAAATAATACTGAATTATATTTACCGGAAGTATAAAACATTACATTTCCCTATAAATTAAAAAGAAAATACCGCTCATTTGTGAGGGAAATGTCTTTAATGACTTTTGGGTTGCTGAAAAACAATCTGAAATCTCAATTATTTTTCGTCTACTAATTTAGATATTTTCCAAATTAAATGCCCTTAGTGTATGAGTCAACTTTTTCCCATGGTCTAGTGTTACGAAAAATCGCATTAAATTGTAATATCAAATCACAATTCTTGTAGAATTGCAATACTTGAAGATTGCAACACATATCGAGTCGGGAGACAGGAGTATCATGCCAGCCGTGGAGTACAGGTATCCAGCCTGATGTGTGTGCATGCATGAATTCAACCTATATGCTGTGTGAGTCACACAGTGAGTCAGTCTGGCATTTTGTTAGGAACAGTATGATTATTATCAGTGAAAGGAAGGGGGTGAACTTGACATTTAATTTGTTTTCTTTCTTCTTCTTTTTTAAAGCCAGGCCCTCTTTCACGTTATTAATATTTTCACTTGACTCTCTCTGTCCCATCTTCTTCTAGTATGTCCCTTCACTGAGTTACCGCAGAATATAACACAGTTGCATCAGTGATCTTGAGAGTGGAGCTGTTAATGGCCTACATCATGCTGTCATAGGACATAGCGTGAGCTGATGGTGTGAACAACTCGCTTATTCAGCTTTCAGTAGCCATCTGCACAATTCCCATTGTCATAAAACTGACAAATTATCTCGCAATCTCACCATCCTCAAAAATACTTTTCAATAAACACATCACCTCACATCACATTTCAAATGCTGTTTGTTGCTGTTATGTAACTGCCAACAACTACCTCTTGCATTCTCTTAACAATTGTTTTGCCAGATGGAGGAACATTAACCCTTAAGTTTTTATTCTTAAGAAAAACAATTGTTGACTCAACATGCACTTGAACATTGACTCAAATCCTTTGGATTTGTGCAAAAATGCACCACAGTTCAACTATTACTGTACAAAGCTTTATGTGAGAAAGTTCCCATCTACAAATACAGCCCCTGTATTATTTTTGATATCAATATTTCTGTATGTAATGTGAAAGGGCTTCTGATACTGCTGATCCAACTGGGAATAAACACCAAGCAGCTTTTTTTTGACACTCGGTTACTTTCAGCTCATTGCCTCTATACAGTATAACTCACTATAGTTGAGTCCCAAGGGTTCACGCCGCTGCTTCCAACATAGCTCAGACTAGATGACTGTACACTACAATCCCTGGTGCAAAAAGGCTATTAGCCTGAGTAGAAGTACAAACACCAAGCAAAGACTCAGCTATTTTGTCAGGAATTGGGGAACCAAACCGGAGATAAAAAGTTGCTTCACAGATGACTTACATTTACCGTAGTCGTACAGGACTGCAGTCGGATGCTGTGGTTGCTCAGTGTCAGTTCATTGTGTTGTATGCCAGCAAAACTGAACTGTATGTATCTCAACGCCCCTTTCTCCTAGTATGCCAGAACTCAGAGTAAAATTAGTAGAGCTGTCAAAGTTAACGCTTTAACGCCACTAACTAGGTTGTAGCGAGCTCAGTTTAAAGCTTAAAGAGAAGATACTGTCATCATATGAAAACCTGAGGAATCCATTGGTACCAACCGTGTCATACTAGCGAGGAAAAACTGGCATGGCCATTTTCAGAGGGGTCCCTTGACCTCTGACCTCAAGATATGTGAATGAAAATGGGCTCTATGGGTACCCACGAGTCTCCCCTTTACAGACACGCCCACTTTATGATAATCACATGTAGTTTGGATCAAGTCATAGTCAAGTCAGCACACTGACACACTGACAGCTGTTGTTGCCTGTTGGGCTGCAGTTTGCATTTTATGATTTCAGCATAATTTCTTTGCTAAATACAGTACCTGAGAGGGATTCTGTACAATATTTGTCATTGTTTTGTGTTGTTCAGTGACTTCCAGTAATAGATATATACATTTACATAAAATAACCATATTTGCCAACTCCCATTTTGATAAGCGTGTTAAATACTCCTACTTAAATGTCTGTCTTCATTAACTCACCTACAAATGGTTTGCCGATTAACTCTATCGGTTAAAATGGTTAAAAGAAATATTAGAAATTAATTGAATAGCTGGGAAAACACTGAGGAGGAGGTTGTCACTGTCAGGTGGTCCACCCTAAAAGAGTCTCAGATACAGGAGGTTGGCTCGGGACTTCAGCTCAGCGGAGGAGTTGTACCTTGTAGCTTTGAAGCTTTTAGTCTGATAAACTAAACTAAATGTGTGGTGGAGACTTTTACTACAAAAGTTGGCTGTCCACTACACGCAGCACCGTGGCTGCTAACGCTCCCGTACGGTGAGCTGGAGACAGTGAACGCAGCACCGTGGCTGCTAACTCTCCCGTACGGTGAACTGGAGACAGTGAACGCAGCACTGTGGCTGCTAACTCTCCCGTACGGTGAACTGGAGACAGTGAACGCAGCACCGTGGCTGCTAACTCTCCCGTACGGTGAACTGGAGACAGTGAACGCAGCACCGTGGCTGCTACGGTAGCTCTCCTGATGGTGAACTGGTGACTTAGTCGTCTGGTGTGCTCACATAGTGCAGCTGGCGCACCGCTGCATGCGAGGCACAAATCTTGCTGGTTAGCGGTTAATAATCAATCAGTCAAAATTAGCATCCCTAGTGGCTACACAACATTGTTCGGTCTGGGCATTGTTGCGTTTTCTTTTTCGAACTTAAACCTTTCACAATGTGTTTTCAGTTCGTCAAAGTGAAATGAAAATTCGGTTGCACTTCGGTGCACCTAAGAACTCGAGGCTTCAAAACATCCACAAACCAGTGGGTGACGTCATGGTGACTACATTCATTTCTTATATACAGTCTATAGGATAAACCAAATATAAACAGTCACTGTGACGTCTCTTGTGCACCCCCATAAAACCTACGAGTCTAATTTTTAGCCCCCTCCCATCCCCCCATCCCCTTGATAATTTTTGTTCAGTCTTTTTATACACTAACTCTAGTCTTACTAATGTATTGCAGTACATTCTCTTGCTCTCTTTCGCATCTCTCCCCTTCATTTTTCTCCCTCCTCCTCTTTTGTAACAGTGATTGTGATGAATTGAGTCATCTTAAGTGTTTCCTCTCTTTGTGCATCCCGGGAGGATTTCAATCCCCCTCCATTTTCCCTCATGTCTCCCCCCTCCTTCTACTGAATCCCCTCACTTTCTGTGCGCTCATCTTTCCAGCCTTTACCTTATTGCAGTTGTTTTCTCTCTCTCTCCCTCCCTGCTCTTATGCTTGTCTTTCTCTCCCTCTCTGCCTGCATGCCTTTCCTTTATTCTGAAAGCATTACTCAAATGGCAATCATGCTCTCAGACCCCTCCACCACCTCCACCTCCGCCCTGCAGTAAATAGATAATTTGCAGAGTAGAGGCTGAATGGGTATTAATAGTAGCATTAATAGTAGCTATGAATTGCGCTGCATGGAAGCCACGGCAGTCTACGAGGATGCTTCTCAAGGGCGCACAGGGCCAGGCACGCACACAGCCAAATCTACTTCTACAGCACTGCAGTCCTTCGCCAAGGTCACGACCTCCAGTTGTTCTGCATCCTAACAACAGTGTTGGCAACACTCGAGTCATCTACAGGGAGAAAATCAGGGCAGAGTTTTAATCAACTGCTGAGAAATGGTGCAGTGTGCCATCAGTGAAATGGTGTCACTGCCACTGATGCGTGACGATTTAGTAATACATCATACTCTACAAAGCAGAGGTGTCTCTTGATGGCTCTTTTGACTTTTGAGGAGTAATCGTTGGGGTCACTGCACTACTGAGGACCGCAGATGCTAATTTTGAAACAAAATTTAACCAATAACTGACCCTCATTAGTCGATTATTAAACATTAACCGACAGGATTAATGCGTCTCATTCAGCGGTGCACCAGCTGAAGTATATGAGCACAACAGACAACTGAGTCCCCAGTTCACCCATCCAGGAGAGCTGCTGTAGCAGCCACAATGCTGCGTGTAGTGTCGCGGACATGCAGCCTCTTTTTAAGATATTCCTTTATTTGTCCCGCAATGGGGAAATTCAATTTTTACACTCTGTTGTTTTTACTTATACACGGTACATGCAGACCCGAGACACACACATGCACATATACATGCAACAATGGAGAGATGTCAGAGTGAGGGGGCTGCTCCTGACAAGCGCCCCGAGCAGTTGGGGGTTTGGTGCCTTGCTCAGGGGCACCTCGGCAGTGCCCAAGAGGTAAACTGGCACCTCTCCAGCTACCAGTTCACACTCAGTTCTTGGTCATGTCGGGACTTGAACCGGTGACCCTCCGGTTCCCAAGCCAACTCCCTACAGACTGAGCTACTGCCGCCCCCTTTCCCAGTAAAAGTCCACCACCACCACCACCACCACATCATTTAGTTCAGGAGGTTGTCAGCTAGAGTCAGACAAATCGTATTTTTGTGCTGTTTTCACAGCTGTAGTGTGCCCGCCGTTGTCTCACATAGTCTGTCAGCGCATGTTAAGGTGGACCAGCTTTTCTCCTATTAAGTTAACCTCTGTGTTTTGCTCAGCTTTTTAACTATTTAAACACTGGCGTTAATCGGTTAATACTGTTAATGTCCGTTAACGGTTAAACAGTTCATTATCAGCATCCCTAATAAGGACTACTTCACTCTCTTGTGAGTTGAGTGACACCTCCGTGAAGTTAAGCCATCGTGGTAAACCGCATTTTTATGTAAATCATGTGACAAATATTTCCTCAACACAGCACAGGCCCTGAGGAGCTAATACCTTCCTATCAAAACATTCCTATCAGGCTGTCTAAAGACATGAATGCTCCAGCCGTGTGTTTGAAATGTTTGGGAAAACTAGCGGTTGCCAAGACATCAGACTTTCGACATGTATGGAAAATAAATAAATAGAGCACATTCTCCGAGTCCTCGGCAGAGAACAGTCAGTCACGTCCCCGGCCCCTTTATAAATTTTTGTCACACCCTTGCCTAGTGGGGTTCCGCTTAATAGAGGAGAGAACTTCCGTATGAAATGTATCTGCAGTACAGCACTTGGCGGTAGTTGCCTTTGATTTGCCAATCAAGATAGTGACTTTTGAACGACCGCCACTGTATGGCAGAGACTGCCAGCCACGGGGCTGTCAGTGTTCAAAGCCAAGGGCCCTCTCAGTTAAACAGTCTCAGTGTGTCGCTACTCCCACATTTCAAGAGATGGCACATCAAGAGGCTGTTGCTGTTGGACTGTATACATCTGTACACACAAAATTGATCATACGCACTGAGCAGCATACATTTTCGCTGAGGCAACATACGCACCGTCACAAATACTGTACGCGTTCCTGTGGATGCAAACACACACAAAGCACATACTAAAACGCAGCTTTCTGGGCTGGATGTGTTGGCAGATGACACTGTTTAACACCATCTCATCTGCTCTCTGCTTTGCCAGCATTGCTGTGGGACACAGCCAGATGCAGAGAGAGAGAAAGAGAGGTGAAACAGTACCTCGTGGCAGCTCACCAGGGGTGGAAGGAAGTGAGCAGGGAAGGGAAGGAACGACAAAGTGTTGGTGGGAGGTGTGGCTGCAAAAACAGCAAAACAGAAGTGAAAGTTTAAAAAAGGGGAGCAGAGAAAATGATAGAGAAAGAGAAAGAAAAAGAAAGGCATGGATGGGCTGATATACTGTATGTATATATGTATATCTGCACTCTATCTACAGACTATTTATAGTACACCTTTTAGTTTTAGTCATGATTATGGAAGATACAAGAGAGATTTGTCATCTGATCTAAAAGACCCTGAGTGCCAATGAATAAGGTCTGTGATATACGACGGGGCCTGACCATTAAGAGCCTTGAAAGCAATCAGCAAGGTCTTAGATTGAATTCTGAAGTGAACAGGGAGCCAATGAAGAGAGGCTAGTACTGGGGCTGATATGCTTGCAGCTTTGCAGCTGCATTTTGGACCGTATGTGGGTGAGTTAATGAACACTGTGGAAGACCTAAATAAAAAGAATTGCAATAGCCCACTCTTGATGTAATGAATGTGTGTCCATACCGTGGAAGGGCAGAATTGGATGGAAATGGTTAGAGTTGGAAATTAGCACCAGTCAAATGCTGGTAAAATATGCAAGTGGCATAAACAGTGGTGATCTATGGAGTGGCTTGTGGACAAAAAAGTTCATTTCCAACCCAGGAATGGTTCATAACTGTGTGCTAGCTTAATAGCGAGATGCTTCTGCACCCAGAGAGACCAAAGATAAGTACTTCAGTTTTGTTACTGTTTGGCTGAAGGAAACAATTTGCCATCCAGCATTTCATGTCCTCAAGGCAGTCCAGGAGAAGCTGCAGGGAGTCCCTGGATTTTAGTGGCTCAGTAAAAGTCCTGCGTTCAAATTTCTACTTGAAGAGTCAAACAGAGGCAGTGTCAGCGCTTTGTACTTAAATACAGTATACTAAATGTCTGCATTTGTTCAAGGTGGAGCTTTCAACTCTAATATAATGCTCGATAGTTTAGTTAATAATGATGCATCATATTTTATATATATATTTTGTGAGTACTCTGAATTTGCAATGTAACCAGTAATATTTCTCCGTCAGGTAAATGTAGTATTAATGTTTTCTTCTGAAGTTGAAGAAGAAAGGAAGTCAGTACTGTACAGGTGAGTTGCATATGTTAAGTGCTTTTGGGGGGCTTAATTCAGATTAATTCAGGCTACAGAAAGTTACAATAAGGGGGGGATTTGATTTTCTATTTAAACATGCCATTGTCAGACTATGGAGTCTTGATTTGTAAAGATTAAAAGATTATTAGTTTTATGCCCTGATAACTGCCATTTACACTATTAAATTGTTCTTTAAAATGAGAACTAAACTCCCTTTGTTTCAAAAATTAAACTACAACAGTCTACAATATATTAAGCTGCATCTTTTCAATATCTGTATCTGTGTGACCCACCACACACATAATTATACCTAATTATTACAAAAACATGCATGTAGGCTAAAATTCAGCCATGGTGTTGTTCTATCCGGAGATGTAGCGACTTAATGTCAGCCCTCATTTCCCATCATGCCTGCCGAGTCCCGAATGCTGGACTGAGTAGTTTAAGTTTGCTGTTTTATGTTCCTAAATGCAAAGGTTACTTTTGTTAGTGTTTGTAATGTAATGTGTTTGTTCAGAACAGGGTGGCTTATGTTGGTAATTGGGCTTTTTGCGCTGGTTTATAGTTCAAACCATGAGTGAGATGGCTGCTACACTTCTTTAGTACAGATATATTTTCTTACGTACACACACAGGAAGCGGTGGGACTTTTGATTTTAATGGTCAAGACCGGAAGCAAATTTCAATTAATTTCCAATTTGGAATCAAAATTGTGACACTCGTAGTTAGAATAGTAAAATGTTTTATTTTTCTACAGCTAATGTTATACTAGCTTCATAGTTTGGGGCCTCCAAGCGGTTGCCTCCCTGTTGGTAAAGCTGCCCCTGGTTTCTAACTGTGAGTAGCTGCGACGAGTGTGTGTGACACATCTCTGTTATGGCAGGTGTATTTCTCAGGATCCAACGAAGCACAGTGTTGATTTTGAAGTTGTTTGTATGAGCAGTTCCTGAGAAAGCTGCAAGCAGCAACACCACAGGGCAAGCTAATGATTTCGCTACTATAATAAAGGCTTTTTTAATATTTGCTGTCGTCACGTGCTCTAAGGTCCTGGAGTTACCACAGGCCAAGTATTCAGCCTGTTGTGAACAGGTGTGTTTGAGCAGGCGCCGCACTAGTAATGTCAGACGTGGAGGCACGTTTCTCTCAGTACATGCAGCGCTGCTCAAGTAAGCAGGTGATGATGACTGTGAATCACCGGCGCTTCAAACAAACAAGTCGGTGTCATCATCACTACTATTTTAAAGTACAGCAGAGAAAGAACAAGAAAAAAAAAGATAAAGATAAAAGGCTACAACAGGGGAAAACATCAAAAAGAGTGTTATGGCTGAATAAAGAAGAGGAGACACAGGGGACAGACGTAGAAACATTTAGCCATCATTACTGTAAATCTTGTCTTCGCATGATTTTTTTTGCTTTTTTTTGTTAAGCATATTCCTTGTGATATGAAACCCCAGTGACATGCTGCTAGTTAGATCTATTCACCTACGCCAACTTGTTAACGAGGAAAAAAGTGAGCAAAAACTATGGCCTTTATTTACACATGTTATAATATCTATAATGAGTGTGCAAAATACTGTAATGCAATGCCGTTTGGACATGATGTCGCATGTACCCGTACAATACACTGTTAATGAATAGCTATTTCTTGTGTGGTTGGGAAGGATCTGTCTAAACAATGAGCATGCCCACACAAGTTGTGCCAAGTTGCAACCTCTGACAGGCTCACCAGCTACTTTTAGTAACCATGGACACAGCACATAATGGTAGTATTTCTAGATGTCATTTGATTAAAAAAAAAAAAATAATAATAAATGATAATTAACTGCATGATATTGTGTGTTGAATCATGAAGCTCCATTCTGCTTTATAAGAACAGGCTTTGTATAAAGACTGAAATGAATCTGACACCGAATGAACAAACATATTAATGCAGAATCAACAAACTCTCATATCCAGTGATGTTTTACTGTACTTTGAACATAAAGTAGCACAGCGCATAGGATTATCAGCAGAAATACCTTCAGTCTGTATTTAAAAGTAGCATATTTGTAAGTATGAGATCTTGTGGGAAGTTTGTTCCAGTAAAGTTTGTGTCGCTTAGTAACTAGCGCTAATTAAAGCTATTGTGTTTGAACTCCAGGATTAATTATGCAGCTAGTTTGAGTTGACCTTCATGTTGTGAAGGGTGTGTATTGTATAATGGAGTCAGAGTAGTAAACCGTGTGGTATTTGTTCAATTTGGCTGTTTCTTTTTGATTATTTTGTGGAAAGTTTCATGCGGTTTCAACTAGTGACAAGGGAGTGTGTGAGTGCCAACGGCTTATAATGAGGAAACAGAAGCTGCAGTTTGACAAGATCTCTGCACTCCACTGGAGGACATGTTTGATGGAGGCTGGCGGTGTGTTTCCACTGCCTATGAGGTTGAACTCTTGAGATATGTATTTGTTAGACTCCTGTCAACAAAACAGTCAGATTTTGCTTGAAAATCTGCCCCTTTAAGGTCAAAACACACATTGAATAATAAATGATTTTGACAAAATAGGAGGCTATTATTCGTGGATGGAAAGGAAATGAGTGCAAGAAAAGGGAAGCAAGATGGGACTCATGAGGACAGAAACACAAATGGTGCCTTCAAATGGGGTCGTGTTTACCGTGTACCATGAGAAGAGTCCATATGAACGCCCCCCTCTTGTAGCATTCACAACCTCGCAACCGGAAAGTTTCTGAAAGCAGAGACCATTTAGCAGTTTATTCTTTGGTGAATGATATGTTAATATATTGTTATTTTAGTCGTATAGAGTTTTTATTCACAATTTTATGTCTGAGGAAAGGACTGTGTTACCCTCCGTTGCTTCTAGACGCTGTCAGTAATGTTAACATTGCTGTTGCCTAGAAGCGGTTTTCTCAGGACTTAACCACTTGAATGCCAAGCATATCATGTACACAACTTCCCATGTCCTAACCACAAACTCTCGACTTCCTTCAGAAGGTAGCACCAGTTAAAAAAGTCAATATAACAAGGAGATAAAATTAACTGAATAAAACAGATGAGAAGGAGGAGCAGCAGAAAAAAGTATTTTAGCCAGTATTAGTATTTAACCCTTTAAAACACTTCCAACGGAACACTGAAGTCGTTGTATTGCGGCCTTCAAAACCAGTCCAGACTCCATTCACAAAAACAATCATTTTACCTCGAGGAACACAGGAGTTTCTGACCTTTAGATCAGAACTAATGTGGCGTCTACACAGCGGTACATTGTTTAGCTTACTACTGTCTGCTTCTACGAAGTGGGAATGTAAATGTATATAAATACACACATATACTGTACTTGTAGCAGCATTGTCATACAGAAACCTATGTCAGGTCACATGGGATTTTGTTTTTGTTTTTTTTTAGAAATGCTTGGGAAAAGAGCATTTTCACACTAAAACATACCGTATTTTTCGCACTATAAGGCGCACCGGATTATAAGGCGCATTAAGCGAAACAAAACGGTCAGATAAGTCCAACTTTATTCAGTTCATTTAATAACTCAGTAACTTCAATAACTCAACATTTTTCAGTTGTAACACACTACTTTTCAGTTCATTCCTCTTCCACAAATCCTTCATCATCAGTGTCTGAGTTAAACAGTTGTACTTGACCAAAGTACTTGACCAAAATTTGAATGCTCAGATTTTTAAGTTTTGAATGATATAAAAACCTAAAAACAAAACCTCAAAAATAATGGACGTGCCCTTCAAGTTTAAAGTTATTCTTTAGTGTCTGATACCACCAACCACTGCTGGACACAACTAACACAACATCTTGTTGTGTAGAATCCAACACTCAAAACTTAAAAAGTCAGAAGAAAAAGTGCCTGGCTGACTGGGCAACATCCACAGCAACAGAAGGATGCAGCGAGAAGCAGAAAGTCTACCAGGCTAAACCAAGCCCTAGAGGATTAATATTTAGTATGGATGAAAGCAGCACGCATGTATGTATTTTGTTCTGCGTTTGTGTTCTGTTTCTCATGTGCCAACAGTGCTGGCAGTCCTTAAAGGAGCTGTGCTATGCCTGTCTGAGAAAATATTGACGCATAGTCCTCCAAGTAGGATGAAGAAAACCACCCAATTTATCCTTGATAGCTTTTTTTAATGTCTTCATTCCTCGCCCATTATCTCCTAAAATGAATTGTTCAGTGCAGAGAGGCACACAGATGGACTCACTTACTGCAGGTCTATTAATACTTAAAACTACAGGTATTTTAACATGCCTGCAATTGTTCTTAAACACAGCACTCAGACTCGGTATTTCATATTACAATAATGTCTTGTGAGCCGAACTAACAGGCTTGGATAAAAGGAATAAGACATCCAAATTTTAAATGCTGATGTAACTCCAATGTAAGGAGAAAAAGGGTGGACTATTCTATTCAGCATTGAATGAAACAGGAGATGAATCAGCAGATGAAAAATAATAGCTGACTGTAACCTATGGCATTTTGTTCATTTTGAAAATATTTAAGGAGGATTGCTTGGAGATATGAAGTTCAGTTTGGGTTTAAACAGTGTTTGGATTAAAGGACAATTAAACTTTAAGGTTGGCCCACTGCAGGCTGTTCTCATACACCGTTCACAGCTATGCCTGCAAAAAGTAATACACTGTAAACCGTGTATTTATATATATATATAGTCAACAAATCCATCTAAATAATCCATGTAATTGTGAACAGGAAGTATAAAGGCCGTCAATCACAGTGTAAGGAGGAGGTTGGGTGGATGGATGAGTCAAAAACACCAGACTTCTGTCCAGGAGACTGGTGTTTGTACCTTGTGTGAAACCAGAATTCACTCACTCATCGTCGACCACTTATCCGGGGTCGGGTTGTGGGGGCAACAGCTCCAGCAGGGGACCCCAAACTTCCCTTTTCCCAGTGTTGAGATCCAATCTCTCCACCTAGTCCTGGGTCTTCCCCAGGGTCTCCTCGCAGCTGGTTGTGCCTGGAACACCTCCCTAGGGAGGCACCCAGGGGGCATCCTTACCGGGTGCCCGAACCACCTCAACTGGATCCTTTCAACACCAAGGAAGCAGTGGCTCTACTCCCTCATGGATGGCTGAGCTTCTCACCATATCTCTAAGGGAGATGCCAGCCACCTTCCTGAGAAAACCCATTTTGGCTTCTTGTACCCGCAATCTAGTTCTTTCGGTCATGACCAAGCCCTCATGACAGTAGGTGAGAGTAGAGACGAAGACTGACCGGTAGATCGAGAGCTTTGTTTTTCGACTCAGCTCTTTTCCTCACAATGAAAGAAAGAATTCAGCGTTGATTTATTTGCCATGTAACTTCCCTACTTACTTATTTTTACCCAAACCATGACCTCTACCTAAACCTAACTAAGTAGTTTTTGTCACATAACTTCCATATTTAAGTTACAGCACTTTTCGTATTACTTTAACCCAAACCACATACTCACCATTAACCATTTATCCGGGGTCAGGTCGTGGAGACATCAGCTCCGGCAGGGGACCCCAAACTTCCCTTTCCTGAGCCACATTAACCAGCTCTGACTTGGGGATCCTGAGGCGTTTCCAGGCCAGTGTGAAGATATCATCTCTCCATCTAGTCCTGGGTCTTCCCTGGGGCCTACTCCTAGCTGGTTATGCCTGGAACACCTCCCTAGGGAGGCGCCCAGGGGATATCCTTACCAGATGCCTGAACCACAAAGTAACAAAGTTACATCATTTTCCTAAATCAAACTATGTAGATTTGTTGCCTAAACCAAGTTGTTTCCTGTGAAGACTGGAGCGGAAATTGACACGTGCGTCATATGTTTCTGGACATTCGTAGGAAAATGCATGAAAAATGAGGAATAACTTATTGTAAGATATTATATGACTGCTGTATGAGGATACGTTGCCCACTGACCTGATGCCTGAAAAATCTGAACCTGAAAGCTGAAAATTCAACTCTATCATCTGACAGCAATGTCAGCTGTCAGCAATGCCAACATGTTTTTACATCCATTGCAATTTTTTTCAATTTATGCTTGCTACAATATTTGCACATTGGAAATTATGGGTTAGTCAAAGATCATAATTACGGTTAAGGTAAGGTTAGGGTAAAGCAACTACAACATGTGGTTAAGTTAAGGGAAGGATTGTGGTTCTGGTTGCTTAAAAACAAACATTAACTACAGGTTACATGTAGGCTCATTACACGCCCAACCTCCACTCTAAGTGAGGATGTTGAACCCTTACTTAACACTATGTACTCTACAGTATAGGGTGCACTTCTGTACTTCCTGTACTGCACTGAAAGTTGTTGCTGGATTCGTAATGGAGATACTGTGCTGCAAAATCTGACAAAAGAGTTGGTACCAAAATGATCTTTGTTGATAGCAATGCTTGTCGATCCACCACTTTAGTCCAGACTGAAATGTCTTAACAGCTTTTCTTTCAATGGCATTTTGTACATTCATTGTCCGCAAGGGATGAATCCTACTGACTTTGTTGATCCCCATCTATTGAAAAACTATTGAATGGATTGCCGCGAAAGTGGGTATTGACCTTCATGTCCCCTTCGGGATGAATTGCAATAAGTTTGGTCAAAAGTTTGGTTGTTTTTTTTTTTTTTTTTTTTTTATTTTGTTCAGTCTGCCCCCATCCCTTTCTCCAGCCAGTCCTCACCTCCCCAAGGCCTGAGGCCAACTCTCCAGACCTGTTATTCTCTATCCATCCACCAGATGCCCTCAGACTTTACCACTCACCTGACTCTGACATCTACCTGCTCACCTGTTCCTCATTCCTCAGTTACCCCTCATAGTATTTATACCAGCCCATCTCCGCCTGCTTCAAGTGGTGGAAGGTAACTAACTCCATTTACCCAAGTGCACAATTTAGTAGGTACTTATACTTGAGTATTTCCATTTTCTACTTTTCCACTACATCTCAGAGGGAAATATTGTACTTTGTACTTTTTATCCAACTACATTTATCTTACACATTTAGTTACTTTGCAGATTCATATTATTAAAACAAAATATGAATAAACTAATAAATTATATTGATTAAGCTGCCCAGCAATTAAGTCTTTGGTTTTTGTCACACCATAACCAGCTGCAATGTGAATGTTATGTAGACAGTGATGCATCAATAATTATGAAAAATCTATGACATATTATTCTGCATAATAAGTACTTTTACTTTTTATACTTTAAGTATATTTTGATTCTAATACTTTTGTACTTTTACTCATGTAAGGCCAATGCACCTATCTCCTGATTTTAAGTATTGAGATTCTACAGGTATTGAGATTTTATATTAGGATTTAATGCGATTTTTGTTAACTTTAACACTAGACCATGGGAAAATTTTCAATCATACACTTCTATGTTGGAAAATCCAAATTAATACAATTAAAAATGTTTGATTTTTCATGAAGGAACAAAGTCCTGATGTGAAATGTATCAGTCATTATCAGGCATTATTAATCTTTTTTTTTGCCAGCAACCTAAAAATCAAAGAATATGCATTTCCCTTACAAATTAGTGGTATTTTCTTTTAAAAAAAAATGGTGTTAGATACACACGTAGATGTCCGCTAACTTCACCAAGTCTGTCATAAATATATTGACTGTGGCATTAAAAAAATTGATTTCAAAATCATTAAAAAAAATCATGATATATACGTGAATCGATTTTTTTTTTTTCCTAAATAAAATGAAATAAAATCGCCATCATTCCTTCAGTGTTATAAATCAGTAACACAAAAATAAGTTGTCTAACGTTACTCACCACTCTGTGTAGACAGAGCAAGTTAAAGTTGTAGTCTTGCTGAAGGACAAAAATCGGTCTCGATTCAAAGTGCAGCCTTCTTGTCAAATTCTCCTCACAAATTCTCTAAACAAGCATCGCCACATGGTATTACAATGGAATCATCTCACCATCCAGTCTTAGAGCTGCAAGGAGTTATCATTTTTTAATGCAAGTCAACTAAAGTCACTCAACAGACGAACCCAACTCCCAGAAATTCAGCAAAGTGCTTTGAGTGCATCTTTGGGCACTGAAGCCTGTTGGTTAACTCCAACCATTCAGTGTTTTTGTCTCTCAAATTCCCCTCACTTCAAGGCCGATCGAGTGCATGGCAGTCAGACAAGGAGGCAGCAGTCTTCCTCCGTGAATGGTTTTTTATAGCTGACATCCAGTAAATGGTGGCCCCACAACCTCGCACACTCATGCACACTCACATACACACACACACACACACACACACACATTCATCTGCACACTTGGACGGACACTAGGGGCTGACATTTCAAACTGTCAGGGAGAATGCTGTCAAACTGTGCATTGTCGTGGGACATGACTCTGTGTGTGTGTGTGTGTGTGTGTGTGTGTGTGTGCGCGTGTGTGCGCTAACTTGTGCATATGTGCTGTAGGAGTGTGTTAATGTGTGTATGCATTAAGTGGATATAGTGCTTGCTCTCAGTTGCCTGGGGCAAATTTATATAATGATGATGATTTATTTCCTTATATCTATATATCTGTCCTACACACACTTTGTATGGATTACACGCCAAAACAGACACGCGCAGACTCCTCCCATTGGCTCCCCCCACCATCACACACACACACACGCACACACACACACACACACACACACCCCTCCCTTCCCAACACACACTTATCGAATTAAATAAAGTCAGCGTTTTGCGGCCAGTCGGTTGCAGGGAAATAAAACACCATGTCATTTAGTGCTGATGGGATAGAGCGTCTATAAATAGTCATTTCCTGCTTGGCTTTAATTAAGTGGCGCTACTGTCAGCTGTCACAGAACACAATTATCAAGCAGACTCATTTAGCAAACTAACCCCTTCGCTGTGTCTCTGTCGGTTTATCCCTCTGTCAGTCTGTCACTCCGCTGTGTGTGCTGTCTACTTTAATGCCCATCTTTCTATCCCCATTATCCCCATTTCACTGCTTCTGTGCTTTTCTGTCGTTTCGCTGGTCAGCCTGGCGAGTGTGTACCTTGTTTTATTTCTCTTTTTACTCTCCTCTCCAGCGAGCCTTTCCTCTGCTTCTGTTTGCACTGCTCCCTCTCTCCCGTCTTTCTCTTCTCATCTGCTGCAAGTTTTCTTCTCTGACAGCTTGTTTCATCTTGCTCCCTCTGTACTGGCATCTGCCCTGCGCTCCAGCTTTTTAAGGTGTTTTTTTCTGTGGTTTTTCCCTCACAAAACTACCTGTACGTGTGCATGTGTGTGTTCATTTGACCGTGAGACTTTGTGGGGGTGTTTGGCATGTTAATAATTAACCGTAAATTAAGGATTTACATACCGACATTAAGGATTTTTAACTGATTAACGCTATCAGTTCAGCGGTGAAAAGAAATATTAATAATTAATTAAGAACCTGAGTAAAACTCAGAGGAGTGGCTTGTCAGTTTAAGGAGAAAAGCTGGTCCACCTTAAGAGCCGACCCGAAGAAATGGTGCGTTCAAATGGAACTCGTGTTTACGAGATGGGAAGTTGTGAACAGGACTTGCATGGCGTTCGAGTGCTTAAGTCATGAAGAACACTGCTACTAAGCAACGGCAATATTAACGTTACTGTCTGTCTAGAAGCCACAGATGCTAACAATTTAACAAGCTAGCAAAGAGGGAACATAATGCAGGAAATACAAAGGCATAATGACAGAGGAGAAAGATGAGGTTGTTGACAATATCAGCATTTTCCTCAGACATCATAAAATTACCAAGAAAAACAAATATATGACTAAAATTAAAATATTCTGTACAATATTAACTTATCATGCACTGATAAATGAACTTTCATGGGCTCCACCATTTCTCACAATGCTAACAAACATGTCACAAGTTGTGAACTCTGAGTTTTCAGAAACTTTCCATGAGTTTGTGAATACGACATGATGGGGTCGTTCACATGGACCCAACTCATAAACACGGTAAACACGACCCCATTTGAAGGCACCAATTGTCTGAGCCTACAGATACAGGAAGTTGGCTCCGGTCTTGAGCGGCGCACAGAGCGGTGAAGTTGTAGCCTCGTAGCATTTATTCAGCGACAAATAAACTGTACACGCTGTCTGCTACAGCTACATTCACAGCTATAACGCCACCCACAAACCCATGTTCACCGCCGCCACACACATGACACAGTGTGTCGGAGAATCGCTATAGTTACGCCGTGCTGACAGAGTGTATGTGTGGCTAACGGGAGCATGAAGCCTCCAGCAGCGGTAACCGCTAACGTAGCACAAGCAAACACAATTGCTAATGTTACGCCAGGCAGACACACAGCTGACAACCTGCTAAACTAAACTAAATGACTGAAGATGACTTTTACTGGAAAAGAGGTCGCATGTCCACGACACTACATGCAGCATGGCTGCCAGACCGATGAGACTCAGTTGTCTGTTGTGCTGCAGCTGGCGCACCGCTACATAAGACGCACTAATCTTGTCGGTTAATGATCAGTTAACGAGGTTATGGGTTAATTTTTTCTTTTCAAAACCAGCATCCCTAGTGTGTGTGCATGTATGTGTGTGATAACGCTGTGGCTGTGTTTGCTTAAAAGGTCTGGTGCAGTTCTGATTGGGGCTCCACACTCTGTCTCCATCTGTAAGCTCTGAAGCATGTTATTCCCCCAGGTACAGAAAGTTAGAGAGAAAGAGGGAGAGCGAGGAAGGAGGGGAAAGAGTGGAGGAAGACGGACAAGGGTGTGTGTGTGTGTGTGTGTGTGTGTGTGTGTGTGTGTGTGTGTGTGTGTGTGTGTGTGTGTGTGTGTGAGAAGGGAGGGGTAAAGAAAACATAGACAGATAGAGAGAGAGCAAGGCCTGGAGATGGAGATGGCATGAGAGCAGTGGGATAGAGAGAGGCAGAGAGAAGGACACTGCAAGGACAGTGCAGAGGAAAGAGAGGGGAGTAGGAGGAGGGAAACGCACTCAGGGACACACAACAGGGAGAAACACACACACACATGCACGCACATTCACAAATTCAGTGTACATATCTCCGGCTACACAAAACCGCCCACATGGCTGGATTTATGCCAGCCTCTCACATATATCGATAGACAATCAGTCTTTATAGCAAACGTTCCCGGGACACACACAAGCTCTCATTTCCGCTGACACACTAACACCAATACACAATTAATCTGTCTGACACACACACACACACACAAACACACACTGAAAACACAGGCACAAAATATTATTCTGAATAAGGCTGAAACCATTTTTATTCATGTTGATACATGTGGATATACAGTAGCATAAAAAAAATCAATTCACCTATATGTATTTTTTTTTTTTTTTTTTTTACTATTTTGAAATAAATTTTTTAATCAATATATTTGCTTCATTTGAGTCTATGCGGCGGTAGAAGGGAATAACTGCTTTTATTGTTGCAGTCTGAGTAATGTTATGCCATATCTGTTCCGTATCCGTCAACCAAAACAAACCGCGGCAAGCCGAAACAAGGAAACACAAAACGAGGGTCCTCGTGGATACGACATGGATACTCACATGTTAAATCCAACGTGGTAAACTACACTACACATACAGTAAAATGTGGAAACACTTGGGTTTCACACATAACCAGGAAAAGCAGAGCTAAACATGAAATAGCTGTAGCTAAAAGCTACATGCTAACTCGTAAGGTACGGTAAAGACAGCCATCACTTGCATCTCTGTGGTCAAATCAGATGACGCTGCAACTGTAGAGCACCCATACACTGACGTTTTGGTTAAATGCATTCAAACGGCCGCGATGGAGCTGAACATGGATGTAGAAAGAGATCAGAGCTGATGCAAGAGCTAGCGACGGACTTGGAGAAGTTAGCGGAAGCATACACGTGACTGTATCCGGTTTTCAAGATACGGTGTTAACAAAGGGAATTGTATATACAAAATACATATATGGAGATAAAATTGTTCTTTATAAAATGAACAGAAAGTACCACTAATTTAGTGAAAATACCACTAAATATTTTATATATATATATATATATTATTCTTTGATTTTTGGGTTTCTGGAAAAACTGTAATTAATAATTCCTGACAATAACTGACACATTTGACTTCAGGACATCTCTGACTACATACAGTACATGCTGATAATCAAACATTTTCACTGTATTCATTTAGATATTTATATAAGTAAGATAAGTAAAAGTCCCTAGAAATGTATGATTCAACTTTTTCCCATGGTCTAATGTTAAAAAAGTTAACAAAAATCGCCATAAATCATAATATGGAGTCATAGTACTTGTAACATCACAATATGTATCGAATCAGCACCCAAGTATCGTGACGGTATCAAAGTGGGAGATAGGTGTATCGTTCTGTCCCTAATATCTATCCATCCATCCATCCACCCGCAACCGTTTATCCCGTTAGGGGTGGGAGGGGGGCTGGAATCGTTCCCGGCTGGCATTGGGCGAAGGCGGGGTACGTCCTGGACAGTTCGCCAGTGCCTCCACTAATATAGGGTATTTTATACACACAATGTTGGTGTTTCACTCACATACACACACACACACACACACACACACACACACTCGGGGGAGGTGAAGTGAACCATGGTTTGTCACAACCAGAGCATCAACGGATTTATCACCCTTGAAGTGTGCAAGAGGACGAGCAACAACAGTTTCTCCCAGAGAGGAAGGACATCAGATATACATACACACTCACGCACAGTCAGACACAAGTATAAAATTGTGCAACATCTTTTAACTTGAGATGGTTTTCTCTCTCTCTCTCTCTCTCTCTCTCTCTCTCTCTCTCATACACACACACACACACACACACACACACACACACAGACACTAAGATGAGAAAGTCCAATTATCGGCTGGCATTCCTCTCTCAGGGTAATTTAATGCATTGGGTGAGAGCTTCTCATTTATGTTTGGTAATTACACTCTCTCTGCTTTACACTCCCTTTAATAAGCTCTAACTTCACTGCATAAACCGTTAGATTACATACGCACGCACACCCACACATACCGACACCCACACGCACACCCACCCATACCGACACCCACACCCACCTCCGCATGCAGATGAACATGTAAAGGCATATCAACATGTCTGGGAATTACACTTGCATCCTTATGATACATAAAGGCCTGAACGTGGAGTGAACGTACGCATGCACGTGTGTGCACACGCATGCACAACCCCCCCAGCCCTCGAGCATCAGTGCTCCCTCTAACTGCCGACCTCGCGTCATTTTCCTTCACATTATCATTCATTACATTATTGCACTTGTTTTTGTGCGTGGCTGTTTTTCCCCTCTATAATTCATTTTTCGTCTGAATTTTCATCAGGGATTATGTTTTGCGTTATGGAAATGCCTGTGATTACTATTCATTATGTGGTTTCATGATTCTGAGTCTTTTAAATTTATGTGTGCGTTTGTGTGTGTGTGAATGTGTATGTGGAAGCTCTTTAATTTGGAAGGTTGGAAACTGACGCAAAAGTTGTGTGTGTGCTTGTGTGAGTGTTTCTGTGTGTGTGTGTGTCACTGTCTGCTTGCATATTTCTTCAACTTGAGAAGTCGTGACTCTCCATCAGTGACAGAGAGGCAGAGTGTGTGCTGAGACTGTCGATGGAGCATCTGAGAGACCAAATTATAGCTGTGTCATCTGCTTCAGTTCCCGTTTGAGAAACCCACTGCATAATCATCCAACTCTTTCCAGTTTCTGATGAAAATATAAACATAAAATTGGTCTCTAGTGACTTGGATTTCCTAAACATTAGTGTTGCATAGCCAGACCTATATCTGCAGCGCTGTGTCAGCGCTACAGAAAGGTCTGGCTCCACATATTATCATTCTGCTATCAGGGTGGCTTGTTTGTATTTCTTTAAACCAATCACAATCGTCTTGGGCGGCATTAAGCACAGGATACAGTGACGGTGCCCTTGCAAAATAAATAGAGGTAGTGGAATGGGGAGGAGAATGCCGGCAGAAATAGATGGCCAATGGTAGGCTTATAGCCACAGATTGACGCTACCTAAACAGTAATAACCCAAACTTAAGAAAAAAGAAAATCACATTACATAAACCAGCGATGGTTCCAACAAAGAGGGGTTTTCTTTAAGGACACAGCATGGTTTTGTCTGATGATGCACCCAATACCAGATCGGATATCAGGCAGATACTGACTCAAATAGCTGGATCAGGTATCAGTGAGAATAGGATCTATTCAGTTCAGTTCTATGTTTATATACTACAATTATTATACACTGAAATTGTAATTCCTGTTTAAGTTTTGTACGTTTCTTGCTGCGTTAGAAAGGTGTATATTTGGATTGTAATTCCTGCTAATTCTGAAGATTTTTTTTACCAAGTTGCTGGTATATGATTTATAAAAATTGTAAGAATAAATAACAAATTTATATTAGGGCTGTCAAAGTTAGTGAGATGATAAGGCATCAACGCAAATTCCTTTAATGCCACTGATTTCTTTAATGTATTAACACAATCAATATTTCGGAGATTTTAGCAGGCTCACTTTTAAAGGTAGAGTGAAGATACTGGTATATGAAACTAGAAAATAAGTGAATCCAATGGCAACAACCTTGTCGTACTAGCTTGTCACAAAGGGCGTTAAATGTAATTCCAAACTTAGACTGGATTTTTCAAGAAAAAACCCTCATGGCCATTTTCAAAGGGGTCCCTCGACTTCTGGCCTCAAGATATGTGATTGAAAATAGGTTCTATGGGTACCCACAAGTCTCCCCTTTACACATATACCCACTTTATGATAGCATCAAATTTCCCTTTAACATACATTTTTAACAGGTAAAATATTGCATAATTAATTTGCAATGAATCATAGACAACCATGCCATTCATCATAATCAAATATTTTAATCAATCGACAGCCCTAATTTATGTATTTAAACTCTTTTGGAAAAATTTGGAAATTTTTGTTTGGTTGATTATTTCTCTGTTGTTACAATGCTAATTGTCATTGTATTTTGCATGGTTGGAAAGCCTGTTTATTTACCTTCACAATCATGTCCATCTTGTAAGGATCATGCATTTGTGGGATGAGCCTGATGGGCAACAGATTGGTAGCAAATTATCTGATGATTTCACTTCCCACATAATCAGCTGCGCTGCTCATCTCACAAATGCAAGATCCTTACAAGATGGACAATATTGTGAAGGTAAACAGGCTTTCCATCCATGTAAAATACAATGCCAATTAGCATTGTAACAACAGATAAATAATCCACCAAACACTAATTTCCAAACTTTTTTTCCGAGTTTGTTTGTTACAATGTGTTTTACAAGTTAGGAAAGCAATGTTAAAGTCAATCCCGTTGTTGATCCTAATAAAAGAATGATCCCCGTCACTTGTACACAGTGAGGCATACAGCTTATTAATCAAACAGTGGTATCCACTCGGATCTCGGTATTGGCCGATAGCCAAATCCCAGGTGTCTTTATTGGTATCAGGACTGAAAAAGTCATATCAGTGCATCCCTACTTTTGTCGTATTGGCTGTATATTATGTTTGCCTTTAATACCCCAAGTCTCTGCTCAGCATGCTGTCAGTTTAGAGATATTTCATTATCATTTCTCTTTCCAGTGCTCAGAGACGACCTCCAATCAAAAAGTATATTCTTTTTGGGGAATTTTATTCCGTTACAAAAAGCAGCAACAATATCAAGACATCCGTAAACATTTATCAAAGCAGGGTAATTAAAGTCTCAGGTATCCAGGCTGATGCCTAATAGTTCCCAAATACATGTATATTTAATACATTTTCAACAACCTCTCCAAAATCGTCTTATGCCTCTGGCATATTTGGGCATTAGTTAAGTCTCAGCTCAATAACTTATTGCCTTCACGCTTGCACAACAGCATCAGTAAATCAGCAATGACTGACTTCTAAGTATGTTTGTAAAATGTATCCCCGTGTCTGTAATTGTGGCCTCCTGCTGTCCAAAAAGGACGAGTAAAGACTTTATCATCCAGGTTTAAATGCTTAATGACATGTATTACCATAAAAGTGAGGGTGGGAGAATTCATAGCAGATCTCGTCAGATTGGTTTATTAATTTTAATGATGTATCCAAATGCGCAAACTTGTTTACAGGATCAGTCAAACACATGTATGACTGCACATAAAGAATAAACATCCTTCCTCTGCAGGATCTGAAGATAACTGATTTAAATGTAACGTAAAATTGCAAATGCGGTTAAATGTAACATGAAAAATAAAGTCAACGTGAATGAATGAACAGCTTAAACAGCAAATACTCCAATACACACAATCTGACAGCCTATATAGGATATTTTTATTTTCTATTGCTTGAGAGCCACCTTTGTTCATAGGTAGTATTGCTCTATCAATACAAGTGAAATATTTCTGGCGCTCAAAAGCCTTTAGATGTACCACCTCCTGCTGAAGGTAAACACACACTTTGAAAATCATGGCTCGAATTCAAAGCGAAACTGTTGTTGACTATACAGTCCATGTAGTTAATAAGGTGGGGAAAAAAATTCAAAAGTAGAGTAGCAGTTGTTCTATCTGAGAGAGCTTCAGACTGACAGAGTTTTAAAAAAGGGAAGGCAAGAGTAACAACGAAGCATAACTTAATCTGCCGTCAATTGACAATGTCCCCGTGCCCAGACCCCATTAGCTGCTGCATGTATACTGTCTGCTGAAGTTAGAAGCAAGTCTGCCAGAGACAGAGAGTTGATTTTCATGCAAATCCTCCCTTCGCTTGTATCGTCTGCGTCTGGTTTACCCTTCTTCTGATTCACAAAATGATGGAGTTTTTATGCTTTGTCAAGCAAAACGTTGAGCTGAAACATTGTAGATGCACGCTACACTACACTGAATTTGCAGAAAATTGGTTTTGATATTGTTTGGAGATGAAATAAAGTGAAATGTGGAAGGAAGTCGCATGTTAAGCTAACTGCTTCTCTCATCATGTGAAATCCACAGGATTTTTTTTAGGGACGAGGAAGGGCAAACAGAGAAATGGGATTAACATTAACTGTGTCCAGAATAGGGACGTGACGGTGAGGAAATTTTCTTTCCTGTTAATAACCTTGTGACAACACCAGTGTTACTGATTACACCGGACATTTTACAAGAAAAGATGACGTCAGTATGTGAAAAGTGCTTACGCTGATCTTAACCATCGGATGGCGGTGTGTCTGGACTCTCCGGTAGAGCTTTTACTGCGGGGCCGCAGGTTTTTACCTGGTGACGCCTGTTAACGCGCCGTCCTCCTCGCAGAGATTTCCTCATTAACGTTATGGTTCCCTTATAGCATTGGGTTTAAATCCAAAATACTGCCAAATAGGCTCTTTTGCTTTTCGCATTGACACCAAATCCTCCGCCATTGTCTTGTCTGTCAACTCTCTCTCGTCCCGCGATCTGACTCCAGCTACTCTGAGCTGAGACTCCATACTTAACACACACTTTCACTTTCAGTTTACAGCGTGCATCGTCTGACTATGTGCCACTGATACGCGACAATGAAATAAATGGGTTCTATATCTGTAAAAAAAAAAAAAAAATGATAGTGGGGGTGGAGGGTACGTAATGTAATCAATGGGTGCTCAACCATCGCATAACACCGACCACCACACCAATCCTAGTCCAGAACGATCTTTAACACAGAGATGACCCGGGTAAATCAATAAAATTGATTTTATTTTGTGTATTAAAAAAAAATGGCAAGCTCAACAAAGGGCATACACAGTATACTGTTTATTGAATGGACTGATGCAGTATGTTTGCATGTTTACCAACTGCAATGTATTTTCACATGCTCCTCCACATTCATTCAGCTATTCTCATAACCATTCCCCTAGATTGCCCATTCACACAATATGTCCATCAAATACTCTATTCAAGCATGCGCTCCATCCAAATACATAATCCATCCATTCATCCAGCCATCCATCCTGGGCCATAACAGCTTGTAATGTCCTTCTGCTCGAACTAATTATAGGCTTTTAATACTGGGAGTAAAAGACAACCTATTTTAGCTCCTTTAGAATGTGCCAGCATAGACAAAAAACACACACACACACACACACACACACCTATCCATATTTGGCAATCGGTGACGCAAGGAATCACCTGACTGGATTTTGATAATGCAGTAATTTACCTCCCACAACTCTAGCCTTGGCGCCATGCCTGTCTCCATCTTTCCTCCGTCCAACGCTTATTCCTCTTATCTGTAATCGCCTTATTTATCCTTCAGATCTGAATCATTTTTGCTGTCATCGTTCAAAAAAAGCTCAACGAACGGCAACTCTCGTGAGCAGTGTAAGACAACAAGTATTTTCTCTGCCCTTTAACTCACTTGCCTCCGTCCCTCTTTGCACACGCACACACACGTACACACACACACACACACACACACAAAACCCACTCCGACTCTTTTCATGGAAACCCAATCCTTTAATTTTTGAATGTTTATTAATTATTGACAGGTTATTTATGAACAGCTATGTCAGAATGAAGGTATGAAATTAAACTCTCTTAATGTGATGGGTCTTAGCCTGCTGAAAGCCGCAAATGGACTCACTCGCACACATGTCTGCAAATACCTCTGCACACATATCCGCACACACAAGCACTTGTGTGCACAGTGTCTAAACGTGTGCTCCTGTGGGAGAGGGTGGCTAATTCTGTTTAATAGCATGGCTACCCTTCATCTTCCCACTGGGATCCTGGTATTCAATTACCACCAGTTTATACCTCTCGCTCCTCTGCTACTTATTGCCACTAGCACTGACAAACTAATAGAGCATCTTATTACAGTATTTCTAACTGCGGTGTGTGCAGTTTTTTCATAACTGAGTGTTTCCATAACTCTGCGCAGAAATGTTTTTTTCTCTCTCTCTCTCTCTTCTGCTGCATGCTATTGCTGTTAGAAATGAATTTGTAATGCAACGAAATCAAAAACTTGTCCATGGGAAGGACTTTTGACTGGAAACACATTTCAGCCATGTCCAGGTTGACATGGTTGAGTGGAGTGCTGTTCAGCTGAAAAATACATACAGACAGGTAGCAAGCAGAAGTGGAACTTATTAGTACCAACTGTGGGCTGTGCTGTTTCACTTCTCAGTTTGACTTCAGGTTTCTCTCTCCTTCTGTCTCCCCGGTCTCCCTCTCCCCCTCTCCTTCTCCCTCTCCTGGGAATTGGATCTTGATAAATATCAAACGCACACACCTGTAGCTCCACACACAGCAACTGCAGCGTACAAACAAGCGAGCTGGCTTCCTCTTGACTGTTTTCCGTTTCAAGAGTCCGAGTGGCCTTTCACGTCCCCACTCTGAGGACTCTCAAAGGTCTGTATGAAGAGCGAGATACTAGTGTGACTGCTCAGCACACGAGGAAGTGCTAAATAATACGTCCCCTGTCCAATCTGGATTCAGTTAATGAATCAAAGTGGATGTTATTTGCAGACATACCCCGTAATCATGCAATCTGAAATCTGTCAACACCTGATAATGAACAGCAAACACCTGTAAAAGCTGTCAGCTAGAAATAACTGTGCAACTGTCATGTACACTGTAAATCCAAATCCAATTTCTGGCTAAGTTATGTACTGTATGTATTTATTTCACGTCTTTGTTGAATACTCAGGTCTGATTTGTCAATCACAGCGTTCTCTAGCTGTGGCCGCAGTTCTGATGTCGGACTCTGGAGGACTGTTTTTGTGTCAGATTATTGATTATTGATGATTGACCTCTTTGTGTCAGTGTCCACCTCTCTGTCTGGGTTTATTTCACAATGACCAGATCACTGCACATTATCCCTTAATGCAATCAGATGACACTGTATATAAGACATAAGACAGTAAGCACAAGATAATACCACATTTGGTTATTCTTTTTATGTCATTATGTTTTCGGGTCATCCCAGTCTTGTGAATGCTTGTGAGCCGAGGAATGCCTCGGGAGAATTTCCTCAAATTTGGCACAAACATCCACTTGGACTGAAGGATGAATTGGTAAGTTTTTGGTGGTCAACAAGGTCACTGTGACCACCAAAAACTTTAATTGGCCATAACTCAAGAATTCATATGATAATTATGACGATTTCCATGAACATTTGTTGAAAATTTCATGACCATTGAGTGTAAAATTTAGCTGGATAAGGTAAAATGTTGGCCTGCCGATGGCGGTAGAAAAGTCAAGGGATTACAGAGAGGGATTTATCATCTGGAAACCTTGAATATATGTACAGAATTGTATGGCAATTTATCCAATAGGTGTAGAGATATTTTGGTTCAGCCAATATCTCCATCACTGGAGCCATGCCTCTTGCACGGCTACACATTCTGTGTATAAAACTACATTCGTATGTAGGATTGTGTTGGCTCAGAGCTGAAATAAAACTCTCCTTTCACCGGTTTTTACTTCAGAAACTGAATCTTCCATCATACTGCTATAATATTTCTTGATTTTTCTACAGGGCTTATCAGTGTATAAACATTTAAACTACACTAATCATTTCACCCTCTTGCTTTTTTCACATTGCTCGCAACGGTAGAAAATTGCTTCCCGAGAAAGCAAGACTGCAGAAACACACACTGCCCACACAGTAAAACTGCAGAGAGAAAATACAAAACTTTAGAAGTACCTGTTTTTCCTCATGAAATAGACTGGCAAAGTAATTCCAACTGAAGGCCACTGCCCATACTACTGATTAAATCCACTTCAACCCTAAGTGAAAAGGCAAATGGGGATGAGAGGAAGAGAGAAAATAAAAGTAAAAGTTAGATACAGACCCCTAAAACACTGTGCAGCCATACTGGAGATATACAGCAACATGAAGAATTATTGTATATATTATTTATAGACAGAAATACAGTAAGTAAGCTTTTTTGTATTGTTTTGTATAATTTGGCCATTTCTCTAGTGTACTGAATACATTAAGTGTTTCATATTGCCAGAGAGGCAAAAAACAAACAAGCAGAAGCATAAAACCATTGTGCTAATTATGTCTAATCTTTTGAATGTCACTGTTACTGTGAAGTATATGCGTAAATCTACCTCTACAGCAAAAACTGGCCACTTGAGAGAAAATAAATATTTGAATTACAATCCATCCCGGTAGCATTAAACTGCCCAGGCACAAGTTCAACGTATATTTCCTAGATTAGAAAGCTTTTAACATACAGAGTTCACTCAGAGTATATTCCACTGCAGGGCACCCAGGTGTTCGTTCTACTTCCCGCGGAGCCATAATTACAAACACAGAGGCAATTGAATCCATGCAGGGAGGAGTGTGTGAGAGTGTGGGTGTTTTTTTGCCTCATATCACATTTTTGCTTCATATTTGTGTGTGTTGGTTGTTTCATTTTCATTCCACTGAATCCATGCACGAGTGCTTCTGCAGATATGTGCTATAGGAGTGAGTGAGTGATATACAGGCAGAAGCAGCAGGATAGCGATGGTAATACTGTAAAAAATAATAAGGCTGGGGAAATTCAATTCACATAAGAATTGAAATTCTTATCTTGTAAGATTCTGAATCAATACACACATTTCAAAAATTGATTATTATGCTCTAATAATGTTAAGATTTCTACTCATTAAATTTACAATGACAACAGAAGAGAAAAGACAAGTCTCTGCAGATGCTGACAGTATAGGCGGCCCGTGATGGTAGACAGGAGATAAAATCAATTCAATCAGCCTCATTTTCAATGAAGGCAAGTGTCTGGACTCATTTTGGATTTAATCATCTCCCAAGAAATAAGGAGCTTGGCATAATTCATGAACCACACAGACTTTAGCAGGGGCTATTGTCAAGGTTTTTATTCCATTACACTGTTCAAGGACTGTTACGGTGTGTCCACACCGCCAACGTGAGCAGCGGTACTTGTTTTTTTACTTCGGCGTCCATGTTAGCAGGTTAGAGCAGCCACACTCGGCTCGACTGCGTCTCTTCTAGAGAGTCAAGGTCTCTCCTATTTTTTTACTGTTAGCTGTGCACAGTTCACAGCAACAACAGACAGTGAAAGTGATCTTTTGACCATATGTTGACATGATACCAGCAACATATCTACAGTTTTGATGGCTAGACATCTGTGAAATTGATCAGCAACATTACTACACTTTCAATGTCTGCAGAATATGTCACGAACATGGAAAAAAGTCAAACATTTATATGAAATATGTGCAGGACAGTGTTGTAGAACATGTAGTGACTTGATCGGCTCATGAATGAATAAAATATGTAGTTTTAATCATGGATTATTACTATTATTTACAAACAACCACAATTTCTTAACCTTTTTCTGTCTAAAATAAGTGTAAATGACATTTATAATGAAATGGCCATTATAAAAGCCGAACTCTATGTGGAGAAAAAGGGTTGACAGCAGCAGCAGAAAGTGTGGACAACCCACACGAAGGACACGCAGTGGTCCAGCCAGGCAGCCGTCATGCGCCCCTCACGTGGACAGTGTGTTCCCACCATCAGTTATTTATTTATTTATCATTTAGACATGGGACATGAATAAACAGCAGTTTTGTGTGTTAAAGCGCAAAGTTTTGTTGACCCACCCATCTAGCTTGACCTCTTACGTGGACTTTGTTGCTCAGTTATTAACCTTATGTGGCACGGCGCTACCTCAACTAGTTGCAATAGCTGATTCTGTGGTGACCATTTTCAAGAACTTGTGCAGTGTTCACACTAACAAAAACAACAAAGCAGCCAGTGTTTGGGATGCACCAATTACGGATCGGATATGTGGCCGATACTGACTCAAATACCTGGATCGGATATCTGTAACAACGGGGCCGATTTATTAAATTCAATTCTGTGTTTATACACTATGGACATTATATACTAAAATTTTAATTCATGTTTAAGTTTTGACCAATTTGTTAAAAAGTTTTACACTTGAATTGTAAATCCTGATAATTTTGAAGATTTTTTTGCTATGTTGGATGGATCAGTACTCGGTATTGATTGACACCTGAAGCCCAGGTATCACTATCGGTGTTGGGACTATCGGATCTGTGCATCCCTAGCTAGTGTGGCCAGCTACATTGTCGTCGAGTGGTCATTGAAGTGTATTTGGCAGTGGGAACTGGCTAACGGCTTTGTTTGGATGGAAGGAAACTGAGCGAAACAAGAACATCCGATTGTTTGACGCTTCACCACGTCGTTGGAGCGCTGAAAAAGTTGACACCAGCTCAACAAAGCAACAAATGCTGGGTGTCAGTTTGTAGCTTCAGGTCGCCGCCTTGCATTGAAAATAACAGATTGCGCATCGCCTGCAGTGAACACGGCATAACTTATCAGTTTGATGATGCAAGCTGTTAAGTTATTATTTTTATTCTTCACATAGCTTTTCACCTGACTATGTAATACAGTGTACACTGTCTTGATAATAATATAATTCTGGTGCTGTGCGGATGGAGAACTGATCTAATCTGTGCTGTAGTTGTCAGTGTTTGTCAGTCCGTCGTAGAAGAAAGTCGAAGACAAATGAGGATGCATTATCTAATATTAAAGATCGATGAAAAAGTCACTTCCTTGCCAGCGATGGATTGAAGACTGGACCACTGGAGGGGACAGTGAAGATGTTCTCACAGAATCATTGTTACTTCAAATGAACGTCAGAAAGGTGTGCTTGACCGTTGAGCAGTGTGTGCACAGCACCTGAGAAAGACAGGGATGGCGGCGGAGACAACGTGAGAGAAAGAAGTGAGGTCAGTCCTATTCATACAAACCAGACCTGTGGTGTTGTGCCAAGGTAGTCAAGTGGTTAAATCCCCAGCTTCTGGATCCATACGTGGAAGTGCACATGCTAAACACTGAGTGTCCTCCCTAATTCTCCTCCCCCGTCCTTTCAAACCATCAGAATAAGTAACATGCTGTATTGCAGGACACTGCTTACCGAAACAAAAACCAGGCCATTAAATTGTGTCCCCTTGGAGGAACTCAGTGTGGGTGCATTATATTAACACGGTGTCCCTTTAGTAGCATTGCGACACTGCTGCTGAAGTAGTGTTACACAAGCCGGGTCGTTGCTTGGAATTTAAAGTTAAGTCTTAAGCCTCAGCATGACACAACAAATGTGTGTAGTTACCACAGTGGCTAACTGCTTTGAACCTTATCTCAACCCCTCTGTGTGCTGGAGTGTGTTTTGAAATGACCAGAAATGACTACAAACTGTTCAGCGTGATATCATGAGAGAGATTTCGAAAGTGGACACATTTTAGCAGTAGAGTTGCTCTCTTTCTCGCTCTTCTTCGAGACCTTGAGACAGTTTAAAGGAGAATGTGTTATCTCCTGCAGAGCAAGATGCTTCTCACTACACCCGTTCTCACATACCTGCCCTGTTTACAGATAGATAGAGGTGTCAGCGTGCGTGTATGTGTGCGCTCAGGCATGTCTTTCTGACTTTTAGTGTATTTAGAGATTGAAAATGAGTCGCTGCTTTGAGGAATGTCTCCAAGGGTGAATGTGCAAGTGGGCAGGCGTACACACAAGATAATTCAGTCGTCTACAGCAGGAAAAGTGTCATAACAAATTAAATTCACCAGAGGCAGAAACTCCTGGGCTCAATTTCAACTCAATCCTAAATCCATGAAGGGATATGTAAATATATGCGCCACACACACAGAAACATTACAATGCTACACTGCTCCATCTAGCTGCAAAATACACTCGCATCCAGCATCAAAGTGCTTTTAACGCAGCAACCCAATTAGTGTGTGATTCAAGTAATCTGAAACCACTGCAGTGATGTTAAGTTTCCCACACCACACACAACAGTGTACTGACAAATTCAGCCATCACAGAGGCCCTTTTATGCCCTTTTTGTGCTTGCACGACTGCAGCACTTTGAACATTATTACTCAAGTGGATGATGCTGGAGACAAAACCTGCAGCTATACAGGTGGAAAAACCTCTACAACGGCTACCACATACTGCTTTGTTGAAAGGCTGGATGTCTAAACAATGTACACTGTATCAATTATGAAATGAATTAGGTACTCATGACCAAAGAAAGAAAGGGTTTCAAAAGTAAGCTTGTTAATATGGCTGTAGCACTGCATGTTAAATATGCCACCTTTGGATAAGTAAATCAAGGGCCTGTCAGTTTTTTCCCTCCGGTTTCAAAGACTGGATGTGATGCCATCTTCTTATTATGTAGCTGAGCATTGTCGGGTTTTGAATGCATTAAGCACAATTCCAATGAAGCCTTAAATCATTGCCGTATCATGTTTTCCTAATGACATGAAAAGCTGTCCTCGCTCCCGTCTCCATTAATGGAGCAGGCGTGCTTAGATAAAACGTGACAATGTTCACAATGCTGGAGTGATAAATCTCCATGAAGGTGGGGAGTCACACTGAGGCCACAAACCCAATACAACTGATTAAGCTCACGCTCAATCAGGCACATGTAGACAGGCACACATGCAGAGCGCATGTACAAGTAGCGCACACATGCACAAGTGAATGAAACTAGTGCAGAAACACACTAACAGGCATTAAATCCTGTCTAATTTCCATGTGTCCTTGTGTTGTGCTCACTGCCTCGGCCCACATTTTCAATCTACTAGCTGCGTGCTGTAAATTGTCAGTTAATCATTCATTGTTAATTGGTAATTAAGCACTAAGATAACACTTGCTGTTTAATATGTGATTGATATAATTGATGGCATGGATCAAAAGCATGTGTGTGTGCGCATGCATGTGTGTGTCAGAGCAGAATCATAACCTGCTCTTCTTCATCAGCCTTCACTGAACAACTAAAGCTTTATGCCTTTGCACTCGCGTCTGTCATAGAGATGAAGAACAGAGGGAAGTAAAAAAAATGAAGGGAATATTAATGTTTAACACAAAGAGAAAATAGTGACAGATTTAGAGACTGATAGGATGGGTAAATTCAAATTAAAGCGATAGAGAGAGGGAGGTGTTAGAGGAGAAACAAGGAGATAGGTAGTTTGAGGACAAAAAGAAGAAGCGGAGATAACAGAGGAAAGATAGAAAGGGCGAAGAAAGTGGAGGGAAGAATTAAGAAGGGTTCAGCTGAAGATAAAAAGTACTGCAACACTTAAAGAGGCAGCCGCTGTGCTAACAGCAACCAAACTCAATTGTATACAGTGCTTGTTATATGTGATAATTCATTGTACATTTTCAGCAGCAGCAACAGGCTTGTTTGAGAACAAACAGAGGAAGAAGTGGGTAATTAGCATGAGCAGTGAAAGCTACCGCAACAGATGAGGAAAATAAACAGGACAGAAAAGAGAAGACTTAGTGATGTACTATGATGTTTGATTGACAAGTGCCCAGTCAGTGCGGTCGCCAGGAAAAAAAATGCTGTTCCATGTATCGAACGACTGTTATTGAAAGTTGCGTGGTATGAAAGTTCTGTGGTATAATAACGAGTATAACAAGGGAGAAGTCCACTCATGATTGGGAGTGGCAATGGATGGGTTCAACAAACACAGGACTTCCATACCAGGAGGGTGTTTTCCATGTACTGTGTGAAACCAAATATAATGTTGAGTTTACGTTTGTTAAATAATGTTAGCGCGCTTGTTATGTAGTGTTCCATAGTAGAGTTTGCTTAGAGCGGTTGTTATTTATTAATGCTAATTAAGTTGCTATGCTCACACTGTGTTGTTATGCTGTGTTGTTATGCTGTATTGTTATGCTACGTTGTTATGCTACGTTGTTATTTATTTACACACTTTTACATTGTTATGTAACGTTGTAATATTACGTTATTATGCTAAATTGTTATGCTGTGTTGTTATGCTACATTGTTATGCTTCATTGCTAGGCTACAGTGTTACACTACATTACACCACATACGTTGTTAGGCTACGTTGTTAGGCTACATTTTTAGGCTACATTGTTGGGCTACATTTTTAGGCTACATTGTTAGGCTACGTTGTCAGGCTACGTTGTCAGGCTACATTGTCAGGCTACGTTGTCAGGCTACATTGTTAGGCTACGTTGTTAGGCTACATTTTTAGGCTACATTGTTATGCTACGTTGTCAGGCTACGTTGTCAGGCTACATTGTCAGGCTACGTTGTCAGGCTACATTGTCAGGCTATGTTGTTAGGCTACATTGTTAGGCTACGTTGTTAGGCTACATTGTTAAGCTACGCTGTTATGCTACGCTGTTAAGCTATGAATAACTACATTGTTAGGCTACATTGTCAGGCTACATTGTCAGGCTACATTGTTAGGCTATGTTGTTAGGCTACATTGTTAGGCTACGTTGTTAGGCTACATTGTTAAGCTACGTTGTCAGGCTACATTGTCAGGCTACGTTGTTAGGCTATGTTGTTAAGCTACATTGTTAGGCTATGTTGTTACATTAATATTTTAACATAAACCGTGATCTTTTTTCAAACCATAACCAAGTATTTTTGTTCCCTAAACCTAACCAATCATTTTACAACATTAACCATGTGACATTGTGTGTTTCCGCAAGCGTGATACAAGGCTGATATAAAGCATATTTTTGGTTCAGATTCATCAACATTCAACGTTTCCCGTGGTTTGCAGAAATGTACAGTGCCAGCATTGTTTCTGGTGACTAGGTTGGGGACATGCAGAGCAGCATAACACTAAGAGCAACCAAGCCAGCAGATAGTCTTCAAGTAGTGGACAGTAGTTAATGGTGGCTCACTGACTTTCCCCAACGGGAGGAAGCCGAGCAGTGGTAGCAATAATAAATAATCCCAAGCTTTGCTAAGTCAAGCGAGGCCTGGTAATTGGTGTGATGTTAATATTTGATAAGCCAGTAAAGGCATCTAAAGTGACCAATGATAGCCACAAGTGCCACTGAAACAGATGGCTCAAATGCATTCTGGAGGGTATGAAAATGAGAAAGAATTAGAAATTAAATGCAAATGAGGACCTTTTTTTGCTGTTTTTCTTTCAGCACTATACACAACAATGGATGTGGGTGTGTGGATACAAAAGATTAAATCGATGTTCCCTTTTTAAATACTCAAAAAGTCAAAGTCAATGCAGTTGTATTGTAGTGGTTGTGTTTGAAGTACAGTAATAGCAACTTATGCTTAACAAACCTCACCCAGGGTTTTTAATGATTCATTGAAAATAGTCTACAGGAAAGCTCGACTGCAAACACATACACTGATTTTAAATCTGTGGATAAATTCATTTGTTAGAGAGAAGAAGAGTAGAAATTAAATAAAATACTACAGGTAGGTTTGGGAAATATATCGACATTTCAATTTCGTGAGATGTCATCTTAGGTTTTGGATATTGCTATATGGCACAAGTGTGAGGTGATGTCACTTTCTGAACGTACCAAACTGTTCTAGTATTTGCCTTTACCCACTTAGTCATTATATCCACATTACTGATGATCATCTATTAAAATCTCATTGTGCAAATATTTTGTAAAACAAATGGTCAACCCTACAATATTGTCATAATATTGATATTATTTAGTCAAAAAATGTATCCATCACCTAGCCCAAAGAATATTAGGGATGGGGGAAATATTATTATCTATTTTGCATGACCATATTGTATCCATACACAGACGTCAAGTACCGATCAGGGCTCAGTCTTAAAGCAAGAGATGAAGATACTGTTATCATATGAAAATAGAAAACCTAAGGAATTGACTGTTAGCAACCATTGTCAGGAGGAACACTAAATAACGCTCCAAATTTAGGCTAAATTTCAGCGAGGGAAAACTGACATTTTTAACGGGGTCCCTTGACCTCTGACCTCAAGATATGTGAATTAAAACTGAACAGAGTAAAAATGGTATCTTATTAGATAAAGAGATAATGACAAACTGCATAATTTGCAGTTGAAAAAAGGTACTCGGCATATTGCAAAATGTTTAAAATGGCAATAAGATGGTATCGTGATAATATCGCGTCGTGGGGCCTCTGGTGATTCCCACATCTAGAATAGGTGCATGTTGGAAAAATTTCATCACATATCAAAGTCTAAAATACAGTTACTGACAGGTTGCTTAAGATTATTTCAACAACAATTTAACCAACTTTGCTGAGTTTGTCACTGTGAATCACGCCCACATCCTGAGATATTTGAACTGATGTGTACAAAAACAGTCGCTAATTGGACAGATACAGATGCAAAGACCACCACCTCCCACACACCACGCAGGAGACAATGAGGCAGTTAACTGGAATGAGTGAGGATCCCACTGATGGAGCTCTGAAGCCTCGGTACTGACAGATGCCCATTAAGCAATTGCAGTCAAACATGCAGACACAACCCTACAACACATACACACACACACACACATACACACACACACGTTTGCTCATCTCCTGACACTCAAAACACTCATCTGACACTCAGACGTTACGGACTGACAGCCAAGACATGCTGCTCTGACAGATCAAACCTGATTTACAATGCGTGCCGTGTGTGTGTGTGTGTGTGTGTGTGTGTGTGTGTGTGTGTGTGTGTGTGTGTGTGTGTGTGTGTGTGTGTGTGTGTGTGTGTGTGTGTCACTCTGTGAGGAAGAGACGAGCAGAGGGAGTTAAGGGTCAGGACTGTAAATTTGAAAGTGTCACATATCATGCCATTTATCTATCCAGCACCTCCTCCTTTCGTCCACACACACACATACACACACACACACACACACACACACACACACATACAAAAGCACATAGAGTATCCACCTCTACCCCTCCCAGCCATTTATTCCAATCTTCAGGATAATCAATCAGCTCGTTCTGTCTTATTTTGCTCCTTTTCTCTTGTTCCTTTCCATTTGTGGACTGCATCACTGTCGTCCCCTCATTGTTAAGCAGTGGAGCCGGTCCCAGAGACAATCAGTCCTCACAACCAGAGGAATTACAATGTCTGACACCTTTGTGCTTCACTGCACTCCCGAGACATAGAGTGACAACCTAGTTTTCTCAGAACTATGTTAATGTACATAGCGTTCGCTCTAACAAATATGTTTTTTAGGAAATGTCACACTAGGACAAAAGATATTATCAACTTAACAAGCTAATGCTTTTAATGAAAGAATCTGCAAAAATCTGCTCTTGGCAACACATTTTTAACATTATAATACAGTGCTGTGAAAAAGTATTTACCCCCTTCCTGATTTCTTATATTTTTGCATATTTGTCACACTTAATTGTTTCAGATCATCAGACAAATTTTAACATTAGACAAAGATAACCTGATTAAATAGAAAATACCGTTTTTAAATGATGATTTTATTTATTGAGAGAAAAAAGCTATCCAAACCTCCCTGGTCCTATGTGAAAAAGTAATTGCCCCTCTTGTTAAAGCTTGAATTAACTGTGATTAACCACATTTTTTTGTAAAGCTGAGTTCAATTTCACTAGCTACACCCAGGCCTGATTACTGCCAGAGCTGTTGAATCAAGAAATCACTTAAACAGAACCTGTCTGACAAAGTGAAGGAGGCTAAGAGATCTCAAAAAGTAACACATCATGCCGCGATCTAAAGAAATTCAAGAACAGATGAGAAACAAAGTCACTGACATCTATCAGTGTGGAAAGGGTTACAAAGCCATTTCTAAGGCTTTGGGACTCCAGCGAACCACGGTGAGAGCCATTATCCACAAATGGAGAAAACGTGGAACAGTGGTGAACCTTTCCAGGGGTGGCCGGCCCACCAAAATGACTCCAAGAGCATCGATGACTCATCCAGGAGGTCACAACAGAACCTAGAACAACATCTGAAGAACTGCAGGCCTCACTGCCTCAGTTAAGGTCAGAGTCCACGATTCAACAACAAGACAGAGACCGGTCAAAAATGACATCATGGGAGAGTTCCAAGGCGAAAACCACTGCTGACTAAAACCAGCACAAAGGCTCGTCTCACATTTGTCAAAAAACATCTTGAAGAACCCAAAGACTGTCGGGAAAATATTCTGTGGATTGACGAGACAAAGGTTGAACTTTTTGGAAGGTGTGCATCCTGTTACATCAGGCATAAAAGTAACAGCATTTCATAAAAACAACATCATAGCAACAGTCAAACATGGTGGTGGTAGTGTGATGGTCTGGGGCTGCTTTGCTGCTTCAGGACCTGGACTACATGCCGTAACTGATGGAACCATGGATTTTGCTCTCTACCTGAAAATACTTAAGGAGAACGTCCGGCCATCACTTCGGTTATGCAGCAGGACAGTGATCCGAAACACACCAGCAAGTCCACCTCTGAATGGCTTAAAAAAAACAAAATGAAGGTTTTGGAGTGTTCAATCCGATTAAGATGCTGTGGCATGACCTTGAACAGGCCGTTCATGCTCGAAAACCCTCCAGTGTGGCTGAATTAAAACAATTGTGTAAAGAGTGAGCCAAAATTCCTGCACAGCAATGTAAAAGACTCATTGCCAGTTATCGCAAACACTCGTTTTGTAAGCCAAGGAGGTACAACCAGTTGTTAGGTATAGGGAGCAATTACTTAATAGGTGTGGCCAGATAGGTTTGAGTAGTTTTTTCCCTAAATAAATAAAATCATCATTTAAAAATTGCATTTTCTATTTACTCAGGTTATCTTTGTCTAATGTTAAAATTTGTTTGATGATCTTATTGCAGATGGATAGATGGATGATTCATTTATTTGCTTTGTTTTTGAAATTGGTACCAATTTAACATTGGCCTGCCTATCAGAATGTTAGTCTACCCCAAACAATTAGAGTCAAATTAGCATATTGAAACCTTTGTGTACTTGTGAGCTGTCAGAGTTCAGCTGTCAAAGAATGCCAAGCCTGACACCTGTCCGTCACATGTTAGATGCAGAGTCAGATCTCCAGAATAATGAGGAATAGATTAAAGTTAATTTTTTGTCACTTTAACACACCCTCCTTTCTCTTTTAAATCATTTCTACTTCTATGCATTTCTTTGTATCATGATAATGGTGAAGGATGAATCACACATCCATATGACTTTGCAAACACGTGCTAGTTTGTTCACCATTAGTGCTTCGTATTTTATGTTAAACTTTTAATTTTACCTTTAACTCCTAGGAAAGACATTGGCATGTCAGTCTCTAGTATAAACTAATATTCATCAGTTTTTATGTATTTTTGCTCCTGCTTGATTATTTCATTCTCCCAGTTCTCTCCATTTCTCACTCCTCCTAATAATAATAATAATAATAATACATTTTATTTGGTGGGGCCTCTCAGGACACCTTACAAAGATAAAATAATATTGGAACAGATAAAAACAGCCAGAGGAATACACCAGAAGAGCGAAGATAATGAGACATTAATGCAGAGACGTATGAGAGGGAATAAAACAACATTGTTGAGGGAAGGACAGAATGATGGACGCTACTGTGAATAGGCCAGTTTGAACAGGTAAGTTTTCAGGAGAGGAGATTTGAATGTTGTAATAGTGTCAGACTGTTGGATGTGTGGATGGAGGGAGTTCCAGAGCCTCAGAGTAGTGCAACTGAATGCCCTAGCACCCATAGGTGCTGAGGCATGAGTTGGGGGTGAACGGCCAGAAGACCAGCTGAGGATGAGCACAGGGAATGGGCTTCTCTCACTTACTGAAGGTCCTTTTTTGTGACAAGCGCACCTTAAATACAAGCTCAAACTGCACTGTGTTGCAAGCATGGACTGCTCTCCTTCGCCGGCACAGAGCCCAAAGGAGGGAGATGATTAAAGATACGATTGAGCCAGGCCAGCCCAGTGTAAGACCAATTTACCTGTTTTATGGGCCAAGAAAGAAAGAAAAAAAAGAGCCATACACCGGGGACCGGCCCAAAAGCCAGGTCGTCCCACTGGGAAATTGCCAGATGGCCAGTCCAGCCCTGGTGAAGGACCAAACAGAATATGAAAAGTAGGGGGAAAGTATGCTTTATGTGTCTGGGTTGTAGTGTGTCTTTGGATTTATGCACCCTGATGTGTATGTGTGCATTTGTTACATGAATGGAGTGTGTGTGTCTGATGTGGCCTCAGGGCTTCAATGAGGGGTCCTGCCGAGGGAATTCCCCTCAAGGCAGAGATCCTCACCCAAAAGGACAACATGCATCACCTCTTCGCTCTGCATACACACAAACACATTCAACCTCACCTCACCATAGCACAATCCCTCTCTACTCAAACCTGTGCACATACACTTTAACATGTATTCATGCATTTACACAATTCAGCCTTCTACCCTTTCCGCTTAGAAATTCAAATACAAAGACATTGTAAGTGTTCCGGCAGGCATTAAGCATAGAAAGTCAAGTGGTGTTGCCAGATGATGAACCTTGAAATATCATAAAAGACTCAAGGGAACAGGCCCAACATACCTTTTGAACGTTTAACATCCTGTTTACCACGGCATGTTTGTGCACAGTGAATGATCCACATTATGGCAAATAAGGTGTTGTATAAAAAAAAATCACAAATTCTATCCTCTAATCATCTATTTAAAAAAGACTCATATTTGAGTCATAGGCTCAGACATCACCCACGAATTGCATCTTTTCAAGAAGAAGCATGGCTGGTGATGAATCAGTTTTTAAATGTGTACGCCTCTGGTCTGATCCCAGTCACAGTTCCACAAATTTCATATACACAGTGATGTGTAACAACCTAGCTTGCGCTGATGTTGTGTATCTGACTGTGGGGTTCTGCCGATTTATTAAAATTGAATGTGCAAGACTCCAGACAGTAACTAGATGTAGATTATTTTTCTCACAGTTGGCCATTTAAGGCAAATTAGGTGGAAATATTTAATAATGGAAACAAAGCCACGAAAAGATGATAACTTGTGAATAATGGGGTGTTGAGTATAACACAAACAAGACCTCTCGTACGCCAAGTGACTCTTTGCAGAACTTTTGCAGGGAGTGTGGGAGTCTGTAGGGACACAATGCTAAATGCTACTCCCTGACACATCCACTCTGTAATAAACCTGCCCCTTAGTTATTGGCGTCTCCTTTTTTTTGGGGCGGCAGTAGCTCAGTCTGTAGGGAGTTGGCTTGGGAACCGGAGGGTCACCGGTTCAAGTCCCGACATGGACCAAGAACTGAGTGTGAACTGGTAGCTGGAGAGGTGCCAGTTTACCTCTTGGGCACTGCCGAGGTGCCCCTGAGCAAGGCACCAAACCCCCAACTGCTCGGGGCGCTTGTCAGGAGCAGCCCCATCACTCTGACATCTCTCCATTGTTGCATGTTTGTGCATGTGTGTGTTCGGGTCTGCATGTACCGTGTATAAGTTAACAACAGAGTGAAAAAATTGAATTTCCCCTAGTGGGACTAATAAAGGACTATCTTCTTCTTCTTCTTCTTCTTCTTCTTTTTCTCCACACTCAAAGAGTATAATGATAAATGATATCAGAAGTGAGGGGCAAAAGAATTATTTAAACATTAAATACTTGTAGTCGGTTATGAGTAAAGATTTTAATATGACTTTTGCAAAGACCTACAGTATAGGCTACACTGCCAACTGTCATATAACAAACCTGGAAGCTGAATCTGAATGCTAATATTTTGCTAAGTATATCTGTTAAGAATGGTCTTTATGTATAGGCGTTCTGGGGACTCCCTGAGAGGAACTGCCCACTGTGGAGCTCCCCCGAGAACTACATCCCTACAAGGACTTTTTTTGTGTTTGCATTAGCACTGCCAATAGAGCGCTGCAGGGTTGATGTATTTTTGTAGGCCAACCAGGAAGTTAACATTGCATTAGATTCCCTCGACAAAAAGCCAATGGGATTTTTTCATTGGATTTTGGATTACTGCGGAAAATAAGCTCTGAGGAAAACAAACGTTTGTGACATATGTTTTGTCCAGTAAGGTAGTCTTCACAAATAAGCTTCACTTTTATGATTTTTGAAGCAAGCTATAAACCGACTACATGGTCGCATGAACATGATAAACACAACGAGGCTGTAAAGGTGGACAAGTCGACATGATGGTGTTTTGTAGTCTCGTTGTTAGCAGCCGCCATTTTTAAGATACATAAAAGCTTCAAAATTCACGAGTGGGATACATCGTAGAACAAAACATTTAAATCTCTTAATCTTGTGTTAACCGCAGACCTTATTTCAGGCATCTAACTAAAAATCCATTCAAGAAACCCACTGACGATGGACTGGCGACCTGTCCAGGGTGGACCCTGCCTCCAATGTCAGCTGGGATTGGCTCCAGCCCTTCCCCGCAACCCCTATTGGTGGAATAAACGGTTGCAGATGGATGGATGGATGGAAATCCATTGACTTCCAGATGAGGGAACCGGAACTGCTAAAATGCTGACTTATTTCCAGGTTTTAGGACTCATTCCTGCAGTACTCTATAAGAACGCTGAAGAGATGTCAGTCGGCTTGCTAGCTTGCTGCGTTTCTCAAGCTCTCTTAGCTCTTTTAGTGACATAAGAATAATACATAATGATATGCCACAATCATAAACTCAAAATAGCCATCACAAGAGTACCTTTTGTGATTTCAGTTTTAATCGGCTATCGTTCTTCTTCTCAGTAGGTGTGCTTTGTGCTTCTGGGTTAGCCTTTATGGTCATTTTACTTGGCTCGCCTTTGTACTATTGGGTTAGCCTTTATGGTAATTTTACTGGGCTAGCCTTTGTACGACTTGGTTAGCTCACTGAGCTGCAGCTCTAGCTTATTTGTTGCTCACTGGGCGTGTGTTCATGAACGGGTTAACTTCTAGACCGTCGGTTCCTTTGTCCGTGTTTTCTTCCATTTGTGTTGTTACGAGCTTTTGTCTGTGTTTTATGTTGTCTGTTGCTGACACAGCTACTAGGTTTTTAAAAATGATGGTCGCATGGGCTCATGTGTTCAGCCATCACCGTATACACTCACGGTTCCTCTTGTGCTGGGAGAGTACTAAAAAAGTCCCTCAAAACTGCACTCTAAGAACTACGATCGTATATTGACACAATAAAAAGGGGCGTTCTCAGAACTAAGTTCTTAGAAATATGGAAAAAGTTCCTTGAGTCCGAAAACACCAAAAATAATGATGAGATCTTAGTGTGTAGTTCCAGAAACTCAATAACACATTTCATTACCTGTCTTTATTACACAGCATTGTTGAATACTTGATTGTGATTGGTTAATCACAACACTCTATGGTCTGTTATTTCTTTATAGCAGACCGTTGCTATCTATAACAGACCGATGCTATGGGCGCAGTTCTGGTGTCAGCCATGTAATAAGCGGGATAATGTGCAGCTACCGGGTCATTGTCGTGAAAGAAACCCCTTCAGGGTGATGCTGCAACCCGACATGAAGCTCTCATCGCCCTGGGGTTTCTTTTATAACAATGAACATTTCGCTGTACATTATCCCTTACATGTATAACTGCAGGGCTAATAGCTGCAGCTATTCGCAGATCCATACTATTTGACCAAAGTATGTGGGATAATTGTGGCGACCATGTTGTTGTCTACACATATACAGAACTACAGAAACTCAACTTCTAACAAAAAAGAAAAGTCAAGTGATGGGAAGAAAACTGTCTTCCTGCCCCTTCAGAAACATGACAATTGATGCTCTATTTGCAGGTTTTCTATTTGCAAATATTTACAGGTGTCAAGATTACACCTTCAAGCTGTGTAATACCTACACACACAAATTACATATCTCTGAACTACAGCTTCCTGTGGTGATTTACCAACACACAACAGTCTCTGTCAAACTAGTTCACAACGCTGAGGAGCTAGTCTCACTCATTGGGAGCTGGGATGAGAAGTGAAGCCTCAGTGGGGTAGCTGTCATCTGGTCTTCATACAGGGTGTGAGCTGACATCAGTTTTTCACGTGATACCACCTTTCCTCACCACTTATGAATAAACAGAGCTGCGACACCAGGAGGAAAACAAAGACATATTTTGAGAAAGTTTTAGGGCATAAGATCCATGAATGATCTCTATGACAAACTGGGCTGTCAGTGATCTTCAGACATTGAAATTTGAGGTCACTGACGCATACAAGCATGTTGCTGGTTCTACTTAAAGCAGGATCAGTTTAATAATAGTCGCAAGGACTTCAAAAGAATATTCTGTTTGTCTGGACAGATCCAGGCTCATTAATCCTGTGCGTCACAGCCTCCTTTCCCAAAAAAACACACTAAAAAAAAAAAATAAATTCAGCAGTTCATGTTTTATTTCTGAAATGCATTACGAAGCCAACACTGCTGTGTCACAAGATATGTGAATTTACATCATGAAAATCAAGTTGTAAATTCACATCATATCAGATTGATGCAGTCATATTAACTGCTTCACCAAAGTAATTTTTTTTAAATTATTTGTTTCTATCTGATTAACTGTTAAAAAAACACACCATCTGCGTGTAGCTGCATTGCTCAGCACCTTCCAGACAACAATATGGTTCCCTCAGGACACTTGTGTAATTACAAATAGGCCCTTAATGTCAAACAGAGATCTGGTCATGATGAGCAAAAAGACATCAAACTATAAAGGTATCTGAATCTGTCTGTCTGTCCTTCACATATCTGGAGAACCATTCATCTGATCGACTTCTCACTCTGAGGGTGTATTGCTGGGGACCCAATGCAACGTCAAATGTGGTGCAGTTTGGCCAGATTGTGGCGCTATAACAATGAAATTTACGTTTTGGCCTGTAACTTTTGAACCGCAAATCTCAAAAACAAAATTCTTTATTCTCTGGATGGGTCCATGTGAATCGATCCATATAAGCCACGCCCATTTGCATCTAGATTGATTTTTTTCCATTTTGAATTTTGTCCAAAACAGTTTTGTTTTTTTAAATTGCTCCTCTTGCAAATTTTGAGCAATCTTCACCATGTTTGGTGGCATATTTGGTGCCATGATGCCGTAGCGGCATCATCTTAGCCCTGGGCCAGACGGCCTGATGAGCGCATGGTGGCTGTGTTACAATACGGCTGCATGATTCACGCATCTGTTGTTCACACCAGCTGGGTGTTAGCTGCGTTTCTGCTGCTGCTCTTTCTACACAGAGTTTGACTCTCAGAATGACCATTTCATGTCATTATAAATGAAAGAAAGGTCAAGAAATGTGCTGATTTGTAAATAATAGCAGTAATGCGCAATTAAAATGCCATACTATATTTATTAACAGAGCCCTGCAAGTCACTGTATGTTCTACAACACTGTCCTGCACGCATTTCAGAATAAAAGGCTTGTGCTGACATATGAAGGAGTTCTGCCCACAGAAAAAAATGCTTGAGGGGTTTTATTTTTAGATAAAAGTCTTGATTTAAAAATACATCTTGACTTTTTTCATGTCCGTGACATTTTCTACACATATCTAGACATTGAAAGTATAGTTGCATTCCTGATATACAGTCAGGAGATCACCTTCACTGTCTGTGATATATTCTATAAATGTCTAGACTTTAAAACTGTAGTTATGTTGCTGATATGACCTCAACATACAGTCAGACGATCACTTTCACTGTCTACCTTGCTACTGCGATCTGCGCATGGCTCGTGTCAAAAATAGGCAAGATCTCGAATCTCTAGACGAGACGCAGCGTCTCACGGGGGCGGTGTGGAAGCTCTAACCCGTTAACATGGATGCTGAAATGAAAAACAACAGGTAACACAGCCGCCAGATGCTCGTCAGGCATGAGGTCTGGCCCAGGGCTAACTATAAAGGAATCTCTGTCTGTCCCGTTGTGTGTTATTTGTTATATCCTGACTTCCTGCTTGGAGGGTGTATTGCTTGTATTACCTGTCTTTATTACACAGCGTAGCAGACCATTGCTATGTATAACAGATCGTTGCTATGGGCGCAGTTCTGATGGCTGGATGGATGGATGTTTTTGTGTCAAATTATTTATTTGTCTTGAGTAAGTAGCTGTGTAATAAGCGGGATAATGTACAGCTAGCGGGTCATTGTTGTGAAAGAAACCACTTCAGGGTGATGCCGCAACCCGTCGTGAAGCTCTCATCGCCCTGAAGGGGTTTCTTTCACAACAATTACAATCTCGCTGTACATTATCCCTTACATGTTTTATTGCAGGGCTAACAGCAGCATACGATTATTGGCTTTGTTCACAAAGATCAGAATGTGCAAAATTTGTTTAAGACCAAACCAAACCAACCTGATGACAAGATAACAAAACTGTTGATGGACATTGGCAGAATTTGCTGCCCACAGATCCATACTATTTGACCTAAGTATGTGGCCTAAATGTGGCGACCACCCAGTTGGTGGGTGTATTGCTGGTGACCTAAGGGAGTGCAGTGTTGGATGTGATACAATTTGACCAGATGGTAGCACTATAACAATGGACTTTACATTTTGGCTTGTAATTTATGAACCTTAACTCTCATGAGTTTCCTGGATTCTGTTGGTCCAGACCAATCCGATTTTTTGCTACTCTTCCTACAAATTTTGAGCAATTTTTGCCAAATTTGGTACAGAACATCTCTGGACCAAGCCAGGAAAAGCTGCTTATTTGAATTTTTGGTGTTCCATACAGTTTTGCTATGGCTGGTCCTCAAATGTAGCACTGCTGTGAGCAGGGCTTGTATTACAAAAAATGTCATATGTATATCCTTTGAGTTTTGTGCTATTTTAACCACAATTTGGTGGTCATGTGTTGATACGGGTGGCACTGTAGCAGCATCATCTAGTAATGAAGGATGTATTCTCTGTTTGTCTATCTGTCTGTTTGTCTGTTTTTCTGTCTGTGTATGTATGTATGTATGACTGCCCCTCACATATCTGGGGAACCGTTCATCCAATCAACTTTACTACTGGTGGGCAAGCAGCCATACCGCAGTCCTCCACAGTGCTGCAAGCAACACTTCTACACGTTGTACGCATTGATGAAAGAGAAATAACTACTTGAAAACATATTTTCTGTATAAATTTATACAAAAACCTGATTTATTTCAGGAAAACTATTTCAGTTAACATAAAGTCTGAGTGGCTCATAACTTAAAAACAAGTTTCAGCTGATGATGCAAAAATCTGCTCTGTTTACAAATTGCTCAGGAATATCGTGGGCCGTTTCTAAGCTTGGTTTATTGCCGTTATCAATATTTTATTATATCTGAGACAAAGAAGTGCAAATCTGAAATTATTTCCACCAATTGACCTGAGAACGAGGACATCGCATCCCCATGGCGTGCCACTGAATATATTGATTCACCCGTTTCCTCAGAGCACGAAACAACTCATTGTCCTGAATACTGTGGTTCACTGTGTCCAACTCCAGCAATGTGGAAGAAAGATACTGCCGAACGGGGGAAAAAGTATGGATCTGATGTTAGACAGAACACTATACATAATAATCGAGAAGAATCAGCACTCGCTAATTAGTCGCTTGGATGAGAAATAGATGCAGGATAACACAGACCGCAAACTGTGTTGACACAGAACACAGAGCCTAGCAATCCGTGGTGATTCTTGTTGTGATTGTTAGAATATTCATCAGCATCTTCTGTACAGAAAAATAGCCTGCATGCATGTTACTCATCTAGTGAAACAGTTCAACGTGACTTGTTTTTGCTATAAGGGAATTGTTCAACTTCGAATATTTTTCATTTCTCTCTAATTTGTAAACACATTAAATGGGGATGTTTTAGACCATTGGTTTGGGTATGTTTGATAATATGAATGTGGAGATTTATGGAATTCACCCGGTGTGTACGGGAGTGTGTTTGTGTGTGCATGCAAGAGTTGTGTATTTGCATGTGAGTGTTTGCTCAGGCTGAGAGCTCAGCCTATGTTTCTGTCGTCGTACGTCCCCAGAGCTCTGAACAAAGCCTGTTAGCAGCCCGGATCAAAACAGGCGTCAATTCCTTTAGCCTGACATTGTATGTGTGTGCATGCGTATCTGTGGTTTGCATGTGTGCGTGCGCTTTCGAGTGTCTTTTAAGGTGCACGAACATGTCGCTGTGCGTGTTTTGTGTGCAGGCACGTGTGTGAATGGTTGTCCATGCATGTTGTGCCGTTATGCCTGCTTGCCTGACCGGCCGCGTTCTTTTCAAAATACATATTCAGCACTTTGCTCTTTTTTTCCCTCCCCTCTCTTCGCTCTTCTCCCCCGTTCTTTCCATTTCAGGGTGTTATTAGATAGGACAACTCTTGCCGCCGGCAATTCTCCTCTCAGCACTCTACATCCAAAGGCATGTGGGTTTTGGAAACCAGTGTGTGTGTGTGTGTGAGTAGGTACATGTACCTGCTGTGTGTAGTAGTGCCAATGTGCAATTACCTTTCGTGTCTGTGTGTTAGCTCGCACATTACTGTTGTATGTACAATAGGTGTGTAAGAAAATATCAAATATCACGATGTTAGGATTTGTGATACTGTGTCAATTCTCAGAAACTATTTATTTTTCCTTAATAGTTTGCATGCAAAGATTAACTCAAATATGCTTCTTTATGCAACTGTATGTATATATTGACTTTATATGAATACTGCATTTATATTTATATTTTATTTCTATTTTATATTTATAAAAAGACTGCATGTGATTATCATAAAGTGGGCATGTCCGTAAAGGGGAGACTCATTTTCATTCACATATCTGGAGGTTAAAGGTCAAAGGACCCCTTTGAAAATAGCCATGCCAGTTTTTCCTCACCAAAATTTTGCGCAAGTTTGGAGCATAATTTAACCTCTTTCCCGACCAGCTTGTATGACATGGTTGGTACCAATGGATTCGTCAGGTTTTCTAGTTTCATATGATGCATACGATGTATCTTCACCTAGCTTTAAAACTGAGCCTGCTAGTATGGCTTTAAAACGATACTGCGTTAACGATTATTGTGTTAACGTCAACAGCTCTAATGAAAAACAAAACTTTTTCTCAATTTTATGAATATGGGGATGTTTTCTTTAGACTGACAGTTTTCCTAAAATTAGATTTAAAAAATTGCAATAATCACTTTGCTTACATTATAAACAGTGTATCGCAATATATTGAGTTATAACTCCTGTATTATAATACGTATCATATCGCCATATTCTTGCTAATACATAGCCCTAAGTAAGGGCTGCATCACCCTGTCTGGGTTTATTCCTAAACAATGATCGACTCACTGTACATTATCCAACTTATTATATAGCTTCTTATTTAAGAAAATCAATAACCGGTCTGTCAGGTCTGCAATAAAGAAATAACAGACTGTAGAAGGCCCGAGTGTACCAATCAGAACAGAGTGTTCAACAAAGCCAGGTAATAATGTATTATACAGTATACTGAACACTATATAAGGTGCCGAAACAGTGTTTTCTCAGATGTGTTCGTTTAAACGCTGTATTACATTCCCGCCATCCCTCCATCTTGCATTATGCCTCTCATCAATATGACAGGAGGCCCACTTTCACTTTGACCCCCATCTCTGAACCCTTCTCCCTCTCTCTGTCTCTGTCTCTCAACACACACTCAATCAGGCTTTCACACACACACACACACACACACACACACACACACACCGACCCAGACACATGCACGCATGGTGTAAGAGCCCAGGGGCTCCATCTATTAAAGCTCCATCCATCATCCCATATAATTTTAATATGGTAGGAATAAAAAAAATGCTTATGTAGCTAAATGAGAAATTTCTGAAATCTGCATGCTGGAGTCTAAAGCCTGCCTGGAAACCTCTATAAGCACTTAAATGCATGCACACGCGCACAGAAACACGCCGAACAAGGTCAACGTGCTCAGCAAATTATGCTGCTTTCTGCCATGTGTCTGAGTTTGTGTGTCTGTGTGTGTGTGTGCACGTATTGGTAGTCGTCGCAGTGTGAGATGATTACATGAGTATGTAAGGTTTTCTAAAGCTCCCTAGGGGCATTCACCACAATGCATGCATTCAGTGTACTTTGATCGCACGTTTATCCTTTCCACTTCTTTTCTCTGTGTATTTGTCACCCTTTTCTGTCATTGTGTCCTCTGTGCATCTTGGTTGTGGTTCAAGGTAAACTGCCTCTCCCTGTTTTGCAGGAGTGTACAGGGTCATCACATTTATTCAGTTCAATTTAAATCAAACTAGGTCAAGATCAATAAATCATTTAATGCTGAAAAAATACACTATCCTCTTTGACAATTCAATTCTAACTTTTATGTTAATGGACAAAGCTGTTAAATTCCAGGCTGGTTCGTGCTCAGTAAATTAAGGCATGCTTTAAAATAAAAACATAGAGGAACAGAGCGACAGCTTCATACTGCTAACCTCTCTGTTCACGTCAGCGGAAACCTTGATCTTTTCTGCAACAAGGACATTTTAACATATCCAGGGATGACTGTAGCATTAGCAGAGGAAATCTAAATATTATGAAGTGGGTAATGAGCTTTAACTCAATCAGTGCTCACTTCACAGCATCGCTAACAAACCAGAAGCTTTTTTTTTTTTGTCAGTTGACAGCTGATTGTCAGTTGTCAGCAAGAATCGTTGACGGTTACCGTGGAAACACAGCTATTGGCTCAGAGATAGCCTGAGGGTTGGCAAGCAATATATTTTGGGGTTTATTTATTTATATATTTATTTCATTTATTTATTTTATTTTTTTTTTTGGTTACTTTTTGACTACCCTGTGCCTCAGACTAATCCAACACTGGCCTAACCAAAAATAGACCAGTCCCTTTGTAGGGATCTCCTGTTGAGTCTGAGAATTGAAAGCTTTTTTCAGGCAAGTCATGGTATTGTCTGTCAATCAGTAATTTTATCAGCCACCACTTAAGATCTGTGCACTAAATATAGGAGTAACATTTTAGATCTGAAAGTACATTGTTCGACTCGCACATTTTTGTGGGATGGGATTATACTGTACACAGTACTGTGCTGTACTTTGTCATCTATAGTTGTTATTTGCTTAAAAACAATCTTGGCATCGTAGTTTTAATGTATTAGAAATTGTTTAGAACTAGCATTAGCTAGTAACAGGTCAAAATCCTCTCTCTATTGTGTATTTTTTATATTGCTGTGAAAACATCTCCTTCAAACAACTGTATCTATTGAAGTTTCTTGCCATAAACTGAATTTTACGCGAATATATGTGAACACATAATGATAGAATGTACTTTCACCCACATGTCATTTTTACTGAGCAGATCTTGAGCACATCATAATATCTCCTCTGTTAACGTCATTAACTCCATTATTTAGCCTAGCAAGACTGTGCTGGCCACCAGCTGCTAACCGGTAACCTTACTAACTCCCCTCCTGTTGATTTCAACCCAGATCGTTGTTCACAGTGTCACATTATCAGGGAAAAATTAGTCGTAGTGGCACCATGCTTTTGAGTGCTTTTTTTTCGTCTTCCACCATGGCTCTGGTCCCAAACAAACTGAAACACGATGCACTGTGCGCATGCTGTTGCATCATTGTACATGTGCAAGTGTCGGTAAGCATCAGTCAAGAGGAATCAATAGTCATGGAGGCATGAGATACCAAGGATTTGGACAACTACAAACTGGTTCTCAATGGGAACCAATTCTCTATTCCCATCTCTAGTGTTTTCCCTGTCTGCCAAAGTGGTTGATGATTTTATCCAACATTGCCAACAATTAACCCGTATTTGGCGGGTGTCCTCAGCCTCTTTATGAAACAGTCACCACCCTGCCTGCCTCTTTGCACACTGGCTCCAGAAGCAATGGTGGCCTGAGCATCACTGGAGCTCCATACAGCCATGTGGAGGACTTTTTGAAACTTTAAGTGTTCATTTTGAATATTCAGCTCTCTGAAATCAGGCCACAATATTAGCCTACGTGTAACAAGCCTAGTTTTATCTGAGATGCACTACTTCAAAGACATGACATCCACTCGCTGCTGCAGTCTGGCAGCTTTGTTATCATGAAATGGTAAAATCATTAACTGCTGGAAGGCAATTACTACAGCAAGTTAGAAATATATATGCTTTGTTTTCTCCCTGTAAACAATACCTGCAGAGCCTGTGTTAAGCTATTTGAGCTGAAGGATGTGGAATTAAGATGAGCACAGACTGCAGTGTGAAACATACCCAAACAGATCTATTATAAGCCATATTGATCCATAACCAAAGACGGACACCTCGGAGCAGTACGCTGTGTTTCAGCATTGCAGTCTGAAAATGGAATTTCCCATGAGAAGCTAAATGTAGCTAAGCCAGCAAAATGTTCTCACAAGCTTGGTTGCTACTGACGACAAAACCTCTCTTTCTGCTGTGTGATATTGAGCCATACAGCTAAGATATAACAATACGGTGCTTCGCTTGTTGCATCTCCTTTTCCTCTGTGTCCATGTAATGAAACAAGTTAACCAAGGTCATGTTATTTATCGCAGTAAAATGGTGTAGGAGTGGTTGCAGGAAAAAGGCATTTCTTAGGACACAAACAGTCTCAGTTGGGAGCACTAATCACCATTGAGTGAGTACCACACACTCCATGGCAGGTAAAGCCAGCATTCGCAGTTCTCAAGGTAAATCATCCGTACGAACTGAAAGAAGAATAGCAGGCATTTGCTTAATCCCAGGAAGTATTTAATAGAAGATTTGGATATTCAAACCAACAGCTCAACAGCCTTAGTCAACAGCCTTCAACACAACAAATAATGTCAATAGAAAGCCTCCAGTTTCATGTGTGAAGATTAGCCATGTTTGTAACGACTACTTTCCTTGATGTTTAAAGGTATAATATGCAGCAACTTCCTAAAAAACAATGTATAGACCAGGGGTGTCAAACTTTCATCCTGGGCCACATCAGCATTATGGCTGCCCTCAAAAGGCCGGTTGTAATTATAAGACTATAGAAATATATCTACTCTTGATCATATTACAGAATTGCCTCTGCATTTGATTATTATCAGTTTTAGTAATAATTTATTTAATTACTAGCTCTGAAAGCAGAAGTCTAGGAAAAATAATTGCAAGCAAAAATATTGTACAAAATAGTTCAGTAACAAAAACACATGTACTGTATGGACACACAGACATGTATTTACTTTCCCGTCTCTCATTAAATTTCCTTCCCTCTGCATCAGCTTTTCTTTTCTTGGACATGTTGGTGCTATTAATTTTTTTTTTTTTTTTTTTATTGTTGTTTACGAGCCCATCACTCGCTAGAGTGCCGCTGCAGGAAACCAGTGGTATTGAGACGCTTCAGTGCGCTTGTAACAAAATCGAGGTGCATATTGGGACATGTAGTTTAAGGACACCGTACTTCTGTAGAGCAGCATAGAATTGTATGGTAAGCATAATATATTCCATGCAAGGCCTCGCGGGCCTCATGAAATGGGGTGCCGCGCCGGATTTGGCCCGCGGGCCTTGAGTTTGGTATAGACGTGTGGTATAGACTGATACAAAAATAATCCTCTCACTCATCACTAATGGCCCTCTAGAAATGTGTGGCGGTGTCTGTTTCTGCTGAGACCCTGCAGCCCTGAATTTTCTCTTTTCTTATTATATTGCTTTATTCTGGACGCTGCTGGGCATCTGCAAACAGCCTTTAGGCTCCACGTGGTGCTGTAACCCACAGCCAATAACAGCTCACAGGGTGTCCAGCCCGTTCAGGTGGTAAGATAACCCCACTTTGTCACGCCTCTCGGCTTCTGATACCAAGGCACAAGCATTAGGCCATACATCAGTGGGCACCGATCACATTATATAGCCTCACCGTTGTTGCTGTTTTAACAGAAATAAAACCTGTTCAGTTTATTTTGCTGTATCAGCGGCATGTTATCAATACAGAGTCAAAGGAAGCTACAAACTGAACGTGAATGCGTCTGCTCCATACAGAGCAGCAGGTGTCATATTTCACAGAGGGGATGAGAGAGAGTTGACAGACCGAGAGATGGTAGAGGATTTGGTGCCGAAGTGAAAAGCAAACGTGCCTATTTGGGAATATTTCAGATTTAAATCCATTTCTTTAAGAGGACTGTAATGTCAATGAGGTAATGGCTGTCCGGAGGACGCAGCGGTCACAGCCGGTTTACGTGGCCCCACAGTGAAAGATGAACGGGAGAGGCCAGACACACAGCCGCCCGACAGTAAAGATCTAAGTAAGCGCTCTAAACATATTAACCGTCATCTGTTCTTGTAAAATGCCCGGTGTAATCAGTAACACCATTGTCACAAGTTTATTAACCGATGGGAAAATTTCCTCACCGTCACATCTCTATTACAAGTTCCCCTTTAGATGCTTTGCAGCAGTATTTGAGAACAGGTTTGTTACACGGCTGTGAGTTCCCCTGTTCTTCTGTCTGTCCTCTGCTGAGCGCAGCGGCTGCCGGGTGCCGTTATCGGTGTTTCAGTTTGACCAAAGCACACACACAGCCTGCCTTTCGGCTGTATTCACTCAAAATCTGGCAACTTGCCACCTTCCGGCAGGGTTTTGTGGAGGTGTACGGAGTTAATTGTGTGTTTATTTGTGTTTTAGTACATAACCACCATGAAACAATCACAAAATATTTTTTTTTTCTCTGATTCACTGCTTTATTTTCAGTAGCTCCACTCTCTCTCTCCGTTCACATCATAGATTGCTCGACCATCGCTTCTTTCGCTCTCCCTTTGGGCTCATTGTGCCATAAAGGAGTGGCCAACTTTGAATGCTGTCTATTTATTATACCGTTAATTGGAAGACAGAAAACAGTCAAAACCGAGCAAAATTTCATCACATTTTTCAGTTACCAAAACATAGTTTAAATGCTGCTGAAATCAATATGTCCCCAGGATGCGCTCCGGTCGCCCAGCTGGAAATGCACCCATGAACCTTGTGTATGGTGTAATATTTGAGGAAATGCCAGCGGGGACTGTGGTCTAAACAGAGTCATGGTTTGGCATCTCCTATATCATTAGTATAGTAGCATGCATGTTTGATTCATTGAGCTAGCTGGAGTTAGCCCGCTTCGTTGATTCATATGGTGCCATCAAATGGGGTCGTGTTTACTGTGTTTACGAGTTGGGCCCATATGAACGCCCTCCTCATGTCGTATTCACGACCTTATAAGTAGAAAGTTTCTGAAAACTCAGAGTTTGTGACTTGTGACGTGTTTGTGAGACGTGTTATCGGTGCATAATAAGTTCATATTGTAATCTTAGTCACATATTGTTTTTTTTGGTAATTTTCTAATATGTCTGAGGAAAATGTTGATATTCCCAATGACCTCATCTTCCTCCTCTGTCATTATACCTTTGCATTTCCACCTTTATGTTACCAACTTGCTAGCTTGCCAAGTTGTTAGCCTCTGTGGCTACTAGCCTCGGAGAGTGACGTTGATATTGCCGTTGCTTAGCAGCGAGTTCATTTGAAGGCACCAATAGTACGGTAGGTCATTAACTTTATTTTGTAGCGTGCTAGCTCGCTAGTAAGCTAGTTTCAGTGTGCTGTTGGTCAATCCAGTCGATCAGGAGAGAACCAGACTGACTGCTGAACCCAGACTCTATTTCAAAAAGAGGAAGCGGTGGCAGGCGAGGATCCGGAGATTGAGTGACGGGATGGAAGTTAGTGACAAGACTCTGATGAGTTCAGATCAGAACGGAGAGCAGCAGCGCTATCTACAGCAACAGCTAAGACAGCATATAATGACAATATGTAATTTATATGTTTACATTAATAAGATAATAAGTTTAACTGACTAGAATTTCTGGTGAGAGGGTAACAACGTGCACATCCTAGTAAAAACATTATGACCTGACATTTAAAGGAAGGAAAACTAAACTGTGAAAGGACGCCTGTGCACTTAACAGACATCAAAGAATAATATTCTTTCTAAAAGCCAGAGGCAATTTTGCGCATGCATCAGGATTGTTCAGACACACACAGGGCTCACTTGGATCTACTTAAGTCTGCTCTAGTCTACTTGTCCTTGGTTCTCGAGATCAGCACGCTGTTAGTACATTTTGTTGCTTGACGCGTTAACCCCACCGACTTTCAATCAGCAGAATCGCAGCAAGATGCCCAAACAAATGAATATGAAACCACAGTTCCATTATTTTGCCACACAGATCTGATAATCTTGAGATATATAACTACGCTTTGCTACGTGATTAGTATGAGACCTGGATGTTAAATTCACTGGTCTATTGTTAATTTGTTGTCCAACTCCGGTATTCAAGCCCAGCTCCTTCTTGCCTGGGGGCTCCAGCGCTCAGGCCCGTTTTTTCTGAGCTCTTTACTGTGAACACAGAGTTGCTCACGAGCTGCAAGCTGCTCTGTCTTTTCTCTGAGTCTCCCCCCAAGGCTGCCAGCTGTTGTTCCCTAATCCGGGCTGCCTCTTTTACAGTATTCACAGACATGTAAAATTTATTTGATACCACCTCTGAATGGCCTATCACACTTGCTACCTGCTGCCTCTTGTTGGTGTAAGGGTGTTAGCTGGAGCGACCAAGGACCAAGTGGAAAGACGTACACGGGCTGCCAAGTCCTATTTTTCTCCATAGCTGGAAGCATTTGAGTAGTGCTTTGCATCACTTTCTTAAATAAATTTCCTCCCAATAACTCTTGGCTGATGCAGGACTGTAGGTCCTGGTCTGCAGTCAGTAAAAGCTGAGCATGTCCATAGTTTCCTACATGACTTGAGTTTGCTTTTTGACCTGACACAGATGTTGCCATTCACATTGTTGATATCCTCAGCGATCATATTTTTGGAGGAGCATTTTGGTACACAGTTTTTTCTTGAGTCAATTCCAACATATTTGTATTGACAGACCCCTCCAGCCAGTTTTACTTCTTGTTTTTTGGTTCTATCTCAGAGAATGGGGATGTGGTTAATAGTCCAGACTGCATTGTCTTCAACAATGAAACCAGTTTAGATGAAGTTACTGTTTATCAGACCACAAATGAGACGAGAATTAGCGCAGCACACCGGCTCTCTCTCACATGCTCTATTCTTTACCGTCTTCTTCTGGCGAGACGGCCGTCTGGTTGTTGCACAGAACACCGGAGGATGGATAGATGTCGCCAAGGTTCGCCTTTTTCGGGATGTTTTTGAGGTACGCCGTCGACCAGCACCAGTCGCTCTAGCCTCAGCTCCCAGCACCGATGTCGCACCAGGCTGCACTGAGATTAGTTTATTTCTCTAACAGGACTTTTCTCCTGTTTTCTCTTGGGCTGAAAGTTGTCCCGTCGTCTGGCAAACCTTGAATACAGCAACGGCTGCTTTCCGTTAATTTATTTCCAGCAGGAGGAGACAGTAAAGAAAAGAGCGAGTGAGAGAGACAGCGTGTTGTGCTAAATCTGCCAGTGGGATTTCATGTAATCCTGCGTTGATTTCACTCATTCTCTGCAACACTAAACTAAGGTGGAGGAAACTTAAAATAAAATGAAGTAAATGAAAAAGTTTGGCTAAGTAATTAACTAGAAAGACAAACTGATTTATCGGTTTGCCGCTGCTCAGAAGCAAACGAGCATGGGTGCGCCTGCACAGCTTGGAGGATGATGAATGAATTGCAGCTTCTGCTATAGTCATATGTCATATTCCCATTTTAACTCAAAATAACATTTTTACACAAATGACGTTATTTGTCAAAAAAGGGTAAACAGTTTGGCCGGGCTTTGTCAGGAAATAACTCAGATAAATTTGAAATATCACAGAAATGTCAAAATACACTGAAAAGGGGCTTTAACTTCCACATCATCCTGAGGACAGTATTTAGGTCTTGTTTGCTGCACGGTGTCGGATTGATGCACGATATGGTATGAGGTGCCCCCTGTCAAGGTTGCTGGAGACACCTGTAAGTGCTGCATGCATGCCATGGTCTTGGCTTCGTCTGGTTGCTGCTACTGCTTCTTTACACCTCTATACTGCCCTTGGTTCTGGTGCACAAAGATATCAGCCAAACAATTACATAGCGAACAATGGGAAACATTCCACCACCACTTACTCCTCTGCCAGCCAGTGCAGCTCTACAAATAGCTCTGTCACAGCACAGTAACATTCAATCACATTGCAGTTTCCCATGAAAAGCAGAGACTTTTTAAAACTTTTCTTACTTTCAAGGACAGTTTTATTGTCTACTGTACAGTGTGTCACGGTACAAGTAGCTTAACTATCAAGGCTAACCAATAGTACTTGAGTGGCAGGTGACCGAGGGTCTCCAATTATGCAAAGCAATTGATCTGTTCATTCTGAGATGATCCGAGATGAAATATGTGAAGGTAGGGTTAGTAGTGTTGTTCAGATCAATTTTTTGTTCTATTCGATTCAATTGAAAAAACAAATGCTCTGACAGCAAAAGAAAAAAATCTGGTAACTGTGGCAGTCGCAGGACTGTAATAATAATAATAATAATGATAATAATAATAATAATAATAATAATAATACATTTTATTGAGTGGTGCCTTTCAGGACGCCCAAGGACACCTTACAAAGATAAAGTGAATACTGAAACAGCCAAACACAAGGAAAACACCAGCAGAGCAAACATAGTAAGACGTATGAGAGGGAATAAAACAGTAACAGTGTGAAGGGAAGGACACAGAATAATGGACACTACAGTGAATAGGCCAGTTTGAACAGGTGAGATTTGAGGTGTGATGTGAATGTTGTATGAATAAATCTGTCTCATCATTTCATTCGGCTGCCTGCCTGTCTGCCCGTCTACCGGCGCACACTCTGCTGATGCACTCATTGTGAATCTCCAGAGTCTTTCACAAGCTTCTAGCTTGACAGCTGTGATTACCAACAATAGACATGTTGGTTGTTTACATTCCTATTGATAATTTTGGGGTAGTGGCTTTGGAGGGAGGTCTGACGGGACGGTCTGTCAGTGCTGCCAGCCTAAATAAGTTTTGGAGCCAGTGCTACTTTCATCAGAAAAGACTTGGCAACACTGGGATCACTGGATCATTTTTAAAATCTAGTGTCCGCTTGCAGGTTTAATAGTGTTTGTGTCGCTGTGCTTGTAATGACTTCTGACATTGTGGGTTTTATAATATGCTGTTGCTGTTTTTCAGTATTTTTTTTTTCTTGTAGTATTTTTACAAGTTGTGACTTCGTTTCCACCCTCCTGCCATCAGCATCAGATGGAGTTTGCTATTTGAAACCTGCTACATCTTTGCCTCTGCCATTCCCTTTACACATGCAGTCCTTACTGATGAAATGGGTCAGAGTCGTGAAACCCAAATTTCCTTGTAACCGCTGCGTGCGACACCCTCTTCCTTACCAAATTTTAAATAAACCATGAAGTCTGAGCCATCTACTGTATCTCGAAGAAATCTGTTGTCATCACTTTCTTGCTTTAAGTAAATTATTCACCCAAAGCATTTATTTCTCACTTTATGAGCCAAGAGATTCCCTCGCTGTTCTTTTGCATGCAGCAGATGGGGAACACTTTATGTCTAAGGGTACTGCTTATTGATTTGTTTGCCAAAGTGCATGCATGTTAAAAATAAAACATCCCCCCTCCTCATCTCGTTTCACTTTGAAAGGATTTATTTATCTCATTTAAGCTCGGGGCACTTGAACCCACCACTTTAGAAGGGGATACTCGATGTGCGTTCACCTAATGCTTAAAAGAAGGTGAAAAGCAGAATAGAAGGAAATCACATGATGGTAGCCTGTCATAGTCTGCCCCTCTCTTTCTCTGGCTCTCTCACCGAGCCTCCTTGTCTTAGAGTTGCTGAGTCGGGATTCTATAATGAGAGAACGGTGACGTTGAGAGGCAGAAAAAGAGAAAACTAAGCAGAGTGGGTTACGGGAGGAGGGGGCAGGGATGGAGGAAAGGAGGAAAGAGGAGGAGCGGAGTCAGGAGATCAGGATGTAGAGAGAAGATTCTCGGTCAAGGTCTTTCCTAATGAACGAATTATCATGCGAAGGTCTCACTCTCCTCTTCCTCCTCCTCCTCCCCCTAGCCCTCCCTCCTTTCCTTCCTCCCTGTCACTTGTTCTCTCCCTTCTTTCCTTTGTCACCATTCCCTCTCTTTTCTCTCTGTGCTTCACTGGCTTGACCTTGCTTCCTACTTCAAATCCCTCGCATGTTGCCCCCCCCACCACCACCACCACCCTATTTCTATAACCTTGTTTATTTTCTGCCGCATTCCTGTTTTCTTTATCTCTGTTGCTTCTCCTCCTTTCCACTGTTTGCCCCCCTCCCTCCTTCCTCCATTTCCGAGTTCCTCTAGGCCTTAGGCAGTAGTCTGCTGCTCTAAAACCTCTCTATCAGCACATCCCTGCAATAGTCGGGTCTGACAGTAACTTTCACTGCAGAATTGCCTGATTTACCACACGCACACACTCACACACACACACACACACACACACACACACACACACTCACACACACCCTTGTGTGTACAACGCAAACACCAGAGCAGTCAGCAAGTGTGTGCGGCCGTGCGTGAGTATCTTCTGCATCACTAATAACAATATTAGATCGTCACGGATGAGTGCTTGATTTTAAATGTGAACGTATGCGCAAATACAACTCTGTGTGTGTGTGTGTGTGTGTGTGTGTGTGCGCGTGTGTGTGTGTTCATCTGGGTGTGTCCGCCCCCCACATTTTTTTTTTATATCTCCACCCCTCTCGCCCACTCTTGATTTCTGTATTAGCCCACCAGCAATGTAAAGGTCACACACTGCAGCGGCGTTTGACTCTGCAGTCTGTTAAATAATAGCGTTACTATTTACTGTTCTCAACCCCGGCCTGACGTCTTTGTGCGGCCCGGGGGCTACATCATCTCCGCGGCGTCGCTTCAGCGGCCGCACTGCATCGTGTCAGAGCGCACTGGGCAGGCACATGGTCTGGTACATGTTTTGAACTTGTTCCACCTCCCAGTTAGATAGTATTAGAAAGGAAACGACAGTAGGAGAGAGCGAGCAAAACAGAAATAAAGAAAGTAATTACAGTGAAGTAAACATGTTCATTTCTGACATCAAATTGAGGGTAAACAACTTAAATCTGGGTAAATCTACGTCCTGACTTTTCTTTCTCTGCTTGCAGAGTTTGATTGCTGTCAAGAGAATATTGACTTTCTTTTTTATTTATTGATGCCGTCTTTTATTTATAGTTGTCCTTGTGGCCTCAACAGCAACCTCCAACCACCAGCACAGATGACAGCTCTGTCCTCTATTTCAGCAACATCTGAAGGCTTGAGTTTTAAGTTCGAGTTCATTCAAAGTCTGTTTTCATTTATAGCCACGATTTGAAAAGTAGACCAAATAATGAAAACAGCAGAAGACTAAATCACTATTGCAAAGGTGGGTTGACTGTATGTGTCAACACTATACTGTAAACATCCAAGTTAGGTATTCTGAGCTAACTGCTGCAGTTCATCACATGTTGTCTATATTCAATTGCCAACAAAGTTTGGCACTTTTCAGCCTATCAGTCCTCTGATGTTGTCCCTAAACCTCACAGCTGGCAAATTACTGCTAATTGCCGTTCAACCCAATATGACCCACCTGTGTAGCATTGTGTGCAGTTGTGATTAAGCTACGTCCATTTTTAAAGCATTACCATCAAGTGTTTTTGTTGTTCCCTTCTACCCGCTGTGGGATCATTATTATGAAACTGTTAATGGCAATAAAGTGAAACTTATAATGGGAATTTACTGAAATTGTGACATTTTCAGGGACATTGCTTATTGGACCTTGAAGTGTACAGGGAGGCGTTTGGTATCTTTATCAAGGACACACTGTCAGAACATATGTTGCAGCTATCAAACGCGCTAATTTCTAACAAATAGGCCATCTCATCCAGTGCTGACAGTTGCATGTTGTGTGATATGTTTTCAGACTGCAAAAGCACAAATCCACACATGTAGTTTAATTTTATTTCACTCTTATTTGGTGGGGTCGAAGGAATTAAACATGCAGAGCATGAAAGTGATGCGCTACATAGAGGTCATAGCTATTGTTCATTTGCAGCTCTTGACCCTAGTTGGGCTTTTACATGTACAGTTTAAAATGTCCAGCGCTCTATATTATAAAACCACAATACACTACAAATATGGAAATACACATTACACCTTGGCATTTACATTATAATTTGCTTAAATGGATACAGCTCTCAGCCAGCACTTAACCTTTGTTGTATATCTGGAATTAATGTGATTTCAGTGACTTCAGTCGACAGAAGAATGCGACTCTTATGCATTTATATATGTCACTCTGCAAACTTTTGACCCAGATGTTCACACAATACATAAACCTGACACATAAAAAACACAGTTGTTTGTTATTCTGAGGACATATTTCAGTTACCTTACAGCCTGTTTTCTCCTCCTCTGTGAACTGCTTCTCTTTTAAGGAGTGACTCTTTCACAGCTACTGCAGATGTTTCGAGGCTTCGAGGCTTCATTTAATGAGCCTTACTCAGAATTTAGGAAAATAATTTAGCTGTGATTAATCACACTGTGTGAGTCCAGCTCTGGCATCCTGTAACGCACAAGGTCTAGGACATCTATAAGGGCTGTCCCTTTTGTAATGACATCAGTGCTCTACCATTCTCCTTTGTTAGGCCATGTATAAACAACCATATTATACAGCTCTGTTAAATACTTGATTCTGATTGGTCAGTCACAGTGTTTTACAGTCTGTTATTTCTTTATAGCAGACCACTGCTATGTATAACAGACTGTTGGATATGCTATAGACACAGTTCTGAGGATCATTCTGTGTCAAATTACTGACTTCTTAAGTAAGTAGTTGTCTAATAAGCAGAGTAATGTATAGGGAGCAGGTCATTATGGTAAAATAAACCCCGACAGGAGTTTGTTTCACAATAATTACTGGCTTGCTGTACTTTATCCCTTAAGTAGCATCCTATAGCACAGTTCTCAGCATCTTTCATGCCAAGGATCCTTAAAATTAATAAGATATGATAAGATTTCTCTCTGCATGAAAATATTTTGGTCGTTAGATATGGTTAAGAATTATATTGTAGTCAACTATGGCTGCAACTAAATTATTTCCACTGTCGATTATTTTCTTGATTAGTCAGTTAGTTGTTTGGTCTAGAAAGTGTCACAAAATTGTGAAAAATGTGGATCTGTGTTTCACAAAGCCCAAGATGATGTCCTCAAATGTTATTGAGTCACAGAGATCACACCTGATTGGATGAACGCTTTCCCTCTTTGGCTGCTGCTCTCGGCTTTCAAACCAGAACCAGCATGGCAGCTTCTTCTCTTATATCACGGAAATACTTCACCGAAATGTGTTTCTGAAAACATTTTATGCTAAAAATGAGCTGCTGAATCTGTCTTATTTTGGAACGACGACGGTTTAAAAGTTTCTTGGGAGCTCCAGAAGCGGACAATCGCGTCAGCCGACCGTGATTTGCATAAAGTAGCCTAGACCTCAACTTTATGCAAATGAGGAGCAGCCAACAGGACACCCCGTCTCTCTGCTGTGCTACCAGCATTGCACGGCTGCGTACATAGACAATGAATGGGAAGCATGGAAAAGACAGAGGCTGTGGACATTTCCCACATTGAGCTCACTTTTATAGTGAATTCAACTATTTCCCATTTTTCTGCAGACCCGCCTGGAGAGCCACTGTTATAGCACATTCCTGTAGTAAAATATAAATGTTTTTTTCTTAGATAAACTGATTAACCTTAACAGTGTTTATGAGATCATGACATTCATGTGCAGAATGAAAGAGAAATGTGTCAGATTGGATTTGATCTTGGCTAAGCCCCTAAAATCAAGCTGGCTGTGCTGCTCGCACATGGATACAACAATGCCTTGGCTTGTTTAGTCTACATCGCATCCACTTCATATATTCCCTAAGGTTGCAGTTAAATCACTCTCTGTTTAATCTGCCAAGTCTAAATTGATAACGCAGCGAACTGCCTAACATCAGACATGGATATTATGCTTTTAAATTTCATCATGCCGAGCATATAAAACATGTTTATTCGAAAAAGGCTACGAATATTAAACAAATGAATTGAAATAGAGGTCAACTGACGTCAATTACGGCAAAATGACTTATTACCAGGGTTTTTGTTTTTTTGTGCTTGTTTGTTGCAGGCCTTTGAAAAAGTGGCTTTAAATGACACAATAAAGGGGGTTTCCCATTAAAACGAAAGTCATTACTGCCAAACAGGGAGAACTACAATGTAAATACAGTGAAAGCTAAACTGTCCCAATCCAGTCCCAGCCGCTAGGCTTGTCATTTGCCAGTCAAGAAGAGGTATTTTATCTTTGTTTGAATAGAGCTCTCTTGTTCCCCTTCGCCTCTGCTTCCGTATGTCTCAGCAGCAGCCTCAGTTCAACATGTGTCGTGTCTATGTTATCTTAAGTGCCTTTTCTCCCTGGGGCTTAACGAAAGGGAAGACAGAGACAGACAGAAAGCCTTTTTCCCCTCTTGCCAGGGAGGAAAAAAAGAGGAATAAATCAAGGTGAGCGTACTGAGTGTGTGTGAGTGAGAGAGATCATCTGTGTCGGGTTGTGTTTATCTGTGTCAGTCTATCTGCATGCGAGTGTGTATCAGTATCACAGTAGTTGCTTATGTGTACCTGTGTGTGTGTCTGTGGGAGTTTGTGTGTCCATACCTTATGCTCCCTGGCCCAGATGACTCTGGGTAATTGCTCCTTATCTGGTGGCCTGTCAGCTCACATCACTGTGACTACGGGAGGGGGCTAGAGGAGCGATTTATTCCCCCTCTCTCTCCTTTTAATGATCATTATGAATGATTTATGCTCCATACTAGTGTGTGTGTGTGTGTGTGTGTGTGTGTGTGTGTGTGTGTGTGTGTGTTTGCATGTCACAATGAGAAAATAATGTGCATGCAAGCTGCAGACAGTAGTGAGTCACCAATGGACAGGCCGTGCATGTGCGCGCTTTGCGAACGCACACCCACTCACCTCTCGCTGTCCTTGGTTAATTTTGCATTCATGGAAGACTCTTTTTTTTTGGTAAATATTGTTTTTGGAGCGGAACATTTGGTATGTGGGTCTCTCTCTGAGTGCTACTGTGAAGCCGTTTGGGATTGGTGGAGTTGTAAAAGACAGAAGGATTATTGTGTTTGTTAAGAAACAGAGAAAGAAATAAGGATCAAGAGACAGAGAGAGCTGGTTAGAGAGATGATAGTAGAAGAAAAGCAAAATGTGTACGAATGTGGGCTTAGTTGGTCGAGCGTGTGCCACGCACTGCGTGTGTCACTTTGTGTGCAGATGCCTATGTGTGTGTGTGTGTGTGTGTGTGTGTGTGTGTGTGTGTGTGTGTGTGTGTGTGTGTACACGCTATTTCTCTGCGCATTGTTTCATTTGATCGAGCCTTTCATCCGTGGCTCAGCGGTCGTTGTAATTGGTCCCTGATGGGACTGACCCACTGGATGCTGACTGAGTGAAACAGGCTTTGGATGGCTTCCTTAAATATTTCAGCCCAGCCGAACGTGAGGTCTCCCTGCTCTCGCCTCGGGCTCAGCCAGCACCACCACTTAGCTGGATGCCCTCGCCTGTGACAGGAAGAAGAAAGGGAGCCCGATAGTCAGAGCGGGTAAGACGCGCGCACGAGGCTCGCGCGCACGCTCACCTTTGAGGGTGTGAACGCGAGTGTGAAAGTGTTGCTAACATCTGTCTGTGGAAACCAGCGTGTCATTATGACAGGTTGTTGTTAAACCTGCTGCATGTCCAACGTACATCGAGTAGAGTTTCCTGTTTGTTATGATGCCTCGTTATAGCAACTGCTCTCTGCACCTTGTTAAATTCTGCACTTAATGACATTTTGCATTTAACCGTTTAGTGGTCTTGCTAGTTCTTAACCAGCAGCCTTTCTCTTCCCTGGCGCCTCATTCTGCCTCTTTTTCTGCCTCACTTTCTCTCCTGACTTACTTCCTGCCTGGCTGTCACTCTTCCTCTTTCAGTCACTCTTTCCCCCCTCTGTCTACCCACTCACTCTCACTTTCCTCTGTCCCCATCTTCCTCTCTCTCTGTGTGTGTGTGTGTGTGTGTGTGTGTGTGTGTGTGTGTGTGTGTGATTTTCTCTTCTCTCCATCCTATTCACGAGCCTTCCACAGATCCGAGGCAGAGTGGAAAAAGATAATTCCCCGGTTCTCTGCGGAGAGACAGCAAGTAAAAATAGAGAAGGTTACCTTTCATGTTCAATTTTAAAGGAATGTTTGAGATTTCCCCGAGATGATTAAATAGGAACGCTCCTGACAAGGTCACACAGACTTTACGCGTATAGACACAGCGAGGCGCACACGCACAGCTTGGTCAAAACACCTTGTGTGGATGTGCTGCTGTTGCTGCAACATGAAGCTGCAAAGCAAGAAAAACTACAGAGAAGCAGCAGAAAACATTGACGCCTGGGTGCAGAAACCGGAGCGTAACCAGGCCAGTGTTCCAGTGTTTGCGCTGCTCTTGTTGCCTGAGAAGCTAAAATGCAAATCCAGCAGGATTGATTGACTCCATTCTTTATTGCTCTGGCATTTATCACTTTTCATTTTTGTTGTAACGACACAGACTTAAATGATTTATATCCCTGATTGTTTATCTTTCGGGCCTCTGTCTTGCATATGTCTGTAACATTTATTTTTACATCTGTGTGTGTGTGTGTGTGTGTGTGTGTGTGTGTGTGTGTGTGTGTGTGTGTGTTTACAGCCTTATTAAGGTTTAGCTTTTAGCTTTAAGCAGCATTGCATCCCCGGAGACCAATTATCTGACAGGGTTAAGGAAACTCTCTGGTGTCAGAGAAGGGAGATTGTGGGGTTCTGACAACACTCCAGCATGTTTCCTCCGGCATGCTGAAAGTGTTTTTGTGTGTGTGTGTCCCGCATATGCATGCGTACTGCATGTGCACACGTCTTTGTTATTCATCATCAGAATCCCCCATTAGCTGGCACGTTAGTAACGAACATGGCTTTCCAGGGTGTCGCTCTGATCATGTTTATTGCCCCCCAAAAACATGAACAACACCGCATGAGGAACCTGCAGTGTGTGTTATGTAGTGTGTCGGAGAGTGTGTGGGCGTGGGTGTCACATACTGCAAATTGCTGTCAGTCATGGTGTTAAGGTATTCTGGATGTGTCCCAGCCACTTGGTAACTATAGCAGAGACTGACAGAGGTGCTGTGGGACAAAGTGGAGTTGGCGTTTTGAATGAGTTATCCTGAATTCAGACTGCGTCCGTCTCCAGAGGCATGGATGAATGGCCTGATTCTCTCTCCACCTCCCTTTTTCTCTCTGACTTTCCAGCCCTCTCTCCTCCCTCTCTCCTTCTCTTTCAAACTTTCTCACCCTCCTCTCTCTCCAAATCCTTACATTGTGTATTTTTTTTATCTCTCTTTTCCTTCAGCATCCCAATTTGGCTGTTCCTTTCTCCTGTCGTCTCTCCTCTTCCTCCCTCTTTCTTTTACTCCTTCATCTCTCTCTGCTCTCATGCAAAACCCTCTTCATTCTCTCATTTCCCCTCTCATGTATTTAAAAAGGTTTTTTTTTTTCCCAACAATGAGCTGCACTCAGTGAGCTCCAACCTTGTTTCCATAGTGAGAGGAGGTCCACTTGTGCTCGCCGCCATCCCAACTTTCACCCGTGACGGAGTTTTCTTTTACAGCAGGCCCCTCTGTCTTTCTTCATCTTCCTCTATTTGTGCTGCCTCTTTCCTCTCCCTACAAGAAGGCAAATATCTGCCTCTTGTTATTTGCACATACTTGACTGCTGGAGTGTTTGTGCAGTGCATATTTATTTGTCCAAACAGCCAGTGCATCAACCGTAAAGACGTTAGTTGTAGCAGTGTAATCCTCAGAATATTAATAACAATAATGAAACTTTTTGCTGAAATGGAAACACTTAAATTGCAAACATGTTTTTCTCTCTGTGATTATGTATATGTTTGCGTCCACTTGCATCTTTACCTTGACTTCACATGTATTGGCATCGCCTCTGAAATTGACTTTTGGCTTTCACACACCTTTAAAGCTTCCAGTACGCTTCACAGGAAGTTAATTTCTCATCAGCGCATCTGCAACCTCCTCCCTCCACACGCTTTCCTGCATCTTTCCGAATCCAACAAGCACGCCCACTTCACATGGCGATTGGCTGCGCTTGGTGGAGGTGAGAAAGTATAGTAGTAGTGTGTTAAAGTGCGATTTGAACTTCTTTCTAAAGCTTTGCTTTTTATTCGTCACACAGTTACTTCCTTCGCTTTTTGTGTGTACACCCTTTCAAGGAGATTATTGTACGAAAGCGTGCATATTGTCCAGCATGGTTGCACAACATGGTGTATGAACAATATCATAATTTGCATAACATTTAGTGTACAATAAAAACAGTTCTTGCTTTTAGCATGTCATCGGTACGCCATGTAGTCTTTACTGACTGTAATATAAATGCATCCGCATAAATATGCTATGCTCAGTAGGCCTGGGCGATATAACAAGATTATCATTAAACATATAATATTGATTGGCCTCCGTAATGGTCCTCACGTGTCCACGATAACAGAACGATTTTCAGTCATGTTGTATAAAGAGTTTCTGTAAGTATATCGCAAACCCAGCGGACCTGAGATGACTCCCCGCCGGGGCAAAACATCTGGAAACTATGCATTTTTAAGATGTTTTTTAAACCAAAATGTGTTATGCAAGAGCAAACTCCTTTAAGGAATAACTCTGTGCGTAGGTTGTGTGCTTTATGTTAGTGAGTGTTGGGGTTTGCGGAGTGTGTGTGTGTGTGTGTGTGTGTGTGTGTGTGTGTGTGTGTGTGTGTGTGTGTGTGTGTGTGTGTGTGTGTGACGGAGTGACGGTGAGAGGAAGTCAGCTGTACCTAGCTGTGAGCGTAGCAGTGTGTATACAGTTTAGGTTGTCTGTGAATAAATGTTAGAACTCCTAAAGACACAAGCTGAGTTCATGACTGACTTCAGTCCAGCACAGCAAGGATTTACGTCTTCATTACAGCAGTTACCCGCTACTCAAAGGAGCGGCTGTAAAACGGTGATAAACATGTTTCATTTCCTATATTCTTGGCCATAAAAGTCCCCTGTTATTTTGTTATTTAAAAGTGTTTATTATGAAGTAGCAAAATCAGGAAATGTTGGATTTTCATCAGCAGCAACTTAACACGACTCCTATGTAGCTAAAAAAAACAACAAAGTGAAATAAAGCAGATATGTGAAAGTATAAACAGTGAAGTTGGAATTTTAGTTAGACGCTGCAAAAGTACCGAAAGCTGAACATACAAGGTTGTTCTCTCTGGTCTCCTGGATGCTTGATTGAGAGGGGGATCATTGGCGATTCTTTAGTTTTAAACCAAACGAAAAAGGAGAGCCAGATGATATGAATGAAGTGATTTGTAAAGTGTGTGGTAAATGCCACAAGTCTCCCATCTTAAAACTCACCTTCCAGGATGTGAGAAAGACGATGGCTATGACAGGCAGGAGGGGAGGTGAATGAATCCAACAAACACAGGACTTTCAACCAAGAGAATGCTGTTCAAGACCGGTGTTTTGGTTTGTTATGTACATTAGTGACGTGTCTTTAGTGACGTTTTTGATGTGATTTTCATACTTCTATTGTTTCCAGATATAGTTTACTTAGTTTACGTGCTTATGTTAAACCCAACCATGATGTTTTTCCAAAATCTAACTGCAGACATTGTGTGGTGTACAATGACGCGAAAAAGTGACGCACAAAAGAATGAAATGTGAAAAGCCTAAAATGCATCCACATGCAGAATATCCTCAGAATGTTGTGCTGTTTACTTTATATGTCTTCCCGTGAGATCGGGTTCCCCTATTAGAGTGATTATTGGCAGGCTTTTTGCTCAACCTTTGAGTGTGGGCATTCTTAACATCTATACTCACGTTTTTGCTTTCGGACGAGGGTTACGACAGGCGGGAGGGGAGGTGGATGGGTCCAACAAACCCAGGACTTTAGACCAAGTAACTGCTGTTGAAGACCTGTGTTTTGTAAGTCACATTAGTGACGTGATTTCTGTCCTTACGTTACATTGTTAACGGCATGCTGTACAATCACACGTGAAAAAGTGACGTACAAATGAAATACGAAAAGCCTAAAATGCGTCACACAACAGCTGTACTCACACTTTTGCTTTTGGACGTGGTCGGAAGACATTTTGTACAAAATGGTTTCAAGCTTACAAGCACCTGAACACCTCTGCTGCTCTCCCCTTATATCCCTCAGTGCTGCTGCTGCTTCTTCTTCTTCCCACTCTCCTCCCTCTGTATGCGTCACTCCCTATCTTTTCACTTTTTTCTCACCTCTCCCTCTGCCGTCACCTAAATAACCCCCTAGAGTCCCACTTCCTGCCCTCTCCTCCTCCTCCTCCTCCCTCCTTCATCTCCCTAGTTCCTTTAAGTCTCTTCCCCTCTCTCCTCACTCTCCTTCTATACTTTTCTCCCCCTTCTCTTGCCCCTCTCTTCCTCTCCTCCCAGTCGTTCCATGGATAAAGACGATTCAGTCTGTATTTTTGGCCAGACTCAGGGATTAGCGATAAATAAAAAATAAGAGTGTGGCCCAAAGTGACTCACATGTATCCGCAGAGACACTTGTACAGAAGCCAGATGCACACAAAAGTCGATGCATGACACATGCACACAAAGCCTATAAGGACGTCCCTCACGTAGACACGCCTGTTTAAAATGTCCAGGGACGAGAAAGATATACGCAGGAAAGGACGCACACAGTCGCATACCAGTCAAACAAGTTCACGCCTGGTCTATATTTAGAAACTGGTCAATGTAAAGCTCTGCAGAGTCAGCAGCTTAGAGAGAGACACTGACAGGCGCAGAAGGAGGCAGCGTTATTAAGTTACCATTATGCGACTTCCCTGTTTTCTATCAGTAATTCCCTCTCTGCCACTAGAAAATATAGATGAAGAGATCGTATTAGGCTGCTCTCATGTGACCTCTCTGGTTTCTTTCAGTCATTTTCCCTTTACTACAAGACACAGAGATGCAGCTACTGTATCTCTACGCCATTATTGTCTTTATGAAATCACTAAAGACTCCCAAGTGCAAAGACAGCTGCCTATTTTATGGTGTATTCAGTGACAAAATGCGGTTGTGATATGGAACTTGATATACACAGTATAGTATTTATATAAACATCTACGGTGTTTTCAGGAGTAATAACCTTTATTGTTTCTGTTTATGTCTGTAATTCTGTTTTTTAATCTGTGTCCTTGTCACTTGTTTTTTGAGCTATCTGTGATTTGTCCTGGTGTTCTGCATAAAAGTAAGAAACAACATGTTGTTATTGTCAAATTGTGTGTTTGAAGAAATGTAATGAAATCTAATATTGACTTTTCTCTGCAGCAATAGTCAATCATGTACTGGATGAGGTTGATGGGTCCCTCTCCTCTTTTAGACAAATAACTTTATGACTAAGATTTTACACCAAGGGAAGGAGAACAAGGGTTTATTCAAAAAAAAAAAACAAATACAATACCCTTAAGGAGAAAGACATTTGCATAAGGATGGTGGGATTTAATTAAAAAGTACCAGACTAAGCAGTATAATAATTCATGGGTACGGACAAAGGTTTTCATAGAGAAATAGATTCAGCAAGAACTGTATTTATTAGTTTTCTTGGTAAAGATCTTTAGCAAATAATTAAGCAAATATTTCTTTCACTAATGGAGCTAAACAGAGATAGTATTGTTTTTGCAGTGGAAATGTATAATTACCCTCCACAACCTGCTGTAATAGATACATCAAAGCTGAATTATCCAAAAAGTAAAACCCACCGTCATCCAGTAATTTGTTCTAGGAACAGCCAGGCAGAGTCCTCTCATACTGATCCAGTTAGGGTGAGAAATGGCACGGCGTGGTACTTTCTCTAGCAGGAACTATATAACCACTTCTTTGAAAGAACATAAAGTGACAAAGATAAAATGTGTACAGGCCCAAAACAATTCTCCAACTCCAAATAACACGACACCTGATCCCCAGAAGCACCTTACTGGTAAAAGTTGAACCCTCAAATCTCTGCCAAAACATGAGCTACAGAGGTAACAAGATTGGTCAGAACTAGGGATGTTAAAAACATTAAACATTAAGCGTTTTAACCGATTAGCGCTATCGGTTAAATGGTTGAAAGAAATATTAATAATTTAAAAGCTGAGAGGAAAGCTTTAAGGAGGAAAGCTGGTCCACCTTAAGAGAGAGCCGGCGCAAACTCAGGAAGTTGGCTTCCAGCTGAGTAGTTGTAGCTTGTTGCATTTATTCACAAATAAACTGTACACACACTGTCTGCTACAGCTACGTTCACAGCTATAACAAGAAACACACTGGAAACTCGCTGACGTTATGCTACAGCAGGCATGAAGCCACGGGCAACGCTAGCAGCTAGCAGCTGCTAACGTAGCACAAACACACTGTTGACAGACAGTTGCTATCATTAATCCGGGCAGACACACAGCTGGCAACCTGCTATACTAAACTAAATGTATGGTGGACACTTTTACTGGGAAACTGGCTGCATGTCCACGACAAATCCAGCGGTACATGTCCACCAGGTCTGGCGAGGACACTAGGGGACGCACTGTTCCACTCAACTGGTTGTTCAAGCGGTGACGTACCCTATCGCTGAACGCACCTGATTTGCTCTTGGTTTTCTGCTCGCCGTTTCAAGCAGGAAACAACATGGCGGCCTGCTAATAAACTTTGTGTTATTCTGTCTAAACAATCCACCAAATCTACTTCTGAAAACGTTTTAACCAAGAAATTGGCTATGCTGCTGCTAAATCTTGTTTCATTTTTTAACTAGATTGCGTAGTTTCACAGCTTTGGCTAAGTTTTCTTTTTTGAGCCGGACACGTCGCTAGACTCCATTATATTTGAGGATACGACACTCGGACTAAACCGAGGATATGGCTGGACCATGTTTGAGCATGTTTGCTAATTCATGGCTGAATTTTTACAGAAATAGTCAGTGGTCGTGTCTATAATGTTAAATTCTGTTCCATTTAAACAGTCCACCAAAATCTACTTCTGAAAATGTTTTAAGCGAGTAGTAGTCTATACCACTAATGAATCTTGTTCCATTTAAAACCAGATTGCCTACTCCAGGCATGTCCAAAGTCTGGCCCGCGGGCCAATTGCGGCCCGTGTTTAAATTTCCACCGGCCCGCAGACTTTGTCATAAAATCAACAATATGCGGCCCGCCACAAAGTCGGTGCGCAATTGAGTAGGTGTGCAGCAGACACCTCATCTCTGGCTGAGGAGTTTTAACGCCGCTTAGGGATTTTGCAGCTGCTTAAAAGGAGATCAGGGTTTTTAACTCTTTCTCTTTCTCCGTGGACTCCCGTGGGCTTTCTCCGATGACGCTCCAGACCTCCTCCAGCTGGACCGCATTTGGCTGCAGTGTGATGCGGAGAGTCGCGGTCGGCACCAACAGCTCCCTTTGTCAACTTTTACTGCCAGCTGGATGAAGGCAGGTTCCCAGAGATTCAAACATTTGCTAAAAAAATGCTGAGCTCGTTTGGCTCGACATACATGCGAGAAGACGTCCAAGAACCGCCTGAGGACCAGATTAAGAGACTCTCACCTGCGTGACGTCTGCGCATCAGAACCACTGCTTTAGAGCCAGACCTGGTCTACTGACTGTAGTCCAGATCTCAGTGCCACCCTTCACATTAGTACAGACAAGTTACATGTTTAGTCTTCTGAGGTGAATCACTTCTATTTTTTTCTCTTTTTTTAATGGATATGCTCTGAGTCTTTTCAATCCATGGATCATTTGTTCTTGTTTTTCAACTGATAATCAAACTGGGTCTTGTATACCAAATATTAAAATCAAATTTGGCCCAGCACTCATTTTTCCATTTCATATTTTTGATCCAAGTCTAAAATTGACATAAATTTCGTGTTTGATTGTGATCGTGTCTGATTCTAAATCAAATAACATATTTTTGTTTTTTGATTTTTGATGTTCAGTTGAAAAACAAAAGAACAAATGATACACAGATTGATATGGCCCTCGAATAAGATACTTGTTATTCTGTTATCATGTTAATGGTTCAGAGTGTCAGGCTGAATGGTCGGCCCCCACACATTTAACCTCACCAAATCTGGCCCTCTTTGGAAAAAGTTTGGACACCCCTGGCCTACTCCAATACTCAGCCAAGCACTCATATAACTTCATCACTCTTTTGGCACTCTGCGGTCCAGCCAAAAACAGTAGTTCCATGTTCCCAAAGATTAGATACAGCATGATAAGAAAATGGCTATATCTCAGAAACTGCAAAGAGCACAATCAAGTATTTGGTATCTATGAACTCATAACAAGTTAAATACCAAAGATATGCACACATGCTGTATGCATGGCAAAAAATTTTCTTATGGAAAACATTCAATAAGAACATTGTTGGCGTCTTACCTAATTTTTTTAAAAATCCTGGCTTTAATAAATGTGTGTTTTTTATGTGTGATCTAAACATTTCAAAGTTGTTTCATTGGATACTTGCCCAAATATAGCTATACCAAATTTCAAGGCTTTTGACCAATCAGAACAAATGTGCATTTTTCATTATCATACTAAATGTAGTTTTTGGGCACAAACGTGTTAAAGCCAAGCTCCCAGTGAAAGCAGCAGTCTTCAATCCCAAATTTTGTAGGGGCCAAACGGTAGTTAATAGCCCTTATTTAAATCATTAGGTCCTAAAAGTTGTAAAACGCACTAATGGCTAAATCCAGAGTTATTTCCCTTCTTCTGTTCATGTGAATGAGACAGAGGCTGTGAGGCCCGGGAGGCGAAGTTAGCGAGCCGTGAGGACAGGTTGACGTTATGACCCCTTAACCGAGCCACTCAACTGAGCGGACGCTCCAGCGCCTGCTCCATGGGCCCAATGGATGCGTACGATCAACGGACGATTCGAGTACTTTTCAAGTCGAGCCATTTTGGCTTCATGCGCCACTACGCAACTTTCATAGGAATAAACGGGGCCCCGCCTCCAACGCTGAATCCAGTTCTCTTAATACATCCATGGTTAATTCACAATAAATCTGCAAAACAAAATGTCTGCTTTGAACTTGGTGAACTCCTCCCTAATGTATATTTTAATACCTAAAAGCTCACAAGATGGAGAAAAACTCATGAGCTGAAAAGACTATTGGCTGACTATTTTCATCCAAGAAAAAAAGATGTGATAGAAGAGACACGTCTTCAGTGCAGCACTGCATATATTATAATGTGTTGATTATATGCATACGTTTTTAATAATGACACCTAGCAACACCCCCATACTGTCTGCCAACTTAGCTTGAAGAGCAACTTTATCCAGAAACGGTGAAGTAGCAGGGTAAATGTTTAAGTGTCAGTCTATATGTCATCTGTGACAATTCTTTGCTCTCTTTTTACCAAGATGAGACGCTGAAACACTGTCTCAGCATTTTAGCCCCAAACTCTGTCTGGCACCGGCACAAGCTCTGAGTGGGAACATGATCTATAATTTATCTGTACTTATGAGCAGAGGGTCTGTCCCAGTGTGCTGTGTGTATGTTTTTGTATGTATTTGTATGAGTGTGTGGTAGAGATCTGTGCATGTTTCTGCCTAAATAAAGTCTAAAAAGTACCATTTTAAATTATCTGTCACACTGTGTCCTTGGAAAGAAATCTTTAGCATCGTATTTTTGACATTACTCTCCAAATGTGTACTCTGTTGCCAGCGGTTTTAGGTGGTCATGGCAACGTTGTTACCATGGCTTTAGTAGATATCATGGAGACAGAGGAAGATAAACCTGAAGTGCATTGTGTTTGGCGTTGAGAGGATTGTCCTTGGTATTGTCTTACAATAGCATAAAGAGCAAAATGTGTTAACCGAAAACAGAACAGGTGGAAACATTTAGGCTCCAGCCTCCATCACAGAGACACCACCTTCAGGAAAGATTCCCTCTGGAAAAGAAAACGTGTTTGTGTGTACGTGCATATTCATATCCCTGTGTGCCTGCGTCAATATGCAGATTTGTATGTTCACTTGGGTTTGTGCATGTGCCTGCGTACATGTGTGCATGTGGTAGACGCAGAGAATGAGAGAGAGATAGAGACTGAAACTCCTTTGATGTAGAAATAGTGGGACAGAAGCTGTATTGATTATCAATAGTGTGCTAACATGTCCAGAGGGCCTCCGAGAACACAGAGCGTCTCAGTAACGTTGCCCTCCACACGCCGAGATAAACAAGCCCACGCAGTTTTGAGGCCGTCAGTGCAAAAAAAAAAAAAAAAAAAAAAACAACGGTATAAAAACACATTCTAATTAATAATTCAATCATTTATTTATAATATCGGTGCACAAATGAAAAACAGCAGCACAACAATGCAGCATATAAAGTTTTTCTTTTGTTTTTAAAAAGCTCTTATTCACTTTCTTGTTATCTGCACTGTTCAGTCAACCCTTTCTCTATCGCCACCCAGGCCACAGCCTTTACGACACACACACACACACACACACACACACACACACTCAGGTATGCACACACAAACACTTTAACCCATACACACAGGCTCATACCCATGATGCATTACCACTCCCGCCCATACACACAAAAATACACACGTGTGCACAAACAATAGCACGCTCACCAACAACTAGCAAACCCAAACTGTCTCACACACACACACACACACACCAGCAACACATAGACACAGTGCTATTGGGCTATTCATCTGTCTGAAGCGGTGGCTTATGAAAGGTCAGCCTTTGAGTTATGACAGAATCTCCTGGCCACAACAGCCCAAGCGTGGGTGGCAGAGCAGTGACTGTGTGTGTGTGTGTGTGTGTGTGTGTGTGTGTGTGTGTGTGTGTGTGTGTGTGTGTGTGTGTGTGTGTGTGTGTGTGTGTGTGTGTGTGGAGAGAACAGGGCAGGCCTGTAATGAGTGTGTGGTGCTGTCGCAGGCAAGGTGGGGAAGGAGGAAAACGAGCACCGCGGTTGAGAAGTGGGTCGACAAACACAGTTTACCTCCATGCGCGTGATAGAAAAGGACAGCTTAAAGGAAAAGACAAATAGAGTGGAGGGCCAGAGAATTGAATATGAGACCGAGGAAAACGGCTTATGGAGGGACAAAGCCGTGGCAGAGATGGAGGAGGGGAGACGGAGAGAGGTCAGCGGAGTGAGAGAATGCCGGATGAGCGCCAGGAGAGAGGATAGATTGGCGTGAGGGACAGGGGGCTGGGGCTAAATCAGAGAATTATCAAGTGTGTGTTAATACATGTATGTTAGTCTCTGTGAGTGTTTATTCAAATCCATGCATTGAAGCATGTGTGTGTGTGTGTGTGTGTGTGTGTGTGTGTGTGTGTGTGTGTGTGTGTGTGTGTGTGTGTGTGCTTGGCAGCAGCCAAGGGGCAGATGCTGCCTTCGCTCCAGGCCTACTGCTTTACGGCCTTCTGCGGAAATGTTGCTGTGCCAACCTTAGCTCTCATCCGCAGCCAATCACATGCCTGGGCCCACGGTGGAGCACAGTTAATGCATACACACAGACACACATGTAGCCGAACACTCGCACACACAAACACACACACATACTCACAGGAGCGCATGCACGGAAATGCCATAATGAGAGACAAGGGTAATAAATGGAAAGTGTGTGTGTCAGTGGTGATTGTGTTCATTAAGGTGCTGGGAACGGTATGTGCCTGTGATCAGCAGGAGGCTTTTGCAGCGCACAACCACACACACACACACACACACACACACACACACACACCAGCTAGGAGGGCTGCCTAAGGAGACATTTAAAGATGCTTTACTGCAGGCAATATAAAGCCGTTCCAACCTCTGAACTTTTCAGAGTTGTAGCAGCGTTTTACGAGGAGAACTTTGCATATGAAATTGACCAACTCTATATCTCTCTAACCACACTCCAAGACTGTTTAAAAAATAACCCATCCCATTTCATTCGCTGGAGAGGTCAAACCCGATCCTACATATCACTCCGGTTAAATATGAGGCTGTCACTTGACGGCTGGCGCCGCCTCGCTCTCCCAACAGAACTCCATCAAGGGTCGGACAGGGAGAACCGTCACGCAACGGCCCATAACGGCAGACTGACATCGACTCTCCCCTCATATGTATCAAGATTCCCCACTATTAATCTGTTTGTCCACTGTATCTATCTTCAGCGTCCAAAGTAGCCTTCAGAAAGAAAATAATGTGACTACATGTTACATTAAATCAGTGTAAATATAACAAACTAAGAACATTAACTCAAGTATTATACTGAAACCTCTGTGACCTGTGGGATTGTGAGTGATCCCAACCGACTTAACTGTCTTTCAGAGGCTGTAGCCTGAAGTTACAGTTATCATTTGAGTCCATTGGTAGCAACCATGTCATAATGCTCAAAATTTTGACGAGGAAAAAGAGTCCAATGACCCAAACTGTATTCATGTGTGGTGATGTTAGTCCCCATAGTAGCCATTTCATTGTAGTGAGACCATTCTTTACAGCCACAAACTAGAAACCCAGAGCATTCAGAGGATGGATGGCTTTCTTAGGTAGATTGAAAATAAGGGGTTTCTGAGCAGTTTCCAGAACAGAAGTGCTCGCCATCCAATTGCTGAAAATGCAGTTCTTGCAAAACTCTCACAATGTCAGATGTTTTGGATATCAAATGGTGGTGTTCCTCAAGGTCTTAATGTCTTGATGTGGTATTTTGGAGGGATTATTATACATATACAACAGTCGCACACCATGAGTGAACAAGCATGATATGCAGTTTGTATGCAGCACAAGAGCTGTCATGCAGGTCAATATCAAAACAATTCAGTGACAAAATCAGGAGGAGTTACATCGACCAATAGTGCTTTTTCTCGATCCTTTAAAATGGACTTAAATTCTCCCATAGTAATCAGTTCCACGATGAAGGAGCCGCATATTTAAACGCTTTTTTGCCCAGCTCAGTTCGAACCTTTGGGACCAACACCTAGAACATTGGAGAGCAAAGACCATATTGATTGTGGTTTGTGCACATTATGCACACAGACATGAACGAACCAGTCCAAGGAGCGATTTATATATACGAAGCAATGTGAATGTGAAAATCTGCAGACATACAAATACATTAAAGTGATGTAGGGGAGACTTTTCAGATAAATGTCATTTAAAAAAAATAAGGAAACAGCTGGAAACTCATTTTTATTATGATCAACAGCTCACATGTGTTCTATCAGTACCAGGTATTATTTAGAAACGACTTTGGTATAATTGCACTTTGAACAGACGCTGCGTGTTGTGACTTCTGATCCCGTCAGTCAGGATGAAAGTAACACAGCGGTATAAACTTGAAATATTTGTATCATTCTTGTATTGATTACACATGTCTGACTCTGCTCTTCTTAATATGTGATTGCAAACATATTATGTCCTTTATCTTAATAACAAGAAAGTCAATTCAATTTATTGAACGTCTTACAACAGTATAGCTATAAAAAAAAAAAAAACATAACAGTGATTCTGATTCATATTCAGGCAACTTTATTGATAATAATACATTTCATTTTGTTCTTTGACTCTACAGTAACTGTTAATCCTGACTGGCTTCTTTGCTGAAAAACTCAGACATGTCAAACTTCAGATGTGTGAACGTACTGAATAATGTGTCAGATGATCATAACCATGACAAAACAAAACAATAAATATGACTTTTCATGCAGAAAAAAAAACCTACCGCGATCAAAAACAGTGTGATAGTATGATGTATCCATGTGATTACGTGCTGTATATACTGACGTAGTTTGGCTTATCGGACTCACCTGATGAATCGTCGGTAATTAAAACAGTAATTATTCTGAAATAGGCCATTCTTTACAACAAGAAGTTTTTTGTATTTTGAGTACACGTTGTTGCTAAAACGTTTGTATTTTTATTTAGGCTGAGATAAATTTTGAATGGACTTTTAAGTAAGTGAAGATCTGAGTACTTCCCCCACCACTACATAAAATACCTTTTATAGAAACTACACTTCTGTTTTATGTTTCAAGCCATTTTGTTTTCACACATCTACCTCTATATTTCTCAATAAAAGCCAACGTTTGGAAAAAAAAAAAAAAAAAGGCGAATCGAGGAAGTATTTTAAGACCGAATGGCTGAGAGGTGAAAACAGCCAGAGTGAAGCCAGAGATTGAAAGTAATGCTCGGAGGGAGGGATGGAGAGGGCATCGAGGGAGAGGATGCTGTGGAAGAAAACAAACCCAAGGAAGCAATGAAAAAGAAAAGATAAGGGGGGAGGCAACAGAGGGATGCAGAACGGAGGGATGCAGATGAAAAACTCGGAAAGAAAGAGAATGAAACGGGAGAGGTTGAAGGTTGAGAGGTAGACAGACAGATCACAGCCGAGCTGAGACCAGCCGACAGCTGCGAGGGCAGAATTTGATACTGCGGCACAAACACACACATACGCAGACGTGCACGTATGCGGCCGTATGTGTGTGTGCACATGCACATGCACAAAGACGGGCTCGCGGGGGCAGACACATGCTCACACTATCCAAAAGAGCCACATTACACATGAAATATTAATGGTGCAAAGCAATCAGCAAAAATGGAGATGGGGGAGACAGAAAGGGGGGAAAGTAAGAAAGAGAGACGGATGAAAGCAATATGTCTTTATTACCAGTCCTGGAGTGGCAGGTGGACTATCAGCAAAATGATATGCATTTTGAATCATCACTTTTACCAGGAGCGTGATCAACCCGCAGAAACAACTTATTTTCTTCCTCAGCGGTGTGTTTATTCTATCGAGCAACAAAGCAAGGTCATCCCAAGTGCTAAAATGTCCTCATGCAGATCCATTCTGGCAACAATGAGTACATAAAAAAAACGCATATGTGTGTATGTGAGAGCGTTTATCTGCACTTAATGCTGTGTTAGAAATGCAAAGCTTAATTCAGCTTCTTAAGCATGGGTGGCTTGCGTGAGTCTCAATAAATCATTAATGAATAATTTTCACAGGTGACAGAGTGTACGCGAGGGAAAGCTGAAAACAAAATTGGGTGAGAACATACTGTCTTCCCTTGCTAAATGCTAATGTTTAAAAGGATATTGCATATGTTGGATACATGTGTGTCTCTGCTGGTGTGTGTGTGTGTGTGTTACTTCCTGATGATAAAGCACAAACAGACAGGTGTGTTTGTTCTCTTAAGCACCTTTCTGCCCCTTAAAAGCTTCAGGTAATAACACCATCCATCACCAGCTCGTGTGGACATGTGTGCACGTGACGCTCACACATTGGACAGAAAGGTCAAAAACAGGAGGAGTTTGCGGAGACGTGGGTGGTATCTCTTCACCGCAGGAGTTTAATCAGGAGGAAGAAATATGCCAGCATGTACCGGCACATCGGCAGACACCGAGCCACACACAGGAACAGACACAAAACGCCCAGGACATGAACATCAGCCGAGTACATGCATTAGCGCACAGCAGTAGCTCCTCGCTAATGAAGAGGGGAAACATTGTGGAACGGCATGTCTAGGCAGGTGTGAGGAGAAATAAACAAATAATGAGATCAACACTGCCAAGATTACAGCACATTCATTACAGCACTTAATCGGTTCCCTTCAACCACTGACTCTTTTCTTCTCTCCGTCAGACGTCTTCTCTTTCCAGCATGTGACTTTCCATCTTTTCCTTTCCTTTCATACACTGGTGTCTGTTATGGCGTCACTGACTGCAGCGTCGCATGTTATGCATCTTTTTCCTTTATGGCAAACCTGGAAGCAAAGCCTGTTCTCATTTCCAGGGCGTCAAATACTGATGTTTCGTCACAGCTGACGGCGCACAAGGCACACTTGGGATCAACATGGGACCTTATTTTGAAAGAAATATTTACAGTAGTCAACACCGTTTGAACTGCGCCACGAATCACACATATGTTTGTCAATTTAACAGAATTTTTCAAGTCAAGAAAGTGTCTGGGCTGCACGGTGGTGGAGCGGTCACAGGTTCGAGTCTGGGTTGGGCCCCTTCTGTGTGGAGTTTGCATGTTCTCCTTGTGTTAGCGTGGGTTTTCTCCGGGTTCTCCGGGTTCCTCCCACAGTCCAAAGACATGCAGGTTAATTGATGACTCTAAATTGCCAGTAGGTGTGAATGTGAGCGTGAATGGCGACCTGTCCAGAGTGTACTCTGCCTTCGCTCAATGCCAGCTGGGATTGACCCCCCCCACCCCCACCCCATCGCTCGCAATCCCTAACGGGATAAGGGATTGCAGATGGATGGATGAAGACAGTAGACAGTCTCTCTTTGTTGTAAAACTGTTGAAGAAATGCAATACATCAAAGTCTCTGAGTGTGACGTCTCTCTCTCGTACTCACACCAGCAACGAGGCTCTCATTCTGTCGTTTTCTGTCTGATAAAAAAACACCAGGAGATGCTGGGTAAAACACATCAGGTAAGATAACATTACATTTGTCTGTAGCCATAGCTAAGTTAGCTAGCTAGCTAGTGTTGGTGATGTATATTGTGCGAGACCAGAGATGTAGTTCACTGAGCAGTTTCACACAAAGTGATACTACAACAAACTGCAACTTTCTTGACATGCAAAATTATCTTTTAAATTGACAAACATACAGTATGTGTGATTCATGGCGTAATTAAAACGGGATTTTAAAAAAACTGTTGTCTCTTGACTACTGTGCGGATTTTTTTTTTCCAAAATAAGGTCCCATGGGGTCCACAGGAAGGGGAGGGACTTTAGCTCTCTATTAAACACACCCCGCTTTCTATTAACCACAATGTAAAACCATCTGTGGCGACAGTAAATGCTCAGAGAAAGGTCTGTGCTGTCATAGTTAGAGACTCACCGGGTGGGCGGGACGGGAGGTGGATGGGTCCAACAAACACAAGGCTTTCATCCAGGAGACTGCTGTCCGTGCCCTGTGCCTTAAGTTTCACTTTGACATTGCAGGCAGACTGATTTTTCATGTTCTGTGTCTCATTTTCACTTTACAAACATAGTCATTTTAAGCCCAACCATGTTGTTTCTCCTGAACCTAACTAAGTTGTTTTGCTGCCTAAACCTAAGTAAGTTTTTTCTTTAATTCAGGGGCCTACCTCCAGGTCTGAAAAGTGAAGCCAATGAGGAAGTGACTCAAACTTGCATTCTTTCTAACAGCCAGCAGGAGGCGACTACTCTGGTTGCAAACAGAAGTCTGACTTTATAGAAGTCTATGAGAAATTGATCCTACTTCTCACTTGATTTATTATCTCAGTAAACAGTGTAAACATGAGTTTATGGTCTCAATCGCTTGTTTCAAGCCTTCAGTACAGCATTATGTTCATTTAGTAAATTTTGGTCCCATTTAGAGTCAAATAGACCATAAAGCAGGGTAGGATTTAGGGATGGGCTACCTTGTGATTGACAGGTCGCTACCACAGCGTTGTCCGGTCTGGGAGTTGTCCGTGTTTAACCATTTTACAATCTGTTTTTAGTTCATCAAAGTTAATTATAACCTTTGGTCGCCTTAAAATTCAGCATTGTCCTTAGCTCCACCCTCTCGTATCACTTCTGGTTGCAAAACAACAAGATGGCGACATTCAAAATGTCGACTCCAGGCTTCAAAATGACAATCCACAAACCAAAAGGTGACATCAAGCTTACTACTTCCACTTCTTAGGTTTAATTAACAACATTAAGCTCGCGTTTACAGCAACCGAAAAGTGACGCCGAGGGGTCTGACAAACCATCAGTACATGACGACGTGTTGCATATTCAGAAGTCAAAAGGAATCATTCAAGCTGACTTCTTCCAAAGCCTCAACCCTCAACATGCTGAATATCATCCGGCTGTTTGACAAGTGTGGAGTCACTTATTTCACAAGTATTTGGCGAATTGAATCCAATCAAAAGCATCTTGAGGCCAAATGTATCAACTGCCGGCATAAAAGAGAGCAGGAATTTCCCTCGTAGTCTGCATTCTGAGCCGATTCTGCCACTCAGTTTCTTTACTCAAAACATCGTCCAGGATTTATGCGTGCTGCACGACAACCACGCTTAGTTTCTGCTCCATGTATGATTGAATCTGTGACATATGGTATAGTTTGGTCTACACAATGTCTGATTTTCAGTTTAACTGCAACATAGTTTCATGCCTGGGATAATATTTGTGCAGATGTCAATATACTGTATATTATTTGCAGCCAAGTGTACACAGTTTCCTCTTGCCTCGAGGGATTGCGGCTCCAATAAACTATGAATTCTGCTGCAAAGGATATCTGCTACAAAAGATTTAGAGCCTGCTGATTCTTTAATAGAGTCTTTTCTTCACTATTTCTCCCCTGGTATCCCTTTAGCGGTCACTCTGCGGCCATCCTGAATGGTTTGACTCAACAACATTCTTATGAGATTTCGAACAATGCAAATCAAGTACCGACATCCGAGGAGGAGGGAGAACCTGTTCTGACAAATAAAGGTGAAGTGTGGAAAGTACAGATTTGTTCTGGCCCTGCCTTTTATTTGCCGACGGTCTGTAACTTTTTGACAGCAAGTGCTGTAGCAGTAAATTTCCAGTGGGATAAGCTTATGCTGTCTGTGCCAGCATGCTTGTTATTCTGATGATGGAGGGAAAGGAGGAAAAGCTTCCTGATCTTCATTAAGAATGACTCAGCTGCTTTTTCAGTCTGTCAGCATTTCCGAAGCCGATGACGTTCCAGGGGCGCTGCTTGGAGAGCTATTCAACACAAGAATTGAGAGTTAAAGACTAAGGCTGCTTGAATTAAGCTATTATTGGCAAGGGTGAGAGACATTGTGTGTGGGTGGGTGTGTTTCATGAGGTGGGGAGTCTGTAAAGTCAGAGACGAAGAACTTGTCAAAAGCGCTTTATATTAATATTCTTAAACTGATTAAAAACAGAAGCAAGAGTTGAGACATAATTCAACCGCTTACCAACAGTTACTCCTTATATAAATGCTAATTTTAATATGACATAAGAATTTTAATCTGGGCTGTCAATCGATTAAAATGTTGAATCACATGATTGTCCATAGTTAATCGTGATTAATTGCAGATTAAAAACATGTTTTTTTTTCTTCAAAATGGCCCTTAAAGGGACATTTATCAAGTATTTAATACTCTTGTCAACATGGGAATAGACAAATATGCTGCTTTATGCAAATGTATGTATATATTGATTATTGGAAATCAATTAACAACACAAAACAATGACACATATTGTGCAGAAACCCTCACAGGCACTGCATTAGCATAACAAAATATGCTCTGATCATAACATGGCAAACTGCAGCCCAACAGGCAACAACAGCTGTCAGTGATCAAAACTGCATGTGATTATCATAAAGTGGGCATGTCTGTAAAGGGGAGACTGGTGGGTACCCAGATAACCCATTTACATTCACATATCTTGAGGTCAGAAGTCAGGAGACACAAGTTTGGAGTGTTATTTTACCTCCTTTTGGGACAAGCTAGACACAATATTCTCCTAAACCTAACCAAGTTGTTTCCTGTGAAGAAGGAAGTTTATTTTGAAAAATTGATGTGTGTCACATGTTGCTGGACAGTCATAGGAAAAAGGAATAGGAGGAATAACTGTTGGTAAGATATCATACATGGTCGGTACCAATGAATTCACAACCCCCTAAAGATCACATTAACCCTAATTTTAATGAAAGTTTTTTTTATTGCCATTTTGGATTTTCAAAAAAAAAAGACTGATATTTATTTATTTTGATGGAAAAAAAACAGAATCCCTTTTATAAGATTAGTAAAACAAAATGTTGGTGAAAATTGGAGAGCAAACACTGTACTTTGATTATTTAATGTTTATTTTACTTCTTAAAGGGACTCTGGAGCATAACCAGCATCTGTGTTTTCTACCTTTCTTTTTGTCTTACCAGAAATATTTTCTGAGCTGCAGGAGGAGCATGTTTACTGTAAACTAGGAGGATCAGTGATTTATTGCAGCAGGAAATGCAGTGACTTTTGGAGGGTTGAAGGATGAATAAAAAAAAAAACCAGACTTTCACCCAGGAGACGAGTGTTTATACCCCATGTGAAACCAGAAGTCAGTGTGGATTTATTTTTCACATAACTTCAGTACTTACCCAAACCATGATCTTTTCTTAAACTTGACTAATGATATACTAGTTATATATACTATATTTTTTTGTCATGTAACTTCTGTCCTTCAGTTACGCCATTTCCGATGTCATTTAAACCCAAACCACAATATTCTCCCAAACCTAACCAAGTTGTTTCCTGTGAAGAAGGAAGTTTATTTTGAAAAGACCGGAGCGGAAATTGATGTGTGCCACATGTTGTTGGACATTCATAGGACAACTGAGGAATAATTTTTCGTAAGGTATAACCGTTACATGATAACTCACTTAATTTATAAAACTAATGAAAAAAACAACAACATGCGCCTAGTATGTTCAAGCCTTATTCCCCATTATGATTTTCTCTGTTCTGAGGGATTATTTGAACTGTTAACTGAGTAATTAATTTCACTCTTTTCGTTACAGTTTATTTCACTGCCTACATACAGGAAAATAAAACTAATGAAAAAAAAAGCACGAGTCCTAATATGTTCAAAAGTCTTATTCTGCACTATGTTTTTCTGTTTTGAGTGACGTTTATTTGAACTGTTAACGGAATAATTAATTTTTTCTCATTTCTTTACAGTTTATTTCACTGAGCAGTAGTTAATCAATATACATGTTTTAATTCAGATGGCGTGGAACTGCAGGTTTATAAAACATTGGCATGGGCTGGATTTTTACAATAATGCTGACAGTTTGGCTCAGCATTATGGATGCCTTTCTTCCCCTTTCCACTGAAGCAAAGCTGGCTGAATTGTAATGCGTTAACAAAGCAAATGGCCACTGTGGTGGATCAAGAGGGATTTCTTTTGTTTATTTATTTTTCAAAGAGGCATAAGAGCTATAATGTGCTGTACGTGTAAGCCTGAGTGTAAAGAGCGAGAGAGATACGTGAAACCTTTCCCAATGTCTCGTCAGAGAAAGAATGGGGGAAAAAAGGACAGGAGACATCTTTATAGACATCATAGGAGAGGGTTAGGAGAGGAGCCTCGGAGAGGGATTCACAGAGATGAAGGATCACTAGGAAATAAAGCAAATGACTGTGTGTGGCGTGCGTGTGCGCGTGCATGCAACATGCACGCTCACTGCACTGTCGAGACCTATCTGCTCTTATAGCGTTCCTCCAGAGCTGACAGGTGGGAAGTAAAAAGTAGTAATAGAAGTGTGTGTGTGTGTGTGTGTGTGTGTGTGTGTGTGTGTGTGTGTGTGTGTGTGTGTGTGTGTGTGTGTGTGTGTGTGTGTGTGCACTTGCATGTCTGACTTAAGGAAGTGAGATAGTAAAAGGAAACAAGAATAGCATATGTGCAATTATGTATGTTGTGGATTCATATTTGAATAAGTTTGTTTTGTATGCGTGAGAGATGACTAGAATTTCCACTTCCTGCATCATGATTTTGTGTGGGTGTGGGTGGGTCTGTGTGTGTGGAGGTGAGAATAGCTAAGTGACAGAAAGAGAGAGGAAAGTACAGCCGTCTCTCTCTCTCCCTCTCTCCCTCTCTCTCTCTCTACCTCTCCCTCTCTCTCCCTCTCCCTCTCTCTCTCTGTCTCTCTGTCTCTCTCTCTACCTCTCCCTCTCTCTCCCTCTCCCTCTCTCTCTCTGTCTCTCTGTCTCTCTCTCTACCTCTCCCTCTCTCTCTACCTCTCCCTCTCTCTCTATCTCTCCCTCTCTCTCTCTCTCTCTCTCTCTCTCTCTCTCTCTCACAGCTTAGACTCACTTATGAGATTCCCAGTTAGAGGTAAGATCGGGCCTAAAAAAATCCAGCCTGACCCGACCCAGGCCCGCGGGTATTAAAGCCCGACCCGGCCCGAGCCCGATCAATTAACTTGATTTGCAGGCCCGAGCCGGAAACACACCCGAAATTTTATATTTTATTTGTGAGGACTCAGGAGGAGGAGGAAAGGGAGGGGATGCGTCAGTCAGACCCGGACAGAGCTCTGCTCCGGGAAAAGGGACTGGTTGCGATTTGTGTGATCACATTTGTGACGATGCCTGTGCATAATGATAACAAATTAAAGCCTGTCTTTGTAACGAATTCTCCCAGTTAAACAAGACTGTAAGATACTAAACATTTATATCTTACCATACAGCGCCTTCTCTGTTTTATCCAAATTATTTATTTTATAACAAGTATTCCTTAGTTTAATATCCATACATCGTTTTAGTATACATATATATTTATTAAAAAAAATTTTAAAAAGAGTTAGCGAGAGAGAAGCCCGGGCCCGACCCGAACGTAATAATTGACATCGAGTCTCGGGCTCGGGCTCAGACTCGGGCTTAAGATCTTACCTCTATTCCCAGTACATGTATGTTGCAGTTAATATGGTTGATGGGATTTCTGGCATGTTTCTTAAAAGAAAAGTGAAATATCCCTTCTGTGAATAAAAGAGTCAATTTGAAAACTTATGAAGAATGATTCTGCACTTCTAACTGCACTGAGGATCCGCTCCAATACGGATATGGCCTTGTACAAAGATCTAAAAAATCATTTTAGTAAAGAATTAAGAAATGAAAAAGCCCAGACTGTGAGCACAGAGGCAAGAGGAAAATATTCAACCCTTTGGAAATAAACACGTTATGATAGTCATATAGAATAGAGACAGTGGTGGTTGACCTTAATAGTATTTCTTTTTTCTTTCGCTTATTGAAGCCAATAGAAATATTTCAAGCATTCCAATAATAATAGAACCAGTTTTGATCATGAAAGCACGACTTTATTTATAGAGGTTACAGCAGTAATAGATGACAACCTGGCAGATACACCTGAATAAGTTAGAGGCACTACATATCCCACCTGACCTGTGAATTCCCTGTAGGGACTGGTGTCTATGCAGTCGTTCCTTCCTGCTAGTGCTGAAAATAAATCCCAAAGGGAATCTCCTCGTAAACATTCACACTGGCCACAGCCACTGTAGATTTGTTCTGTAGCCCGGTGCAGATTGTTTCTCATTAGTTCACTGGGACAAATAATACATGACATAATATCTCAAAATGTATTCTCCGAAACCAGGAAAGGTAAAATACTGAGTACATATGTGATGTTACCAACTATAAAATCACTGTACATGTCCTCAGGGCCAGCCCACAGAGTATAGATCAGAATATAAATATGATATAGAGTCATAGCACTGTCCTGCTCCACCAGGCTGTGAAAAGGGCACCAAAGCTTCATTTAATGTTATCTATCCTGTGTATTTTTGCTGTATTATTGAGTTTATGACTACCTACTTCCAGGAAAAATAAGTGTGTAGAGTCCCAGACACACCAAGCCAACAACAGAAAACAAAAGCAGCTGCCTGTTGCGTCGCCTCACATCACCCATGTCTTGGCCAAGAAGTTGCACTCAAACACACTGCAAAGACTACAGCTAACAGCCAGCTATTATTACAAAATAACAAAAATATACAAAATAACACAGAAGATCACAATAAAAATAAGCCAGAATCGCAGCTAGAATCTTGATGTAGGTGCCAGATATGTCTGCACATACGGCATCAACGGGTATAGCATAGCTTTGTAAATAGAAGTATATATAGGGGCATGTAGGGACATTAGCACAGCGAGTCAGCAGTCAGTATACAACAAATGCAAAGCAGATGCAGCAGTACAAGATTAAGTTCAGTTTAAATGGATAGGACCAGCAGAGGCTAAGAAAGGATAGATATAAAAAGCATTTTAATTAAGTAATTGGATACTACAACAGCTGGTCATATTAGGTTGCAGGACAATTAGCAGTATTTGTCAACCCCCTGTAAATGTGTCATATCCCTGTTGGTTTGATTCAGCTTGCTACTGCTGTCCCTATTTGTCACTGCAGTTTGTCTGAGTTGGCATATGCTGTCACGATTTTGGAGACTCTTCCCTTGGACATATTCAATATTTTATCAGTTTTTTGACTGATACTCCTGCAGTTAGAGCACAAATGGTTTGGCCTCTTTACAGCTCTGTTACACTAGTTGTTTCATGTGGCTTTGAAAAGACATCAAACTGCTGATTACCAGGTTTTATATGGCCGACAAAAAGCTACAAATTGGCATCCCACCTCTAGAACTGTCAGCAGTTGTGATTAAGCTATACAACGGCCCAGTTTAATTAAGTGTTTACATGGGAAATGCGTACGGGATATATTATAGACCCAATGCATGGGGGCATAGAGGAAGGTCTTTAACTCACATTGGTGGCTGATAGGGAGGATGGGGATCATGTAGGATTGATTCAACCTTGGTCCTTATTCTACTCTCAGAAACTACCTCTAAACAATTTGAACTCACACAACAGAGCTGGCATTTTTTACCAATTTATTGAGCAATTTTCCTTTACCAACCTTGACTCTGCCTCTTTATAAAGAAGAGTTCGCCAGTGTGCTGTGTAATGGTTTTGACTACAGTCAAGGACATGAGCCTCCTACCTACTTTGCACTATTCTTCCTGTGCTCTTTATAAATCACAGAGGATAATAAATTAGTGCAGTCAAATGGTCTGTACAAGGGCATAATATGTGCAGCATACTATAAGTATTTCACAATAAATTTATTGGGTCTCATACAATAACATTTTTGTATTCTGGTCTTAACTTTCTCTTACTTTTTCTTGTACCATGAAATGACCAGCGTCAACGTGATGAATGACAACCTGTGCTTAAATGAGTGTGCGTTCATGAGAATTGTAAATTAGCATAATTAATGCCCCAGTGATACCAATGTATGTGAAGGTACACGTCCTGCACTGTTCATCCATTTCTGCCAATATATCAGCACGCTTTCTAAAGACACGCTCTCTTCCAACGGCCTGACGCACATCCAAAAGAAGTGAGTCAGCCAATGACGCGCCTGGTTACACTTCCCATTGACCTTATTATGTACGGATAAAAATTAGACTTCAATTAGTGCGCCATTTAAGTCGTTTTGTAGTGTGCAATGGTCATATTTATATTGTAGTGTTATACAATAGCATCAATGGCCAATTTAAATGAATCGTGAGATAGTTAGGATATGTGAACATGTTTAGAATTATATTATAATTCAAACAAATAGGATGATGTCAATATAATTGTGAAGTGTAATTTATAAAGGATTTTCAAACTAAACAAATAGTTATTAATATTATTATATTCTATTTCTGTCAATAGATCCCCCTAATTGCTACATACTGGTCCTTTAATTTCCCTTCGGGGATTTATAAAGGTTCATCTTATCTTATCTTTAAGAACAAGCATGCTAGTGGTCCTTGCACAAGGCCCATTGTTAACCATTAACTTTACCATCACTTCTGACTAACCATTTATAAGCTGACAGCATGTATAACAAACCAATATGTTGTCGTCCTAATGCTCACATACCGACCCCTTAGCGTCACGTCTTGGTCACATGTGCTTAACGTTGTGAATTAAACAAACGGGTTTAGGCAACAGAACTACTTGTTTAGGTTTAGGGTGAAAAAAGCAAGATGAGTGAGTGTCAAATTAATACATTTGTAAAGTGAAAATGAGACTTAACATTGTGAACACAGGACACAAACAAACAGCTGATTGTAGCGCGAAAGTGAACACACGGGACACCGACGGCGGTCTCCCAAATGAAGCCCTGTGTTGTTTCCACGTAGCATTTTGTACAATAGAGTATTCAGTCTTTAGCTTAGGCTGTGCTTGACAGGATTTCAAAGGCTCCCACAGTCATGACTGTTCAAAGTAAGGTAAAGGCATGCAGAGATGGGGAGCTCCTTTTTAAGTTAACCCTCAGCGCCGCTGTTTTGAGACCCATTTTGCTCATGGTGGTTGGGTTGCCAGAGCTGAAAGAGAGCACATCCCTGGAGTTCACCTGTGGTGATTGTCAGGGTATTGGATTTGGCTTTTCCCAGCCTCATTTGCTCTTTCCTCCCGATCAGAGAGCTGCTGATCCCATGACAGGTGGAGGCAGGCATGGTGAGTTGGGAGAGCTTAGTGTGAAGCAGTTCACGGATCAAAGTGGTGAACGCTGAGCTATAAAGTCCACCACCTGGCGGGATCCTTCCATATAAATCTAGTGTGCGTATGAGGTAAATTGCAGAGAATCCAGTAGGTTGTTTATGATGTGATCATGGTGAGTATCCACAAGAGTGTCAAAGGGCTTTTTGACCACCGAGGTCACAGCGACAGACTGGTACAGTAGTTAAGGCCTTTGATGCAGTCCTCTGTTGATCGGACTACTACGGTTGAGAGCAACTAATTAGAGGTTCCATCATTAGTGTTAGTGCTCTAACAACCAAATGTGCCACAAGTACACTACAATTAGTGTTGTGTCACTAGACAGCCCCTCAAATCTAAGAGCAGAATTTCATGAGTGTGCCTGCACCAAAACAGAAATCAATAACCAATTACCAGTGCTCATTCATGCAGCCGCTTGTGTGGAAAATGTGAGGAAACTGAAGGATTTTCAAGGAAATGGTAAATAAAGCGGTATTGCAACATGGATTGTTAAAACAAGGTGAACTTTGTAACAGCTGGTTGATTTTCAGCTGAGCTGGAGTCGACTATAAAAATAACATTCACTGAAATCTAAATTAGGTGGATCATAAAATAGCAGCTTTTCACTCATGACACGCCACACTATTTCCCACTGTGAGCCATTCTCCTTCCCACACCTCTGACGTCGACAGCCCTGAGATCAGTTGAAAACTCTAGCATTTAAAAAATATTGTCAATGGCAATGGTACCTTGCAGTGAAAGGATTGGGAGGCGAATGATTACAGTCCTCTAAGATCACACACGCAGTAGACTTGATTTCCTGATGCTCAACAGCAACGTGCTCAGTGACGCAATCAAGATGACGATCCACTGAAGTTTGTTTGAAACTAGGGCTGTCCGTCAATTCAAATATTTAATCGTGATTAACATGATTGTTCATAGTTAATCACAAAGTAATAACACTTTTTATTTGTTCAAAATTTACCTTAAAGGGAGATTTGTCAAGTCTTTAGTCTGTTATCAACATACTGTCTTTATATAAACTAACAGTGCAAAACAATGGTAAATGGACTTGGATTTTTACAGCACTTTTCTAGTTTTCCGACCACTCAAAGCACTTTACACTACATGTCAGCATTCACCCATTCACAATCATGCACTGATGGCAGAGGCTGCCATGCAAAGTGCCAACTTTGCCCATCAGGATCCAGTCTAAACACTCCTTCACACTCTGACGGTGCAGCCTTCGGGAGCAATTTGGAGTTGTTCAAAGACACTTAGAGGTGACTGGAGGAGGTGGGATCAAACCCTCACAGGTACTGCATGTGGCCTAAAGAAATATGCTCAGATCATAACACAGCAAACTGAAGCCCAGCAGGCAACAGCAGCTGGGCATACTGACCTGCTAAATTTTCTTTCTTAAGAAAGATCCCTCTGCACTTCTAAAGCAAATCACACGCTGTAATTGTGTCTAACCTCGGTGCTGAGTGTGCTGACTTTATGTTTAATGTTCCACTGTTTTGCTTCTTGCATAAAGTGCTTGGCGCACGCTTCAGCAAAATGCCTCTCTTCTGTCTTCATAACAGTCAGTGCATGCGAAAGTTCCCACCGCTGGTCAAAATGATGAGCTGTCACCCCGAGGTAACTGTGATGGCTGAGTGAAGTCCAATAATCTCCTGTGAGTGCAACCGTCATGGTCTGTCCCAACTTCCCCGCTGTTGTTGCTTTTGTGGCCTTCATACAAGTTGCGTATCTTCGATTCGATGGTGGCTCTCGAAGGCATTTCATAAGCGCAGTCGCTGGATGTGATCCGCATTATTTGATGCAGACCTGCGTTAATGCATCAAGGAAACTAGTGGCGCTAAACAAAGTTGTGCTTCATGTTATCGTTGCAATAACTTTGACAGGAAGACATCCTATATTTTTATATTTTGTACCAAATTTGAATGAAAGACCAAAGCTAACTGTAAATTCATCCTACTAACAAGTATCACCTGTCTAGTCAAAGCCTCATGTGTTTTATGCCTCTGTGCCATGGACCAGCATTATTGTCCAAAACTATTAAAAACACATCAATGAGCCACACTGTTGCACTGGGTAACCTGTTCCTTTATTATGATGAATATGGAAGTAATTTATTTTGAGCCATTCCCCTACACCGTCCTGCTGATGTAAATACTCAGCAGAACACCATATGTGTATTAATCTGCAGCTGAAATCACTCCCAACAAATGCACAATTAGGTTATGTTTCAGTAATGTTTGCTAAGTGCCCAGCTGTTTCAGGAAATGACTCAGCCTTTTTCATCAGAACTATATAATTGTGACCTGTTTCAAGGACTTGTCGCTGAGGGGAGTTTTTTCCTGCCACTGTTGCACCTATTGCATGCTTATGGGGGGATCGCTTGTTGGGTCTCTAAATTATAGAGTGCAGTCTTGACCTCTGCTGTATATGAAAAGCATCCTGACATATCATCTGTTATTATTTGACTCTATATAATAACAAAGTGAATGAAATTGAATCTAGTGCCACAGACAGAGGAAGTCAGAAAGTAAAGAGACAAGCTGGAACATTGTTGGTCATAGGATTCAGTGATAATAAGATATATGTTGAATACTACCAACCCTATCCTTTAAATTAAAAGCATAACTGTAATTGTATAACCAGCGTGGTTGCACTGAAAGGCATATGAATGACAGTAATTGCAAGTCATTTTGCATGCAATAAAACCGTCCCTCTTGCTTTTGGCATCATTTGTACAGCATATAGTCTGTATTGACTGCAGTGTAAACGCATCCCCATAAATATGCTACGCTCAGAGCTAGTAATGTAGAATAAAAAGAAAAAGACTGCTTAAGATGGGTGGTAGGGGAGGTGGATGGGTCCAACAAACATGTTGGACATGTTCATGTCCCAAAATGTTGTTGAGTTATTTTGACGTGGCGTTTGTCACGTGTTTGTGACGTAATTTTCATACTTCTGTTTCATTATTTCTGAACGTATTTTACTTAGTTTACATACTTATTTTAAACCCACCATGATGTTTATCCTAAACCTAACTAAGTGGTTTTGTTGCCTAAATCTAACTGCAGCCATTACAGTAGATTTGTTGTGTGGCATAAAAATGACGGAAAGCCAAAAATGCATTCTGGCACTTGTAAAGTTATGCTGTTTAGACGGCTTTTCATGAGATTGAGTTGGCATAACTGTTGGGATCTGACCATGGATGTATAAAGAGAACTGGATACAGCAGTTGAGGTGGGGCCCCGTTTTTTTCCTATGAAAGTTGCTCAGTGGCACATGAAATCAATGTGTAGACTTCCGGGTCTGGAAAAGTACCCAGATCTTCTGATAATGACCTGATGATAGTTGGTTTACAAAAAAAAAAAAAAGAAAAGATTATCTGCTGAGTTACAGACGTCTGTTTCTCAATGTAAGTCTATTAGAAAAAGTCTTTTGGGGCAATCACATGACGGACACAGAAGTTGCAGTACCACCGTTGGCCACTACGATCATGTTGGGATCAACGACCGGCCTCTTCATGGGAGCTTGGAGTTGACGCTTGAACTGGAAACTGATGGCAACGTAAAATGTCTGATTGCTAAATGATCAGGCTGTTCTCATACACCATAAGGAAAAAGAAACAATGCTCTTTAATTTGTATATATCCTGCAACATCAATTAATATCTAATCTGCGTAATTTTAAATCAGGAGCAACAAATGTTGCATACAGAGGAAGTTGATGTGGGTTGGTTTGTCCAAAAACACCAGACTTTCTACCAGGAGATACCCTTACCATGTGTGAAATCAGAATTCAGCATTGATTTAAATGTGGCGAAATGTCTTTACTTAGTAACACCACTTCTGGTGTTACTTTAATCCAAACAAGATATTTTCCTAAACCTAACCTAACCTAAGTAGTTTTGTTGCCCAGACCTAACCAAGGAGATCTTAGCGGAAATCACCTTGTCTGAGCCGTTCTGATTTGTTTGTCTAACCCCACAAAAGAATGGATGGATGGATGGGTGGATGGATGAGCAGTTACATATAGCCTAAAACATATGCTTTTAAAGAGCCTACAGAATGAACACAAAATGTCTTCAGGTTTGAATAACAGGTGCAGTTGCCAAATGCTATCAAATATGTATGTCAAGCTTGTCTTCTTCTCCACAGTTATCCTTGTAGACCATGTGGTAAAGCTGTGATCCTCTTTTGTGATGGCACAAACACAGGATTAGGCCTGTAGGCTACAACGGATGTCAACCCAGGTTATGTTTCTCCAAAGAACAACATCCTGCCTGCGAACGCACACACAAGTGCGCGTGCACAGATGCTCGCAGCGCACACACGCAGCAGTTCACTTTTCATTCAATATGCAAATTGAAGCTGCAGTTCATTTGCTGATGAAAGAGGATTCATGCTCAATTATATCTTAATGGGTTGGATGTAACAGCATGCTCAGGCCAACAGATTTATTTTACATGATTTTTTTTTCATTAGGTCGAATCTGACTTCAGTTTTCTCAAATCAACTAAAGTAAAAGTGAACTGACCAGACCAAGGCCAAAGCTCCACACATACTCGTACATCATTTTTTTTTTTTTTTTTTTTTATCTAAAACTTTCTCTCTTTCCCTCCCGCCACTCAAAAACCACATGCATGCTAATGCACACGCGCACACACCACAGGGCAAATCCGGCGATTGATTTCAAGGGAAATAAAGGCGGGTATGGGCCAGACGACAGAGGGCGTGGGTGCGCTTTGAGCAGACGCGTGCCGATGCCTCTGGAATGCTAAGCACATCGACCCATAAACACTCACACACACTTAAGTTCCTCATGGTGCAGCTGAGAGAGTAGAGGTGGAAAAAAAAATGAGAGAAACCAAGAGGAAAAGTCAGCGAGAGAGAGGGAGAGGCCTCTCTCTGCAGTTTGCCAGTCTGTGTTTACTCTCTGCCAGCCATAAACTGCTCGCTAATAGCTGGTACACAGGCCTCTCTCTCGGTCAATAACATTATGTTGGGGGAACTCCCTACTTTCTAGCCAGGCCGCACGGCACAGTTGGCGCTGAGTGTGACTGGTGTGAGAAATTAGAAATGCAGAGGGGGTTTAACAGAGTGGCAGCGAGGAAGCCCCGGTAGTGTTCAATAGCAGCAGCAGACCGATGCTGCAATGCGCTCCTCGCCGAGCAGGTCGGTCCGCCGAGAGACAACATCCTCTCAGCACTGAGTGTGTGTGCGTGTGTGTGTGTGCGTGCACGCATGTGTGTACATGTGTGAATGAGGTGGAGGACACTGCCAACAAAGAAACAGAAAGCATGTCTTGGTATTAGAAGAATACCACATAATGTAGCTCCTATACTATATATACGCTATATATGTATGCATGTACTGTATGTGTGTACTTTATATGTATATATGTACTGTATGTGCATACTTGTTTTATCTGTTTATGTGCTCATTACAATACTGGTTGAAGTACATGGAGTAGTAGGTGGAGGATACATAGGATTGTATAAAAAAGAACATACAGTATGTGTATGTGTGTGTGTATAAATCCCCGAATTTCCCTCCGGGGATTAATAAAGGTTCATCTTATCTTATCTTATCTTATATACAGTATATACACATCTATGTATACATACTTTTATAAATTCATTTATTTATTCACCCATACTTTGTTGTGTATGTATGAGATAGAGGATACTGCTGACAAAGAAACAGAAAGCATGCCTTATAATTATATTTAAAAAAATATTGATTTATTTATTTGTATTTGCGCATACCTTTATGTGTATATGTATGAGGTGGAGGATACTGCTAACAAAGAAACAGAAGCATGTTTTGTTATTATATAGTAAATAAATAAATGTTTTTATGTTTTTTTGTTTTGTTTTATTTGCTTATTACAGCATTGGTTGCAGTAAATGGAGTATTAGGCTATAGACGTAGCCTATAGTATAAATTACTGTAGTCCTTGGACATCATAGCAGTTTCCCATCACGTCTGCTGTGTGTGACCAGTCCTGCCTCCTTCAGAAAAGGATGAATGAAGCCTTCTACTCCTGCCCCGGCAAAATAGCTGCACCAGCACAAATATGACTGAGCGCTGAGCTGACTGGTGTTAAAGCCAGATCACTCTCTTTTCTTCCACTCTCTCTTTGTCCTTTGTATGAATGTGTGAATAAAGATATTTCCCCACCAGGAGCTGTCAGCGGCCGGGACACCAGGCCATTTAATCTTCCTATATGACAGGGGGAGGTTAGGTCTGTCCCCGGTAACCGACATACGCACACACGGCGACCCAACACCGCCTCTGCTGCCTCTCCCGTTACAGCTCAGCGATCGAGTTACGCGGCCGGGGAAAATGTTGCAGTAGTGAGGAGAGAGAGAGAGAGAGAGAGAGAGACTGCAGCATCGCTGGAGATCGGCAGCAGCAGCAGCAGTCCCAAGCAGTGCAGGTGAGAGGAAAAAAAGCCAGAGGAGGAGGAGGCGCATGTGGAGGAGAGAGAGAGAGAGAGAGAGAGAGAGAGAGAGAGAGAGAGAGAGAGAATGCGGGACTCTTGGAAAAAGACGCATCTTCACTCGGTCCATCACCGAGCCATCCATCCCGAGCGCAGGCTGCACAGGATTACGCTAATTTGGCGATGATGTTGGAATCCCCGTTTGAACTCATCAATCTAAGTGTCTGTTTTATGAGAGAAGAAATATTATAAGAAACTCGCTCTGAAACGCACTCTTGTGTCCTGACAACTTGCGTGAAGGAATCCGACGGCTTGGCACGTTGCTCCACTGCGGGAGGAGGAGAAAAAGGAGAGAGAGAGAGAGAGAGAGAGAGAGAAAACGCAGCTGAAGGTAAGAAGAGATCCGGTAGCAGCATCCACAAAGACTTTTATCAAACTGATTTTCATGCGTCTTGTTGATGGGATGCGTTAATTTTCCTCCGCGTCCGGAGAGCTGAGCAGTGGTGTTGTTGGGGTTTTTCCCCCCTTTTGTGTGGTGCTGCATTGCAGTTTCTAACTGTGGAAAAACGCGAGAAAAGCCGCTGTCCCAAATGTGACTGGAATAAAAAAACAACTTAACATTATGAAGTGATAAACGTCCTGGTGTGACAGCGGGACAGCTCTCCGGCTCACGGGGAAGAAAGAGTGAAGTGGATTAATCAAAGGCGGATGAATTAGTTGCTTTTTACGCAGCGGGATGGATTTTTTTGATATATTTGTGGCGTGAACAGCCCAACAAGACAACGAAATTATTATAATAGAAGTTGATAAAAGCACAGTATACAGGAGGAGGATAGACGGAGAGGAGCCTGCACCGCTGGAGTGAACTACGGTGAGAGTGCGGAAGCTTTTCCCCGGACCTCAGGCGGCAGTCCGCAGAGAGCGATAGCGAGAAGGTAAGAAAGGATAAATCAAACACCCACGCTGTGAGCTACAGCAGACCACAAAACACCAATAAAGAAGAGACGAGGCGCAGCTCAGAGGCAGACAGCGGGAAGGAGAGAGGCGAGAGGAAGAAGGAGCCATGCAGAGGCTTGGTGCAGTGCACTCCTCCGCGGCGCAGGCTCTCAGCCTCGTGGTCTTAGTGCTGCAGCTGCTGACTCAGCTACCGGGTGCCAACTCAGCTCTCCGGTACCGGGTGGCGGAGGAGGGTCCGCCTGACGTCAAGATTGGCAACGTGGCCGCCGACCTGGGCCTCACAGCGGGTACAGGCAGCGGGGATGTCACCTTCGCCCTGGAGAGCGGATCAGAGTTCTTCAAAATTGACAACGTGACAGGTGAGCTGACGACGGGCCCACGGCGCATCGACAGAGAGAAGCTCTCACAGTGCCAGATGATATTTGATGAAAACGAGTGTTTCTTGGACTTTGAGGTGTCGGTGATTGGACCACTGCAGAGCTGGGTGGACCTGTTTGAAGGCCGTGTTGTCATAACAGACATCAATGACAACACACCTTCCTTCCCCTCACCTGTGCTCCAGCTCTCTGTTGAGGAGAATCGCCCAATAGGAACCCTTTACCTGCTGCCTACGGCAACAGACAGGGATTTTGGGCGAAATGGCATCGACCGCTATGAGCTGATCCAAGATGGTGCAGCTGGGACAAGTTCAGCAAGACGCACAGCAGGAGGAAACCCAGTGGCCAATGGACTTGGGGACCGGAGGGGTAGAAGTGGAGATAACGGAGGAGGACCCAGGAGCACTGTGTTTGAACTACAAGTTGCAGATATACCAGATGGTGAAAAACAACCACAGCTCATTGTGAAAGGCACATTGGATCGTGAGCAAAAAGACTCGTATGAGCTCGTCCTCAGGGTTCGAGATGGAGGGAATCCGCCACGCTCTTCCCAAGCCCTGCTCCGCGTCTCCATCACTGATGTGAATGACAACAACCCACAGTTTGAGAGGTCCACATATGAAGCAGAAATGGCAGAAAATGCTCCTCCAGGCACGCCTGTCCTCCAGGTCAGAGCCTCAGACCGCGACATCGGAGTCAACGGGCAGGTGGAGTACGTCTTTGGAGCGGCCACTGAGTCCGTCAGGCGACTCCTGCGGCTGGACGAGGCAACCGGATGGCTGAGCGTCCTTCACAGGATCGACAGGGAAGATGTGGCGCAGCTGAGGTTCACAGTAACAGCCAGAGACCGGGGTCAGCCGCCACGCACTGACCGCACCACTGTGATTTTGGCTGTCCGGGATGAAAACGACAACGTCCCAGTCGTAGAGATCCGAAAGATTGGACGGATCCCTGTGCGAGATGGAGCGGCGTTGGTACCAGAGAACGTTCTGGTGGACACGCCAGTAGCTCTGGTGCAGGTGTCGGACAGAGACCAGGGAGAGAACGGGGCTGTGACGTGCACGGTTGTAGGAGACGTCCCATTCACATTGAAGCCAGCTGGTGAAACAGCACTCCCACCCCTACCTGCAGATGAAGCCTTTGACAGGTAAGCCAAACCAAAGGTATCCAATCACAGCAAGTCACAGAAATCCATTACAACGGAAACCGATTATTGAAAAGTACTTTGTGAATTACTCTTAATAAAGTACTCTTAATAGTTACTGTAGTAGTGAACCACTAATAACCAGTCCCTGCCATGATGCACTACTTATCTTGAGGGGGCACAAAAATGCTAAGTAATGATGAGGTAATCATGAAGTAATGATGCATTTTAAATAATAGCTTGGTATAATGCACTATGTTACCTGAGGGGGGACTAAAACAACTATGTACATAATAAGCTAATAATATTTGAATATGTGCCATTAAGCACCTGATTCACATATACTGAGAACAATTAATTTAACACTGCTTATTTTTCATTAAGAAATTGGCCATAATGATTAGACACTGGTTCATTAAAGTGCCATTTAGCAATCTGTTGTTAAGTTACTACTATACAGTCCTCGATTCGGAGTTGTTCAGGAACTGTACATTGATTTGAAGATAGTATTCTGACTCGTTCCACTTCCTGTATAAAGTGTTACCAAATTAAAACTTAACTTCATAGACATACAGTACGTACAGTATGTTTGTTTTACCAGAGGCTGGTGCTGTTTTTTACCATATGTTTCCTGACCTTGACAACTACACATTCAGCATGGAGTTGATATAAGTCTCACCCACACTACAGCTTCAGGAGAAATTATTACATTTTCTGTTTTCCACTGAGAATTGAGAGAAGAGTGAAGTGTTGTTGCATGGATATTTCATTTAAGCTTGGTTCAAGTGGTGCCACTCATTCATTCAGTAAGGCTACAGAATAGTTTGAATGTCATACAATCTGTAAACTTTGAGCATAAATGTTCATTAAAGTCAAGGGTTTTAGACTTTCAGTAATATAATTACTCCAGTAGAGGCTGTAAATGTCAGTACTCTCCAGTCAACTGTAAAGATATTTCGTAAAGCTATTGAACGGAGGGAATGAGGGTAAGAGAGAAGGCCATCTTTGGATATCACTGCTGCAGCTTATCACACCTGAGCAATAACGCTGGTCGTTGTATTGACTGTAGGGCTGTCCTTGACTAAAGAAAGTATGAGTCAAAGTAATAATCATGAGACATCTTCAGCAGATTGATAAGTAGAAGTCAGCTATGACTGCAGTCATAGATGAAGATCTCATTAAAACAAGTGTGTTTGAAAGACTACAGGACATTAGAGCTAAAGTGATTAGTCGCTTAGTTGAGTCGTCAGTTCACAGAAAATTGACTATTTTGACAATTAAGTGTTTCGGTCATTTTTCATGCAAATATTCCAATAATTCTCTGGTCCCAATCCAGCTTTTCACATATGAGTTTGTGGCTTTGTTTTGTTTCAGATCAGTGTAATTTACCAACACGTTCTCATCCCAGCTCGTCAAATGAAGGATGCTTTGTCAGGACCCCTTGGCATCAATTTCTGACTGCACTGGTAGCCCAGCACGTCAAACTATTACGCTCCCTATGGTTGCCGTAAACATGTGGTTAACGTGAATTCACACAAAAACACATGCTTAGGTTTATGCAACAGAACCACTTAATTAGGTTTAGGTAAAAACATCACGGTTTAGCTTAAAATTAATATGTTTGTAAAGTGAAATTTTACATTGCAAACACAGACAAACAATACGCTGGATAAAAGCCCTACATTTGTTTGACCCATCCACTACCCCACCTGCCCATCTTATGTGCATTTTTTCACTCTTTAAACTGCATCATCCCACTCCTTAACAACTTTTTCTGAGCGTTTCATATTGACGGTTTGGGGTTTACATTGTAGTTAATTGAAAGCCTGGTACATCACATACAGACACTAAAGGGTGCCTTGTGCGTCGGTATCACATGCTGAAGGGTGTAACAAAGCATCCTCATTTGACGCCAAGGGAAATGAGAACGGGCTGAATCTACATATTATTTGCGCTTTGGATAGAGAATTGACAACATAAAAGTTTTAGGATGTCACCTTGGCTTCTATGAAATGAAATTTTCACCTTTTTCTGTCATTTTGTGAGCATATAATGGAACATTACTCATAAAAAGACCAACACAATGGCTACTGGTGAAATAGTTTTTGGTATACCAACACCCTGGTGACTGATAAATCAGCTGAGTAAAATGAAGCAGCACCAGTATGTTGTTTGACTATTTTGCCAACAAGATATATATTATTTTTGTCAAGGGTAGCATCCACATTCATTAAATGTATTTTTTAATTATTTTCACAGGAATAAGAAAAAATACTTCTTACATACTTCTGCCTTGCTGGACTACGAGGCCACCAAAGAGTACAGCGTTACCATTGTGGCAGTCGATTCTGGCAGCCCCAGTCTGTCCAGCAACAGCTCACTGATGGTGCGAGTGGTAGATATCAATGACCATGCCCCAACCTTTGCCCAGAGTGTTGTGGAGGTCCACTTTGCTGAGAACAACTCACCTGGTGAACGAGTCATCACTGTGGTAGCCACAGACGCAGACAGCGGCAAGAATGCGGAGATTGCATACGCTCTGGACCCTGCCGGTAACGGGCCATTTTACATAGACGCAGATAATGGAGATATCCGCGCCACCGGGGTTCTGGACCGCGAGCAACGAGAGAGGTATGAACTCCGGGTCATTGCCAAGGACAAAGGTACACCTTCTCTGCAAGGCTCTGCCACTGTTGTCATTCAGGTGACCGACCGCAATGACAACGCGCCAAAGTTTGTTCAGGAAATCTTTACATTCTACGTGAAAGAGAACCTGCTCGCCAACAGCCCAGTTGGCATGGTCACTGTGACCGATGCTGACGAAGGCGAGAACGCAGAGCTTAGTCTGTTTGTAGAGATGGATGGAGTCGATGAGAAGCAGACGGGAGAGAAGGCGGAAGGAGAAGCTGGCGAGAAAGAGCGAGAAGAGGTGTTTTCCATCGAGAACAACACAGGAACTATTTTCTCTTCTGCGTCATTTGACCGTGAAAAGCTTTCCACATACACCTTCCGAGTCCGGGCAGTGGATGGAGGGGAACCCCGCAAAACTGCCACCGCCACTGTCTCGCTCTTTGTGACAGATGAAAATGACAACGCGCCCTCCATCACCTCTCCAGCCAACGAGTCGTACACCCTCCTTCCACCCGCCAGCAGTGCCCGCACCATTGTCAGGACAGTAACAGCCATAGACTCAGACACTGGCCCAAATGCAGACCTCCGCTACGCCCTAGTTGGGGGGAATCCCTTCAGACTGTTTGAGATTGGCCACACCAATGGAGTGATCACCCTGGCAGAACCTCTGGAGCGCCGCCACCGAGGTCTGCATCGCCTGGTGGTCCGGGTCAATGACAGCGGAGCCCCGTCTCTTTGCGCCACCGCCCTGGTTCATGTCTTCATCAACGAGAGCTTGGCCAACGCCACCCTAGTGGATGCGCAGGTAATCTTTATATATATTTTTCACACTGATTTCAGCATCAGCAAATCAAAATACATGTAACTTGAATGACAGACATCTTAAGAAGATGAGGTAATGAATGCCACAGTGCTACGTTGGTGTGTGCAGACCTCTATTGTTCCACAGAGTTGGTAATGATAACCCGTTACAACCACAGTGAAGACATTGTCCTTTGATCCATTCAAATAACCGCCACTCTGATAACACAGTACAATGGAGGAGGGTTGTAATGACAATTGATTGTCACTGTTTAAACTAAACTTGTAAGAAGATTATTTTCTTGATAGAATGAGATAAATGCACAATTTCTACAGTCTGCATGGTGTTGCAATTTTCTAGCCATTTTTGAGGAAATAATTGTGTCTATATTTGTCCCAGATAAAGAAGCCTGTTTCTCTTTTGAAGGCTATTGGCAAAGCCTGCCTCTTTGTACTTTGAGTGTTCTCTGTCCAAAATGCATTCTTATAATGACTATGTGGTTAAAATAACTGTTATTACCGAAGTAGTCCTTTTTTATGGTACATTGAACTCAGAGCTGAGAGTATTAGGTGTGTGTGTTTGAGCGAGAGAGAGAGAATTAGGAGTGAGTGTGTTAGAGAGATAGAGAGAGAGATGGCCCTGTCCCAGTTTTGGCCTTTTAATACAGAATAGGTTGAAGTATGTTCATTTGAATAGAAGTTGTACTTTACTAGTGTCTCTTCACTATAGGCCTGAATATTGATGAGTTTTCATTGTGTTATGCAGCCCATTCTGAGCAGAACAGAAGTGGTCAAACTTACAGGAAAGTAACTGAAAAGCACTATAAACTTTAAATGAATAATGTTTACAGGGGGAATAAAGTGAATGTGAAATACGTGTGGTTTAGATTAGGGTTGGCTTGGGAGACCCACACTGAAATGAAGAGGTAATTGACTCAGAGACATTACTGCAGATACCAGAAATAACATTCAGTTCAAATTTATCCTATGTTACACTGGCGGAAATCTTTCTCTCTTCTCTGCCCTTGTTGTATTAATCAAATGAATTTCTCATTATGCTTTAAAAAATGTTCAACTAAGCTATAAATGCTGGCAGGTGATAATTACTAAAACTTGGTCGCTGGTGTGGGCAAAGTCATTTGTATTGACGAATAGTTAAATCGCCTCAGTGGCCTTGTGGTTACAGTGTTGGCCCTGAGACTAACAGTCTGTGGTTTTTAAAACCCAACTCGAAACTTGGTTTTGAACACATTCTCACATTTTCTTTTAGGAAAACATCTTCAATTGTCAGATCTGCGTGTGCAGCATGACGTAAACGGTGTGAGCCGAAGCTCAGACATTTAAGAGGAAAAGAGAAAAAAAGGCAGAAATCTCAAATAAATGTGTCAAATACAGATGTGTGTCGGTACACATCTTTAAATACATTCTTAGGCCCCTCTTGTATGAGAACACACAAAAATGTTTCACTGCACTCTGTGTAACTAACCTGTATGAAAAAAATCAGCCGCAGATTGTGATCTCCGAGGACACCGTACAGTGCAGATGTTTCTCTACTGCAAACTGTGCATGTTATGATTTTGTTGTGTTGTGTTTCAACTCATCTAAAAAAAAAAAAAAACACAAGCCCCTTGGGGGGGTCGGGGGGTGGATAGGATTTCCAAGTGCATAATGTAAACTTTAGCTTGATTTTTTTATTTTCAGTGATGTTACCGTATAGCTATTCTCGACAGTAACGTAGCAACTAAAACAACACCGTGCTCCGCGTGCCCCTTGAGTTCTCGATATCTTCGACACTTAAAGCTAAATCTTGTGTTTTGGCAGGAGAAGTACACATCCTGCATTACCACAGCCTGAGAGTTTTGACTCACCTCATATGGAGGCAACTTGGCGTCCAAAAAATGTTCTTTCATTGCACACATTTCATTTGTTTTTGTGTAACAAGGACGAACAACTGAGCACAGCTAGGAGGTGTAGTATTTGAGCACTAGCCAGTGTGTAGAACACCTCATAAATGTAAGGCTGTCACGTAAGAGTAGAATGTAAAGTACAAATTGAACAATCAAGGGGGTTGAGGATTAGTACAGAACACTTGGTAAGTGGTCGAACAATGGTGTTGACAGGTGGAATTAACCGCAGTGTGCCTAAATGACAGAGGCTGTTGAATCGAACAATAGGGTGTAATATGTCCAAGCCGGTATAAAAGCCGTCTTTGATTACAATATGCATAGTTTAGTTTGATTGTATGGAGGAACTTGGCGAGAGTAATTGAGTAGAAGTCATTGAAGAGAGAATACCTCCATCTCATAATGAAGTCAAACTGAGTGGTGGATGGATGCCAGATGTAATTAGGGAAGGAAAACGTCTGCTACTGCTGCAGCGCCGCGGCAGAAAATGACTCCAGTCTTTTCTGTCCAACAGTACTGGGTGAACCACATGTTGGGTAATTAGCTACAATATGATACTGCAGAGTTTGAGCTAGACGAAGAAGGAATTAGAGCTAGCTCTACATGGCTGTCATTTATGAAACTCTAAGGTGCTTTGTACATTGCAAGTGCACTGTATTGTGATCTGATTAAGGCTCTTAATGATGATATTTTCCCATTCTTACAATTTGTGTTTCATCTCTGATCTTTATTTAATCTTGAAATGGGGGTTTTCTCCCTGGTTTTAAATATGTACAGTCAGCTTTCTATGAATATGAATAATAGCTAAGGATTACCAAACTGCAGCTCTCTGTTCTGGCTGTGAATTCATTGAGCAACGACTGAGATCAGTCACTCGGGTCAATAGCGTGGTCAGCAGAGAACTCCTCATCTTGGTCGCAGCATCGGCATCTGCAGTGACGTGCAGATAACGGTGTCCTCGGAGAGTGGAGCAGATAGATGGTGGTGTTAAAGCCCGGCCAGAACAAAGCTCATGCAGCAGAATGGCAAATTCCACTGGGAGTTTGGGATGCGTCAGAGGGATGTACTCGAAGCGCGGCGGTAGAGGTGGCTGCTGCGCTTATCCTGCTGAACGCTTAAAGGCCTAGTGTGTGCCTACACACACATACAGTATACACACCTGCACTTGGACTGCTATTCATAGCTTGCGCTCGGCATGTGTCTCGACTCACGACTATACAGTACACGCTGCACTTTCTAATGCCTCTCTGTCACTAACACGCTCCCAACACAAACTTGGCTGCTCTGTCACATAGTATATGGCACTGCATCGCTATTTTCTCTCTGTTGCATTGCACACACAATACGGCAGACAGTGCCGGGATGCGCTAAGCCAGAGAGATGCCCAGCAGAATGAGAATGGAGAGGAATACTGCAGGCAAAAAGAAGAACAATGGGGCTGAGGGGAGAGCGGAGCCTGGCGGAGAGAGGCCCTCTGCAGTGGAAGCAGGATAATGGAGAAGAACCAACACAACTCACTCAAAAACAATGAAACTTAACCCAGAGATAGATGGTGATGAAACAATGAAATATAACACAGCCCTATTCGTAGCTTGGGGGTAACGAGAAGCGAAAGTGAGTAATGTGGCTCTATATGAGTAAGCCTAATAATGTGCCTTGGATAATGTAATAATCAAGTTGCACAGCGCAGTTGTGTGAGCAGCACTCTCTGGAGTAATACTCCAGGTCATACTGTAGTTATTTTATTTGGTTATTGCAAAGCATGGAGGCTTGAATATAACTCTCACCTTCACTTTCTGTCTCCCTCCTGCTCATTCCTGCAAGCTTTATTACCCACCGTTCTTGAGGCACCAGGGATTACACGAGTATATAATTTCCAGCCTTGACAGGCCAAAGGAATTGTCGTATGAGCTCCGAGACGAGGTGTCAGGGCTGCAGAATGAGTTGTCTCACTAACAGACAGCTTACACACACTGTGTGGGCTTGTGTAGGTGCATGGTGTGTGTGTGTGTGTTTCTGTATTTTGTCTGGTCTCTGCATAATGATTCTCCCAACATAGCTGCTATCTATTGATTAGATATATTCAGATTCATGACCCTGCCCCGTATTACCAGGAGGGCTCTGCAGTCCAGAACTCCACAGCCTCGTTGTCTCCTGTAGGGCAGGGCTCCATAACCAGTAATGGCTGTGTTTGTGCTTCAGCATTACCCACTTTCTTGTAATGATCCTTTTATTAGTGTACAGTCGCAGAGCATGTGTGTGTGCGCGCATTCAGCCATTTGCAGTACGTGTGCTCATAATGGAAGATCACTATTATTTGTCTCTTCTGTCTCAAATACAGAATACTGTAAGTGTAATATAAATTGATCAAAATGGACTATTGTGGATTTGTGTCGCATCAGATAAAACTGTTCTTCTTAACCGAACAACAACCTCAAAACCTTAAGAGACAGAAAGAAAATAGCTCTAAAAATGACTCCACAGAGGACACATATTTACAGTAGCCTTCTATCTGTCTATCCGTCCAATTCTCAGTGCAAAAAATTGTGATTGCAAATCCTTAACAAATCCACGCCTACGCTATCGTTTACAATAGGGACATTGTTCGTTGATGAGACAGTAGATGTGTTGGTGTTCTGGGGGATATAGTCATAGCATGTCTGCTGCCTTTATTTGCACATTTATCGACTGTTTCTCCTACTTCTCCTCTCCTAACTGTCCCTGACCCTGAAGATTCCTTTTATTCTTTTAATCAGCTTTAAACTGCATAATCCCATGCATTTCCTGCACCAGTGCAGATGATGTGAGATCACAAGTGGAGAATTACAGGCGCAACTTTAAATGCTGCAACTAGGAAGCAAGAGCAATTATATATTTAGTGACATTCTGTGTGTCTGGGAATAATAGAGAAGCTCCCCCACTAAAACACGGTGATGAGTTTAATTAAGTGGAAGATGCTGTTTGATGTTTCTCTGTGGCTCACACCCACTGTGTCATCTTTTATCGTCGCTCTACTTCTCATTTACGGTTTGTCTCTTCTTGTTGCTTTTCCTCCTTTACTCTGCGTCTCCTTTCTGTCTTGTTCCTCTCCTCTCTTCCTCTCACCCCAGGTGGCCCGCAGTCTGATGGCGCCACTGTCGCTGGACATTGCAGGGGACCCAGACAGCGAGCGCGCATTAGGGAAACAGCGCCTTAGCGTAGCCATCGGCGTCCTGGCGGGGGCCGCGGCGGTCATCCTGGTCATCCTGCTTGTGGTCACAGCTCGGCAGTGCGGCGCTCAGGGCAAGAATGGCTACGAGGCTGGAAAGAAGGAACCGGAGGAGGACTTCTTCAGTCCTCCGGGGGCTCAACCACAGGCCGGCCGCAGCAGGGGATCAGACCGTGGACGCAAACCTCGACGGGACAAACGCAACGGAAGCGGCAGCGGTGCCACTGCGGGAGGAGGGAAGGCTGACAGATCGCTCTACAGCGGCATAGTCACAGTCAACGGACTGCGCCGGCACGCCAATGACGACGACGAGGAGGATTTGAGCAGTGCTAGCGAGCGCCTGGCAGCCCGCTACTGTGCTATGGACGGTGACCCCGGCAGCCCGCGGATGGGCGGCGGCAGGAGGCACCAGTCAAGCCCAGATCTGGCCAGGCACTACAAATCCAGCTCACCTCTCCCCGCAGTGAATCTACAGCCCCACTCCCCCCCAGCTGAGGGCAAAAAGCACCAGGCGGTCCAGGACCTGCCTCCTTCCAACACCTTTGTGGGCAGCGGGGGTTGTGTGGGGAGCGCCGGGTCCAGCAGCAGCAGTAGCGGGGGCAGCGGCAACGCCGATGCCATGTCCCTGGGATCTGACCAGTGCTCAGAGTATGGCTGCCAGACTGGGAACAAGTACAGCAAACAGGTAGGAGCTCTGACTTAGTCTCTGTGGATCCACAATGTTTTGTTTTAGCTCTGGGACGCACTGATATTTTTCAGATGGATTTAAATCTCACTCAGCTCTTTATGACACTTTGCTCACTCTTTGCCTCCTGATCTCCGTCTCCTCCTCTTCCTTTATCTCTACTTACTCACGCAGCTGCTGACAAACTTGTCCACACACCCCGTCGCTAACGTCTAAACACCATTTTATCTCCACAAAGTCGCTGACAGTGTGTGCACACACCCGCACGTGCACGCGCTTGTGTGTCAGCATCCTAAGCCTGTGAGGGGTGTGACAGTACCCTGTTGTCAGAGCATGTGTGCGCTCCGTGTCAAACATCAGCCCTCTGTTTAGCAAGATCTAATGCAGGGGACATGACTCAACCCCCTACTGAAGCTGAACAATATGCGAATGTGCATTTGTGTATACATGCATGGCTGCGTGTCTGTAACACATGCTTACCCTCGGTATAAACCCCTGAGGAGTTCAGTTGGAGTAAGGACACAGAGGGGGTGGGCGAGCAGTTGCTTCCAACAGGGTAATTGGTCATTTCGTGTTTCTGTGTCTCTTGTCACACTGTTATTTTTCTTCCATTTAGCATATATGTTTATTCCGTAAGCAATATTAGTTGTACTGATTACGGATGCGCCGGTTGTGGTGTTTGCTTGAGAAGCTGCAGTTAAAAGCTGAGGTCCTGCTGACAAATAAATACTGCATAGAGACGGTCGCTCACCCCTCCACCCACACACACACACACACACACACACACACACACTCTCACACTAATACACGCACACAGGCACCATCTATCATCTTGGACACACTGACACAGCAGGGTCTCCCTAGTCCATGCCGACTGCTCCCAAGAGTGACGTTTGAGTGACAGCTAACCCTTCTTAAAGGGGCGGCGTCTCATTTTCCTTGACGGACAGCTCTACATTTATCCTCCCCGTGGTGAAAAAGTGCTGATGTGGTCATTAAAAAGGAAGGAGAGGAGCTTCTTAGGCTAATCAATTCATACATAGGCTCTCTGATCCTGCTTCACACACACATACACACACACACAGGAATGTGCATGTATCTGCACGCGTGCACACACACACACACACACACACACACACACACTCCAGAGGTTAATCCATTACGAAGTCAATCCTCTTAATCTGCCGTTCCCAGGGAAAGAAAATGCTTACTGGGAGAGTTTGGTCTTCATGCTTACGTGCACTCAAAACATGCCAGCACACATACGGAGACACGTAGACACACAAACTGACAGCGTAATGAATTATTGATCGTATGGGGTAATTAACTCCTCTGCTGCAGTGGAGTGCCCCCCCCCACACACACACACACACACACACACCCACAATAACAAAAAATTGCCCAGCAGCGAGTGGTGTCATACACAAGTCTGTCTGTGTGTATGTGTTGAAGACTTTGGGTGCTTCTGCGTGACTGCGTTCACTTATGTGTCAAAATTTGTTAACTTAAACAGTTTGGCGACATGAGCAGGTTTGTGTTGGTGGGTGCCTGTCACTGCGCTTGAGGGACTGCTTATTTCACGAAGGCATACGTATTTTGTATGTGGGTGCAGTGCAAGTGAGAGATAGACTCAGGGAGTAATAGGTGGCGAGTATGTGCCAGATGTAGGAACTGGGACGCTGACAGAATGTGGAATAGCATTAGATCAGGAGTGGGAGAGAATTATTGGAGGTTAGGAGGGGAGGAAGATGGGAGTAAACCAGAAGGGGGGGAAGGGGGTAAAATTTCAAAGCTACTTTACTGGGTCAGTGAAAACTCCAAAAACTGTTCATTTGAAGTCAGCACATCATCAGACCAACTACGGTGCTCCAAATAGGAAAAAAAAAACGAATGAAAAAAAGTAATAAAAACTGGGCTTCATGGATGACGAGGAAGATTGTATTAAAGAGGCACGATGAACATGATAAAACAGCAGTCCTTTTTTATTCAACGTTGTTCACCGAGGAGAGGGAAGTGGAAGGATATCCATATCAATGGGCATGATTGAATAAAAAAATGAACCGCAGAGGAGGGGAAGCTGAACAGGAAGCGAGGGGTGAAGATATGGAGAGAGAGGGGCAGTAATGAGCGAGTATTTCCAGCATTGATTAACCCTCTGAGGTCCACCATAGACATGCTTTTGTCCTTTTTAGGGGGGGACTGTGGGTCTTTAGGGGGAGATAGCAGGTCAACAGTAGATGTCACATTGAAGTGGTGTACATCATCTGAAAGCTGGGAACCTGAAGATTAATTTGAGAAGTTGTTCTAGTCATGACTCATAAGTATAAATGAGTCAAATAATTAATTAATTAATTAAAATAAATAGTCAAAGTGCATAAGAGCTTAGTACATTATGACAGAAGTACATTCCCATACTCACTTATGCCTAGTAAGTCAATTTTGGGGTTGATGGCATTTATTATACAGATTTGGTGCTAAATTTGATAATTTTTTACCACTCAAGAATTAATAAAATCAATTATCAATAATCCCTCCAAAAAAAACACATTAAGGCACTAAAACCTTGAGGAACGCCATAGAAGTCCCATGCTGTGATCTTAAAAACATTTTAACATTTTTGAGATTTCTGCAAAAATTACAGAATTTTTTGGCAAGTGGATGGTGAGCTCTTCTGGGGTCTCAGAGGGTTAATCTGTCAGTTATTTTCTCGATTAATTGATTAGTTGTTTGGTTTATAAAATGCTGGTAAATGTGAAAAATGTCGGTCAGTGTTTCCAAAGATGACGTCCTCAAATGTGTTATTTTATCCACAACTCAAAGATATTCAGTTTAGTGTCATAGAGGAGTAAAGAAACCAAAAAATATTCACATTTAAAAAGCTGGACTTAAAAAAATCTATATATTTTGCTTTTTGAATAAAGAAATTACTCAATTACCGATTTAGCGATTATCAAAATAGTTCAATTAATGAATTCAATATTTGACAACTAATTGATTAATCGTACATATGCTGTATCGATCTATCTTCAACAGCTTATCCCTATTAGGGGTCATGGGGGGCTGGAGCCGATCCCAGCTGGCACTGGGCGAAGGCGGGGTTCACCCTGGACAGGCCGCCAGTCCATCGCAGGGCACATAGAGACAGACAACCATTCACGCTCACATTCACACCTACGAGCAATTTAGAGTCATCAATTAACCTAAACTATGTGTCTTTGGACTGTGGGAGGAAGCTGGAGAACCCGGAGGAAACCCACACTTACACTAGGAGAACATGCAAACTCCACACAGAGGGGCCCCAAGCTGGATTCGAACCTGCGACCCTCTCGCTGTGTGGCGACAGAGCTAACCACCACACCTATATACTGTATATAAAAGCATAAAATAAAAAAGTATTAATCTCCAAATAGCCCATGAAGTAAGGAATAATCCCATGACCTTATTCACTATTCATATTATTACTTGTTCTCATACGGCTTTCACTGTTTGTTGTGTGCGTCAGCGGTTTTGTCTTGGACGCTGAAACTAGGCAGATGGAGACAGACAGACAGCTTTGGATACCTTCGAATGTTTCTCACCAGAGCTTTGAAGCCCAAAAAATGGTATTCAAGACAGCATTAATTAGTACCAGTATGATACCCAAGTTTCAGTACAGACTGGAAAAAGCTACTTTTTTAGATACCTCTGTTTCTCTACAAAAAAAAACCTTTTTGCTTCATATAACAAAAGAAGCAAAAGTTGTGAAATACGCGATGAACCCTGTAGTGTCAGTTTGCTGGGTGATTCATTCGTCTGTGCTTTCTCTGCAGGTGATCGTTAGAACACCTGAGGGTGTTCCCATTTTATTTAAGTCTGGCTGCAGCCGGCAGCCGGCTCTCTGGCTGACCCTCCATCCTGCTGCTGCTGCTGCTGCTGCTGCTGCTGCTGCTGCTGCTGCTGCTGCTGCTGCTGCTGCTGCTGCTGCTGCTGCTGCCTCTCTCCATTTTGGTTTGGTTACGCCGCTTTAGTTTCACACTTTGCTCTTATGCACCTTTTCAACACCCACATCATCTGAACACAAGCAGAAAAATAAATTAAGTCTAAAACGAGCAAACGTGTGATTTGAAACAGTTCATATGCAATAATAAATGAGTCAACAAGTCTACAAACATTTGGTACTTAGTTTTTGATACTCGCAGACTCATTTCGGTACCAGACAAGTATTGAGGTTCAATACCCGGGCCTAATGCAGATGGAGAAAGTGTAAAGGAGAAGGTTGTGCTTCCAAGTAGGGAGAGAGAGAGGAGGAGAGGGAGAGGTCTTTTGGGTGGCAGCCAGAGTGAGAGTGGACTGCTGAGATGTGGGTCATCAGGATACCCGTTGGCATCAGGACACATTAATGATCACAGCACTCACATGGCACTGCAGTCAATATGGGCAAAGTGGCCTCGTTCTACCCTCTAACCGCTACCACACACACATAACACCCACACTCCACCGCAAAACTGTTTTCCCTGTCTGCTGTCCTCAATCAACCACAACAAAGGTCACAGCGGTTGTTTGATCTCAGCCTTTCTGTTTCAGTTTTGTCAAGTTTCGATCTTCTACTCTTCTTTTTACTGCAGCGTCTCGATTAGCACTTTTGACTCCCACCGTGTTGTCCTTCTCTGCCGATCTCCCGCTTTCTTGTGCCACATGCGTGGCCATAAATCTAAACACCCAACCTCTGCTACCTCTGAGTCTTCCAGTGCACCACACTGACCTCTGGGAATGAATCGACTCAGCGTTTTCAGTAGTGCGACTTCTTCTTTTACTGTAGTGAGCACTTTCTCTCCCTGGACCCAGCATGTGTGTGGGGGCGGGTGAGAGCGTGGTGCCACGGAGGCTGAATCGAACCACACGCACACACACACACACACACACACACACACACACATCCAAAGTCTAATCAATGCACCGCTAACAAGGCCAAGACTGCAGTAGAAACAGGTGGGTTGACTGCGCAGTTTTTCTTGTGAGCATTACTCAGTTTCACAATGCGTTGTGAAGGTCGCATTGCCACGGCGTTTTGACACAGCAAGGACAGGCAATGGAGATAAGTTTGTGGCGAATAGGACTCATCTGGCCTCTCTCGTCCATCTAATTGGACTGTATGGACCGGCGCTGGCTGAGAGATTAGGTCTACTGGATTATAAAATTGAAAAGCAGCTTTTCATTTCAACGAAATCCCTCCAGGATTAAATATGATGAGCGTCTGTCATAGACTCACACTCACCCCTCTATGCAGTCGGGCTCGCCACATGAACACATCCACACACACACCTCCTGTGATGCAGCGCGCATTAGGGTCGTAGAGGTGAAGGCACTGTCAACCAGAAGCCCAAACACACACACCTCCCTTTCTTATTCTCTCTCTTACACACACACACAGACACACACACACACTGTAATCGACCCGTGACCCCTGTCATGATGATACCAACGCACTGATGTATTTATTAAAAGCCACCGCGAGTTCAGGTCACGCAGCCGACCATATGCTCACTGGGGTAAGTAGACGGGGAGGTGAGGAGGTGGGGGTAAACGAGAGGTGAGAAGGACGAGGTAACCAAAGCGGGGATCACCCGACAAGCCAGACTGAAAACTGATCTAGTGACCTGGAGACAAAGACGGAGGGGAGGGGACGGGTAGGAGGTGAGAGTCAGTGGGCATCAGAGAGGGAACATGAGCTAGGGAGAGAGAGAGTGAGGGAGGTATAGATGACGAGAGGAGATGAAGAGAGGTTCAAACATTACGGGAAAATGGAGACAGACGTGTGTTTGTGTTAGATGTTCGGCTGTAGCGGTGGAACACATGCTTACCCTGTAAATATTGATTTTCCACTTGAACAAGATCGCATGGATACGTCACAAATATGCTGTGTTTAAAAGTGCATTTCAGTTCCATTGGTAGTTAAAGGACCAGTGTCGTTTTGGGGGATTTATTAGCAGAGATGTATATATTGTTCATCACTATATTTTCATTAATGTACGGTATAATCACCTGAAACTAAGGGTTGTGTTTTCGTTAGCTTAGAATGAGCCCTTCGTATCTACATATGGAGCAGGTCCTCTTCAAATTGAAAGATTTTCAATTTTCATGTTACCTGAGGAGCCTCAGAGTGCAAAACCGGGGTAAATCTAGTCGCCGTCGGACTTCTGTTGCTTCGAAAGTAGTGTTATTATGGTAAGGATGACCTCTGACCAAGGCCAATGGCATTACCATGGTTTTGCACTCTGCACCTCATGTTACCACTCCACACGGGAGGAGTGAGCGAAGGGGTACTCCTGCAACCACGCCACTACCAAATCCTACGCACCGTACCTTTAATATTTTTGATATTTATATTTCTGTCACATACCACATTTTTTTATGGTTCACGTTCTCTTCATAGCTGCACCGTGGTTTGGTCTGCACTACAGTTCAGTTGGCAGCATTCATACTCGCCTAAGTGAATAAACTCACCAGAGTTGGACAAAAAAATAAATCTAACTCAAGGTCGCATCTCACAGTCTTCCTGAGTGGATTGAATTTGCTCAGTTGTCATGGAGGTGACCTAAGTACGGGACTTCTGTGAGATTGTAAGAGACTTAACCCATTCACTTCATCACCAGATTTCATTTCAACTGCACCAAATGTTGTAGATGAGAACACCCTACGACAACTTGCCTTTATTTTTTACCTTTATTTTCTTCTGATTTACGTGTGTGAGCTACACTGACTGTGTACTGAGCTCTGAACTGCTGTCAAAATCTGTCCGATTGCACAGGAGTGAGTGCAGGAAAAGGAAAAGGACTGCAGCATTCACGACACGATCTCACCCCAACTCGTCAAATATGGCAGCTTGGTCAGTGGCACTACGCTTCCCAACTATGACGCTCTAAGTACCCCTCTAGCACCAGTTTTTGGACCACTCATTACATGCCTTTTTCAAAATAAAAATAAATACTGTGAAAGTATTGAAACGCTCGATCCACAGAGAAATATACACAGCTCGTATTTGTGATGTCACAAATCTACAATATGATAGACCATTTCAAAGTTTTAAACATAAACTTTCTAGATGTGTCCCAGTTTATTTCCGGTTACAGTGTATGTGAATGACATCAGCTAGCAGGAAGTAAACATGGACCCGAGCTGCTGCATGGCAACGCTATTGCGTTGCAATTCTGTTTCAGACAGAAGGTAAATATGGGCATATTCAGACAGACAGCACCTAAACATAAAACATAAAATCCAGGTATGAACCTGAAAATAAGCGTAATATGAGACCTTTAAGGACCAAAACTACTTGGTTAGGTTTAGGCAACAAAAGTAGTTAGTTAGGCGTAGGAACAAATCATTTTCAGGGTTAAAATAACAATGCTTCTCATGTAAGTGGCGGTAGTAAAGTACAGATGTGGCGTAACAAAACTACAGTAAACCCTCAACATTTAATTAGTGTTTTTTGTACCTCTCCACCCACAGCTGCCACCAATACGTGGACTTCCTCACTCTTTATACTACATCTGTTGCTCTGAGTGTCTAATAATGATGCGGATGGGTTTACGATGAAGTTATTTGAAAGCCCATTGAGTCTCGCTAAAGGGTGCCCCAGTGGGATGCCAAGGGTTGGCGTTCACTATTCGGCCTTAGTAGACAAGACGCAAGTTTAAATGTCCTCAGTTGGATGAAAATGAGACCCCAGAAATTACACTTTGGTCGTCCTCACTTTAAAGGTTTTGGGTGATCATAATAGCATGTTAAGGTAAAGGTAAAGGAAAGCATGTAGTGGCGAGGGTTGAGGTTAGTTTTAGGAGTCGTGGAATGAAAGTCCTCAAAAAAATGTGTTAAATCAAAGATGTGTGTGGGTGTTTCTATGTGTGTGAGCTCAGGACAAAGATAGAGAGACAAAGCGCAGGGAGAATCAGAGGGAGTGAGATTGCGGCAGGCAGAGGGAGAGAAATTGTCTGTTTCCTCACACATCAAGGTCACCCAAAGCTAGGATGTGATTGGAAGTCCCCTGTCTGTCTTGGCTGTTTACCACGCAAGATAATACAGACAGGCTGTTCAGCTGATAATGTTACTGTGTTAACAACTCCTCCCTTCAGCTTTTGTTTCAAGCTCTGTGTGAAATGGCAGGAATGTGGGAATGTCATTCCGACGCACACGCGCAGACAAGCCGAGGCAAAGACACGCACAGCAGACGCTGTCTGACGTGTGATTTTAACACACACAGACATGCCCAGTGAAACACACTCTTGTGTGTACATAATAGCACATAATTACACACCATCCCAGATCCTAATGCATATACGAAGTCTGATAAGAATATGATGACACACGAGTGGGGAGTAAAGTTTTTCCAGCTCTTACATCAGTTTCTTCTTCCATTCCCTCTGGATCGAATCACATACACAAGCCGGGGCACACTGTCTCCTAGAATCACACACATCCGTGGAGGCTCACAAACACACACTCTCTCTTAACTCCCTGACACACACACTCAAACACACACAAAGACCTACATAGCAAGCCCCTCGCTGAGATGCTTCCTTTTATTTGCTTCTTGAAGACTCTGCTCTGTATTGAACAGCTCTGCATTCAGCTCATCTGCCTTCCAGCATTACCTTAATGGCTGTCTGTGGGTTGAGCAATTTTACCCAATATTGCTAAACAAAAGCTCTCTTTCTCACACTAGACAGGGATTCAAGACAGCTTAGTATCCCTGTGACTGGTTTTATCCACCTACACAAAGGAATCTTCAGTGCATTAAGTGGTATTGAGTCGGGTTGAATTAAAACGACTTGAATGGATTTTGAATTGAACCGAATTGGACTCTCGGCCCAGCTCGGCTCAATTAAATAATTCAAATTGTGTGGAACTGAGTCGGATTGAGTCAACTAAAATTGAATCAAACTGAAGAGAGGTTAACTGAAGTGAAGGTAACGGATGCTGCAGGAATCGGTGCAGAGCAGTGTTGTAGTACTCGAGATGGAAAGTCTCGGAATCGACCGCGTTTGTACTCGGTCTTGTCTCGGTCTCAGACAAAGAGGACTTTGGATTTTATCTCAATACCACGATTGCCCAGATTATCAATAAATGGCCTGTTTATTGTCTGATTTCTCTGTTAACATCATTACTGTGATTGAAAACAAATGAAAACTCCTGCATAAAAAAACTCACCTCTACAATGCCTTTACACATATATACTGTATACAGTACATATATACACACACACATATAGGCCTATATGACAATAAGAGGTGAATGAAGAGGTTTTTATGGGAATGTAGAGTGCCTATGGTTTTCATGTTCCACGCATGCATTGTGGGACACCCACTGGTCTGGTCTTGGTTTTGACTTGGTCTCAACCCCTCAAGGTCTTGGTCTTGTCTGAGTCTCGATACACGCTGGTCTTGGTCATGATTTGATCTTTAGGTGGTCCTGACTACAACACTGGCACAGAGGGCAGTATTGGAGTGATTTCTATCATATCTAGTGGACTGACATAATGTTGTCAGCTTCATTATGTTGAGATGTGCTAAAAACTTGTTATCTTAGTTTTATAAGCTGGTAATTTTACATTTGTTGCTGTAAACTCTGCTCTGACACCCTGCCTCACCTCCGCCCACCAGACAATCAATGCGCAGCAAACACTTCATGTTACAGTAACCCCGCTGATCCCCGAACTCCCTCGGCTGGTATAGTTTTACAGATTTATATGTCACATGTGGAAGGTGTATTTCAGTAAATGGTGAGGTCTTTACCTGGTTCTGTGACATCATTAGTTAGACATCTATGTGGGATTTTGTAGCTAACGACAACTAGGGCTGTGAACAAATATTGTAAATTCAAATGTATATTTGAATAGTATAAAAAGCAGATATTTGAATATGAAAATTAACATTTTATTGTGGGAAAAAAACAACAACAGTAGTACCGTGGCTGTGGGCTAGACGTGCACTGAATGCACCACGTGTTGGGAGTCACACAGCTTTACTTTCATAACTGACAATGACGTTAGGTCAAGCTAAATGAGGAATAATTCAACAATAACCGTAATGATGGCAGAGAGCTTGGCTGCAGAGAGAGTGACAGGACATCCGAACAGCAAGACCAGCTGTGCACCTGGTAAACGGACGGATGCGTTATATTTGAATAGTTCGAACCTGCAGTATGTGGTTTTGTAGAATGAGCATTTGAACATTTTTGGCCAATATTGACGGCCGTAACAATAACCATTGGTGGTTCAGCAGCTCCAAGCGACCTGTTAAATGTCCACCGCTCAGTGTTGTCTTTAAAAAGAAGACCGCCTAGTAAACCAGGAGCAGACAGACACTTGCACATTATTTATTTTTTTACTTCGCAAGTTTTTAATTGAGTTTTCAGCCATGGAACTGAATGCACCAATATGCAAGAGAGTATACAGGCAGGAACCTAATGTTCAGACTTCAAAAAATGAAGCCCCCAAGCACATGCAGAGCTGAATGTCTAAACTAACAAAACAGACTTTACAGGTACAAACTTAAACTTGTAAAATTCTGATGTAAAGAAAAACTATATTTTCAAGCACATTGTGATGAATGATTGAATATCCCATAGACTAGTCGCCTGCACCGTCTGCCTCTGAACTCATCGCTCTGTAACTCATCCAATAAAAACGTGTCTCTTTCCAACCCTCCATCCCCAATGTCTGTCTGCTCCCCCCTCCCACCACACACACACACACACACACACACACACACACACACACACACACACACAATCCTCCTCCGTCTGTCTTGCCTCTGATTGATCTCTCTGTTCTCCCTAAGTGGTTTCATCTCTTTTCATCACTCTCCATCTGGACCCATCTTTTCAAAACGTGTTTTTTTAATGGATCCAAACTTTTTTTTAATGACACTTAATAGTTTCTTTAAATTTTACAAATGGCTCGTAACAACCCTCATCTCCCCTTCTTCCTCTGTTTCAGACCCTTAGTTAAAGTCAGTTTTAATCTTTGCTTTTCATTTTTTCCGATTGGATAAAATTAAGCATGCTACCAAGGAATGAGCCTAAGGTGTGAATATCTGCACTGTGCAATATGGTTTATGCATTTTTGCTACTGGCGAATCGGAGCACAGTTCTCGCCGGATATCAGCTTATTAGATCTTGCATGAGTGTGAAAGACTGGCCCTGGTAGTGCTGTAGTCCAAAGCCAATGTTTTTGCCCCAGGCATGGTGTAGCCATCTGTTTTAGGATTGTTGGTGGAATATAGATAAATCGGAAGATCAAGATGGAGATAGAGGAAGAGACATAAAATGAGTGGAAGAGGAGAAAAGAAATTCCTGGTCAGTACCCTTGGCTTAGAAAAAAGCGGGTGGTGGAGGAGGAGGAGGAGGAGGAGGAGGACGGGTTTGGGGTTATGAGAGCTGGGCAGGGACATGAGGAGGAATAAGGCAACTGGGGGGGGGGGGACAATGCTTCAGTGAGTGGTCGGGGGAGATGTGAATCTACAACATGAGAATGTGTTCTTAGGTATCGCCTAGGGGTGGGAAGCTGATGGAGGGAATGGAGAGGGAGGAGATGGAATAAAGAAGATAGAAATGAGGTATAAGGGTCAGAGGAAGACAGGGAGGAAAGGGGGCGGGCTTCACTCAGCGAGTAAATCCAGCTCAGACTCTTCGGGCTATTTTGGTGCGAGCGTGTGAGAACGAGAGCTTTCTACCTGCCCTATTGAAGAAGTTACATAAATGTGAGTGGGCCGGCCTGCAGCGATGCCCCATATTATACCACATTCAATGTATGTGTGCGTGTTGCGATCCTTGTTCAGCCCCATTTGCCTGTTCATGTCTGAAATAGACTAGATAAGAGACGCCCACCTATACATGCACACACATATACACAGGTAGACCTGAACTGCAACAGCTAGCCGGTCAGGCCCCTGGAGAGAAATCCCCCCGGTGCCTTCAAACAGAGGCGTTAAAATAGTTTGACCTGTTTGACACACACATACTCGCCCGGACTACATAATCACATGCTCCCACCGCACTGCTCTTAACTCTCTCGCGTGGCCACTATCATCCATAATATGTAAGATAACAATTTTCAGCCGTCCACACACAGACACTCCCCATCCAAAACACACTGAACTCTGATGAATTAAACTGCTCTTTAAATCAATGGCTAGTACAGCACAGTAATGGCACAGCTTTACAGTGAAGCCAATTCTTAATGGGTCAACGCTGCACAGGTACAAGTCAGACATGCATTATTTAAGAGGTGTGTTCTCCTGTTTCACATATACGGAGATATGATGAAGATGGCAACTAACAGCACTTGAGAAGAAAGGGAAACCAGCAAAAACAAAACACCGCACTCTTATTGAACGTTGACTCAGACACACCAACTTAAACACAAGCGCACACAGAAAAAAAAAAAGTGTAATCAAAGTCATGCAAATCTATCTTCCAATTAGAGGCCCAAACAGGTTTCCGTGGGGATGAAATGGCATCCTCTAATTGGCTGGATAAAAGAATGCTCACATCGGAGCCGACAACCTGAGAGGGCTCGGAAAATATACACATCCCCGAGTGCATGCATGCATGCATACATACACGCGGTGTAAGTGGGGATCACCGGCAATTTATGCATGGCTGGGGGAGTCACACACAGTATCACCAGTAAGATGAGAAGCAGGGATAGAGTGTGTCGACACAGATATGGCGTATTGTCGGGTGCAGGCTCACACACGCGCGTTCATTGACCGGTCAGTTGCTTTTAAAAGCGTGGATAAAGCTTTGGTCGCGGTGTCGTGTTAACATGAAAGCTTTCACGGCTGTTAAAAAGAGCAGGCTTTGATTAGAATTAGATGTGTGAGAGTGTTTCTTAATGCCGGCCTTTGCTGACGGCGGGGCCTTTTAAATCCAGCAGAGCTGTCGCAGGAAGCCTTCCATCAAAAATATGTTGAATCGACGATTTCACCTCAACATGCTCTCCGTGGGTGTTTCTTTTTTCCCTCTTTTTTTTTTTTTTTACAGAATTTTCTAAAAGGCAGAAGTCAAGCGTGCTGCTTGGCCACATTTTAAGCAGCAGCAGCAAAAGCAGTAGTGTAGTTTCAAGGGTGATCAAACGTCGAATCCAAAATTATTGACTAATTGAATATCAAAGACGCTGGTGTTATTATCATGTGCGTGTTGAGTCGCTGCTGCAGGAAAATGCCTCTGCGTGACTTTTACAAAGCGGTGTTACTCTCACATGGCATGATCATTATGAATGGTTTAATAATTCATTCTCTGCTCCCATATGGGGCTTCATGTAGAATGGGAGTCTGAGATCTGGATTGTGAGGAGACCAATTTACACACAGCACGTCCTAACTTGTGTAGACATTAGCTAGTGCACTTGCATCTACAAAGTGCTCCATTCAATGATGGAGCCTTTCACAACAAAAAGCTAAGTCATGCGAATATAATACTGTATACATTAGGGACCTTGTTGCTGTCCTTTCATATATCTTGGTAGTATTTCAGATAAAGTGGAGGAGTAATAAGTTAGAATATCAAAATTTTTTCCCTTATAAGCTTTAAAAAAAACTCATCGAATTGTGTAAAACTTCATGGTCTCAAAGCTTAAAACACAGCCAGTTCACACATTAAAGCATATGGATAATTTGGAAAGTATTTAGCACGCAATGAGAACGCCTTTCTTGCTTTTGGTGTGTCATGTGTACGCCATGTAGTCTGTACTGACTACAATGTAAATGTAAATGTGATGTAGAGAAAAAAATCAACAAACACAGGACTCTCAACCAGGAGGTCGGTGTTTGAGACTGGTGTTTTGTTTTTTAAATTACGTTAGTGACAATTATGATGTGCCTTTTAGTTTTCCATACTTATGTTACGCTGTGTCCGTATGTATTTTTCTTAGTTTACATACTTAATTTAAACCACATTTCTCCTAAACCTAAAGTGATTAGTCTTGTTGCCTAAACCTCACTGCAGATGTCAGAGTAGTTTTGTTAGTTGGCCATCACGTGGAAAGCCTAAAATGCATCCTCCCCATGTGTATTGTTGTGCTGTTTATACACCCCCCTGTGAGATTGGGTTGTAAAACAAACCTGTTTTATAGTTTATGAAAAATCAACAGCAGTGACACTGTGCAAGAGCACTAGTTCAGAGCTGAAGTAATTATTCAACTGATCAATTATTTGCTCAACAGAAACTCTATTTTGATAATCAGTTGTCTTTTTTTTTAAGCAAAATGCCAGTAATTATGAGTAGGTTGTAGTTTTAGGAGTGTGAATATTTTAAGATTTTCTTCATCTGGCTATGATAAACTGAATTTATCTGGATTTTGGACTGTTGGGTGGATAAAACAAGCAATTTAACATCAGCAACTCGGGCTTTGGAAAACTATGACTGGCATTTCTATGTCTGCGCGCTGGCGACGGCTGCGTTTTCTGATTGTCCGTTTGTCCTACTCGTCCTTGTAAATGCGATATCTCAGGAATTCTTTCTAATTTGACTCAAGGATGAACTGATTAGATTTTGGTGGACAAGGGTCACTGTGACCTCATGACCGTCCTGTTCCCAAAGTCTAATCCATTTTTCTTTCATTTTAAAGGCCAAATCCCTACACTTGATGTCTATTTTTTAGACATCCCTACGCTTGACGTCTACCCCGCTGTCAGCTGGGGTAGACATACTGCACATTAATATAATGGAATACATATTTACTCATTAGAACAAATTAGTGCAATATATACCTGTAGTTTTAGTATGCAACAAACATGTTTTCAGCTGCTGTTAACTACTTTACTGCAGTAGCTGTGGATTAATTAGCATTTTTAAACATTTTTTTTAATGCCAGGAGTCGCATAATCATCTCCTCCGCAAAGGCTGAGCTCTCTGAAACTCTGCTGGATATGGCTTCACTGAAGTCGTTTCTTAACCCTAATGCTGAACCATAATCGTCAAAGGGGACTGCAAAAAAAAGCAGCCAATGTACGTGTACGCTTGAAGTGTGGTGTGAGGTTATCGACGGGAACGGGTCGGATTCTCCCCAGCTTTCTCATTAACTCTCCTCCTTCCTCCTTCCGTCCGCTCAATGGCCCGACTCTGGTCTCGGTCTCTGGTGTATTGAACAACACACACACACACACACACATGCAAGAGGTCTGTTTGCATACCAAAAGCATACTTCATAGCTCAAAGAAAATGAAAGCCGTATTAATTATACAGTCTGTGCTCGTGCATGCGTGCACACACACACAGACGAGAGAGAGAGAGACAGCGAGGAAGCAGTTGTTTTATGTTTTTCCTCTGCGTCAAAGCAGACAGAGTGTGAGAATGATTGAGTCTCTGCGTCAGGGAGAGAGGGAATGAGAAATAGCGCAGAGGGAGAGAAAGAGTGCACTGTCTTCCCTCTTTAGTGTGAGTGTGTGTGTGCGTGCGTGTCGTCTACCCAGTATAACACCCCCTCTGTGTCCCCGAGTCACTCTCTGTCACTCACACACACTGAGACTATTGTCAAGACATTGGGCGAGGCGCCCCAAGACATTTCTGTGGCACTGTGTCTGTCACGGGGGTGATAGGGCTGAGATGAGGTTCACTCACACACACACACACACACACACACACACACACACACACTGAAATATCCAATTCTCATATATAGATATGCTGTATTACCATTTTAGGTCATGTAGGTGGGTGAGTTAATGCGGTCTGCTCCTGGAGTGCAGATACGTGTGCTTGCGGGTGTGTATGTGCGGCAAGGCCCATGCGGTGTACGTGTTTGTTTGTGTCTGACAGCACATTAGGCAAAGCTATCTTTAACCTTGTAAAATGAGTGACACTGATTCTAAACGGACAGGATGGATTTCAGTTTGCCGCGGCGTTCCACCGTGTCAGCCTCTGTCAGCTCAGCCCGTCCGCCCGTTTTACAAAAGACAGGAGCGCCACAAAGGAGGCCGAAAGAGGGAGAGAGAGGACGGAGACGACAAGAAAATGAGATGCAGAGCAAGCTGGGGTCAGATATGATGAATAAAATAGTTTGGAAAGTGGAGGGGAAAGAGCATTTTTGTGGTGATAAAAGCTGGGATGGAGAAAGAGAAAATATGGGGGAGGAGACAGAGGTGGAGGTGGCATGGGGGGGTGTTAGAGACCTTGTGCTTGTATCTGGATGTCTCCGAGGTCCTTTATTGACTCTGTCTATTGTTCACAGCAGCACTCCTAATCACTCTCAACAGGGAGGTTGTGTTTCTGTGTGTGAGTGTGAGTGTGTGTGTTTCTGTCCACCAGCCTTGTGTGTTGTAAGACTACATGTCTTTAGCCTCATCCTCACTTTTACTCTTTCATTCACTGGCCCCCACAGTGAAGCCATTGTTCACTCTCCTCTGGTCACCCTTAATGGACAATAGCAGTGGGTGGGAAAAGCCTGTTCCTAACACGCATACTATTAGTCTAATGGTCCACACACAGAGAATGGGCAGTAAAATGCCATCTAAATAACAGCCATACATATGTATGGTCTCTCTTACTCACGCGTGCACACAGAAGGCCGGTTGTACGCCACCATCCTGTTTGCATCTTTCTCAACAATGGCTGCTGTCATGGCTATTAAGAGAGATGACTGTTTTAGAGACTAGCAGTGGAAAGCGATGAACATCACCATCACACACACAAACACACTAACAAAGGAGCTAATCTGAATCATGGGCATTTGTCCGGTAAGCCTCGCTTTACGTCTCACTCTGTGAGCTTTTTGTTTCTGTTTTGTTTCTCCCCCTATAGACGGCCACGGTTGCACAAAAGGATAAACATTTCAAAGGCCCGTTGCTGTGAATAGAGTCAGTGATTTTCAATGTGTATCTGCAGGGTGGAGAGCCCAGATGGAGACAGGGAGAAGGGAGAAAGCTCAATGCCAGAGTGGACAGCTTGATGGTAACAAAGCTGTGGTGGATGGCGGTGCAGTAGTCCCACATGCGGTGAAGCGGTCTCTCTTTTTGTGCCCCTCCACACAAACACACCTACAAAACAAACAACTAGTTAGGAACATGATAATGAGCTGGCCGCAGCTTTAATTGCTCCCAGTAAAAGAAAGTGATTTATGGACGGCGGGCTCCAGCAAATTACATACATACACGGAACGTTGCGCTAACTATTTAACCGGGACAGGCGTGCCGGTTAGGCAGCGTGGCCGGTAGTACCTCCGGTGGCCACAGGGGGGGCCGGCAGCAGACTGCAGCAGTGTGGTGAGGAGTAAGGAGAGAGAGAGGGACCGCATAGTGCTGATCAGATGACCTCGCTGCTGCAGTTAATGTTCTCTGGCGCTCAGACACAAGGCAAAGGCTCTCCCTCGTACCGCGGGGCTGCTGTACTACAAGCTATTGTGGTGGACGGGGTGGTGTGTGATGCAGGATTGGAACAATGGGGGAGTAAAGAGGAGAAGGTGTTTGTGTTAAGGGAAAGAGGGTGCACGACACGGAGGAGGTATATGTTACAAAAGCACTGCTCGGTTTCTGTAATCCTCTCTTTCCTTCTTTCTTTCTTTGTCTCCCTCTTTTTCTTTGTCCCACTCTCTTGCCCTCCGCCCCCCCCCCTCCTCACTTCCCTACTGCCGCACTTGCCCCCCTTTCCCTCTACCTCATGCCCCCTTTCCCTCCCTCTTCTCTCTCCCTTGCTCCCTCTCTTCTTTCTCTCTCTGCAGTGCAGCACAGTGATTATCATTCCTCTCACAGAGTCAGGCCTGATAGTCAGATACTGCTGAGCACCCTTCTACATCACCTGCTTCTAGAGGGAGCAATGGAGAGAGAGAGAGACAGAGGAAAGAGAGAAGGGAAGGGAAAGAAGAGGAGGGTGGACTGCAGAATAAGAGGGATGAAAGGGGAAAGCGGGGAGGAAAGCAGAGAAAGGGGAAATGAGAGTGAACGGAGGGTGAGAGGAAGCAGAGAAATATGGGAGGGGAGAAACATATAGGGGAGAGCAGAAGCATGGAGAAGGGAGGATTGCTCTTACTGCAGAGGTGGTCCCACTGCAACATACACGCCGCATACTTATAAATGTGTGAGCGAGTGTGTACGTGCACACCTGCAAGTGTGAAGCACAAGCATGCAGGTGTGCCTAATGTGTGGATTTATCTGCATGGAAGCCGCCGCCGCGCGAGTGTGTGTTGTGGTAACAAGGCGCCGTGGCTCATCAACATCTGCGAGTCAGACAGCTGAAGAAACGCTGCTCATATTGCTTCATCCCTCCCCGAGCTGAGTTTCAACCTGCTCCCAACCATTTTCTGCATTCTGCGGATGCCACAACAGTCCACCCTCTCTCCCCTAAACGGCAGTCTTTGTCTCTTCATTTCTACTTCAGACAGTCTGTGGTCAGAGTTTTACAAGTCTGTCCCTTTCTTCTCGTAGCCCGCCGCACATGCTGATTAACAAGCCCTCCTTTGTCTGTCCTTTTTTTGCTCATTCGCCCATTTATCAGTTGTTTTATTCATCATCTGTCGCCCCCTCTCTCCCACCCGGTCTCCCGAGGCTTGTCTTTACCTGTCTGCTTGACCTAATGGGTACGGCGTGTAAACAGGACGTCTGCTCTTTTCAGCATAGCCTCAGGAAACAGCATTCCAGCGCCGCACACGTCACCCCCACGTTACAGCGCAACATCCTGAACACAGTTTTAGATCAGTTCTATATTTAAATAACCAGTGTAAATATATCATCGTCAAATGAATTGTTAACACATCTGTCCTGTTCACACAGCCCCTGCGAGATGCTTTCTGTCAGCGTACTTCACTGTCCCCCCCCCCCCCCCCCATCGCGCTGCCTTTGATGAATAACTTAACAGTCGACAGCAAAAAAGGTTTCAAAAGATATCCGAGCAAACATTTCAGATATTCTTGAGCAGATGTAAGTTAAGAACAGAGACATCTGACCAGTTGACTCAACCACTTTGTCAAAGTTTTAGTTAAGTTTTACTAATTGGCCTCATCGGTGCTGTGACAAAACACCGAGGAAAAGCGAGAGGAAAAAAAAAAACTGTTGTGTGTAGATGAGATAAAAAACACCCCAAAGATATTCATGTGATTTTTCATCATCAAAGTTCACACTTTAGGTGTTAAAAGGATAACAGAAGACATCTGGTGTGGAGAGGAGAATATAAATGATAACACAGTTAAAATAATAGAAAACAGTAGTAGTGGTAAGGAAAAACACACAAGTAATAAAACATGTCATCAGTCGAAACACAGACACCTTTTGCTTTGAATTAGACAATAGCGTGTATTGATCCATGTGAATTTGCCATGTAAAGCATCTTTACATGGCGGTTTAGCATTACAAAGAGACAGCGTTTCTGCTTCAAAAGTGCTCCAAACTCAAATATTTGCATTATAATAAACTTGCATTTCACTTATTCATTCCAACTCTCGCTCCGCTCTCACACACACATTTGCTGGCTGCATTAGCGCGACATGATTTCTAAACAGAGGCGAAACAAGAGAGCCGAGGCAAAGGTCATTTTGACTGATCAGCATTCCAGATATGAAGTCTGCGACTATGCCCATGTGGTGTCAACAGAGGCATATTAGTTTTCATTATGTGTTGTGGTAGCAGAGTGCAATATCACCTTACATATTCTGCACAGTTATAGCTGTGATGTGCAGAAGACTTGACATTTTATCAGCTCAATTATTTTTAGGTAGTAAATAAGCTCGCGCATTATGAGACACGGGATGAGGTGACATAATTTGATAGAAATATTGATATTAGACTGTTATATCAATCTTGCATTGAATATCAAATGTCTGCTTGTCCAGTACATTTCCTGAAAACTATATCAAAATATTGTAAACATTTATTATTTACTGATTAGTGGGGCTGTCAAAGTTAACAAGATAATAACACGTTAACGCAAATTTGTTTCAACGCCACTAATTTTTTTTTTTTTGACGCATGAACGCAGCTTGCAATTTTGAGGTCATAACGGAATCAGTTTTAAAGCTAAAGTGAAGATACTGGCATCATATTATACATATACACATACATAACATATTATATTCATAAGTAGAAACATGAGGAATCCATTGGTACCAACCATGTCAGACGAGCTTGTAGGGAAGAATGCTAAATTATGCTCCAAACTTGTGCTAAATTTTGACAAATAAAAATCATGACCATTTTCAAAGTGGTCCCTTGACCTCTGACCTCAAGACGTGAATAAAAATAGGTTCTGTGGGTACCCACAAGTCTGCCCTTTTGCAAATTCCCCCACTGTGGGACTAATAAAGGAATATCTTATCTTACAGACATGCGCACTTTACCTTCATCTGTTGTTGCCTGTTCGGCTGCAGTTTGCATGTTATGATTGGAGCATATTTTTTATGCTAAATGCAGTACCTGTGAGGGTTTCTGAACAGTATTTGCCATAGTTTTGTGTTATTAATTGATTTCCAGTAATAAATATGTCCATATATTTATATAAAGGACCATATGTGTCCACTCCCATATTGGTAAGAGTATTAAATACTTGGCACATCTCCCTTTAAGGTACATTTTGAACAGATAAAAAATGTGTGATTAATTTGCAATTAATCATGATGAAATGTTTGAATCGATCGTCAGCCCGACTTTTGTATTAAATATATATGTAATATAATTGTTCAAAGGGGAGCTAAGCCCATTTTCATACATGTTATTACTATGGTCTAAGACAGTCCGAAAATATTAATAAACATGAACAACATTCTCCCAAATCCAAAAAGTAGAGTGCTAAAACTCAAACTTTTGAAGTCATAGGGTATAAAGTCTGGATCTCCTCCATAGACAATGACTGGGAGAGATGTTATAGATGACACTGAGCACCCAGGGGATTGATCTGGGTATATAGAAACATTTTCTATTGCACAACTGATGACACGACAATAAATAAAGCTCACGTAGTAGTTTGAGACTTACTTCTCTGGTTTCTGGCTTCGAGAGAGAGGCGCTCATGTTCACACATATTGATTGAACTTTCCTCAGCCATTGAAATAACATATTGGAATTCTTAATTTAGGCGATGGTCCCCTTTAATTAAAGCATATTTTATATTTTAATGCCAGGGTTGCTTCAATCATCAATAGGTCATCCTGACCGCTAGAGCTGCTAAGCCACTTAACGAATTCCATAAATCTGGCCTTTAATTGAGACTTTCACTATCCCACGAGGGCCTCACAATCCTATTTCTGCCATAAAAATAGTCACATTTTGGAAATATTGACATTAAGCATTAAACATCACGTGTCCACAGGCTGAAATCACCAGTGATGGACAACTGGCAGGGATATTAACACGCAAAGCTGCACCCCTCAGTCAACGTTAGGGAAATTCTAGGTGTCTGGAGGGAGTGATTACAAATTGGTTGTCAGGTGTCTGCTTGATTGACATTTGGGTCATAAAACTGTCTGACTTCTGCAGGTTTCAACACAGAAACGCAACCATCACGAAGAAGAAAATATCTGGTCCATCTCTAGTTGCTTATTTCAGCTCAGTAACAAATGCAAACTTGCTGCAGCAACATGGAGGAAAAGTGGGTGGAGAACATCAGGTGAAGAAATGTGAAAACATAATCTATCAGGACGTGCATCAGAGTAGCTAACAGCATCGTAACTGATGAACATTTGTGAAGTATTAGAAAATATCATCCCTCATTCTCAGTCATTAAAACGTATGAATTCCTTCTGTGACAGTCTGATCCATTTTTAATAAAGAAAAGAAGCAGGGAAAGAAAAAAACATGTCTTTTTTGTAATTAAAATCAATCAAAGAGCTGTTTAGTTCAAATGTAATCACTGAAGAGCCTCTATCAACTAATTTGGCCACATCCACTCTATCAAATATCAATTCACAAGCCAAAAGCTATCACACACTGTCAGTGGATATTGATCATAAAATAATGTTGGTGTCAGTCTTAAATAAGCCATATCAGTCTAACGTCAAATTTATATTTTGATGTAGAAAATTGATTATTATAAGTTTACTTGGTCTGTGTTCAGTATGTTGACTGCAAAGGCGCTGAGACACCAAGCTGACGGTCGGCCGTCGGACAGTTTGGGGTCGTTGGTGAACATCCGTCCGCCTGTTTGTCCCACACTGTCAGAGGTTTTTCGTCTGATTCAGCATGTTGAATCATCAGCCTGTGAAAGAAGACACTCTGATTGGCTGTACGGCTTAAACGAATCAGTTTGTGAGAAGAGAAACGGAAGTGAGGAAAGCAAGCCACACGTTTTCACACCGACATGACCATCTGGAATGAAGCTAAGTGCTGAGTGAGAGTGGTGTGAAAATGGTCAGCAAACTCGTCTATCCACATCTGTCTTCCAGTTTCCCTTTTTGAATGACGAATACAGACGACTGCTACCGTCTGGTAGGGAGAGTTATTTCATCTCACTCAGCAGAACGTAGGTGGTGGTTCACCGTCGGCTGAAGTCTTTGCGATGTATTCAAGTGTATCTTTTTGACCAAGACAAAGGTTACGTGAGGCGATGCAGCAAGTGGTCTGTATTTCCGCTAGTTCTGTGATGTTGAGTTGGTGTGTCTTGGCCTTAAAGCATACAGTGCGCTGTATATGTATAATGGGATATACAGTTGGTCAGCTATGGATTATGCATGACATCCTCACTCTCCTTTCATGCATTCACTAAGAACGGATCAACAAATGTGTGAATCTGACCTACAATCTGAGTATTTTATGACCAACATACTGTATGCGTTATGCACTAAGGGAGAACTAAACAACGTAATGCATCTATAACAAACCAATAACTAGTACATAATCAGCCATTACATGGTGGCTCTCCCTCGTACCTAGATGACATGAAAAACAAATGAGACTGAGCAGGGAGCCAAAGGGAAATGTGGCTTAGTCCTACAACCATATTTGTAGTTTTGGTTTATGCATAAGCCGCATCCTGTCAATTCATTATGCAGACCAGAGCGTCGACAAACACAAACTCGCATACAAAATGTGCTCACACGTGCACAAACAAGTCTGATGTGCAGATGTTGCACATACACACGCAAACACACACACATGTTGAATATGCAGACACATGTTACGAGAAGAGAGGGAGACTGTTAATTAACTAGAGCTCGTTAATTCTCTTTGAACCGACAGCAAGGAGGTTTACACACTAATTACCTTGATGAGTGAGCCAACCTGTGCACGCACACACACACGCTCACACCTACACACACGTGCACCTCCTCACACTACACACACACGTGTATTCTCACGGGCTGACATAACGCATCTTGCAGGCTTTGGAAGTGTCACCGTCATACACAGCCGTAAAAACACAAACATAAAGGTGCAAAGTCTCACTCATACGCATAAGCATATGCACACACACACACGCGCCACAACACACTCTTGCCCTGAAATGAAAGATATATCAGCAGATTTTTTTTTTCACAGTTCCTTCAGAGCTGAAAGATTCAGATGGTTAAGTTTATTTAGTTCAGACCCATCACGCGTCTGTTTGATTCATACCTATCTGCCAGAAATGACTCCACAGTAACTCTGGTACTGTATCAGGATGCTCATGTGTTTGCAAGTTGCATTACATGCACACACACACACACACATGCGCTCAACATGCCCACTCAAACACACTCTCCATGCTTTGCAAATGAGTGAAGCTCCCATGTCAGTATTGAACTGTAATGGCCCGTGTCAGATTAAGGGGAAGGTTTTTTATGTCCTCCGTCAAACTCAATTAATATTCCATCAGGCATGAATTCATAGGCCACACTGGACCTTCGCCAATTCATCCGTATGGTCTGTGTGTGTGCTCGTACGTGTGAATGCGTGTGAACATTCATTTGATATTTAAGATGTTTAGTAATCAGTCTTTATTGCAGTTGCTCAGCCAAATGATAGAAAGCATGCACACGCAGAAACATGCTTTGTGAGTCAGGCTGGAAAACATCAAGGTGCGCTCGGGTACAGAGAGGTTTTTTTTTTTTTTCAGAGGAAGGTAGACGCTGTTCAAGCAGACAGGAAAGAAAGAGAGATCAATTTAAGGTATGAGCAAAGAAGACCGAGATGTAAAAAGCTTTGAAAAGACCATATTGATAGAAATGTTAGACTGGGTAGAGAGTTGTAGAGGGATAAGTGAAAGAGGATGAAACCAGATTTGGAAAAAAAAAAAAAATGAGACAATGATAAGAGACCAGAGGGACAGGGGCATGTGTAGAATAGAGGAGGTTTGTCAATGAGCAGAAGACGGAGAATGACAAGAAAAAGAGGGGAAAAGGGGGTTAGGGAGTGTTGGACTTATGGGTCAATAAAGCCTGCAGTGGGGAAGAGGAGAGGGACTCATAACGAGGTCAAGGACACATCATCGATCGGCACATCATAAAGCTGACGGGCAAGAGAAGAAGGGATTGGGGGGTGGAGGAAGTGAGAGGGAGGAAGAGAGTAAAGAGGGAGAGTTACAGCTGTGAAAAGCAGAGTTGACTGCAGGATCGTCCGAAGGAAGGGAGAAATAGAAAATAAAATTATCAGGATGAAGGAATGAAAGGGGGCAGCTCTGGCCAGAAAAAGGGTTAGAGGGAAATTGAATTAGATGGAATCATGGCTGAACAGATGAATTCTGTAATAGAACAACACACACACAGAGCAACCAGCAGCAGGCCTCCAGCAGTAACTCTCTCCTTGTCAATCCAGTCCAGCCCGGCAGGGCAGGGATTTCTGCATTCATACAGTTAATCATCCATTATTCACAAATATTGATACTCCGTGATGTTTGAAAAACCCATACAACTTTAAGCAGCGTAGCTTTACCTACGAAAAGTAATGTTATTCCTATGTCCCACGAAATCAATTTGTATGTATTCACATAATAGTGAAGCAGGAAGTATAAAGAGCGGTCAGGGTGGATGGGTGGGTCAAAAAACAACCAGATTTTTGCCCAGGATACTGATGAAGCCAGACGTCAATGTTGATTTATTTGTCACGTAACTTCTGTACTTAAGTTACACCACTTTCTGAGTTATTTTAACCCCTGTTGCCTAAACCTATCCAAGTCTATCTTTTCCTAAGTCTAAGTAGTTTTGTTGCTTATATCTATCTGTCAATCTTTTTCTAAACCTAATTAAGTAGTTTTGTTGCCTAAATCTAAGTAGTTATGTTGCCTAAATCTAACTAAGCAGTTTTGTTGCCTAAAGCTATCTAAGTCTGTCTTTTCTTTCTAAGTAGTTTTGTTGCGCAAACTTATCCAAGTTGATCTTTTCCTAAACCTAACCAAGCTGTTTCCTGTGAAGTTGGTTTTGAAAAGACTGAATGCAGGTATTGAGCGTAAATTGACTCGTGCGTCACATGTTGCTTGAAAAATTAGGAATAACTTTTCTTAAGGTACCATACGAGCCGTTGTATGAGGTTACGTTTACTGATAACGTCCCCGTCAGTCTCCGCTGTACTTTGTTCTGGGAGCCAAATTAGCAAATGTTATTATGCTAACATGCTAAACTAAGACAGTGAACATGGTAAACATTACACCTGTTTAGCACAGTCCTCAGGTCTTTTACTTAATTAAAAGTAGTAATACTGCAGTGTCTCTATTCAAAATCTTACTAGTATTAACAGTATAGATAGTTTCCTTTTCAGAATAACACATATGATATTGGATTATAAATATTGATTTATGTGTTCATCACTGTAGTGTTGCAGCTGGTGAAGATGGAGCTTTATATACTGTTGGGTAGCTCAGCCTACAATAATATAATCATTTATTAGTTGATTTATATTTTGTGTTAATTGAAATCTGTAACTAACTAGTAACTAAAACTGTCAAATGTAGTTGAGTCACACTTGGATTTGCCTCTGAGATGTAGTGGACTATACTGGAAGTATAAAATAACATAAAATGAAAGTACAAGAACATTACTTGAGGAAACATACTGAGTTACAAGCATCACCATGTTAGCATTGAATCTGTGAGCATGTTAGCATGCTGACGTTAGCACTTACCTCTAAGCACAGCTGTGTAGTCTCACAGAGCTGCTAGCATGTCGGTAGACTCTTAATCTTGTTCAACAACACTTACGGCTGCTCTGAAGTTATTTCCTCAAAGACTCTTGTCACCATCTGGATGAAAAAACATCTGTTGCGCCATAAAACATCAAATCACTCTCAACATGTCTCTCAGGGTTGTGTTTTCCTATTTCAGGTTGCTGAAAGTGATACGGGTCATTGCCGTTTTTGTGAAAAACAAGCAAAATTTAAATTTTGTATTTAAATATAAAATATTGGGACGTAACATCAATGCGTACCAGTGTAACTGGTAATAAATGTTTTAATTTTGGTTTATGTTGTAAAAATTGAGCAAGGAGATATGTCCAGAATATTTCCAGCTATCGTCTTAAATTATGTTTTCGGGTTGTCCATCCGTCCATGCTGTCCATTCTCCTGAACATGTTATCACATGTGGAAACCTTGAGCTCATTTCTTCAAATTTGGCACAAATATCCACTTGGACTCAGTGATGAACTGATCAGAATTTTGTGGTCAAAGGTCACCGTTACCTCATAAAACATGTTTTTGTCCATAATTAAAGAATTCATCGGCTAATTATGACAATTTCTCAGAAATATCTAATAGGATAAAAAGATGAAGCGGTGATATTTTGGGCCGACTTGGATGTAAACTGCAACTTGGCTGGATGGCGAAGGCATACAACCACAAGATGGTAATCTAGTTTGGATAAGGAATAAGAGGTGCCACTTTGGAAACAGGTCAAATATTATGAAATATTTTTTCCTCCAGATGGTTCGAAGGGTCTTTGAGGAGTAGCAGTGTTGTTAAGCAACCGATTTTTCTAAAATTTGATATGTATTTTTTTGACAATCGGATGCAAAGCGCTGTGAATTGAATGTAATAGAGGGACAAACTGGGGCTAACAATAATCCAAACTCTGCAGTAATCTCATTTTATTTCTGTTACAAATTGTTCCACTGAACAGAAGGCTGGAGAGGAATAATCTCTCTTGTTGTCTTGTGATCAGAAATAATTATCGTTTTACATCATCATCATGAAATAATTATTCTGTGATCATGAGAAAACATTCTGCCATGATGCCGAGTTATTATTACGCTATGATCCTGAGAATTTTGACAGCCTGTTAAATCATGAAATAGAGTAATTATTTGTGAAGCAGACATCACTGATCTCAAAAAACAAACTTATTATGGCGAGATCACACAATTAACTTCTTTCTCATTGCTAGAAAACAGAAATTATCCTTACCCGTGACCTCTCTGGCCCTCTATACTTGTTCACCCACCATTTCCTCCCTGTGCTACAGTACTGCCCCTAGTCTGGAGGAGTGGAAAAGAGGTTGGACTGCTTCATCTAAACTAATGCTCTAAAAATACATCGCTGTCTCTCTGTGGAGAGTTAAGATGAAGCCACTGAGATTCAGAGAACTGCTGCTTTTCCATTAGAATCTAATATCTCCTCCTCAGTCTTGCTTGTGCTCACGATCTCTGCTGTCTGAGTCACTCTCTCTCATCCCTTTTTCATCTCGGCGTTGTTGAGAAATGGCGGAAGAAACAAGTGCTCCGTTAATTTTCTTCTCCTGCTTAATTAATTTTGCTGTGTTCCTCTCTCCCCTTGTCTTGCATGTTGATTAGGTGAAAAAGTTCCTGTTTCTTTGGGTGTTTGGAAGAAAAAGAAGAATTCAGTTTGGGCTTTGTGTGCCAGCCGTCCATCCGTTTCCCTCCAGATTATCCCGAGGCGACGTTCCCAGCTGAAGTTTTTCCGCCCTAATCTGCGTCTTCCCCCGTTCCCTCACGTCCTCGTTGTGCGCCGCGCGTTTCAAAGCAGATCTAAATTGAAAGGGTTGTAATTTTGCAAGCAGATAAATGAGTATGAGAGGAGATAGGAGGGGTGTTGTATAGAAATGGGCTTCCTGGTGCAGAGTGATCCCTCCAGGCCAGACGGAGTCATTTAACTCCCTCTGATATTCTCTCAGCATGGACTTATTACAGCCTTTTTTTTCTCTCCAAAGTGAAAACTGCTCTGCTAACTAGACCGGGGTGATTTGTGTGTTGAGATCGCAGCAGGTGTGATGCTCAGTTTGAGTGAGTGATGTGATTCGTCACTGAATCACCAGCACTTCCACTGCAGGACTGGAAGATGTGTCGGTGGTGGTAGATTGCCTGTTGGTTTGTGTTCACAGTGATGGGTGCAGCCTGCTTTTTAACGCCTCGTGGTTGTACTCGAAGCTTGCACAAATAGTAATGCATCTTTTTTATTATTCAGACTCCAATTAAGTTCAGCATAGTGGTTGCTAAAGGGTAAACAATAAGAATTATAAAATGAAAACACAAAGCAGTCTAAAAATCAACAGAGCTGAAAGGCTAAGGCTGATGATATTCTGCTTTTGTTGTTGTTAAATTCAATAAAAAGAGCAAAACCAACAATGCGTTAATCTATATCTCAGTAGTTTCCAACTTTCCTACTCTGTTTGTCAGCCTAAAGCCCATTTGCTCCTTCCAGTCGGTAACCTCCGGGGTCTGAAGTGTGAAGCCAACGCTGAAGTGCCGTAAATTTGCAATCTTCTCCCCTCTGGCTGCAAAAAGAAGTCTGATTGTATAGAAGTCTATGAGAAAATGTGCCTTTTCCTCACTTGATTTATTACCTCAGTAAACATTGTAAACATGAGTTTATGGACTCAGTCGCTAGTTTCAAGTCTTCTTCAATACAGCATGATGTTCATTTAGTAAATTATGGTCCCATTTAGAGTCCAATAAACCATAAAGCAGGGTAGGATTTAGGGCGGGCCTGCCTTGTGATTGACAGGTCATTTCTCCTGTCTGGGAGTTGTCTGTGCTTTCGTCTTAGAACTTTAACCATTTCTGTGTATTTTCAGTTCATTGAAGTTAATTATCACCTTTTGGTTGGATAAATATGTCTCATTCATTTTTGAATGTCTTATTCGTTGAAAACCAAGATGACGTCAGCCAAAATGCTGAACTTGAGGCTTCTGTCTGGGAGTTGTCCATGTTTTCCTCTTACAACTTTCACAGTGTGCTTTCAGTTCGTGAAAGTTAAGTTAAACCTAAAAATGTCTTATTCGGAGTTTGGTTACGTAACTCCGCCCTCTTCTGTCACTTCTGGTAGCAAAAAAGCAAGATGGCGACAGCCAAAATGACGAACTCAGAGCTTCAAAACCGTAGTCCACAAACCAATGAGTGACTACGTCCACTTCTGACATACAAGCCCTGGTTCCTTCTGAGGATGTAAATCTAAAACACAGGCCATAAATTAAAAACTTTTAAATCATTTCCTAAAACAGATGGACACTGTAGTTTTTTTTTTTTTTGCTCAAACAGGAGCCACAGATTAATACACATTTGGTCAGCCAGTGAGTATTTATACACATAACCATCCTGTATACACAGCAGTACGGCGTAGTTGGGCTTGACTTCAGATAAACCACAGTGCCTCTGTTATTCGCCATAAAGGAACTTGTCACCCATTGCAACGTGTGTTTAATTAACAACAATTGGAGCCACATCAGGCTTTGATAAGAAGATCAATGCATTGCTGGTTTTGTTTTTGTCGACAGGATTTGTTAGAATATCACCAGACTTTTCATTTAACATCCAACATTGTAAGTAAGTAATTTGAGAGTGGACTCTATATTACCCAGCTGCTACTACTGGGCACCACTCCAGATGTGTCTCCAGGCCAGCCAGAGGTTTGTAAACATCAGCCACGTCCAGCTGCATTAATCCAAACTGGGATTAAAAGCCAACTGAAAACTTTTGAAACACCGCCGTGATTGGTTGATGACTATTACCCTGCATTGTAGCAGCTAAGCTCATAATCAAGGCGAACACGAACTGATAATCTCAATGTGTCTTTGCAGACCCCTGCCCACCAGCCTAATCCCCAGATTTAGAGTCTCAGATTCGGAATCCAGGATGATTAATCCCATATTGTGTGTGTGTGTGTTCCCTGCAGGGGACCCTTCGCCGGGTGACCTTCTCCGTAGTCAGCCAGCCCCAGGACGGCGGTTGCTATGACAGTGGCCTGGAGGACTCGGAGACGCCGAGCAGCAAGAGTTCATCGGGGCCGCGGCTGGGAGCCCTGCCGCTGCCCGAGGAAGGCTACGAGCGGACCACACCGGAGGGCAGCGTGGGGGAGGAGGAGCACGTGGAGAATGGTCAGAGCAACCACGCGCACAAATCAAACAACCAATAACATCCACTCATTCAGAGCTGCAGTCATGAGGCTACCTGATACATTTACTTTCAGATTTCGGATCCTCTGAAAGGTTTATGCATGTTTTTACATTTTTTTTACTCTCAGTCACACACTCAAACTCTGTGAAACCTTGACTCGCTATCAAGGTTTCAGGAGCCTTTTCTCCCTTAACGCACAAGGAATGTGTTTTAGTATAAAGCCGTCATCCTGTGTGTGAATGTATGTGCTGCACATTTGTTTGTGAAAGCGCGTGTCATGTGAACAGCTTTTCCCAAAAGCTAATGTGTGGCAGTGTGCTTGTCGGTGGCCTTGCCTTCAGTCAGCAGCCCAAATCTTCCCTTTCACCAATAAAATTGTGTTTTTACCTTTTTCTACGGGGTCTTTGTCAAGGATGGAGGGGAGCAAGAAGGGTTTTTTATTCTATTTTCTCTTTTCTCTGTATAGGGCCATGCCAGCGCTGGCACAACTGAAGCAACACGCCAAGGTCACTATGACCTTGGTGACTGACTGTACCTCTGAGGTTAAGCGCTACTTTTTCACCGAAGTGTGAGATCTTGAGGATATTGTGGAGTTTAATAAGTTTCCTTCACGGTCAGATGGAGAGAGAAATTGAACAGAGAATTCACTGTGTTGGTTATAATTATTCTGTATGATCATGAGCTTGTTTGGATTCACTGCTGCTGCAGCTGCTGCTGCTGCTGTACGTAGGCAACAATACTGGTGCTGAAAATACAACAGAAATATTTAATTCCCTCTGTTTAATTCAAGTAAAGCAGAGTTTAGAAAATCAAACAGTGAATAAATGTTTTCAGTTGCTCGCTAGATGTGTATGGAAACATCAGTTTAATCCGTAACATGACACCTGCACAGTCTCTGTAATTGACAGCAGAGTCACATATACCTCATCTATCATCATTATTATAAGTCCTGTTTGTGTTTAACAGGATGTCAGTATTGATTCATAAATGACTGGTTTACATAGATAATAACCGTAACCTTTGACACGTCAGCATCTCTGGTGGCCTCACTAACCTTTTGAACCAACACTCATGAGATGTAATAGGCCCCATATGTAACTTTTCCTTGCATGTAAAGAAAATTGTGACAATTATCTTCTATTTGATCGATAGTTGTTTTGTTTTGACCTCACCTTTTTGCCTTCCATGTAACGCTGAGCACAGCTGGATCTTTTTTAACACATTCTTTTGAAGTCAGCGATTTCCATTTTGCTCTACCAGTGTTTTCTTGCTTCCTTCAGATTCTCTCCCCTCCCTTATAACCTTTGTCCCCGGTTGTGTTTTGTTTTGTTTTGTTTACCAATTTCTCTTTGTCCTGTCTTCCTCACCAGTGTTCAGCTCATCTCTTCTGCTGTGCTCTATCTGTCTGCCTTCTTTCTATTTCGTTTAAATATTTTTTATTTCATTGTCTCTTCTTGGTGGTTAGGACTAGGGCTGTCAAAGTTAACACGGTAATAACATGGTGACGCAAATTCATTTCAACGCCCCTAACTTTTTTAACACAACTTGCAATTTTTAGGTTGTGCAGCTCATTGTTAAAGCTGGAGTGAAAGATCCTGGCATTATATGAAACTAGAAAACCTAAGAAATCCATCGTGAAGGAACAAACAACGAACAAACTCCCTTGGCCTCCCTTGACCTCTGACCTCCAGACGTGAATAAAAATAGGTCCTATGGGTCCCCACCAGTCTCCCCTTTACAGAAATGCCAACTTTATGATAATCACATGCGGTTTGGATCAAGTCGTAGTCAAGTCAACACACTGACACACTGACAGCTGTTGTTGCCTGTTGGGCTGCAGTTTGCCATGTTATGATTTGTGCATATTTTTTATGCTAAATGCAGTAGCTGTGAGGATTTCTGGGTAATATTTGTCATTTGTTTTGTGTTGTTAATTGATTTCCAATAATGAATATTTACATATATTTGCATAAAGCAGCGCATTTTCCCCTCTCCCATGTTGATAAAAGTATTAAATACTTGACAAATCTCCCTTCAAGGTACATTTTGATCTGATAAAAAAATGTGCAATTAATGGCACGTTAACTTAATCATGATTAAATATTTTAATCGATTGACAGCCTTATTTAGGACACATACCGTATGATTGCAGAATCCCCAGTTTAGTTCTGGTTGTGTTCCTTCGCTTCATGTCGTATTTCCCGTCTGTGTCTCTACTTTAAACTATCAACTGAAGACAGCAAACAACCTTAATTTTTTCTCTCTGTCCAGATGCCAGACAGCTGCCAGACGTAGCTCTGACAGGAAAGTGTACCAGAGAGTGTGATGAGTTTGGCCACTCTGACACTTGCTGGATGCCCGTCCGCCCTTCGCCTCGCCAGCGTCAGCGCCACGGCAGCGACCCCCCACGGCTCTCCACCTTCGCCCCCGGAGACGATAATAACAATCTCCGTGGAAACGACCATGAGAGTGACAGCGAGAGTGCCGGCAGCGCAGGGAGCTCTGAACCCGGGGTGGTCAGCGGCGGAGAAGGTCAGAGATTACCCTTAGCCAACGGGGATCCTCTCGGCACCCTGGGTAGCGGAGACCGCAACAGGAACATGGGCGATCACAACCGTAACCTTCTGAACCGCAAGATGACTTCGGCATCCTACGACACGTTTAGCAGCGCAGGCTTCGGGAGGCGCCAGCAGGAGGAGGAAGGAGGAGAAGGCCAGAACCCGCCGGAGGTCATACCACTGACGCGCACAGGAGGGGACTACAAGACCACGTCCTGCCTCACGTTATCGCGCAGAGAGGTCTACCTGTGACGGCCTGGCGACGGAGCAATCATCACCACACCGCTCCCGTTTCTGAAAAACAGGGAGGGTTAAGACTTTTCTGGCAAGTCATTAGTTTGGAACGCCTTTTAAAACCCGAGAAGATGTGAAAATGTCGGAAAAGATGTTTTCCAAAAGCCGTGTATCAAATTGGATCTTTTGGATTTTGACTATTATTTATAGGCACCTAAACTTAAGCAAGAGATGGATCAGCTCTTCAGAGAGCTCTGACCAGGAGTACTTTCTAAAAAAAAAAAGTATTTTTTAACTACTACTGAAAGTTGCCCAGAGGCAAAGATCCCATTATGTCCATGTGGAGGAGGACAACTTCATCTTCTTTTTACCTGAATCCAGTGCATGCCTGACCTTCTGCCACAGAGGGATCTGTGAGAAGAAGAGTAAACCCTGATGCTATAAACGCCTCGGTGCATATAAAGACTTTCACCGAGGCTTCAGCAGATTTGGACTCAACTGGTGAACCATCTGCTGCAAAACCACAGCGGTCTTATCCAGTCAAAATAGATGAAACGAAGTAACGGGTCTTACATTGAGTTATTTGGATCGAATTCAAACCAATCAAACTTTCTAATGCCTACAACTCCGTCGTAACACAAGACGGGGATATTAACCAATCAAACTGCTGATCCCTTGAGAATCTGACATGCATTTGAAACAGAGTCCTGACAAAAGCGTGGTCGCTGTACAGTTACACGGATGAAAAAAAAATGTGCTGATAAAATCAGGTATCTTTAAAAACATTCAGAACAAACTGCAACAATGTGAAAAGACTTTTTTTTTGTTACAGTAATCAAATATAACCGTTCAAAATACAAGGTTCTCATAGGGCGGCAGTCGTGCCACAGAACTACGGCGTGTGTGAAAATACGTGTTTATTATTTTGCCTTTGCACCCAGTCTGTATGTATATATCGTATGTGTGTATTCGATGAGACAGCAGGTTTATCTCTCTGCTCGACTGAGGTGCTGAGATCGCCGCACACCTCGGTATCCTAACAGTGTTCATGTATCATAAATGCTCTTTCACACACACACAAACACATGCAAACACACACATACACATGCACGCACTTGCACACACGTACCGACGCATGTGAACACAAACTCATACCGTGCATTTACAGGATGTGAACATGCATAGAGCCACAGTTTATGACATGATTCAGTGGCCGTGTAACATAAAGTATATAATAATAACTTGCATTAACTTTCATACAGAAGACATTAAGCACACACACACACATATTAAAACATAAGTAGACGAACAAACCCATATTAAGATGTGCGCAATTCATATGCACTGTGTGTGTATGTGCTCTTAATCATCATTTTTTAACATATTGCCTCTCATTGAACTAGCTGTAGCATTTTGCCTGCTCCCCTCCCCTCCAGCCAGTATTTAAACATGAAATGTATTTAAATAATTACTCATCTCTCTGACTGATGTGCGGGGCTCCATAAACGGGACATGTCATCTACTGTATGTAACGATAGACAATGTGGGGATATTCTGCATACTGTAAGTAGGACTCATAGAAAAACCAAATTTCTGTAAGAAAAAAAGGAAAAGAAATGCATGAAAGAAAGATAATGCTAACTTTGTTTCTCTCTTTTTTAAACCACACGCCTTTTTGGATACCACGCCTATTTGGATACATCTGTATTGTATGTGTGCTCTTCTTTTGGGGAAGTGGAGATAATGATGGCAGCAAGGGAGTTGGATTAAGCTGTTCCAACTAGCGAGTTTGGGGTAACCTTGGGCCTTTTCTCTCCGTTTCCACGGCACAAAGTTGGCACAAAGGCTGCAACAAAAAGGAGCACGGTGTAGTGGGAGCGCGGAGTCTTGCTGCACCCTTTTCACCACGCAGTGCCGACCTGAACACGCCCATACTGCTGTGCTGAACCGCACAGATAACAGACTCCTTCACATTTGTCCTTCCCAGCAGCTACTGCACGACTCCAGACACACTCTGCTGCACCGGGCTGAAGAGTGGGTGTGGATCGAGGCCAGCACATCTTAATTCCCATCATCAGTGTGTGGTTCGGTGGTGTGATAGGGATAATAGGGTTAGGTCGTCCCTGTGGTCTTAATGAGTTTCCTTTTCTCCTCTCTTCTCCTCCCTCGATCTGCACTGATCTCATTAATGTCTGGATTGGCGAATGTAACACTGCTGGAAATTGCCAGTTAGTGTGCCTCTTCATTTTTCTGGTTGTTTTGGATCAGACGAGGTGAAGGAGACATGCTTGTTAAGGATGTGCTACAGTTTTAGATCCTTGTAGAGTTAGTCAGAAAGGAGAGCAACACTCAGGTAAGATGTTCAACTTGTTAACTAACTACTTGTGGTTTTGTCCACACACTGTTGCTGCTTGACTGTTCCCTCACTGAAAGGTAACTCAGACACAGTAACATAGTGAGTCCTGTACTGTAATTTTTAATGGTAATCGTCCTGAGAAATGGGTGTGCTCCATGTGCGTGATTACACTTTGTATACCTGTATATACCCTCAATTTCACAACTCCGTGACTGATTCCCTTTAGCTTGTTTTAGGCCACTGATGTACTTACTCCCTAAGCTCTCATTACCCCCAAATCCCCCCCAACATGGCTGTTTACTGAGCTCTGGCGTTGATGGACTGTGCTGCAACGCATGGAGTACATCTGTGCGTGGAAAAAGGGATCGGTGGAAACAATCACAACATCCTGCGGCGCTCATACACTGAAAGACAGAAGGACACATGCTCTTTCTCTGGGAGAAAGAGTTGAGATCTCCATCCCTTGGAGGTCAGAAAGATCTTGAGGAAATAAAGTCCAGTTTGTGAGTTTTGGAAAGAGACTCTTGCACAGCCCTGCCTCTTCAAAGGTGGCAGATTTTTCTTCAAACTGCTGTTTTATGGCAGTTCCATTACGGCACCTTTCAGACCCTCCCATCCAGATTTAAGGGAACTCGCTGTACATGAATCTGTGTGGGTGTGTATCTTTTTTTTTTTTTTTTTTTTTTTTTTTTTGGTTTTTATACTGCACGTTTAAACATGAATATCTTTCAGTCTACTGCAAAACAGAGAGGGGAGACGGACAGAAAAGAGCGTCTGAGAGCGTCTGAGATCCATCACCCACTAATCGAGACATTTTTAAAAACAGACCCTTCGACGCACATCGTGTACCCGTCATCCCCCTCGTGCTGTTACCCTTATAGCCATGTACAGATAAAACTACACTGTAGAACAGACAACTGGAAACCATAACAGACAATGGCATGCCTAAGGTCTTCAAAATCTGCACTTGAGGAAAAAAAACGAGAAAAAAAAAATGTTATTTTTATTTTCCTCTTCTTTGTTTTCTTTTCTTATGGGGCTGGCTCTGTTTTTTGCTGCTCCCTTCCTGTAATTACATAATGAACTAATTGCATTTGCTATGACAAGGAAGAAGAGGAGCTGTCAACGAATGGTTTGGTATGAAGATGAATCATGTAAAAGTTTGACTTTGACATTAAAAACTTCAAACACTCGTTTGTCTGTTAACTTTTGGGAAATTGTTTCAAACTGAGATAAAACTAAATATTTGCCTGAAGAATATCCGTTTGAGATGACCAGTAAGTGGTAGCGACTCCCAGCTCGTTCTCATTACAGACGCTTTGTCTCGCTGTCAATGTTCGATACCACCGCACAAGTCACCTTTTAGTATGAGGCTTTCTGTTACGTACAACGTAAACTCATCCACAACAGCAGCAAACACTCGGAGAAGGTGCACCGGAAATAACGGTGGTGATGCAGTTTAAAGAGGCACAGCGGGCAGGTGGGAGTCCAACAAATACAAGGCTTTCATCCAGGAGGTCGCTGCTTGTGTGTCATGTGTTAAGTTTAACTTTTATTTTACAATCAGCCGTTCAGTGTCAGATACCCCTTACAGGACCCCTCATAATCATAACACAGTTTAAGCATGTTTATTACCATTTCTACTCTTAAATGCCATCGTAACTGTCTGTATTCCAAAATTTTTCAACTACAATACTTTCTACAGAGGGAGATTTTATTCAAATTGCACTTAGATTGAACTTGACAGCATTTATACTTAGTTTTGTTGCCTAAACCTAAAGTGACGCCAAGAGACGTGACAAAGCCTCCGTATGTGACGAGTCGAGATGAAAATGTGTTGAACTCACACAGGAAGACTGAAGAGAAAAACAAAAGTGTACCTTGCTAAGGAATTTTTGGTACCACTTTGTGATAAGGCACCATTTACAAAGAGATTATAAGGTAGTTAATAAATCATTAATCAATGTGTTATAGACTCGTTATAAGCCATTAATAAGAAAAACTTTTAGGTTGCCGGCGTGAAATTTTATACCTCCTGGGAAAGGACTACAAGTGTCCAGACTAAAATCCAGTTATTAGCAACCTGTTAATATTTACATCTACAGACTTGATGAACGGTTGTAGAAACTCTTTATTAAAGGTCTGAATAGGAACATTTTTAAGAGGACTCATCATTTTTAAGAAATAATACATCCACAGATCTTTTAGAAAGGTACCAAATAAAACTATTTGCTTTTTCCCAAAAAACTTTCTAAAAATATTTGACAGTTGGTTCCCATTTCAAACATCTAGTGGCTTAATGTTATCAATAGCACCTTTAATATTCATCCATTCATCTGCAACCGCTTATCCTGATCGGGGTCGCGGGGGTGGCTGGAGTCGATCCCAGCTGGCATTGGGCGAAGGCGGGGTTCACCCTGGACAGGTCGCCAGTCCATCGCAGGGCACATAGAGACAGACAACCATTCATGCTCACATTCACACCTATTTTGACCAGTTTAGAGTCATTAGTTAACCTGCATGTCTTTGCAGTGTGGGAGAAAGCCGGAGTACCCGGAGAAAACTCACACTAACACGGGGAGAACATGCAAACTCCACACAGAAGGTCCCCAAGCTGGATTTGAACCTGCAACCCTCTTGCTGTGAGGCGACAGTGCTAACTGCTAAGCGCTACTCACATTAACATTTGTAGTTACAGGAGACTGGCTGACTTTTGCTGATGGCTCATAATAAAGTCAGAAACTTTTTACTGCCTCACTAACAGTTAAAGTTTTTACTACCTGAATGGTGCCCTATTAGAAAGTGGTGGCAAAACGATCTTGACTCAAGGACCACTTGCTCACACTTCCATAACAGCTGAGCAAATGTCACCTGACCATGTGATACAATGGAAAGTCCTGAAAAAGCAACTGTATTGACATCTTATGTTTCCAAGGTCAAGCATGAACCTCAGCTTTTAAACAGTTTTGATGCCAAACCAACAGAAGTGAAATCCTCCCATTCAGCAGAATGCCCCATTGATACTCGTATTTTAATGTGTGATGATTTGCAGCTGGCTGACACACGAGCTGACTAGAATATATTTTTACAGTATCACTAAAATGTGGCACAATTCATCAGCTTCATCTTTGAACGGTGAATTTTCTGATTTGGATCCTGCAGCAAGAAAACACAGAGGGCAATCTGGACTTATCAGAAAACACCTCAGAGGTGTGAACTGCTGCAAAGATTAGCGTGAAGGACTCAAAATGTCAAAGTCCCGCAATCTGTATTTCCCCTTGTCCAGTATGCAACACTGACCCCATGTGGTCCTGAATCAGTATTACTCTAGCTTTCTGCCAGTGTACCGTGATCATTCTGTAGTTATGACCAGCTCTCTGGTTTCCATTTCATCGTGGTCATAGTGAAGGATTGAATGAGAAAAGAAATCAGTTTATCTAAATATACTCCAGACTACAACCGGTATTGAAGAGCTATAAATACATTTCTTTGCACGTTCAGTCCAGGGTCATTTGTTTTGAGCTGACAGCTGAAAGATACACCTGTCAGTTTAATTTATAGCAGTCTGGAAAATGATCATTTATGAGTAGAAAGCTCTTTATATTTCACAACGTATGTCACATCAGATATGAAAATGGATGACCGGTGGATGATGCATTTACTGTAGGTGTAATTCTGAAGTGCAAATCCGTTATGTATTATTGTTTCTGTCTGTCTGTGGTGCTGGAATGTAAATTTACTCAAGTGCTGTACTTTTGTACAATTCAAAAGTACTCATACTTTGAGTATTTCCATTTCATACATTATACTTCTTGGGAACTACATCTCAGAAAGAAATATTGTACTTTTTACTGCACTAGATTTATCTGACAGCTTTACTTACTTTACAAATTAGGATTTAATTTTAAAGAATACAAAGTAGTAAGTAGTAAAGTAGTAAAATAAGCTCTACGTCAGTCGGCTATGATATTTAAATACTGCTTGAATAAAAAAATACTTCTTCTACCAATAATAATAATAATAATCATTGGTGGAAGAAGTACTCTGATCTTTTACATCAGTAAAATAGTAATAGTAGTAGATAGTGAGTATCCTCAGTGCAAAAGTATCAGCATCAAAATATACTTAAAGTACCAAAAGTAAAAGTACTCATTCTGCAGAATACTCTATATTATTTTATTATAATTATTGAAACATTAATGTTTTCATCACTTTAATGTTGCAGCTGGTAAATGTGGAGCTAATATAAATGAATTTAAGTACTGAATGGTAGTTTAATCTATAATAATACATCATCATTTATTAGATGATTATATTTTGTTTTAATAATCTGAATCTGTAAAGTTATTAAATTGGTGTAGTGGAGTAAAAGTATATGTGTATAATATTTCCCTCTGGGATGTAGTAAGGTAGAAGTATAAAGTAGCAGAACATGGAAATACTAAAAATTGTACATAAGTACTTGAGTACTTAGCTACTTTCTACCACTGATTCTAATCCAGTAGTAAAATAGATAAACATTATCACTGACAGAGCCCATGTTGGCATATAGAGTACTTTTACTTTTATACTTGATATATATTTTACACTTAAGTAAGGTTTAGAAAGCAGGACTTTTACTTGTAATGGGGTATTTTTAAATTGTGGTATTGCCACTTTATTTAAGTAAAACATCAGATTTTGTGCCTACCAGCAGTAATTGTTGATGTGTTACACCTGCTCTGTAAATGTGAGTTTAAAAGCTCCTCCTCCACCCAGCAGCTCACTCTCAGCCAGCTGGCTCTCCTCACCACTTTGCTCACTCTTTGTTTTCTTTTGTTTATTTAAAGGGGCTCTATTGAAGAATCAGAAATTGCTTGTTAACAGCGACACATTTGGCCGTTAAGTCGACAGTCCGACTGTCCTGTTGCTTGCGTTTGTGCTCGCATTACGTAGACACGAACGAGTATCGGTCAAAACAGTGAGGCGACGCACGTCAGCTAAAACCACAATGTCACTCTATAGTTGATCTTCTTGGCTGTAATGTTGAGTTACTAGTGTTAACGCTTCCTGCTTCAGCCTCCCAGCCGTGGTCAGAAGGAACAGGGGAGTTTTGGTCAGAGACGTTAACGTTTACTTGCTCCGGAGCTCCGTCACTTCACTCAGCAGCAGAGAAACAAAACACAGGAAACCTCTGATGGTCTGGAGGAACTGCAGCATTTATTTCTGCACAAACATCCACTGAACATTCACTAGATATTCTCGGAGCTAAACTAACTCTTTTGCAGTGTGTTCTGTGCAATGTGAGAGGTGGAGCGAGAGGTGGTGTGAGAGCGAAGGCAGTGGAGCAGAGTACCGTATCGACTCTGGCCCTGGAGACCAACGCTACGCTCTCCCTTGTGTCTTCTGACCACGGTCAGGAGGCTGAAGCAGGAAGATTTAACACTGTTTTGCAAGACGAGCTTCACTAGATAAAACTTTGCGGTTTTGGTGCTTCTGTCTGAAAAGCGTAGCCACACACGAGCACACATAGGACGCCAAACCGCAATGATTTACACGTCTAAGAAGTTACAAACAGTACCTTTAAGAAATTGAAAGTTTGGTCGATTCAGCCTCCTTCATGTTGCTTCCCTTGTGTCGGGGGTTGTAACACTGCCTGAATGGTTTGGATGCTATACATCAACCATAGACTGTAGGGATAAAATAAAGAGTTGAAAGGCTAATGAGCAGGGTAATCATTCATTTCATGCACAATACCAACAAACTAGACATGTTTTAATGTCCAATTACTTATTATCTTCAACGAACGTTTTCCAATTTAACAGGCCAGGAAGTTGGTCTGCACTTTGTCCACAGGCCCATCACGTAATGCAGATCCACCGCCGCCTACTAATTAGATTTCTCAAACAATTCCACCTTAATATTCACATCGCAAGTGGAACAAATTATGTTGTTTGACGAAAGGTTTGAACTTGTATTGTTTTTTGTTTTTTTTAGGCTGATGGGGTCAAGTTGAAATGTCAGTTCATGGCTTCCAAAGCCATTTAATTTTAATACTCATAATTTTCAATTAGTTGAACTACTTGTATTAAAAGTGCCAGCATGTGTAACATCCAATTAAAGTCTGTTTTCAACTAAAGCAAATATTACTGACCGTAGTTTTCAGGAGAGAACAATCCAGACATAACTATCCCTGAAGGGCCGACTGTTCTGCAGCCTGCAATAAAGTCATAAAAACACACATAAAAGAAAAATCATTAAACCACACAATAAAAGGTATTAGCAACCTCTTTGAAACATCAAAAGCATCAGGTATCATATCAATCAACTTCTAGTCGTAAGTCTTCTCATATAAGTGCCGACCATAAAAGGCTTTCTAAATAAATCACACTGTTTCGCCAGATAAATGGACAAGGAGTTGTCTGCACCGCAAAAACAGCATGTCAGTTTCTTTGAACTCTTAATTAAATCACAGCGTTAGACCCAATGGATGTGCATTTTATGGATTTTATAAAGATTGAGGGAGGCGCCTGGTGAAGTAAACCGCAGAGTGTTAACCTCCTCACACACTGTCCAGTATATCAAGTGGTCTTTGGAGTTGTCAGATGCTTTCAGGGGCTTAAAGCAAACTCCTTTTCTGACAGAAAGTGAGCTGAAGTGAATCGCCTTTACACGCAGAGAGAGAAGCCTCGTTGGCTTCAAAGTGAAAAGATATAATCGTGTAATATTTCTGAAATGTTTTCTGATGTCCAGTCAGTTAACATCTATAGCACGGCGCCGCAGCCCTCCAACACCAAAGAAACATTCGGCATCAGTACAGCTGAGCATAAAGCCTCACAGATGTGATAAATCCTGTCAGCGCTGTGTTCCTCTGTTCAGGAAAGCCTCACAGAAGAGCTGTAAACACCATTCCTCCCTGATACGCAGGCGCTTGATGTGTGATTTGATCCTTCCTGTGTTCCTCCGTAGGCTGTCATTTCATCTTTTCATGGTCACATCAGCTTGAACCCATCAAAGCTGTGCCATCAGTATTCTTGGTAAAATAGCAGGAAATAACACAAACATAGGACTCCGACATGGTTTTACATGAAAGTATATCTCAGGATGAGATATGTATCAGCTGACAATAAGAAGTCATCCACATATTTTTAAATCTTTACGAGGTGAGAAACGGTGTGAAGTATGAAAGATGTCACACAAATTCACTTTTAGCTTTTCACTATCAATTCCCAAAATATCTTATCTTATATCAAATATATTTGTTCGTCAGTGGTCTGTTGGAGACTAGATAGTGATTAAGACTTGTTTACGCTCTTTCACATGAGCCAGATGAGACAATAATGTTGATATAATATCTATACATGTAGTGGTTCAGCTGTTACAGCGATTCCGGTTCATTCCAGCAGACATGTGGTAAATGGACTTGCATTTATACAGCACTTTCTAGTCTTCTGACCACTCAAAGCGCTTTACACTTCATGTCAGCATTCACACACACATTCATACACTGCAAGGTGCCTTCTTTGCCCACCAGGATCTAATCTAAATACTCATTCACACATTTGGGGTTAAGGGTCTTGCTCAAGGACACCTCAGCATGTGACGGGGATTGTCACTAGGGATCGAACCACCAACCGTCCGGCTGATGGATGACCTGCTCTACCCTCTGAGCCACAGCCGCCAACACAATTTTGAACAAAACAAAAAATATCCATTCATCTGCAACCGCTTATCCCATTAGAGGTCACGGGGGGGCTGGAGCTGATCCCAGCTGGCACTGGGCGAAGGCGGGGTACACCCTGGACAGGTCGCCAGTCCATTGCAGGGCACATAGAGACAGATAACATTCACACTCACATTCACACCTATTTTGACCAGTTTAGAGTCATCAGTTAACCTAAATTGCATGCCTTTAGACTGTGGGAGGAAGCCGGAGTACCCGGAGAAAACCCACGCTTACATGGGGAAAACATGCAAACTCCACACAGAAGAGCCCCGAGCCAGATTCGAACCTGCGACCCTCTTGTTGTGAGCATCACCGTGCAGCCCAGAACAAAAAATATATGCAGGAAATTAAATGATAACCTGCTATGTCATGCATTCAGTATTAGGATGAATCAAAATTTCAGTGACTGAGAAAATTATATCTTATTGTGGTTGTAGTATCACATTTTAAGTAAACACGTATAATCCCTAATGGACTGCTGGGATTTTTATAACAAAGTTTAAATGAAGAAACAGGAAAGGATATTCAAATCAATTTTATGCTCTCTGTGAAATTTGCATTTCCGCACTGTAAACTGGTTCGAGCTAATGAAACTACTCCAACTAAATGTCTATATAATGGCCCTTGATGCTCACTAGAAGCCACTTTATGCAAACTAAATAAACTTGGAATTTTGTGTTTGGCGGATTATTTCTCTGTTGTTATAATGATAACTGGCATCATATTTTACATTGTTGGAAAGCCTGTTTATTTGCCTTCACAATGATGTCCAACTTGTAAGGATCATGCATGTGTGGGATGAGCAGCACAGCTGATTATGTGGGTAGCGCCCAAGTGAAATTTGCCAAAGTTCTCTGCCAATGCTGAACAGTGTATTCTCCTGTTGGTATTGATCTTATTTTGAGCTTCAGGTGGCTGATCGGAAGCAAATCATCTGATGTCAAAATCATGTCGGAGAAGAGATGAGGAGTTTTGTTTTGAAACAAAATCTTGAATTGAGCCGTGTTAGTTTTGAAAAAAGCTGACTTTTCAGAATGAAACAGATCACTTTGTGATCCTGTGGTCTGGTCTTGTGGTGCCTGATTGGCAGCACCTGGCGCTCTAAACGAGAGTCAACACCAACAGGAGAATACACTGTTCAGCGTTGGCAGAGAGTTTTGGCAAATTTCACTTCGACGCTACCAACATAATCTGCTGTGCTGCTCATCCCACAAATCCCTGATCCTCACAAGTTGGACATCATTGTGAAGGTAAATAAACAAGCTAGAAAATACAATGCCAATGATGAGGGTAGCAGGCCTGTTTAGTGTAAAGGTGTCGTAAAATGTGGGATTTTGAAATTTCTAAAAACTTAGAAACTGTAATTCAAAGTAATTCCTGTTAGAAGGAAGAAAATTAGCCATGTGTCCATTTCCCTCATTGTTCTCCAGCTCTGTTTATTTTGTTCATGGCGTTTCCCAGTTGTGGTTTAATTCTCTGTCCTCTCTGTCCTCATACATAACCCTGAGAAGGCGGTCCTCAGAGAGCCATAAAGACCGGACCATGTGTGTGTGTGTGTGTGTGTGTGTGTGTGTGTGTGTGTGTAGCTGATGACCTGCAGGTGCTGATGTGTGATTTGCCGTTTCAAGTGATTGCAGAGGTGAACCTCATCTGCTGATTGGCAACGAGTTGACAGCTTCTGACTTCTAAAAAAATAGAGACAAATATCACTCTGTGGCGCTTGTTGTTTTTCCTCAATGGCTGCACAGCTACTCAGCCGTTGTGTGGTTACTAATTGAGAAAGTTTTTGGCATGTGTGTTGATAAATGGCAGCTTCACCCTGCAGCTGTGACAGCAGTGATTTGTGGGGAGGTATTAGGCAGCTAAAGGCTGTAATTTTATACCTTGTGACAATCTGCTTAATTCAGGAGTAAGAATTTTTTAAGGGGGTGTATTTAGTTATTTTTGTGGCTCAATATTATTGTTTGCTTTTGGCATAATTCACCTTGACCCTCTGACAACAGATAAAACTGCTCCTTTAAATCTCCATATAAATTGATAATCCTTGAGAGCATTTGGTGAGAGTCTTGCCATGTCACGTCAGGCAAGTCAGGTTCACTGAGGTCGAGGTAAAGAAGCATCATGAATCATGAATCTTCATCCATCTACTGTGAGTCTGCCTCATGAACAAACTTGACCTTTTAACAAAGCTCAACATGGACACCAACTGGAGAAAAGGAGTGTTACAGCTTGAATATCATGCAGCATGTTAGAGCTCACCCAACTGACTTCATTTGTTAGCTTTATAGCAATATTAATCTGGTTCATAGCCTACTGGTAAAAATGCTTTTAAATCTATCTGCTAAATACATTTAATAATGTATAATCAGTCAGTAAATTAAGTCAACGCAGTTAAAGGAAGTGTGTATCATTTTAGTGAATCTATTAGCATAAATGGACTATAATATTCAATAATTATATTTTAATTAGTGTATAAACACCTGAAACTAAGAATCGTTGTGTTTTCGGTCGCTTAGAGTGAGTCCTTCATGTCAACATAAGGAGCAGGTCCTCTTTACGGAGCGTGTTGAGCAGACAAACTAAACACTGGCTTTTTGCATTTTTATGTTACCTGAAGGCCACCGTAGTTCTCCGACATGCTTGTGCAGTAACATGAGCCACAGAGTGCAAAACCACGGTATCGCCAGCCGCCGTTTGACTTCAGTTGTTCCTAAAATGGTGTTATTATGGATAGTATATAGTAGTATGGATGGCTTCTGAGCGAGGCGACAGACGTTACTACGGTTTTGCACTCATGTTACGGCAGTCTTGGAAAGGGAGGAGCGAGTGGAGGGGAACTCAGTTGGTTGCAATGTGGAACCCCGCCACTCGATGATGCTAAATCCTACACGCCACTTTAAATCTTTGTAGCATGAACAATGTTGGGACAAAGAAAACCTAAACAACTGCAGCACATCAATCTACGCTGCAACACTTAGAAGATAATATAGTGATATTAACACAAACAGCATGGTGTGGCTGTATCTCAGGCAGTCGAGCAGGTCGTCCACTAATCGGAGGACTCGTGGTTTGGTCCCCTCCAGTCTGCAAATGTCCTTGAGCCAAACTGCTCTCAAAAGCTGTGCCATAGATGAATGTGTATGAATGTGTGTGAATGTGTAAATGTTGGCGTGTAGTGTAAAGCGCTCTAAGTGGTCGGGGATTAGAAAGGTGCTATATAATGGGATATGCTATTCCAAACAACTGTGCTGTAATGTACCAAGGGAACATTGAGGAGCTTGTACATAGACAGATGGATACCTCAAAAAAGTCTGCTTATAGCCACTAAAAAAGCTATAAAGCTGAACCTCCAGGGAAAGACCACTGGTTTGAGATTGTCCCTGATATCTTTTCAATGGAAATGTCTTTGACAAGAACTTGGAAAATTGTCTTTTACATGAAACATGATGCATGTGTTGTTGGAGAATATATACATGTTTAACTGTGCTTGACAACTGCTTTGTTGTGTTGTTGTTGAATCCATTTTGAATGGATGCTCATGATGTTCTGCCCGGAGCTGAAAAGGCAAAATAAATATCAAATTTAAAAAAGAAAGAAAGGTGCTATATAAATGCAAATCCATTCACCATTTGCTGTAATATCTAAGAGTGAATTGTCAATCGTGCCTTGTGTTTAAGATAGAGTTGTTATACATTAAACATTGCTTTTCATCCCTAAAATGAACCTAGAAATGAAAGATTAATGCTCCATGTTATATCCTCTTGAGATGGCTACAAAATTCATTGAGCATTATATTGTTTTTGTTAGTTTTTGACTGGATCTTATTCACAATGTGGCTGCATCCAGAAGAGAAATATAGCATATCTTTTGTTTATTGTGTAGTGGCTGGATGCAGCTCAGATATGCACAGCAGTGACCAGAGGGACCTTCGGTGGTGGAAGAACAGCACAGCTGGCTCAGTGATTTGTCTGGATGCAGTCGCCCTTCTGTTATTCCAACACATCAGCCACTTCCTTATGGCATCTGTTCAGGTTTCTGAATACCATAAACACACACAGACTCTACTGTTTTTTATTTCTGTGATTTTACGACCTGCTACAGAAGAGGGAAAACTTGCACAATTCCAGTCTCACAAGCTCAATATTACATCCCTTTGGTTTGCTCCCAGAGCAGATGGCAGCGGCAGAATGTAGGTCTCTGTTGGTCTCTGTGAAGGTGATGTTGCCTGGAATCAGTTCATCTGGAACAGAAGCCAGAAAATGTTCATTTCAAATATACAGCCTGTGTGTTGTGACTAAGCTCATAGACTCCAGTGCAGAAATGTCATGTACAATTACTACTCTGCTATGCATTAGAGCAGGTCTTGTTTCGGCTTTAGTGTACCGTGATCTTTATATTTTTTGTGATCATGCAGAATGGGAAAGTAGTTTGTAAAGCAAGACCCTGCACTGCAGGATAATGCTTGCAGCTGTCAGTGAACATTACACCTACATGTAGAGAATCTTCAAGTGTGTCACAGTTTATGAAGGAGCACATTTTAATGTTATACTTATCATAATATTTATGCGACTGTCGCATGAGGAGTGTACGTTTAAAAAAAAAAAAAAAAAACATTTCGAACAAACATCTCCTAAAGAGTTTTCCTTTGAGAAAACACTTATGAATAAGTACTGCCAATCTCTGGCAGATGAAAATTAAGTGAAGTAAATTAAGTGTTATGGCGAGGGACTGCAATAAAGGGAATATTCCTCTGGGACCACAGATGGGTGTAGATATACTACAGATGCAGCACAATTAATTATAAACAGTGCTGTGAAACACTGGAAGTGATAACAATTTGACAACTACAGTATATACCAAGAGTAAAAGTTTTGTGGTCTTGTTATATAAGCTCCTCTAATGCCACTTAGAAAATGCAATTTGCATTGCACTCTTGACAATTTGCCTGTGAAACTGGTGCCTTCGCATGAAACTCATGAGTTTGTGTTTACAACGTGGGAAGTCATGCACACATTATACAGTACGTGGCGTTCCAGTGGTTAAGTCGTGAGAAAACCGCGGCTTGGCAACGGCAATATTAACGTTACTGTTGGCGTCTAGAAGCCACAGAGGCAAACACTTTAGGGAGCTAGCAGGTGGATAACATACAGTAATGGAGGAAATGCAAAGACAACGACAGAGGAGAAAGAGGCCACTGGGAATATCATTTTCCTCAGACATATTATAACAAGAAAAACAATATATGACTAAAATTACAATATATTAACTTATGCACCAAAAACTAACTTCCGTGGGCTCCACCATTTCTCACAATGTCAACAAACACGTCACAGCTTGTGAACTCAGAGCTTTCAGAAACTTTCCACTTTCGAGGCCGTGAGGGGGGCGTTCATATGGGCCCAACTCGTAAACACAGTAAACACGACCCCATTTGATCTGTCTCATACTGTCAGGATATAGTGATGGTTTTATAAAAATAACTTTTTATTGTATTTGCTCAAAGCTACGCATCATCATACAACAGTTCATATGATTTCTTACAAAAAAAATCCTCTTTTTTGTTTGCTTTTGTTTGCTTTTTGTGTCCTATGAATGTCCAGCAGCACGTGTCATTGTACCTGCTTGTTACATGCATGCAGTCTTTTCAAAATAAACTTCCATCTTCATAGGAAACAGCTTCCTCAGGTTTAGGCAATAAAACTACTTGGTTAGGTTTAGAAAAAGATTGTGGTTTGGCTTAAAATAACTATGGAAGTGGTGTAACTTAAGTACGCAATTTACATGACAAATAAATCAACACTCAGGAAACGAGTGAATGTTCTGGATATTTAGACCCATCCAGGGTTTACCACTCTTTATACAGTATTTCCTGCTTGACAATGACATGAATTACATATGATTTTGTGGGTTATAAAGTGTATTATAGTGCATTATTTTTTTGTCGGTATTTCTTGTTCCTTATTTTATTTATAGGTTTGAAAAGAAGGTTAATCTGAACAATCAGGCTACATTTAAAATAACATTTTTCCAACATGAGCATTTCAGCCTTGCCAATCAGCTTTAAATCATTAAACATATCCGCCTGAATATTTCTTCAGTCCTTGATCATTTATTTCCTCAATAGCAGATACAAAAGAATTCCATTCAAGTATTTTTCAATTAAATTTGTCAATGCATTTCTGAAATGAGGCTAAACAGACTAAATTCACTGCCACAAAGCTTATACAGTATAATGTCATTACACAACTGATGCAGTATTTGAAGATCAGTTTAGTCATCAGAACATCAGTTTATTTATTACACATATTTTATTTAACAATTTCTTCATCCTCCGTTTTCATTTACCATCTTTCCGTTCCATCTCCCCCTACGCAGAGCTAAATTCATTGCCACAAAGCTTTTATAATGTGATTACATCTTATATTCAATCCTGATCCATGAAACATGTTAATTTCATACACTGTAATATCTGAGATAACAGATTTCTGGTTTTAGTCATTTGTGTGCTCCTTCCTTTTCTTTCCTCCTTCTTTTCCGTTCACTTTTCCATTTTGACTTTCAACTACCCATTGTTTTCTCCTTCTAATATGTGCTAGGATCATTTTGGGTTTTTTGTTTTGTTGCTGTTATGTACATGTGTCTAAATCAGCCTATTCTGATATGAACTGAAACCTAAAGGAAGCCTGCAGAAGACTGTCAGTATGTAGCTTTCAGTTTATATACTGTAGGATTCACCCTTCACCTCATCATGGCTCTGTTTTCAGGTTTTAAAAATCTAGCCTGAGACAGGAAACTTTGACCAATCACAGGTCACTTCAGAGAGAGAGAGCGTTCCTATTGGCCGTGCACCGGCTGGAAGGCGGTGTTTGGTATTTCCTCAACTGATCTCATCATGGCTGCCGGGTCATTTTACAGCTTAACACTACAAGATGTTTCTGAAAACATTTGAGGAAAGCAATAGTCATTACAGTAACAGAATATTGATTCATATTTGATCAGCGCTGCCTAGTTTGACTGTTTGGTCAGAGTTTGCAAGTGATTGACTTGTGGCTGTCATATGGAAAGGGTGGAAGTTCATTTATAAGTTCAAGTGTTAATAAGTTAATATTGTACAGTATATTGATAATTTTATAATATGTCTGAGGAAAATGTTGATATTCCCAACAGCCTCATCTTTCTCCTCTGCCATTGTGCCTTTGTATTTCCTGCATTGTTACCCACTTGCTCGTTTGCTAAATTGTTAGCCTCTGTGGCTTCTAGACTCGGATAGTAATGTTAATATTGTCATTGCTTAGCAGCTGTGTTCTTCATGACTTAACCACTAGAACGCCAAGCATGTTGTGTACACGACTTCCCATTTCGTAAACATGAGTTCACGGGTTTCATTTGAAGGCGCCGATAGATGGCAGGCTCAAGCTTAGCTCTGATTGGTTGTTTTCCTCTAGTCTGCGAAATCTTGTAGATGCCATTAGGAGCCCCGCAGGACACAGAGGAATATGATTTTTTTCAGATTACTGGTCTCATGCACTACTGTCAGGATATAGTGACCATTTTATCAAAATAACTTTTTAAATCATACTCTATTTCTACCCACTGCAGCTTTAACACATTTCAACACTGCCTTGTCTCTGACACTAAATAAAACATAATGCCTCAAAATGAGCCCAACACTGGTACTTTATTAGAGTGGAATTACTTTGAATTAAAATTGTGCCTTAGGTGAGGTTCAGATCACATCTCACCTGGATGGGTGTGCTAACGTTCCCTTTGGCATGGTGTGTGTCTCACAATGCTGAGCCCATATTGTCATTAACTGAAGCACTTGCAAATTCAAGCCAAAACAAACCCTTTCACCATCATTTTTGACAACAGTCAAGTCTTTATTGATCATTAGTGGTTCCATTGGAGACACCAGACAACAGCAACAAAACAGAGCAGCATAGAAACACTAAATGTAGCAAGAAAACATCCAGAATAATTCAAATAAAATTAAAAACAGCTTATAAAGATTCTCAGTGAAGTTTTAAAGAGGAGCGGGGTTTGAGCTGAAGCCCTTTTACAGCAGTGAGTTGAGCATTTCATTACAACAAAGGTCTATTTCTGGCATGAGTGATTGGCAGGAAACTATCACACAAAAGTGTCTATCATATAGGTACAGCAATCTAGAAAGTCATTTTGCAGTGCACAGCTGTTTTTGTATGTTTCAGCTGCTCATCTACCTTCACACATTATAGGAGAGTATTGAAACATTTGCATATCTGATGGTGGAGAGAAGGTTGCATTGCTTTTATTGAAGTTCACAGTAACGTTCAAATGAATGAACCTAGTAACAGCTGGCTCTATCCACACTGAATGCCATTATGTGTTCAAAGCATACATTTACCAGAATATGTCTGTGCTGCTGAATACAAATGTGCCTTGAGTAAAACTTGAAGTGTTTCTCCATTGCAACAATTAAACCACAAGTAGTGCAACATCTAAAGACGTGTCCATGCAAAATGTATAACTGAGCCACTTGAGCCACATTGAGACAAATATTGCCAAGATGTTGGAGAAACAGATGCAGGAGAAATCTGTTGCTTTTTCAGCTGTCCACCAGATGGGTGGAGAGGAGCACCACGTCTAGGCCGACCCACACAGTACGACATGAGGAAGAGTAAGGAGGAAGTCATGCTCACGGGAAAGGAGATAACTACAGTATGACATAACACTAGGTTAACACTTGGGTGCTTGGAGAGGGTCCGAAACCATATCTGTGCCTGTGTGTGTGCATGTGTGCATGTATTACTGATGTTGTGGGGACATCTATTTACAGTCACACTGTGGGGACTCACATTCCCTTTGCGGTCTAAATGTCATCATAACGTAAATCATCAAATTTTAGGATGCAGACTTGGGTTAGGGTTAGGGTAATTCTCCAGGAAATTAATGTAAGTCAATGTAAGGTCCTGTGATGGACACACAACTGTGTGTGGGCGTGTAAGTATTACTCATGTTGTGGGGACATATTCAGTATATATGTTTACTCAGTCACATTGTGGAGACTCGCCTTCCTTTTGGGGATAAAATACAATTCCCCATGATGTAAATCATTACATTTTAGGGTGAAGACTTGGTTTAGGGTTAGGGCAAGGTTAGCTTTAGGTTTAGGTTACAGCTATGGTCAGGTGTGTGTATGTGTGTGTGTGTGTGCCCTGATCATGAGCCTGTGAGTTTTTCATATTTCTGACCAACTTGGTTGATTGTTAAATCATACTCATCTTTTACTGGAAGTCTTCATGTGCTTTTCTCTTTGACCACAGTCTCAAGGCAAACTGATTGATAAAAATCATAACGGTCTAAAAAAGAGCATGTCACCGTTTGTACCAAAAAAATACAAAGGTGTTCATTCATGCCAGTGTGCTCACACTCTCATAGTTATACATACACACTCAGGAGGTGAAACCCCACAGCAACAACCACACTTAGTGCACAGTCAAGTGTTCAGCCAAGGCTGGTGATGTTGGAGCGACCACCGGGGGGCGCTACGATACGGTGGCCAGACCGACGAGGGATGTTGTCATCAATCTGTGCCCCTGAGAAATGAAGACAAAATTTAAACATTACGTTTATTTATTTAAATATTAGACCTCTATTTAACTCAGAGCCTGTTCAGTATACATAAAAGATCACATATAATGCAGGATGCTGGATATTTATTCATTGCATTGCAAGTTTTCTGAAATGTTTGTATATTTAATTATGCAGCATTATCTTTTGTTCTAATTTGCAGAAATGTCCAGAGCAGAAATGTGAACACTGTAAAAAGCCAGGTTTAAATATCTTATTTCATTTTGCTGACATATTAGAGTAAAATATTTTTACAAAGGGAATTTTGGACATCTCTTTGTATCACTCCATAAATCAGAAAATACTGTCAACAGCCCATAAAAAATAATTTCACCGTGTTTTTAGGACTAAAATGTTCTATAAATCAGACTATGACTGATATATTTACAAACCCCTCACTAAAAATATTCAGAATATAAGAAGAGGAATGAAACTGGAAAGTTTGGTGGATGTAAGAGGGACTGAAGAAGAGATTTCCGGCTCAAAAATATTTTGAGAAATCAGCCTTTAAAGATATGGACCGTAAAATTCCATACATTTTATAAAACACTACACATGAATAGGATAGAAGAAGAAGAAGATATTCCTTTATTAGTCCCACGAGGGGAAATTCAATTTTTTCACTCTGTTGTTAACTTATACACGGTACATGCAGACCCGAACACACATGCACAAACATGCAACAATGGAGAGATGTCAGAGTGATGGGGCTGCTCCTGACAAGCGCCCCGAGCAGTTGGGGGTTTGGTGCCTTGCTCAGGGGCACCTCGGCAGTGCCCAAGAGGTAAACTGGCACCTCTCCAGCTACCAGTTCACACTCAGTTCTTGGTCCATGGCGGGACTTGAACCGGTGACCCTCCGGTTCCCAAGCCAACTCCCTACAGACTGAGCTACTGCCGCCCCAAAATCTGCAACTAACAAATATCACCATGAACCTTCTCTAGTTGGGTATTTATATTGACGATTGTTTTTTTGTATTACAATTTTTCTGAAATGTTATGTATAAATATGTAAATGAAGCATTATCTAATGCTAACTTTTGCTGACTTTAGTATAAATCTACAAATACAACCAGAGAAAGTAGTAAAATAAACATCTTAATGTGTTTTTTGATGTTTTCTTACACTAGTCTGAAAGAAGATGTTACGGAAGCAAAATATCCCAACATCTCAAAATTGACAAGTAAATGAGTTTTTTCCTGTTTTCTTTCCTTAAAACTCGTATAAAATGTCTTATTTCTTTTACCTGATAGGCTGAAGTTGGACTGATGAAGATTGCGTATTGGTGGTGGTTGGTGAGAGGTGGGTGAAGTTTTGGCTGATGGAGACGGGGTAATATATTTGGGGATAGGAATGACGTCATACACAGGACCGTCATACAACCCACGAGTGACGCCCTGCTTGCTCTTCACCTGGATAGAAAACACACAGATACACAAACACAAATCTAACCTGTTAGTTGTTCTTCAGGAACAAAATGGCCTGTAATCCACCAATCACCATAATACATGACTGGTTGGCTCATTTGCTGTTCCCTCATAGTTGGAATCAGCTAATGTGGTTATTATGACAGAATGTCATTGTACAAATTACTGTGAATATAAGAATGATGTATTTATTATTTATTAGATGTATTTAGTAAAATACCAATCATGACACGGTGATTTTAGCACGGTAAATTTACTGTATTTTACTTAAACTTTGGCGCACAATTAATTGTTTTCGTAACTTGACCTCTTATAGCATCTGACCAAATGTAAAGCTACATTATTGCCTCAGATTTCCTGCCATAACAAAAATTAGAGTATGGCAAATGATGGTTATCTGTTCGATTTTATGATGTCATTTCTTTTTTGGTGTCTCATACTTTTAATCTCATTGTCTATATGATTCAGTTCATAGTTTGTTTATTCCTATTGTCTAATATTTCTTAATGTAAGACAATGAATGCCTGTCTTCATCCTAGAAAAAGATTGGTGGACGGTAAAAACCAAGTCCATAGCTGTGTCTCATTTTGCATACTTCTGTACTTAAACTTGCTATTTTGAGTGTATATCGGTGTTCACACTGAGACATGGTAAAATGCAATGCAATCTAAGTACCCAAGTGTCAACGGTGGTTGAGTGGGCGTTGAGTGTGGAACGCTGGACACTTCTCACCCTCAACGGTCGCCATCTTTGCTACATAGCAGAAGGAGAGGAGCCACCAACCTATTTCAAATTTGGGAAAATGGCAAACACCGAACTATAGAAATTTAATTAATCTGTGAATTTTTACCATTATAGCATGGTACCACTATACTGTAGTCAGATAGATTTATTGGGGTAATTTATCTGTCTGAATTTAATTAATGCTGATACGGCGTGATCTCCGTAGCTGCACAATGGCCATGTGTGATGTGAGACACGAGCACACTGACAAAATTTGCGTACTACGTAAGTAAGTACACAGAGTGTACTACCTGGAAGTGTACTGACAGAAGTATCCGATTTGAGACACAGCTTAGCATTAAATGCCTGACACAGACTGATATATTGTGATTTATAAATATATATTAGAATATTGCTAATAAACTAAACCAAACTATTATTGATCAGTGCTTTAATATAGTTTGTTGAGGTAGTTTTGAAGACAGTTAAGAAAAGCAAATCTAATCTTTCAATAGAAAACACTTTTGTAGAGATGTTTTAAAAGGAGCTGTGTACTGTACCTGGTTCCTGAATTTAACGCGCTGGTAAGCGTAGTCTGGGAAGTGCTTGCGGGGAATAAATCGACCGGTGCCCTGCTGGGCCTGCAGCTTCCCTTCTTCATAAACCACCCGACCTTGACTCAATACCAGCGCCGGACCCCCGCGGCACTCCAGACCCTCAAAGATGTTGTATTCTGAAGTCTGTGAGATAAAACATACAAGACGAAGAATGGGGAAGAAAGGGGATTAAGCAGATGAACAAGGGAGGGCTCTTTCACTTCTCCCCCCACCTATCAGATCAGATACCATTCGCTGTCTCGCCCCACTGTGCTATTTCAGCAGCATTATATCAGAAAGCTTAATACATGCAGTAAAATGCAGCAGTTGAGAAGATGGGGGATGAATAAGTGCGAGGCTTGAGGCATATAGGAGGAGCGACAGTGTGAATACAGGGGGATGGGGTAGAGAGATGGTAGCACAGAATGGGTGAGGGGTGAAGGGGGATTATAACCTAAAGCCGGCACCCGTCTGGATTAGAGAGTGGCAGAGCAGCCTGAATACATTAACCACCATCTAATATTGTCACTGTATTATACCGCATCACGAAAGGCGAATTTTCACCTCCAAGGTCATGCTGTTGAGTTAAATGCATCATGAAATTTGAAAGCTGTTTTCACCTAAATGGCAAACATATTTCCCTATTTTGCTCTCTTGGGGTATTTGGTCATGCAGATAGCTTTTGTTTTACATGTCTACATGATGCCACACAAAGGGGGTAAACTGCTCTTGGTAGGATTAAAACAACAGTGTCCCAATAGAACCACAGTCCTCACTGTTCAAAATGTACTGTATATGTTTACTGTTGCTGCAGTACAGTGATGCAGTAATTAGCACAGCAAGAGCGTCGCAGGTTCAAACCCAGCTGTGGTTGTCTGTGTGGGGTTTGCATGTTCTTTCCGTGTTAGCGTGGGTTTTCTCTGGGTTCTGCAGGATAATTGTTGACTCTAAATTGCCTGTAAGTGTGAATGTGAGTGTGAATGGTTGCCTGTCTCTATGTGTCAGCCCTGTGATAGTCTGGAGATCTGTCCAGGGTGTAGACCGCCTTCACCTAATGTCAGCTGGGATCGGCTCCGTTACAGATAACGGGTGGCTGTTCATTTTATTTGTGATTCTTGTTTTTTTTTAATAATTATTACATCTGTAATAACCCGTGGATTTGTATATAATGTAATGCATAATGTATTGTTTTATGCTGATACAATATGACATGGTAATGCCAGGCTTGACTGAATATGATATCCAAACATAAAATGTATTTTAAGTTTTTCTTCAACTCCTGTGACCTGTCTCTTTGTTTTTATCCTATTTCACACCCTACTATCTCCCTCTCTCCTGCCTCCTCTCCTTTATGTGCTTCCTCATCTGATGCAGCATTTGAAGATCACAGAACATCACTTTTATCAGTGTTATTATGTTGTATTCAACAGTTTATCCATCTTTCTTTTCCCTTTTCTTCCATGTGTTTTGCTCTCACCGACTGCTGCAGTTTGGCAGTAATTGTTTTGGTGCTGTCTGGGTCCCAGATAACAACGTCAGCGTCCGAGCCCACCGCTATCCGGCCTTTGCGTGGGTACAGGTTGAAGATTTTTGCAGCGTTGGTAGATGTGACTGCTACAAACTGGTTTTCGTCCATTTTCCCCACAGCCTGAGAGAGCGAAGTGGATGTTTAGAGCGGTAGACAAAAACACACACACACACACACACACACACACACACACACACACACACACACACGTCCTCATTGCTCACCACGGCCTTGTCCCAGACAAAACCCATTCTCTCCTCCACTCCGTTGGTTCCCTCTGGGATCAGGGTGAAGTCGTCTTTTCCAATTGCTTTCTGGGAAGTGCTGTACGCGCAGTGAGCGCTGCCCACCACCTGGAGGTCCCCACTGAGTCAAGGCAAGAAAATGACATGAAATAATCCCCGTACCCATTGGGGCTCTATGTTGGCATACGTATCATGATACAGGGGTTACGGTTCAATGTATTGCGACATATTGTGATACTGTAAGCAAGCCGATATATTGCTAATTTTTAGGAAAACTGTCATAATAGCCTATAAAGAACACACCATATGCAGAAAATCTGAGAAAAAAAAATTAATTTTTTATGCAATCAGAACAGTAGGATCTGCATTTGCATTTATCACTGTAACAGCCAATATCATAGCACTACTTTGAGATACACTGAGATAGTGCATCTCTTTGCCAATGAATTAAAGAATTGACTGAGTTCATCTTTGCATGTTAACAATTATGTAAAAATCAATACAGTGTTTTTGAGGATGGATACAGCATCACCAATCATATGTATATGCATACTCAATATTTTCACCCCTAATACTCATCACACTGCAGTGATTAACCTGTCAAATGTTACATTTTCACTGATGAATTTTAAAATGCTTTGAACTATTGACTGCAGCTCAATCTTTGTGATCAGATGGACACTTGGCTGCAAAAATCAGTTCAAGATATTTATATATCTATATTATACATGCTTGAATGTTTACATTCAAGCAAACATGATGAACTTAGAGACAGACATTTCTACTTTTAGCCATCAGGTGTCCTCATTGAGCATGCAAGTTAAAGTACAAGTCATGTAGCTGCCTGGGGCAGAAAAACCAGCCAGCTCAACCAGTCAGAGTGATGCAACGCAGCTGCAGGACCAGTCCAGAAAGGCTGAACTAGACTACATCATGAAGATACATTGCATGATCAAAAAGCCATCAACATACCTTTTCCCCTTTATATACAAGAGGCTGACTGATAAAGACCTATGATTAGGATAATTTCTCATCTGAGGCCTTTTAGTCATCAGTTAATTACTGTGATTACTTCATGATAGTGAGCTGTGGGATCGTCGCCCCAATGCCATGAAGAGTGCTTATTAGGGAAATAATGGGCCTTGATGAGAGGTGAGGAAAAGTGTTGTTCTTTTGTTCCTAATAGTTTTTTTAGAACCTAAAAATAAACCCTGTCACTTCAGCAGACAGTCAAAGACAACAGCAGTATCGCACCACCAGTGTGACAGCACAGACCCGCCTAGAGGAGCTGGAGCTGTAGACGAAGGGTGGAGGAGCAGAGAGGAGGAGGAGGAAGAAGAGGCAGGCAGTTGGTAGCCAAGGCAACAGATGATGAAGGATTCTAGTTGCTGTGCTATTTATGGAATCGAGGACAGTCAAAAGTGTACAGCAGGATGATCTATGCATTGTATACGAGTATGAGGGAGTGTGAAGGGAGAAGTGAACTGGGTTTAGTTTGGGGCACTTTATCCCTCTCAATGATGGCCACGAATGAACTTGTGAACTTCAGCATATTTTGCCTTTATGCACCAATAATAGTACACTTTATAATAGGGCTGTCAAAGTTAACTCAGATTTGTTTTAATGCCACTTATTTCTTTAATACATGAACATAGCTTGTGATTTTTAGGTTGCATCAGGTTCAGTTTTAAAGCTTGAGTGAAGATACTGGTATCATGCGAAACTAGAAAAGAATCCATTAACCATGTCGTATAGCTTGTCACAAAGGAGGGTAAAAAACGCTCCACTTTATGATAATCACATGCAGTTTGAGGCAGGTCATAATCCAGTCAGCACACTGACAGCTATTGGGCTTGAGTTTGCCATGTTATGATTTGAGTATATTTTTTATGCTAAATGCAATACCTGTGAGGGTTTCTGGACAATATTTGTCATTGTTTTGTGTTGTTAGTTGATTTCCAATAATGAATATATGCACAGAGTTGCATAAAGAAAGCATATTTGTCCACTCCCATGTTGATAAGAGTATTAAATACTTGACAAATCTACCTTTAAGGTACATTTTGAACAGATAGCAAATGTTGGATTCATTTGCGATTAGTCATGATCAACTATGGACAATCACATGATAAATCATGATTAAATAATTTAAGCTAATGACAGCACTACATTATACATAAATGTATAAATGTAAAATGTATGTAACGGCAGTTAAAGTGGCTTGCAAACAATTATGCAGTGGTTTACCTGTTTTTAAGTCTCTCCCACCTTTCCTTTCTTTCTGCCTCTCTCCTCCTCACACAAAGCTAGTCTGACATTGTGAATTACACTAGCAGTTGTTTGTGGCATGAATACTAAACTAATACCTAAAGGCAAAGAGTGAGAGTTAGATCCTTGTAGGTGTCTCCTTTGGTGTCATCCAGCTGATTTGCATTTTCTGCAGAGGTCATAGCTACAGTATATTAAACACTTTGTCTCTTCTCACTCTGCATTAATTACAAAAGATTATACATGAAATATACGGTAAGCTACTCAGGCTTTATCATTACATACAGTAAAACACTGGTGCCTTGCATTAAAAGTTTGCTGAAAAGGTTTGAGACATACCAAGCCAGCAGTGTGTTGAGGTGGTCTGGGGTTGTGGGGTCAGGACTCAAAGGTGGAGAGGTCACGTAAGCAGCCGCTTTGGCCCAGTTCTTGCTCCAATAGTGAGAACCATCAGTGACCAGGCTGGCTGTGATCGGTTCCCCGAAAACTACAGAACCTGGATGGGAAGACATTGGGACAGTGGAGGTCAGGATGTGAACACTGGAAGAGAATCAGACACATGAAATTATGGAAAAAGAGGTGGACCTTTCCTACGGGCCTGGGCAATAGTGTCGGCCGCACTCTTGCTCATCACCTTGGTGATGTACACGGGACAGTTCACACGGTTACCGAGAGTGATGGCGCGGAACACCGCCTCCGCCTCCAGCTGCATGGACAGGATGCAAGGAAAACATTCAAACCTTGGGTGGATGTACAGCCAGTTAGACTGTTATTAGGCTATTAGATAGGCTTTATCAGTCACTATAAGCCCCATGGATGTGGGTCAATAGGGACCTACTACACCTTCTAGTAGGTTTTATCATCTATTCACATGATAGATCACTGAAAGAAATAGAAAAATACAGCAAATACACCTCCAAATCTTGAAAAGTATAAGGTGCCAGGTAGTAGTAAGAACAGAAGGGACAAATCTCACAGATAAAGTGTCTTCTTTATTATATTGGGCAAACACACAAACTCACAGATGAAGGCTTATTGCTTAAACGTGTTTGTTCAGATCCTTCAGATCACTGAAAGAAGGAAAAAAAATAAGGCGACCTCTTGCGATCTTTGTAATTATGACAGGGACAGAAGCGGAAAAAGTTGTCGTTGTGTTCGTAGTTATTTTAACCCAAAATATGATGTTCTTTCCGAAACTTAACTGAGTGTTTTATTTTGCTTAAACCTAAAGAATCATGTTTGTTTGTATTCAGTGTTAAGAACATTCAGTTTTACAACATGTTAGACCATGTTGCTTTTAAGTTTCACTTTATATATATATATATAGTAGGCCCCTACTGGCCCACATCTATGGTGCTTATAGCGACTGATAACATCTATTTTAATGGCCTGATAACAGTCGAATCAGGTGCGATGGATGGATAGATGGATGGATTATAATGTGGTATATGAAAAATGTAATCACCTCTTCAGGTCGACTCAGAGGATGGCCCTCAGGTCCAGTGATTCCCATTCCCAGGATTTTTCTCTGTTCCTGAAACACAAATGATCGTCTTCATACTGACAATAACTGTCAGTATTACATACAACACCCCCCAACACCCCCTTACTGCTTTTCTTCTTTGTTTTTGGTTTCCTTGTTTGCTCACAAGAGGGCTGGTGCTTCTAAAGGTTTCCCATCATTTATCTCCCTATTGCATTAGCAAGTATGTCATTATTATTCATCAGCTCACCCGTTATCTTTCATTACCCTCATTCATCTTCACACACATCACGGTTTTTGCCTTAATCGTCCCCTTAATCAGGACCATCACCTCCATGACCACGACTACCAGTTTTCATCTCTGCTGTCAGCTTTATCAGCACCTTCACTCTCACCATCTTAATCACCATTACATCATTATCATTAGTGTAATAATGGCCAATGGCAATGATGGCCTATGAAAAACCCTGTCATACTCAGCAGCAGCAGCATTAATCCTCTCTCTCTCTCTCTCTCTCTCTCTCTCTCTCTCTCTCTCTTTTTCTCTCTCTCTCCATCTCTCTCTCTCTATTAGACTTATATAAGAAAAATATCTTTCAACTGATGGTGTTACAAAAGGTATGGGTTGCCATTTGCCACAAAGAGACAAAACTTAGAGGAGGTTATGCAGCACTTACCTGAGCAATCAGGTCTCCGTTTTCAGCATGGACTAACACCACAGCACCCAGCTGCTTCAGGAAGGAGAGAGCCTCGTACAGCTGAGGGAGGGATGAGTCCACATAACAAAGAGGGGATTAATAATAGTGAAAGGAAATAGATTTACATGAGAAATTAGCATTTAGTGCAGTATTAGTGACTATGAAACATACCTGAGAGTCTGACATCTGGTACACATCCTTATAAGCCATGTACACTTGGAAGGAGTTGATACCTGACAACAGGGGGGAGGAAAAAAGCATTACAATGACAAATTTTATGAGTGTAGCCAAAGTAATGTATCATGAAGTGCAATAAAGTCAACATGAATGGCAGTAAGGCTGCACAATTTTGAAAAAATGTCAAATTGCTATTATTTTGACTGATATTGTGACATGATTTGCAATAGAGGGAAGATCATTTTTACATCATTATTCTCATTTTCATAGAAAAACATTAAAATGGCAGCATTTGTACCAAACAAAGGTTTTTTTAAAGTCTGTAGAATATGATGTGTAGGCCAGGACATCTCTGCAGCACTACAATATTTAATATAAAATGGTATTTTGACACACATTTCGCCCTCAACAAATATTGTGATTTCCTCCTCATCATGCGATGTGATAATGGCAGTAGCACATATTGTGATCTCCTTAAAAGTTTGATTACTTATGCTGCCCTAAACGGCAAACTTCAAGATGGAGATGCAGAAACTGCTCCTGCCATACAAAGCATGCAGAGTATCTTTATGTCTGAGCCAAGAACTGTCAACATCATTTTGGAAAGAAACTGAACTCACAAGCCGCAGCTGCCTTGGCTCAGTTGCTTCATTAGTTTGCAGCTGCCCCAAAAGAAAAGTGATTTTTTACTTAAAAAAGATTACAAGCCAAATTCATACACTATACCACCATGACAGCACCGTGGAGAACAATGGATTTGCTCTGTGCCGTCACTATAAGAGGATTCAACTCTGGGCCAAATTGTTTCTAAATCTGTCCCTATTGTTCTTGTGAAATGGCTTCAAAAAAAGGGATGAACAAGAATTACAGTGACAATCACAACTGTGAAAAACTATGGAGTAACTAAAAAATACGGATGTACCTTTCTCTTGCACCAGCAGCTCCAGCTCATCTTTAACAGTCTCGTTCCACTGGGGGATGTCTACGTGCAGCGAGTAATCGCAACAGGCCTTCTTATCTGCAGCCTCCTGCCAGCACTCAAACGCCTCCAGCAGACTCTCCCCAGGCTCGGGGGTCACATGGTCAACTGAAAGGCGGGAGGGGTCAAAGGTTAAGATGGAGAAAGTGTGACACTCAAATGCTTGTACGGTTACAGTTAATACTGTTGCTGTGTGTCCTGACTCACTGATCATGGTGGTGCCCCCAGCGAGTGCAGCCTTGGTGCCCTGGAGGAAATCGTCAGCAGGCCGTGTGCCCAGGTAGGGCTTCAGCAGACAGGTGTTGACATCTATCCCCCCCGGTATCACCATGCGGCCATTAGCCTCGATCACCTTGATGCCCCCCGGTACAACCAGATTCTCCCCCACCTGCCTGCCAAGGATCACATACATGAGACACATGGGATGAAAGTGTAGTGCAGGAAGAGATATGGGTGTGGATGATTATTGACTGCATCTCCTTATATACGCACTTGATGAGTCCGTCCTCAATGTAGACATCTGCATAGAGAGACTGGTCGTCATTGACCACCCGGCCCCCTTTGATCAGCAGCCTTTCACTCTGCGGGGAAGAAGTACAGAGAGAGAGGGAGAGTCAGTCCTGGCATTTTGATATATTGCACAATCAGTTGTATAATCCTTGACCTTATAGCAATATTACGACAGCACAGTAATGGATGAGGGTGGAAAGAGATGCACATTAGCCACACAAGTGCTGTGCATGGGTGGGGTCTCCAAAAGGAATAAATATTAGTGCCGTTTGCCTCCTTTTACTATCATTAACTGCATTTAGGATGAAATTATAAATACAGTAAGACTATTTAGAAGCACAGTGTTAAACATTTTGTCCCTCAGACTACAATGCCTCCACACCCTCTACCATCATGGAGGGTGCCTGCATGGCAACAGCTTCAGGAAGATGTTATGTCTCCATGGTAACCAGTGATCATCCATGTTTCCAGCATGTTTCAGCCCTGTTGAATCCTCACCATCTAGGATGCTTACAAAAGGGAGAATGTGAATACAGTCTGATGTGTTATTTTCGGTCTCCACCATGAAATGTATTAATGCTTATTATATCAGTTGCATGTTTGGATTCATTTGGCTTTTGGTAATACTCTGGAATGATGAAGATGAGGCTTTCTGCAGGATGCATGCTTTAATATTAGTGGAAAAGGATGCATTTTTTCACAGATCCAGTCTCACACCTTTGTGTTGTTTTATGCAATGAGCCCTGGTTAGACCGTCAACCGAGTTATCCCTCTGACAGGCGGCGAGATTACACAACGCTGTCCAACCGTGAGTGACAATACGCGCTCGATTTGACACACAGACACTGAGACTTGTCCCCTCACCTCTCTGTCTGGGGTTTGCTGTTTCACAGAGGAGAAACTGTAGAAGGGCCTTCTGCTGTTTGCCGCCTTACTAAGAATTTAATCCCCTCTCTGCCGGCATTGGCAGCGGGGATTTGCATACAAGCGGAGAGCTCCTCCGGCCGTCTGACCAGGCCGGGTGTCTTACCGTCAGCTCGGGGATGCTGTTCTCCTCCTGGTAACTGGTCCCAGACATGCTCTCTGTGCGTCTCTCTGCCCCCCGACACCGACAGTCACCTCAGAAGCGGGTCGCCCTGCGCTGCGCTCTGCGCCCCTTTGTCTCCCTGATGTGTTCTTATCGTTTCCGTGTGTGAGAGAGTGACAGCGATGAATCCGCCGCCGTTAACGGCTGCGTCGGGATGCGTGGAGCGCGCGCCGTGACAAGACAGGTGACGATGCAGTGCGTGCGCGTGTGAGGAAGGCGAGCCCGGCGGCGTTCACCGCACCGAGAAAGAAAGACGGTGGACCGATCACACACACCCCCTTTGCGGGGACGGCTCACGCGAGGTGAGCGCAGAAAAAACGATGAAGAGGGAGGCTGTCCGTCTGGCGCTGTCCGGTTCAGCACCACACACCGACATCAGCTGCACTGTATCGACATTTGCATCTTTTTGGAGATTTTTATGAGCTACGTAGACGTTAATCAAAATGGCCAAACTGCAGTGCAGCACAAAACTTCATCAGTTATGCAGACTGAGGCTTTTGCCTGAGAATAGCACTAGACTAGACTGGCTTCCAATGCGAGACCAACAATTTTGCGTACTATGAATAAATGCTAGACTTCAATTCGTTAGAACCAGTTGTTCTTTCTCTAAATAGGCCAGTATGCTCCAACAGCTGCATTATATTGTTACTGTACTTAATGTATAACTCATGTTTATAGGGCGCAGCCTATAACGATCAGAATTTCAACCAAAAAGCCAGACAGAGAAAGAAAAATCCATGGAGCACAATCCTCAGTCCTACCTCCCCATTTGTGCTTTCCTTCCCCGCTGAATATCTGATCTCCACACCGGGGCGCACATCGTCTGTCTCCCCGGGCGATTCGGTGGGTGACCCCTCCCGGGCCTCGCTGGACGTCTTGCCGATGGGGTCACCACCAGCGTCCAAGACCCTCTCCCGGCTCCCGCTCCTCGGGGTGCGGCTCCCTTTCCTCCCCACCGCGTAGTTATCGAAGTCTATGGTCTTGCTCTCAAACGCCCCCTCCACGGAGCTGAACATTCCGTAGGTTTTCCTCTGGTTCGGCCCGGTGGTGATCGGCCCCGCCAGGTACACCGGCAGCTCATCCTCCCGGTTCCACTGCCTTCTGCAGTCAGACATTATTGTGGCTTCCTCGGCAGACGGAGACTCCCCCCAATCTGAGACGATGGAGGCAGAAGCCTCGACGGTTTCACGTCTAAACGGGTCACGGACGGCCCCGCCCCTCCAGCGCGCGCAGATGCTGTGAACTGTAAAAAGCAAATCCCTCCTATGACTGCACACACATTTATATATATACAATGATGCAGTGCTCCAGTTTAGGGAGTGGTGGAGTGTCGGTTTGAACTAATATGAAGCATTATCTTAGAGAGTGTTTGTGACCACATGTGCAAACTTAAATCAAACGACAGCAGGTCCCTCTGCCATCTTTCATTTTAAGGTGGGGGCAGTGCGTGAGCAGGTCACACCACCGGCGGATTAAACCAGCATGTGCCATCCTTTAACCCACATCTGGAGGGAGAGGCAGATTGTTAAATGGCCATGTGCTTTCAGAGTAAACTACATACAGGGGGAGGGTGGGTCTTGCAACTTGCAATACACTAACCTTGAACAGTGATGGAAGAAGTACTCAGATGCCTAAGTGGAAGTAGAACTGCCAAAGTCTAAAAACACCCCATTACAAGTAAAAGTCCTGTGTAAAAGTACAACAGTGTTGTCAGCAAAATGTACTATCAAATGTAAAACCACTCAGTATGCAGAATGGCTCATTTCAATATTGTTATAGAACATTATATCTTGTTTTAAATACACAGAAGACCATTTTAATTGCTGTAGATCGTCAATGTGGAGCCAATTTGAGATACGTTATACTATTAGATAGTTTATAGTACTAATATGCCTATAAGCATAAATAGGTTACATGTAGGCATATTGTGTTTTTTATATGTAAAATAACTATCAAATAAAGTTACTTGAAGTATCAAATAGGAAGACTCACTTTATTGATCCCCAGAGGGGAAATTCAACTTTTTCACTCTGTTGTTATTTTTTACACAGTACACACAGACCTGAAATACATACATGCACAAACAGGACCTATATAAATGCATTCATGGAGAGATGTCAGAGCGAGGGAGCTGCCCCTGACAAGCTCCCAAGAGGCAAACTGGCACCTCTCCAGCTACCAGGTCACACTCAGTACATGGTCCATATACTTGAACCGCCGACCCTCCGGTCCTTATGGACTGAGCTACTGGCGCCCCCTGATAATTGTAGTGGAGTAAAAAGTACAGTACTACTAGGATGTAAGTGGAGTAAAGGCAGAAAGTAGCAGAAAATGAAAATACTCAAATACTCAAAGTACAACTCCCAGGCTGCAGCAGGTGCTTTTATCTCCACTGGGCCAAAACTAGTGACCTGTATGTACTCATGGGGTGATTGCTGATGTGAGCAGACAGTCTTTGTTCCAGGCAGCAACAGACTGTACTTTTCACAGCCCAAGGGCATTCTGGGAAAGGGAAAGAGAGAGAGAGAGAGAGCGAGAGAGAGAAGCTGGGAGCTGTTGTTTCAGTACTGGTGCAGGTGGACAGCTCCCAATGGAACAATGAAACACAACAGTAACTCAACACATGTGGCCTGTTGTTGGACTGTATCACACTGCCCTTGTACTCATGTATAAACACGATTAGTTTGGCACTATTTATCTGTGATTATATATATACTTTTTAACGTTTTATTTACTTGTTTATCTGCCCATTACAGTATTGTAAATGGAGTAGTAGTTGTGTGTATGAGGTGGGGGATACTGCCAACAAAGAAACAGAAAGCATGTCTTTGAATGATAAAAAAGGAATAATAATAAGAATCATACTACATAGCTCATATATAAATATATATAGAATTAAATATACATATTGATTTATTGGTGTATTTTTAATTTCTATATACTATATACAATACAGACAGTATATATTTATACTATATATGTTGGATGTAAATATATATTTGTTTTTTGTGTTTTATTTCTTTGTCTGCCAATTTCAGTATCATAAATGGAGTAGCAGTTGTGTGTTTGTATGAGGTTGTCATATATATATATATATATATATATATATATATATATATATATATAGTATATATATGTATATATATGTATATATATAGTGGGAGCAGGAGCATATGTTTAAGTAAAGCTAATGCATGACTCATCCCATCATATATATACTGTATATTATAATGCATGCTGGGTGCATCATCATATCAGTGATCAAGTCGATATGTCTGTGTGATTAGCTGATGGTTAATGAAAACATTTACAATAGAAAAGGACGTTTTCAGACCGATGCATTCACCTCTTCTCATTGAAATACCAAGGTATTTTAATTCAATCAAACCGGTGGTCAGATACAAACATCTCGCTGCTGCACGATAACAGCTATATATATATATATATATATATATATATATATATATATATATATATATATATATATATATATATATATATATATATATATATATATATATATATAGCTGTTATCGTGCAGCAGCGAGATGCTTGCATATATGCTGACTTTCTATACTGTCTTTATAATGAGAGAGTCATCCAGCATTATAAAGTGTAACCTTATTATTAGACCGCAAGCCTCTAGTCTCCACATCGCAGTGGTCTCTCCAGTTGTCGACTGTAGCCATATGGGAGAGAGTCAGACTCGATTAACAGCAGGTCTACATATATAGCTTTTGACCTGGAGCCCCATAATCTTCTTAAATGCTGTTGAAATAACGGCTTAAATGCTGTTGAAATAACTCTGTACATCAGCCACTACTTTAAGGCTTTTTAAACCTACAAAAAAGATCAGCTAAGTTGAGAAAACGTTAAAGGAGACGATAGAAATTGGTAAATAGTCCCTCACATGTTTAGGAAGCGGGGAAGGCTAATAACCAATCAGATTCGTTGACCGTTTGACGGGCGTTTATTTTATCCTATCAGAGGCGGGACTGTTTCACGAGGGCGGGCTGTGAAGTTGTGGTGCTGCTGATCAGACGCATGACAGTTTGGACGCAAACGTCTCTGGTTTCGCGGAGCTGTGTGGAGCTCAGCATGGACGACAGACGCAAGTTTTAAATTCAGCAGGACAATTTTGCTTTTTATCCTGAAGAAATCAGCTCATTTAGTTGCCAAGTAAGGTTTCTTTCTTTCGTTTTAATCAGAGTTGTCTTGGCGCAGGTTCAGTGTTGAATAAGTTCCTCCGTGTACTCGCACATTGTGCCCGCATGTGATGCATGTGAAACACTAAGTTAACGTTACCCCTCTGTATTTTTAAGTTTAAACAATGTTGCTGCCTTTATGTACCACTTTGTTTTGTTTCATTGCAAGTTTTATTGGAATATACATTCTGTCATTTCGTCAGGGTTTCACTGATGTTTGGTGTCATATTGTAGGTGCCAAGTATGCAGAGGATTGGGTCCTCTAGTCTCTCTGGCAGGGAGTTCACAGTTCACAGCTGTGTCTTCACTTATGACTCACTATTAGAAATTAACTAGATTATTTTTTGCTGCAGTGTATGGTTGTCATTAGCTGCTAAATTACTTACACCCTGTTTTTATTCCAGAAAATATGGAGAAGGATTTCCCATCAACTCCAACTGCTGTCAACACCCAGGGGTCATGCCCTGCTGTGGATGGACTCTCTCTTCCCTCCCCCATACAGACTCCTCCCTCGCACCTCTCCAGTAACACCAGTTCTCCATCCTCAACAGAGACCACTACAGAGCCCAGAAAATTATCTTATTCCTCTCAAACATCCACTCACAGCATCTCTTCCCCTGCTCCTGTAGAGGGGTCAAAGCCCTTAACTCCGGCTGCACCATCCAAACCTCCGAATAAAACACCACTTGTTTCGTCTCTTTCCTGCTCTGCCCCTCAGTCCCCCAAAATGTCATCCTTTTCCAAGCTCAAATCCGCCTCCTTTACATCAGCTAGCTCGGCCTCTATCGCTCCGACAGATACTTCTTCTTCCTCCACCACTGCTGCGACATCCACCGCCCCCGTGAAACGCACCTTTGCCTCCATGGCAAAGCGGGTGATAATACAGGAAAGACTACGGAAAGCTGAGGAGGATGCCAATGATGAAGAGGATGGTGAGAATGCCTTTGTTTTGAGTTTGGGATTAAATGACACATTAATAGCCCTGATAGCAGAAATTACAGACCACAGGGCCTTTGCTGTGTTGTGGTGATAAGCCTGGTGTTATGTTTTGGAACGTCTTTCCACATATATCAGGGTAACCCTGTCCTTGGGTAAACATCTCTCTTGGCCAGAATGAAAGGAGTATTACTTCAGCTAACTGTTTTCTCTTCATGATCTTGTGTTGTGAATCACCTTGGCTGCAGCTCTATATAAAAGGTGTCAAAAATACAAAAAAACAGAAATGAAATTTTTAATTCTCCCATGGTTTAATTCAACACACAACATTTGAATCCCTGCTTGTTTTGCTCAGTGACTGATATGTGTGTTGAGAAGAAGAGGCCTTCACATATACATTTCCGTCTCTTTAGCGCATGACTGGCAGGTTAAGAGTAGTGAACATGCAGACAAATAGTTTTGCAGTATAGTTTGCTTCCCTTTTGCCATGCATGTACAGTAACACACACCTTGGAGAACCTTTTTAGTCATGCTAGCAGCAAGGCTCTGTGTCGGTCTGATGGTCTGTCGGTCACCACTTTCGTCCAAACTGAAATATCTCAACAACTGTTCTGGATTGCCATGAGATTTTGTACAAATGTTCATAGTCCTGCAGAGGAGTTTCACCAACGTTGGTGATCCCTTGACCTTTTCTCTACAGTCCAGTGAGCTTCCTCCGGGTCTGAAAAGTGAAGCCAGTGCAGACCAATGTTAAACTTGAGTTCTTTCTAATAACCAGCAGGGGGCGACTCCTCTGGTTGCAAAAAGAAGTCTACAAGAAAATAAGCCTACTTCTCACTTAATTTATTACCTCACCTATACACATTGCAAACATGAGTTTATGGTCTCAATCACTAGTTTCTAGGCTTCTTCAATTCAGCATGATGTTCATTTAGTAAATTATAGTCCAATTTAGAGTCACATAGACCATAAAGCAGTGTATGCTTTAGGGTGCGGCTACGTTGTGATTGACAGGTTACTGCTCCGGCATTGTCCAGTCTGGGAGCTGTCCATGTTTTCATCTTCCATCTTTAACCCTTTCACAGTGTGTTTTCAGTTCATGAAAGTTAATTAAACCCTTTGTGGTCGCTTGAAAATGTCTTATTGAGTTTTCCTGTCACTTCTGGTTGCAAAAAACAAGATGGCAACAGGCTTCAAAGCAGCAGTCCACAACACAGTGGGTGACGTCACGGTGACTGTCCACTTTTTATATACAGTCTATGATACAGTCATGTTGAATTTGGACAAATTTATTAATCTCTGTTGTTAGCAACCTTTTGTCAGCAATATATGATTAGATTAGATTCAACTTTATTGTCATTGCACATGTCACAAGTACAAAGTAACGAAATGCCGTTTGCATCCAACTCAAAGTGCATAAGCAGTAATAAATAACGTGATATAATGTATACAGAATGCTAAATATATATGAATGATATATAAAAATACAGTATGTGAACCAACTATTTGCATTTTACAATTACTGAAATACGGTAGATTTGTTTGAAACAGATTATTATTCAATAGTACTTAAACTTTGGGATGTTTCACTGTCATATTTCAGAGCTGTTGGAAGTGGAACCAACAAGCTGGTTGCACCAATAAGATATTTTGTTGTGCATAAGATACTGTGACTTTTGAAATGGGGCTACAGGCGAAGAAGGTGAACCCTTTTGCTTAAAGGACAAGGGGAGACGAACACTTGAAAAGAAACTCAATGCAATTGACAAGTAATGATGTGACATAGTAGCTGGGCACGGTGTTGACGGATCTCTGGGGTCTTGTCACAGCATATCTGCATAGATAGACAGATGTACGGACTCTCACATCTACTCCACCTCTGACTTCTTGTTATTCTCATGTTACAAGATATACAGTATGTCGGGTTGGATTCGTTCAATGCTGGCTGTGAACACAGTATGTGTAAAGCACTGTGTCACACTGCTCCTTCAATGCACCTATCGCTATACAAGTTTGGGGGCGATTATATAATGTAACCTATAGATTCAGAGAGTTGTTGTTCATTGATTGAGATCTGTTGTCACCTCCAGATGAAGAACCAGAGGAGGATTTGTCCCTGGAGCAGATGGAGGCGAAGGCCAATGCTGGTGATGCCAGAGCCCAGACCCGGGTGAGTTAAAACACATGCACAGACTGTCACTTGGCATTGTTTACAGTCCTGCTGGTTGACTCAGTCTGGTTGTGAGCATGTGTCTATTTTTGGCTACTTGGAAGATGAGCCCAGGCTTTCAAAATGATACACCAAAATACTGTCACACATACAAATCATTATGAGCACAATCACAGTGTACTGCGGCACTGCATTGAAATTGTATAAATAATAATGAAATATTCACACTCTCTTTACTCCTCGCTCTGTATAAATGAGGACAAATGTAAAAAAGAGGTGCTGGCAGAAGAAAAAGGGGGGCTGGAGGTGGAAGATGAGCCAAGACTTTGCATTTAAGACCCACCAGATCTGAAAGGGTAAATTCCTAAGTGGCTTGTTATGTGCGCTATATGTCATGTATTTGCAAATGCCAAGCACCTAAATAACCTAACAGCAAAAAAGCCCCTAACACAGGGGGTGTGTGAGAACATGTCAAAACATGTGACCACATCAGGACAGTGGTTGGATGGACATGCAGTGAGGAATCACTGCAGACACTCGGATCAAACGCTCCAGTAATGTCTCATATACCGTAGTGGACAAGCTGTACATCATAATACACCTACAGTCACACACAGGGAATCAGTGTTTGTTTTTTTATAACTTTAAGGAGTTTTGCATTATAGCAACATGCACATATATACTTACCAAACTCATACAGACCTTACCTGCATTGTAGCCACCCCTTATCCCTCCCTACTTCCCCTGGGACCAAGGAAGGAAAGAACTATGACATTAGGCAGATTACCAAGAATAAAGTTCAGTGTAAAAAAGAAAATCGTATAATATAGATATATTGATAATAGTAAATAAAATTGATTGATAAATAAAATAAAATAAAACACAATAAAAGGAAAAAATAAGAAGAAATAAATAGAGAAAAATAAAGATAATAATAAAAAGGATTCAATGCATAAATATGAGTTATAAAAGCAATATACCAAATAGGAAAAATACAGGAAATCTGTTACTGTGTGAGCGTAGTTTGACAACACTGTTCACTTCAAATGAAGACACATCTCATCCCCCTACGAATAGACACATTTCAGGATAACTGTGAGAGAAGAAAGTTATAAAATGACAGTTAAGATTAGAAAACAGTCACTTGATATACCACTGGGGCCTCTGCTACCCCTGGTAGTCAGCCATGACAGAGACACCGACGGCCACAGGGAATTATGGGTTCTGTATTCGTCTGTTGCCCATGTGGTTCCATGAGCTTCACTGTGGTTTTGATTAGAGTTAATTTCTACCAGAAAAAGAAAATAGTTCTAATACAACCAGTGTGCTTTGAGGATTGTCCAAACTTTTGGGGGACAATGTGAGATTGTACTTAGTTGGACCAAGCCCTCACAAGCTGAATTAACCTCCCATTTTCTGTTTCAGCTGGGGCAACACTACTTGATTCTCGCTGAAGAGAAAGACACAGACCTAAATAACTGTCTGGCTGTTAAGTGGCTGATTAAAGCAGCTAAACAGGGGAGAAAAGATGCAGCGAGAGCACTGCAGCGCTGTTGGATCCAGAAAAAAGGTTAATGTTACAGAATACAATACGTTGTGTTTGTGTATTTGTGTTCATAGATCCTTAACTGTTCATTGTCATCCTTTACTAGGAATCACCCCGGAGACTGAGGCTGACGTGCGCAAGTTGTCGACAGAGAGTAGGTTTGAGCTGGCAGTACGTAAGGCAGCCATGATGATGTACTGGAAGCTCAACCCAGACAGGAAGAAGAAGGTGGCTGTGGCTGAGATGCTGGAAAATGTCGGCCAGGTCAATGCAGTACCAGGTAGGAGGCACGCACACAATTCCAGACCTGTGGACATAGAAAATGAGATAAAGCAGCTTCTATGGTCCCCTTCCAGTGGAGAAAATGTCATAAAGTGGCCTTTAGGATGCCCCTACTATAGATAAAACATGATCAACTGGCCTCTAGGGTGCCCTTCCAGTAGAGAAAACTTCAGTTTCTTCATTGACTTCAGCTCAGCATTTAATACGATCATTCCACAACAGCTGGTGGAAAAGCAGAGGCTGCTAGACTCTGACTCCTGCAACTGGGTCCTCAATACAGTCAGGGTGGGTAGCCTCGCATCAGGATCCATCTCAGTGACCCCAAGGCTGTGCCCTGAGCCCCCAGCTGTTCAGCCTGCTCACCCATGAATGCACTGCCAGACTCCACACCAACCATATCATAAAGTTTGCTCGGTCTCGTCAGTGACAACGATGAGTCGGCTTGCAGGATGGAGGTGGAGCAGCTTAGAGCGTGGTGCAGATCCCACAACCTCGCCCTGATGATTGATTTTAGGAGGACTGGCAAACACCATCACACACTGTCAAACACTGATGGGGCTGCTATGGGGAGGGCAGCAACATTAGGTTCCTGGGAGTCCACTTTGCTGATAACTTGTCCTCCATTAACACCACAACTGTCGTCAAAAAAGAAGAGTCCGAAGACCCGGAAAGGCGGGTCTCCCGGTCCCCACCCTAACACCTTCTACAGGGGCACCATTGAAAGCATCATGACATACAGCTTCACATCCTGGTTTGGGAGTTGCAGGACCTAAGATTGTGAAGCAGGCAGCAGAATCATTGGTGCCTCTTTCCCTGTCCTCCTGCTGTCTGGGAAGAGGTACAGGAGCATCTACTGTAGATCCAGCAGGATGTTGAACAGCTTCCTCTCACAAGCTGTAAGGCTTGTAAATGGACTGTCCCCTCCCCATGCATACACAGCCATATCCAACCCTCCTCATTAACACAGAAACAGTTTGACAGGTACTCACCTGTCAAAGACAGTCTGAAACAGTAATGTAAACAGCACTTTACTAAGGACATTAATGCTCTTTTCTCAACTGAGAACTGCTGCTAAACACGACTGCTAATTGTGTGTAATCTTATCTTAGAGAAAATGTGATAAAGTGGCCTTAGGGTGCCCTTCCATTGGAGAAAACATGATGAAGTACCCTCTTGGATGCCCCTATGCTTGGCAAAACAGATGCAGTGCCATATAGGCTGAAAACTAATAAAGGAAACTTTCTGCACACTAGTGCCCTTTGTATTTGTTTTACCACTGTCCACCACTGATCAACACCATATCAAGTATTTTTGTTTTAAATTTTGACAACAATCCAACATTATGTACTACAGACTGGCCAGAATGCTGTAGCAGGTTGTTATAATGATAGCTGCCAGTGCTGTTAAATATATCACATATTCCCCTTTGTCATTTCAGTATTTGCAGCTGTCATGGTGAAGGATATCACATTACATGCTGCTGGCTTCCAGGGAAATGTTTGTCTCTCACTGATGTTGTGGTTGTTCCTCACCAGTAGGTGGCACTGCAAGCAGGATTCCTGGTCCTACATCAGGCCAGACGCAGAAAGTACTGGAGAGCCTGGTCAGCAATGAGTGTAAGTATGAGGACAGAGACACAAGCAGATAATATAAAGTGTCTTCCCATGTAACTTCTTTCTTTGTGTCCTCTCAGCCACACAGCTGGTGGACCTGGATGACTTTGTTGAGATGACTAAACAATACGCACAAGGTATCGTCCCCTCTGCGCCCCAAACCAGCAGCCAGGTCTCCGCCAAGACTGAACGCCCTACGCATCATGACAGCAGGGAGGTAAAAGACTCAATCAGCAAAAGTAGGAGTAATATGTCATCATGAGGACACAGATGTCATGCAATTTTATTTTTAATTGTAGCTATTCAGACTAGTGCATGTGTGTTGGTTTTCTATAGCATAAGGCCGAGCTGGTACCATCAGGATACAAGAAGGCCTTTACGCGTTCTTGGAGTTTTGGGCGAAGTGGGATGATGCTGGACACCAAGCAGAATGGAGCCATAAAAAAAGCCATGGACATGAAATCACGCCTAATGGTAATCATATCTTACAGTTCATTCTATATTCTATGACTGATCCTTCATTAAATATCTGTTGAGTATCTTTTGTTGTGGATTTTTTTACTCGTTATCAGAAAATACTGTCAACAGCCATGCAAATCCATTTTTGCCATGTTTTTAGGAATAAAATATTCTATAAATCAGGCTATGAATGATAGATGAACAAACCCTTCTGAGAAAATCTTCAAAATATAGACAGGAATGAAAGTGGAAAGTTTGGTGCATGAAAGTGCTACTTAAGTAGAAATTTATGGCTCAGAGTAGAAAAACCTTTGTGTGAGAAACAGCCTTTAAAGATATGGATTGTAAATTTCCATACATTTTGAAGACATTACAGGTGAATAGGATAAAAACTAATCAATATCACCATGAAACCTTCCCAGATTGCTTAAAATAAGACAGTTATTTTTTATATTGCAAGTTTTTATGTTTAACTTTTGGTGGATTTAGGAGAAATCTGCAGATGCAGATAGACAAAGTAATAAAATAACACCTAAATATGTATTCTGGATGTTTTCTTTCCACTAATCTGAAAGAAGACATGCAAGCAAAACTAACCAGTGCGTGTTTTTGCCTGCGGTGTCTCGCCTTTATATCTGTTTGTCTACACTTCAGGTGCTGCAGTACCCGCTGCACGGCATTGTTGAGATGAAGGAGCACCTGGTGGACTGGGCGTCACGGGCCGGCGTCCAGTGGCTAAGCACGATCATCCCCACGCAGCACGTCAACGCACTTATCTTCTTCTTCATCATCAGCAACCTGACAGCTGACCTGTTTGCTTTTGTCATCCCCCTGCTTGTCTTCTACCTCTCCTTCGTCTCCATGATCATCTGCACACTGCGGGTTCTCCAGAGCAGCAAGGTGATTGTAGTTGGCGATTCAGTCAAATTCTCTTCAATGCAAAAATATGAAACATGTTTCTCTGTTCTATTAAGATGAGGATGTAGTTCCACTTTACTGATGTGGATCAACTTGTTGGAAGTAAGGCTGTAAAAGTTAACGCAACAATAATGTGTTAACGCAGATTGGTTTTAACACATTTCACATTTTTCACATATTTCTTTAATGCATTAACGCAACTTGTGATTTTTAGAATGTAGTGGGCTCAGTTTTAAAGCTGTTTGGCTAGTGAGAGAAGATGCTGCTATCATATGAAACTAGAAAACTGAAAGTACCAACCATGCTATACTAGCTTGTAGGGAAGAAGGTTCAATAACACTCCAAACTTGTGCTAAATCGATTGACAGCCCTACTTGGAAGTTTTCCATTTGTCTTTCCCTCTTTTCACAAACTATGTCAGTATTTACTGTCATAAAGCAAACACATTTTACATGCTAATCTGTTAGAATAACATGAGATTTAGTGTAGAGGCTAGTGGACACTGATCTTGTGACTGATCTTGTGGCAGTAATGGCGGTAATGATTTATGAATTTTCAATATCTTATTTTTAACTCTCAGCAATGCCTTTCTTCCTTTGACCCAACATCTGTCTTTCCCTTTTTCCACAGACTTGGGAGAACTTCAGTGCCCTGACATCTCTGCTGACACGTTTTGAACCCGGCCTGGATGTGGAGCAGGCAGAGACCAACTTTGGCTGGAACAACTTAGAACCGTACCTCTATTTCATCCTGTCCGTTTTCTTCGTCATATTCTCCTTCCCTGTAGCTGACAAGGGCTGGATCCCCTGTTCTGAGCTCTCCACTGTGGCCATCTTCTTCACTGCTGTCAGCTACAAAAGCCTCAGCCCCACCGCTGCCACATATGCAAGCCGAGCAATGGTCATAGAGGTCAGGGGGCGCACGACACCCACATAACATTTGACTAAATTATCAGAATCACAGCTTTGCATGCTGTAGCCTATTAACTATAAATCACAGTGCATTTTAAAGGATCAGTATGTAACATTTAGGGGAATCTATATGCATAAATGTAATATGATAATTAATAAGTATGTTTTCTTTAGTGTATTTTTGTTGCCTTAGAATGAGCCGTTTATATCAACATAGGGAGCAGGACTTCTTCATTGAGCGGGCTGCCATGTTTCTATAGTAGCCCAGAACAGACAAACCGAGGCAGAGTAAGTTATTAATAACTTATGGAAATATTACGTGTAATAGTCCACCTTCTCTTCCCCTCTTCTCTCTCAAACAAACATCAGTCATGATAGCAGCACATAATTTTAACACATTCTGTGCTACCGCCACGTAATGTGCTGCCAAGAGGTTGTGTAGAGGTCGTATGTCTCTCTCTCTGTATCTCGACCGCACACTCGTTAATGTTATGCCTCACACTGCGTGTGTCGACAGTACTGACATATCAGTGGGCTGAACGGAGGTATGTAGGTGGTGGTGGCAGACTGGCAGTTTAGTAAAATCATGTAGTAAACTGCTTTTGTAGTTGGAAGAAGTCTAAACCCAAAACGCAGTCGCCACCTTTCTGAGCTTGCCTCTTACACCATACAATGGTGGCGCATGCTGTGCACTACAATACCTGATATCAATACAGCAACATAGAAAGTGTAGCGTCTGTATTTATGACAGTTTTGAAAATCATACTGTTAGGATTCCTAAGTGCCCTGGTATACAGTAACGTAATACATTGTACCACCCAAACTTATTGCAGTCTGCCTCCTCATTGCCAGATGCCGCCAGATCCTTCACACTGCATCTTTAACATTGTTACCATCACAACTAAAATCTTACACAGCATAAAGCAAGTTTGTAGAAAAGATTGACATGACTGTATTTGATGGACTAAAACATGCAGAAATGTGGTAATTTTAATGCTTTTTTAAAAATGTGACAGACTTGGGTTAGAAATAAAGTTTCGCAACAAATCTACTTGATGTCTGAACTTTCTTTTTGTTAATCCAGGTTGCATCATCTCTGTGTTGCCTGACCCAGTTTCTGCCGGAGAACATGACAGTGCTTCGTTGCCTGGGGCGGACCTTTGCCACACTGCCACTGGGGGAGTCAGTGGTGCTGAAGCTCAGTCTCCCCTGTCTGCTCTATGTTTATCTCTTCTACCTGTTCTTCAGGTGAGCATTTAGCCTGTTGGATGGGTTTGTCCAACACCAGCTCAGACACTGGGCCTTGTCAGTGGGCTTTAAAAACTTCAGTAGGCAGAAATTGTTTGGCATAGTTTGGCAAAAAAATGTTCATCATATTGTAATTCAGGTGTTCTGAGAGAAAACTAGACTCCTCGTGGCCCTGGCTTCAGGCTTTTAAAAAAAATCTAGCCCATGATGGGAGACTTTGACCAATCACAGGTCACTTCAGAGAGAGAGAGAGCATTCCTATTGTCTGTACTCCGGCTGGAGGGCGGTGCTTTGTATTTCCTCAACTGTTCTCAACATGGCTGCCGGGTCACAAACATTTTCATTTTACAGCTCAATAGTAACTACGTGATGTTTCTAAAAACATTTGAGGTGAGAAATAGGCATTACGGTACCAGAATATTGATTCATATTTGACCTAGTTTGACCGTTTAATCAGTTTGTGAAATGACTGACAGATCAGAGATGGCAGACTCCAGCTCCAGTCCCTGATTTCCTCTGGTCTGTGAAATCTTGAAGATGCCATTAGGAGCACCAAAGGACAGAGTCAAATGATTTTTCAGATGATGATGACATGATTTTTTGTTCTGTCTTATGCACTATCAGGATATAGTGACTGTTTTATAAAAAGAACTTTTTAAAATTGTATTTAATCCATTTCTACCCCCTGCAGCTTTAAAATCCACCCCAGCTTTTTATGAGCCGATAACATTATGGCTTCAAAATGATTTATTCATATCTGTTATCACCCTCAGCATGGCCAGGATGCGTGGTTTCAAGGGGACGTACTGCTTCCTGGTTCCTTATCTTGTGTGCTTCATGTGGTGCGAGTTCTCCGTGGTGCTCCTCCAGAGTTCCTCTGCTGTGGGTCTAATGCGGACTTGTGTGGCCTACTTTCTCTTGCTGTTCGCCCTGCCCGTTCTAGCTTTTGGCCTTGCCGCCATGCTCTTCATCCAGCTCTTCAAGTGGTTCCTGGAGCTGGAACTGACGAAGGTGATTGTGACCCTGGTAGTTTGTGCGATCCCCGTCACCCTGCGGCTGTGGACTCGGTTCAGTATGTCTATTCTGGACGTCTTTCGCTCGCTGACCCACCGTGGCCCAGTCAAACTCATCTTGCTCTGTATCTCCATGGTGATCCTGTTCTTCTCTATCTATGTGTACCATGCAGAGGGACAGAAGGTGTACAACTCCACCCTAACTTGGAGACAGTACAGCCAGGCGTGCGGGCCCCCTGCCTGGGAAACCAAAGGCATGGCCCACACACAGCTTTTCTGTAGCCACCTGCATGGACACAGAGTCACCTGGGTTGGCCGTTTCAAGCACGTCCGTGTGGCCGAGACTGAAAACGGGGCACAGTCGGTCATCAACATGTTGCCGGTGTTCATGGGAGACTGGCTGCGCTGCCTGTATGGAGAGACGTATCCCAAATGTGAGCCAAAGAATGCTACAGTCGCAAATCTGACAGCTGCCAATTTGGCGGCCGGGTCTGCGTCAGCTACCGTCTCACTGTCCGAGCTGCTCCGGATGCAAGAGGAGGAAGAGTTGTGTGAGATCAAGGCTCTGGCCAAACACAGCTGCCATATCAAGCGCTTCGACAGCCACCGCTTTGAGGTGACGGTGGGGATGATCCGGGATGAAGGTGTGGAGGACCCAGCCAGGGATATAATCCTAATGGCCAGCCATGAGTTCAGACAAGTTCTGCTCAACCTAAATCCCGGCGATATGGTGGAGTTCAGCACCAAGCTGGAGGGCCGGCTAGGAGGCAGAGCTCCGGCATTTGAGCTGAAGGCGATCCACTGTCTGGACTGTGTTGCATCACGGCTGACTGGAGGCAGGCAGGTGAAGATAGAGAGAGACTGGAGGCGCACCACAATGAGAGCCCTGAAGTTTGCATTTGATTTCTTCTTTTCTCCCTTCATGTCAGCAAAAATCACCGCCTGAGGAGAAAGATGAAGTCAGACGGACTCACTTGGATCTGTTCATGAAGCCATGCCGTTTTTTTCTTGTGATGTGATCATGTTACTGATGTAACATATGGTATTGTTTACAATTAGATCTAACATGGATCAACTACAGTATATCTAGGAAATGATTTTATATTTGAAGTACTTCCTGTTAGTGCATGAGTTTACAAAGATTTTACTATTTCAGTTTATGAGCCTCTAAAGCAGTTCAAAAGTGGTCAGATACCCCTGTTCAGACTTGGCATTAACATGCATCTTGAGTGAGCTGAACACAAGTGGACAGCTTTAAGTACACACGTGGCATTAGGATGCGTCTTGAGTGGCCACTTGTGTTCCGATTTCACCTCCCTGCTCTATATGCAAATGAACACATAATAAACACATGGCTAATACAGCAGACACTGTGAAGTAGTATTGCAGAAATGTCAGTAGTGATATTCTACATATTCATGAATTCAGGTGCATTTTATTAACACCAAATATAAGGTTATTCAGAAGGTTCATGTTTCGTTATCCAGTATTGTTTTAAAGAAGTGGACAGAAGCCTGTTCTGTGATTTGGTGGTGGCAGATTATACGCAGAGAAGCTAATATTGGTGCTGATTCACTTCTGGATGCCTAGCGATACTCTACGTTTGTTAAAAATGACTTTATTATCAGAGTGAAATGTATCTTTGATAGAGCAATGTTGCAGCTGCTTTAGTATTAAGGAACGTCTTACATGTATGGGGAATATGTTTGCATGTACAGTATGTGTGTATAGTAGTGCATTTTTAAATGCACGTCTACCTATTTATTTGTTTATTTATAGAGTTTGTCACATAATATGTATTTCTGTTAGCCAATATTTTTCTAACTTTGGGGTCTTAAAATATTCTGGTCTTAATCAGATTTTACATCATTGATGAGATGTTTCCGTGCCTTGAAATGCACATAAAATGGCATTTGGTAACATAAACTTTGCAATGAGGCCGTTTATAAACCCACTAACTTGTCAGAGTATGCAGCTGTTGTCTTGGTTTCAGGGTTTGTATTACACACTCACAAACCAAAATGCCACAGCAAAGATGATGCAGCAGCTTAATTTAAGAAACAGGGAGAGTCATAGTCCACTTTCTGCACTGAGTGAATTTCTCTGGGTAACGAACATAAAACTAACAAGTGTATTAATTCCCTGAGTTTATATTTGGTCGTATCTTCGACTAGAAATACCAACAAAACATTGAACAGTGTTCATTCCGTAGAAATAGAGTGCCAGTAGTGTGAATAGTTGAACTGATCTGTTTCGCTTCACAGTGCCTTTACAGTACATTGTCCTGATGTTGTGATAATTTAGTCACATTTATAAAGATTATTTTTATTTGATAAGGATGATGCAATTTAACATAGTTTCGATACAGGGCAGGAAACTGATGTGCTACACAGAGAGTTTATAGCTATTGCTAATTTTCAAATCTTGTCCCTAGTTGGGCTTTTACATGTTCAGTGTATTTAAAATATCCAACTTTCTATATGACAAAACCACAAAATGCAAATACAATAAAATGCACACTACGCATAGCCTACCATAATACAATAATACATATACACCTTGTAATTTACAGTATAATTGGCTAAAATGGATACAGCTCTGGTTTGCGTTTAGACAGCACTTAACCTTTTAATATAATGTGTTCCAGAGTTGGCCGCCCTTTATGGAGAAAGCTGATTATTCAAATGTAGTTCTACAATGTGGTGTTTTACAGTGGCTGCGAGTTACTCTATCACTGTCTTGCCTCTGGGGCTAAACTATTAACATATTTAAAAAATAATTTCAGAAAAAAAAGCTCTCAAAGCTTGTCTTTTTAGTTAGTGACGATGCAACTGGACAGGGTTTTGTCCATTATTTTGCCTGGTTGTATGAGGATGTAAGACATTTGATTGTAGATGGTGATGCTTGAGCCCATATTGTCATAAAATATAAAAAAACGAGAGAAAATCATAGAGTACATAAATAACTGGACTACCTGAGGGGGTATGTAATTAATTAAGGTTGGTCTTAACCATTTTCAAAATTCTCTTCATATGTTTATCAGATCTGAGCTGCGGATCCAAAACTGCTCCAAAAGCCATAATATCACAGTTTTTAACTATGTTTTTGTCACTGTGAAGATAAACTGAAGTATTTTTAAGGGTCGAGAAAATTCCCCTACTTCTAAAAGAAACCGTGTGTTTGGGGGATCTATTCGCAGAAAGGGATTATAAACTTCCTAATCATGTTTTCATTTGTGTATAATCACCTGAAATTAACATGTTTTTGTTAGCTTAGAATGATCCCTTCATATCTACACAGGGAGCAGGTCGTCTTCACAGAATCTGCCATGTTTCTACAGTAGCCCAGAATGGACAAACCACACACTGACTCCAGAGAGAGACTTTCACATATTTACATTACCTAAAGGCCACCGTAGTTCTATGAAATGCTTGTAATGTGAGCCACGTGCAAAACCATGGCACTGCCAGCTGCCATCTGACTTCCGTTGCTCCTAAGTAGTGTTATTATGGAAAGGATGGCCTCTCAGCGAGGCGAACAGTATTGCCATGGTCTTGGAAAGAGAGGAGTGAGTGAAGGGATACTCACTTAGTTGCAATTTACAACAACCACTAGATGCTGCCAAATCCTACAATGCTATACCTTTAAGCAAATAATTTCAAAAGCAATTACTAAAATCCCCTTATCTGAAAAATGCAGTCAAAGCTGGAAAATGGGAGGCTGTCGGTTTTCACAGGGCAGCGACATTTTGTTAAACTGATATGATCAGCATGTAACACACAACAACGCAGTGCATGAATATGTGTGAGCAGTATTAAACTGTGAATGACAATCGATGTTGAGCCTGTACTGTGAATTTGAGTGCCTTCTTTATTCAGTGATGGAGTTTATGGGAGCGTGCAATGACTATTAAAGTGCTTGTCTTTCAAACAAAATCCCATTTCAGATGCTTTTATTCCGATTCACAGCCTGAAAGTGTTTCAGTGATGAAAAAGAAAAAAAAAACAGTGTCCCAATAAATATAGACAGACAAAAGGATCCAACACATTTTGTTTTGTCATTTCATATTATTTTATTAATGCACATTCCTTTCATTCACCTCATTTGAGCTATGTTTTTTTTTTTTTGTTTTTGTATTGATAGATTTGTCATTTTTAAAGTATGATAGATATACACGCTAGTAGCATTGAGTAATGGCAACATGCTGCTGCTGTGCTCCTGAACACAAATCCTCTCACTGGCTGCATGTGGTGGCGGTTACAATGTGATTACAACTGACCTGCTCTAAACTACAGCTCACCGTTGGAGGACTGAGCCCGGCAACTTGTATAACGCTTCGGGTGGCCTATCATCATGTAAACCATTTTCTTGTGGGTTGTCACTTTGTTGTGTTGTACACTTCATTACGCCGGTCTGTGCAAGATCGTGTCTGCATTCAACAGATGGCGGACAGTGAAGACCAAAACATATAGCTAGCCCACAGGCTGAAACATAAATGTTTGTGAACAGTGAAAACAAAGCAGTGAGAAGATCTTATGATTATTAACATCTTTTTTTTCTTTTCTTGGGATTTAAGGTTTACACAGTGAAGCTGTTGTTGATCCATCAGACTGAAGTCTTGTACAGATTTTGAAAAAGTGCAACCTCCACTTCTGCACCAATTCAGTACACATCCAGACAATTACATTGATCCCGTCAGGGCCAAGGTCACTTAAAAACAAAGCACTTCACTGTAAACAATCAAATCTTGACCAAGTCACAGAATTCAGTCCGACACAGACGTCACCTTACTGCTGTAAACTCCAGAATAGCATGTGTCACTGTGAGGTATACGGTATAATGACATTATGAACCTGCGAGATGATAAATGACATTATTGTTTGAATGTTCAAGACATTTCAGCAATGTACACAATGAGCTATTGCACTGATGATGACCTTTGACCTTCAGATACACTAGACACAAACTCACTCTGAATCAGGGGCCTCGTTTATGAACAATGTGCTTAGAGTCTTATCTTGTTCTTGATTGTAAGATGCTTCCTCAAATGTGCTTATGCATTATAAAATGAACACTTTGCTCATTTTAAATTAGCATAACACTTAAAAAAAATTAAACAACTGTGTATATTAGATTTAATCACCAATTAACACACTGTTGCTTTCATTTTTCAGTAATTTACCACGTAGGTATGTAGACCAGACAAGGAAATTACATCAATCGAAACCCAATAATATACACAACAAAACTCCAAGTGTTCATTTGTGTACGACTCACCCCTCCCTAGCCACAGCCAGCACTACCATCTGTGTACCGCCACAAGAAAAAGCCCCTATATCAAGTCTTTAAGTGAAATAGTGCAATTCCACAACCTATCCGTACATCTGCAGCGTACTAGTCAAGAAAAGCATCTTTTAACTTTTAGCTCTCTGGAAACAAAGTTGGTGCCGCCTTAAAAAAAACAACACAGAATATTTACAGCTAACAGTAAAAAGAGTGTATACCTGTAGAAGAAGAGCTTGCGTTTTAAAGCAGGAATACTGCTGCACTGTGTTTCTGTTAGTGCTATTATTGCAAAGTGAATAAGATTATGGGGTTATTTATGTGTGAAATCTCCAAGAGCACTGCTCTAAAGGAGAGGTTCAACTGCTGTTGTCACCTGATGAGAGGGAAGGAAAAAAAAGGTTCAGGATGTTGTTGTGAAGAGCTGTACAGTAACACCACTCCTACTGTTGCACAATAGTGGAAAAAAATGCTTAGATTTAGATGCACTGTCTGACAAAGTCATCTCAAGACCTTTATGTTTTGTAGCATCATTCCCTGTCTGTTGCAACCCAATGCCTATCCTCCATTTTGTGTCATAAGGTACAAGAGCACATCAGTGAGCAGGTGTGCAACATTGTGTGGTCAACAGCACTGAGTCATTGCAGATGGAGAGGTGTCCCCGCACCTCAAACATCTTCAAAAAGTGGGAGTGGGACCAAAAAACATGTCCTGATGGGTGCTGGAGTTCATCTCAGTGTTGAACAAAAACGATTATACGCCTTCCACAGGGATTCAAATACATTAACAGTCCTGTGATTTTATCATTAATCCAATGTCAGTATGTTGTGAAACAGCTTAATCTTCACATAATGGCTGTCCATTCCCCATGCTGTCTCTAAGACATGTTGGTGTCTTTGTGTCTGTCCACATCCCCATCTCTGTCACTGCACCTGCGTCTCAGGGTTAACACGATCCTGGAAGATGTACAGGTTGTTGGTGGCCGCTATGGCAATGATGTTCTCAGATGGGTGCCAAGCCATGTGCAGGATCTTCTTGGTAAAGTCCAGGCTGTCGACGCCCACGTCTCCACGGCGACGCTTACCGCCGCTGTACACGCGCCGGGTCCGCAGCACAGCCCGAGGCTTGCTGCTTTCTCGCCAAGCCTCCAGGGTCACGCCTCGCCCCGTTTCCCTGTCAAACATCCGGAAGAAGCTGTTGTACGCCCCTGTCATGATCACGCTGAGGAGAGATTGACATGATGTCATAGTGAACTCAGTGCAGATGGTGGAGAGAAGAAATGCACGGTTCACGTAAGGGTGAGGAAGAGGAAAGGAAGAAAAGAAAATCGAAGGCAAGGGGATTGATTAGATGTCTGCAAAGCTTGTCTCTGGGATTGATTTAAATGTCGGATAATGGCACAGGCAGAGCATTTAGAGGATCACTGCAGGCAGAAACACACTGACACACTCCTCCCTCCTTTGCTTTCAAGTGGACTTAAATATGCTGTACTTTGTCTATCCTTTTCTCCTTTTTATCTCTGCTACTTACCTGTCTGAGCTGTTCCAGACACACTCAAACTTGTCAAAGATGCAGTCGTTTTCATAGAGGGAGCACAGCTTACTCCTCAGGTATTCATGGACCTGGGGATCAAGCACACAGGCAACCTTAGCTTCTGGGGTAATTTCAGAATTAAACATGGTGGTCCAATGGGTCGACAGCCTGTTCTCCTTCCCAGGGCATCAAACACCAACGTTTTGTCAGATACCAACACTTAAGGCACCCTCTAGTTGGTACAAGACACACCGGGATGTCCATTAACTACAATGTAAATCCATCCTTGTTGATATTAAATGCACAGGGAAAGTGCAGTGTGTGGTGTCATAGTTTTAAGAGTGAAAAGACACACTGAGTGGGTGGGAGGTGGATGGGTCCAACCAACACAAGGCTTTCATCCATGAGACTGCTGTTTATATCCTGTGTGTCACGTTACAATCAGCTGTTGGTTCATGTCCAATGTTCACAATGTTCAGGGTCTTTTTCACTGCACAAACATAGTAGTTTTAAGCCCAACTATGTTGTTTTTTTATATAAAACTAACTACAGTGGTTTTATTGCCCGAGCCTAAGCAAGTGTTTTTGTTTACTTCACAACGTGTTCACTGCGACCAAAAAGACGCTGAGGGGTCTGACAAGGTGTCAGTATATGACGAGTTGGGATGAGAACACCATATTCAAAGCGCAGCATTTACTGAATGTATTCCAATGCTGGATGTCATATTCATCAACAACACAGACTGCAAGAGCTACACACATGCCCAGTGGGCATACATTCAATCAGCACAGGTAATACAGATTGCAACTGACACATTGAAGAGACACAGATCAGGGAACAGATGTACTACTTCACCTGGTACGTCTCCACTGGGCCCTTGTCCATGTTCAGGTCCCACACCTTGGCGGTGAGGTAGTCTCTGGTCAGCAGGTAACGTCCACTGTGGCTGAACTTGACGTCCGACACAGATGAAATGATCTCTGAGAAGAAGGACCGGCTCCCCGGATCCTCGGGTTCCTCAAACACTGGCCAACGACAGTGTTCGATTATTCACAATAGACAAAGACCTGTGCTGTGTTGTAAAGTGTCATCATTAATGTCCACAACATGCTCACGTTTGGTGTGTCTGTCACAGAGTGCGGAGGCTCTCATGTCACAGAGGCGCAGGGTGCCCTTGCTGCTGCTGTACACAAACAAGTGGCAGTGATGAGGGTGGAACTCTGCTGCTGTGATCACCTCCGTCAGATCCTCCATGTTGGCTGGTTTGATGTCCACAATATCTGAGAAAAAGGCCTGTCAGGGATTAAACACCACGGAGATGGCACCACATCCTTGGGAGGTGAAAAAAGTGTGATGACTATGATATATTTTATGTTTTTGCAGAGAAGAGTAATGGTGCACATCTGTAGAAGGAGGATACCCAAGAACCACATGCACAAGAGGTCAGATACCCACACATTCACCAAGTTTTAGACAAATGCCTCATTTTTCAGGACCAGTATGTTCTCCATGCTTTCACCTCAATACATAATCACAACCCAAAAAATGCTCCCCATCCAACACACCCCCAGATATGAATGCACACTCTGCTCCTCTCTCTGTTCTATTTGTGGTAGTCCTGTGTGGTTCAGTAGAAAGTGTACTGCTGAGTGAATTATTTAAACTCTTCTTCCATAGATGCCTCTATGATTTTCTAGGTCAGCTTCCATTTGAATGGGAAATCACAAAACACCCTCCCGTCCAACACAGCTTGCGCTGAATACTCTAATCGAAACATACATCCAAACACAGTCATGGACTGTTTGCATTAAATATAGATCAAGGATGAATTCAAATGAGCAGGAATGTAAAGTATATTTCAACTATATGTATATTTCAAGAGGTGGAATTGTGTGTGAGAGCAGAGTATGTATACACTTTTTGGCACACTCGCATGTGGTGCATATCAACACTATTCATTCATGTGATTAAGTCAAACAATCTAATATACATAGGATTTAGTGTGCCCTTATTGTAAATGTATATTCTAGATGAATAAATAGATACACTGACAACAAAAACGTGTATTATCCTTTAAGCAATTTAATAAACATGCATTTTAGATTTAGATATTTAAATGAACGTCAACTGAACCCAAAACTATTATGGATTTATTGTAACAGAATCAATCTTCAAGAAAAGGCTCAATGTTTTACAGTCTTCTTAATTTGTCGCTTATCTCTGTTGCAGAAATAGATTTATACTTAAAACTCACCCTATGACAATTTTCCTATTGCCTTCACTAAGCCCCTCCCTAAAACAGCCACTGTCCAATCATACGTTAGCAACCGTAACTAAGCGCAGGGGGGCGTGTCAGACTTTCAGCGGTGTGTATGGAACCGGTGTTACGGTTTATCAAGCAACCACGTTAACTGGTGACTTCCAAACGCGGATGGACAAGTTTCCTCGAACAAGACTCCAAAGACGAATCCGGTATGTTTTGACACTGTAATGAAAACCTAAACAAAGAGGCATCCAGGAAGACAGCTACGTTTTCTCCCCTGCTTTGAACAGCTGTAGTAACTACGACAACCACAGACGGATTCGGCTTTAGGTCGCCAATTAATATGGTCGTATGATTAACCGAAACACCTGCAAGTCCGACAGCAGATAGTCTCAACGCTTAGAGCAGCGTGTCGTTATTTGTGTGTTTTTTCCGAAGCCAAAAACGCAAGAAGATATGGATTAAATTGTGTGGAAGACTTCGCTGACGGCTGAATCCATCAAAGGTCAACAAAAACACCTAAGTTTGCTCCAAGGTAAGACGCTAATACAATTAGCTAGCTTAGCATGTTAGCAAAACAAAGACGGCTGGATCAAGCTAACATTCTGACGCACTTTAAAGAAATGGAAAAGCGGGATGGTTTAGTTTTGTAGTAGTTGATGAAAGCTATAGAGAGTCATAACTAAATATGTATATGTTTGCCCTTTACCTGGGTCATTGAGATATAAAGGCCCGAGGTGTCTGACCTTTTATTGGGACCAGTGAGCTTTTCCCTTGATTTTAATGGCCTCTTCTTAGCTCTCAAATGCATATTGTGTCTACTTCTCTCTAATATTTCAGAATGGTTATTGCAGAAATAAATCTATATTTCCTTTAGAATATCTCCCACTGATAATGCTGACACACTGACATGCTGGGTGTGAAAGCTTGACCTGGTCTAGCAATAGTAATCGAGTACAGATGGGTTTAACGAAGGATGACACACCAGTCCCTTCATAACAGTGAAAGAGATGCCCCCCTCTGTGTACTTTCATTCAGTGCTCAGGGAATTTCATACCCTGTGAAATCTGAGTCACCTCCTCCAGTAAAAGGTTACCTGACACACAAATCAGCTCTATAGTGAGCTGCAGAGTTACAGAGAGCAGAGAATGGTGTTTAGGAGCGCAGTGTAATTAATAAATGTACATATAAATCACAAGGAAGGATACTGAAGCTGCGGTCTGTTATGCCCAGGTGCCACATATTGATGCGGAGGTCATCAGCAGACAGGTAGGTCTCCCCGTCGCTGTTGACTGAGATGGAGTTAACATGGTAGGTGTGTCCGTTGGAGAACACTCGTCTGGGACGAACCTCTACCATCAGATCTGTGGGTTTCAGCACCGGCACCTTGGATACAGAGAGGGAGAGGATTGATGAAAGAGAATCAGGGCGATGGAAAGACAATAAGATGAGAATTAGAGGACATGAGAGTCAGGGGTCACATGAGGCCACTGGAGCATCGACCTGATGCGTGCAGCATTTGACTGACCAAAATAAACACGAACATTAGCAGGCTTGTGTGTGTACCTGCAGAGAGGTGATGGTAGAGACGTCCTTGATACGGCCCTCCTCATCTTTCAGGTTGTATCCCTCTGGTCTCTTGTCTCTCTCGCTCACCTTCCACAATTTAATGGTTTTATCTGTGACGGGTAGAATGATTTGCACGTCACAAGAAATTGATTAAGTTGAGAGAACACTGACAATAAATGCTACAGTCAGTGCATGAAGGCACCTGATAACGTTTTTTTCTTTATATGGCTGATTTCTAAGGCAATCCAGATGAGCATTTCGGGGCACTTGACATGGCATGAATATTCATGTATGTTCACAGTAGACAGTACGAAGTGACTAGTTGAGTTTTATCCTGATTGGCAATTAGAGATCTGGTTTATCTCCTGGTGTCACTGGTTTCTCACCATTTGTAGAGAGGAGGAAATGTGCTGCATTCTGCTGTGGTAGCCATCTGATCTTGTTGATTTTCTCTTCAATCTCCAGACTCTTCAGGTAGTCAAAGTCCGGTTCGTGGCTCTGGAACGTGCTGTAGACATTGTACTCCCCAGAGTCCCCCGTCTCCCCCACCTCCTCTGACTCTCCTTTAGACTGTCCGGGGAAAGCAAGGTAAAAAAAAAAAACAGCTTTGAAACAACATTTATGTGTAAAGATGTGATGGAAAGAACAAGCCTTTGGGACAAGGTGATGCCAGAATGCTGTAGTAAGTGCATAGGTAGTATAACTCATGTTGTTTGTGGATATCATGGGTATAGAATGGTGTGACGTTTTACATGTTAAACTGACCTCAGTCTCTCTCTGGAAGATGACCACACGGCCACCTTTATCTCCCGTGGCCAGCAGGTCCCCTGTCTGGTTAAACTCCACCGTAGAGATGACATCAGCTGGAGGATAATGGGAAAATGTGAGGTGATGAAGAGGTGATAGAATAGAAAGGAAATTAAGCAGGCACAGAGAAAGTATGGGGCAGAAAGAGAATGTGGATGGGGTGGGAATGAAGGAAAAAAATACTGGATCAATACCAAGTATCCTGATCAATTAAACCAGAATAACAGCTCCTTAAACCATAAAATCTAATTAATACCAAAATCATATGTACAATTTAAAACAGGCCCAACAATGAAGTGTCTTTCCATGATTGTTCAGTAAGTCATGGGGTGATTAACGTCCACATCCATTCCCTAGTAATGCAGGGATAATGCACCCATGACGCTGAAATGAATCCATTCAATCATGCCAGCATGTTATCTGACACCACAGAGACAGCGATGACACACCGTCTGCTCTACCTTCAGTGACGTAGTCTCGCAGGAAGGTGTGGTTGATTTTGGGGCTCTCAGCGTCCTCGCCCATCTGAAGCCGAGGGAGGGTGACCCGCCAGCGCGCCCGTCCTGAGGGGAAGGGTCCGATGCGTGCTCTCTCTCCCCACCCAGGCTGCGCCCATGCTGCTAGGGCCTAGCGGAGCGGCCTGGAACAAGGCATCCTGGGAAACCAGCCAGCCGGAAGGAGAAGAGGCGTGAAGAGGAGATGGACACGAGAATGGAGAGGGAGGAGTAAAAGAGGGGATTTAAGGAAGAGGAAAAGAAGATGCAGGAGGACAGAAGAGAGGAGAGCGGTGAGGCAGAAGATGTGAGGCAGGGAGAAGTGGATGGAGAGGCTGGTGATGAAGTTGGAAAGAAAAAGAGAAGGGTTGTCATTAGGCGGGCTGACAAAACATGCACACAGCATGCCAAAATGGTGTGACCTTTGTTAGACATTCAAGACATTCATTAGCAGACACGTGTGCAGACGCACAAGGCCTAATTGACGCTGAAGCAGATCCCAGAGCTGTAGAGTACAGGAAAAACAACAAACAGATCCAGCAGAGAATATAAATGCCTCTATGTACACAGAAACAAGAAGAGGACGTGAGTATGAAAATATCTAATGTAGCATACATCCAGTGTAGCACCGGCAGTGGCAGTAAATGCTTCCCAGGGTGTGGTAGTTCTCTCTGCCTACTTTCCACATCCCTGCTCTGTCACACACACACACTTCTCAGATAGATAGTCCTTGACGGAGATCAGAGGAGAATGCGATGTCTTGCCTGTGCTGCAGGAGGGAGACAGGCCTCAGCACACCTACCAGTCCGCCTGCTGCTGCTGCTGCTGCTATTCCTGCTGGCGTGTGTGTCCTCTGCTGCAGAGAGCCCGAGCAGGCCCGCGTGTCTGTCCGAGGAAGAGGAGGAGAAGGGGGGAGAAAAGAGAGAGCAAGGGTGGTGGTGAGAGGAGGGAGAGGCAAAGGAGGAGAAAAAAGAGAAAGAGAGAGGGATAGCGAGGAGGATGGAGGATCCGCTGCTTGCTGATGCTGTGGAACTGATGCCGTGCAGCATCCACTGTGTCATGGCAGCCTCCTACTGGAGTGGCCAATCACGGCACAGCTGTCATTTGGTGGATCCACCCACTGCAGATGATGAGGGAGAAAGAGGCCAGCAGAGGGAGCAGTTAGACACTGAGTGATGTGTAAACACTGGTGATATTCAGAATAAAATGTAGGCTTTTTAAAAGGAAAAGCTTGAATCACACCATAGAGCTTTAAACCAGTTTAATGCCTACACATAATTTCCTGACTGCTTTATGGTTCCCATCAGACACTGTTACCAGGTTTTGAGGCTGTCTATCAGTGGACTGGGATATTTTCTTCACTAACAGATTGTTTGAAAGTCATTTTTCTGGTACGGCGCAGTTACCCTTAAGTGACCTCCCTTTAAAATCAAACATACTCTCTTTTTAGAAGCTTTACATTACTGTCATTCTTGCACTGCAATGTACAGTAGCATACTGACAATATTTCTTCTTTCTGATAATACTAGTAATGTTTTGGTGCATTAAAAAAATGTGGGGAAGTTTATTTTAGATCATTTATGACTGTTGCAGATTACAGTACACATACAGTACTTTGCAAAAGTCCAATTAAAGCAAACCAGTTTATCTATAATTCTACCAACCACTTAATAACTTAAAAAATTGTCCTGTTTGTTTGACAGTATAATGCTCCTGAAATACTGATATAACAAAAGATAAAATAAAAAACTAACTTAAAGCAAGTTGTTAACTAGAATAAGTTAATTTAATAAGCAGTTGTGTAATTTATTCAGGTACAGTTATGTCAGTTGTATCCCCGGAGGTGATAAGGGCAGCCAAAATGAAATAAGTGAAATGAATCAATAGGCCTAATTGATAGGAAACTGGAACTATCTTCAGGTAGCCTATAATGCGCTTAGCAAACTAAGACAAGGGTAGTAACCTACTGTATGAGCTAATTCATAATGGAGTTGGACCTGATCCATTGATTCTTTAGTGACGTTAAGATCGTGCCCTTTAATGAATAAAGTGTGGCGCCAGATTGGCTAGATGCTGATGAAAAGTCAGGGGAATATCTTGATGCAATTTATCAATCAGTCTTCCATCCATCGCTCTCCTCTTTGGCATGTCACTTCAGTCTGCCTCACTACCTCCATGGCAGTTGTTTTTCTTAGTTAACACTTCAGGCAAAAATCTGGGTTTTTATGTTTTCATTCTACTTGAGGTTGAGAGGATGCCCTGCCTCCTCTCTGGACCGCTGGAGTCCATGGAGCCTGACGGGGTATTTCATTGGCTGGTTCTTCTCTCTGCTGAAGTCCTCGCTCCAAGACTTGCAGCAGGAGGTTTGGAGACAGTACGGAAAGCAACTAAGTGGCTGACGTTACGAGAGCAAACTCTTTATTTGTTCATAATGACTTCATATCATTGTTTTAATTAGCCTTGTGCTTTTTAAAAAAGACCAATGTGTTCGTGTCGTGTCTGTCTTGTCTGTGACTTCAGGGTCAGTGGCCCACAAGCAGAGTCTCCACTGCCCAGGGTTTATCATCGCAGACCTTCCTGTCCTCTTACCAGTTCTCACTTGAACATTTCATCCTTGACAGACAGGCTCAAACCTCTTGCCTCCATTCACAGTGGTCACAAATGGACGGATCGCTCCTGTCCAGATGTGTTGGTATAGTCACTCCCTTTGCTTTCACCGCTCTCCTCCTCCTCCTCCTCCTCCTCCTCCTCTTTTCCTCCTGCCATCCTCTTTCTCCCATTTCCCCTTGCTCCCCTGACTTATCCCACTCTCCCCGCCCCCTGTGTCCCTCTGCTACAGATACTGCAGCCTGTGGCCATAGTGATGTTACCCATGGATGATGGATCTCCTGAGAGGAGGTCTCAGCTGGATGGGCTCTGTAGCAGAGCTCTGCCAAGGGGCTGTCCTGTACGCCATAGAGCTGCTTGCAGCCAAATGTTGCGCACTCACAGCAGGTTGGTAACCCAGTTATTCTGCTCACATCTTTAGCTTGCAGCCAAGTGAACCTATTCAGGCGACTTAAAAAAGTCACAGCAGCAGAGCAGGAATCCAAGCATTGCAGGCGATTCTTAACTTTCTTTGGTTGAAATGAACATTCCAGTGTCGCCTTGCTATGGCCCGTGGCCTCTCTGTGTTTCATCAGCATAATGTGTACATGTAAGTAATATCCAGAGCCATGATGCACTGAGTCTGCTCAAAGCATGTTTGCTCTGCTCATGGCCACAGACCAACTCCAAGTTAGTGCATGCCTGTGTCAGTGTGTGTTTTTGCTCATGTGCAATAGCCATCACTACCAAAACTCTAATATGTAAGATAATAAGATAGTAATGTAACTTTAGGTATTTCTAAAGTCTCATTCATATATGCATCCCCTAATGTGGCACAGGCATTTGCATTTTGGTGACAGTTGACTATGTGGAGCAGTTATATCCTGCCAGTTGCATTGTGTTAATGAATTTCTACTGAGCGTCTTTTTTTGTTTTTTTTTGTTTTTTTTGTTCTTAAGTTCAGCTAAGTTCAAAAGTTTGTGGAGTCATTGAGGACTGCAGGGGTTCTCTGGTACAGAGCACTTCTAATTACATAAAAGAGGATTAATTTTAGACCTTCCCAAACCTCCTAACTCCTTTCCATGGGGATCACACACCAGCCTAAATCTCTACTTAAGTGACCTCTGTTGCTTACTTTAGTCTCTCTCTCTCAATCTCTCTCTCTCTTTACGTGATTAATTGTGACTGTGCATTATAGTACTGTGAAACTTGGTTGCACTTTGTTGTGTCAGCGTTCTGCATATTAGATGTTTTAGTGGGTTGTTAAAGTGATTAATGAGTTGTCATGACAATAAGTTGACAGGTATTCATGCAGATTTGAAGTGTTAAAAGTTGCAGACTCATTCGTGAGTTCAGTGTGGTGTTTGGATTCTTTGGCTCAGTCAGTCAGCTCTGATATGGCCTGTGGAATAAATTTAAGTTCGTCTACAGTACATGTTGATGTATTTTAGGATGTGTGTTTTCATTAAAACCATCCATCAGTGTTTGTTTTGTTAAGTTTTGGCCCTTTATCAACATGTTTTAAAGGGACAGTGTGCATTGGGGGATCTATTTGCAGAAATGGATATTCATAATATTTATACATATGTTTTCAGTAGTTTATAATCACCTGAAACTAACAATGGTTGTGTTTTCATTAGTTTAAAATGAGCCCTTCATATCTACATAGGGAGCGGGTCCTCTACAGAGTCCACCATGTTTCTACAGTAGCACAGAACAGACAAATCAAACACAGAGAGAGGCTTTCTCATTTTTACGTTACCTGAAGGCCACCATAGTTCTCCCAACATGCTTGTGAAACTGCGATAACGTGATAACGTGGTACCTCCAGCCGCTGTCTGACTTCTGTTGCTGTTATGGTGGTATTATCACAGTAAGGAGGCCTCTGAGCGAGGCATGGCAGTTAGCACAGATTTCCACTTGGTGGCTCACATTACCACAATTGTGAAAAGAGAGGAGTTAGCGAAGGGATACGCAGTTGGTTGCAATCTGCAACTACACCACTACTAGATGCCGCCAAATCCTACACATTGTACCTTTTAAAATGTGTGTAAACTTTGACTTGCATAGACCATTACTGTAATAACACAATGCCAAAATTACAACACACTGTTATATTTTAACCAAGCTAGAGTATTATGGTTCTCTTTTGTCATGACAAATTACAATGACTGACTTGATTCATTTTGAAGTCAAACTTTCCATAACACACATGCACACCCATTGTCATTGCAAATATTTTAACAGAAATACAAATGCACTAAGATGGAATATAATTACCGTATTTTTCGCACCATAAGGCGCACCGGATTATAAGACGCATTAAGCGAAACAAAACGGTCAGATAAGTCAAACTTTATTCAGTTGATTTAATAACTCAATAACTTCAATAACTCAACATTTTTCAGTTGTAACACATGAAATACAAAACGATACACTTTTCAGTTCATTCCTTTTCCACCAATCCATCAAATCCTTCATCATCAGTGTCTCAGTTAAACAGATGGGTGATTTTAAGTGTGGCTTATAGTGCGAAAAATACAGTAATCCGATCAACTGATATATTCTTTGATATTTCTTATAGATATTTATTTATTGGCTACTGTATACAGTAGAGTTATAGTACCTGGAATATATTCTGCTTGCAAGACAAAATTATAATTGGGATTCTTGGCATACTATACAAAAGCTGTAATGACAGATTTCTTCAGCAGAAATGCTGCCAAATCTCCAGTTACGTATTGTGTGTATCCTTTTTTTTTATCCTCAGTGTAGATATAAACTTTGTTCTTGTGTCAGCTTGTTTTCATGCCCCGACTGTCTCTGTTTATATCTTGATTTCACTGAGTCTTCACTTCACTTCACTTTACTCCTTCTCAGTGGTCTCTCTGCAGAAGACCACAGGTCTATTTCACATGATCAAAAGGGCGATCTTCACAACTGACCTGACAGTTTACTTGGAGTAAGTTAAAATGGAAAATGTCAAAGTAGCTGTGGGTCAGACATTGTGTACATCTTGTTTTGTCCCTGATACCCTTCATCTGCTGGTCTTTCTTTGTAAAGGAAGGAGTTCTTTTCTCTGGCCAAGAAAAGCAGAGTGAACGGGAAGAGTGAGAAACAAAGCGATTTACTGAGGCCAGGGGCGTATGATAATGATCTTTATGATGGACTGGGGATATTTATTCACCCCATGGGTCAATGTTAATGACAGCTAGAGACCTGCTATCACAAAGCCTCGGCCTGAACAAAAAAGAATAGGTCTTATAAAAGAGTTTTCATCTGAATGCTTCTTACTTTCCTCTTGAATCATTTTGATTTCATCACAACCCTGACCTCACTCTTCCTCCAAAACTGCCTGCCAACCTCGTTACAATGGAGGTCTTTGCAAAAGGAGACAAAGAGGGAAAAATAGTTCAAAATCAGACCCATTGTAAGTCTTCCTCGCAGGATTTTGTCATGTTACTTTTTTTATATCATACAAAGGATTCTCAAATTGATTGGATCAAGGGTCCCACTAGAAAAATACTCTCAATTTGTGTTATTTATCATAACTATCAGTTTTTTTCATATTCTTGTATTCTAATGATTTCCATACAACATCTGTGTTTGTGTGTATATGCAGAACATTGTGATGTAAGTAGTATATTAACTAATAAAGGAATATCTGATCTTAATTACAGCAAGCGTTTGTTATTGGCAGTGAAAATCTTGGGTCTCAGGTACCCTTCAACAATGAACATTAAAAATTAATATATAAAAAAGGAAAATCACACAATTAAAAGCAAAATGAAAATCAAAGGCATGAAGTTAAAATATAGGGCTGAAATAGTATACATAAATATAAATGAAGTAGTGTTTAGTTATTTCTGTGATCTTGAAAGTTGTTTTTGTCACTCAGTGTATCCAGTGTTGTTTATGAAGCCTAATGAATAAATGTGGTCTTTAGGTCAGAAAAAACATTATCTTAAATTTACTTGTACACTAATTTCATTGCACAGATCACCATGGATGTTTTCTTTGTGGCTGATACTTCACATAACCTTCCAAATTATGTGACAGAGAAAATGCTTCAGACTGTATCTCATGTGGCCTCCCAGCAAAAATAGTTACCCACCCCTGCCCTATATCATGATAGGTATCCTGTCACCAGATTCAGATCGCAGCCCTAGTGTTTACAGTTCTACACAGATTGTGTGGCTAGTCCAAATGTGAATTTTAGACCCTGATTAAAGGATAAAGATGAAAACACAGCATGTATCTCAGCGTGGGCCCTGCAGTGAGCAGGCTCAGCCTCTGGGGGGCAGTGATGCGCTTTAACGCTGCGCAGTCGCTGCCGGTTCCGACCCGCAGAAGAAGACGCCGTCCGAGAGACAAGAGGAAGAAAATGACAGGGCGCGCAAAAAGAAAACCCAAATCCATTCAGGTAAATTATACAACGTTTTGGCCCCCCTCTGTTAAGCCTCATGAATGTCCGTCTTTAAAGGCGGTTTTACCGGGCAAGGAGCTGCGCCGCGTGTGGTTGTAATGGCGCCAGATCAACTTGTGTTTAACGCTGTGGGCTCAAGTGTTTGGCACGTTGTCTGAGCAGCGGCGGTCAGACGACAACATGGCAGCAGCTCTGCTGTCTGGTCCCGTTACCGACAACACCGCTCGTTAAGTACCGTTCACCATTAGCGAACATTAGGCACAGTTGTTAATAACACAACGGATCGGTGGTGGCCGTATTACACAAGTGATGGAGCACAACGGTATTACAGCTAGGTAACGTTTGTCGGCCAGTCAGGGAAACGTGTGATTATCGATTTCATTCGTGGTGTGATCCGACAAAGGCCATGCATCAGTGTCCTCAGTGCTAACATGAGGTTAGTAAAGATTTTAAACTGTTTTCAGTCCCTTTACGGTACTATGTCGGCTACAAAATGCACAACACTTAACACATCTGTACTTATAACAGCGAGCGGGACCACAATGCAGCCGCCGGTGTGTTAATACCAATACATCAAGCCTGTAGTAATGAGTTATGACAATTAGGTTTCCTTAGACGTGTTTCAGAGTTATATGTCTATTTAATGTTACCTTGGTGGTCATTTTGGAGGCTGTAGTTTGGGATGCTGTCAAGTTTGATTGTGCTATACTGAACACCATCATATGCATACAATCATTTTTTAAAAAAAAGTTTACTTTGTCATGCTATCTGAACAGTGGGATCTGCATTTACCTTCATCACAGTCACATCAAACATCACAGCTCTACTTTCAGAGGGCTCATACACTGAGAGGGAGCATCTCTTGAAATTAAGTATTGACTTAGTCAATCTTTGCTTGTAAACTAAACATTTTTGATAATCTATGCAGTATCGCAAAACATATCTTGATATTTCCTTACACCTCTAACATACGCGTACTTAGTACTTTAAAGCTGAATACATAATGTACAGTATAACCTGTGGATGTACTGGTTAACCAAACTGAGTTGTGGTATTAATCGCCGATGGTTTTACTGGGACAGATGACCTCTTTTTGCCAAGCTATGTTGTGGCTGGAGTCCATCTATTCAAAAAGGCAACTTCATTCATGAAGTTGCTGTTATATTTTTCATTCTACATATATGGTTGGTTTTAACAGTCATAATTTTCCTCAGAATTAAGAAAGAAACAATCGCTGGTAGCTTTACATTTAGTACTGTATATAAAGTAGCACAGCTCTGAAGGTGCATCAGTGTTTAAAGTTGATGTCATCTTAGCATGTGCTTTGTTAAACCCTCATAGGTATATCAAACCTATGAGGGATTTCTGTTAATCTTAGCAGCACATTATTAATTTATTAATACCGGCCCTGCATCTGACCATCTTTTCAAACTGTGTAAATATGAAAATCTGTGTTTTGTATATGTGTTTAGGCTATTCATAATCTTATATGTTTCCCACTGGGCCTGACTAAGGGATAGTGCTGTTAAGAGATCCTTTAAGATATCATATTTTGCTCAGTCTATGCTCATCTTGTCTCAACATCTTCAAGTCACTGGGGCGCTCAGTTGAGCTTTCCACTAGTAGACTTTCAAAGTTAGGTAGAAGGAGTCCTCCTCTGTCTTTGGATGAAATTAGGATTTAAAAATGAATACTGGGCCTTTTGTCGTGCCACATGTATTCACTTAAAAGCTTGTCTAATATTTTAAAAGTGGATCCAAGCGCAGGATTAAGTACGGTACTGAAAAGAAAAGCAACCTGGGTAAAATGTTGATTCAAATTAATCCTATCTTACCAGGAATGAGGCGGTTCATCCCATCTTTTTTTTATATCTGATGCAATTTGCAATATTAATTTCTTATAGTTTGACTCACTGGTTTAACTGGGAGGTGTTTAGAGTTACAATAACACCCATGTATCTGAGTCATCTATGATTCCAGTTAAATTATATTCCCTTGTTTAAGCCCGTTGGCTGTTTCTAATATTTTGTCTACCCTTGGAGATAACTACTACTAGTATATTGTATCAAAAAAACACTCATTGTAGCTCAGTGTAGCAAATAGTCTGCCATCTTGGTGTATAACATGGTTGTTTTTCCTATAAAACATTTCTTCAGGAGTCGGGTACAGGCAATGGGGAGTTGAAGAAAGCCCGTACTGACGAATCCAAAGCCTTGCCGCTGTCAGAGGTGGATTCAGAGCGACGAGAGGAGATGGTGCAGCTGTACAAGCTTCAAATGCCAGAAGATCTGTACCACTTCTGGGACTTCTGCAAGGAGCTTTGTCCTGAAAGCCCCCGTGGTATGCTCTTTACCCCAATGGTGTATTTTGTTCAATGAATACTGATAGGTCAGGAGGTGTGTTTGACAGTTAATCAAAGTTCCTGTCTGTAGACAGAGAGAAGAAACAGGATGGACCCATACTTAGCTTGTTCAAATATTTAACTGGATGCTACTGGAAGAATCTGGTTCCTTGAACGTGTCTTTGAGTTGTCTTAGATTTTGTATATTGTATTCTGTTTCTCCACAAAAATGTAGACTAGAGAACAGTGTATGTGAACAAGATATATCAATCAATATATCGAAACAATCTGCTTGATTTGCAAGCACTTGACTGGTGTCTGTAAATCAATTGATTTTTTTTTTTTAAATAGGTGCACTGAAAGATGCACTGGGTTTGCAGCTGGTTGGTCCCTTTGACATCCTGGCAGGAGCTCACAAAAACTCTAAGAACCCTCAGCCTAACTTCCACCTTCACTGGAGGTATTTATACGACCCGCCAGAGTTTCAGACCATCCTTCTGGGGAGTGAAGACACTCAGCATCACATCGGCTACTACAGGTGAAGAACGCACAACATGTTGCAATCTGAAGTCTGTGGAGGTGTTTTATCGGTGCTGAGCCAGTGTCCTTGCTTTTATGACGATGCTGTAGTCTCCACTAGAGAGTACTCGACTTGGCCTACTAATGGTTAATACACCAGCTACAGTGAGAGAGCACAATCTAGCCAGTGGGGGGTTGATGCTACAGAAACAGTTAACTACTGTATGTCTATATGAGCATTTTATTGTTCCCCAAATCCACCAGAGACGCTCCAGACTCCCTCCCTTCATTTGTTGGGGAAAGTGAAGCCAAGAAAGGCTGCTCGATCACACAGATGGGGGACAACGTGTTTGCTGCTGTCCTGTGAGTACCTCATTGCCACATATTCACCATTTCACCAACTTACTGTACTTTCAGCTGCCTGTTTAAGAAAGAAAGTTTGAATTTTTAAATGAGAAAAACAGCTCAGTGCTTACCATTAGAGTATGATCTATATGAGTCATTAGAAAAGTAGCGGGAATTTATCCATCTGGCATTCACGATTATATGTGTGTTGTAGTACATGATCAAATTACAATAAGTTGAGCACACGCACTTTTCATTTTTCATTAATAATAAACAGCGTATAAGCATTCCCTGAAACAGGCACATACTGATTAATTGTAATAAATGTTTTTTCTGTGTTTGAAGCCAAAACACTGATTTCATACATGAAATAAGGCAGGCTACTTGTTCAGATAATTTCCTTATGTGTCTCACCAAATAATTAGCAGGCCTGTATTTTAATAGCGGTGCAACGGTTCAACAAGCTCGTGGTTCGGTTTGTACGTCATTAACTGGTTTATTTTTTTTACGGTTCATTGTTGCGTTGCCAGTAGCCACACAAAACTCTGTCAAACACTTGATCTGATCAGTGATCACGAAAAGTCTATCATAATCTGCTTTATTATGTCTGCATTGTCTTCATGGTATTGAATAAGGGTTTTTTTGTTTTGTTTTGTTTTGTTTTTTTCAAACTGTCTTTCTGCTTCAATGCATGTCATCTTACCCACTGTTGGTCCCTTTGTTCCCTCCATCAGCCTTTATCTGCTGAAGAGGAGGAAAGAGCGGGGCAGCAAGAAAGCCGGTGGAGAGGCTTTCGAAACCTTGGAGGCCCAGCTGAGAGACCGGGCAGAGACTCTGGGCTTGTCTCTAGAGCAGAAGACCAAAGGCATGAAGCAGAGGGACAAGAAGGTGGCATATAGTACACAGTGGAGCATAAAGTGGTTTTATCTAAAGTCTGTTTTAAAGTTAGAAAATACATGTCTGTTAACTCACTATTGCTGAATGAGTTAACACAATGGTGACTGAGCCTTTGACCCACTGATGAAAGGATTGTATATATTTACAGGATCACAAACCAGGTGACAGTCCTGGGAAATGCAGTATTAAGTTCCTGCTAATGCAAACTGCACAGTTCCTACTGCTGCAGTTTCATGTTAAAAGCATTTAACTGCTGAAACACAAGTTGACTTTTATCATGAAGTAGTCACAGGAAACATGTCAGTTAGCTTGACAGTAAGCGTGTTCTTCAAAAAATGTGCGTACAAAACAAGACAGTGATAATTTTTGGCATTTTTTTTTTTTTACAGAGGATTAGTTAAAAATTGCAAGGAGTAATTGAACAGTGGGCTGTTAGATGAAGAGCTGCAGGCGACAGGCTGCATCCCCTCTGCAAAGTTACCAACTGCTTTCACTAGTCAGACTCAATGTTGTGAGCAGCATAAAATCACGTCACAGTTGCAAACAGAATGATGGAAAATTACCAATTATGGCGTGACTTATTTATTAAAAAGACCACAGTTTGTAGGTCCTGTAGTATTAAACTACATTTGCTGTTACTACCAGTACGCAGGGTGTCACCAAACCAGGACTGAAATCTTAAGGATTGCCACTTAAAGAACTAACTCATAACTCAAACTGTAAATTGAAACCTCTGCAGTGTATCAATTCAATAATATTTACAGTTTACTACATGATTTAAGTCAAGTTATACCCCTAGCATTTGGAATAGTCTATATTGGTTTCAAGGAACCTCCTTGCTACAGTCACAGTAAATAGATTTATTACTGTTTTGGACACATTGCCAATCTCACCCAATTTCAAAAGATGTGACTATATGTTCAAAATAAATAATAAGCTTGACCAAAGTTGACAGTAGCAGTTAATATCTTAATATCTTGTCACGCCACAGGTGGTCACCAAGACGTTCCACGGTGCCGGCATCGTTGTACCTGTAGACAAGAATGATGTAGGATACAGAGAACTACCAGAAACAGATGGTGAGTTTACATACTGTATACACTGCCTTCTTGGCCAGGTCAGTCTTGGAAAAGAGATTTTAATCTCAATGAGTTTTCTCACCTGGTTAAATAAAGGATATAAATAAATAAAACACTGTATAGTAATAAACCTTGACTTTAAAAAATGTGTTATATTTATTTTTCTCTCTCTTCTCCCTCTTTTTATATCCAGCTGGTCTCAAGAAGATCCTCAAGGCAATTGCTGAAGCGCGGAATGATGAAGAGCGCGTCAAAGCCTTCGGGCCTCTCCAGGAGATGGTCACGTTTGTTCAGTTCGCCAACGACGAGTGTGACTACGGCATGGGATATGAGCTAGGAATGGACCTCTTCTGTTACGGATCCCATGTGAGTCTTATGAAGTTGTGCATAAAAACCTGGAGATTTGACTTTATTACACCCACTGTCTTTCTGCTTCCTGGCAATTCTCTTAAATATACTATATAAAACCAAATATTCACACAACTGAGTTATTGTTATTTACGCTCCTGTATGCAAACATGTTTTGGTGGCTGAATCTCTTTACAGATTGTGTTGAGCATTTTCAGCTCTGCACAGTGCTTCCTCAGCATCTTGTGACATTGTTTTATGTACATCTGGGGTTTGCAAGAGTAAAGTTAAAACGCTCATCATAAAATATTGTCTTATGGCATTGTCAGGGGTCAGCACCCCTCCAATGGGTCACAGGATAAATCTGAGTGTGACAGTAGGATTTAATGGGATATAACCAGGCAGCAACCTCTGGGTCTGAAAAGTAAACTTGCCTTCTTTCTAACAGCCAGCAGGGGGCGACTCCTGGTTACAAGAAGGTCTGATTGTATAGAAGTCTATGAGAAAATCAGCCTACTTCTCACTTGATTCATTACCTCAGTTAACATTGTAAACATGAGTTTATGGTCTCAGTTACTAGTTTCAAGTCTACTTCAATACAGCATGATGTTCATTTAGTAAATTATGGTCCCATTTAGAGTCAAATAGACCATAAAGCAGGGTAGGATTTAGGGCGGGGCTACCTTGTGATTGACAGGTCGCTACTACAGCATCATCCAGTCTGGGAGTTGTCTGTTTTTTTGCCCTTTCACAGTCTGTTTTCAGTTTATGAAAGTTAACTGTAACATTTGGTTGTACTGATCTCCACCCTCTTGTGTCACTTCAGGTTGCAAAACAAAACAAAGATGGCGATGACCAAAACACGAAACTTGTCTTCAAAACTGTACTCCACTCCTTATAGTCTATAGATGTAACAGACAGAAAAACATATTTTTGCCACACATTTGTCTTCATTTTTGGGATTTAAAAGCCAAACAGCTTGGGAGCTACTGCTTTAGATCACATAAAGACGTGAATGTTGCAACCACTAAGATTGTTGTTGAAAGAACGGCTTTATTAATTGTTTGTTTCCTAACTCTCCCCAGTATTTCCACAAGGTTATCAGGCAACTTCTGCCCATGGCCTACAGCCTCCTGAAAAGGAATTTGTTTGGAGAAATCCTGGAGGCCCACCTCTCTAGCCGCGGCAGCGACAACCTGGACCAACTCGCCGCACATTAAATAAAAGACTCAGCTGTACAGGCCAGCTCTAGCTCTCATAAGCTTTTCCCACCATGTTGTGTCCTTCTGTATTCTTCTGTTGTTTGTTATTGTTCATGTTTTTTGGTGGTTTTTGTGCTGCTGTCATTGATTGGAACCAGTTCAATGATAATCTTGTTTGTAAAAGGTAGATGTCTAATAAAATATTTTTATATATTTGTCTCTCTGATTTTTATATTCAGGGCGTATACTGTACCTTTCATTTAAATTTTTCACTTTTAATTCGGCCACTGCCTTGATAGGTAATCAATCTAAATAGTGACTTGGACAGTACTCTGTGGGCGGTACGGTGGTGCAGCGGTACGGGTTGGCGAGAAGGTCCTTGGTTCGAATCCATCTTGGGGCCCTTTCTGTGTGGAGTTTAAATGTTCTCCTTGTGTAAACGAGGGTTTTCTCCGGCTTCTTCTCACTGTCCAAAGACATGTAGGGGAATTGTTGACTCTAAATTTCCCGTAGGTGTGACTGAGCTTGAATGTTGTCTGTCTCTATATGACCTGTGATAGTCTGTGGACCTGTCCAGGATGTACCCCGCCTTTGCCCAGTGTCATATTTTGATCGGCCCCAGCCCTCCATGCGAACCCGAAACGGGATAAGCGGTTGCAGATAGATGGATGGACAGTACTGTTTTTTTTGTTTTGTTTTTTGCGTGTGTGTGTGTGTGTGTGTGTACCATGCATTGGAAACAGAGGGCAGTGTTGCACATACAAAAAGCATCATGTTTGTGAAACACACATCCCTACCACCCAGGTTGAGTCATCATGTCCCATAGTTGAAGCTCAGCAATCATCTACAGTGATTGGGTAAAAGCTTTATAAAGAACAACACAAAGTTTGTGGCCATAAGTTCCTAAAATGCCATGTGTTCAGTCTTTGATCTGGCTACTTGTGGTGTTTAACCTGGAACTGTTATGTTGAGGACCATGCTGTATAAAAAATGGATATTTCAATAACATAATAATACTGAGTTGCAGCATACAAGAAACAGAACCCTCAGTAGCATGGCTGAATAACCTGTCTGTGGGCCGGATTTTGATGAGCTTCAGGCAGTATGTGACACAAACCTCTAAATTACAAGACCACAAGATTAATGGAGGACCCAGCCCTGGTCTGTTGTCCACTTTACCTGGTTGGTAATTCAGTGTTGCTCAGGAAGTGGGACGAGAGTAAAACCCTGTAGTATGATTAAGTCTTTGTATCTAATGTTTCTGCACTAACTATTAATATGTATGTCTGTCTTGACCAAATTTTTCTGCATTAGTAGAATGACTAAAGACATGACAGGCTGTACTGTGTCCAAAGTTATTGTTTTCTGTTGCTTTTTTCTACATTTGTGTTGCCTCACCACTCTGTACTTTCATACTTGGTGATTTGGTCACGTGTTCATTAAGTCATATAACAGAATATTGAAAAGTTTGTTTGATTTTTGGAGGCTCACTGACACAAATTGGTCTGCCCAAAAGCAGAAGGCCCAAAGTAGTCACTGCTGATGGAGCCAACCATTGTAAAACTGCCTTTATATATTTCTGTAGCTGCGACAGCTTAATCATTATGTGTATGTGAGTTTGTGTGTATTTCTAGAAAATCTTCTTCCATTGTCACTCAATTTTTAAGAGAAACAAAAGTTTCTTGTTAGAATAAGAGGTTGTGAATCCAGACGTAGTTACAGGGCTTTAAGGCAGATGAACACCCATCCAGTGTTAGTCTCTTTAAAGGTAACTTTAGTATTTTTCAACCTGGACTCCCTTTTTCTATGTTTTTGTGCCTATGTGGCAAATAGGGACACCAGTTTCTGAAACCGTTACAGTACTGAGGGAGAGCGATGTAGACGGCCACTCTATTACCTCATTTTTACCTTTACCTCAACTAAAAGTGCTTGTTTCCTCCATAACAGTCTCGCTCAAGGAGAAGTCTCCTGAAACCTGATGAGGTGACATGTTGCTGGAAGACAACGGTGGGCTAGTTGAAGACATGGTGGAAACGTGAGTGCTAGCAGAGTTTGGTGTATTGGAGTACAGAAAGCTTAGCTTAGGGTTATCTAAAAGATTTTCAATGTAATGGCTGAATATTTAGATGATTTTGACAATGTGGATGAGGTCTTTAAATTCAAAGGACCCTGTATTTATTTAAGCCAGAGTATACAGATATTCATATTTCACAACAAGTCTTCTCCTTGAGCAGGGTTTGGACACAAAAACTGACTGGATCAAGCGAAAAGTAAGAAAAAGGTTTTATTTCTCTGTAGAGTCCTTTCCATAATGTTGTCAGACACTTGTAATTACAAGCTGAGTTTGTCAGTGGCAAAAACAAGCACTTATAGTGGACTTAACATTACACTGATGCTCACTGGCCCTCACAGCTTATAGTGTGTTCTTCCTCAATACTGGACCAATTTAAAAAAAAAAAGTAGTTCATATTAGTTACTTGGACACAAAAACATAGAAAAACAGGTTTGTAGTGGGCATTTGTCTCAAAAAAAATTAAAACGCACCATGGGTATGTGGTTTATGCAGGCAAAAGGGTCCATTGTCCATGCAAAATATATGTTTCTGGTTGTTTATTTTTCCAAAAAGCAAGTAAGCAAACGAAGCACAAAGAAAATGTGGATGTTGCTGCCCTCTCTTGCGCTGTAAAAAAAAAAAAACATAAGCCCACCCTATCTACCTGTATAACTCACAGTGTTACCCAATTCATGAACAAAATTATATTTTTTTTCTTTTGTTTAACAAAAGGATTTCCTACACCCCTTTCCACCTCACCTCCACTTGAGTCCTGCCTGGTTTTCAAATGTCTCCAAGACACTGTTATTGATTTGCCCTGTCAAAAATACTAGCTGACATTATGTAAGCCCAACTCAGTGTGCCTGGGCTAAGATGATTAGATATTTGTGTCAGTAGTCTTACAGTTTTCATTTATTACGGACAACATTGTTAAGTTGCTGCTGCAGGAGCACCGACGGGTGGGGGACATTAAACGCAAAACAGGAGCGCACTGCTGCTTCCCGGTGCGTTCACGTACCATTGGGACCAAATATAGTGGATGCAATGTTCTGTTATAGGTCTGTGCGTTAGTATAAGCATCAAGTGGGGCAGAGATATTTTTCTCAGTGCTAGTAGAAGATAAGTAAATGTGCTGTGGGAGTGTAATTGCGTGGTGTATGCTCGTATGTTAAAAATAATACGACTAATCGCAGACAAAATCTAAAAAATGTACTATAATTCCTCACATACTATCAACTAAACATGACAAATCTACTTTCAAATTTGTTCATTGCACCTAACAGATCGCATTTCAGCAACTGGAGTGAGAGAAAATTACAGTTTTGTATCATTGATCGTCTTAATCATAGTGCGCTCACAAAGTTTCCGATCGTCTTTGAAAGCAGCATTGATCCTGCGGAGTTTCGGGGAAGCGCATCAGAGGCGCGTTCACGTCTCCACACACATACACACTCAGGCTACAGTAGCACATCACCGGGCGGCAGCATCCCTGAGCGGAGGGAGCGCTCGTTTTGGTTTGACTATCTGGAAGAATCACTGTGTTGTATTTTGGTTATTTAACAGACAGACTGTGTGTGACGCCGCAGAATGATCCCGGGCCCTGCCGAGCATCGTGGAGTCTGAGGCCCGCACAGAGATCCACCTTGCACCGGCTGAAGGACCCTCGCTGACCGCGTCGCCTCCAGCAGCAGCAGCAGCCAGAATGTCAAGTAGCCCAGAAGGAAGTCTCTCCAGGGGCGGCGGCTCGGACGGTGACTTGAAAATGGCCTCTTCAAGCAACACGTCCCCCGAGGGTGGACCTCCAGCACCGCTGCACCAGAACCGTATACGGCAGGTGGGTGTCTGTCCGCAGCTTCTGCATGGACTGGCCCGGTCAGCCGTGTAACGAGCAGCCCAAATGATGTAGTGCGTTCAGGGGGAGCAGTCAAAGGCGTTGCCGTGCTTTTAAAAGCACATCGGCGCTGGTGATGTGACAGATTCTCCCAGATGTTGCATAAATTGTGCTCAAATTAGCAAGCCTACTAGCAGAAAATGCCATATGTTTTGATACTTAGAGTTAAGGGAGTGTGATAATACCCAAATAGGCCAGACTTGCATTACAGGCTGCAGTGAGGCATGTTTACAACTTCACACATAGGCCTACCACTGCAGGTTTCTGTTTACATGTAGTGCTTTACTGGTCAGAGGGTGTGCATCCCTCGTTGTGACTTCTGAGGAGTTTGCATTTACCTGTCTACAATATACTGCTAGTAGTTTATCTAGTTCAGGGCTCTTATGGATTTTAGTAAGCAGACTGTGTCAAGCATTGGTTTAGCAGCTATCTGTCTGAAACACACACAATTGGCTCTGTCTATTTGGCATAGAGAGGAGGTCGTGTTGCTCTAACGTTATCTGTTTGGCATGGAGAGGTTGTGTTGCTCTGGCTTTATCTGTTTGGCATGGAGAGGTTGTGTTGCTCTGGCTTTATCTGTTTAGAGTGGAGTGGAGGTGAGGTCATGTTATTCTGGCTCTACCTATTTGGCGAGGGGAGGAGTTTGTGTCACTCTGTGTCTATCTGTTTGGTGTGGAGAGGAGGTTGTGTTGCTCTGTGTCTATCTGTTTGGTGTGGAGAGGAGGTTGTGTTGCTCTGTGTCTATCTGTTTGGCATAGAGAGGAGGTTGTGTTGCTCTGGCTCTACCTATTTGGCGAGGGGAGGAGTTTGTGTCACTCTGTGTCTATCTGTTTGGTGTGGAGAGGAGGTTGTGTTGCTCTGTGTCTATCTGTTTGGTGTGGAGAGGAGGTTGTGTTGCTCTGTGTCTATCTGTTTGGTGTGGAGAGGAGGTTGTGTTGCTCTGGCTCTACTTAAACTGACTTGACTTGACACACTCAGTGGCAGATTAACATGGTTTGGGAACCCTGTGGACTACTCTTTGCATGGGGCCCCCATCTCATTATGCCATGTGTAAAAGTGGAATATTACATGGCCCACAGTCTGTGATCATATTTTCTTTCTGACGTATTGCGGCTATTCTGTCTAGTTAACGGTGACGAATCAGCTGCTTAATTTTTAAAGATGTGACTTATGGGCCAATAGGAGTCAAGGTTGTTCTGCTTTTTCTATGAAGTACATTTAAATAATTAAAAATAATCTGGCCAATCCGGGGCCCTTGCAAACATGGGGCCCCTGGTCTGCAGCCTAGGCCAGCTTGTGCATTAATCCACACCAGCACACACAGTATATAAAGTCTTCTTGTTTGTGGTTATTTTTCAGAGTAATGTATTTCTGGGAAAGTGTGTGTGTGCCCAGTATGTGGCCACTCTCAGACTTTGGCCATTATTGCCAATAAGTTTTTCTGTCTTTCTGTGGACTGAAATTGGGATATTACTATGCAGCTTCTTCCTCCTCTCCTCTACAAAACAACTGCATCATATATATATTTCTTGCTAAGAAGTATTTCATTTATATCTTTGAGTCTGTTTTAATAAATGTATGGCATAAACAAGAAAGTGAATGTTAAGTATTACCATCAAGATGTGATCCTGTAATGTGTTTGTGTTTGTGTACTCGGTGAGAGTGAGTCAGGAGATGGTGGATGGTTGTTTCCTGTCTCGGTGCACTCTCTCAGGCTAATGTGATTTCAGTAATGGACTGTAGTGCTACATATACACACAAGTGCACACACACATAGACACACACTTTAGTGTCTTCTTTTAGGGTGGGGCCATTGAGCTCACGTACTTGGATGCAATCAGGAGTTTTTGTGTTTTCAGCATATGTTTTTTGGTTGGTGTGTTATTCACAAAAACAGGAAGCAGATTAGTCATGTGTTTCTGAACTTAAACTTGTGCTCAACATGTGCATATGTCTGTTTATATATTTTGATGTGTACAATGAAAGTACAATGGAGACTTCTTCTTAATTTCCCCCCAAAAAGCTGATTATTTCTGTTAAATCTGAACACTTTTTTAGGCTAAACTGGTAAAAGAAGTCAGCTAATCTTTGTTACCTTAGCTGAGATCTGTGTCAGGGTTCAACGTTGCTGACACTGGGAGAAGGCGGGGTACACCGTGGAAAAGGTCGCCAGTCCATCGCAGGGCGGACAGACAAACATTCACGCTCACATTCACACCCATAGGCTGTTTAGTAATCAATTAACCTGCATGTCTCTGGACTGTGGGAGGAAGCTGGAGAACCCGGAGAAAACCCACTCTAACACAAGGAGAACATGCAAAGGACATGCGACCCCCTTGCTGTGAGGCGACAGTGCTAACCACTGTACCACCGTTCGGCCCTGTGTATGCAGTATCTCCTAAATACATACCATTATATTATCAGCTGAACTTGGATAAACTTGGATACCATTATGTTATCAGCTGAACTTGGATAAGCACGTCTCCTCAGTTGGGATCTTGTCTCCGGCAGCTTTCATTATGGAAGCACAGTTGCACTTTTGCTTTAGGGCATCCTATTTATTTTGCTCCTCTCATCCTCAATAATAACTTCTTTTGGCAGCTAAACTAGGATGTGTGCTGGTAACTGTTAAATGGTCACTTCACTCAGATCACAAAAAATACTGTATTTTCCATAGATACTCTCAAGAGGTTCATATTTCTACTCAAATATAAACATTTCACACATGTACCATACTGTAAAAGACATGAAAGTAAGTATGTTCCTTTTGATCCACTATAAAGGCAAGAAATAGTTTTGGATAGATGAAGGTTCAAATTTAAGGTAGCACTCTTTCTATCTGAGGTGCCTGGGTGGTGCAGGGGAATAATAATTAACCACTGCAGAGATCCGTGTTTAGTCCCCAGCAGCAGTGCCTCCAAACTGGCCCCACTGATCGATCAGAAGTGGCAGTGGTGATGAATGATCATGTCCATGTCGTGGCACCAGTAACTCCTTATGTTTTCTCTTTTGTCTACACCCTCCTCCAGGAGGCCAGGAGTGGGACTTGGCTTTAGTAAGGACTTAACTGCTGGTAGAATTAGACATCGGAAGAGATAAGACAGAGATAGCTCTCTGATTTTCATTATTTTCTTTTATTATAACATAGTGCAAAGGCCCAAACACATACCAGGCTGAAGCTGGGTGGGGCAGCGCTGGGACTGATGTGAGGTCGCACTCAGTGTACCGTTGTACAGTGGTCCTATAAGAATGAGGTGTACAGTAAGTCCTTCCTCCGTAATAGGGCAGTTAAACAGCCAGTTTTGCCAGATGGGGCTGATTTCCGCCCAACTGAGCTACTTTTGATTATGTTGGGCTGGTAGATGAAATTAGGGCTGCTTTTGTCAACATTTGGCAGAGTTTTGGAAACATTGTGAAAACAATATTACCACACAAGCTGTCATTTATGCTCATAAACAGAAATACAAATTTCAATAATCCTATCTCATATTATTGAATCATTTAATTTGAGAAATATTTGATTGACAGGATTTATATTCAGTCGTCGTTGGGGATAAGAGAAGACCTTCTGACCTTGATGTCATTGACATTGACATTTGTGTATTTTGTTGTCTGACTGCACTCTGTGGCTTTTCAACAGCCTATTTATCTAAAATCCCTTGTTGTTTGGTGCACATATGATGCTTTCTGTGTTTATGATGTGTTTATAATGGTTTTACAGTTTACATAAGCTTCTATCAAGGTTATGATTTGGTTGTGGTCTTGTTTTTATTGAGCTGGGTGGGTTTTAAGTTGTGATTGGGCTGGAAGCTGCCAATTTGATCTGGCAACAGCAGAATGAAGCACATTCTGTACGTGCCCACCAAGTCCTGATATGAAGTTTAACCAGGCCAAACTCACACCTGTGTGGGTGGACCATGATTTAGTTTTGTTGTGGCTTTTTTTTGTTCACTAGTGGTGCAGAAGAACTCCACAACAAGCTGCCACAGCCCTGCAATAATAGCTAACATGTTAATTTGCCTGTTTACAAATGCAGCAGACGCAGAGTAACATTATCAGACAGAGTTTTAAAAGTACTTTTTGATCATATAGTGCCTTTTTAGGTGATGGTAGCTGTTTTACTTGAGGGTACAGCTTAATTGCCACCTTCTTCTGAGTGTGTAGTTGCATCTATCCCTGTAGATATTGTTTTTTTATTTGTTGAACACAGTCAAAAGTTTCAGCAGAAATGTATCCCCAGAAACAACAAACTGGTTTCTTATGATAATCCACAGATTACCTTGCTATAGATAGTTTTTCCGTTTTCCTACCTTTGACAGAAAACTTGAGGTTGTTTCTAGGAAGACACGCTGTTGCTGAGTCTTTCAAATGTCATTTTCAGTACTTTTACATCCACAAACTAAACTCCTTCACACAGTATAGTTTTGTTGCAGATGTATCACCACAGAATATCTCACAATCTCTGCAAATAACTATACAGTATGTATTGTTAGATGCTAGTTGAAGGTAAGTGGAAAATGGTGTTTCTCTAAGGTGGTAATAGAATTTAAAAACATGAATTGGGCAGTAAGGGAAACTTCAAATGGAATATACCTGATCCATCTGCAGCAAACAGATCTACGCATGTGAGGCAAAAAAAGGAAAATGACAAAGGGACAACGTGATGTGAGGCTCTTACTCGCAGGTCTAAAAATACTGCCCGTCTGTCTTGTGATTGTCCTGGAGGAAAATTGCTTCTTCTGAGCCAAGTGGCGGTGTGTCTCTGTCCAAGTCTGTGTGCTCACCGAACCCGTGTCTCTGGGTTTTTACTCTCTCTGCTCTGGGCTGGTGCTGAGCCATTGCTTCCCGCAGTCTAATTTCTCCTCTATCTGAACAATAACAAGGCTGCGTCAGAATTCGTCAACCCTCCAATCCACTTTCCTGTGGTTGAATAGTGGATATTTAAAGACTAACAGCTCAGTTTGCAGAGGTCAATTCAGGACTGGATTTTATGTCCACTGCAGTCTGATATTGGTAATTGATATCTTTGATCCACCAGGCTTCAGTTGAAACATGCTGGCCACCTTTAGATATAAGCTCTCTGAGATAAGCTTTAATCCTGTAGAATATAAGAATGAAAAATGACAAATGTCTGTATTTTAAAGGGCTGGTCCATCTGTAATCTGTTGCATATTTTTCAAACGGAAACGCCCACTTAGTCGTTGCAAAGTAGTGATGTGTATTACCAACGAAAGCTTATCAATAAGGTCATGAATATTGTGAACGTGAGTACTCGCTGAGTTAAAGTTAGCTGTGCTAAGTTTGGAAATAACTGAAAGGGTTAGTTTGGATTTTTTTGTGAATGTGTGAATTGTGAGTTGTGAATTACTATTTTTGTGAATGTAGTCTAGTGGCTTTGAAGAAAGTGATATAATGGCTTCAGTTCCCCGTAGGAAAAGGGCTGTGATGATGAGATGAAGCGGCTGTGTAAATAAATAAATTCACCGCTTTACTTTACCATCAAACAGCCCTCCTTTCCACCAAGGAACTGCTGCCATTATATTGCTGTCTTCAAAGCCACCAGACCAGATTCGATTCACTTTTCCAGTAATTTACCCCCCAGAACGCTGGAGTTGTTGGTCTACCACTGGATCGATCAGTTTGTTAGTTTGTGTTATTGTGTGACTTTTGGATCCGAACTAACGTGGCGTCCACACAGCAGTACATTGCTTAGCTTCCGTGCCGGTAGTCCGGTCTGCTTCTCCAAAATGGGAGCGTGCCATCCGCCATCTAAGTAACCGTTTGTAACGTTAATACACTGGCCTATAAGGATGTACAGTATATATATTGTACACGTGGCAGCGTCATCATGCTTAAACTTGAAGTCAGGTCACATGGGAAAAAGCTTTAGAAAGGCTTGGGAAAATAGCATTTTGCTGCTAAAACGTGTATTTTTACAAAAATTTGGATGTTGGGATTTATATATAAGGAACTATAAGGAAATGTATAAGGAACATCAACAACAAAATAATGGGCCTGTCCTTTAAACGTCTTGACTTGTGTTTAGGACCAAACAATTAGACCTTTTCATACCCTGCTTTGTGGTCAGATCCAGTGAATTGACTTCAACATCCCCTCTTTCTGTTCATTTCACGGCTTTTACTGAACCACTTTCTCCACTTTCTTTTCATTTCACCATCCATCTTTCCTTCTCCAAAGCCTCACTTCCTCTCACTGCCTTAAAATGGGGGTTTGACTCTTCACCCTAATTGTCTCCTTGACTTCTTGGCTGCTATTCTTACTTATCTCTTATTTCACACCAAAATACCCCCCTTCCCTCCCTTCACTCTGTCCGTCCCACACTCCTCCCCTCCACTGGTCCCTACACTAATGTCCTGATGTGCCAGGAGGTCAGATTTCACTGCAGCCTTTGACATTTCCATCTCTCTCCTTTCCGCCTCCCTGTCTACGTCTCCTCTGCCTCTCTGTGCCTGCCTATCTATCTATCTCCCTTTCTCCACTGGGAGTGGAGTGATGGGATTCTGCAGGAAGGGAGTCCTAATGGAGCCATGGCCTTCATTACATTACCTCTGAGCAGCTACAGCCACACCCACCCACATAGAGCCATAGATGTCTTCCAGTGCATGATGTCTAGTAGGAGTGTTTGACCAATTGGGGCCTCTGTGGGTGCACTTATACAAGATGTATATACATGTACACACACCCAAACATACCACACATGGCATTTCATAGCTGTATTTACCAGAGCTGTCGTTGAACACTGGCTGGTCTGGTTTTAAGTGCTTACACAGGGATTTGTGAATGGCCGCAAGTCAACCGCTCCAGTACCTCCTCTGATGGTTACCAAAGCCATTAAGAATTAATCATCCTCTCCTGTGAAATACCTGCTTGGGTCTGCACTGTTGTGTTAGGTATGACTTAGCAGGATACACTGTCCCACTGTCTAGATACTAGCAACATCATCATCAGAAACACTTGATTGGCAGTCGATGTCATGCCACAATATCCCAAAAAATAGTTTTGACCAAAAACCCCTCTGATTTCTGCTTGTTCTTGGTACTCAGTCTTTAATCAAATCTTTGAATGTGATATTCACAGGCTAAGTGCTGATATGTTTTGTCTAACCAGCATACTTTTTTTTTTACCGAATTGGCTCATCATTTCAATATTGTTGTTTTCTTCCTTAGGGCTTCCTGCAACTAATAATTATTTTCTCAATTAATCAATTATTCCTTTTGTCTATAATAGGGCTGCAACTAACGATAATTTTCAGTGTCAAATAATCTGTTAATTTTTGGTATTAGCTTTAGTTATTTGGTCTGTAAAATGTCAGTCAGAGTTTCCCAAAGCCCAAGATGACGTCCTCAGATGTCTTGTTTTGTCCACAGCTCAAACATATTCAGTTTACTGTCACAGAGGAGTAAAGAAACCAGAAAATATTCACATTTAAGAAGCTGGAATCAGAGAATATGTCTTTTTTATTTTAAAAAATTGCTCAAAAGATCAAAATTGATTGGCAATTAATTTAATAGCTGACAACTAATCGATTAATTGTTGCATCTCCAGTCTCTAAATTGTTTCTCAAATGTCGTGTTTTGTTCAATCAACAGTTCAAAACCCAGATGTATTCGATTCACAATGATATAAAGTAAAGAGAAGCAGCAAATCTTCACATTTAATGAGCTGGAACCAGCATATTCTTGGCATTTCTGCTTTAAGAAGATTAATCAAACCATTATTTGATTATCTGAGTAATACATTTTCTATTGATTGACTAATCAATTAATCAACAAATCGTTTCAGCTCCAATCATCTTTCTGTTGTCATGAGCCATGTCTACGGCAGCATACAAAGCTGAGAGAAATAGTCATTTCCCATTTGAGAGTGACCATATTTGGCCTCCAAATACCACAGAGCCACTTTGTCGGTCACCTCTGATGCAATATACAAGCAACAAGTCATATGATGTTATCTATGGGTTTCCATACTGTGTAATGGTGATAGGGTGGTAAGAAAAGCATCGGTATTAATGTCGCGGATCCAGGATCCATATGGACCATGAGCATGTCTATATTTGGGTGTCCTGACACTGTATCCTGGACTGTCCTTCTTGGCCTGTCATGGTACCTCATAACTAGTCGGGGTGGCCTAGTTACATGTGACACCATCTCCCCCACTGCCCCATTTAACCCCGATGGATGTTTCAAGGGCAGAGATGGCATCACTTGTTGAGTCATAGTTCGTCATCAGTACCGTCATCGTGCTTTTCTTGTTTAGGTGAAAGCCTCAGACAAAGTCAAAAGTGACAAACTAGACTTTGTTAAAAGGAGAGACAGAGAGGGGACATAATTCATAGAGACGACTGCATTAACTGGCCACAGCTGGCGGACATAAAGAATACAAGCTAGATTACTGAAACTAGAGATGCACAATACCGGATCAGATATTGGGCCGATACCGACTCAAATAGCTGGATTGGGTGTTGGTGACAGTTTATTATATATACTGAAATAGACTGAATTTTTTAAGTTTTGACTAAAAGTTTCCAAACTGTAATTCCTGATAATTTTGAGGAGTTTTTACCAACTTGCTGGTGTATGATTTTATCATTTTTAATACAATTTTGTAAAATTTTATCGATGTATTTCTTATTGTTTTACAAAGTTAGGAAAGCAGTGTTTATGTCCAGCAGTTGCTTCCACACAGTGAGGCATGCAGTGTATTAATTAAACAGGGATCGGTACTCGGTGTCAGCTGATGCCCAAAGCCCAGGAATCGCTGTCAGGACTAAAAGAGACGGATTAGTGCATCCCTGACTGAAGTACATCCTCGGGAAAGGAAGGATGTTGTAGAATTTTGTCTTAAAATGCATCCTTTGCCAGTCACGCTCTACAGAGGGCAGGTGTTTTTGGACTGAGGGCGGTGGGAGGCATTTAGATGTTAATTATTCATTATGGCCTTATGACTGTGTTTCCTGTCAGAAAGAGGGCGAGAGCAGAGGGCGTGGCTGGTGATCAATGAGCTTCTCAGAAGCTCAAACACCTTCATGTAAATGTGCTCTCTCTCTCTGTCTGGCTGTCTCTCGTCAGCTCCTTCTTAACCTCCCTCCTCTGTCTCTCTCTCCTCTCTCTGACCATGTTTGAGTTGAATAAGTGAAGGTTTCCTCACAGGACAACACATCAGAGCTTTCTGCTGTGTTGTTGAGAACAGCGCTGCACGTAGACAAACAGGCACAAACACATTATGCCGCAGACTGCTTTTGCCACATGCTGAGGAAGATGCTGTGATGCAATTTTTAACTCCAGCTGGAGAATTTGAAGAGTGCATTTTACCTTTTAAATCCATATGCCCACTTATTATAGCTAAACCTGGGATTTGTGTTACTTTTATCATGTCATCATGTTTGGTTTTACCCCAAAACAGAACTAAAAAGTGTGCTAATTAAATGTTTTTAGTTCAACTCATCAGTTTTATTTCATATGAATCTTTTTTCTCTCTGTCTGTCTCAGTGTTGTATTATGTGTGTTTGTCTGACTAATTGTCTGCCCGGTTATTTCTCTCTCTCTCTCTCTCTCTCTCTCTCTCTCTACTGTGTCTGACAGCATCACTCAGCATTCCCGGTATGACTCTGTGCCGCTGTGAATTTTAGGTCACACGCTTCATTATTCATCATACAACTTGGAGATGAAATCCATTTCTGCCTCAGTACCCTTTGTCATCCGACGCTGGGTGAGATCAGCCATCACATGGAAATACATTCTGCCAACATTTTAGCAATGCGAGCACATGAGCAGTGGGTCAGTCTGGTGTTTTAGTCTACTGCCAATACATGCAATGTTTAAGGGCTGTAATCTGGAGACGATGAGTAGTTAGATTTCAAGACAAGTTATACACTAATGAACAGTTCAGCACCACTTTCAATAACTTGCATTTTGTGTGTTTCCTGAATGCCTAGCAACATCTGTCAATTTCTGCTCCAGTCTTTTCAAAATAAAACTACTTAGGCTTAGGAAATGATCGGCTTTGTTAGGCTTAAGCATCAAAATACTTAGTTAGGTTTAGGAAAAGATTGACTTGGTTAGGCTTAGCCATCAGTCTACTTAGGTGGAGGAAAAGATCAATTTGGTTAGGTTTAGGCATCACACTACTTAGTTAGGTTTAGGAAAAGATCAACTTAGTTAGGTTTAGGCATCACACTACTTAGTTAGGTATTGGGAAAGATTGACTTGGTTAGGCTTAGCCATCAATCTACTTAGTTACATGTAGGAAAAGATTGACTTGGTTATGCTTAGGCATCAAAACACTTAGTTAGGTTTAGGAAAAGATTGGCTTGGTTAGGTTTAGTCATCAATCTACTTAGACATAGGAAAAGATTGACTTGGTTAGGCTTAGCCATCAATCTACTTAGTTAGGCATTGGAAAAGATCAATTTGGTTCGGCTTAGGCATCAAGCTGCTTAGTTAGGTTTAGGAAATGATTGACTTGGTTAGGTTTAGGCATCAAACTAGTTAGGTTTATAGGTTTATTAGAAATCTGTAACTGCATCATTTTATTTTCTCACAATTCCCTCTAAGTGGGTATCTGAGTACTTGTGTTATACTGTTCTTAACTCATAACCTGCATGCACATCTACCAGCTTAAAATAGCTTGAGAAACTGCTCCCGTGATCCGGTAAATTAAAGGCTTCCTACAATCTCAAGTCCATAACACCCTGATACCAGGATATTGATGTTACTCAACACTGACAGCATCTGCAGTGGGTTGGCAGTTTGACTGGAATATGGTAGTTTATTTTCCAGTGGCCGCTCTCTCATCTCATTAACAGGAACGGCAAAATGACGTCATGTGTTCCCAAGGGACTTGGGCAGCACTTCAAAGAGGGGAAAAAAAGGGAACGCCGTAAATTAGTATGACAGCCATTTCCAAGGCAGTGGATATCTTACCAACGCTGCTATATCACGGAGAAGCAGTGTATACTGGCTGTGTTGCAGGCGTTGCATTTTACAGACATAGCTTTACAGGAAGTGAATTTACGGGCATAATCAGTTGCTTACTCTGCATTTCTAGAGTCGTCATAGTTACGTTTTAAAAAGGATGTTGAAGGCGGTGGTCTAATGTAGCTGCAAGCAATCAGTTAATGTGGTGCTGCTGCCTGTCTGTCTGTGGATGAAGAGAGGAGGGTTGTTAGTATAGCATCAACACTGGAGGCTGATAATCGTGTTCCTGGTAAATAAGCTAAGTCACAAATGAGATGTTTCCATTTGTTGGTATGTAGACGTAACACTGCTTCAGTTACAACAGGGTGCGGTCTTCTTGACTTTCTCTCCCTCCAGTCGTCTTACACTCAGGGCGTATCATGTGACTGTATCAAGGTTATACGTCCCATCTACAGTGCATCTTTCTGTTCCCTCCCTCCCTCCTAATGTCTCGCTGTCATTACTCACTATATTTGGGTGTGGTCCGCTTGCTATTAGATTTGACTCTGTGTGATTTGGTTTTGTCGGAGAGAGACTGGGAGAGAGAGCATGTGTGGTTTGTACTTTATGGTTCTGACCTTTCGTGAGCAGTAAAAGAGGCTGCAAAACAACTTGACATTTAAATCATATCTGTGAGTCGATCTGTTACCGTCCCTACTCTGTATTTTGTCCACTCTGTACAAGCAAGTCAGACATCATTTAAAGACTATCAATTTAGACATTACTGATATTTACTCTTGGCCGCCTATAATGTGATGCAGGAATAAATCCTAAAACGTGCTAATCAGTTCGCATTTTAGGGCTTCTGGTTCCCTCGTCTGGAAGTCAATGTTTTTTTGATTTTGATTTTTTTGTTAGATTTCTGAAATAAGGTCTGTGGTTAACACAAGCTGTAGAGACTTAAATGTATTGTTCTACGATATAACAGGTCAGTAGATATCCCACTCATGATTTTTTAAACTTTTACATGTCTTAAAAAATGAGGTTGCTAACAAGTGGCCGAGTGAAACTACAAAACCTCATCACGCCGAATCGTCCGCCTTTACAGTTCGTTTATAGCCGTTAGCTTTGTACTTCTGCCAACTACACAACACGTCAAAAATCATGAAAATGGTGTTCATTTGTGGAGATTATTTGTCTGAACAAAACATGTCAGTATCATAAACGTTTGTTTGCCACAGATTATTTTTTGCAATAATCCAAAACCCAATGGAAAAATCCTAATGATCCTTTGTTGAGGGGACCTGGGCGATGCTAACCACTCTATACAGCAGCATTATCATCTGCAAAATTAATGACACCATTTATTGTTATTGATTATATTGTTTGTAGGGCTTGATGGTTGATATATGAAGTTCATGTGTTTGTCACAAAAAACTTGCAAAATTGCTGCACTCTTTCTTTTTAGTTTTTAGTTTCTTCATTTAAACACAAGTTTGGGGTCCCCTGCTGGATCTGTTGCCGCCACACCCCGACTCCGCGTCAGCGGTAGATTATCAGTGAATGAATGAACTTCTCGACGGGCTGTCAATTGATTAAAAATTTTAACTCTAGCTTTAAAACTGAGCCGCACAACCTAAAAATCACAAGTTGAGTTAAAGAAATCAGTGGTGTTAAAACGAATTTACGTTAATGCGTTATCACGTTAACTTCACAGGCCTATGTCCAGACACAAGGAGTCATCTTTACTATTCAGATATGAACTTTCTCTGGAAATGAATGTGCTGTAGAGCGTGTGAGAAGTTGGCATAGTTTCTTTTGTCTTCTGTGCAGGAGTTTTCTTGGCCAGCATCTAGCGGCCCTTAGACAAACTCATTCAGTGATGCACTTGTGTTGATAGTAATGCAAAATGTATTGAAGCGTGGGAAGTAGCTTTGTCTCTTTAGTTTTGGCCTTCCAGTCCACTGTATTTACCTCTAGTCCAGTGGTTATCAGGGACGGGATTCAGACCTCCGGCTGTATTGCTCCCAAGAAGACCTTCCAGTCACTCAGACACTCACTTACCAGGTTAACGTAAGCCTAATGCATCTCTTAAACCAGACAGATGTAGGCACTAATACAAACTAGCATTTCTCAGTGAGGAGCAGTAGAGAGGAGGTTTAAAATTGTGGTCATGAAAAATGTATGGGCTTCTAGGAGTCTAAATGAGTCATCTGAAAGAGAAAGATCCTCCCTGCATTAAATCTCAGATGCATTACATGCTGCCAGATGCTCATCACTGGCAGAACTCCACCAGTCAGCACTATGGCTCCATTATCACGCAGACAACACCACCCAAAACAACCAGAGAAATTACAGCAAAAACAAATAAAGATAGTGGCTCCCAGGAGCACACGGAGCAGTTAGAGAACCACACTAGTGGTTTTGTTTGTTTTAGCTGATTTACTGCAAATGATTCACTTTACATTACAGATAATTGTGTTCCAAAGCATAGAATCGATTAATGGAGGCAGCCACTGGTTCATTTTAGTCCATGATGATACTCATCATAGCAAATATGACTTGATAAGAGATTACACTTGCAGAGACAAGCAAACTGTAAATAGGCAATCCATCACAGTGAACATGTATTTATTTATTTATTATAAAAGTTACATTTCTTTTGCTTGATAATGGAGTTGAGAGCAAGCACTGAATACAGAAACATCAAGAATCAAACATGAAAGACAAAGAAAAAACCTGAACTAGGGCTGAACGAGTTTGAAAAAATGCCCAGTTGTGATTATTTTGACCAATATTGCAATAGCAATATGATTTGAATTATATTAGAGGGAATGATATTTTTTTACAGCATTTTCATTGAACATATTGCAGGATTGCAGCGGACCTGTCTAAGTCTTAGCTAAGGTGCTGGAAACATAAATGAGTCCAAGAAATAATAGAAAACATTTCCACTTATTCAGATCTATGCAGTATTTCACTAGATTCTTTAACACTAAGCTTTCGGTCTGTCAGACCTTCATCAGAGCAAACACTGATGGATGTACTGTATTAAAATGATTTCAGTGTGAATTTTGCAGGGATCTGCACCAAACAAGACTTTCTCAAGTCAAGAAAATAAACTTCTGCACCTCCTCATGGCTCTGTTTTCAGGATTTAAAAAATCTAAGTGATGGGGGACTTTGGCCAATCACAGGTCATTTCAGAGAGAACGTTCCTATTGGCTGCTCATTCAGTGGAGTCAGCTGTCAGTCACTCGTGAACTCTGATCAAACAGTGAAACTAGACAGCGCTGATCAAGTATGAATCAATACTCTGTTACTCTAATGCCTATCTCTCACCTCAGATATGTTCAGGAACATCTTGTTGTTACTGTTTAGCTGTAAAATGAGATAGTTTGCTCCTGCTGGTGGGCGGTGCTTGGTATTTTCCCAGTTTGATCCCAACATGGCTGTTGGGTCACAAACTTTCTGATTTTACATGAACATTGTGAAATATCTTAATTTGCTAATTTCTCACAATAAAGGCCTGTGTGTTTGTGTGTGTGTGTGTGTGTGTGTGTGTGTGTGTGTGTGTGTGTGTGTGTGTGCGCGTGTGATAAATTACATTGTAGGACTGGGCTATATATCCATATTATATCAATATTGTGATGTGAGACTAGATATCGTCTTAGGTTTTGGATATTGTAATATGGCATTAGTCTTTTCCTGGTTTTCAAGGCTACATCACAGTAAAGTGGTGTAGTATTCTGAACTTACCACACCGTTCTGCCCTATTATTTGTCTTTATCCACTTAGTCCCTATATCCACATTACTGCTGATTGTTTATCAAAAATCTCATTGCGTAAATATTTTGTAACAGCACCAATAGTCAACCCTCCAATACTGATATTCTGATATTTGATTTTCTCCATATCGCCCAGCCCTAGTAGATGCTAACGTACACACCAAACCTGCATACACATCCACTCACAATTTGAAGCACGTGACGGGCAGAGATGTGTGTGCTGGTCTCTGCGTCTCCCACATCTGTCTATCACAGAGTCCTAATGGGCCTTATAAAAGCCTGTGGATCTATAAAATGAAGAGCAGACCATTAACCCCTCCCCATGTATGAGGTCCACTAAAACAATAGAAACAAGAGCTCACATCAGCTCTCTGTGGAGCACCCGCTCAATGTAAACTGACTCCTAAATGGGCACACACACACACACACACACACACACACACACACACACACACACACACACACACACACTTCTTTAGTTTATAATGTACCCTCATTTTGCACGAGTGATGGAAGGGATCAATAGAGATCAGTCTGCTGATGCATATACAGGGAAAAGTTAGCTGCATAGTATTAATAAAGACTGCACACACGCACGCACACACACACACACACACACACACACACACACACACACACACACACACATATCTGTAACAATATTACTGGAAGAACACTGTTTCAGGCTCAGCTAACATGCAGATCAATGAGCGTATAGATTTTGTCTGAAGCTGAAACTTGAGAAGTACAGTGCAGTAGTTGTCACTTTTAGAAGTGTAGATTTGCATCGTACAGTACATACTGTATGTTAGTGGGAATATACAGTATATCTGTCTGTGTTTACTTTTAATTTTCAGAAATTTAAAATATTTATAATATTTATAATATGTGCTCAAATATTCATAGGAAGCAAAATATAAAACACAAAAAGACCACTTCAGAAACGTAGCGTAATATCAACTACTAAATGACTCGGACATAAAGGTTGTTTTTGTTTAATTTATTATCATTATTATTCATGTGTTTAAATGTTTGTTAACTTCTATGTTTTGTGCCCAAGCACCCCCTTGAAAACGAGATGGTGCATCTCAAAGTGTTTATCCTCTAATGAACTTTGAAAAAAAAATAAAGATTTGATAAAGACTCACAGAAATAACAAAAATTAAGTCATTTTGAGATTTTGTTGTCATTTTTTAGCAGTCATACTACTGTGCTGTTTTGCTTGGTAAAGATGTGAGTTGACCCTAATTAACAAAAAAAAAAAGAAATGGTTAGATTGATTCGAGATTGAGTAATACTGTATACTACAGCTGCAAAGATTAATTGAGTAGTTATCAACTATTACATTAATCGGCAACTATTTTGATAATTGATTAATTGGTTAATTAGTCTTTAAGTAAACTGAATATCTTTGAGTTGTGGACAAAACAAGACATTAGAGGACGTCACCTTGGACTTTGGGAAACACTGATTGTCATTTTAGGACATTTTATAGACCAAGCAATTAATCGATTAATAAAGAAAATAATCTGCCGTTGTAGTTCACCTGGTAGAGCAGGCGCCCCATGTACCAAGGCTGAATCCTTGCTGCAGGGGCCCAAGGTTTGAATCTAGCCTGGGGCCCTTTGTTGCATGTTGTCCCCTCTCTCACTCTCTCACTATCAATAAAAAAGGAAAAATGCTCCCAAAAAAAAATAATCTACAGAATAACTGACCATGAAAATAATCATTAGTTGCAGCCCTAATTATAAGCACTTTTAGAAATCTTAAATTAATACTGATAATATTTAAAATGATTAACAATCCTGGTAAATAAATAAGTAGATTCTTTTTATTTTTAGAAATCTTTTTCCATTCATTTTCCACAGTTCTCTCTGTATTAATGCTCAGTTATTTCCTCTATTTATTGTGTGAAATCAAAGCTCTGTCAGCATGTTCACTGTTCCACCAGCAGGGGGTGGTAGAGGAGCAGAGAAACAGCCACAGAAACGTTCAAACTGCCTCATTATGGAGCTGAACGAAGCGCTCGGCCTGCTGTACGCACTGGAGTAGAGAGCATTTTAGACCGCATGGCAGTGTGGAGTGATTCAGCAGATCTGTCCCATTCATGGTCACTAGTAGAGCGAGATTCTGCTGATGTTGTTGTTGTTGTTGTTGTTGACTGGGCCTGTGAAAACGTATCAGGCAAAATGTGTGAACAGAAATAGAGGTGTGAGATATTAGTGTCCCTGTCCCTGTTGCTGAAATTTAATACTGCTAACATTAGCTGCATTGACAGAGAAGACCTTGACACCCGTCTGCTGGTGGTGGACACACACACACACACTCACACACACACACACACACACACACACACACACACACACACACACACACACACAAAGCTGTCAAATCATATTCCATCAGACACCAGTGCAGTGCAGTTGAGATTCAGACTGACCCACTTTTCCCATCATGCGGGGGGAAGCCTGTAACTTGCAGGTGACTGGGAGCTGCTGCTCTGTGCTCACTGCTCCCCCTCTGGACCGAGTGGTGTGTCCCGTCTCCTCTGCTTGTTCACAGAAGGACAGCCTGTACCCACCTCGCCTCTCTTCCTCCCCACTTTTCTTTGCAGAAGCTCTGTTAATTTATTTAATCAGCTTTTTTAATTATGTCCACTTTCCCCTGAACTGTCTGCTTCTTTCTGTATGAATCACACTGCTATTGAACACAAGACTATCAAATGTCTTCGTATACCCACTTAAAGGGATAGTCCGGGTGTTTTGAAATGATGTTGTACGAGGTATTTATCCATAGTGGGTGTGTTGTTTACAGTAGATGGCGGTTGGTGCGCCCCCAGCTTGGAGAAACAGGCAGGAGCACCAGGATGGAGCAAAGCGATATGGCGCTGTGGACGGGCCGTCAGACCGCCCTTTCCTTCTCCTCTCCGATGGGAAACTGAACTGAAAATGAAACGTATCAATAATCTGTTCAAAGTCAGAAGAGTCAGTCTGTCGAGAATTGTTCTAAATATAGTGTACACTTAAACAGATTTTTTTGGTGAGCCTTACTTTTAGATGGCTAAAATATGTTTTGCGCCGGCCCCGTCCACAGCATTATATTGTGGTGCTCCTGTCTGTTTTTCCTAACTGCCCACCGTCATCTCCTGTAGGTAATACACTGAGGGTGGGTAAGTACTTCATAAAACCCCACTTCATAACACCCAAACTATCCCTTTAATATCTATTCTTTTAATAACACTCATCACTAGGTAGGAGGGTTAACTGTGACACACATGAAGGCCATCTGTCTTTCTACTCCCCGCCTCTGTGATCATGTAAGTACACAAATCCTCTAACATCTCCAAAAGTTTAGCCTTAAAAGTTATCTGGGAAGTGAGCAGAAGAAGTAATTGTAAAAGCAATGTAAAAAAAAATAAAAGAAATATGCTGGATTCATGTTTAGCCAAAATGAAAACCCAGCTAATTGTGTGACATTGTTTATGAACTGCAGCTGACGGTGCTTAAATTTCACCTAATTTGGTTCAGCGGCTGAACCTTCACAAAACATGGATTTCTGCCTATTCTGTGGTTTTCAAAGTGGGGTCCAGGGACCCCAGGAGGCTTTGGGGGGTTTCCCAGCAAAAAGGGGAATAATTTAATTTCACTATTATTCCATCCGAAAGAAAGATAAGATAACATAAGATAATCCTTTATTAGTCCAAGTCGGGGAAATTTGCAGTGTTACAGCAGCAAAGGGGACTACAAGAGGCTTCAAGATGTAATAAATAAGTAAACAAAGTAATAGTAGTAAGTAAACAGTCAAAAACAACATTTAAAATATGTGCAAATATAGCAGTAAAAAAAAAAAAATTAACCCAATGACAAAAGTAACATAATGACAGAACTTATGACTATTTTGGTCGTGGGTTTCATACATTTTCTGCAATAGAATATCAAAAAGCAAAAATTGTACCAGATGGTGGGACAAAATCTTATGAAATGGGGTCTGATCTATGGTCTAATTCATGTCAGGTTAAGCTGAGCATACATTGTATTATTTTAGCCCATTTCGGGGCTGAATTTTGAGCCGCAGAATTAATTTTAGAGTTGGACTTAATTCCAGCTTTATTGGCCGTCTTTGCCGTGTAGTGCACAGGGGGATCGTGGACCGGTTAACTCCTCCCGACCAGCCGTCGGACAGTCGGATGAATTTCGTTCACAGGCTCTCGCACAGTTGAAGCAGAGCCACGAGCCAATTCCCCAACGTCTGTGCCTTGTTTCTTCTCTTTTTACAGTAATCAGAGGTTAGGGTTAACCTTCTCTATCAAGATAACAATGCACAACAGATATAGTAAAATGTAGGTAGCTTACCTCAAATTCTCTCTGCAAAATGGACGAGCCATACTGTCCATGTCTTCCTCGCCACCTGCGAGTCCATAGACGCAGTTGCCTCTTGTTTTTCTTGTTTCAGACAGGATGGCGCAGATGATGGTGGGGGAGAAAAGAAAACAGACTGGCGTTGGAGGGAGCTCAAGATCATGAAAATTTAAATGGTGACAGACCAGTGATATGGGGTACCAAATTATTATTAATATATATGAACATTTTTTCCTAACATTTGACATGAAAAAGTCCGAGAAGCGCTGAGCCCATTTATCTGTGTCCCTCTGATCCATGGAGGTACCTTTCCTGATACTAAAACTGGAGGCACTAACGCTGGAAAATCCTACACAAAATGGCTTCAGTATCCACCTTATTTCTCCTCCTCTCATCCATCCCACCCTCCTCCTCAATCAGTAACCTCTCCTTCACCTCATGTTCCCCCTTTTCCCTCTGAATAGTGCATTTTTTACAGCGCTAGCAGCTCACAGAGAGTAGCTGTGGCTGTCAGCTGGCTGCTGGCATGCAGCCTCCCTAAACCCCTTACACAATAAACACTTTCCTGTGACTGTAGCTCACATACACACATTAACACTCACATGCATGCACGTGCACACACACACACACACGCTTTGTAGCCACATCTGTTCACATGGAGTAGGGTTTTCATGTACATCTGGACTGGGTCATTCCCTGTATGTGTGTGTTTCAGAGTGTGTGTTGGGACATGTAGGGAGTAAGCAGATGGGTCTTACGCTCGTCATTCATCAACTCTTTACGCTCATCATCTTCCTCTCTAATGCTTGTGTGAATGGTTGATTTTCATCTGGCAGATATTGATGTGTGGACTTCAGGATGTTTTGTGTGAGAAATCCAGTAGCTGTTTTCTGGCTCGATGTGGATGGACAAACGCCGATTCTGCTCCCGATCTTTCTCTGAATAGAAAAATTGAACAGGATTATTTTTGGAGCCAAGTCACGGTCTTGGGAATGTATTTTGCGGCATTTTCAGTTGAGGAGCTCAGATGAACACTAGCATAAAGTTGGATTTCTTTTAACCATTTGGAAACTGGAAAGTCGCTTCTTTCATGTAACTTGGCACAGTGTTTACACAGTATGAGGCTCAGTTACTGTTTAAAATAAATTCAGAAAAACGTGTGGTGCTTAGTGTTCGTTAAGGACATATGAAAACTAACAAAGTGTAACGTTGTAAATCAATTTTTGAGACACAAAGAGGTAGAGAGGTGAAGTCATGGCCCATGCTGCGGCACACCTGAAGAAAGCTCGCGAGCTTGAGGCGAATCCCGAGTACAGAGCTCTACAGAAAGCCAGGGAGAGGAGGAGGCGGCAGCGCGAGAAAGCCGAGCGAAAGCGGCAGGTAAAACGCACTGACAGTATCACAAGTTTGTGTCATGTTTCGTGCTACTTACTGCACCATCTAGATATGCTGTTGTGAGCTTAAGAGTACACTGTGAGCATTGGTGGAAGGACATTATGTGAGAGTGGGCTGTGGGGATTGCACGTACAGTGTGCTGTTGCTGCTGTCCTCTCGGATGATTTATCATACAGTGTGAGGGAGATGGATGATGATGGAGTCGATGACAGATGTGAGACAGCCTCAAGCTCAGAGGGAGGTCAAATGCTTGAATATTTGAGATAAAAAATGTGTTCATCCTTCATTGGAATCACATCATGATTAGGGATGTGACTGTGAGGAAACTTTCCTCTTATTACATTAGTGTTACCGATTACACTGGACATTTTACGAGAAAAGATGCCGGTTAATATGAGTAGCAGGCTTACTTTAATCTGTAATGTCGGGTGGCTGTGTGTCTGGCCTCTCCGGTCCAGGTTTCGCTGCAGGGCTGCAGTTTTCCACCCACGCTGGCTGTGACCGCTCCGTCCTCATGGAGCGTTGGGTTTAAATTTGAAATATTGCCAGATAGGCACTTTTGATTTTCGCCTTGCATCTTCTTGTCTCTCAGCTCTCTCCTCCCGTGTGGGTGAAATATGATACCTGACTAGTATGGACCAGATGCATTCACTGTCAGTATGTAGTGACCATCGTCCGACTGTCTATTGAGGACACGCTGCTGATAAGCCAAAATGAACTAAATGTTTTTTATTTGTGTAAAAAATAAATCAAAACTCCAAAACCTGATAAGCTGTTCCACCTTAATAGAGAGTCAGCACAGATACAGGAAGTTGGCTCTGGACTTCCAGCTGAGGAGCTGTAGCTTGTAGCCTCGTAGCATTTATTCACTAATAAACTGTACACACCCTGTCTGCTACAGCTACGTTCACAGCTATAATACCACCAGCAAACCCACAGTCACCGCCACCACACACACAAGTCTGTCGGAAACTCGCGCAAGTTACAGCAGGTGCAAAGCCACCGGCAACGCTAGCAGCTAGCAGCTAGCAGCTAGCACACTCTCTTTATTTGGCTCAAATTGCACCAGATTAATGCATTTAACTTTAAAATGTATAAAAAAAAAAGTCTAATTAAGCGTAATGTTTCCAAAGTCAATGGGTAACTGTTAAGTAATCGTGATTTCAATATTGACCAAAATTATCGTGGTTAGTATTTTTGCCATAATCAAGCAGCCCTATTGTGTAAGATCTCAGTGTTATCGTGACATTGGTAAAATTGTATTAAATTATTTATGATCCTGAGTAGAGTTCTGGTGTTCCTCCAATGTACAGTGTATAATCCAGTATCCCCCAGTACACGAACGACTGCATGTCAAATCCTTTACAAATACAGAGATTACAGCTGGTTCTCAATCAATCCAATCTCTCTTTCTGTGTGTGTGTGTGTGTGTGTGTGTGTGTGTGTGTGTGTGTGTGTGTGTGTGTGCGTGCGCTAGTTTGGCAGAGACGAACAAAACAACAAAAGCAGATGTGACTGAAAAACATACTGCAGCATAGACAGACAATTACAGACATACTGTACATGTTTGGATGTCTGTTATGATGTGCATTGGGGCTGTGTGTTGGCAAGAAGCTGGTGATACAACAGGTATCACGATACAGGGGTTACAATTCAGTATATTGCGATATATTACAGTCCTCTAAGCAAGACCATATATCGCAAATTTTGAAATTTAAATTTTGAAATTTTAGTAAGACTGACATTGTATAAAGAACACACCACCATATGCACAAACTCTGAGTAAACAAGTTTTGCTTTTATCACAGTCCCTGTAATGCCGGGCACATACTACCTGAGAATCAAGCCGTTTTGAGCCGGCCTCCTCCTCCTGATGATCGTCGGCAAAGCCTAGATTTTTGATGGTTCTAAAGATTTATTTCCAGATATTCCTGTGATGAGAGGTCCTCTGATCAGCTTGAAGCTCCATCCTGGCCGATCAGAATCTCAAATCGTACATATAAAATGTTCAGTATTTATGGTTGGATATACTGTTGTGTGTGGGGAACCCTGAGGGCAGCCGATGACATAGTCACGTGGGACAGAACAATAACCAAATGTGACCCAAGCTGACTGAAGGACAACCAGCACAGTCATGACTAATGCAAAACACTAGTGTAAAGTAGTAGTAAGTGGGTGCCCCAAAAACGAGTGGGTGCCCCTAAAACAAGGCTGAGTCATATTCGCGGTGGCCCAGATTCGAATCCAGCCTGTGGCCCTTTCCACATGTCGCCTCCCTCTCTCCTCTCCTTTCTAAGCTAGCCACTGTCCTGTCAATAAGGCTAAAATGCAAAAAAAAAAATCTAATAAGTTAGTAGTAAGTAGGTCTGTGCATTAGGAAGAATCTAGCAATATGATACATAAAATGATACAGGGTTAGAGTTAGGGTATATATTACGATACTGTAAGCAAGGTGATGTATTGCATATAAACTATAATTTTGGGAAAGCGTCATGGTATAAACCAATCAATGCATAAAATCTGCATTTGTGATTATAATCTGAAGAGGTCTATTAACCTGTTATCCAAGTATCTGGAGTATTCTGCAGTCATAGCTATAGTTGCACAAGGGTAAAACATTATCGACCATATGTCCTGAACCATGTCTACATATCAGACGTTTTCTACATGCTCCTACTGATGAACAATGTTTTCAAATGTAAGGTGATCTGAGTAGTGTGTACAGGCTCAACTTCTATCACTGTATCATGACCCTTGGCGTTCCTGGAGAGCACCGCAGGCCGTGCGATCTCCAGCTCGACTTAAACCCAGCTGTCGTACACCCCACCCTGGGTACACACGGTAAGGGGCTGTGGTGTTCATTGGAGAGAGGGTCTGGAAGGGCAAAAATAGCCAAGGCGGGAGAAGCAGCGAGGGTTGAGGGAGGAATTGTAGGCAGGACTGGGCCTTGGCTAGACTCAGAGCACACACTAAGACAGAGGTATCTAAGACGGAAGAGTTTTTGCTGGGCGAGAGATAAAAGGGCACCGAGAGGCGGAAGAGTGGTGGTAATAGTGATATAAGTGAGATTTAGCGGAAGAAGTAGAGAGATTTAATGGATTGTAAGATTGATTGATGCGGCCAAACATCAGGGAAGTGGACTGGATAGGCTTTTACTGGACGTAAAGTGAGAAACTACAAGGACTGGACCATATAGCACCATACAGTGAGTGAAGGAAGGCCACAGTTTTTAGGTACAGCTGGGGAGTTATTAGTTGATTTGGATGGTGATCATGGGCAATGCAGCATCATGTAAGGCCTGTGGATCAGATAAAAGGTTAAAGACCACTGGGAGTGACAATGATTTAAACCATCACACTGACTACTACGGAGCCACTGACTCTGGATCTGAAGTTGATGATTCGCTGGTAAGAGGTGGAGACAGAAACACGGTTCATCAGCTGTCCTGTTTTCTGTTACATTGATGAAGTGTTCAAGAAAGCATGTTGTATTAATCTCTTTGCTGCTGTGTGTGTGTGTGTGTGCACGGTGAGAGGTTTGACCTTTGATCCTACACAGGGGTGTGTCCTCATCCCACACATGTGATGAGGAGATTGATTGAGCTGACCTTTAACACCCAGTTGTGTTTGACTGACACGTTACTGTCTTAGCTCCACTATAGAGGTCAGACGTCTTTTGCAGAAGCAGTGTGACATTTGTGTGGCATTGTATAGTTGCATTTGTAGTAGACTCATAAATTTAAATTTGTTTTAGTAATATCTAGATGACTATTATTATTCAGTATTGATTAAACAACAGAAAAATTCCCATCAAATATGTCCTACATTCTTTTGTCTTACTGTATGTGATAGTGGACTGTGTGTGTGCGTGTGTGTGTGTGTGTGTGTGTGTGTGTGTGTGTGTGTGTGTGTGTGTGTGTGTGTGTGTGTGTGTGTGTGTGTGTGTGTGTGTGTGTGTGTGTGTGTGTGTGTGTGTTTTCTTGTACAGGTTTTCATTCATCTTTGAGAGGACCAGTTTGAGTGTTAGAGTGAGGACATTTTTGGAAAGTGAGGAAATTTTTCCCAGTCCGGACAGACGAAGGCCTGTTTGAGGTTTCAGACTTGGTTTTAAGGTCCAGGTTAGAAGGTTTAGGTAAGGGTTGGGGTCAGGCATTTAGTTGTGATGATTAAGGTAAGGGTAAGGGGCTAGGGAATGCATTATGTCAATGAGTGTCCCCACAAGATAGAAGTACATGGCTGTGTGTGTGTGTGTGTGTGTTGCAGCTGTGCAGCCTATGTCTGGTGGTTAAATTTAGAAAAGCCTACTCAGACAAACTATTGATACAAGCAGGAAGTCTGACTTCCATAAAATCATAAAACACCCTCTGAACCCTCTATATTAGCTTTTATATCATATTTACTGTATATCTATTATATTTAAAAAAAGGAAATGATAAGAAACTACATGCTCTGTCAACATCATATTTTAGTTTTTTGTATGCATTGGGTAAAAAATGTATTTATAACAGCATTTTTCAGACAATAAATAGTCTGACCTAAATATGTCCTGAACTAACCCTCACTGTGACCTTCATAACTAAAATTAAAAACAGGCTTGTATTCCTGTTCCTAATATCAGCCTCCTTTCTGTCTTCATCTCTCCAGTCTGACAGTAACACCAGTTTCCTGCGGGCTGCCAGAGCGGGAAACATTGACAAAGTCCTTGACTTCCTGAAGAACGGAGTAGACATCAGCACCTGTAACCAGGTAAGGAAACTCTGATGATGTTTCAGCTGTCGATAACGCCGTGCGATGTCCATTGTGCAACAAAAGGCATTAGAGGGTCACAAAGTCAAGGAAGGATTTAGTCTTAAGCCCTTTGACTTAAGAACAAACCGTATTAGTGGTACTTTTTTTTTATTCATTATGTTCCCATCAAGTGAAATCAAGAGCTTGTCAGCATAATGATGGTATTTTTAGTCAAGAAAAATAAGCTGTTTTATAATCAGCAAATATACAATTTCACTAAAGTTTGCTTTTTTACAGTTTTGCCTGTTCTGAATATTAAACAACCACATCTGGCACCGAAACATGTTTTCTGAAATCTGCTGTTTAATGGTTCTTGCTGCTGTCACAGACGTAGGTCAAAGCTGTTAGCTGTCTGTCGAACCTGCTGAGTCTAACCCTCACTGCTGTGTCACGGTGGCATCACACGACTGAGCGATAGGTCAGCGCATTCTTTAACCTGCTAGGCTGCCCGTTGAAGATCACAACCACCCTCACCTCCTCCTCTTCCCTCCACCACGCCCATCCTTCCCTCCAATCTCAGCTGCATCTGACGGGCCTACGTCCCTCTGACAGCTGCATACACACCCTCACCCACATTCCTCTGAGGAGGAGGGATTTGGGGTGGTGCAAAATACTTCCCTCTAGATCCTTGTACACCCCCGCCCTCTTGCCCTGTCTATGTCAATGTGATTTACAGTAGTCACAAGGTAGCTGCCTACGTGAGTCTGTGTCTTGTGTGCGGGTATGCATTTCATCAGCTGCTTGTGTTTTGTACTGTCATTACTGTTGGCCTTTTGTAATTCTCCAGCAGTTTAATACCAACTATTTATACACTGGGCTGTAATTGGTTGGCAGACAGGAAGTGGCACCTGCCCACCGATTTGTTGTCATGGGTGCCATGGGTTTTGTTTTGTACCAAGAGGGAAGCCTGACTATTCAGGGCTGTGATTCTACACACAATCTCTCTCTCTCTCTCTCTCTCTCTCTCTCTCTCTCTCTCTCTCTCTCTCTCTCTCTCGTCTTTGTCTATCACACACAACAGCCGTGTTTCCATGACTTTTGAGGACATGACATTGACCCACATTCATTTCCTGGAGACTTATTGTAACCATAACTCTAACTGCTACTTGCCAAATTTTAACCCTGACTCTAACCTAAACCTATCCTAACCCTAAACCTAGTCTTCACCCTAAAATCTAATGTTTTACGTTATGGGGAGGTGCATTTTGTCCCCAAAAGGAAGGCAAGTCACCACAATGTTACCATGTAAACAGGTTCCCACAACATCAGTAATGCACATGCATACATGCATGCATGCACGCACACAGACACACATGACTTTCGAGGACATTTCATTGACTTACAGTCATTACCCTAACTGTAACTGCTACTTTCCTACTCCTAATCCTAACCAAACCTAAACCTAACCTCAGCTTACCCTCACTCTAAACCAAGTCCTCACCATAAAATATAATGTTTTACGTTATGGGGACGTGCATTTTGTCCCCGAAAGGAAGGCAAGTCTATACACACACACACACACACACACACACACACACACACACACACACACACACACACAGCGCAACGGGAGAGCCTTGCCCTTCATAGTATCTGTCAGATGATCACATCTGAGCCCTTGTCAAGTGCCCAAAAATGCGAGTGACATTTTCATATATATCCCAGTCATGCTCTCATTCTCGTATGTATGTGTGTGTCTGTGTCTGTGTGAGTGCATGTGTGTGGTTGGAGGGTGTGGGTGTGACTGTTTCTGAGAGAGTGGCCGATACACTGTAATACACTAGATGTAATTTTATAGGGAGACAAATACTGCTCAGTTCATATGACCTTACCCTTAAGCAGGTGTTAGTGTTGGTGTCAATGGCCACATTCAGATTAACATTACATGAATATAAATGAATGTGTGCATGGTCCCATTAGGGGTGTAACTATACATCAGTATGGACTGATGCATCGATTCAGTGATCAACGATCCAATGTCATCGATGCAAAGTAAAAACCTTGGTAGCTCTCCTGGTAGAGCTGGCGCCCCACGAAGAAAGGCTGAGTCCTTACCCCGGCTCAGGGTTCGTATCCAACCCGTTGCTGCATGTCATCCCCTCTCGCTCCACCTTTCACTAGTCACTATCACATAAAGGCAAGAAAAAAAAAAACTCAATCCATATCATCAGCTTATTCTTATAACTTATACTTATTCCGCATATGCAAGGAGATTTACATACAGGGTTTCACAGGGACCACAGTGCCACAGAACAATATGAAAAAAAAGAAAATAGTAAATAACACGCAATACCTGGGACATTACATGGAAATTGAAGACGCTGACAAGTTCTGAATAAGTATGAAAAATATATACAGAGCTCTATGCAAATATACACATTAAGCATATACACAGCTCTGCTCTGTACACATTAAATGTAATATATGGACTGTACACATTTAACATTTTGTACACTTGATGAAAAATTCACAGGTACACCTGACACTGGCAGTCATTCAGAAGTAAACAGCAAGAGATTACATTATTTTTTTATTGTTAAATGGTCGTATGATATCGTCTCATAACGATTGCAGGCCCCTGAATATAATCAAAATCATATCGTGGCAGACTTTGTGATATCAGTAAATACTGTATTGTCCAAAGAATCAATAGGTGGTGAAACTTGTGATTTACACCCCCAGTTCCTGTTTGTGAAACATGCACAAGCGTACACACACGTTCTTACAAGTCTGTTATTTGTGTTCCTCCTGCAGGCATGTTTGACAGTTTATTTGACTCTTTTTTTGTGTTGACGGCGGCTGAGGAGTGGTTTCTCCCTGCCAGTCGAACGCACCACAGTGTTACGATCATCCAGACGGTGGTAAACTGACATTTTCCCCAGATGTGACGCCATTTAAAACTTAGTGATAATTCAAGGAGATACCAATTTCCACATCCACCACAGTGATTGGAGGCCTAGATGATGATTCAGAAGTATCATGTTACCCAGTGATTAGCGGCAGAACTGCTCTTAAGGAAACGAGTGGATCAGAATCACATCAGTGGAAAAGCACTCCACACAATTACAGAACCATTATCTATAATAGTGCTGTCAGCATTGCAGTCAGTAGAGTCAGAGCTCTGTTGATGAGAGCAACAACAGACATGAAATTATATAAATCTAAAATGTGCGGTCTGGTTAATTGGAAGTAACTATGGTTGTCCACTAGTTACCTCCTAGTCAATTTAATTGACAGATCTGGAAACTGAGTTTCTCCACAAAGAATCACACAAAAGCAAAATGTTAAATCTTGTGTTTACCTCGTTCAAGTTTGGAAATAAGCAAAAAAAAAAAAAAAAAAAAAAAAGCATAGAAACGACTAATCGACAAAAGAAATCTTTTGACTAAAAACCAAAACAACCAATTTGTCGAATTTGTTTGTAAAACGGGGCCGCCCCAAAATTAATGATTGATTAATCTGCACTGTAGGGCTGCATATAAAGATTATTTTCATTGTTGATTAATCTGTCGATTATTTTCTTGATTGATTAATTAGTTGTTTAGTGTGTAGAATGTCAGAAAATGGTTAAAAAAGTCAATCAGTGTTTCCTAAAGCCCAAGACGACATCCTCAAATGTCTTGTTTTCTCCACAACTCAAAGAGTAGAGAAAAGAGTAAAGAAACCAGAAAATATTCACAGGCTAAAATCAGAGAATTTAGAAATTGTTTTCTTAAAATATTATTCAGAAGAATCAATCAATTATCAAAATAGTTGGCGATTAATTTGATAGGTGACAACTAGGGCTGTCAAAGTTAATGCAATAATAATGCATTAATGCATATTTGTTTTAACGGCACTAATTTCTTTACGCATTAACACAATCAAACTATTGGAGGTTGTAGTGGGCTTTAAAGCTTGAGTGAAGATATCGGCATCATATGAAACTAGAACACCTTATGAATCCACTGGTACCAACCATTGTCACACTAGCTTGTCATGATGGAGGTTAAATAAGGCTCCAAACTTGCACTAAATTTTGGCGAGGAAAAGCTATTTTGGCCATTTTCAAAGGGGTCCCTTGACCTCTGACCTCTAGATATGTGACTGTAAATGGGCTCTATGGGTACCCACCAGTCTCCCCTTTACAGACATGACCACTTTATGATAATCACATGCAGTTTGGGGCAAGTCATAGTCAAGTCAGCACACTGACACACTGACAGCTGTTGAACATATTTTTTATGCTAAATGTAGTAGAGTAGAGCAGCTGAGTGAGTGTTTCTGGGACAATATTTGTCATTGTTTTGTGATGTTAATTGAGTTTCAGTAATAAGTATATACAAACGTTTGCATGAAGCAGCATATCTGTCTACTCCATGTTGATAAGAGTATTAAAAACTTGACAAATCTCCCTTTAAGGTACATTTTGAACAGATGTGTGATTAATTTCCAATTAATCATGATTAACTAAGGATGATGTGATTTATTGCAAAATATTCTCATTAATTGACAACCATATTGACAACTAATTGATATCATTGCAGAGACTTTAAAATTAAGGTTGCAGCTACAGTAAGTAAAAACTAGATTTTTGTCAGTGAGCTATGTACAAATTTCAGCACAGTGTTATCGCTTGGATAACACTATTAGTAATAGCACAGGTCATGCGGTGACAGTGTCGCATTTGTAATATCATCAGTGGTGTCTTGACTTGAGTCAATCGGAAGACAGCGGGAGATGCTGGAACGTCACACAGGAATCTTAAAGTGTTTCCCTCAGCGCTGCCGTGTGTTCGTTGCAAACTGAAGAGTCAGATCCTAGAAAGCAGCAGCAGGGTGGCGAGGGCCAGAATCTGGCGCCAAAGGCGGAGGGTTGTCCAAGTTAGTAAAAGAGAGATACACTGCCTGTCTGCCAAACCCACAGTCACGCTGCTGCAGTGAGTGAGGTTAATAAAATGCCTTCTTGACAGACTTTAACTCCCAGTTTAGGCAGTCTGACTTTGTGATCACACACACGTTTTTGTAAGTTTAGTCTATAATTTTGGACTTAACTCTTAAAATTGGACTTAAACTAAAAGTTTGTTCATGAGAGTCATTTTTTGTGTCTTTTTGTCAGCTGTTTTGTTTCCTACAATTCCCCTCTAATCTACCCAAATATTAATCCTTGGGGAGTGATATTACTCTTTAATCTACATGCATTTACATTATTTCCTCTTTTTTTCCTCCAACATTCAACAAAACCACGTAAACGTGACCATTTATTACCACGCGTGATTATAACAAAGGTCAGCGGCCACAGGGACGTGACTATTAATCTGCGCCGGCTGACGCTCAGCACCACAAACTGCCAGGGATCACTGTGTTGGGCTGAATGTCCATTAGCTAAATGAAGCTTTCACTTACAGCTCAGAGGAAAAGGAGATTTAGATCAGTTTGTGGGACAGAGTGTGTGTATGTGTGGGTTTTGCTTGTCTCTCCTAGAATACGTCATGGCTGAAATGTGATTGAAACTCAATAATAAGATTTCATAATTCTTGCTGTGTCAGTGAGTCCGCCATTTCAGAAGTGAAGGCTAAAGCTGAAAGTCAACTTTCTGCATGTTCAAACTGCAGCAAAGAGCATCTCGTCTCACATTTGGAAGTTGTTTAATCTCTCGCTTGTTGGCACCACAATGAAAATGGACTGACTAAATGAGTAATGTGATTTATGATTTACTGGAGTGATGACAGAAGCATTGGCATTGTGACCTCACAAACCTGACGAACATTTCTTTGTAGGATGACGAGCATCTCAAGCTCAGAGCAACCACACCCATCACCTGATGATCTCCGGCTTTTTTTCACAATGAAAGCAGCTGGCAGCGCTAGCTCCAGAAGCCCCTAAATCTAGTGAGAATGTTAGCAACACTGACGCTGACTCCCTTCAGATCTACCTCCAAAGCCACTCCCCCAAAATTACCATTATGAACATAAACAACGAACATGTCGATTGTCAGTACTCAAAGCACAAGAAGACTCCAGTGACGCGCTTTGCTTTTTTATGGTGAGAACATTTGATTTATTGATTACTGTCGGGATTTAATAAATTTCAACTATTATAACAAAACGCGTTCTGAAGAAGATTACTAACTTTTCAAGCAAAAATGTCAACAACTGCCTGATAAAAGATTTTCAAATATGAGGATTTTGTGAAGACAATGGAATAGAGGCACTGCTGGGTAGAGGTTGACCGATTATTTGACATATTTTCACAATCAGCATCGGCCGATGTCTGAGCGTAGTAAGCCGATTATCAAGCAGGTGCATAAATGCTGCTAAGTGCACTAAAACTTTATTTTTTCATCCAAGTTTATTTGTTTTGTTTATTTGTTTTGTAAAGTTTAGGTTTTTTTTGATTACCTGTTTCATGTATTGGCTATTTAGTTTATACATTTTTTTTATTTAAAATATATGAATGCACTGCAGTGTAGACACAAAATGTGGATTGGAGAAACAGACCATAGGTGTTGTTCAATAAATATTTACTGAAGATGAGTAATTTTGTGTATCATTTGTTATTGTTAAGCTGTTATATTTTATCAGATGGAGGAAAAATCACGCACATAAAAAAAAAAAAGTTGGCATCATATATCAGCTATCCTGATTCTCCAATAAATCGGCATTGGCCATAAAAACCCCACATCGGTCGACCTCTACTGCAGGTCTTTGTGGTAATGACTTACAGGTGCTCTTTAGATCATTCAGGCGTATTGGGCTCATTCAGTCTTGTGAACAGCTCATTGCATAGAATGGCTTCTCAAGAAAGTACAAGATCCAAGGCACTGTGAATTTAAAATGCCCTTATTTTACATGGCAATAATTGTTTAAAATGACCGATAAATTGCGACCAACATAGGACTCCATCAGGGTCACTGCCATGCAGCGAGCCAGTCACTGTTGTAAAAGAAATGTCTCTCATCAACCCTGTCAGGGTTTCTTTCATAACAGCGAACCGCTAGCTGTACATTGTCCCGCTTATTACACAGCCACTTTCTGAAGAAACCAATAATTTGACACAAAATTGTCCGCCAACATCAGAAGTGTGCCCAGAGCAATGGTCTGTTATACATACGGTGCCTTCAAATGGGGTCGGATTTACCGTGTTTACGAGATGGGAAGTGGTGAACACGATATGTGTGGTGTTCAAGTGCTTAAGTCGAAGAACACCGCTGCTACGAAACGGCAATATTACATTACTGTCCGAGCCTAAAGGCCACAGAAACTAACAATTTAGCAAGCTAGCAAGTGGGTAACATAATGCAGGAAATGAAAAGACATAATGACAGAGGAGAAAGATGAGGTCATTGAGAATATCAACATTTGCCTTAGACATATAAAATTACCAAGAAAAACAAAATATGACTAAAATTACAATATACTGTACAATATTAACTTATTATGCACCGATAAATGAACTTCCATGGGCGCCACCATTACTCACAATGCCAACAAACAAGTCACAAGTCATGAGCTTTGAGCTTTCAGAAACTTTACAATTAGGAGGTGGTGAATACGACACGAGGGGGCGTTCATATGGACTCGTGAACACGGCAAACATGACCCCATATGAAGGCATTAATAGTAAAGATCTGCTATAAAGAAATAACAGACTGCCGAACACCGTGATTAACCAATCAGAATTGAGTATTCAACAAATATAAGGAAATCAGGAAATATATACCTTTTGAAGTATTTTTTTCTAGGACATGATGGTGGCGCTCATGTTTTCCTTTTAAAGTCATGTCACATATCTGTGACACACTTGACCAGACACTCAGACATATTTTGGCCTCTGAGGAATGCCCTCTTTTTTTTCATTTTGAAAGGCTGACATTTTCAGCAGCTTCTAAATATGAGTATCCAAGTTTGTGTGTGTTGTGTCCTACATACCCTCTGTGACTGTGCAGAAACATGACACCCCTTTGGCTGTTTGGCATTTGAGAAAGTGTGTGTGTGTTAACTTATTTGTGTGTGTGCATGCGTGTTGTACGTGCACAAGGGAAGGAAGGAGGTAATGATAAGTGTAAGCTCCTCTTTTACATCAGTGCCAGGAGAGCTTCTAGAGCCATGAGGCACAGTTCCTCTCTGTAACCCATCTGATAGAGCCTGCCGGGGGGACACGAAGGCAGACAGACCCAGAAGCTTGGATCTAATCCACGGGGGTACCGGAGGGAGGCGGAGGACCGCTGCTGACGGTCGGAGCTCCATCACTTCTGAATCCATCTTAAAGCGCCGTTCAACAAGGCGAAAGATAGAAAAGAGCAAAGAAAGGCGTCCGAAGGGAACTGACAGGAAGGGAAGAAGACAGAAGGAGATTGGCTTGAATAAAAGGAGCAGGAAACCCGAAGGATAAAAACAAGGTCACGATTTAAGACACTCGTAGTTTCAGAGAGGCACGGCGCAGAATGGAAGAAGAGGAGGATGAGGTGAATCATTCTTCTTCGTGTTTATGCACATCTGTCTCAGAGGACGTATGTTTCTGCATGTATAAACATCAGTTGTGTTAAAACATTTACTCTACTCTCCTCCTCTTGTGTTGCTGCTGACCTGTAGCTCTGGTTGACGGACCAGAGGCCTTTCATGTAGCGCTCACACCAAACACGCCTTTCTCTAACTGAAGCACTACGTCTTGAGTCTGAGCCGCTGGGTGTTAATCTCTAGATAGAAATAAGCATCTCTTTTTGTTTCTGTTTTTGACATTTTTTTTGTAAATCATCCTGATGTAAGAATTTCTTTTAGAGCTGCAATGATTTTTCAATTAATCAATAAGATGTCAGCTATTAAATCCAATGCCAACTATTTTGATAATCAATTAATCAGTTTGAGTAACTTTAGGAATAAAAAGTCAAAATTCTCTGATTCCAGCTTCTGAAAAGTGAATATTTTCTGGTTTCTTTACTCCTCTGTGACAGTAAACTGAATATCTTTAAGTTGTGGACAAAACAAGACATTTGAGGACGTCGTCTTGTGTTTTGGGAAACACCGACCAACATTTTTCACTATTTTCTGACATTAGTTAGTGGCTGCCCTAATTTCTTTTTATCAAGCTGTAATATTTATTTGAATGTTGTTTTTGAGAGCATATTTTACACACAGTAACATTCAGATTTACTACATATAACACTGTGATAGTGACGATAAAATAAAAGCGTCTGTTATACAGTGAAATTCAACACCTCACAACAGTATGAAATATCGATATTTCAGCAACTTTACATTATACTGTAGGCTTCACAAAACTAGAATGCATACTTATAATGTAATTCCATGAGCACCACTCTGTTCCAATTAGGGCTGCAATTAACAATTATTTTCCTTGTCAATTACTCTGTCGATCGTTTTTCGATTAGTTGTTTGGTCTATAAAATGTCAGAAAATGGTGAAAAAAGGCAATCAGTGTCTCCTAAAGCCTAAGACGACGTCCTCAAATGTCGTGTTTTGTCCACAACTCAAAGATATTTAGTTTACTGTCACAGAGGAGTAAAGAAACCAGAAAATATTAACATTTAAGAAGCTGGAATCAGATAATTTAGACCTTTTTTTTTCTTAACAAGTTGCTCAAACCAATTAATTGATTACCAAAAAAGATCGATTAATCATTGCAGCTGTCGTTGCAATAATCACTGTACCACATTTTATTTCTTGAAGTCATATGTTTATGTTTTGTCTGTTTTCTCTCCAGAACGGTCTGAACGCACTACATCTGGCAGCGAAGGAGGGACACAAGGATTTAGTGGAGGAGCTGCTGGAGAGAGGAGCACCTGTTGACTCCCCCACCAAGGTACATGCACACATCAGTGTTATGTTAGTTGTGAGTTATTATCAACTTTATAGATATGATCATATCACACTTTGATCTTTAGGCCTTAGGAGGGCGGGATGTGGAAAAAAGAAAGGAGGGAGGGATGATAGTGATAGCTGGGTGACAGAAAGAGAAAGATGACGGGAAGGAACGCACATAAATGTGAGTAATATATGGTGGTATCAGTTGTAAAGTACTACGTAAATCACTGCTTCTCTCTTGAACTATGAAACTTGATTCGTAAGGGCGGTGATGGAGCTGAGGGTGTTGTAAGAGGTCACATGAAAATAGGTTAAATTTGTAGCTATATATACTCAAAATAACCAGGTGTTCTCCAACAAGTCCAACATGAAAGTCTCGTGTGCGTTTCTTGAGTTTCTTACTCTTTTAATTGACACTGAGATTACAACAACATTTTAACTCAAGTCACAGAGCCTCATGATTAGATATTATACCTTCACTGGAAAGTGAGAGGGAGCATGAGGACAAGCTACTTGGCAAGCTGTTCGCTATGTGACTCTGCAGGCGTCTAATGTGTCAGGTTCAACAACTAGCAACAGTAAACAGCCAGTAAAGAGTCTGTCACCCTGCTGCCGTGTCCTAGGACTGACATTAATTTGGCCTTTGCTATTAAAGGGTAACTTTTGTATTTTTCAACCTGGGCCCTATTTTCCCATATTTTTGTGCCAAAGTGAGTAATGGGAACAGCAATTTTTGAAACTGGTCCAGTGTTGAAGGAGAACGCTGTAATCGGTAGAACAAGCTGCAAGTGAGCAGCATCAGTGTAAAATCTGAAGTGAGTGCTACAGGAATGAGTCTTAAAACCCATAAATGAGTTAGCATTTTAGCACCTCTGGCTCCCTTGTCTGGAAGTCATTTTTTTTAATGAGTTTTTACTTAAGTGTCTGAAATAAGGCTAAGAGAATTTAACGTTTTGTTGTACGATATAAAATACATCATTAAAAATTCCAAAGGTGAATGCTGAAGCCAAAATGAGACTAGTAAAACGAAACGTGGTGTAGTTCATTAGCTTTTTACCTCTGGTGATTGCATTTACGCTTCAAAATAAATGGCGTCCATTTGTGAAAATTATTTTACGGAACGAAAAAGCATAGGTATCATAAATGTTTTCCACAGACTTTATTTATGCAATATTTCAAAACCCAATGGAAAAATCTCATTGGCTTTCTGTTGAGGGAACCACGGCGATGCTAACTTCTGGGCTGGTCTACAAAATCATCCATGTAGTACTCTATATCCGTATATGGGTGGGCATCAAATTCTAAGACCTCATCTATATTGTCAGCCATGACATTGAAAATCTATTAGCTAACTCTAAGCTGCACTTTCTGCACCCCAACACAACAAACTCTGACTGCTCTGACTGGCTGGCACTCACGTAAGCACTTTTAGTGGATGTAAATGAGGATGCCAGCTTGCCCCGATAGCAACATATTGCAGCTTGTGAGCAGCCGCCGTCTACCACGCTCTCCCTCAATACTGGACCAACTTCAGAAATTGTTGGTCCTGTTAGTCAGGTAGACACAAAATAGGGTTAAAAATATCCTTTAATCAGTCAGTAAGTCCTGCTAATAAAAATACATGCAAGATCAAAACATTTGTGTTTTAGAAATGTGCAGAATTTGGTGATATTAATATCAATTTCTGTGTCCATCACACATATGTGCATCCCTTTCAAGCAGCTCCAACATTCAAGGCAGGCTTGAGATTGGCTGGTGGCCTTAACCTGGTTTCTCTCCACAGAAAGGGAACACTGCCCTCCATATTGCCTCTTTGGCCGGACAAAAAGAGGTAGTGAGACTACTGGTGAAGAGAGGAGCAAACGTCAACTCTCAGTCACAGGTGAGAAGCTCGTCAGTGATCAAAAGCTGTTGGATAATAAAGTGTGTAACACTATGGCCAAGAATATGATCTTCCATTATATATTATAAGTATGGACTGTGTGCTTTTGCCTCTGCAGAATGGCTTCACTCCACTCTACATGGCAGCCCAGGAGAATCACTTGGAGGTGGTGCGATACATGTTGGAAAACGAAGGCAACCAAAGCATTGCAACAGAGGTATACTGATACTGATCCCTCTTCATTTTCTCTAAATTAATCCTATTAATTTTTCAGTACCACTTCATGATACTCATTATTAAATGGTAAAATGTTTGCTAAATTTAAAAAGTTAACAGTTATTTTACTGTTAACAAACAATGATTAACGAACAGTGATGATAATTATTAGTAATGCTATAATTTATTGTTAATTATTTTCTGACTAGTTTGTGAAATGTGAGAAAAATTAGTTATTGCATCATAGCTGTTAAGAGACTGTTAACTATTCATTAACAGCTTATTGTTGCACACATAACATTTCATATACTATAGCATTTGTTAATGATTATCAAATGATTTCAAACTTATGGAAATTTTTTGTAAAACATCTATAAATATTTCATAGATAGCTGGACCAGGAACCAATTATTAACATTGACAAAGTATTAACTGTCTTTTTAAATAATGTATAATTTAAGTCTTTTTTTTTTTTTTACCATTTAACAAGGTATTATAATCACTAGTTGCAACGTTATAATATCCATCCAAATAATGTTTACAGATGGTTTATAAACTAGTTATTAACCATTAACTAATCTCTATCTATGTAATGTTTACAGCTGTTTTACATGATATGGTAACAATTTCTTAAAGGTTTATAAATTATTTAGTAATAATTTACAAACACTAAATATCCATCCATCCATTATTTGTAACCTTTTATCCGTTTTGGGGTTGCGGGGGTGCTGGAGCCGATTCCAGCTGACATTGGGCGAAGGCGGGGTTCACCCTGGACAGGTCGCCATTCGATAGCAGGGCATATAGAGACAGACAACCATTCATGCTCACATTCAAACCTATGGGAAATTTAGAGTCATCAATTAACCTGCATGTCTTTGGACTGTGGGAGGAAGCCGGAGAACCTGGAGAAAACCCATGCTAGCAAAGGGGGAACATGCACACTCCACACAGAAGGGCGACAGTGCACCAGCATTACTAATAATTAGGAAACATTATTATAATTTCATATTAAAAAATAACTATTTAGTTAATCTTAATTAACTATGAATTTACCATTCAGTAATGATGGTTTTCATAAAGTGTCTTCCCTGCTCCTCCAGGATGGCTTCACTCCGTTGGCCATCGCCCTCCAGCAGGGCCACAACTCAGTGGTCTCGCTGCTGTTGGAGCACGACACCAAGGGTAAGGTCCGCCTCCCGGCTCTGCACATCGCCGCCCGCAAAGACGACACAAAGTCTGCTGCCCTGCTGCTCCAGAATGACCACAACGCTGACGTCCAGTCGAAGGTGAGGGTGAGAGGAACAGTGGGTGATAACGCGTCTCTCTGAATGGATAAGTTTCATGTTGATGGTTTTATGTATTCTAGTGATTATTTGCCTGCCATTTAGGAATATGATAATATTAATGGACAGAGCCTCAGAATGCTTTGTTGTTTGCCTCCATGTCTTTGCCTTTTGTTTTCTATTACTGTGATCTTGTAAACTTACCCTGAGTTTTACGTGAATGTTGTGATAAGCCCCTTTTCCCTAACAACCCTACCTCCTATCCCCCCTTTCTCTCTCTATGCGTCCTAACCAGATGATGGTCAATAGAACCACGGAGGTATACAGACGCTATCGCCTCTTCATTTGATTCATTTTTGTCACTTCTGACCATCTTTTTCAGCTGTTTTGTCCTGATCTCTCCCTTGTTTAATGAGGACAAGTGATGTCCTGCATGTCAGAATTATGTACCATTAAAATGAATGCATGTCGTTGACGATGCTGTACTACACACTCCTGCATGGCCGACAGCAAAAGACATTGTCTTTATTTTGAATAGATCCCAGAGAATGTTAGTTTATTGCATTTTGTATTACAGATTATTTATTTTAGATTTCTTTTTGGATTTTGAATTAATGAACCACTCTTTAAAACGTTTACAGGTTTTATACTTGAAAATCAAATTTCACCTGCTTTTTCTTTGCATAACCTGTAGCATGTGTACTTTGAAGCACGTCGATAGCATTGTTTTTCCTCTGAAACACGTTGTTGATCTTTAAGTTAACTCTGTTTTTTAATTAAATTGCACCATGTCTATCAGAATGGGAAGGTAAGGAGTGAACCCACCTACAACTGTGTACTGTAGATATATATTCATATATATGGCTTATACTGTATATAAATGTCCATTTGTCTGTCCTAGCAGATACACATAGTGCGTAGTTGCTTTGTGTATTTCAGTTTGGGTTGTTAATGTCCTTTAAGTTGAACTTCTGCTATTCAGAAACCAAAGTGCTTTGATTTTTTTCACCATTTGTGTTTTTTTCGCGAGCATGGGAGACTTACAGGGTTTTTGCATGCATTATGCATTGCCTGTGCTATTTTGGGGTATGCTAATTTTTTATGGTTCTTCATACACCGATGTGAGTTGTTTCTTTTTTCAGCATGCTGCCTCATCGTAATACTGCTTCTGTAGAGTCAGGTTTCTTTCCTGTATCGGCCACAGACAAATCTAATCTTTCTATCGTTCTTGCTTTCATTTCTTCTTTCTTTCGTCTCATTTCGTTTTGCTTTGCTCTTCTTTTAAAACCTCACCGGCTGTTTCAACCAATCTTCTGTTTCTTCATCTTTGTGTTATCCAACCTATTTTCCTTTCCCTCTCACTCCCTTCTTCCCTCCTCTCTCCTTGTCTGTCTCAAACAGAGCGGGTTTACCCCTCTGCACATCGCAGCTCACTATGGTAACGTCAATGTCTCCACCCTGTTGCTGAACAGAGGAGCTGCTGTGGACTTCACAGCCAGGGTATCGCCCCATTTTAACAAATCAGCACATTTTCTCTACTACTTTTAAAACATGATGTTTGTGTTTTCACCTTTAGGCTTGCAGGGCAGTGTGTTTACCATATGACATATACCTTTCCTTTTTAATCTTAGTCTTTAATAACTGCATTTCCACCCAGCCTGTCAGTGGTTGCATTTGTTCTTGCATGTGTTCAACAGTGTTGCTTTCTTGAGATTGGTCCAAGTTAGTTTCAGTTTCTTTAGATGCAGTGAGATAGATAGATAGATAGATGGATAATGTGTTACAGCAGCAAGTTATCCAGGAAATGCACAGGAACAGTAAATACACAGTAGATATACATATCAACACTAGAGATAAAAATCTATAGTATACACAATATAAAGAATAAATTAGAATACACTATAAATATACCAGATTACTACAACTAGTTTAGAAAATCTAAATTATAAACGTAGCATACTATATACAATAGCAAAGTGTGCAAGTTACAATTTTGGTTATATAATATAAATAGTAAGTGATCAGAAGTCATGAAATAATAAAATCATTATTAAAACAGACTGTAGGACTTTCTGTGTGATGTGCAATTGGATGTGAATAATGTCAGCTCCCAGTCACACAATACATTTTATTTTTTGTTGCATAACTTACACAGTATGTGTGGTAAAGTTTCTTTCTATCGTTGCCTGTCTTGTCAGAATGGGATAACGCCTCTCCATGTGGCCTCCAAGAGAGGCAACACCAACATGGTGGCCCTGCTGTTGGACCGAGGGGGTCAGATCGATGCTAAAACCAGGGTGAGACTCTGATTTAAAGTCTGGACATCAGCTTTTATTCAGTTGTGGAAGAAGAACGTTTACTTGAGTAAAGTAGAAATACCATAGTGCACAAATACTTGAGTAAAAGTACAGAAGTATTAGAATCAAAATACACTTGAAGTATCAAAATTAAAAACTCATCCATCCATCCATTATCTGTAATTGCTTATCCTCTTCGGGGTCGCGGGGAGAACATGCAAACGCCACACAGAAGGATCCCAAGCTGGATTCAAACCTGCAACCCTCTTGCTGTGAGGTGACAGTGCTAACCGCTGAAACCACCCAAAAATAAAAGTTATTATTATGAAAATGGCCCATGTCAGAATACTGATAAATAACTGGTATTATTGAATTATAATTATTGCTGCATTACTGTATACATCACATTAATACTGTAGCTAGTTATGAATAAAAAACAATTTAAATACTTTACTGCTGGACATCTTAATCTGCAATAATACATTAACGTATTAACTGACTCAGATTATTAATACAAAATACAAATCTATAAAGTAATTAAAGTTGTCAAATACAATATTTGCCTGGATTTAATGGAGTAGAAGAGAAGAAAATGGAAATACTCAAGTAAATACTGGAACTCAGGTAAAATACAAGTACCTCAAGATTGTACTTAAGTACAACACTTGAGTAAATGTACATTAACGGTTACGTTACATCACTGCTTATATTGAATAATCACAATTTTGCAGCCACGCTCTAGCTCAGTAGAGTTTACCAGCCATTTGTCAGTTGCCTCTTTTGTAGAAACAGACAAACTGTCTACATTGTGTATATTTATGTGTTGGTCTGTGCTGTGTGATTGCCCCTCAGGATGGGCTGACCCCCCTACACTGTGCAGCCAGGAGTGGACACGACCCAGCAGTGGAAATCCTGCTGGAGAGAGGAGCTCCCATCTTAGCCAGAACCAAGGTGGTGTATGGCTGTACCATTCTGTCTACTTTTTTAAATCAGGAACTCATCCTCTGTTGCTTCTTGTCTCTGCTGTCTCTTTCTTCAATGTGCTGCTTTTTTGACCCATGCATCACCACCTTTGGTCCTCACGCAGAACGGACTGTCGCCGCTGCACATGTCAGCCCAGGGAGACCACATAGAGTGTGTTAAACTCCTGCTGCAGCACAAGGCACCTGTCGACGACGTCACACTGGACTACCTCACAGCGTTGCATGTCGCTGCTCACTGTGGCCACTACAGAGTCACCAAGCTTCTGCTGGACAAGAAGGCCAACCCCAATGTCAGAGCTCTGGTAGGGATTCATGGGAAATAACAACTGTACATGCACAAGCATAACTATTAACTGACGAGCACATAACCCTGTTCAGACAGGAAGACTGAGCAGAAGATAATACAGGGTTTGGGGTGATTTCCATAATTCAATTCAAGGATTTTATTATTATTTTGCAAGCGTAATGAAATTGTGTTTGCTCTCAAGTGGAGAATTGTATTAAAAAAGACTACACACATATATTCAAAGAATAAATAAGACATGAATGAGATAAAAGACTGCTAATACACATCAGTGATAAAAAGTGCAGAATCATCAGTAATGTAGGTATAGAAATATAAGCAATATGAGTATAATACCTGTCAAATTTAACAGGGAAATAGTGCCATTCTCCTTAATAAGATATGAGACCAGTAGTCAACAGCAGAAAAGCAATCATAGTGTAAATTAAGTGATTATTTACCAATATACAATTCATTACTTACTATACGTTACATACTTATTACATACCATGGAAATGCTCCTGACAAGAACAAGAGTCAGATAAAGGACCAATAATAAAATACAGTATTTTTTGCACTATAAGGCGCTCTGGATTATAAGGCGCATTAAGCGAAACAAAACAGATAAGTCAAACTTTATTCAATTCATTTACTAACTCAATAACTTCAATAACTCTCAACATTTTTCAGTTGTAACAGATGAAATACAAAACAATATACTCACTTTTCAGGTCATTCCTCTTCCACAAATCCATCAAATCCTTTATCATCAGTATCTGAATTAAACTGTTGGGTGATTTTAAGTGCGCCTTATACTGCGAAAAATACGGTAATCAACGACTGCAACTGACGATTATTTTCATTGTCGATTAATCTGTTGATTATTTCCTTGATTAATTGATTAGTTGTATGGTCTATAAAATGTCTAGAAAATGGTGAAACATGTCGATCAGTGTTTCTCAAAGCCCAAAATGATGTCCTCATATTTCTTGTTTTGTCTGCAGCTTTAAGATATTCTGTTTACGGTCATAGAGGAGAAAAGAAACCAGAAAATATTAACATTTAAACAGATGAAATCAGATAATTCAGACTTTTTTTCTCCCAAAAAAATGACTCAAACTAATTATGAAAATAGTGGATGTTAATATATTTTAATTAACATAATAATAAAGATTAAATTGCTACAGCTGTAATTCGTCTTCCAGATGTACGTAAATATAGTATTTATCTGTTTATTTCTCTTTGACTCTCTGTCTACCAGAATGGTTTCACTCCTCTCCATATCGCCTGTAAGAAGAACCGAGTGAAGGTGATGGAACTGTTGGTCAAATATGGAGCCTCCATTCAGGCCATCACTGAGGTGAGACCCTTAACGAGAAGGTCTCAGAGCAGCACCTGTAAATACAGACCACTTTTCTGTACGCTCATCTTCCCGCCTCTTTCCTTTTCTAGTCTGGTCTGACTCCCATCCATGTAGCTGCCTTCATGGGCCACCTCAACATCGTTTTGCTTCTGCTACAGAATGGAGCATCTCCTGACATCCGTAATATTGTGAGTACATACAAAACCACATCCAAAAAACACATGGTTTGTGATTATCATAAAGTAGGCATGTCAGTAAAGGGGAGACTGGTGGGTACCCACAGAACCCATTTTCATTCACATATCTTGAGGTCAGAGGTCAAGGGCCCCCTTTGAAAATGGCTGTGCCAGTTTTTCCTCACCAAAATTTTGCATAAATTAGAGCATTTTTAGCCTCCTTTGCGACATGCAAGTATGACATGGTTGATACCAATGGATTCGTTAGGTTTTCTAGTTTTGTACGATGCCTGACCTCGCTCCAACCCCCAAAAGACAGGATTGCGGGCCAGCAGATTTTTAAGAGGTTAATTAAAAATCAATACAGTCTTTAAGATAAGATAAGATAAGATGGGACTAATAAAGGAATATCTTATCTTATCTTATCTTTGGTGAATTGATACAGAATCGTAAATCATAATATCCCAATACTCATGTGTATCAATATTTTCTTACCCTCCTAGTAGTCAGTAGTTGTGTCGTAGTACACAAGATTGATCTCAGACCTCTTTTCTGAAGGTCTTGTCTCAGAATCAACCTCGTTTTTATTCAATGTTGTCTCGGTCAAGACCACAACTGCAAGGGTATCAATAAATTGACTTTTTATTGTCTGATTTATTTGATAACATTATTACTGTCACTGATCATAAAAAAACAGAGGAAAAGTCAGCTCTACTAGTCAGTAGTCAGTAGTATTTTTTCCACCATCAGTTTTCCTGATGCAACCCTCTAACAGATATTCCCTGAAATCTTAAGTGTTTCCTTCAGCACAGCATCTTAATGTTCATAAATGTTCTGTCTTTGCATATCAGCGTGGTGAGACAGCTCTCCACATGGCAGCACGAGCAGGTCAGATGGAAGTGGTTCGCTGTCTGCTGAGAAATGGAGCGTTGGTGGATGCCATAGCCAGGGTGAGTCAGCTGTCGCATCATCAGAGTCAATCACTGTTTTCTTCTGTTTTTCATAAATAAGCAATATTGGGTCATGCTGTCTGCCTCAGCTCTGTCTGTGCTGTCCTATCTTTTCTAATACTACTGCCTCTGCCTGCCTCCAGGAGGACCAGACTCCCCTCCACATATCGTCCCGTTTGGGAAAGACTGATATTGTCCAGTTGCTGCTGCAGCACATGGCTCATCCAGATGCTGCTACCACCAACGGCTACACCCCCCTCCACATTTCAGCCAGGGAGGGCCAGGTAGAGACCGCTGCCGTGCTGCTGGAGGCCGGAGCTTCGCACTCGCTGGCCACGAAGGTGAGAGGATAAACAATGATGCACACAGACAGAGAAATACCTAATCACCAAAATACACATTCTTACATAGACTCCCGAATATCCAGTGAAACATTAACAGTTGGACAGGTTTGAATCAAACTTTTCCCTTTTCTCATCCACAGAAAGGATTCACTCCATTACATGTAGCAGCTAAGTATGGAAGCCTCGACGTAGCAAAACTTCTCCTTCAACGCAAAGCTCTCCCTGATGACGCTGGCAAGGTGAAAATCAGGATAATTTACACACATTATTCAAGTAGAACATATAGAGACAAGGTGTGAGGTTATTCCAAGGCAACTGATCCTTCGCTAAGTCCCGTCCCTCGAACGTAGACTGGCCAATCATGGCGTTACTCTGACCAGGGTTTGACAACTTTCCTACATTAGCACATCAATAACTGCACTGTGCTAGCTGCTGAAGGTATACTGAATGTATACATATGCTGTTTTTGCTTCTTAATGACATAAACGGTGAGTAAAGACCTACTCAGCTTTACAGGGATGGTGTTGCTCCTTAATTTCATTATCTTCTGTCTCAAACACCAGTTTCTGGTACAGCATCTCTCTTCATCTTTTTAACCTGTTTTTGATGCTGAATCAGTTTGACATCCTGATATTTACTTCAAATGTATAGTGTACGTTTGAATTGACTTGCATTTATAGTCTGCTGACCACTCAAAGCGCTTTATACTGCATGTCAGCATTCACCCATTCCCACGCACACACACACACACACACACACACACACACACACTTCATTCATACACTTATGGCTAAGGCTGCCATGCAAGATGATCCCATCAGGATCTGATCTAAATACTCATTCATCTCATTTGCACACCGATGGCTGTGCCTCCAGAGGCAATTTGGGGTTAAGTGTCTTGCTCAAGAACACATCCACATGTGACCGGAGCAGCCGGGGATTGAACTACCGAACCTCTGATTGGTGGACGACCTGCTTTACCCTCTGAGCCACAGCTGCCCCATCCTTCTGTCTGCTTCTCTCCGAAATTACTTTTTCATTTTCCCAAAAATTAGATACTATTAATGCAGCGGAGTGCGGTTAGTGATGGTAGCTCTGACAGCTTGAGTAGCAGCAGTGGGCGGAGAATAGCAAAGGGCCAATTGGGTCTCTTAAATAACTGTTATAAGCAAAAAGACAAAACATGATAAAATCCTAAAGGTGCACTGTTCCATAACACAAATATCAATCATTTAATCAACTGCTTCCTCTTACAGAATGGCCTGACTCCGCTACACGTGGCAGCACATTATGACAACCAAGAAGTAGCTCTGCTGCTGCTGGATAAAGGGGCGTCGCCTTATGCTACCGCAAAGGTGAGACAAAGGATTTTAAAGAAGGAAAGTACTTCAGACACTCTCACAATATGTGATGCGTTCTGCTTTAGCAGTTATTTAGTTATCAAGCACTGCATTTTACTTTTTGAGTGAACCCGAGTGAGGGTTAAATTAGTAGCAACTGGACTAAACCAGTGTTTAGTCCAGTTAATCAGTGTCGTAAACCCAGTGTTTATTTTATTTTATTTTATTGAGCACTTTATTGTTTTATTGTTGTAATTTTTTGAGTGACCTCCAAGATCTCATTGAGTATTTTACATTAGTTGTAATAACAAGAAATTGAGAAACTAAGAAACTAAGAGGTCCTTTAATTTTTAAAAGCTGATAGTAGATAAGATAAGATATTCTTGATACCTCTGGATCATAGAATGGCAAACTCTCTCTATATTTTTAAAAGGAAGTTAAATACCTGTCTTTTTAGTCAGGCTTTTAATTTGGAGTAATGTATTAGCCTTAGTTTTTTAAGTTTTAATTTTATCCCTGCTGTTTATTTTGTTTTATTTATTTATTTCACAGTTTATTGTTTTATTGTTGCTTTTTATGTCTAGCAAAGTTGTATCTCCACTTATGGTTGTTTTTATGTTTTTGTCAGTTTTAATCTTGCTATGTGAAGCACCAGTTAGCCATTGTTTAAGATGTATAGGGTGACTTTTACCCATATGGAGTGATGTTGTTATTGCATGTTAACTGTTCACTTCCCTCCCCCTCCAGAATGGCTACACTCCTCTCCACATTGCAGCCAAGAAGAACCAGACGAACATCGCGTTAGCGCTGCTGCAGTATGGAGCAGAGACCAACGTTCTGACCAAGCAGGGAGTCAGCCCTCTACACCTGGCCGCCCAGGAAGGACACGCTGAGATGGCCAGCCTGCTGCTGGGCAAAGGAGCTCACGTCAACACAGCCACTAAGGTCCCACACAAACTCAGACACGTCAGACCGTTTTACACTACATCTATTGCAATTGTTTGTTATTACTAAGGGTGCAGGTGGCACCATTACTTTAATCTTGCAACCATTCAGAATATGCAACAGGGATTGTCTGTTACAGATTGTTTTGTATTCGTAGTGTTTCATCGACATAGTTACACATGACTGACGCACATGCTGTGTCCGAAATCACAGACTAAACACTACACACTGTACTACTGTTCATCATACCTTTGTGTGAATAAACAGTTGTATGTATCTTTTTGGACATGCTATTCAAACTGTGATCATGTGACCAGAATTATGATTTGTAATGATTTCACTGAGAGGAGCTGAAAATATTGATATTTTTAAAAGCAACTAAAAACCCATTTAGTCTGGCTTTTATGTAGTGTTTCATGATTTTTTGTGGTTTTATTATTTGATCCATTTTATGCTATCTTTATATCTATTTTACTCATATTTTGTTTTATCAACATTTTATTTTGACTAACTTTCATGCACATTTTAATTTTGAATAACTATTGATTATTATGACCTTTGTTCATTTATTTGACAGTTGCTTGTAAATCCCTTTGAGGTGCATGTGACTTGTTTGATAGGTGCAATATAAAGTTAGATTGATCGATTGATTGTGAGCTCTGAACTACATTAATTTAAAAAATGTATTACACCCACTAAGGTGAACTACTTACACTTGAACTGAAATGTTATTGATGTTATATAGCTGTCCGCCATTGACTGTGATGGATGTTGTCGCCATTGCTGCATTGCATTGTGGGATGTTTATGATGGCCTAGTGTACAGTGTTTGCATACTGTAATATTTTACTGGAAACAATATGCAATTTGTGTACTATTGGTTTTGTAGTAAAGTTTCAGACAGACTAAATGTAATTTCGAATGCAGCCTAAACTCTGCTTTGTATATTACAGACGGGACTGACGCCGCTGCACCTCGCAGCCCAAGAAGACAGAGTCAACGCAGCAGAAGTGCTGGCCAAACATGATGCCAACTTGGATCAACAAACTAAGGTACAAAGACACGCACATGACTGTACATGCGAGCACACTAAAAGGCATAAACAGACAATAAACTAATCACTGCTGATGTGATCATATGGAAGTAAAGACAGGAGTCATTATACTCACTGGCTAATTAATGGGAATCCATACACCCAGGTGTATTATGTAGCTTATTTAGTGTGCATTCACTGCAGGAGGATGTGTTTACCGGCTGCTTTTAAAGGTGAATAATATCCCAACCAGTAAATCCCAAAAAGTAACACATACTAACAAATTCAGCATCTCTGCCACCTGCTGGCGTTAGGGAAGCATGGCAATGTCTACATTATACATCTACTGTACATCGGTGACTTTTTTAAAGGGCCAGATTTGGAAAACAGTGATTTATCTGATCTGCAATGATAGAATGTATATGTGAAATCAATACACCTTGTTATTGTTAGCAGAGTTGCATTTAACATTTTTTTTTAATTCAGTTTGACTCTCCTAAATTCCCTCTGCTTAAACAGCCTTGGTTAAATCTTTTTAACAAAAGAAGTGTTTAACAAAACATAACTAAAGAATGGACTAATTAGCCTACTAATAAAATGTTAATCTACTAATAATCAAGCAATGTAAACACCCATAAACTTAGTATGTTTTTATTGGAAGAAATTATTATTATTATTAGTAGTAGTAGACGTAGTAGTAGTATTATATTTATAAATGATAAAAGGGCTGGACTGAGATTGTTAAAGGTCTAAATTTAGCCCACAGTCCGCCAGTGGAATAGGCCTGATCAACATCATTCAGAGTGCTTTGTGTTTCTGACCGTTAGGTGCACAGCGTCTCCACAAACAAAGAAAAAAAAAAAAACCCAGATAAATCTGTAAATAACTTTTTTTTTTCTCTTTTCAATACTGCCTTCATCCTCTCCACTACTCCGTCAGCTCGGATACACTCCTCTGATAGTGGCCTGCCACTATGGAAACACCAAGATGGTGAACTTCCTGTTACAGCACGGTGCCAGTGTCAATGCCAAAACCAAGGTAGAATTCAAATGTCAACCTTGAAGTGTAGAAACGCTGTTCGATTTAAACTGCAAAAGTAAGCACAAGACACAATACAGTTAAAGTCTCTGTTATTATAGTTTTTGCAGTAATTAAATCTTTCGTTCTGTAGAATGGATACACACCACTTCACCAGGCAGCACAACAAGGGAATACACACATTATTAATATGTTGCTGCAACATGGCGCCAAGCCCAATGCTACTACAGTGGTAAGAGTATTTACAGTCTTCTCATTAATACACAGAGTAAATGAGTGATCTCTTGTTTATGTCACATGAACACCATCTCTCTGTCTTTCTGTTAGAACGGAAACACTGCTCTGTCTATTGCCAGACGTCTGGGTTACATCTCTGTGGTGGACACACTGAAAGTCGTCACAGAGGAGGTCACCACTACCACAACGGTGAGCCTATGGTACCTTTAGACTCCAGTAAGTTTTGTCCAAAATTTTCCAGAAAACCTGGTTAACTTTCTCTGTTTTTTTTGTCCTTTTTATGACTGAATGATGGGGATCACATCAGACGGTCACAGAGAAACACAAGCTAAATGTTCCTGAGACCATGACTGAGATCCTTGATGTGTCTGATGAAGAAGGTGAGTTAAGGGGAAAGAAAAGAAAAAACAACTTACTGTTTTCAGACTAAGGGCCTGACAATGTTTTTTTATGCTGTCCCTTATCATCAGATAATACAACTCTAAGACATGCTAGCTCTCTTTCTCTTTGTTCAGTAGTCATAAAGAGCTGTATATTGTGGGTGATGTAGTGTTGTAGCCGTGGATCTTAAAGCTGTATGTTTCATAGCTTTGATGCTGGAAGACGAGCCGTTATCTGAGATGTCTGTGGAGCTGGAAGGTACTGCACAATGTCTGTCCTGCTCCACCAGCCTGGTGTGCACTTTGTGTAATTAATAGGTGTGATCATATTGGTAGTGTGCAGTCATGCAATTACTTGATGCTAAAACAATGAATTTTGAGAAGTTTGCCTCTAGCCTTTAACTCCAAATGCATAATCCCCAGAGAGTGTGCATCTAGAAGGTCTAATACGTCTTCATATGTCTGTTTTGTCGTGCAAGTTATATACCTGATTTTACATAAGCAGACTTTCCTCTAACACCTTGTTGTTTATTGGGTGTAATCAGAACGTTGTTTTTTCTTTCTATGGCATGTCTTCTTTCAGACTTGCATAAAGAAAACATCCAAACTATACATTTAGGTGTTTATTTTACTATTTTGTCTGTTTGCGTCTATTGATTTCTCCTCTATTTCTCGTCTATTGATTTCTCCCATTAAATAATGGCCCATTTACATATTTAAACATAAAATGATAGAAAAACTGTAATGCAAAAAATAATCAATTAGCGAAGTTTCATGGTGATATCTGTTAGTTCAAATATTATACCCTATTCACCTGTAGCGTCTCCCCTTAATGCAATGCTGGAAGCTAACTGCATGAAATGTGCGGGGCTGTGGACATGATCATAACAATTGTGATAATTACGGTAAATTGAGGAATGCGCTGGTTTGATGATGCTGACATACAAAAATACATTATCCACAAGGCTGTCAAGTCTTCAGAACCAGTGACCCGTATCACAAAAGCGATTTGCTCAGACACAGATTACAAATGGTGGCAGCGTCATGTAGCTGCCACCTTAAAGCACCAGTGTGTAACGTTTAGGGGGATCTATAGGTGGAAATGGAATATATAAGTATGTTTTCTTCGGTGTGTAATCATCTGATAATAAGAATAGTTGTGTTTTAGAATGAGTTGTTTATATCTACATAGGGAGTGGGTCCTCTCCTTGGAGTCCGCCATGTTGCACTGCCATGTTTCTACCGTAACCCAGAAAAATACAAACCAAACTCTGTTTTCTTTTCCTGCTTGGGCCGGAGTCTGTAACGTTACTCACTCCCGTCGTCGAAGCTCTCTCTCTCTCTTGCTTCACCGCTCACTTCCCACGTACACACACACTCTACGCACTGACTCTAGAGAGCGCCATTCGCAATTTAGTCTCAGCCACCGTAGCTCTCCAACACACTTGGCACTCGGCAGAGGCTTTAGTTGTTTTCAATCTCCTCACCTAACCGCTAGATACCACCAGATCCCACACACTGGCCCTTTAAGTATGATGAGGAGTCATACGTCAAGATAGGAGAAAATGATCTTATGTTTCGCAGCTAGTATGTTGGAAATTTGATGAAATGGACCCGAGACTGGAAGTTCTCACATGATTCATTGAGCTGAGTTTAAAAAAGTCAAGCTGCAGGATTGTGCACAAGTTTGAATGAATACAGTCATAAAAGATCCAGAACTTCCTGGCCAGTTGGACAATTTTAGTTTCTCATAAAGATGAATGTTTTTTTTCTATGCAATAACTCAAATGGCACGTCTTTGTCTCCCAGGTGAGGACACTATGACGGGTGATGGAGGAGAGTATCTGAGAGCGGAGGATCTCAGAGAGCTGGGAGATGACTCTCTGCCAGGACACTACCTGGACCCCTTCAGCTACATGAGCCACAACCTGGACAGGTCACCAGCAGCACATACATACTCGCACATGAGCAAAATCTTAGTCAGCACACGGGTAAAGCAGGTGATGACATGTAATGAATACCGTCATCCACTGCTGTAGACCGACCGGCCATGATGCACATGCAAAACATGTATGAAGACAAATGCATATAAACACACTCAGAGAATCCAACCTGCTTTTCCAACAGGCCTCAGCACACTCCCATTCACCAAAGTTTCCATCAGAGAGATGGAGTTCTCATTGAAGACATGCTTACAAGCCACCAGGTGAGGACTGAGCATACAAATAGTGTCATTTTGTTGGTTTAGATTCATAAGATAACCTTACTGAAAGGGATAGTTGGGCCGATTTTGAAGTAGGGTTGTATGAGGTACTTATGCATAGTCAGTGTATTAACTACAGGAGCAAACAAATGTATTGCTCTGGACGGCAGAAAATCTTAGTGTTTTAGCCAACTAAAAGAAGTCCAACCTAAAACAATCAATACCAGTTTAAGTGTCTGTTATAGTTAGAATATTTTTGCCGGTTTACCTTGCTGTGAGACAGCTATACAGTCTGTTTCCGATGAGGAACTGAAGCTGTTATCTGTACCCTCACCAAAGCACCAAAACAGTTGGTGGTTGTAGGTAGACAAACAACACCCGTGTTCTGCGAGGTAAAATTACTGTTTTTTTCAGTGGTGTCTTTAACTGATATTAATTTATTTAGGTTGGCTGTTCATTTATATAGCTAAACGGTTTGCTGCTGCCCCGTCCACAGCAGTACATTGCTTTGTTTCTGTGTGCTAACACCTCTCTGCTTTTCCAAACTGAGGACATGTGACCATCACCTACTGCAGGTAATACAAGTACTATAGATACAAAGCAGCAAACTGTATTAGCCACTGTAAAAGAAAGGCTCACCTTAAAGAATTGATATCCATTCAAGTATACGCCGTATTTTAAATATTTTCTGATGGGGAACTGAAGTGAAAGTGAAACCTATCTATACTGTTTTTGTCATTAGAGCCTGCTGCCTTTCAAGAGAGCATAGATAACTTTCACTCTTAGTTCAGTTCCCCATCGGAAAGCAGAAGGAAAGCAGTGAAAATATTCTAAATACAGCGTTCACTTAAGCGGATATTGATTGTTTTAAGTGAGCCTTTCTTTTAGGTGGCTAAAATATGTTTTTCTGCTAAAAAAATAAATAAATAAAAAATAAATAAATAAATACTGTACTTAATTCACTGACTATGGATAAGTAACTCATGCAACCCTGCTTCAAAACACCCAAACTATCCCTTTAAGTTATCCTTAGTTTAGAGTATTTGAGGTTCTTTTGGCTTTAATGACTCCATCTGGCCTGTTTGTTGGTCTGTAGGTGTCGGCTCTGTCTAGAGAACATGATAAGGACTCGTTCCGTCTGAGCTGGGGGGCTGAGCACCTTGATAATGTGGTGCTGTCCTCTAGTCTGCTGCACTCTGGGTACACACACACACACACACACACACACACACACACACACACACACACACACACTCACACTCACACACACTCACACACACACGCTGCTCTCTGGTGTAAAAGTGACACTAAAGTTGTTCATTTATTCTTGAAATGGAGACTCCATCTTTCATATGCTTTTGTTCACTATCAGGAGTGTATGAGTCACCTCTGAGTCAGTTTTAATTTTTCCCTACATTATTCTTCACTTGTTCACGTCTGTGTCTTCTGCTCTATTTCCTTTCTTTCATCTTTGCTGCTGTGTCTTTTTCTGTCTCTGGTCGGGTTTTTCTCACTTATTCTTTATTCTGTTTTTGTTGTTTTATTGCCTCTCTGCACCGTCTTGTCTTGGCTGTTTGTGATTGTGTGTGTGTGTTGTTGTATTCTGCTTCTAGCCGTTCCTCTCCGTGCCTAGACCATGACAACAGCAGGTGATACTCTTTAATTTAGCTACTCTCTCTTTTTTTCTCTCCTCTGTGCCTGCACTTTTTTCTCATTCACTTTTAAATGATCTTTGCATTTCCATCATATCTGTCTGCATGATTACATAATGCACGACTTTACATTTCCAGGATTCAGGTTTTATTTATGAGAGATAATCCAACCAATTTTTCACCTTTGATGCAGATCTGACTCCTTTAATATTAAGAATCGGCTGATACATAGACCTAATAAACTATTTATATTTTTCTACTTAATGTAATAGCAATGCATGTTGAGAATAAGGTAGCACAGTGACTTCTGGATCTGAATTTGACAAATTCAAAGAATAAGGCCGGTATTACTGTAGTAATGTTTTCTTTATTGTCAACAAATCGCATGAAAGGATCTAAATCTGTCATGTCTTTTAACTGCCCTATGCCCTTTTCTCCCTACTGAAGACAAAAATCTGTTCACAAATGTATAGATCCACTTAAAAAAAATGGCTCAGTAATTTGCTAAAACAGCAAATGTTACTCAAACAGACGTTAAGTACTGCTCTTGCAATCCTCATCCTAACCCCCTATAATTTACAAGGATTACCGACTTAAAAAATTATAAGTTATGTAATTAATGCCATCTGTAGAAAAAAAGGTTATTATTTTAGGAAAGTTACAGTTAATTTGCATATTGTGTATAGCGAACATAGACAGAGTATGTGAGGAAATCTGTCTGCTGCACCTGTCTGTCTCCTTCAAAATGACCTTACCCCCTGATAGTCTGTGATACTTTAAATCAGGACCCACGGCAAACATGTCGTCTATCTATTCTGTTTTAAATATTAAAACTGCAATTGGGAGGCTTTTGACTTGGCCCCCCCAGGACCCCAATACATTCTCTTTGCTTTTAAAAAGCCCTAAAGAAAACAGAAATAGAAAACAGTGATATGAACATATGATATGAATAGTAACCCTAACCCTAACACCTGACCCCTAACCTTTAAGAACAAATTGAGAAACAAAGCCATGAAAAAATTAAAATGATGTAAAGCACCTGTGAGATATGCTCTGCAGGAACCCCAGTTGGTAGGATGAGGACTAGTTAACGTGTGTAATCATTTCATACGCAGAAACCTTGAGTATTACTGTAAACCCTTGCTTGCCTGAAGATACCGAATGTTTGATACCGAATCTTGATTTGCTCCTTGACACACAAGATTATCCAGGAATCTTGTTCAGTGCCCTCCTCTTTGCTTGTGTGGCTTGCAAATTAAAGTTTGAATGCAATGAAACGAAAGATAACAGGCTGGAATGAAATATTATCTGCTGAGATATGCTTGTTGTTATTATCAGTACTGAATGGTGTCATGAAATTGGTCCCTTCTTGCCGTAATGTCGGTTGCTTTGTCTGCATGGAGGCATCTGTGCCAGAAGTTTTGCATTTATTCATCACCAGTTGTTAAAAAACAATTTCTTGTCGGACCCTTTTCTTCAGCTTCCTGGTCAGCTTCATGGTAGACGCCAGGGGCGGGGCCATGCGTGGTTGCCGTCACAACGGCCTGCGAATCATTGTGCCACCACGAAAGTGCTCTGCACCCACACGGGTGACCTGTAGGCTGGTGAAGAGACACCGTCTGGCCTCTATGCCCCCCATGGTGGAGGGTGAGGGGCTGGCTGGTCGCATCATTGAAGTGGGACCCACTGGAGCCCAGTTCCTGGGGTAAGTGCGTGTGCTTGAGTGTGTGTATACTATATGTGTGTTTGAGTTTGTGTGTGTCTATTTGCTTGTGTGAGTGTGTTTACACTGTTGTGTGTGGTCTGTTCATATTTTCTTCTTCATTCCCCCTCTGTGCTGCGCATGGATCAGTAAGCTCCACCTTCCCACAGCTCCGCCCCCTCTAAATGAGGGCGAGAGCCTGGTCAGTCGCATCCTGCAGCTGGGTCCGCCAGGAACCAAGTTCCTCGGGTAGGACCATGGTTGGGTGACACCCTACCATCCTGGAAGTGGTCACATATTCACCCATACTTTTCCACTGTGTCCACCTGAGATTTAATTTGAGTTTTCCATGATATGATATTTATGAGTAACTTATTTTGTTTTTATTTAGTGTCTTATCTTTTTTTCTTGGTACTATAAAAGTGCAAGACTTTTTCTGAAACCATCTGACCTGTTTCCTTGTTTTTATCTCCATGCTTTCCTCAGTCTGTCATTCCCCAGTCTTGTTTCTAGTTGGATTCTACTCCTGATGTGGAATGGATTTTCTCTTTTTAAATATTTTTCAAATGACTTTTTCATGAATATGTTTATTTTACTAGGCATGAAATGCACCTGATGCTTTTTGTTTTTTTTGTTTCTGTTCTTGCATAAATCAACCCAAACATCATATTATCTCTGATAAAGCCAGCTCTGCTGGTTTGTTACCTCGAACGCACCTTTAAGTCCTATTTGTGTTTGACTTTACCTTGTCACCCTTTTTTGTAGGCCTGTGATCGTGGAGATCCCCCATTTTGCAGCCCTGCGGGGAACAGAAAGAGAGCTGGTGATCTTGAGGAGTGAGACAGGAGAGAGCTGGAAGGAACACCACTGTGACTTCACCGAAGAGGAGCTGAACCAGATACTTAACGGCATGGATGAAAGTAAGGGATCTTAACGAGGCTGTGATGCTAACCAAGCGTTGTTAAAAAGGGTTGATATCTCACATCACAGCTTTTTTTATGCGAACAATACATGAAAACACAACAGCACAGTAACTTTAAGCCACAATATGATCACATTAAAGAGGACCTATTATGCTTTTGTGCTTTCTCCTTTCCTTTACTGTGCTGTGTAGTTTTTTTCTGCATGTTAAAGGTCTGCAAAGTTACAAAGCCCAAAGTCTGCGCCAAGGGGAGTTACTCTCCCCCACAGAAAAGCTTTATAGGTCCTCTTTAAGCCATAACACAGGCCACAATGGAGTAGTGGAGCAGGACAGAGTTGCCATTTAGATTACACTGCTGGGATAATAATGGGAAACAGAAAGTGGAAGAAGTAATGAATGAAGTAAAATAATGTTATGCCTGAAGCCTCATTCTCTCCTGATAGGGTATTTATACTAAATATTTCTGATTTCACAGAACTTGATTCTCCGGAGGAGCTTGAAAAGAAAAGAATATGCCGCATAATCACACGAGACTTCCCACAGTATTTTGCGGTAGTGTCACGGATAAAGCAAGACAGTCATTTGATTGGTCCAGAGGGCGGGGTCCTCAGTAGCACTCTTGTGCCCCAGGTCCAGGCTGTCTTCCCTGAAGGCGCCCTGACCAAGAAGATCAGAGTTGGGCTACAGGTATGTACAGTGCATTTCTTGGCTGGACATGAATCAACTCTTCAAAGTTAAGGCAACCAATAAAATTATGTTGATATGATTTGTACATTACCCAGGCTCAGCCCATTGATGTGGAGGTGGTGAGAAAGATTCTTGGTAACAAAGCCACATTCAGCGCGATCGTCACATTGGAGCCACGAAGGAGGAAGTTCCACAAACCGATCACCATGACGATCCCTATTCCCAAGAGCTCCAATACTGACGGGTCAAGCGGAGTGTACAGCGGGGAGACCCCCACCTTACGTTTGCTTTGCAGCATTACAGGCAAGCATGAGGAATAATCAGTCATCATCAACATCAGCAAGCTATAAAAAAATTAACACATCGCACTGCATTATCAGCTACCACTAGCTGTTTGTGGTAGTGTAGGCAAGTCAAAATCATAGACTGTATAGACATTATAATATAAGAAGTGGACCGTGATGTCACCCACTGGTTTGTGGACTGCTGTTTTGAAGCCTCAAGTTTGTCATTTTGGCCATCACCATCTTGGTTTTTGGCTGTTGCCATCTTGGTTTTTTGAAACCAGAGGCGCTAAGTGCAACTAAACGATGAATAAGACATTTTTAGGCGACCATGAAGGCTATAATTATCAGTCATGAACGGAAAACACACAGTGAAAGGGTTAAAGTTATAAGACAAAAGCCTGGACAACTCCCAGACTGGACAACGCCATGATAGCAACCTGTCAATTACAAGGCAGCTATGCCCTAAAGCATACCGTGCTTTATGGTCTGTTTGACTCTAAATGGGACCATAATTTCCTAAATTTATATCATGCTGTATTGAGGAAGACTTGAAACTAGCGACTGAGACCATAAACTCATGTTTACAATGTTTACTGAGATAACAAATCAAGTGAGAAGTAGACTTCTGAGACTTCTATACAATCAGACTTCTTTTTGCCACCAGAGGAGTCGCCCCCTGCTGGCTGTTAGAAAGAATGCAGGTTTAAGGCACTTCTGCATTGGCTTCACTTGACAGACCCTGAGGTTGTCCACTGATCAACATAAATACTCAAAATGTTACGTGTGTAACGCAATGTCCTCTAATGCGATGTAACATGTCTGAGTAGTTTTGCCTTTCTCCATTATTGCTTGCTTGGATTAAGAAATCCTGTCAATCCTGTCATAACTGTGATAGGTTGGGTAACAAATGGGTGTGTGTTTCAGGTGGAACCACTCCTGCCCAATGGGAAGACATCACCGGCTCCACACCTCTCACCTTTGTTAACCAATGTGTGTCCTTCACCACAAACGTGTCAGCGAGGTAAATTCCTCCTAGGGTTTTAAAGGTGGAGTCAAGTGTCACACAGAACCTAACATTTTGATCTGATACACTCTTTTCCTCCATGTAGGTGATCTGACTGAATGTGTCCTTCATGTTAATAGGTTCTGGCTGATAGACTGCAGACAGATCCAGGAGTCTGTTAGTTTTGGCTCTCAGCTGTACAGAGAGATCATCTGTGTTCCATACATGGCCAAGTTTGTCATTTTTGCAAAGACACTGGACCCCATTGAGGCCCGTTTGCGTTGTTTCTGCATGACGGACGACAAGATGGACAAGACCCTGGAGCAGCAAGAGAACTTCACTGAAGTCGCTCGTAGCCGAGATGTTGAGGTGCAGTGTGATAATGGGGAATAAATAAGGCGAGGGAAAAGTGTGAGAAAGAGTTCATTTAAAGGGGTGGATAAGACTTGAAGTACTGCTGAACTTGTCTGTAGCCACATTTCAGAAGTATAAAGACGGTTAGAAGCAGGTTGTAGTAAGTGCAGAGTGAAGTTGGTGAAGTGGGTATCTTAAAGGGATAGTTTGGGTGTTTTGAAGTGGGGTAGTATGAAGTTCTTATCCATAGTCAGCGTACTACCTACAGTAGATGACGATTGGTATGCCCCCAGATTGGAGAAGCCACCTAAATAAAAGCTCCTAAAAAAACAATATCAGTTCAAAAGTGTGCTATACTTGTATATACTATTTCCAGTGGTTTACCTTGCCGTGACACAGCTATAGAGCCAATGTTTCTGACAGGCAGCTGAAGCAGTTTTCTATATTCTCACCATACCACCCAGACTCCACTGAAGAAAAATGTCATTCTTCTTTAGCTTGTTTGGATTCACTGAAGACACACAATAACAAACTAACCAATCAAGGAAGTGACAGACCAGCAACCTTGTGTTCTGCACAGTAAAATTACAGGTTTTTTCAATGGAGTCTGGTGGCGTTGATGGATACAACAGCTTCAGTCCCCCATTAGAAAGGGCTGTCTGAAGGCAAGGTAAAGCAGTCAATATACTCCAAATATAGCATATATTTAAACTGATATAGACTTATTTAGGTGAGCCTGTCCTTTAGATTGTTAAAATATGTTTTTATCCTGGCTTTGTCCTCAGCAGTACATTGCTTTGGTTCCATGCAATAACTCCTGTTCCTCCAAACTGGGGGCATAGCGACCGACATCTACTCAAGGTAATACACTGACTATGAGATATAAGAACCTCATACAACCCAACTTCAAAACACCCACACTATCCCTTTAAGGAACACTAGAAAGAGGTTAGTGCAGACAGACTACCTGCTTCTTATTAACACATTTTGTGTCCTTTAAAATGTCTGCTTGAGATTTGAGGACCTTAGTGGTTTGTTTGACTCATGAAAACAGCTCTCATATCCACACACAGGTGCTGGAGGGAAAACCCATATTCGCTGACTGCTTTGGAAACCTGGTGCCTCTTACCAAGAGTGGACAGCACCATGTGTTCAGCTTCTTTGCCTTCAAAGAGAACAGACTGGCCCTCTTCATTAAAGTATGACTACACAATGGATAAAATTCCTTAAATGAAGATATATGTGTATAAAAATGTATGTATTTAATAGACTGAATTGTTTAACTAACTAACAGATCAGAGACACAGCACAGGAGCCATGTGGTCGCTTGTCCTTCACCAAGGAACCACGGACGTATCGTGCTCTTAACCACAATGCTATCTGCAACCTTAACATCACTCTCCCAACGTACTGCAAGGTTAGTCTGAATACATCACAGTTTGCATTGATCTAACAATAGTACATTGTTTAGGTTGCAGTAACTGCATTGTTTGCTTTCGCTATTTTCTTCTCTTTAGGAGTCTGATTCAGACCAAGATGCAGATGATGAGGTGAATGAAGTTTACTTGATGCAGTACTACAACAAATTAAGAGTAATATCATAATTAGGTTGTAGCTAACTTTGCTTTTTTGATCTTTTTTGCAGAGCGAGAGGAGTGACAAAAAATGTAAGCTGAACTCTGTTGTTTTGTGTCTCATGTTATACAATTTAAAAAATTTGAGATTTATTTATACAAGTCTTTCATAAATAGATTCATGTATTTGAGACATTTTTCAGTGGTTGTTGTTTGGACTGAGGGTGCCATTATATAATTTTTATATAAATATATATTGTATATTCATTTTTCCAATACAACACAGTCTAAATTAGAGTCACATCACATCACTAACATAAGATTTCTGATCATAAAGGTTGTAAAGTATTAGTTAAGAAATATGAACATCTGTATGTGCTGAGATGCACTGATTGATATATGTTACTTTCCATTCAGATTAACCCTGCGCTCTTAATTTGCTCTACTAACACTGTGTATAGTTACATGTTTGTTACTGGCAGCTATGCTGTGGCTGATGTACTCTGCATTCCTCTAACTCCTCTTAACTCGCATTTTCTGTGTGACCCTTTTTTATTATCTTAAACAAAGCTCAAAATAATACTTTTTATTCAAATCCACTCAAATTGCTTTGCTTTCCAAAGTATTTGTGTTAGAAGTAAAAATTATATCTTGAGAATAATTACGTTTTGTGATAATAATATACAATATAAAAAGTATTCATTTTGACCGATCGTTTTCTCCCATCACATTCATATAACATTTCTACTAGTGGCATGCTGAAAAACTTCATTTTTGTTTGTTCTCTGATAAAGTGTGTAGATATATTGCTGGTATGTTTTTATTATTATCACTCATTTTGTATGAATTTGGCCACTGATCTCTTTTGTACTTCAACTACTTTAATTTACCAACTTTCCTGAGTTGCTTTCATTCATTCATTGAGTTGCACTGTAAATCAAATCCCTCTTCACATTTTTACATAGCTTTTATTTTACATTACTAATACTTATTTTCTCTGTGTGAACTTATGGTGCTATAAGGTCACAAAACAGAGTTAATACCAGTATAACATCATTTACAAATTTTAACCTGTAATGATATTTTATATCATGGAAAATTGTTTTAAAAATAAATTCAGAAAATTAAGTATTTTACTATAAAATAATGACACTTTTGTAAGTTAAGTGAATAAATTCAGTATGTTACATTGCTTACAAGTAGATTAGAAACAGATTATTGTAAAACTTTAAAACAGACAAAAATTACAGTAACAAAGACCTGATTACTTGACATTAATTACTTACTTCACACCTCCCCTTACTAAAAACCGTGTTACTTTTGTATTGAAAGTTTATTATGTTTTCTATGTTTTAAACTTTAATTTGTAGGCAGACATGACTCTTCATGTCAGCAACAATCTTGAGAAGTTTTGTTTGTCTGTTTTCCTTCCTGTCCCTTTGTTCCATATGTAGTTTTCTCTGTTCCCTTTGATTCCTTTTCATATTTTGTGTTAACATTCTGAATACATAGTCGAGCAAATTAGACTGATATTATTCTCGTCCATATTCTACCTGTTTTGTTACTCCTCCTGGCTTTGCTTATGCTGTTGCTGCTCTTCTCCCCTCCAAACTCTTCTGGATCACTTTTTCATCTTCTTTTCGGTCTTCTTTTCAAGACTTCCTTATCTTCTGTCATTCTTCTCCTTACTCTGTGAACTGAAGATGGATTTTTGATGGCATTGTCTTGATCACAGTTTTCTGATGTCTCTCTTCCCCACTTCATTTGTCCCTTATGTTATTACCCTTTTTGGTTATGAAACTTTTTTAACTGAAGATGATGAATCTGAATCAACTGAGACATTCTCCCTGAGAACTAACCAACCTCTTGACCCTGCAACCCTTGCAAGCCCGGACCTTCTCTCAGACATGTCGGATGTCAGAATGTCTGCTACTACTGCAGAGCAGATGGAGCACTTGATATATGAAGAGAGAGCTGGAGTTAGAGGGTTGGAGGAAAAAGAGCCTTTGGCTATTGTGTTCAAAGACAGGCTGGAAAAGGTTGGAGGGATTCAAAGAGGTGGCACTAACGATAGTAGACAAGAGGCTAAAACAGAGAAATGGGGTTCACCGCATGAGACTAAGACTGTTGAAATGAAGTATCTCCCTGTTGAAGAACCGGTCTTACAGGAGATTTGCATTGAGGGGAAGAGTTCAAGTAGATCTGCCACAGAGGTCAGAGACATGACAGGCTTGGTCTCGCATCTCAGCATCGACATGGACCAATACATGGAACAGAGACCTGTTGTGACATGTGGTTCTCTAGAAGACCTTGTCCAAGACAGAGTTGAACAAGTTATTGTAAAGCGTGATGGCAAACGGCGTCCCCCAGATATCAAGAAACCTATTAGGAAGAAACTTAGAGACAGAGAGCGTTCTGGATGTAGCAGCTCTGAGGGTGAGCTGGAAAGGATGAGCTCTGAGGAGTCTTTAGATGGTGATGTTGTTCTTAAAGAGAGTACTCTCGTACCCACCACCATTGTGGATCCTCCAGCTTCTCCTTTAGTGGTTGAGACACCTATAGGATCAATCAAGGACAGAGTTAAAGCTTTACAGAGCAAAGTTGAAGAGGATACTCCTCAGGCAAAATCTTCTATCACCACAAAGAAGAATGAGGCAGACATGCCAGAACTTCCCAGACTTCCCAAGTCCCCTAAATCCCCCAGATCCCAGACAGAGAGATTAGAGGAGACTATGTCTGTTAAGGAACTGATGAATGCATTTCAGACTGGACAGGACCCTTCAAAACATATGGCTGGCCTATTTGAGCACAAAGCGGTGGCTTCTTCTTGTGTCTCAACATTGATATCTGAATCAGGAGATACTGATCAGATACAATGGACAGAACAAAGTCCTATGGAGGAACCAAAATCACGAACCCAAACTCAGAAGCTCACAAGTTCCTATCAAGGGAGTGATTTCAACAGATCTGACAAAGCAGACATTGAGGACCAACCAGTAAGTCAAATTAGAGATGACTCTGAGGAATCACAGTTGATATCACATAGTGCTTCATTTGGAAAGGCAGTAACATTTGCTGATACAATTCAATGCGACAATAGAAGCGTTATCCCACAGAGAGAGGTACCAGAGAAGGAGACTATGTCTGTGAAGGAGCTGATGAAATCGTTCCAGACTGGGCATCATCCCTCAGAAACTAAAGTTGGGCTATTTGAACAAGTTGAGTCTTTTTGCATTTCAGCATTGACATCTGAATTGGGAGATTCTGAAGAGAAACACACGACTGACCATGGTGCTACGCAGAAATCACAAACCCAAGCTCAGAATCTCACATTTTTCCATCAACAGAGTGATGTCAAGAAAATCAGAGATGACTCTGATGAATCACAGTCAATTTCAGATAGTATGTCTTTTGGAAAGACAGTAACATTTGCTGATACACTTCAATGTGACGATGGAAGCGCTAGCAGAGAGGCATCAGAGTTGTCAAAAAAGGAGACTATGTCTGTGAAGGAGCTGATGAAAACATTCCAGACTGGGCTTGATCCCTCAAAAACTAAAGCTGGGCTTTATGAACACACATCTGTTGCTTCTTCTTGTAATTCAGCATTAATATCTGAATCAGATGATTCTAAAGAGATACAGATGAGTGAACAAGGGACTATACAGGAGCCAAAATCAAAAACCCAGTCTCAGAATATCACAAGTTTCCACCAACAGAGTGATACCAAGAAATGTTACACAACAGACTTGGAGGATCAAGCAATAATCTTAAGCAGAGATGACTCTGAGGAATCACAGTTTATTTCAGATAGTGCTTCTTTTGGAAAGACAGTAACATTTGCTGATACAGTCCAATGTGACGATGGAAGCGTTAGCTCACAGAGAGAGACACCAGAGAGGGAGACTATGTCTGTGAAGGAGCTGATGAAAGCATTCCAGACTGGGCATGATCCCTCAAAAACTAAAGCTGGGCTTTATGAACACAAAGCTATGGCTTCTCGCGTTTCAACATCGGTATCTGAATCAGCAGATTCTGAAGAGATACACCCGACTGACCAAGGTGGTCAGGAGCCAAAGTCACAAATCCAAACACAGAATGTTACAAGTTTCCACCAACAGAGTGATGACATGAAATGTTACACAACAGACTTGGAGGATCAACCAGTAAGCTTAATCAGAGATGACTCTGAGGAATCACAGTTCATTTCAGATAGCACTTATTTTGGAAAGACGGTAACATTTTCCGATACAGTTCGGTGTGACGATGAAAACGCTAGCCCACAAAGAGAGGCATCAGAGGTGTCAGGGAAAGATACCACATCCGTTAAGGAGCTGGTGAAAGCATTCCAGACTGGGCAGGACCCTTTGAAAGGTAAAACCAGGCTGGATGAAAACAAAGCCATTGTATCTTCTTGTATTTCAACAAGTGAATTGGTAGGTGCTGAAGAGATACAGACAACTGAACACAGTCCCACACTGGAGCCAAAATCACAATCCCAAATACATAATCTCACAATTTTCCATCCACAAAGTGATGTTGATGTATGTGGAACATTAGATTTAGAGGCTCAAGCAGTAAGCTTAAAGAGAGATAACTCTGAGGAATTACAGCTAATTTCAGATATTGCTTATTTTGGAAAGACAGTAGAAATTGATGATACAATTCAGTTTGATGATGGAAGGGTTAGCCCTCAGACAGAAGAGCCAGAGTTGTCAGGGAAGAGCCAGGGCAGGATACAGTTAGAAGAACCAGTCATAAGCACTGGTAGGAGTTTATCTGAAGACATACAGATCAGTCCTGATCGAAGACCCTCTGAGGACTTCAGTGCTGATATAAAGGCAGAGCTTGAAGAAAGTCCTGAGTACCAGCTTTTCAAGCGGACAGCTGAAGATGTAAGTGATCATCTGGAAGCACCTGAGGAGGAAACCTTGGCTGATTCTGATACAAATCCAGCAACCATCTCCAGTTCCTGTATAAAAAGTGATTTTGGGAAAGGTGCTTCTCTTTTTGAGAATCAACTAAAGGATGGTGATCTAAGTCCTGAGAGTCCCAAGCATGAAGGTATGGCTGAATCCTCAATCCTTGATATTAGGACCCCTTGTTCCAGTTCAGGGGAGAGCGAGAATTATGCAGAGCTCACAGTGACACATCAAATGACAGATGAAATGCATACATACTCTACTAGGAGAGAAGAAATATGCATCTCACATTCACAAGAGGAGAGACTTCACGAAGCAAGCGAAGAATACACGGCAAATGATCATGGATGCAAAATATTTTTTAAACAAACTGACACTGAAGTAACAGAGGTCGAAATCGAGGAGCCACAACTTCAAGAAGTCCACATCGAGAGGAACATATCTAACCAGGCATCCACCGCAGTAAAAGATATGTCAGGGATGTTGTCCTTAATGAGCAGTGACATGGATCAGTATCTAAAAGCTAGGCCTGTGGCTCGTCAGCCACCAGGAGAGGATATTGTTCAAGAGAAATTTGAACAAATAATTTTAACAAAGGACAAAGATAAAGAAATTCTTGCATTTGTCACAGATGAAAATAAAAGCACAGCAATGGGTAGCATAACACAAGAAATTGATCATGAAGAAATGGAAAGGGAATTTAAAGAAACCCAACCAACCATAACTGAAGAACTCCCAATGAAGGAAGAGTGGGTGGAAAGAAAGTCTTCATATCAGCCAACTACAAAAATAAAGGAGATGTCGGGCATGCTATCGCTGCTTACCAGTGACTTAGACATGGACCTCAAGGACAAGCCAGTGAAACGTAGGCCTCTAGAAGAGGATGTTATCCAAGAGAAATTTGAAGAAGTTATTGTCACCAAAACGCCCCGTGAGGAGCAAATGATTACAAGATGTGAAGAAACGCAAAGAGTTGTTTGTACGGATGTGGAGGATAATATAAGTGGAGGCACACATGAACAAACTGGTGTGGTTGAACTCAAAGAACATACACCAACTTCTGTATTGGAGACATCATTCAAAGAAGTTTGCATCCAGAGAAAGGCAGGCCATGAACCATCTACAACTGAAAGGGACATGTCAGGCATGTTGTCACTTCTCAGTAGTGACTTGGATCAGTATCTCGAGGAAAGGCCAGTGGCAATACAGTGCCACACAGAAGAGGAAGATCTAGTCCATGAGAGTTATGAACAAGTTATACTGACAAGTAGAAATGCGGATGATAAGATAGATGTAGAGGCAAATGAACACATGCAGACTGACATAGTTGGAGTCACAGAAATGTCACCATGTTCTGTATTGGAGACGCCATTCCAGGAAGTTTGCATCAAGAGAAAGACCCACCATGAAGAGTACACAACTGAGAGGGATATGTCGGGCATGTTGTCACTGCTCAGTAGTGACTTGGATCAGTATCTTGAGGAAAAACCAGTAGCAACACAGTGCCCCGTAGAAGAGGAGGATCTAGTCCATGAGAGCTACGAACAAGTTATACTGACAAGAAGTAATTTGGAAGATAAGATAGATGTTGAGGCAAATGAACACATGCTGACCGATGTGGTTGGAGTCACACAAATGTCACCAAGTCCTGTTTTGGAGACACCATTTCAGGAAGTTTGCATTGGGAGACAGACACAACAACAGTCTGCAACTGAGAGGGATATGTCAGGCATGTTGTCACTTCTTAGTAGTGACTTGGATCAATATCTTGAGGAAAGGCCAGTGGCAACACAATGCCACCCAGAAGACAAGGATCTGGTCCACGAGAGCTACAAACAAGTTGTACTGACAAGTAGTAATTCAGAGGATAAGAAAGATGTTGAGGCAAATGAACACATGCAGACCGATGTAGTTAGTTCTGTATTGGAGACACCATTTCAAGAAGTTTGCATTGAGAGAAAGACACAACAACAACAGCAACAACAGTCTGCAACTGAGAGGGACATGACAGGCATGTTGTCACTGCTCAGTACTGACTTACATCAGTACTTAAAGGAAAGGCCAGTAGCAATGCAATGCCACCCAGAGAAGGATGATCTAGTCCATGAGAGCTACACAGAAGTTATACTAACAAAAGACACTAACAGAGAGACTCTTACATTCTCCCATGAATTTAAGATGATATCACCAGAAGATACAAATTTAAACTTTGTGGACCTCAATAAAAAAGGAGCTTTGGAGAGTGGATGGCAGACATCTTCACATGAAGATGAAAGACCCAGTTTTTCATCTGAGGAGGGTGAGACTAAAACCTCAACATGTGCAGCATCACATTTTAATGACTCTACCGAAGGGACGGTGGGCATTACAAAGTCATATGTGACAACGGATGACTGTAACAATAAAGATGTTAATATAGTTGACGTTCATTCAATTTTCAAAACACATGAAAGTAATTCTGACACATCACAACGACCGGCCAATTTGGAGAACCTAAACACTGTGGTTTATGGTGACCCAGCTAAAGAGCTTTGTCATCAAGACTCCCTAGAGGCAAGTCCTGTCATGGAGGATGGATCTTCAAACAAGTCCCCTGATTCAATTGAGCCAAGTCCTACCGGAGAATCCCCTAGTCCAGACTCTCTTGAGGGAAGTCCCACGCAATCAAAGAACACAGAACTTAAGGTGCCAATCAAGACAGCTGTATTCGAGGATTATGCCTCACAGCTAAAAGCATGTTATTCTTCGGACACAAATATTTACAGGGATGAAAGTGAGCATGATGACAACTTTGAGATCATCCAAACGGCAGGTGAGATAAAGGAGGACATACATTCCTACTCAGCAAACACAGTGACCGATGGAAAAATGTCTTCTGACACCAAAATATGTGACAGTGAGAATCTTCACATGCTCATAAGGCAAGACTCTCTCGACACAGACAATAGTGAGGATGACACCACAAATAAGCAGTTCACCCCAGAAGAGGAGATGTTTAAGATGGCTGCAAAGATCAAAACATTTGAGGAGATGGAACAGGAGGCTAAAATGAAGAGAGACAAATCAGAGACAGGTGATTTCAGAGATGAAGAGCCAGATCTAAAATCTAGCCCAGCTATACAGGCTCCTTCACAAGATGCATCAGAGGAGATAGAAAGTAGTATGACAGATAAACACCACTCAGATAATGACAAAGAAGCTGAGTCACCACTGACAGATGGTCCAGGTTCTGATATGAAACCTCAGGCTATGGTGTGTACTAAAGAACTAGAATATGTTAGTTTAGTGTGTGAGGGTGAGAATGATGTAGCCCTGAATGCACAGCTTGAGGCTGAGGAACAGATAAATCTTTGTCCTGCAGAAAACAGAAAATCACCTGATAAAACACCAGGTGGTGAGAGAACCCCTGATCCATTTCAATTTCAAGAGGGGAAGCTTTTTGAAATGACCAGAGGGGGAGCTATTGATATGACAAGGAGAAGTTTTGATGAAGGAGAAGGATATGCATTTTTCCATATTGGGGAACATCCAGTTGATGAAGTTGTGTCAGAGGAGACTGGGAGTGCCAATGACACAATTCCTACTCCCAAACCCAGTACTCTGATCAAATCCTCAAGTGACAAGTCAGAGAGTGAGAAGCCACTTTCTGAAGCTGATCTTGGCAGCTCCGTAGAGGTTCAGCTTGGTTCCCCCAGTGCTTTAGAGAGACTAACCAACATTCAGAGTGAGGTTGGAAACCTTGAAAGCCTTGGTCTAGGCTATCTAGACTCTACCATAGCTGACCTTCAATCAGACACATCCACTGTTACCCATTCAGGGTACTCAGAGCAGAGCCACGATTCCTCAGACTCCTCTCCTGATGATGATGATGATGATGAGGAGGAGGAGGATGAAGATGACCAGTGCTCAGTTATAGAGATATCATTTTCAGCTGCACAGGCTGGAATCCCAGCATATCATCAGGATTCCCACGGACCTTTGGAAATAACCATGAAAGACACACAGAAATCTGAGCTTGATCGGGGTAAGAGAAAAGCGGAAAAAAGGTCAACTTTGGATCGTCGGACTAGATCTGAGGCCGATAGTGATGCAAGTAAAGCCTCTAATAAAGCCAACAGGAGTTACTCTGACAGTGGTCAAACCACTGATAAATCCAACTTTTCTCCCTCCAAACTTCCTGTCATGATGCAACAGAAACCTCTAACTCAGACCATCTCCTCCTCCTCGCCCCAGAGGAAAGATGTCCAACTCTCTAAGACAACAGAAACATCTGTTAGGTCGTCTTTGGATGCTGATGATATCAGCAGCGCTAGTCAAAGGAGTCCAGACTCTGTTCTCTTCACATATGACATTGCAGCCTCACACAGTTCTGATTCTGAAGGCAACCTATTGCCAGATGTGCAACCATCTTCTGGGAGAGAGGATGTATTTGTATTCAGGCCTGCCTTGGATGACACGGTGGAAACTCAGATGCAGAGAATCGTCGATGAGCCAACTCCAGAGTGTACGCCAGGTATGGCCAGACCTACATGAGCTTTTCTTTGCTATCTTTTCTCCTCGGCAGCAAGACCCTTTTCCCTTCCTAAGAACATAATGTCACCATTAGTCATTTTGTGTTGTTTTCATGTGTGATTTGTCTTGTCCCATCTTGCGTTGTGTTTTCTTGTTTGTAGGTTGTGTCTGTGTGTGTCTCTATGTGTAGGTGTGCACGTGTGTGTGTTGTGGTGTTTTGCATGTTGGTAAATTATTTTTACATCTGTGTTTGTATATATGCAATCTCAAGATTGAATGGCCTTGTTGTTAAAGAAGTTGTAGCTTTAACAATTTAGATGTAGACTTCCACACTTGTATTGGTATCTGTACTACTAATACAGCTTCACTAATATCAGCATATTAATGCCATTGCTTACACTAATTATTAAAAACAGGATTTGCTAATTGTGATCAAATAATCATAGCCTGGAAACAAGTCAACTCTTCTTAAGGGTAACAAATCCAGAAATCATGTTATCATTCATGTCAACATTAGACTCATATTTTATTTCAGAGTATTGCAGCCCATACAATAGAATCTTTAGGAAATAGCATTTTAGATCTACACTTATATGAATGGTAACTTCAATGTGAAAAAGCTTTAATTTGAGATATACATGACATGTATATAGGTAATGATATACACCTTGAGCTGCTGACATGATATTAAAATTTACTGTTTGGCTGTGACGGCATTTTTTAGTGGATTGGCAGGATGATGCTGACAGGAAAGAGGAGACATTAGCTATCGTTGCAGATCTTCTTGGCTTCAGCTGGACTGGTAAGCTGTGAGATAATTCAATAATTTTGCAAGTGTTTCGTTAGAATTGGAACTGATGCATTTGTGTACAGAACTGGAGGGACAGCTGAAATTGTATCTGTGTTCTAGCAAACAAACACAAAATATGTTTCAAGATTGAGATTCCTTGTTTTGTTACCCATCACCCTAGAACTGGCAAGAGAACTGGAATTCAGTGAGGATGATATCCAGTATGTGAGGACAGAGAATCCTAATTCTCTCCAAGAGCAGAGCCATGCTTTGCTGCAGCGCTGGGTTGAGCGGGAAGGCAAACATGCCACAGGTACATGACATATTGGTTTGACAGATTTCAATTGACATTTTGATACTGAATACACTATTATTTTTTTTTTTTACTGTCATGCACTCTGGGCAGTTGTGTAAACACCATGTGTGCAATTAACCTACACTATTTTATCGTTTGAATGTGTTAAATAATTTGTGTATTTGTATTTTTTACAGTCTATTAATGATTGATAAATGCTTTCACAGAGGATTGTCTGATCAAGAGACTAACCAAGATCAACCGTATGGACATCGTCCATCTTATTGAAACTCAGATGAACAAGTCGGTTCAAGAGCAAACATCTAGAACTTATGCAGAGATAGAGAAGACACTGGATCACAGTGAAGGTGGTAACATCTCTGAACACTCACAACCAGTTTGAAGACTCTATCTAACACCAGGCTGTCTTTGTGTTTGCTACCACTCTTATCCATCATGTGTGTGTCTTTCAGTGTCAGTAGCCCTATCTTCTGTGCAAGAGGATGCAGACAGCCCCAGAGTAGTGAGAAGGGTGGAGTCAGATCGCAGACCACCACCAGCTGTTTCTGAAGAGGACCTCTCAGTTGCTTCCCTACTGGATATTCCATCCTGGGCAGAGCCTGTTGGACACACTCACTCAGAGAGCATGCATGGTGACCTGTTGGAGGAGCTCGAGATCCCACAGTAAATTATTCATTTGAAATGATTCCTGAATCTGCAACACACATCAGCAGGGTAGCATAGTGCCACATCATTTGACACACTCAAATCTGCTGTTTTTATGGAGGTCAATATTTCTGAGCATGTTGACACTGGGAAATGGAACAATGTTGTATCCTGATACAAGAGAGTGCAGGTATTTGCCCTATGCCCATGGTTTGTGGGTATTGCCCTGTAGTCTTGCTAGATTAGGGCTTTGACATATCATATTAATGCACTGTCATACTTTGTGACCTTGCCTTCTTTTTGTGTTACAGTGAATTGAATCCTAACCTGTGGACCTCTGAGGATGTAATTACACAAGAACCAATGAGTTACGACAACTCGGATGAGCAAGTAAGTACGCTTCCCACTTCAAAAGAAGCAGCACTAAGAAGCCGAACAACTCAGGTTCATGACCTCAAAGTGAAAGCTCAGCAAGATTGCTGCAGTGTTGAAGTTCATTTCACCAGGCCTTTCCAAGGTGGCACTGAGTGTCAAGTCAAAGATGACTCCAGCCAAACCTTACCATTGAAGCAGTGTGGTTGTGAAGATGAGCAAGGGCAATCACATGAAATTCTGAAGATACCATCATCTGTATCTATCAGAGACTTTGGTTTGACCCTATCAGAGTCAGATCAAGCTGAGACTGACTTCAGTGAGCTTTGTGATGAGTTTGGCTATACACCACAGCATACAGATGCAGATGAAACCGCTGTCAGAAGAATTTCTGACAATCCTAGCCTGTTAGCCTTCCCACCAGAGGACCATCAAGCAACTCTGGCCATGACTGAAGATGACACAGATGTAGCTCAAAAAAGCACTCTCTCTCAGAAGTGTACTGAGGATGTCACAGCCATACAGTCTGGTAATGACAAGATCCCACAGGTTTCACGTGTGGACATTGGCTTCAAACACTTCAAGTCAAGCAAGGAAGAAAATACCAAGCCCCAAGGGTACAGTGGTTGGTTTCTGGAAAACATACCTTTCATTGATGATTCAATTGGACCTATCATTGCTACAGCTAAGTACAGCATGGTGAAACAATTCAAAATGAAGGTACCAAAGACAAATTTGCCACATATTCTGACAATGAGTGACCCTGCTCACATGGCTTGTGACTCAACTGGTATCACCCATTTTGCACTACAATCACTGGAGCAAGATTTGACATTACCTTCCACTTTTAGAGAGAACAGCCCTTTGACCCCTGATTCTTTGGCACCTGATAAGCAGTGTGGCTCATTTTCGCCTGTGAATGAAAGGAGTGTATTCCCTGCAGAGGCATTGATATTTAATGACCCCATAGTTAGACTGTCATCCCCTGAATCTGTCATGTCAATTGGTGATTATAGACCAATGTCACCTGACTCCCCTCTGGGGAAAAAAAAAGGTCTTACCTTTAGACTTTTCCAGTCTATTGGATGGCAGCCGGGCACTCTCTCCAAGGTCTGATGCATGTAGTTCACCAGATGTTAGGACTAATTTAAATGAAAATGAATTACACCCCAATCAATCAAATACATTTGAATCTGCACCACTGTTTGGTTGGAAAGACTTTGCCACTGCTGTAATTTCACCCTCCTGTTGTTCCGAGTCCTTTGAGCCATGGAATAAGTGTAGTCCACTGTCCCCTGACTCTGACATACCTAAATATAGTTCACCTATACCTGAACGTGTACAAATAAAGAGAGAGTTAGGACCATTCTCACCTGTGACATCAGATACTGAATGTGATGACTTTTCAGATAAGGACTGCCGACCATTCTCGCCTGAATCACAGACTTCTCAGTGCAGTTTCTCATTTCTTGAACTCTTGCTCTCACAACCTATCCGTGCCCAACTTATGAGTCAATATTGTGATTACTATTTGCTATATTCCGGAGGGAATCCACCCTCACCACCATTAACATCAGCTCCTTGCAGTACAGTCTGTGAAGACTTGGGTCAGGGTCGCCCTTTCATACCAGAATTAGTAGCTTCAGATCAGATGCAATATCTTATGAATGCTTCTTCATCACCTCTTGATGAATGGTGGGAGGAAAAAAGCAAAGATCCATCAGATTTAATGACATGGCATGGAAGAGCTGAGGAAAAGGCCCCTCTGTTTACAACTGTTGTTTCAGATACAAAATGTCTGACACATACAGATGTCAAAAGTATCCATAGTGCAGATTCAGACTGTTCAAGTCAAACAGAAAAGTCATTTCAGCTAAGGCCACTGTCATCTGAAGCATCAAACCCTCAGAAGGAGAGTAGTCAATCTTTCCTTGATTATTGGTTTTCAAAATTGAAACCACAATCACCTGAATACATACCATCACAAGATCAATCAGATAATCATTCAACAAACCTTAGAGAATGCACCTCACATCACAATGACATGCAAGAGTCCATAAATTTGTATTGGGTGAAAGAATCATCCAAAACAAACTCATGCTCTGATCATAAATATCACAAACAATCTGTAGAAACTTGTCACATGTGCAAACAACTACCAACACCTAGACCAATGGTTTTTAACTTGGTCGAGAGACCACAATACAATTTGCAGTTTCAAAATGACACAACTCCAATTTCAAAATCCTTAATTAAGACTGCAAACACTGAGTGCAATCAAACACTATTTGAAGATAGCCTGAAAAACTCAAGGCCGATTTACAGTATGTCAAATACATTCCTTGGAGAACCATATAATGATTTATACTTTGAACATACATTTGATGAAGGACAGGATTCTCAGTCCACATTTTTGACAGACATTAGACCATCCTCCCCAGAGTCTGTCACATCTATTGAACAGCATTTTTTGTATCCTCACACGACATTTGGACAGATTAATAGTCAACATTGTAACTATTACTTACAGTACTCGGACAGTAGACCAGTATCACCTCTTTCAACACTGTCAGATGTTGAGTATTCCGGATTTTGTCTCCAGGAATTATATGATGACAGGAGACCAGATTCGCCAGATTCACTTACTTTACGGGTTGACGATAAACACACAAGTGCAACTTTAAATTCTTTACGACCGATCTGTGCTGTAAGACTTCTTACATATGCAGATGTTGTGCGGGGCATAACACATGAAAGACCAACAGAGTCTTTGTTGGTCTCCAAACCATCTGAGTTCATATCTATTTGGCCTCCATCAGTGTCCTCAGACGAGGAGTGCACTCATTCCTCCATAGAAGACTGGGTGGCCACTATAAGACCTCAGTCTCCTGAGTCAGTGGCATCTCAGAGTGAAAGTAGGCCCCTCTCTCCTGACTCACCTGTTCCTCAGTTCACATCTCCCCACATCATTTACGATGTGGAATTGTCAAGGCACAGGTCATTTACACCACAATCAGTATTTTCAGACTGGGAAGGTATGAATATGTGCCTGGAGACCCTGTTTGACGATACCAGACCAGAGTCCCCTCAGTCAGTTTTATCAGACTTTGAACTTGATAAGTTATTTAGCCACAGGGCATTGTCCCCAGAGTCAGTGTCTTCCGATTTTGACTTTTCGCTCCTGCAGGAGTGGTTGGCAGACTTTAGAGCATCTTCCCCAGAATCCACAGCATCTCAAAGTCAACATAGGCCCCTCTCTCCTGACTCACCTGTTCCTCAGTTCAGATCTCCCCATATCGGTTACCATGTGGAGTTGTCAAGGCACAGGTCTTTTACACCACAATCAACATGTTCGGACTGGGAAGGTACTGATTTGTGTCTGGAGACCCTGTTTGATGATACCAGACCAGAGTCCCCTCAGTCAGTTTTATCAGACTTTGAACTTGATAAGTTATTTAGTAGCAGGGCGTTGTCTCCAGAATCCATGTCTTCAGATTTTGACTTTTCACTCCTGCAGGACTGGTTAGCAGACTTTCGAGCATCCTCCCCAGAATCTGTGGCATCACTTGAGCAGAGTTCTTTGTCTCCTCACATGACATTTGGCCAGATTAAGAGTCAACATTGTAACTATTACTTACAGTACTCGGAAAGTAGACCAGTATCACCTCTTTCAACACCATCAGATGTTGAGTATTGTGAATTTTGTTTCCAGGAAAAGTTTGATGACAACAGAGCAGATTCACCAGATTCACTTACTTTACGGGTTGATGCTGAACACAGAAGCGTAACTTTAAATTCTTCCCCACGACTGTCTGCTGCAAGACCTCTTACATATGCTGATGTTGTGCGGGGCATGACACATGAAAGACCAACAGAGTCTTTGTTGGTCTCCAAACCATCTGGGTTCATATCTATTTGGCCTCCATCAGTGTCCTCAGACGAGGAGTGCACTCATTCCTCCATAGAAGACTGGGTGGCCACTATAAGACCTCAGTCTCCTGAGTCAGTGGCATCTCAAAGTGAAAGTAGGCCCCTCTCTCCTGACTCACCTGTTCCTCAGTTCACATCTCCCCACATCATTTACGATGTGGAATTGTCAAGACACAGGTCATTTACACCACAATCAGTATTTTCAGACTGGGAAGGTATGGATATGTGCCTGGACACCCTGTTTGATGATACCAGACCAGAGTCCCCTCAGTCAGTTTTATCAGACTTTGAACTTGATAAGTTATTTAGCCACAGGGCATTGTCCCCAGAGTCAGTGTCTTCCGATTTTGACTTTTCGCTCCTGCAGGAGTGGTTGGCAGACTTTAGAGCATCTTCCCCAGAATCCACAGCATCTCAAAGTCAACATAGACCCCTCTCTCCTGACTCACCTGTTCCTCAGTTCAGATCTCCCCATATCGGTTACCATGTGGAATTGTCAAGGCACAGGTCTTTTACACCACAATCAACATGTTCGGACTGGGAAGGTACTGATTTGTGTCTGGAGACCCTGTTTGATGATACCAGACCAGAGTCCCCTCAGTCAGTTTTATCAGACTTTGAACTTGATAAGTTATTTAGTAGCAGGGCGTTGTCTCCAGAATCCATGTCTTCAGATTTTGACTTTTCACTCCTGCAGGACTGGTTGGCAGACTTTCGAGCATCCTCCCCAGAATCTGTGGCATCACTTGAGCAGAGTTCTTTGTCTCCTCACATGACATTTGGCCAGAGTAAGAGTCAACATTGTAACTATTACTTACAGTACTCGGAAAGTAGACCAGTATCACCTCTTTCAACACCATCAGATGTTGAGTATTGTGAATTTTGTTTCCAGGAAAAGTTTGATGACAACAGAGCAGATTCACCAGATTCACTTACTTTACGGGTTGATGCTGAACACAGAAGCGTAACTTTAAATTCTTCCCCACGACTGTCTGCTGCAAGACCTCTTACATATGCTGATGTTGTGCGGGGCATGACACATGAAAGACCAACAGAGTCTTTGTTGGTCTCCAAACCATCTGGGTTCATATCTATTTGGCCTCCATCAGTGTCCTCAGACGAGGAGTGCACTCATTCCTCCATAGAAGACTGGGTGGCCACTGTAAGACCTCAGTCTCCTGAGTCAGTGGCATCTCAAAGTGAAAGTAGGCCCCTCTCTCCTGACTCACCTGTTCCTCAGTTCACATCTCCCCACATCATTTACGATGTGGAATTGTCAAGACACAGGTCATTTACACCACAATCAGTATTTTCAGACTGGGAAGGTATGGATATGTGCCTGGACACCCTGTTTGACGATACCAGACCAGAGTCCCCTCAGTCAGTTTTATCAGACTTTGAACTTGATAAGTTATTTAGCCACAGGGCATTGTCCCCAGAGTCAGTGTCTTCCGATTTTGACTTTTCGCTCCTGCAGGAGTGGTTGGCAGACTTTAGAGCATCTTCCCCAGAATCCACAGCATCTCAAAGTCAACATAGACCCCTCTCTCCTGACTCACCTGTTCCTCAGTTCAGATCTCCCCATATCGGTTACCATGTGGAATTGTCAAGGCACAGGTCTTTTACACCACAATCAACATGTTCGGACTGGGAAGGTACTGATTTGTGTCTGGAGACCCTGTTTGATGATACCAGACCAGAGTCCCCTCAGTCAGTTTTATCAGACTTTGAACTTGATAAGTTATTTAGTAGCAGGGCGTTGTCTCCAGAATCCATGTCTTCAGATTTTGACGTCTCACTCCTGCAGGACTGGTTAGCAGACTTTCGAGCATCCTCCCCAGAATCTGTGGCATCACTTGAGCAGAGTTCTTTGTCTCCTCACATGACATTTGGCCAGATTAAGAGTCAACATTGTAACTATTACTTACAGTACTCGGAAAGTAGACCAGTATCACGTCTTTCAACACCATCAGATGTTGAGTATTGTGAATTTTGTTTCCAGGAAAAGTTTGATGACAACAGAGCAGATTCACCAGATTCACTTACTTTACAGGTTGATGCTGAACACAGAAGCGTAACTTTAAATTCTTCCCCACGACTGTCTGCTGCAAGACCTCTTACATATGCTGATGTTGTGCGGGGCATGACACATGAAAGACCAACAGAGTCTTTGTTGGTCTCCAAACCATCTGAGTTCATATCTATTTGGCCTCCATCAGTGTCCTCAGACGAGGAGTGCACTCATTCCTCCATAGAAGACTGGGTGGCCACTATAAGACCTCAGTCTCCTGAGTCAGTGGCATCTCAAAGTGAAAGTAGGCCCCTCTCTCCTGACTCACCTGTTCCTCAGTTCACATCTCCCCACATCATTTACGATGTGGAATTGTCAAGACACAGGTCATTTACACCACAATCAGTATTTTCAGACTGGGAAGGTATGGATATGTGCCTGGACACCCTGTTTGACGATACCAGACCAGAGTCCCCTCAGTCAGTTTTATCAGACTTTGAACTTGATAAGTTATTTAGCCACAGGGCATTGTCCCCAGAGTCAGTGTCTTCCGATTTTGACTTTTCGCTCCTGCAGGAGTGGTTGGCAGACTTTAGAGCATCTTCCCCAGAATCCACAGCATCTCAAAGTCAACATAGGCCCCTCTCTCCTGACTCACCTGTTCCTCAGTTCAGATCTCCCCATATCGGTTACCATGTGGAGTTGTCAAGGCACAGGTCTTTTACACCACAATCAACATGTTCGGACTGGGAAGGTACTGATTTGTGTCTGGAGACCCTGTTTGATGATACCAGACCAGAGTCCCCTCAGTCAGTTTTATCAGACTTTGAACTTGATAAGTTATTTAGTAGCAGGGCGTTGTCTCCAGAATCCATGTCTTCAGATTTTGACTTTTCACTCCTGCAGGACTGGTTAGCAGACTTTCGAGCATCCTCCCCAGAATCTGTGGCATCACTTGAGCAGAGTTCTTTGTCTCCTCACATGACATTTGGCCAGATTAAGAGTCAACATTGTAACTATTACTTACAGTACTCGGAAAGTAGACCAGTATCACCTCTTTCAACACCATCAGATGTTGAGTATTGTGAATTTTGTTTCCAGGAAAAGTTTGATGACAACAGAGCAGATTCACCAGATTCACTTACTTTACGGGTTGATGCTGAACACAGAAGCGTAACTTTAAATTCTTCCCCACGACTGTCTGCTGCAAGACCTCTTACATATGCTGATGTTGTGCGGGGCATGACACATGAAAGACCAACAGAGTCTTTGTTGGTCTCCAAACCATCTGGGTTCATATCTATTTGGCCTCCATCAGTGTCCTCAGACGAGGAGTGCACTCATTCCTCCATAGAAGACTGGGTGGCCACTATAAGACCTCAGTCTCCTGAGTCAGTGGCATCTCAAAGTGAAAGTAGGCCCCTCTCTCCTGACTCACCTGTTCCTCAGTTCACATCTCCCCACATCATTTACGATGTGGAATTGTCAAGACACAGGTCATTTACACCACAATCAGTATTTTCAGACTGGGAAGGTATGGATATGTGCCTGGACACCCTGTTTGACGATACCAGACCAGAGTCCCCTCAGTCAGTTTTATCAGACTTTGAACTTGATAAGTTATTTAGCCACAGGGCATTGTCCCCAGAGTCAGTGTCTTCCGATTTTGACTTTTCGCTCCTGCAGGAGTGGTTGGCAGACTTTAGAGCATCTTCCCCAGAATCCACAGCATCTCAAAGTCAACATAGACCCCTCTCTCCTGACTCACCTGTTCCTCAGTTCAGATCTCCCCATATCGGTTACCATGTGGAGTTGTCAAGGCACAGGTCTTTTACACCACAATCAACATGTTCGGACTGGGAAGGTACTGATTTGTGTCTGGAGACCCTGTTTGATGATACCAGACCAGAGTCCCCTCAGTCAGTTTTATCAGACTTTGAACTTGATAAGTTATTTAGTAGCAGGGCGTTGTCTCCAGAATCCATGTCTTCAGATTTTGACTTTTCACTCCTGCAGGACTGGTTAGCAGACTTTCGAGCATCCTCCCCAGAATCTGTGGCATCACTTGAGCAGAGTTCTTTGTCTCCTCACATGACATTTGGCCAGATTAAGAGTCAACATTGTAACTATTACTTACAGTACTCGGAAAGTAGACCAGTATCACCTCTTTCAACACCATCAGATGTTGAGTATTGTGAATTTTGTTTCCAGGAAAAGTTTGATGACAACAGAGCAGATTCACCAGATTCACTTACTTTACGGGTTGATGCTGAACACAGAGGCGTAACTTTAAATTCTTCCCCACGACTGTCTGCTGCAAGACCTCTTACATATGCTGATGTTGTGCGGGGCATGACACATGAAAGACCAACAGAGTCTTTGTTGGTCTCCAAACCATCTGAGTTCATATCTATTTGGCCTCCATCAGTGTCCTCAGACGAGGAGTGCACTCATTCCTCCATAGAAGACTGGGTGGCCACTATAAGACCTCAGTCTCCTGAGTCAGTGGCATCTCAAAGTGAAAGTAGGCCCCTCTCTCCTGACTCACCTGTTCCTCAGTTCACATCTCCCCACATCATTTACGATGTGGAATTGTCAAGGCACAGGTCATTTACACCACAATCAGTATTTTCAGACTGGGAAGGTATGGATATGTGCCTGGACACCCTGTTTGACGATACCAGACCAGAGTCCCCTCAGTCAGTTTTATCAGACTTTGAACTTGATAAGTTATTTAGCCACAGGGCATTGTCCCCAGAGTCAGTGTCTTCCGATTTTGACTTTTCGCTCCTGCAGGAGTGGTTGGCAGACTTTAGAGCATCTTCCCCAGAATCCACAGCATCTCAAAGTCAACATAGACCCCTCTCTCCTGACTCACCTGTTCCTCAGTTCAGATCTCCCCATATCGGTTACCATGTGGAATTGTCAAGGCACAGGTCTTTTACACCACAATCAACATGTTCGGACTGGGAAGGTACTGATTTGTGTCTGGAGACCCTGTTTGATGATACCAGACCAGAGTCCCCTCAGTCAGTTTTATCAGACTTTGAACTTGATAAGTTATTTAGTAGCAGGGCGTTGTCTCCAGAATCCATGTCTTCAGATTTTGACTTTTCACTCCTGCAGGACTGGTTAGCAGACTTTCGAGCATCCTCCCCAGAATCTGTGGCATCACTTGAGCAGAGTTCTTTGTCTCCTCACATGACATTTGGCCAGATTAAGAGTCAACATTGTAACTATTACTTACAGTACTCGGAAAGTAGACCAGTATCACCTCTTTCAACACCATCAGATGTTGAGTATTGTGAATTTTGTTTCCAGGAAATGTTTGATGACAACAGAGCAGATTCACCAGATTCACTTACTTTACGGGTTGATGCTGAACACAGAAGCGTAACTTTAAATTCTTCCCCACGACTGTCTGCTGCAAGACCTCTTACATATGCTGATGTTGTGCGGGGCATGACACATGAAAGACCAACAGAGTCTTTGTTGGTCTCCAAACCATCTGAGTTCATGTCTATTTGGCCTCCATCAGTGTCCTCAGACGAGGAGTGCACTCATTCCTCCATAGAAGCCTGGGTGGCCACTATAAGACCTCAGTCTCCTGAGTCAGTGGCATCTCAGAGTGAAAGTAGGCCCCTCTCTCCTGACTCACCTGTTCCTCAGTTCACATCTCCCCACATCATTTACGATGTGGAATTGTCAAGACACAGGTCATTTACACCACAATCAGTATTTTCAGACTGGGAAGGTATGGATATGTGCCTGGACACCCTGTTTGACGATACCAGACCAGAGTCCCCTCAGTCAGTTTTATCAGACTTTGAACTTGATAAGTTATTTAGCCACAGGGCATTGTCCCCAGAGTCAGTGTCTTCCGATTTTGACTTTTCGCTCCTGCAGGAGTGGTTGGCAGACTTTAGAGCATCTTCCCCAGAATCCACAGCATCTCAAAGTCAACATAGGCCCCTCTCTCCTGACTCACCTGTTCCTCAGTTCAGATCTCCCCATATCGGTTACCATGTGGAATTGTCAAGGCACAGGTCTTTTACACCACAATCAACATGTTCGGACTGGGAAGGTACTGATTTGTGTCTGGAGACCCTGTTTGATGATACCAGACCAGAGTCCCCTCAGTCAGTTTTATCAGACTTTGAACTTGATAAGTTATTTAGTAGCAGGGCGTTGTCTCCAGAATCCATGTCTTCAGATTTTGACTTTTCACTCCTGCAGGACTGGTTGGCAGACTTTCGAGCATCCTCCCCAGAATCTGTGGCATCACTTGAGCAGAGTTCTTTGTCTCCTCACATGACATTTGGCCAGATTAAGAGTCAACATTGTAACTATTACTTACAGTACTCGGAAAGTAGACCAGTATCACCTCTTTCAACACCATCAGATGTTGAGTATTGTGAATTTTGTTTCCAGGAAAAGTTTGATGACAACAGAGCAGATTCACCAGATTCACTTACTTTACGGGTTGATGCTGAACACAGAAGCGTAACTTTAAATTCTTCCCCACGACTGTCTGCTGCAAGACCTCTTACATATGCTGATGTTGTGCGGGGCATGACACATGAAAGACCAACAGAGTCTTTGTTGGTCTCCAAACCATCTGAGTTCATATCTATTTGGCCTCCATCAGTGTCCTCAGACGAGGAGTGCACTCATTCCTCCATAGAAGACTGGGTGGCCACTATAAGACCTCAGTCTCCTGAGTCAGTGGCATCTCAAAGTGAAAGTAGGCCCCTCTCTCCTGACTCACCTGTTCCTCAGTTCACATCTCCCCACATCATTTACGATGTGGAATTGTCAAGGCACAGGTCATTTACACCACAATCAGTATTTTCAGACTGGGAAGGTATGGATTTTTGCCTGGAGACCCTGTTTGACGATACCAGACCAGAGTCCCCTCAGTCAGTTTTATCAGACTTTGAACTTGATAAGTTATTTAGCCACAGGGCATTGTCCCCAGAGTCAGTGTCTTCCGATTTTGACTTTTCGCTCCTGCAGGAGTGGTTGGCAGACTTTAGAGCATCTTCCCCAGAATCCACAGCATCTCAAAGTCAACATAGGCCCCTCTCTCCTGACTCACCTGTTCCTCAGTTCGGATCTCCCCATATCGGTTACCATGTGGAATTGTCAAGGCACAGGTCTTTTACACCACAATCAACATGTTCGGACTGGGAAGGTACTGATTTGTGTCTGGAGACCCTGTTTGATGATACCAGACCAGAGTCCCCTCAGTCAGTTTTATCAGACTTTGAACTTGATAAGTTATTTAGTAGCAGGGCGTTGTCTCCAGAATCCATGTCTTCAGATTTTGACTTTTCACTCCTGCAGGACTGGTTGGCAGACTTTCGAGCATCCTCCCCAGAATCTGTGGCATCACTTGAGCAGAGTTCTTTGTCTCCTCACATGACATTTGGCCAGATTAAGAGTCAACATTGTAACTATTACTTACAGTACTCGGAAAGTAGACCAGTATCACCTCTTTCAACACCATCAGATGTTGAGTATTGTGAATTTTGTTTCCAGGAAAAGTTTGATGACAACAGAGCAGATTCACCAGATTCACTTACTTTACGGGTTGATGCTGAACACAGAAGCGTAACTTTAAATTCTTCCCCACGACTGTCTGCTGCAAGACCTCTTACATATGCTGATGTTGTGCGGGGCATGACACATGAAAGACCAACAGAGTCTTTGTTGGTCTCCAAACCATCTGAGTTCATATCTATTTGGCCTCCATCAGTGTCCTCAGACGAGGAGTGCACTCATTCCTCCATAGAAGACTGGGTGGCCACTATAAGACCTCAGTCTCCTGAGTCAGTGGCATCTCAAAGTGAAAGTAGGCCCCTCTCTCCTGACTCACCTGTTCCTCAGTTCACATCTCCCCACATCATTTACGATGTGGAATTGTCAAGGCACAGGTCATTTACACCACAATCAGTATTTTCAGACTGGGAAGGTATGGATTTTTGCCTGGAGACCCTGTTTGACGATACCAGACCAGAGTCCCCTCAGTCAGTTTTATCAGACTTTGAACTTGATAAGTTATTTAGCCACAGGGCATTGTCCCCAGAGTCAGTGTCTTCCGATTTTGACTTTTCGCTCCTGCAGGAGTGGTTGGCAGACTTTAGAGCATCTTCCCCAGAATCCACAGCATCTCAAAGTCAACATAGGCCCCTCTCTCCTGACTCACCTGTTCCTCAGTTCAGATCTCCCCATATCGGTTACCATGTGGAGTTGTCAAGGCACAGGTCTTTTACACCACAATCAACATGTTCGGACTGGGAAGGTACTGATTTGTGTCTGGAGACCCTGTTTGATGATACCAGACCAGAGTCCCCTCAGTCAGTTTTATCAGACTTTGAACTTGATAAGTTATTTAGCCACAGGGCATTGTCCCCAGAGTCAGTGTCTTCCGATTTTGATGTTTCGCTCCTGCAGGAGTGGTTGGCAGACTTTAGAGCATCTTCCCCAGAATCCACAGCATCTCAAAGTCAACATAGACCCCTCTCTCCTGACTCACCTGTTCCTCAGTTCAGATCTCCCCATATCGGTTACCATGTGGAATTGTCAAGGCACAGGTCTTTTACACCACAATCAACATGTTCGGACTGGGAAGGTACTGATTTGTGTCTGGAGACCCTGTTTGATGATACCAGACCAGAGTCCCCTCAGTCAGTTTTATCAGACTTTGAACTTGATAAGTTATTTAGTAGCAGGGCGTTGTCTCCAGAATCCATGTCTTCAGATTTTGACTTTTCACTCCTGCAGGACTGGTTGGCAGACTTTCGAGCATCCTCCCCAGAATCTGTGGCATCACTTGAGCAGAGTTCTTTGTCTCCTCACATGACATTTGGCCAGATTAAGAGTCAACATTGTAACTATTACTTACAGTACTCGGAAAGTAGACCAGTATCACGTCTTTCAACACCATCAGATGTTGAGTATTGTGAATTTTGTTTCCAGGAAAAGTTTGATGACAACAGAGCAGATTCACCAGATTCACTTACTTTACGGGTTGATGCTGAACACAGAAGCGTAACTTTAAATTCTTCCCCACGACTGTCTGCTGCAAGACCTCTTACATATGCTGATGTTGTGCGGGGCATGACACATGAAAGACCAACAGAGTCTTTGTTGGTCTCCAAACCATCTGGGTTCATATCTATTTGGCCTCCATCAGTGTCCTCAGACGAGGAGTGCACTCATTCCTCCATAGAAGACTGGGTGGCCACTATAAGACCTCAGTCTCCTGAGTCAGTGGCATCTCAAAGTGAAAGTAGGCCCCTCTCTCCTGACTCACCTGTTCCTCAGTTCACATCTCCCCACATCATTTACGATGTGGAATTGTCAAGACACAGGTCATTTACACCACAATCAGTATTTTCAGACTGGGAAGGTATGGATATGTGCCTGGACACCCTGTTTGACGATACCAGACCAGAGTCCCCTCAGTCAGTTTTATCAGACTTTGAACTTGATAAGTTATTTAGCCACAGGGCATTGTCCCCAGAGTCAGTGTCTTCCGATTTTGACTTTTCGCTCCTGCAGGAGTGGTTGGCAGACTTTAGAGCATCTTCCCCAGAATCCACAGCATCTCAAAGTCAACATAGGCCCCTCTCTCCTGACTCACCTGTTCCTCAGTTCAGATCTCCCCATATCGGTTACCATGTGGAGTTGTCAAGGCACAGGTCTTTTACACCACAATCAACATGTTCGGACTGGGAAGGTACTGATTTGTGTCTGGAGACCCTGTTTGATGATACCAGACCAGAGTCCCCTCAGTCAGTTTTATCAGACTTTGAACTTGATAAGTTATTTAGTAGCAGGGCGTTGTCTCCAGAATCCATGTCTTCAGATTTTGACTTTTCACTCCTGCAGGACTGGTTAGCAGACTTTCGAGCATCCTCCCCAGAATCTGTGGCATCACTTGAGCAGAGTTCTTTGTCTCCTCACATGACATTTGGCCAGATTAAGAGTCAACATTGTAACTATTACTTACAGTACTCGGAAAGTAGACCAGTATCACCTCTTTCAACACCATCAGATGTTGAGTATTGTGAATTTTGTTTCCAGGAAAAGTTTGATGACAACAGAGCAGATTCACCAGATTCACTTACTTTACGGGTTGATGCTGAACACAGAAGCGTAACTTTAAATTCTTCCCCACGACTGTCTGCTGCAAGACCTCTTACATATGCTGATGTTGTGCGGGGCATGACACATGAAAGACCAACAGAGTCTTTGTTGGTCTCCAAACCATCTGGGTTCATATCTATTTGGCCTCCATCAGTGTCCTCAGACGAGGAGTGCACTCATTCCTCCATAGAAGACTGGGTGGCCACTATAAGACCTCAGTCTCCTGAGTCAGTGGCATCTCAAAGTGAAAGTAGGCCCCTCTCTCCTGACTCACCTGTTCCTCAGTTCACATCTCCCCACATCATTTACGATGTGGAATTGTCAAGACACAGGTCATTTACACCACAATCAGTATTTTCAGACTGGGAAGGTATGGATATGTGCCTGGACACCCTGTTTGACGATACCAGACCAGAGTCCCCTCAGTCAGTTTTATCAGACTTTGAACTTGATAAGTTATTTAGCCACAGGGCATTGTCCCCAGAGTCAGTGTCTTCCGATTTTGACTTTTCGCTCCTGCAGGAGTGGTTGGCAGACTTTAGAGCATCTTCCCCAGAATCCACAGCATCTCAAAGTCAACATAGACCCCTCTCTCCTGACTCACCTGTTCCTCAGTTCAGATCTCCCCATATCGGTTACCATGTGGAATTGTCAAGGCACAGGTCTTTTACACCACAATCAACATGTTCGGACTGGGAAGGTACTGATTTGTGTCTGGAGACCCTGTTTGATGATACCAGACCAGAGTCCCCTCAGTCAGTTTTATCAGACTTTGAACTTGATAAGTTATTTAGTAGCAGGGCGTTGTCTCCAGAATCCATGTCTTCAGATTTTGACGTCTCACTCCTGCAGGACTGGTTAGCAGACTTTCGAGCATCCTCCCCAGAATCTGTGGCATCACTTGAGCAGAGTTCTTTGTCTCCTCACATGACATTTGGCCAGATTAAGAGTCAACATTGTAACTATTACTTACAGTACTCGGAAAGTAGACCAGTATCACCTCTTTCAACACCATCAGATGTTGAGTATTGTGAATTTTGTTTCCAGGAAAAGTTTTATGACAACAGAGCAGATTCACCAGATTCACTTACTTTACGGGTTGATGCTGAACACAGAAGCGTAACTTTAAATTCTTCCCCACGACTGTCTGCTGCAAGACCTCTTACATATGCTGATGTTGTGCGGGGCATGACACATGAAAGACCAACAGAGTCTTTGTTGGTCTCCAAACCATCTGAGTTCATATCTATTTGGCCTCCATCAGTGTCCTCAGACGAGGAGTGCACTCATTCCTCCATAGAAGCCTGGGTGGCCACTATAAGACCTCAGTCTCCTGAGTCAGTGGCATCTCAGAGTGAAAGTAGGCCCCTCTCTCCTGACTCACCTGTTCCTCAGTTCACATCTCCCCACATCATTTACGATGTGGAATTGTCAAGACACAGGTCATTTACACCACAATCAGTATTTTCAGACTGGGAAGGTATGGATATGTGCCTGGACACCCTGTTTGACGATACCAGACCAGAGTCCCCTCAGTCAGTTTTATCAGACTTTGAACTTGATAAGTTATTTAGCCACAGGGCATTGTCCCCAGAGTCAGTGTCTTCCGATTTTGACTTTTCGCTCCTGCAGGAGTGGTTGGCAGACTTTAGAGCATCCTCCCCAGAATCTGTGGCATCACTTGAGCAGAGTTCTTTGTCTCCTCACATGACATTTGGCCAGATTAAGAGTCAACATTGTAACTATTACTTACAGTACTCGGAAAGTAGACCAGTATCACCTCTTTCAACACCATCAGATGTTGAGTATTGTGAATTTTGTTTCCAGGAAAAGTTTGATGACAACAGAGCAGATTCACCAGATTCACTTACTTTACGGGTTGATGCTGAACACAGAAGCGTAACTTTAAATTCTTCCCCACGACTGTCTGCTGCAAGACCTCTTACATATGCTGATGTTGTGCGGGGCATGACACATGAAAGACCAACAGAGTCTTTGTTGGTCTCCAAACCATCTGAGTTCATATCTATTTGGCCTCCATCAGTGTCCTCAGACGAGGAGTGCACTCATTCCTCCATAGAAGACTGGGTGGCCACTATAAGACCTCAGTCTCCTGAGTCAGTGGCATCTCAAAGTGAAAGTAGGCCCCTCTCTCCTGACTCACCTGTTCCTCAGTTCACATCTCCCCACATCATTTACGATGTGGAATTGTCAAGGCACAGGTCATTTACACCACAATCAGTATTTTCAGACTGGGAAGGTATGGATTTTTGCCTGGAGACCCTGTTTGACGATACCAGACCAGAGTCCCCTCAGTCAGTTTTATCAGACTTTGAACTTGATAAGTTATTTAGCCACAGGGCATTGTCCCCAGAGTCAGTGTCTTCCGATTTTGACTTTTCGCTCCTGCAGGAGTGGTTGGCAGACTTTAGAGCATCTTCCCCAGAATCCACAGCATCTCAAAGTCAACATAGGCCCCTCTCTCCTGACTCACCTGTTCCTCAGTTCGGATCTCCCCATATCGGTTACCATGTGGAATTGTCAAGGCACAGGTCTTTTACACCACAATCAACATGTTCGGACTGGGAAGGTACTGATTTGTGTCTGGAGACCCTGTTTGATGATACCAGACCAGAGTCCCCTCAGTCAGTTTTATCAGACTTTGAACTTGATAAGTTATTTAGTAGCAGGGCGTTGTCTCCAGAATCCATGTCTTCAGATTTTGACTTTTCACTCCTGCAGGACTGGTTGGCAGACTTTCGAGCATCCTCCCCAGAATCTGTGGCATCACTTGAGCAGAGTTCTTTGTCTCCTCACATGACATTTGGCCAGATTAAGAGTCAACATTGTAACTATTACTTACAGTACTCGGAAAGTAGACCAGTATCACCTCTTTCAACACCATCAGATGTTGAGTATTGTGAATTTTGTTTCCAGGAAAAGTTTGATGACAACAGAGCAGATTCACCAGATTCACTTACTTTACGGGTTGATGCTGAACACAGAAGCGTAACTTTAAATTCTTCCCCACGACTGTCTGCTGCAAGACCTCTTACATATGCTGATGTTGTGCGGGGCATGACACATGAAAGACCAACAGAGTCTTTGTTGGTCTCCAAACCATCTGAGTTCATATCTATTTGGCCTCCATCAGTGTCCTCAGACGAGGAGTGCACTCATTCCTCCATAGAAGACTGGGTGGCCACTATAAGACCTCAGTCTCCTGAGTCAGTGGCATCTCAAAGTGAAAGTAGGCCCCTCTCTCCTGACTCACCTGTTCCTCAGTTCACATCTCCCCACATCATTTACGATGTGGAATTGTCAAGGCACAGGTCATTTACACCACAATCAGTATTTTCAGACTGGGAAGGTATGGATTTTTGCCTGGAGACCCTGTTTGACGATACCAGACCAGAGTCCCCTCAGTCAGTTTTATCAGACTTTGAACTTGATAAGTTATTTAGCCACAGGGCATTGTCCCCAGAGTCAGTGTCTTCCGATTTTGACTTTTCGCTCCTGCAGGAGTGGTTGGCAGACTTTAGAGCATCTTCCCCAGAATCCACAGCATCTCAAAGTCAACATAGGCCCCTCTCTCCTGACTCACCTGTTCCTCAGTTCGGATCTCCCCATATCGGTTACCATGTGGAATTGTCAAGGCACAGGTCTTTTACACCACAATCAACATGTTCGGACTGGGAAGGTACTGATTTGTGTCTGGAGACCCTGTTTGATGATACCAGACCAGAGTCCCCTCAGTCAGTTTTATCAGACTTTGAACTTGATAAGTTATTTAGTAGCAGGGCGTTGTCTCCAGAATCCATGTCTTCAGATTTTGACTTTTCACTCCTGCAGGACTGGTTGGCAGACTTTCGAGCATCCTCCCCAGAATCTGTGGCATCACTTGAGCAGAGTTCTTTGTCTCCTCACATGACATTTGGCCAGATTAAGAGTCAACATTGTAACTATTACTTACAGTACTCGGAAAGTAGACCAGTATCACCTCTTTCAACACCATCAGATGTTGAGTATTGTGAATTTTGTTTCCAGGAAAAGTTTGATGACAACAGAGCAGATTCACCAGATTCACTTACTTTACGGGTTGATGCTGAACACAGAAGCGTAACTTTAAATTCTTCCCCACGACTGTCTGCTGCAAGACCTCTTACATATGCTGATGTTGTGCGGGGCATGACACATGAAAGACCAACAGAGTCTTTGTTGGTCTCCAAACCATCTGAGTTCATATCTATTTGGCCTCCATCAGTGTCCTCAGACGAGGAGTGCACTCATTCCTCCATAGAAGACTGGGTGGCCACTATAAGACCTCAGTCTCCTGAGTCAGTGGCATCTCAAAGTGAAAGTAGGCCCCTCTCTCCTGACTCACCTGTTCCTCAGTTCACATCTCCCCACATCATTTACGATGTGGAATTGTCAAGGCACAGGTCATTTACACCACAATCAGTATTTTCAGACTGGGAAGGTATGGATTTTTGCCTGGAGACCCTGTTTGACGATACCAGACCAGAGTCCCCTCAGTCAGTTTTATCAGACTTTGAACTTGATAAGTTATTTAGCCACAGGGCATTGTCCCCAGAGTCAGTGTCTTCCGATTTTGACTTTTCGCTCCTGCAGGAGTGGTTGGCAGACTTTAGAGCATCTTCCCCAGAATCCACAGCATCTCAAAGTCAACATAGGCCCCTCTCTCCTGACTCACCTGTTCCTCAGTTCAGATCTCCCCATATCGGTTACCATGTGGAGTTGTCAAGGCACAGGTCTTTTACACCACAATCAACATGTTCGGACTGGGAAGGTACTGATTTGTGTCTGGAGACCCTGTTTGATGATACCAGACCAGAGTCCCCTCAGTCAGTTTTATCAGACTTTGAACTTGATAAGTTATTTAGCCACAGGGCATTGTCCCCAGAGTCAGTGTCTTCCGATTTTGACTTTTCACTCCTGCAGGACTGGTTGGCAGACTTTCGAGCATCCTCCCCAGAATCTGTGGCATCACTTGAGCAGAGTTCTTTGTCTCCTCACATGACATTTGGCCAGATTAAGAGTCAACATTGTAACTATTACTTACAGTACTCGGAAAGTAGACCAGTATCACGTCTTTCAACACCATCAGATGTTGAGTATTGTGAATTTTGTTTCCAGGAAAAGTTTGATGACAACAGAGCAGATTCACCAGATTCACTTACTTTACGGGTTGATGCTGAACACAGAAGCGTAACTTTAAATTCTTCCCCACGACTGTCTGCTGCAAGACCTCTTACATATGCTGATGTTGTGCGGGGCATGACACATGAAAGACCAACAGAGTCTTTGTTGGTCTCCAAACCATCTGGGTTCATATCTATTTGGCCTCCATCAGTGTCCTCAGACGAGGAGTGCACTCATTCCTCCATAGAAGACTGGGTGGCCACTATAAGACCTCAGTCTCCTGAGTCAGTGGCATCTCAAAGTGAAAGTAGGCCCCTCTCTCCTGACTCACCTGTTCCTCAGTTCACATCTCCCCACATCATTTACGATGTGGAATTGTCAAGACACAGGTCATTTACACCACAATCAGTATTTTCAGACTGGGAAGGTATGGATATGTGCCTGGACACCCTGTTTGACGATACCAGACCAGAGTCCCCTCAGTCAGTTTTATCAGACTTTGAACTTGATAAGTTATTTAGCCACAGGGCATTGTCCCCAGAGTCAGTGTCTTCCGATTTTGACTTTTCGCTCCTGCAGGAGTGGTTGGCAGACTTTAGAGCATCTTCCCCAGAATCCACAGCATCTCAAAGTCAACATAGGCCCCTCTCTCCTGACTCACCTGTTCCTCAGTTCAGATCTCCCCATATCGGTTACCATGTGGAGTTGTCAAGGCACAGGTCTTTTACACCACAATCAACATGTTCGGACTGGGAAGGTACTGATTTGTGTCTGGAGACCCTGTTTGATGATACCAGACCAGAGTCCCCTCAGTCAGTTTTATCAGACTTTGAACTTGATAAGTTATTTAGTAGCAGGGCGTTGTCTCCAGAATCCATGTCTTCAGATTTTGACTTTTCACTCCTGCAGGACTGGTTAGCAGACTTTCGAGCATCCTCCCCAGAATCTGTGGCATCACTTGAGCAGAGTTCTTTGTCTCCTCACATGACATTTGGCCAGATTAAGAGTCAACATTGTAACTATTACTTACAGTACTCGGAAAGTAGACCAGTATCACCTCTTTCAACACCATCAGATGTTGAGTATTGTGAATTTTGTTTCCAGGAAAAGTTTGATGACAACAGAGCAGATTCACCAGATTCACTTACTTTACGGGTTGATGCTGAACACAGAAGCGTAACTTTAAATTCTTCCCCACGACTGTCTGCTGCAAGACCTCTTACATATGCTGATGTTGTGCGGGGCATGACACATGAAAGACCAACAGAGTCTTTGTTGGTCTCCAAACCATCTGAGTTCATATCTATTTGGCCTCCATCAGTGTCCTCAGACGAGGAGTGCACTCATTCCTCCATAGAAGACTGGGTGGCCACTATAAGACCTCAGTCTCCTGAGTCAGTGGCATCTCAAAGTGAAAGTAGGCCCCTCTCTCCTGACTCACCTGTTCCTCAGTTCACATCTCCCCACATCATTTACGATGTGGAATTGTCAAGGCACAGGTCATTTACACCACAATCAGTATTTTCAGACTGGGAAGGTATGGATATGTGCCTGGAGACCCTGTTTGACGATACCAGACCAGAGTCCCCTCAGTCAGTTTTATCAGACTTTGAACTTGATAAGTTATTTAGCCACAGGGCATTGTCCCCAGAGTCAGTGTCTTCCGATTTTGACTTTTCGCTCCTGCAGGAGTGGTTGGCAGACTTTAGAGCATCTTCCCCAGAATCCACAGCATCTCAAAGTCAACATAGACCCCTCTCTCCTGACTCACCTGTTCCTCAGTTCAGATCTCCCCATATCGGTTACCATGTGGAATTGTCAAGGCACAGGTCTTTTACACCACAATCAACATGTTCGGACTGGGAAGGTACTGATTTGTGTCTGGAGACCCTGTTTGATGATACCAGACCAGAGTCCCCTCAGTCAGTTTTATCAGACTTTGAACTTGATAAGTTATTTAGTAGCAGGGCGTTGTCTCCAGAATCCATGTCTTCAGATTTTGACTTTTCACTCCTGCAGGACTGGTTGGCAGACTTTCGAGCATCCTCCCCAGAATCTGTGGCATCACTTGAGCAGAGTTCTTTGTCTCCTCACATGACATTTGGCCAGATTAAGAGTCAACATTGTAACTATTACTTACAGTACTCGGAAAGTAGACCAGTATCACCTCTTTCAACACCATCAGATGTTGAGTATTGTGAATTTTGTTTCCAGGAAAAGTTTGATGACAACAGAGCAGATTCACCAGATTCACTTACTTTACGGGTTGATGCTGAACACAGAAGCGTAACTTTAAATTCTTCCCCACGACTGTCTGCTGCAAGACCTCTTACATATGCTGATGTTGTGCGGGGCATGACACATGAAAGACCAACAGAGTCTTTGTTGGTCTCCAAACCATCTGAGTTCATATCTATTTGGCCTCCATCAGTGTCCTCAGACGAGGAGTGCACTCATTCCTCCATAGAAGACTGGGTGGCCACTATAAGACCTCAGTCTCCTGAGTCAGTGGCATCTCAAAGTGAAAGTAGGCCCCTCTCTCCTGACTCACCTGTTCCTCAGTTCACATCTCCCCACATCATTTACGATGTGGAATTGTCAAGGCACAGGTCATTTACACCACAATCAGTATTTTCAGACTGGGAAGGTATGGATATGTGCCTGGAGACCCTGTTTGACGATACCAGACCAGAGTCCCCTCAGTCAGTTTTATCAGACTTTGAACTTGATAAGTTATTTAGCCACAGGGCATTGTCCCCAGAGTCAGTGTCTTCCGATTTTGACTTTTCGCTCCTGCAGGAGTGGTTGGCAGACTTTAGAGCATCTTCCCCAGAATCCACAGCATCTCAAAGTCAACATAGACCCCTCTCTCCTGACTCACCTGTTCCTCAGTTCAGATCTCCCCATATCGGTTACCATGTGGAATTGTCAAGGCACAGGTCTTTTACACCACAATCAACATGTTCGGACTGGGAAGGTACTGATTTGTGTCTGGAGACCCTGTTTGATGATACCAGACCAGAGTCCCCTCAGTCAGTTTTATCAGACTTTGAACTTGATAAGTTATTTAGTAGCAGGGCGTTGTCTCCAGAATCCATGTCTTCAGATTTTGACTTTTCACTCCTGCAGGACTGGTTGGCAGACTTTCGAGCATCCTCCCCAGAATCTGTGGCATCACTTGAGCAGAGTTCTTTGTCTCCTCACATGACATTTGGCCAGATTAAGAGTCAACATTGTAACTATTACTTACAGTACTCGGAAAGTAGACCAGTATCACCTCTTTCAACACCATCAGATGTTGAGTATTGTGAATTTTGTTTCCAGGAAAAGTTTGATGACAACAGAGCAGATTCACCAGATTCACTTACTTTACGGGTTGATGCTGAACACAGAAGCGTAACTTTAAATTCTTCCCCACGACTGTCTGCTGCAAGACCTCTTACATATGCTGATGTTGTGCGGGGCATGACACATGAAAGCCCAACAGCGTCTTTGTTGGTCTCCAAACCATCTGAGTTCATATCTATTTGGCCTCCATCAGTGTCCTCAGACGAGGAGTGCACTCATTCCTCCATAGAAGACTGGGTGGCCACTATAAGACCTCAGTCTCCTGAGTCAGTGGCATCTCAGAGTGAAAGTAGGCCCCTCTCTCCTGACTCACCTGTTCCTCAGTTCACATCTCCCCACATCATTTACGGTGTGGAATTGTCAAGACACAGGTCATTTACACCACAATCAGTATTTTCAGACTGGGAAGGTATGGATATGTGCCTGGACACCCTGTTTGACGATACCAGACCAGAGTCCCCTCAGTCAGTTTTATCAGACTTTGAACTTGATAAGTTATTTAGCCACAGGGCATTGTCCCCAGAGTCAGTGTCTTCCGATTTTGACTTTTCGCTCCTGCAGGAGTGGTTGGCAGACTTTAGAGCATCTTCCCCAGAATCCACAGCATCTCAAAGTCAACATAGGCCCCTCTCTCCTGACTCACCTGTTCCTCCTGCAGATGCTGTGCAAGGTATTAGACTTGAAAAACAAGAAAAACATTTTTTCGAAGAAAATATTTCCTCCCACATCTTCTTCTCCGATATCAAACCATTATCTTCTGACAATTTTGCTTCAGTACATGAGTCACAGGTCAAACTCGCCCCTACTGAATCTTTATCATCAGATTCCACTCTTTATTCTAAGGAATACAGCCTAAGACACAAGCCTTTTGTTAACAATTTAATGTCACATATGTGTGATCCAGTCTACAAGGGAAAATGTTCTTGTCGTCAAAAAATATGCAGGGAATCTGTGAATCTTGAAAAACAATCTTGCATTACACCACATAAACATGAGACAATTGCCACAAGGTTTGCAGAGCAACATTTTTCAAAGTTGTCTTGCAGTTTACACAGACCATTAGATGGCAAAATGGCAACCGATGAGTTTCTGTCTTCAAGTACTGTGATCACTGACTCTGTTTCACCAACATGTGAAAGTGATTCAGGCATTTCACGGTCTGAAACAGTTGAAACAGGATCCACAGGTCCTCGACAGCATGCAGTTGAAAGTGAATTTAATGTGCGTGCTTCACTTTCAGAGTGTAGCCTACCATCATGTGAAATATTACATTCAGATGATGGAAATCTTTTATTTTCAACCTGCTTATTCATTGACCAAAGGCCACCATCTCCTGAATCTTTTGCCTCATTTGACGAGTTCACTGTCCTGTCTCATGACTCACCAATTCCTCAGTTTGACTGTCAACCTTCCTATTCCATGCAATTTTCAGAAAACAGATCTGTTGCCCCAGACTCCATAATGCTTGAGAGAGATTGTACTGATTCATATTTTCATACTTTGTTAGATGAGATCCGACCAGATTCTCCAGAGTCCATCATTTTTGACAGTGATTTTCATGATTCCTTCAGTAATATACCATCAGATGATGAGTACACTCAGTCATTCCTTGACCACTGGCTGTCAGAGTTAAGACCATCTACCCCTCCAATTCTTGAATCAATGAGAGATTTAGATGAAGCTTTAAACCAGCTGCCATGTGAACAAAGTCTCCCCGATATGACTGTTACCTTAGACAATAAACTTTCATATCCACCAGTCTCTGGGAGGTTAATGGCACACCTACATGATCCAGTCTATGAAGGAAAATGTTTCTGTGATAAAGTTAATGTCTTTGAAGATGCAGTTGATAAATTGTCTGAGAAGGCACGTGATCGAAACAAAGTTGAAGATTTAGCAGTCAGCATGGGAGAGACACATAGCCCAGCCAAATCTTGCCATTTTGAAAGCACCATGCCAGACTCCAAACCATTACAGGATTTCTCGGTATCCCACTCAACAGTTCTTACTGTCACAGTAACAGATTCACATCATGAAATGCTGATGTCACCAACAGTTGAGACAGGACCTATAGCTTCCTCCTCAAACACACACGACAAGCCTTTTTTTGTCAAGTCTCCTCCCTGGACAGCAAAGAACTTAGACTAGAATATGTCAGATCACACAGGATTAACCAGATTTGTAATGAGTTGAGTCACATGCCATCTGTTGAACAAAATTTTGAATGTCATCATGCTGTCCGGCTGGAGGAGGCTTTCCACAAACAAATTACAACGAAGAGAGAATCAGTGAAACGAGGATCACTTGTGCACAACCATAAATGGACAGACCTTTTATCACTCTTTAAGAGGACACAAGCCCAAGATTTGTTTTCCAAGATCATGAAAAGAAAATCCATGAGCCAGGACAAGAGCAAAAGTCCCTTGGTGTCGGTAAGAGACCGCAAGCTCTTGCTTAGCAGTGAATGCAGTGTTGCTTTCAAAAGTAATAAATATGGCAGTGCATACAGTGTGACTGAAGAGCTCTTGCCTCAACATTTTACTAATAATGCCCTGAGGCTTCACTGTCTTGCTGTGGTATGTTTGCATCAGAGCAGAAGAAATGATCTTTCAGTGAAGCACAACTAATGGAAATTAGCGATTCTGTCTTTGTGACATGAGCTTCTTGTCCCAGTATGGAGTGTTTCCATCAGAGTCATAGATAAAGAGCTAATCAATGGACTGTGTGATTCCTTTAAACTGCCTGACCTGACTGATTCAAGCCAAAGGACATTCAAGTGCCTTGATTATATCTTACACGTTCTTTATTTTTTTTTTTTCTAAGATTACAGTCTACTGTAGTTGCAATAAGCTGCACAGCACCATATAGATCTTTGCTTAACAGCCATAAAAATCTAAACCAACTTATGTGTTTGCCGCAGCTACAATCATGTACTGTCTGTTATACACAGATCCCAAAACAATACTTTTTATAATATTGCAATATGCTTTTTTTCCCAAAATGTTAAATTATGTTAATGAAGCGGTCTGTTGGCTGTAGTCATTACTGTATTAACGGAATTATTTACGTTTTTGGAGATGGGGCAGACCAGCCGTACAACAGACAGTAGTAGCGTTGGACTGTGACAGATACTTTAAAATGGTGGGTTTAGCATTGTCATGGGAAGTGCAGTGCTTCCTACCCTGATATTATGACTCGAATGAGTGTAAAATGACGCATGTTCACCTTCATGTAACACCAAATCCTGATTTTGACTCAAGTTCACTTGTACCCTGCTTTTATTATTGTAAAATGATACTGTGCTGTCAGTGATGTTCTCAATGTAATATTTCCAAACATGCTGTTATCAGGACAATTTTTATAATATCTTACCCAGCCATTACATGTATGTAATGTGTTTTAAAGTTTATATGGTGTGCAAGATAACTTATTACCATATATGAAATACTGAAAGAGTTACCTAAATGCAAGTGGGCTACAAGTGAATTTCCTCATTTGAGACACTGCTCCCATGTATAAAAACCTGAGCCAACCTGAGACAAATGCATGCTTCATTCATCACTAGAAAAAAAAGCACAAATCATGCTTATTTATAATTTTTTCCCACTCCATTGTATCATTTCTTGCAGGTATCAACAGCATCTTCCAGGACAAATCTTTCAGAATCTTCAAAACAAAACAAAAATAATTTAGAGGAGAGTCAGGTCTTTCCTACTGAGACACCCTCTGTGACACTTTCACCCTCACTTTCTACTGAAAAACTAGAAGTAAAACTTCCAGGTACCTTTGACCTAAGTAAAATTCTATCTGAAATCACATTGACCAATAAAAGTAGCTCACCACAGGGAGAAGATGAAAAGCTGTCATTCACCAAACAAGGCGAAATTTCTGGCTTAGCTAAACCAAGCTCAGTGACCCCAGACTCACTCTGTCAAACAGCACAAGAAAGTCCAGATGACCAAGTCATTATATCTTCAGAGTCCACTCCAACACCACCAGAGTCTGGGTCCCCTCAGCTTGACCAGCTGCTGTCAGATCTGGAGGAGATGAAACTTAAATTTAGACCAGAGACACTTGACTTACCTTTGTCAGAATTCAGTAATGAAAGCCCTGAAGCTGATCAGATTTACGAGTTTGAAGACCTTTCACCTGAACCTCGATTCCATACAGAAGACAGTGATAATGAAATGGTCAACATGTCATCTGCTATACAGCTTGCAGAAGATATTAACCACACAAATGTAGCAGTCATAGAGACTGCACATTTCCAAACATCCAATGAAGATGAACCTGAAGTAGTCTCAGTTACTCCTGGTCTAACAAAATCGTCTGAGACAAGAGTACTATCAAGCCTTGATAGTTGTAAAGATACTCCTGTATCCCCTGCTGAGTCTCCTTCAAGTCCAGAATCTCCCCAAAGATCCTGTGAAGTGATGGAATCACTAGACTCAAGTTTTCCTGTTGACATATTCCAGTCCAGCACATATGATGTAAATGCTACAGAGTCATCTTCTTCAGTGTCTTTCCCCAAAAAGAGTTCGTCTGACATACTTGAGGAACATCTAGCAAATCTTTGTGAGGAAGATTCAACAACTGATATTCTTCAAACTCAAGAAGAACTTGAGTCAGCTACATCATCTAAGGACTCGGTGGGTGTGACAGAAGAAATATCAACACAGAGTATCGATGATCAACTTGCACATTTATGGGAGGCAACTTTTGCTGAAGCCAATCAGACTGAAGATGTCTCTTCTCAGTCAATTTCTGATTTGACCCCAGAGACTGTTACATCTGCAAGACATTTTAGCTTTGAGGAACTGATGCCATACCCATCCCCAGGGAACTTGGAGACATCCTCAGATGAGGATAGGCCAAGGACCATTGGACAACTTTCAGAAGAATCTCTGTCTCCAGTGGACTGTTTAGCCTCTCAGCCCTGTCCAGTTAAACCCAAAGCAGAGACGACTTCATCAACCTCAGATGAGGAGTACAGCATCCCACCTGGGTATGAAGAGATCACTTCTACCACAACCGTTGTGCATAGTGGTGCAGACAGCCCAACCTTTGAATACTCAGACCCAGAGCCTTTCTTTGACTGCATACAGGCTGCATCAGATTTCTCAGAGGCTGAGCCTGATGAACCTGAGGCAAGTACCAGGTCAAATGGAGATCAGCTCCAGGATCGTCGCAGCCATCCTAGAATGCTGGAAAAGGGGAATCAAAGAGTCCTGTTGTCCTCTGGAAGTGAAGATTATGAGGATGCTCCTTTTGTCCATGAGCCTCTGTATAATGTAGAGGAAGAGAGTGAAGAATTATTACACTACTCAGAAGCATCAGATGAAGAATTCACCTTGTGTGAGGCTTCACAACCGCATCCTGTCTGTGAAAGTGGGGCATACGATGATACTGTTAAATCTCTGGCAAGGGTAAGATGAGATGTGGTGAACCACCCCAACCTGCAAGCTTTTTTCCCCGGAGCTGAGCTTAACCAAATATTATATTTGCTTCAGAGAGGAATGACTGCTAACCCTTTGGCCACATGGATGGGATCTAAAAACTCCTCATAACCCTTATTTTATTTTGATTTTAGATTTAACCAGTCCTAACTCAGCATGTCACTGTGCTGCCTGTAATCGGCTGTATCACTCACATTAATAACATGATGTTTTTTCATCAGCAATGAGCACATTCATTCTTTTTGTAATTATTAAATGAAAGCATGGTATGATTTGCAAACATTTTTCCAAGTTACAGACTGCCATGTTGTACTTTCCAGTGTAAGATATGAACATGTAAAATACTCAAAATCGATGGAAAGTGCACCATATCACTCTGCTTATTGCTTGCTTTGCTGCAAACATAGCATTCATATATTGTCATCTATTAAGTCTTAATGGATTTGTGCTGCTTGGTCAGGAGATCACCGCAGAGCTCGGATCAATGTCAGAAAGTTCAGATGATGAATTTTTGACCACCAGAATAGTGCGAAGGAGAGTTGTCATTCAGGTATCTGATTTATTATGATTTATGGTGTTTTAAATGAGCATGGAGGGTGTGACGAACAGTGCAACTTTAACCAGGCAAGGTCTTCACTGTCACGTTATAATGTTTACTAATGTCTAACAGTGTTTAGTGTTGTCAAAATGGGTGAAAACTGGGTGTTTGAAGATTAATTTAGGGTTTATAAGAAACCTACTATTTGATTTGCATATATGGCTGAACCTCATGCCGATGTTTTATGCTGCTGTGAGCACTTCTTTGTTGTTGTTTTTGACAAATGCAAGTTTGTTTCCTGTTTCCCAAAGTCCCTGTTCTCTCTCACCAAATAACTTCCTAAAATGTATGTTTTGTGTCCTATTTTTTCACTAACTAACAAATTAAACACATAAACATTACATTGACCCAAGTTAGCATCGCTGATTATTGTTTGTCGTGTTTCCCTTATAGGCTGATGACATGCCTGACCTCCCCACTCAGTCAGTGACGGAAGAAAAGTATAAGGATGAAAATGGACACATTGTTGTCAAAAAGGTAAAGCAAAAATCGATATAAGCTCTCATGCACGCGACACTACGAAAGGCTCTCTGCTGCTCCATTTCATTCAGAGACAGACGATATTGGTTTCTGAAATGTGATCAGTTACCTTTTTCTTTTCACAAGTACTTCACCACCTAACGGTCTTTAAACGCATGATCCTGCTCAGGTTACGCGTAAAATTATTCGCAAGTGTGTTTCGGCGGATGGTGTGGAGCGTGAAGAGGTGTCGTCAGAAGGAGCTCCCCAGGGGTCCATCAGTATGGCAGAGGGAGATGGATACTCTAAGGTGGTGAAAAGGACTGTACTGAAGAGTGCGGGAGACCACACAGAGGTGTGTGTACTGTGTTTTATGTGTGTTCACTATCATAATCATACACATCTTGTTTGACCAGAAAATACTAGTAATGGCAACATTTATATTGGTAATAGTATATAAAAGACAATTAAGCCTCAGACGCACCAACCCGTCATTAGAGAACTAGCGGCAAGGAAGGCCGCCTGTTTAGTCGTTTCACGTCGCCTTTGTTTTGCATGGATGTCTGCGTGAGATGAAATAACTCAGGCCACGGTGATGTGTATTTGTGATTCAAAAAAGCGAAACCGGAAGACCCAAAACGGCGGATATACAAGCTGTTGTTATGATACGTACATGAAACAAAGCAGTGTTTGCCAACCATTTTCACACCGCTTTCTCTCACCACTTCATTTTCCAATTTCAGATGGCCTCGTCGTTGTGAAAGTATCCGTTTATTGGAATGATCAGATGAGATGATATGAGCCTACTGTGTTTTTCCTCTTGACTTTACTCGTTGGTTTGCTTTCCTCACGTTCGTTTCTCTTCTCGTGCACTGGTTTTGTTTAAGCTAAACCACCAATCAGAGCCACTTCTCTCACCGCCGAGCTCTGCTGTTGATTCAACATGCTGAATCGGCTAAAAAAACTCAGATGCAGGCCGACTAGAGCCGACGGTGTGGGACACACCTCAAAACTAGGCCGACGGACACTTGCCGACGGCTCCAAACTGTCCGACGGCTGGTAGTCAGCTTGGTGTGTCGGGGCTTTTAAATAATGAACTAATAACTTTTTCTTCTGACTTAGGTAACATTTGCTGAATGTGAGGGTCTCTCAGCATCAAGTCAGAAGACGACTGAAGGTTGTAAGGTCAGTCACGTAGAAAGAACAACAGTGGTGGAGGGTGAAAGGACAATGACACACCAGGGCGATCCGTCTTTGGCCTCTGACCTCCCCTCGGCCCAAGACGACTTCAAACAGGTTTGTCGATAACCTCGTCAACGTCATTGTGTGTGCATATGCATAGGTACCAAGTCTTGCTTTTTGTTTTCATAATTAAATCTTTCCAAATTAAGTGCATTCTGTTTTCTCCATTTCATGCCAGGCACTAGGTTATATAAGTGGTTTTAGCAGCACAGAGCTCCCACATGTGGTAGAGAGACAGACTGTCAAAGACGATGGAACTGTGGTCAGGAGGTGTGTGAGCGCTGGAGTGCTCCTGTGTGATTGTATGTGTGTGTGACTACTTGTATTAATTCATTAATGAGTGTGAACTGCTGTGGCTTCATCAGTTTTACTGATCAGTGTTGACTAATGTTTGCTAATGTTGCTGTCATTAACCCCTTTTGTCAAGTAGCATACTGTAAAATATTGTCATTCTTTATGAATCAAAGAGAGGTAAAATACAATGAACCAGCTGAGATATGTTATTTCTATCATTATAATGTGTTTACTGTTACATATTTTGACATCTTAAGCCTCTCAGAGAGGACAAGCCATAGCAGGCATGCTGTATGTGTCAGATAGCCTTAAACCTGCAGTAGGCAGAATGTTCTTGGCATCAGTGGGCAAAAACTCTTAATAAACTTTCAGCTTATTATAATTCAAGACTTCTGCACCTCCCTATGGCTCTGTTTTCAGGCTTTAAAAAAATCTAGCCTTTGACTAAAGACTTTGGCCAATCACGCATCATTTCAGAGACAGAGTGTTACTATTGGCTGTTTATTCAATGGAAACAGCCACTCACAAACTCCGATCAAATGGTCAAACCAGACAGCGCTGATCAAATATGAATAAATATTCTGTTACCATATTGCATATTTCTCTCCTCAAATATTTCCAGAAACATCTTGTAGTTAATGTTTAGCTGTAAAATGAGAAAGTCTGCACCTGCCGATGTACGGTGCTTGGTATTTCCTCAACTGATCCCATCATGGCTGCCGGGTCACCAGCTCAGCTCTGATTGGTTGTTTTCCTCCGGTCTGTGAAATCTTGCAGATGCCGTTAGGAGCACCGAAGGACACACAAGAACATGTTTGTTTGTTTGTTTTTTCAGATTACCTGTCTTACGCACCACTCTCAGGATATAGTTACCATTTTATAAAAATAACTTCTTTAAAATAATATTTGCAGCTTTAAGTCTTCAACACAATGAAGGAGCTAAACAGTAGACAAAGCAACACAACGATGGGCTGTTAATGATAAGATACAGGTATAAACAGGTGTACACAAATCAAAGGAAACCCCTTAACAAATAAGCAACATAAATGTAAATTCTTCCATGAAGGGCAGGGGTCCATGAAAAGTATGTAAAACATATGCTTTGGCCTTTGCAGTCTCATTTGTAAAGGTCCAGAGACATGGACAATCTTGACCATGGAGCACCAACTCCTTGAAAAGAATAACGTATGTTGGTTTTTCTTTGAAATTTTCACCCACCTTTACTTGTTAGGGGTCAGTTTATGTGTAATTCCCATGAATGTGCCGCCACACACAATCTGGATTTATCATTAGTCTGTTCAGAGGGTTTAATAACATAATCTTCTGGTTTCTGCAGATGCATATAGCATGTGATCTCAATTGAATGCTGGATTTACAAAATATGATGTCAATTTGTGGGTGTTTCGTTTCCCTCCTGTAGCATATCTTACAAGTATATCAGCACCTGTTAATATTGTTTTAATTTCTGCAGAACCTCAAGTGCATATTTTTGATGATGCTGACCTTCTTCCTCTCCTTCCCTGCTGCTTCTTTAGGGCCCACATGCATAAAGGTCGCACCCACAGACGAACAGTGGTGAAGGGAGCTGGACAGCGCAAACAGGTCCTTCTAGAGCAAGTGGACAACCCCAGAAAAGGGTCAAAACCACGTGACCTCCAGCAGCATCTCCACCAGCTCTTTCACCGCCACTATGAAGAAGAAAAGAAGGACAACGATGAGGACGAAGAGGAGGAGGAAGAGTAGAAGAATGTGTAACACTCTCCCCCACTTCCTGGCTCTGCCCATGTTAATGCCCCCCCCCCCCTTAATCCTATGCATTAGCCACATGCAATCCCAACGTGCACCACGGCACCTCAAAGCTACCACTGTCTTCCCATTTAAGTCCTGGAAGATGAACTTTTGTTCACAATTTGTTTTCTTCCCTGGCTGGTATAATGTATTCATGATTTTCTTTTCATGTTCTGACGTTGTTTTGCCTTTTTGTGACCAAAGAAAGCCTTCTTTTCTTTTCCTGATTCATTTTACTTTCCATGTCAAAATAGATATTTTTGTCTTGATGCTGTGGTAGAGCAACAACAACAACAACAAAAAAAACCAACACAAAGAAAACAGAGGAATTCAATTCACATCAACTAACTCACAAACCTCCTGAAGGTGAAGAACACTTCACCTGAAAAATCCTGGTTCTAGTCTCTGAGTAGGGGCTTGGACTGAAAGACAATATCTCTCACACTGCACTGCCTCTCACAACCAGAGTTTCTCAGATATTCCTTACTTAAAAACTGTCTCACTCAATGTTACTAGCCTCTCCGCTCTTTTGATTCAGGTGATCAAGATGTCACAGAGAAAACCAGACCGTATCGACACTGAATTTAACTGCTGCTGCTGCTGCTGTGTTTTGTGTAGGCATTGTGTAATCTGTCTTTGGGAATTCTATATTATCTATAATCTAGACATTACTGACATCAGTAGCCTAGGAATTAATAATCACTCATGTGAAGTAGAGCAGGCATGACTAATCAACATCTGTCATTATGATCCCAGCTTTGACTGCTTTGTAGTTCTACAGATTGCCCTTCTGCCTCTCTTTCCCCTCTGTAGGTCTTTCTTTCCATGTTTTGTTTAATTGTATTCACTTTTTTGTTTTCTCTTAAATTGCTGATCATGTCTGTATGAATGTTGAATGTGTGAGTGAGGTCGTACTGTATGTTGCAGCGTGAGCTAGATACTGCGTTGTCAGCTGGTTTGGAGAGGGTATTGTGAGAGTTATTATAAGCTCGTTTTAAACTTTCTTTTTTTTTTTAAAGATGTCATAGTATATTTTAGATTTTGAATTTAGTTTACTGGTAAGTATAGATAGCTTATTTCATTTTTGTTTGCCACTGGTGAATAAGATCATCACAGCTGTTTTAGAGTAAGACATTTGTGGCAAGGTGATCAGGTGTTTCTGCTTTATTTAATGTTAAACTTTATTAGTTTATCTTTCGAACAAGTGTTGGACCAGTTGTTGGCAGTTGTGTGCTGTGTGTTTGTGAGTGGCTGAGTGAAAAGAGTGTATGCCAGTTTCTGAAGAAAAGAAATGTTTATTTTACACAAACCGCATTTGCACTCCTGAGTGTCAGGAGGGAGTACCTCCATGCTTTTTGCGCACAGGACATGAGGTACAGTAAATCATTAGCCACAGAGTTTCATTTCGGCGGGCAGATGGTAAATACAAGATAATGATGCACCAGGCACACGTGCAATGAGGCAGGTTGAGAGCTTAAACGTACCATTATTCACAGCTCTGAGCATCGCTACTGTATGTATCTACAACATGTAATGTATTTATTTCACTGTCACTGTTTACTTTGTGATTTAGAAAAATGTAAAATGCAAACTAGTGGAAGTTCACTGTGACAGGTATGCTTTTAATTTAAAGACTCAGCATCCCTTTTCTGTGATGATGACAGTTATATACATATACAATGCATATATAAATATCTATAAGGGCATGTATTACTGTATCAAAATTCAAAAAGACAAAAACAAAATGGCTGCAGTGTGTCTATGGCTGATAGAGAATAAAAATCTACAAATGTATCTTGTTATATATTGTGAATTTGTACAGATCACTTGCTAACTTGAACATAAATTACAGCACCATCTTTGTGACCTGGTGGTGAGCTGGGCCTCAGAGGTAATCTCAGCAGTAGATTCTTTATCAATTGATAAAATGTGACATAAATTTCTCTATTTTTTGTTAGTCTCTTTGTTTATTTTTTCTATCTAATTTTTTTTTTAATTTCCTTTTTTATTAACTTTTATTATTATTATTTTAATTTATTTTTAGGTTTCTTTTTGCATGTATTTATTAATTATTAAATTGTATGCATTTATTTATGTATTCTTGCATGATCTTCGCTTTGTATTTCCCTCCTATTTATTTCCCCAAATTTATTTATTTATGTATTCCTTTTTTATATACATTTATTTATACAGGAGGAGACCAATGGTGGGACCGTGCAACACACCTGTGTACCTGTACAAGGCAGCAGCAGCAGGCTGACTGCCTGCTTTACAGAGCTGGGAATGAAGACTGAAGTGCAGCTAGCTCGCTAGCTTATAGTCGATCTATGCACCCTGACCCCATGGCTCACACTAAGCAGCCCCCTCATTTGCATAATACGGCAGAAATGCAAAAGGAAATGTATAAATAAATGTATATAAAAAAGAATAGAGAAATAAATAAGTTTGGGGTAATAAATGGGAGGTGGGATGCAAAGGGAAATTAATGAATAAATACAATTTGATAATGAATAAATGTAAAAATGTATCTAAAATAAATTTTAAAAATAAATGCAATTTAAAAGAAAGAAAAGAATACAGGAATAAATCAGTTTGGGTAAATAAATAGGGGGAAATGCAAATGAATACACAAATAGATACAATTTAATGAATGAATAGATGTATTAAAAATAAAACATGAAAAAATAAATACATTTGAAAGTGAATAAAAATAAATAAAAGGAGAAATTAAGTAGAGTTATAGATAAGGGAAGTTGAACAAATATAAATGAATAAACAATCAAATTAAAACAAATATCAATTTGTCACATTTTATCAGTTACTACCTATATTTATTTTATAATTATTGTAATTATTATTTTTGTTAGTTAATTATTACTGTTGTTAGTTAATTTAATGCATAATATATTTATTTGTCAAGCCATTAGTTTATGTATTATTCATTTTTACTTTTGGCAGGTTCTATCCTCCAAACTTTGTGTCAAAATGAATCCTCTCATGGAGGCGGGTCTTCAGATACGACGTCACTTCCTGGCCAGGTGACCAACTCGTTCAGGCCACACAGGTAACAGCTGGCAGCACCTAAACCACCTCCACCCACTGACACGGTTCCTCTCGATGGGTAAGTTGTGGCTCAGATATGTTCAACCTCGAGTTCAGACATTAATTTATGACAACAGGGGCCAGCGTGTGTCGTTTATCCTGGTTTGTCCCGGTTTATCCTGAAGGCGAGCTAACGACAAGCCACGTGCGGTAGCTGGTAGCTTCACTGTCAGAGCCCGGCTGCTGTCAAAAATGGCGTCCTAATGTGTTTTCCTAACCACTTTCCTTGACCTCGGTGGAAAACGGCATGAAGTTAAGGAAACATGGAGGAGAATTTATAAGGACTTAAACGGAAAAGACAACTGTGGAACAAAAGCCGGACCAACACTAGACTGCTAATTATGACGCGACGGCGGCGGATGTTAATGACGCAGTTCTGCTGTAGTGAAACTACAAATTTACATAGATGGACTACAAAAGGCGCTGTTGACCCGCAGTGTGTTTCTAGACCGCTGCTTTACCGGCGGTGTAAAAGAGAGATTCAGCAGCTCCGTCTGCGCTTTAACACTTTATCAACATATAAATAAAGGATGATCTGACCTAACGTGGACAACTGTTAAAATATATCACTTCTTTACCATATGTGTCTATATGATAGACACTGAATTATTTTGTGTACTATGGTGAAATAGTAGAACCATTAAAATGTACATTTCTTTCTACTCCTTTTTGGACGTAATATCTATTTATGTTGCTTATTTGTTCAGTGACAGTTTGTTAGATGTTTGTTTTTTTTACTTCTTTGTTACCTTTTTGAATTCAATAAATAGACATAAAGTGAAATTAAATGGTTGTCACCACAGGGAAGATTTGCATTGTTTCAGGGGAATCACTGAACCACCTCTTATATTTTTTAAAGTAATGCAGAACTAATAATTTATTGTAATGATGACAAATATCGACCTTGTTGTGTATTCTTATTGACAGAATAAGAAACCAACAAGATAAGATAGATTTGTAGTCTTTTTATTTACTTAGGCCTCAAGTCTAATAACAGCAGACACTATTAGATATAGATATTGTTATGCCATGTAAACAAACCACATACATATCAGCTGTGTGGTCAAAGTAAAACTAGAGACGTAGACACTTAAAAGATGGATGAGTACTACTTGTTATCTTCTGACACTTGAGTTTTTTTTTGTTTGTTTTTTTAAGAAAAGAAGTTTAATACCGTGATATTTACTGAAACTGACATACAAAGCTAACAGTACCCTAAGTAAACTTTCAGGCAATCTCTTGGTGATCTCCATTCAGCCAGCTGCTATCTTATTTAGGTGTTTGTAGCAGGGATGTTAGTAATAAACCGACATTAAACATTTTAACCGATTAACGCTATTTGATTAAAGGGTTAAAAGAAATATTCATTACTGTTTAGAAAGCTAAGGAAAACTCAGTGGAGCGTCTTGTCACTTTAAGGAGAAAAGCTGGTCCACCTTCAGAGAGAGCCAGTGCAGATACAGGAAGTTGGCTCGGACTGTCATTTGAGCAGTTATAGCTTGTAGCCTCGTAGCATTTATTCATCGACAAATAAAGTGTCCACATGCTGTCTGCTACAGCTACGTTCTCAGCTATAATGCCACCAGCAAACCCACAGTCACCGCCGAACAGTGACCTGGAGACAGTGAACGCAGCACCGTGGCTGCTACAGTAACTCTCCTGATGGTGAACTGTTGACTCAGTTGTCTGTTGTGCTCATACACTGCAGCTTGTGCACCACTGCATGCGAGGCACTAATCTTGCACTTTATCAGATAACTTCTCATATCATAACTAGGTGTAATATGCAGGCAACACACATCCCAATACATTAGACCCGTCTGCATTGTACACATCACATTCCCTCCAGATTATGTTTTTTGTGAACCCCAACCCTAAAGTTCAAACTATGCCTATGGTTGTAACTGTCCATTCATATTTATCAACACCGATCCCAGTTAGTTTATAACTGTATAAAATAGTGTGTGAGATCGGCATATCATTTGTTTCATGAATATACAGAAGCAGAATTAAAACATATGGTCAAAGTGTTTTGAGCCCCGCTACAATGTGCCTTCACATGTGTATTTTAGTTAATCTGCTATGCCAAGTTTTAGTTGAGGAACTATCAACAGGTCAGGGTCTTATGATGGAGCATTACAGGATCAGAATCAGAATCAATCATACTTTATTGATCCCGAGGGGGAAAATATATTTACATTTACATTACAGACATTTGTTATTTTTTATTTTATTTTTCTTTATCAACAGTATGGCAGTATTTGAGTGTGTACAGTGTGAATAATGGCCAATGAGCAACTTTTGAATGAAAGAAACCGTGTACCGTTATACCACAACGGACTATGTAGAACAAGAGCTAGTTAACATTAGTCTGTAATACACTTTCCTGTGTCAATGCTAGCTATAAATGTTACAATACTATACAGTATATATGTGTATTATTGTATGTTGTTTTTACTTTGACTGTCAGTTGTGTTGCATGTTAAGACAGGTGCTTTTATTTGTCGCACACTTTTAGATATGCAGCCTCAATGGGTGACATCTGTGAACATTACACAGACCAAATGAGACAACATCTTCTCTCTGCTGAAACTCTGAGGTAGGATATTTTATCTCATTACTATCTGTGTTTTAATGTTGTTGAATATTGAAAGCATACAACGTATTTTAAATTCAGTGGCCTCTACCTTCATTATGAACTTGTGTTGATAGTAGATGATGTCGAATGGAACCAGGGGTAATTACATAGTATGTGACAAAACTTGACTAACTGGACATGCATGCTTTATTGTTTTTTTATTATATTATTTTTTAACTTTGATACCAAATTAATAGACGGATAGTCAAGGTCTCCGTTTAATTATTGTGAGTCATTTTGTGACTTAAAGGCCCATACATGTTATTAAATGTAAGCTGTAATGTTACTTATTACTCCTTGTCATCATTAGGCACATTGTTATTGCATGATCAGATTATTAATGGCAACATTTGGTTACCATCAAATCTATCTATATATAAAGATTTTTAAAAAGTCATTGTATGTTGAAAAATTTAAAAAAGTAAAAAAGTCGTACTATAGTATACTGAAAAAGTAAAGAAGTTCATGTATAGTATGTTGAAAAACATTAAGTCATTGTATAATATGTTGAAAAACAATAAAGTCATAGTGTAGTATGTCGAAAAATATTATATATATATATTATAGTATGTTGAAAAAACAATAGTGTGTTATTTCAAAGAAGGTTTAAAAAAGTCATAGTATAGTATGTCAGAGTCATAGTATGCTGAAAAAGAAGTCATAATACAGTATGCTGAAAAAAGTGAGAAAAGGACAGTGTAGTATGTTGAAAAATGTTTTTAAAAAGGCATAAGCATGGGGAAAAAAAGCATATTAAAGTATGTCAAAAGAAAAGTCACAGTATGGTATGTCGAAAAAAGTAAAAAATAAATAAATCATAGTATAAATCATAGTAAAAATGTCATCCCGTGGACAAACCTGACAAAGCATGAATTCAGACTTTTTACGAAGCAGCATCATTGTGTCGTTTTTTTGGCATCCTTTGATGTTGCTGTTTGCTACAACTTTGCTGCCGTATTTATGCCTCGACAACGATATGTTGAGAGTGGATGGAACTGCTACAATGTTAGCATAGCCTGGCACTGATTTAACCAAATTCCATTCAGAAAACAAGTATTTTAAAAGTTGTTTGCTTGTCGTCTTTTGAACAGACCTGACAAAGCATGAATTTGGTCTTTTTTACAAATTAGCATTATGATGTTCTTTTGGCATCACTTTAATCTGTTCATTGCAATTAATTCAATCATAATTTGTTTATTTTGGGTTCATATTGCAGTAGCAACATGTGTCCTGATATATACAGTCAGTGCAATGGCACTGTGTGAGTAAAGCTTTCCGCCAGTTCATGGAGGAAATGCCGTAAAGTGAGGCAACATTTCAAAAAAATTAAAGTCATAGTATAGTAGGTTGAAAAAAGTTAAAGTATGTCGAAAAAAGTCACAGTAATAGTATGTCAAAAGTCATGATACAGTATGTCAAACAGTCATAGTACAGTGTGTTGAAAAGTCAAAGTACAGTATGTTGAGCAAGTCAGTATATGTCTAAGAATAGTATAGTATGCCGAAAAAAAGTAATACTGTAGCATGATAAAAAAAATAGTCATACTATAGTATGTCGAAAAAAGTCATAGTATATTATGTCGAAAAAAGTCATAGTATAGAATGCTGAAAACGGTCACAGTACAGTGTGTTGAAAAAAAGTCATAGTACAGTATGTCTAAAAAAATTCAAAAAGTCATAGTTTAGTATGTCTAAAAAAGTCAGTTTAGTATGTCTAAAAAAATTCATACTATAGTATGCTGAAAAAATAATATAGCATGTTGAAAAACGGTCGTAATATAGTATATGTTATATATAGTATGTCAAAAAAACGTATGTTGAAAGAAAGTCATAGTATAGCATGTTGAAAAAAGTCATAGTACAGTATGTCGAAAAAACGTCGGAGTACAGTCCTGTTATGTTAAAAAAGTTATAGTGTCGAAAAAATATCAGTCTGGTATGTTGAAAAAAGTCATAGTATACTATGTTGACAATAATTCATCATACAGTATGTCGAAAATATCATAGTATAGTATGTCGAAAAAGTCATAGCATAGTATGTCGAAAAAAGTCATAGTCTAGTATGTCGAAAAAAGTCATAGTCTAGTATGTCGAAAAAAGTCATAGTATAGTATGTCGAAAACAGTCATACTATAGTATGTCGAAAAAAGTCATAGTCTAGTATGTCGAAAAAACGTCATGGTATATATGTCGAAAAAACGTCATGGTATATATGTCGAAAAAAGTCATAGTATAGTATGTAACTCGAAAAAGTAATAGTATATTATGTCGGAAAAAAGTCATAGTATAGTATGTCGAAAAAATGTCATAGTATAGTATGTCGAAAAAGGTCATAGACTAGTATGTTGAAAAAAGTCAGTATAGTTTGTCGAAAAAAAAGTCATATTATATTATGTCAAAAAAAGTCATAGTATAGTATGTCGAAAAAAAGTCATAGTGTAGTATGTCGAAAAAAGTCAGTATAGTATGTCGAAAAAAGTCAAGTATAGTATGTCGAAAAAACGTCATAGTATAGTATGTCGAAAAAAGTCGTAGTATAGTATGTCGAAAAAAGTCATAGAGTAGTATGTAAGTCGAAAAAAAGTCATAGTATATTATGTCGAAAAAATGTCATAGTATAGTATGTCGAAAAAATGTCATAGTATAGTATGTCGAAAAAAAGTCATAGTATAGTATGTAGAAAAAAGTCATAGTATAGTATGTCTAAAAAAGTCAGTATAGTATGTCGAAAAAAGTCACGGTATAGTATGTCGAAAAAAGTCACGGTATAGTATGTCAAAAAAAGTCATAGTATATTATGTCGAAAAAGTCACAGTATAGTATGTCGAAAAAAAGTCACAGTATAGCATGTCAAAAAAGTCATTGCATAGTATGTCGAAAAAAGTCATAGCATAGTATGTCGAAAAAAGTCATAGCATAGTATGTCGAAAAAAATCGTAGTATAGTATGTCGACAAAAGTCATAGGATAGTATGTCGAAAAAAGTCATAGTATAGTATGTCGAAAAAAGTCATAGTATAGTATGTCGAAAAAACGTCATAGTATAGTATGTCGAAAAAAGTCGTAGTATAGTATGTCGAAAAAAGTCATAGTGTATGTAAGTCGAAAAAAGTCATAGTATATTATGTCGAAAAAATGTCATAGTATAGTATGTAACTCGAAAAAGTAATAGTATATTATGTCGGAAAAAAGTCAGTAGTTTGTCAAAAAAAAGTCATAGTATAGTATGTCGAAAAAAGGTCATAGACTAGTATGTTGAAAAAAGTCAGTATAGTTTGTCGAAAAAAAGTCATATTATATTATGTCAAAAAAAGTCATAGTATAGTATGTCGAAAAAAAGTCATAGTGTAGTATGTCGAAAAAAGTCAGTATAGTATGTCGAAAAAAGTCAAGTATAGTATGTCGAAAAAACGTCATAGTATAGTATGTCGAAAAAAGTCGTAGTATAGTATGTCGAAAAAAGTCATAGAGTAGTATGTAAGTCGAAAAAAAGTCATAGTATATTATGTCGAAAAAATGTCATAGTATAGTATGTCGAAAAAATGTCATAGTATAGTATGTCGAAAAAAAGTCATAGTATAGTATGTAGAAAAAAGTCATAGTATAGTATGTCTAAAAAAGTCAGTATAGTATGTCGAAAAAAGTCACGGTATAGTATGTCGAAAAAAGTCACGGTATAGTATGTCAAAAAAAGTCATAGTATATTATGTCGAAAAAGTCACAGTATAGTATGTCGAAAAAAAGTCACAGTATAGCATGTCAAAAAAGTCATTGCATAGTATGTCGAAAAAAGTCATAGCATAGTATGTCGAAAAAAGTCATAGCATAGTATGTCGAAAAAAATCGTAGTATAGTATGTCGACAAAAGTCATAGGATAGTATGTCGAAAAAAGTCATAGTATAGTATGTCGAAAAAAGTCATAGTATAGTATGTCGAAAAAACGTCATAGTATAGTATGTCGAAAAAAGTCGTAGTATAGTATGTCGAAAAAAGTCATAGTGTATGTAAGTCGAAAAAAGTCATAGTATATTATGTCGAAAAAATGTCATAGTATAGTATGTCGAAAAATCGTCATAGTATAGTATGTCGAAAAAAGTCAGTAGTTTGTCAAAAAAAAGTCATATTATATTATGTCGAAAAAAAGTCATAGTATAGTATGTTAAAAAAAAAGTCAAAGTATAGTATGTCGAAAAAAAGTCAGTATAGTATGTCGAAAAAAGTCATAGTATAGTATGTTGAAAAAAGTCAGTATAGTATGTCGAAAAAAAGTCATAGTATAGTATGTCTAAAAAAGTCAGTATAGTATGTCGAAAAAAGTCAGTATAGTATGTCGAAAAAAGTCATAGTATAGTATGTCGAAAAAAGTCATAGTATAGTATGTCGAAAAAAAGTCACGGTATAGTATGTCGAAAAAAAGTCATAGTATATTATGTCCAAAAAGTCACAGTATAGTATGTCGAAAAAAAGTCACAGTATAGCATGTCAAAAAAGTCATTGCATAGTATGTCTAAAAAAGTCATAGTATTGTATGTCTAAAAAAGTCATAGTATAGTATGTCGAAAAAAGTCATAGAGTAGTATGTAAGTCGAAAAAAGTCATAGTATAGTATGTCGAAAAAATGTCATAGTATAGTATATCGAAAAAACGTCATAAGGGTCAGAGACTAGTATGTTGAAAAAAGTCAGTATAGTTTGTCGAAAAAAAAGTCATATTATATTATGTCAAAAAAAGTCATAGTATAGTATGTCGAAAAAAAGTCATAGTGTAGTATGTCGAAAAAAGTCAGTATAGTATGTCGAAAAAAGTCAAGTATAGTATGTCGAAAAAACGTCATAGTATAGTATGTCGAAAAAAGTCATAGTATAGTATGTCGAAAAAAAGTCACGGTATAGTATGTCGAAAAAAAGTCATAGTATATTATGTCGAAAAAGTCACAGTATAGTATGTCGAAAAAAAGTCACAGTATAGCATGTCAAAAAAGTCATTGCATAGTATGTCTAAAAAAGTCATAGTATAGTATGTCTAAAAAAGTCATAGTATAGTATGTCGAAAAAAGTCATAGAGTAGTATGTAAGTCGAAAAAAGTCATAGTATAGTATGTCGAAAAAATGTCATAGTATAGTATATCGAAAAAACGTCATAAGGGTCAGAGACTAGTATGTTGAAAAAAGTCAGTATAGTTTGTCGAAAAAAAGTCATATTATATTATGTCAAAAAAAGTCATAGTATAGTATGTCGAAAAAAAAGTCATAGTGTAGTATGTCGAAAAAAGTCAGTATAGTATGTCGAAAAAAGTCAAGTATAGTATGTCGAAAAAACGTCATAGTATAGTATGTCGAAAAAAGTCGTAGTATAGTATGTCGAAAAAAGTCATAGAGTAGTATGTAAGTCGAAAAAAAGTCATAGTATATTATGTCGAAAAAATGTCATAGTATAGTATGTCGAAAAAATGTCATAGTATAGTATGTCGAAAAAAAGTCATAGTATAGTATGTAGAAAAAAGTCATAGTATAGTATGTCTAAAAAAGTCAGTATAGTATGTCGAAAAAAGTCACGGTATAGTTTGTCGAAGAAAGTCACGGTATAGTATGTCAAAAAAAGTCATAGTATATTATGTCGAAAAAGTCACAGTATAGTATGTCGAAAAAAAGTCACAGTATAGCATGTCAAAAAAGTCATTGCATAGTATGTCGAAAAAAGTCATAGCATAGTATGTCGAAAAAAGTCATAGCATAGTATGTCGAAAAAAATCGTAGTATAGTATGTCGACAAAAGTCATAGGATAGTATGTCGAAAAAAGTCATAGTATAGTATGTCGAAAAAAGTCATAGTATAGTATGTCGAAAAAACGTCATAGTAGAGTATGTCGAAAAAAGTCAGTAGTTTGTCAAAAAAGTCATATTATATTATGTCGAAAAAAAGTCATAGTATAGTATGTTGAAAAAAGTCAGTATAGTATGTCGAAAAAAAGTCATAGTATAGTATGTTAAAAAAAAGTCATAGTATAGTATGTCGAAAAAAAGTCACAGTATAGTATGTCGAAAAAAAGTCATAGACTAGTATGTTGAAAAAAGTCAGTATAGTATGTCGAAAAAAGTCAGTATAGTATGTCGAAAAAAGTCAGTATAGTATGTCGAAAAAAGTCATAGACTAGTATGTTGAAAAAAGTCAGTATAGTATGTCGAAAAAAGTCAGTATAGTATGTCGAAAAAAAGTCAGTATAGTATGTCGAAAAAAGTCATAGTATAGTATGTTGAAAAAAGTCATATATTATGTCGAAAAAAAGTCATAGTATAGTATGTCGAAAAAAAAGTCATAGTGTAGTATGTCGAAAAAAGTCATAGTATAGTATGTCGAAAAAAAGTCAAGTATAGTATGTCGAAAAAACGTCATAGTATAGTATGTCGAAAAAAGTCGTAGTATAGTATGTCGGAAAAAGGTCATAGACTAGTATGTTGAAAAAAGTCAGTATAGTTTGTCGAAAAAAAGTCATATTATATTATGTCGAAAAAAAGTCAAGTATGGTATGTCGAAAAAACGTCATAGTATAGTATGTCGAAAAAGTCGTAGTATAGTATGTCGAAAAAAGTCATAGAGTAGTATGTAAGTTGAAAAAAAGTCATAGTATAGTATGTCGAAAAAAAGTCGTAGTATAGTATGTCGAAAAAAGTCATAGAGTAGTATGTAAGTTGAAAAAAAAGTCATAGTATATTATGTCGAAAAAATGTCATAGTATAGTATGTCGAAAAAATGTCATAGTAAAGTATGTCGAAAAAAAGTCATAGTATAGTATGTCGAAAAAAGTCAGTATAGTTTGTCAAAAAAAAAAAGTCATATTATGTCGAAAAGAAGTCATATTATGTCGAAAAAAAGTCATTGTATAGTATGTTGAAAAAAGTCTTAGTATAGTATCTCGAAAAAAGGTCATAGACTAGTATGTTGAAAAAAGTCAGTATAGTATGTCGAAAAAATTCAGTATAGTATGTCGAAAAAAGTCATAGTATAGTATGTTGAAAAAAGTCAGTATAGTATGTCGAAAAAAGTCAGTATAGTATGTCGAAAAAAGTCAGTATAGTATGTCGAAAAAAGTCATAGTATAGTATGTTGAAAAAAGTCATATATTATGTCGAAAAAAGTCATAGTATAGTATGTCGACAAAAGTCATAGGATAGTATGTCGAAAAAAGTCATAGTATAGTATGTCGAAAAAAGTCATAGTATAGTATGTCGAAAAAACGTCATAGTAGAGTATGTCGAAAAAAGTCAGTAGTTTGTCAAAAAAGTCATATTATATTATGTCGAAAAAAAGTCATAGTATAGTATGTTGAAAAAAAGTCAGTATAGTATGTCGAAAAAAAGTCATAGTATAGTATGTTAAAAAAAAAGTCATAGTATAGTATGTCGAAAAAAAAGTCACAGTATAGTATGTCGAAAAAAAGTCATAGACTAGTATGTTGAAAAAAGTCAGTATAGTATGTCGAAAAAAGTCAGTATAGTATGTCGAAAAAAGTCATAGACTAGTATGTTGAAAAAAGTCATAGACTAGTATGTTGAAAAAAGTCAGTATAGTATGTCGAAAAAAGTCAGTATAGTATGTCGAAAAAAGTCAGTATAGTATGTCGAAAAAAGTCATAGTATAGTATGTTGAAAAAAGTCATATATTATGTCGAAAAAAAGTCATAGTATAGTATGTCGAAAAAAAGTCATAGTGTAGTATGTCGAAAAAAGTCATAGTATAGTATGTCGAAAAAAAGTCAAGTATAGTATGTCGAAAAAACGTCATAGTATAGTATGTCGAAAAAAGTCGTAGTATAGTATGTCGGAAAAAGGTCATAGACTAGTATGTTGAAAAAAGTCAGTATAGTTTGTCGAAAAAAAGTCATATTATATTATGTCGAAAAAAAGTCAAGTATGGTATGTCGAAAAAACGTCATAGTATAGTATGTCGAAAAAAGTCGTAGTATAGTATGTCGAAAAAAGTCATAGAGTAGTATGTAAGTTGAAAAAAAGTCATAGTATAGTATGTCGAAAAAAGTCGTAGTATAGTATGTCGAAAAAAGTCATAGAGTAGTATGTAAGTTGAAAAAAAGTCATAGTATATTATGTCGAAAAAATGTCATAGTATAGTATGTCGAAAAAATGTCATAGTAAAGTATGTCGAAAAAAAGTCATAGTATAGTATGTCGAAAAAAGTCAGTATAGTTTGTCAAAAAAAAAAAGTCATATTATGTCGAAAAGAAGTCATATTATGTCGAAAAAAAGTCATTGTATAGTATGTTGAAAAAAGTCTTAGTATAGTATGTCGAAAAAAGGTCATAGACTAGTATGTTGAAAAAAGTCAGTATAGTATGTCGAAAAAATTCAGTATAGTATGTCGAAAAAAGTCATAGTATAGTATGTCGAAAAAAGTCAGTATAGTATGTCGAAAAAAGTCAGTATAGTATGTCGAAAAAAGTCATAGTATAGTATGTTGAAAAAAGTCATATATTATGTCGAAAAAAAGTCATAGTATAGTGTGTCGAAAAAAAGTCATAGTGTAGTATGTCGAAAAAAGTCATAGTATAGTATGTCGAAAAAAAAGTCAAGTATAGTATGTCGAAAAAACGTCATAGTATAGTATGTCGAAAAAAGTCGTAGTATAGTATGTCGGAAAAAGGTCATAGACTAGTATGTTGAAAAAAGTCAGTATAGTTTGTCGAAAAAAAGTCATATTATATTATGTCGAAAAAAGTCAGTATAGTATGTCGAAAAAAAAGTCATAGTGTAGTATGTCGAAAAAAGTCATTGTATAGTATGTCGAAAAAAGTCAAGTATGGTATGTCGAAAAAACGTCATAGTATAGTATGTCGAAAAAAGTCGTAGTATAGTATGTCGAAAAAAGTCATAGAGTAGTATGTAAGTTGAAAAAAAGTCATAGTATATTATGTCGAAAAAATGTCATAGTAAAGTATGTCGAAAAAAAGTCAGTATAGTATGTCGAAAAAAGTCAGTATAGTTTGTCAAAAAAAAGTCATATTATGTCGAAAAAAAAGTCATATTATGTCGAAAAAAAAGTCATTGTATAGTATGTTGAAAAAAGTCTTAGTATAGTATGTCGAAAAAAGGTCATAGACTAGTATGTTGAAAAAAGTCAGTATAGTATGTCGAAAAAATTCAGTATAGTATGTCGAAAAAAGTCATAGTATAGTATGTTGAAAAAAGTCAGTATAGTATGTCGAAAAAAAGTCATAGTATAGTATGTCGAAAAAAAGTCACAGTATAGTATGTCGAAAAAAAGTCATAGTATATTATGTCGAAAAAAGTCAGTGTAGTATGTTGAAAAAAGTCTTCGTATAGTATGTTGAAAAAAGGTCATAGACTAGTATTTTGAAAAAAGTCAGTATAGTATGTAGAAAAAAAGTTATAGTATAGTATGTCTAAAAAAGTTAGTATAGTATGTCGAAAAAAGTCATAGTATAGTACGTCGAAAAAAAGTCACGGTATAGTATGTCGAAAAAAAAAGTCACAGTATAGCATGTCAAAAAAGTCATTGCATAGTATGTCGAAAAAAGTCATAGTATAGTATGTCGAAAAACGTCATAGTATAGTATGTCGAAAAAACGTCATAGTATAGTATGTCGAAAAAAAGTCGTAGTATAGTATGTCGAAAAAAGTCATAGAGTAGTATGTAAGTCGAAAAAAAAGTCATAGTATATTATGTCGAAAAAAGTCATAGTATAGTATGTCGAAAAAATGTCATAGTATAGTATATCGAAAAAACGTCAGTATAGTATGTCGAAAAAAGTCAGTATAGTTTGTCAAAAAAAAGTCATATTATATTATGTCGAAAAAAAGTCATAGTATAGTATGTCGAAAAAAAGTCATAGTGTAGTATGTCGAAAAAAGTCATAGTATAGTATGTCGAAAAAAAGTCAAGTATAGTATGTCGAAAAAACGTCGTAGTATAGTATGTCGAAAAAAGGTCATAGACTAGTTTGTTGAAAAAAAGTCATATTATATTATGTCGAAAAAAAGTCATAGTATAGTATGTCGAAAAAAAAAGTCATAGTGTAGTATGTCGAAAAAAGTCATAGTATAATATGTCGAAAAAAGTCATAGTATAGTATGTCGAAAAAACGTCATAGTATAGTACGTCGAAAAAACGTCATAGTATAGTATGTCGAAAAAAGTCATAGTATAGTATGTCGAAAAAAGTCATAGAGTTGTATGTAAGTCGAAAAAAAGTCATAGTATATTATGTCGAAAAAATGTCATAGTATAGTATGTCGAAAAAAAGTCATAGTATAGTATGTCGAAAAAAGTCAGTATAGTTTGTAAAAAAAAAAGTTATATTATGTCGAAAAAAAAGTCATGTCGAAAAAAAGTCATTGTATAGTATGTTGAAAAAAGTCTTAGTATAGTATGTCGAAAAAAGGTCATAGACTAGTATGTTGAAAAAAGTCAGTATAGTATGTCGAAAAAATTCAGTATAGTATGTCGAAAAAAGTCATAGTATAGTATGTTGAAAAAAGTCAGTATAGTATGTCGAAAAAAAGTCATAGTATAGTATGTCGAAAAAAAGTCATAGTATATTATGTCGAAAAAAGTCAATGTAGTATGTTGAAAAAAAGTCTTAGTATAGTATGTTGAAAAAAGGTCATAGACTAGTATTTCGAAAAAAGTCAGTATAGTATATCAAAAAAAGTCAGTATAGTATGTAGAAAAAAATTCATAGTATAGTATGTCTAAAAAAGTAAGTATAGTATGTCGAAAAAAGTCATAGTATAGTATGTCGAAAAAAAAGTCACGGTATAGTATGTCGAAAAAAAGTCACAGTATAGCATGTCGAAAAAAAGTCACAGTATAGCATGTCAAAAAAGTCATTGCATAGTATGTCGAAAAAAGTCATAGTATAGTATGTCGAAAAGTCATAGTTTAGTATGTCGAAAAAACGTCATAGTATAGTATGTCGAAAAAAGTCGTAGTATAGTATGTCGAAAAAAGTCATAGAGTAGTATGTAAGTCGAAAAAAAGTCACAGTATATTATGTTGAAAAAAGTCATAGTATTATGTCGAAAAAATGTCATAGTATAGTATATCGAAAAAACGTCAGTATAGTATGTCGAAAAAAGTCAGTATAGTTTGTCAAGAAAAAGTCATATTATATTATGTCGAAAAAAAGTCATAGTATAGTATGTTGAAAAAAGTCTGAGTATAGTATGTTGAAAAAAGGTCATAGACTAGTATGTTGAAAAAAGTCAGTATAGTTTGTCGAAAAAAAGTCATATTATATTATGTCGAAAAAAAAGTCATAGTATAGTATGTCGAAAAAAAGTCAGTGTAGTATGTCGAAAAAAGTCATAGTATAGTATGTCGAAAAAAGTCAAGTATAGTATGTCGTAAAAAGTCGTAGTATAGTATGTCGAAAAAAGGTCATAGACTAGTATGTTGAAAAAAGTCAGTATAGTTTGTTGAAAAAAAAGTCATATTATATTATGTCGAAAAAAAGTCATAGTATAGTATGTCGAAAAAAAGTCATAGTGTAGTATGTCGAAAAAAGTCATAGTATAGTATGTCGAAAAAAGTCAAGTATAGTATGTCGAAAAAAGTCGTAGTATAGTATGTCGAAAAAAGTCATAGAGTAGTATTTTGAAAAAAGTCAGTATAGTATGTAGAAAAAAAGTTATAGTATAGTATGTCTAAAAAAGTTAGTATAGTATGTCGAAAAAAGTCATAGTATAGTACGTCGAAAAAAAAGTCACGGTATAGTATGTCGAAAAAAAAGTCACAGTATAGCATGTCAAAAAAGTCATTGCATAGTATGTCGAAAAAAGTCATAGTATAGTATGTCGAAAAAAGTCATAGTATAGTATGTCGAAAAAACGTCATAGTATAGTATGTCGAAAAAAGTCGTAGTATAGTATGTCGAAAAAAGTCATAGAGTAGTATGTAAGTCGAAAAAAAGTCATAGTATATTATGTCGAAAAAAGTCATAGTATAGTATGTCGAAAAAATGTCATAGTATAGTATATCGAAAAAACGTCAGTATAGTATGTCGAAAAAAGTCAGTATAGTTTGTCAAAAAAAAAGTCATATTATATTATGTCGAAAAAAAAGTCATAGTATAGTATGTTGAAAAAAGTCTGAGTATAGTATGTCGAAAAAAGGTCATAGACTAGTATGTTGAAAAAAGTCAGTATAGTTTGTCGAAAAAAGTCATATTATGTCGAAAAAAAGTCATAGTATAGTATGTCGAAAAAAAGTCATAGTGTAGTATGTCGAAAAAAGTCATAGTATAGTATGTCGAAAAAAAGTCAAGTATAGTATGTCGAAAAAACGTCGTAGTATAGTATGTCGAAAAAAGGTCATAGAGTAGTTTGTTGAAAAAAAGTCATATTATATTATGTCGAAAAAAAGTCATAGTATAGTATGTCGAAAAAAAGTCATAGTGTAGTATGTCGAAAAAAGTCATAGTATAATATGTCGAAAAAAGTCATAGTATAGTATGTCGAAAAAACGTCATAGTATAGTACGTCGAAAAAACGTCATAGTATAGTATGTCGAAAAAAGTCATAGTATAGTATGTCGAAAAAAGTCATAGAGTTGTATGTAAGTCGAAAAAAAGTCATAGTATATTATGTCGAAAAAATGTCATAGTATAGTATGTCGAAAAAAAGTCATAGTATAGTATGTCGAAAAAAGTCAGTATAGTTTGTAAAAAAAAAAGTTATATTATGTCGAAAAAAAGTCATATGTCGAAAAAAAGTCATTGTATAGTATGTTGAAAAAAGTCTTAGTATAGTATGTCGAAAAAAGGTCATAGACTAGTATGTTGAAAAAAAGTCAGTATAGTATGTCGAAAAAATTCAGTATAGTATGTCGAAAAAAGTCATAGTATAGTATGTTGAAAAAAGTCAGTATAGTATGTCGAAAAAAAGTCATAGTATAGTATGTCGAAAAAAAGTCATAGTATATTATGTCGAAAAAAGTCAATGTAGTATGTTGAAAAAAAGTCTTAGTATAGTATGTTGAAAAAAGGTCATAGACTAGTATTTCGAAAAAAGTCAGTATAGTATATCAAAAAAAGTCAGTATAGTATGTAGAAAAAAATTCATAGTATAGTATGTCTAAAAAAGTAAGTATAGTATGTCGAAAAAAGTCATAGTATAGTATGTCGAAAAAAAGTCACGGTATAGTATGTCGAAAAAAAGTCACAGTATAGCATGTCGAAAAAAAGTCACAGTATAGCATGTCAAAAAAGTCATTGCATAGTATGTCGAAAAAAGTCATAGTATAGTATGTCGAAAAGTCATAGTTTAGTATGTCGAAAAAACGTCATAGTATAGTATGTCGAAAAAAAGTCGTAGTATAGTATGTCGAAAAAAGTCATAGAGTAGTCTGTAAGTCGAAAAAAAGTCACAGTATATTATGTTGAAAAAAGTCATAGTATTATGTCGAAAAAATGTCATAGTATAGTATATCGAAAAAACGTCAGTATAGTATGTCGAAAAAAGTCAGTATAGTTTGTCAAGAAAAAGTCATATTATATTATGTCGAAAAAAAGTCATAGTATAGTATGTTGAAAAAAGTCTGAGTATAGTATGTTGAAAAAAGGTCATAGACTAGTATGTTGAAAAAAGTCAGTATAGTTTGTCGAAAAAAAGTCATATTATATTATGTCGAAAAAAAGTCATAGTATAGTATGTCGAAAAAAAGTCAGTGTAGTATGTCGAAAAAAGTCATAGTATAGTATGTCGAAAAAAGTCAAGTATAGTATGTCGTAAAAAGTCGTAGTATAGTATGTCGAAAAAAGGTCATAGACTAGTATGTTGAAAAAAGTCAGTATAGTTTGTTGAAAAAAAGTCATATTATATTATGTCGAAAAAAAGTCATAGTATAGTATGTCGAAAAAAAGTCATAGTGTAGTATGTCGAAAAAAGTCATAGTATAGTATGTCGAAAAAAGTCAAGTATAGTATGTCGAAAAAAGTCGTAGTATAGTATGTCGAAAAAAGTCATAGAGTAGTATGTAAGTCGAAAAAAAGTCATAGTATATTATGTCGAAAAAATGTCATAGTATAGTATGTCGAAAAAATGTCATAGTATAGTATGTCGAAAAAAAGTCATAGTATAGTATGTCGAAAAAAGTCAGTATAGTTTGTCAAGAAAAAGTCATATTATATTATGTCGAAAAAGTCATAGTATAGTATGTTGAAAAAAGTCTGAGTATAGTATGTTGAAAAAAGGTCATAGACTAGTATGTTGAAAAAAGTCAGTATAGTTTGTCGAAAAAAAGTCATATTATATTATGTCGAAAAAAAGTCATAGTATAGTATGTCGAAAAAAAAGTCAGTGTAGTATGTCGAAAAAAGTCATAGTATAGTATGTCGAAAAAAGTCAAGTATAGTATGTCGTAAAAAGTCGTAGTATAGTATGTCGAAAAAAGGTCATAGACTAGTATGTTGAAAAAAGTCAGTATAGTTTGTTGAAAAAAAGTCATATTATATTATGTCGAAAAAAAGTCATAGTATAGTATGTCGAAAAAAAAGTCATAGTGTAGTATGTCGAAAAAAGTCATAGTATAGTATGTCGAAAAAAGTCAAGTATAGTATGTCGAAAAAAGTCGTAGTATAGTATGTCGAAAAAAGTCATAGAGTAGTATGTAAGTCGAAAAAAAGTCATAGTATATTATGTCGAAAAAATGTCATAGTATAGTATGTCGAAAAAATGTCATAGTATAGTATGTCGAAAAAAAGTCATAGTATAGTATGTCGAAAAAAGTCAGTATAGTTTGTCAAAAAAAAGTCATATTATATTATGTCGAAAAAAAAGTCATTGGATAGTATGTTGAAAAAAGTCTTAGTATAGTATGTCGAAAAAAGGTCATAGACTAGTATGTTGAAAAAAGTCAGTATAGTATGTCGAAAAAATTCAGTATAGTATGTCGAAAAAAGTCATAGTATAGTATGTTGAAAAAAAGTCACAGTATAGTATGTCGAAAAAAAGTCACAGTATAGTATGTCGAAAAAAAGTCATAGTATATTATGTCGAAAAAGTCACAGTATAGTATGTCGAAGAAATGTCATAGTATAGTATGTCGAAAAAAGTCAAGTATAGTATGTCGAAAAAATTCAGTATAGTATGTCGAAAAAAGTCATAGTATAGTATGTTGAAAAAAGTCAGTATAGTATGTCGAAAAAAAGTCATAGTATAGTATGTCGAAAAAAAAGTCACAGTATAGTATGTCGAAAAAAAGTCATAGTATATTATGTCGAAAAAGTCCCAATATAGTATGTCGAAAAAAAGTCACAGTATAGCATGTCGAAAAAGTCATAGCATTGTATGTCGAAAAAAGTCCCTTGACAGTACAGTCCCGTTATGTTAAAAAAGTTATAGTGTCGAAAAAATATCAGTCTGGTATGTTGAAAAAAGTCATAGTATACTATGTTGACAATAATTCATCATACAGTATGTCGAAAAAAGTCATAGAACAGTATGTCTAAAAAAAGTCATAGTATAGTATGTCGAAAAAAGTCATAGTCTAGTATGTCGAAAAAAGTCATAGTATAGTATGTCGAAAACAGTCATACTATAGTATGTCGAAAAAAGTCATAGTCTAGTATGTCGAAAAAACGTCATGGTATATATGTCGAAAAAACGTCATGGTATATATGTCGAAAAAAGTCATAGTATAGTATGTAACTCGAAAAAGTCATAGTATATTATGTCGGAAAAAAGTCATAGTATAGTATGTCGAAAAAATGTCATAGTATAGTATGTCTGAAAAAAGTCATAGTATAGTATGTCAAAAAAATGTTATAGTATAGTATGTCTAAAAAAAAAAGTCATAGTATAGTATGTCGAAAAAGTCAGTATAGTATGTCGAAAAAGTCATAGTATAGTATTTTGAAAAAAGGTCATAGTATAGTATTTCGAAAACACGTCATAGTATAGTATGTCGAAAAAAGTGTCGAAAAAGTCAGTACAGTATGTCGGAAAAAGTCAGTACAGTATGTTGGAAAAAAGTCATTATATGTCGAAAAAAGTCATAGTATAGTATGTCGAAAAAAATGTCATAGTATAGTGTGTCGAAAAAAGTCATAGTATAGTATGTCGAAAAAACGTCATAGTATAGTATGTCGAAAAAAGTCGTAGTATAGTATGTCGAAAAAAGTCACAGTGTATGTAAGTCGAAAAAAAGTCATAGTATATTATGTCGAAAAAATGTCATAGTATAGTATGTCGAAAAAACGTCATAGTATAGTATGTCGAAAAAAGTCAGTAGTTTGTCAAAAAAAATCCATATTATATTATGTCGAAAAAAGTCATAGTATAGTATGTTGAAAAAAGGTCATAGACTAGTATGTTGAAAAAAGTCAGTATAGTATGTCGAAAAAAGTCAGTATAGTATGTCGAAAAAAGTCATAGACTATTATGTTGAAAAAAGTCAGTATAGTATGTTGAAAAAAGTCAGTATAGTATGTCGAAAAAAGTCAGTATAGTATGTCGAAAAAAAGTCATAGACTAGTATGTTGAAAAAAGTCAGTATAGTATGTCGAAAAAAGTCAGTATATGTCGAAAAAAGTCATAGTATAGTATGTCGAAAAAATGTCATAGTATAATATGTCGAAAAAATGTCATAGTATAATATGTCGAAAAAAGTCAGTGTAGTATGTTGAAAAAAAGTCTTAGTATAGTATGTTGAAAAAAGGTCATAGACTAGTATTTTGAAAAAAGTCAGTATAGTATGTCGAAAAAAGTCAGTATAGTATGTAGAAAAAAAGTCATAGTATAGTATGTCTAAAAAAGTCAGTATAGTATGTCGAAAAAAGTCATAGTATAGTATGTCGAAAAAAAGTCACGGTATAGTATGTCGAAAAAAGTCACGGTATAGTATGTCGAAAAAGTCACAGTAAAGCATGTCGAAAAAAAGTCACAGTACAGCATGTCAAAAAAGTCATTGCATAGTATGTCGAAAAAAGTCAGTATAGTATGTCGAAAAAAGTCATAGAGTAGTATGTAAGTCGAAAAAAAAGTCATAGTATATTATGTCGAAAAAAGTCATAGAAAGAAAGAACGAAAGAAAGAAAGATATTCCTTTATTAGTCCCACAGTGGGGAAATTCAGTTTTACACTCTGTTGTTCACACAGTACATATACATGTCAATGGAGAGATGTCAGAGTGATGGGGCTGCTCCTGACAAGCGCCCAGAGCAGTTGGGGGTTTGGTGCCTTGCTGAGGGGCACCTCGGCAGTGCCCAAGAGGTAAACTGGCACCTCTCCAGCAACCAGTTGGTCTTGGTCCATGGGGGATTTGAACCCCCCACATCCTAACCCAAGTCCTTACGGACTGAGCTACTGCCGCCCCTTATAGTATAGTATGTCGAAAAAATGTCATAGTATAGTATATCGAAAAAACGTCAGTATAGTATGTCGAAAAAAGTCAATATAGTTTGTCAAAAAAAAGTTATAGTATAGTATGTTGAAAAAAGTCTGAGTATAGTATGTCGAAAAAAGGTCATAGACTAGTATGTTGAAAAAAGTCAGTATAGTTTGTCGAAAAAAGTCATATTATGTCGAAAAAAAGTCATAGTATAGTATGTCGAAAAAAAGTCATAGTGTAGTATGTCGAAAAAAGTCATAGTATAGTATGTCGAAAAAAAAGTCAAGTATAGTATGTCGAAAAAACGTCATAGTATAGTATGTCGAAAAAAGTCGTAGTATAGTATGTCGAAAAAAGTCATAGTGTATGTAAGTCGAAAAAAAGTCATAGTATATTATGTCGAAAAAATGTCATAGTATAGTATGTCGAAAAAAAGTCAAAGTATAGTATGTCGAAAAAAGTCAGTAGTTTGTCAAAAAAAAGTCATATTATATTATGTCGAAAAAAGTCATAGTATAGTATGTTGAAAAAAGTCTGAGTATAGTATGTCGAAAAAAGATCATAGACTAGTATGTTGAAAAAAGTCAGTATAGTATGTCGAAAAAAGTCAGTATAGTATGTCGAAAAAAGTCAGTATAGTATGTCGAAAAAAGTCAGTATAGTATGTCGAAAAAAGTCATAGTATAGTATGTCGAAAAAAAGTCATAGTATAGTATGTCGAAAAAAAAGTCACAGTATAGTATGTCGAAAAAAAGTCATAGTATATTATGTCGAAAAAGTCACAGTATAGTATGTCGAAAAAAAAGTCACAGTATAGCATGTCGAAGAAGTCATAGCATAGTATGTCGACAAAAGTCATATTGATGTCGAAAAAAGTCATAGTATAGCATGTCGAAAAAACGTCATAGTATAGTATGTCGAAAAAAGTCATAGTATAGTATGTCGAAAAAAGTCACAGAGTAGTATGTATGTCGAAAAAAAAGTTATAGTATATTATGTCGGAAAAAAAGTCATGTCGAAAAAAGTCATAGTATAGTATGTCGAAAAAAGTCAATATAGTTTGTCGAAAAAAAGTCAGTATAGTATGTCAAAAAAGTCATAGTATAGTATGCCGACAAAAGTCATCGTATAGTATGTCGAAAAAACGTCATAGTATAGTATGTCGAAAAAAGTCATAGAGTAGTATGTAAGTCGAAAAACGTCATAGTATAGTATGTCGAAAAAATGTCATAGTATAATATGTCGAAAAAATGTCATAGTATATGTCGAAAAAAGTCAGTGTAGTATGTTGAAAAAAGTCTTAGTATAGTATGTTGAAAAAAGGTCATAGACTAGTATTTTGAAAAAAGTCAGTATAGTATGTCGAAAAAAGTCAGTATAGTATGTAGAAAAAAAGTCATAGTATAGTACGTCTAAAAAAGTCAGTATAGTATGTCGAAAAAAAGTCACGGTATAGTATGTCGAAAAAAAGTCGTAGTATATTATGTCGAAAAAGTCACAGTATAGTATGTCGAAAAAAAGTCACAGTATAGCATGTCAAAAAAGTCATTGCATAGTATGTCGAAAAAAGTCATAGTATAGTATGTCGAAAAAAATGTCATAGTATAGTGTGTCAAAAAATTCTTAGTATAGTATGTCGAAAAAAGTCAATATAGTTTGTCGAAAAAAAGTCATAGTATAGTATGTCGAAAAAACGTCATAGTATAGTATGTCGAAAAAAGTCATAGAGTAGTATGTAAGTCGAAAAAAAGTCATAGTATATTATGTCGGAAAAAAGTCAGTATATGTCGAAAAAAGTCATAGTATAGTATGTCGAAAAAATGTCATAGTATAATATGTCGAAAAAATGTCATAGTATAATATGTCGAAAAAAGTCAGTGTAGTATGTTGAAAAAAAGTCTTAGTATAGTATGTTGAAAAAAGGTCATAGACTAGTATTTTGAAAAAAGTCAGTATAGTATGTCGAAAAAAGTCAGTATAGTATGTAGAAAAAAAGTCATAGTATAGTATGTCTAAAAAAGTCAGTACAGTATCTCGAAAAAAGTCATAGTATAGTATGTTGAAAAAAGTGAGTATAGTATGTCGAAAAAAGGTCATAGACTAGTATGTTGAAAAAAGTCAGTATAGTTTGTCGAAAAAAGTCATATATTATGTCGAAAAAAAGTCATAGTATAGTATGTCGAAAAAAAGCCATAGTGTAGTATGTCGAAAAAAGTCATAGTATAGTATGTCGAGAAAAAGTCAAGTATAGTATGTCGAAAAAACGTCATATTATATTATGTCGAAAAAAAGTCAGTATAGTATGTCGACAAAAGTCAAGTATGGTATGTCGAAAAAACGTCATAGTATAGTATGTCGAAAAAAGTCGTAGTATAGTATGTCGAAAAAAGTCATAGAGTAGTATGTAAGTTGAAAAAAAGTCATAGTATATTATGTCGAAAAAATGTCATAGTATAGTATGTCGAAAAAATGTCATAGTATAGTATGTCGAAAAAAGTCATAGTATAGTATGTCGAAAAAAGTCAGTATAGTTTGTCAAAAAAAAGTCATATTATGTCGAAAAAAAGTCATATTATGTCGAAAAAAAAGTCATTGTATAGTATGTTGAAAAAAGTCTTAGTATAGTATGTCGAAAAAAGGTCATAGACTAGTACGTTGAAAAAAGTCAGTATAGTATGTCGAAAAAATTCAGTATAGTATGTCGAAAAAAGTCATAGTATAGTATGTCGAAAAAAAGTCATAGTATAGTATGTCGAAAAAAAGTCACAGTATAGTATGTCGAAAAAAAGTCATAGTATATTATGTCGAAAAAAGTCAGTGTAGTATGTTGAAAAAAGTCTTAGTATAGTATGTTGAAAAAAGGTCATAGACTAGTATTTTGAAAAAAGTCAGTATAGTATGTAGAAAAAAAGTTATAGTATAGTATGTCTAAAAAAGTTAGTATAGCATGTCGAAAAAGTCATTGCATAGTATGTCGAAAAAAGTCATAGTATAGTATGTCGAAAAAAGTCATAGTATAGTATGTCGAAAAAAGTCATAGTATAGTATGTCGAAAAAACGTCATAGTATAGTATGTCGAAAAAAGTCGTAGTATAGTATGTCGAAAAAAGTCATAGAGTAGTATGTAAGTCGAAAAAAAGTCATAGTATATTATGTCGAAAAAAGTCATAGTATATTATGTCGAAAAAATGTCAGTATAGTATATCGAAAAAACGTCAGTATAGTATGTCGAAAAAAGTCAGTATAGTTTGTCAAAAAAAAGTCATATTATATTATGTCGAAAAAAAGTCATAGTATAGTATGTTGAAAAAAGTCTGAGTATAGTATGTCGAAAAAAGGTCATAGACTAGTATGTTGAAAAAAGTCAGTATAGTTTGTCGAAAAAAGTCATATTATATTATGTCGAAAAAAAGTCATAGTATAGTATGTCGAAAAAAAGTCATAGTGTAGTATGTCGAAAAAAGTCATAGTATAGTATGTCGAAAAAAAGTCAAGTATAGTATGTCGAAAAAAAGTCATAGTATATTATGTCGAAAAAGTCACAGTATAGTATGTCGAAAAAAAGTCACAGTATAGCATGTCGAAAAAGTCATAATATAGTATGTCGACAAAAGTCATATTGATGTCGAAAAAAGTCATAGTATAGCATGTCGAAAAAAGTCATAGTATAGTATGTCGAAAAAAGTCACAGAGTAGTATGTAAGTCGAAAAAAAAGTCATAGTATATTATGTCGGAAAAAAGTCATGTCGAAAAAAATGTCATAGTATAGTGTGTCAAAAAAATTTATAGTATAGTATGTCGAAAAAAGTCAATATAGTTTGTCGAAAAAAAGTCATAGTATAGTATGTCAAAAAAAAAGTCATAGTATAGTATGCCGACAAAAGTCATCGTATAGTATGTCGAAAAAACGTCATAGTATAGTATGTCGAAAAAATGTCATCGTATATGTCGAAAAAATGTCATAGTATATGTCGAAAAAAGTCAGTGTAGTATGTTAAAAAAAAGTCTTAGTATAGTATGTTGAAAAAAGGTCATAGACTAGTATTTTGAAAAAAGTCAGTATAGTATGTCGAAAAAAGTCAGTATAGTATGTAGAAAAAAAGTCATAGTATAGTATGTCGAAAAAAGTCGTAGTATGGTATGTCGAAAAAAAAGTCGTAGTATGTAAGTCGAAAAAAAGTCATAGTATATTATGTCAAAAAAAAGTCATAGTATATTATGTCGAAAAAATGTCATAGTATAGTATGTCGAAAAAAAGTCAAAGTATAGTATGTCGAAAAAAGTCAGTAGTTTGTCAAAAAAAAGTCATATTATATTATGTCGAAAAAAGTCATAGTATAGTATGTTGAAAAAAGTCTGAGTATAGTATGTCGAAAAAAGATCATAGACTAGTATGTTGAAAAAAGTCAGTATAGTATGTCGAAAAAAGTCAGTATAGTATGTCGAAAAAAGTCAGTATAGTATGTCGAAAAAAGTCAGTATAGTATGTCGAAAAAAGTCATAGTATAGTATGTCGAAAAAAAGTCATAGTATAGTATGTCGAAAAAAAGTCACAGTATAGTATGTCGAAAAAAAGTCATAGTATATTATGTCGAAAAAGTCACAGTATAGTATGTCGAAAAAAAAGTCACAGTATAGCATGTCGAAGAAGTCATAGCATAGTATGTCGACAAAAGTCATATTGATGTCGAAAAAAGTCATAGTATAGCATGTCGAAAAAACGTCATAGTATAGTATGTCGAAAAAAGTCATAGTATAGTATGTCGAAAAAAGTCACAGAGTAGTATGTATGTCGAAAAAAAGTTATAGTATATTATGTCGGAAAAAAGTCATGTCGAAAAAAGTCATAGTATAGTATGTCGAAAAAAGTCAATATAGTTTGTCGAAAAAAAGTCAGTATAGTATGTCAAAAAAGTCATAGTATAGTATGCCGACAAAAGTCATCGTATAGTATGTCGAAAAAACGTCATAGTATAGTATGTCGAAAAAAGTCATAGAGTAGTATGTAAGTCGAAAAAAAGTCATAGTATATTATGTCGGAAAAAAGTCAGTATATGTCGAAAAACGTCATAGTATAGTATGTCGAAAAAATGTCATAGTATAATATGTCGAAAAAATGTCATAGTATATGTCGAAAAAAGTCAGTGTAGTATGTTGAAAAAAGTCTTAGTATAGTATGTTGAAAAAAGGTCATAGACTAGTATTTTGAAAAAAGTCAGTATAGTATGTCGAAAAAAGTCAGTATAGTATGTAGAAAAAAAAGTCATAGTATAGTACGTCTAAAAAAGTCAGTATAGTATGTCGAAAAAAAGTCACGGTATAGTATGTCGAAAAAAAGTCGTAGTATATTATGTCGAAAAAGTCACAGTATAGTATGTCGAAAAAAAGTCACAGTATAGCATGTCAAAAAAGTCATTGCATAGTATGTCGAAAAAAGTCATAGTATAGTATGTCGAAAAAAATGTCATAGTATAGTGTGTCAAAAAATTCTTAGTATAGTATGTCGAAAAAAGTCAATATAGTTTGTCGAAAAAAAGTCATAGTATAGTATGTCAAAAAAAAAGTCATAGTATAGTATGCCGACAAAAGTCATAGTATAGTATGTCGAAAAAACGTCATAGTATAGTATGTCGAAAAAAGTCATAGAGTAGTATGTAAGTCGAAAAAAAGTCATAGTATATTATGTCGGAAAAAAGTCAGTATATGTCGAAAAAAGTCATAGTATAGTATGTCGAAAAAATGTCATAGTATAATATGTCGAAAAAATGTCATAGTATAATATGTCGAAAAAAGTCAGTGTAGTATGTTGAAAAAAAGTCTTAGTATAGTATGTTGAAAAAAGGTCATAGACTAGTATTTTGAAAAAAGTCAGTATAGTATGTCGAAAAAAGTCAGTATAGTATGTAGAAAAAAAGTCATAGTATAGTATGTCTAAAAAAGTCAGTATAGTATGTCGAAAAAAGTCATAGTATAGTATGTTGAAAAAAGTGAGTATAGTATGTCGAAAAAAGGTCATAGACTAGTATGTTGAAAAAAGTCAGTATAGTTTGTCGAAAAAAGTCATATATTATGTCGAAAAAAAGTCATAGTATAGTATGTCGAAAAAAAGCCATAGTGTAGTATGTCGAAAAAAGTCATAGTATAGTATGTCGAGAAAAAGTCAAGTATAGTATGTCGAAAAAACGTCATATTATATTATGTCGAAAAAAAGTCAGTATAGTATGTCGACAAAAGTCAAGTATGGTATGTCGAAAAAACGTCATAGTATAGTATGTCGAAAAAAGTCGTAGTATAGTATGTCGAAAAAAGTCATAGAGTAGTATGTAAGTTGAAAAAAAGTCATAGTATATTATGTCGAAAAAATGTCATAGTATAGTATGTCGAAAAAATGTCATAGTATAGTATGTCGAAAAAAGTCATAGTATAGTATGTCGAAAAAAGTCAGTATAGTTTGTCAAAAAAAAAGTCATATTATGTCGAAAAAAAGTCATATTATGTCGAAAAAAAGTCATTGTATAGTATGTTGAAAAAAAGTCTTAGTATAGTATGTCGAAAAAAGGTCATAGACTAGTACGTTGAAAAAAGTCAGTATAGTATGTCGAAAAAATTCAGTATAGTATGTCGAAAAAAGTCATAGTATAGTATGTCGAAAAAAAAGTCATAGTATAGTATGTCGAAAAAAAGTCACAGTATAGTATGTCGAAAAAAAGTCATAGTATATTATGTCGAAAAAAGTCAGTGTAGTATGTTGAAAAAAGTCTTAGTATAGTATGTTGAAAAAAGGTCATAGACTAGTATTTTGAAAAAAGTCAGTATAGTATGTAGAAAAAAAGTTATAGTATAGTATGTCTAAAAAAGTTAGTATAGCATGTCGAAAAAGTCATTGCATAGTATGTCGAAAAAAGTCATAGTATAGTATGTCGAAAAAAGTCATAGTATAGTATGTCGAAAAAAGTCATAGTATAGTATGTCGAAAAAACGTCATAGTATAGTATGTCGAAAAAAGTCGTAGTATAGTATGTCGAAAAAAGTCATAGAGTAGTATGTAAGTCGAAAAAAAGTCATAGTATATTATGTCGAAAAAAGTCATAGTATATTATGTCGAAAAAATGTCAGTATAGTATATCGAAAAAACGTCAGTATAGTATGTCGAAAAAAGTCAGTATAGTTTGTCAAAAAAAAAGTCATATTATATTATGTCGAAAAAAAGTCATAGTATAGTATGTTGAAAAAAGTCTGAGTATAGTATGTCGAAAAAAGGTCATAGACTAGTATGTTGAAAAAAGTCAGTATAGTTTGTCGAAAAAAGTCATATTATATTATGTCGAAAAAAAGTCATAGTATAGTATGTCGAAAAAAAAGTCATAGTGTAGTATGTCGAAAAAAGTCATAGTATAGTATGTCGAAAAAAAAAGTCAAGTATAGTATGTCGAAAAAAAGTCATAGTATATTATGTCGAAAAAGTCACAGTATAGTATGTCGAAAAAAAGTCACAGTATAGCATGTCGAAAAAGTCATAATATAGTATGTCGACAAAAGTCATATTGATGTCGAAAAAAGTCATAGTATAGCATGTCGAAAAAAGTCATAGTATAGTATGTCGAAAAAAGTCACAGAGTAGTATGTAAGTCGAAAAAAAGTCATAGTATATTATGTCGGAAAAAAGTCATGTCGAAAAAAATGTCATAGTATAGTGTGTCAAAAAAATTTATAGTATAGTATGTCGAAAAAAGTCAATATAGTTTGTCGAAAAAAAGTCATAGTATAGTATGTCAAAAAAAAGTCATAGTATAGTATGCCGACAAAAGTCATCGTATAGTATGTCGAAAAAACGTCATAGTATAGTATGTCGAAAAAATGTCATCGTATATGTCGAAAAAATGTCATAGTATATGTCGAAAAAAGTCAGTGTAGTATGTTAAAAAAAAGTCTTAGTATAGTATGTTGAAAAAAGGTCATAGACTAGTATTTTGAAAAAAGTCAGTATAGTATGTCGAAAAAAGTCAGTATAGTATGTAGAAAAAAAGTCATAGTATAGTATGTCGAAAAAAGTCGTAGTATGGTATGTCGAAAAAAAGTCGTAGTATGTAAGTCGAAAAAAAAGTCATAGTATATTATGTCAAAAAAAAGTCATAGTATATTATGTCGAAAAAATGTCATAGTATAGTATGTCGAAAAAAAGTCAAAGTATAGTATGTCGAAAAAAGTCAGTAGTTTGTCAAAAAAAAAGTCATATTATATTATGTCGAAAAAAGTCATAGTATAGTATGTTGAAAAAAGTCTGAGTATAGTATGTCGAAAAAAGATCATAGACTAGTATGTTGAAAAAAGTCAGTATAGTATGTCGAAAAAAGTCAGTATAGTATGTCGAAAAAAGTCAGTATAGTATGTCGAAAAAAGTCAGTATAGTATGTCGAAAAAAGTCATAGTATAGTATGTCGAAAAAAAAAGTCATAGTATAGTATGTCGAAAAAAAGTCACAGTATAGTATGTCGAAAAAAAGTCATAGTATATTATGTCGAAAAAGTCACAGTATAGTATGTCGAAAAAAAGTCACAGTATAGCATGTCGAAGAAGTCATAGCATAGTATGTCGACAAAAGTCATATTGATGTCGAAAAAAGTCATAGTATAGCATGTCGAAAAAACGTCATAGTATAGTATGTCGAAAAAAGTCATAGTATAGTATGTCGAAAAAAGTCACAGAGTAGTATGTATGTCGAAAAAAAGTTATAGTATATTATGTCGGAAAAAAGTCATGTCGAAAAAAGTCATAGTATAGTATGTCGAAAAAAAGTCAATATAGTTTGTCGAAAAAAAGTCAGTATAGTATGTCAAAAAAGTCATAGTATAGTATGCCGACAAAAGTCATCGTATAGTATGTCGAAAAAACGTCATAGTATAGTATGTCGAAAAAAGTCATAGAGTAGTATGTAAGTCGAAAAAAAGTCATAGTATATTATGTCGGAAAAAAAGTCAGTATATGTCGAAAAACGTCATAGTATAGTATGTCGAAAAAATGTCATAGTATAATATGTCGAAAAAATGTCATAGTATATGTCGAAAAAAGTCAGTGTAGTATGTTGAAAAAAGTCTTAGTATAGTATGTTGAAAAAAGGTCATAGACTAGTATTTTGAAAAAAGTCAGTATAGTATGTCGAAAAAAGTCAGTATAGTATGTAGAAAAAAAGTCATAGTATAGTACGTCTAAAAAAGTCAGTATAGTATGTCGAAAAAAAAGTCACGGTATAGTATGTCGAAAAAAAGTCGTAGTATATTATGTCGAAAAAGTCACAGTATAGTATGTCGAAAAAAAAGTCACAGTATAGCATGTCAAAAAAGTCATTGCATAGTATGTCGAAAAAAGTCATAGAATAGTATGTCGAAAAAAATGTCATAGTATAGTGTGTCAAAAAATTCTTAGTATAGTATGTCGAAAAAAGTCAATATAGTTTGTCGAAAAAAAGTCATAGTATAGTATGTCAAAAAAAAAGTCATAGTATAGTATGCCGACAAAAGTCATAGTATAGTATGTCGAAAAAACGTCATAGTATAGTATGTCGAAAAAAGTCATAGAGTAGTATGTAAGTCGAAAAAAAAGTCATAGTATATTATGTCGGAAAAAAGTCAGTATATGTCGAAAAAAGTCATAGTATAGTATGTCGAAAAAATGTCATAGTATAATATGTCGAAAAAATGTCATAGTATAATATGTCGAAAAAAGTCAGTGTAGTATGTTGAAAAAAAGTCTTAGTATAGTATGTTGAAAAAAGGTCATAGACTAGTATTTTGAAAAAAGTCAGTATAGTATGTCGAAAAAAGTCAGTATAGTATGTAGAAAAAAAGTCATAGTATAGTATGTCTAAAAAAGTCAGTATAGTATGTCGAAAAAAGTCATAGTATAGTATGTTGAAAAAAGTGAGTATAGTATGTCGAAAAAAGGTCATAGACTAGTATGTTGAAAAAAGTCAGTATAGTTTGTCGAAAAAAGTCATATATTATGTCGAAAAAAAGTCATAGTATAGTATGTCGAAAAAAAAGCCATAGTGTAGTATGTCGAAAAAAGTCATAGTATAGTATGTCGAGAAAAAGTCAAGTATAGTATGTCGAAAAAACGTCATATTATATTATGTCGAAAAAAAGTCAGTATAGTATGTCGACAAAAGTCAAGTATGGTATGTCGAAAAAACGTCATAGTATAGTATGTCGAAAAAAGTCGTAGTATAGTATGTCGAAAAAAGTCATAGAGTAGTATGTAAGTTGAAAAAAAGTCATAGTATATTATGTCGAAAAAATGTCATAGTATAGTATGTCGAAAAAATGTCATAGTATAGTATGTCGAAAAAAGTCATAGTATAGTATGTCGAAAAAAGTCAGTATAGTTTGTCAAAAAAAAAGTCATATTATGTCGAAAAAAAGTCATATTATGTCGAAAAAAAAGTCATTGTATAGTATGTTGAAAAAAGTCTTAGTATAGTATGTCGAAAAAAGGTCATAGACTAGTACGTTGAAAAAAGTCAGTATAGTATGTCGAAAAAATTCAGTATAGTATGTCGAAAAAAGTCATAGTATAGTATGTCGAAAAAAAGTCATAGTATAGTATGTCGAAAAAAAGTCACAGTATAGTATGTCGAAAAAAAAGTCATAGTATATTATGTCGAAAAAAGTCAGTGTAGTATGTTGAAAAAAGTCTTAGTATAGTATGTTGAAAAAAGGTCATAGACTAGTATTTTGAAAAAAGTCAGTATAGTATGTAGAAAAAAAGTTATAGTATAGTATGTCTAAAAAAGTTAGTATAGCATGTCGAAAAAGTCATTGCATAGTATGTCGAAAAAAGTCATAGTATAGTATGTCGAAAAAAGTCATAGTATAGTATGTCGAAAAAAGTCATAGTATAGTATGTCGAAAAAACGTCATAGTATAGTATGTCGAAAAAAGTCGTAGTATAGTATGTCGAAAAAAGTCATAGAGTAGTATGTAAGTCGAAAAAAAGTCATAGTATATTATGTCGAAAAAAGTCATAGTATATTATGTCGAAAAAATGTCAGTATAGTATATCGAAAAAACGTCAGTATAGTATGTCGAAAAAAGTCAGTATAGTTTGTCAAAAAAAAGTCATATTATATTATGTCGAAAAAAAGTCATAGTATAGTATGTTGAAAAAAGTCTGAGTATAGTATGTCGAAAAAAAGGTCATAGACTAGTATGTTGAAAAAAGTCAGTATAGTTTGTCGAAAAAAGTCATATTATATTATGTCGAAAAAAAGTCATAGTATAGTATGTCGAAAAAAAAGTCATAGTGTAGTATGTCGAAAAAAGTCATAGTATAGTATGTCGAAAAAAAGTCAAGTATAGTATGTCGAAAAAAAGTCATAGTATATTATGTCGAAAAAGTCACAGTATAGTATGTCGAAAAAAAAGTCACAGTATAGCATGTCGAAAAAGTCATAATATAGTATGTCGACAAAAGTCATATTGATGTCGAAAAAAGTCATAGTATAGCATGTCGAAAAAAGTCATAGTATAGTATGTCGAAAAAAGTCACAGAGTAGTATGTAAGTCGAAAAAAAGTCATAGTATATTATGTCGGAAAAAAGTCATGTCGAAAAAAATGTCATAGTATAGTGTGTCAAAAAAATTTATAGTATAGTATGTCGAAAAAAGTCAATATAGTTTGTCGAAAAAAAGTCATAGTATAGTATGTCAAAAAAAAAGTCATAGTATAGTATGCCGACAAAAGTCATCGTATAGTATGTCGAAAAAACGTCATAGTATAGTATGTCGAAAAAATGTCATCGTATATGTCGAAAAAATGTCATAGTATATGTCGAAAAAAGTCAGTGTAGTATGTTAAAAAAAAGTCTTAGTATAGTATGTTGAAAAAAGGTCATAGACTAGTATTTTGAAAAAAGTCAGTATAGTATGTCGAAAAAAGTCAGTATAGTATGTAGAAAAAAAGTCATAGTATAGTATGTCGAAAAAAGTCGTAGTATGGTATGTCGAAAAAAAGTCGTAGTATGTAAGTCGAAAAAAAGTCATAGTATATTATGTCAAAAAAAAGTCATAGTATATTATGTCGAAAAAAGTCATAGTATAGTATGTTGAAAAAAAGTCATAGTATAGTATGTTGAAAAAAGTCAGTATAGTTTGTCAAAAAAAGTCATATTATATTATGTCGAAAAAAAGTCATAGTATATTATGTTGAAAAAAGTCTGAGTATAGTATGTCGAAAAAAGGTCATAGACTAGTATGTTGAAAAAAGTCAGTATAGTTTGTCGAAAAAAAGTCATAGTATATTATGTCAAAAAAAGTCATAGTATAGTATGTTGAAAAAAAGTCATAGTATAGTATGTTGAAAAAAGTCAGTATAGTATGTCGAAAAAATGTCATATTATATTATGTCGAAAAAAAGTCATAGTATAGTATGTTGAAAAAAGTCAGTATAGTTTGTCAAAAAAAGTCATATTATATTATGTCGAAAAAAAGTCATAGTATATTATGTTGAAAAAAGTCTGAGTATAGTATGTCGAAAAAAGGTCATAGACTAGTATGTTGAAAAAAGTCAGTATAGTTTGTCGAAAAAAGTCATATTATATTATGTCGAAAAAAAGTCATATTATATTATGTCGAAAAAAAAGTCATAGTATAGTATGTTGAAAAAAGTCATAGTGTAGTATGTCGAAAAAAGTCATAGTATAGTATGTCGAAAAAAGTCAAGTATAGTATGTCGAAAAAACGTCATAGTATAGTATGTCGAAAAAAGTCGTAGTATAGTATGTCGAAAAAAGTCATAGAGTAGTATGTAAGTCGAAAAAAAGTCATAGTATATTATGTCGAAAAAAAAGTCATAGTATAGTATGTTGAAAAAAGTCATAGTGTAGTATGTCGAAAAAAGTCATAGTATAGTATGTCGAAAAAAGTCAAGTATAGTATGTCGAAAAAAGTCGTAGTATAGTATGTCGAAAAAAGTCATAGAGTAGTATGTAAGTCGAAAAAAAGTCATAGTATATTATGTCGAAAAAAAATCATAGTATAGTATGTCGAAAAAAGTCAGTATAGTTTGTCAAAAAAAAGTCATATTATGTCGAAAAAAAGTCATTGGATAGTATGTTGAAAAAAGTCTTAGTATAGTATGTCGAAAAAAGGTCATAGACTAGTATGTTGAAAAAAGTCAGTATAGTATGTCAAAAAGTCATAGTATAGTATGTTGAAAAAAAGTCACAGTATAGTATGTCGATAAAAAGTCTTAGTATATTATGTCGAAAAAGTCACAGTATAGTATGTCGAAAAAATGTCATAGTAGTATGTCGAAAAAAGTCAGTATAGTTTGTCAAAAAAAAGTCATATTATATTATGTCGAAAAAAAGTCATAGTAGTATGTTGAAAAAAGTCAGTATAGTATGTCGAAAAAATTCAGTATAGTATGTCGAAAAAAGTCATAGTATAGTATGTTGAAAAAAGTCAGTATAGTATGTTGAAAAAAGTCATAGAACAGTATGTCGAAAAAAAGTCATAGTTTGTCGAAAAAAGTCCTAGTATAGTACATCGAAAAATGTCCTAGTGTAGTATGTCGAAAAAAAGTCATAGCATGGTATGTCGAAAAAAGTCATACAATGGTATGTTGAAAAATGCAAAAAATTCAAAGTGTAGTATGTCAAGTCATTATACTATGTTTAAAAAAAAAAATCATAGTACAGTACTTTAAAAAAATCATAGTATGTCTTATCGTCAGTATGTCGAAAAAAATCCCAATGTAGTATGGCGAAAAGTCAATATAGTGTCAATAACAAATAGTATAGTATGTTGAAAAACAATCAGTCAGTTTTGTCGAAAGAAAATCTGAGTATAATTACCAAATTACCAAAAAAAGTTAGTATTGTGTTTAAGAAATCTATAGTATATCGTAAAAAGTTATAGTACAGTATGTTGAAAAACATTCATTGTCTAGTATATTTCAAAATGTCAAAAAGTTATTTTGTATTATGTTTAAAGCTTAAGTGTCATAGTATGTCATGAAAAATTAAAGCAGATTGATCAAACTTTAATGTCATTGCACATAGTACATATGTAGTAAGAGGTAGTAAGACAATAAAATCCAGTTTACACAGTATATGTACACAGAATGAAAAAGTATTTGAAATAAACAGTCATGAATAAACCAGATATATATACATTATGAAAAATATTAACATTGTTTATGATTACATTCATGAAGGTGCACAGTTCCTCAAGGTGTCACCTGAAGGGAAAAAGCTGTTGCTGAGTCTCCTGGTCCTGGAACAGAGTCCTGCAGCACCTCCAAGAGAGCGGGAGGGACAGCAGTCTGAAACAAGGGTGAGAGTTTTGCTATCACTGTCATAGTATAGTATGCCTTATAAGGGTCATGAAACAATCATAATGAAGTAAGCAATGAAAATGAAATGGTATCATATGTCAAAAAAAACTCATAGTATGTCAAAATTTTAAAAAGCCATCGTTTACTGTGTCAAAAAATGCTTAAGTAATAGTATGACAGAAAAAACAAATAGTATCTTAAAAAATGCAGTAAGTCATTGTATATGTCTAAAAAACTTATAGCATGTCAAAAAAATTTTTTTTTCATTCATTCAGTCATTCTATGGTATGTTGAAAAAATTTCAAAAAGTCATAGTTTAGTCGATCGAAAATAAGTCATGCGATAGTATGCTGAAAAAAGTAATAGTATATCATGTACAAAAACAGTCATAATACTGTCAGGAAAAAGTCATAGTACAGTATGTGGAAAAAAACGTCATAGTATAGTGTCGACAAGTCATAGTATGTCGAAAAAAAGTAATAGTATGTCGAAAAGAAGTCATAGTATATAAAAAAAGTCTTACTATATTATGACGGAAAAAAGTCATAGTATACGTCAAAAAAAGTCAGTTTGTCGAACGAAGTCATAGTACGTCGAAAAGAAGTCGCAGTATAGTATGTCGAAAAAAGTCATAGTTTAGTATGTCGCAAGTCACACTACAGTATGTCAAAATGTCAGTATAGTATGTTGAAAAGTCAGTATGTCAAAAAAGTAAAAAATGATATTACTAAATCATGTCAAAAACTCAGTTTAGTATGTTGAAAAAAATCCAAAAAGTTTAGTATGAAAAAGTACAGTATGTTGAAAAACTAATAATATAATGTTTTGAAACAAGTAGAATAGTATGTCAAAAAGTCACAGTATATACATTGTGTTGTAAAATATGAAAAAGTTATTGTAAAGCTATGACTTTTTTGGGTCAGATTTTTTTTGTTGTCTATGTTGTAGCTTCATTATGTTGTTACTCTGTACACATGACATCTATTGCACGTCTAACTCTTGATCTCTACTCTGCAGGGAAACCGGCAAGCCTCTATCATTTACCCAGACAGCTCGTATTCCCAGATTCCCTTTTCCTCACCAGCATCGGCACTGAATTCAGTTACTTTTCCCTTTCACCTACCTGCTTGTCCTAGACTATTGAGAAGCTATTTCAGCCACTCAAATATATGGAAATGTGGAGATTTCCTGCTGTTTTATGCCATATTAAACTGAAAATCATTGGATTTTGGACTGAAGAAACAAGACATCACCTTGGACTTTGAGAAGCTGGGATGGATTTGTCACTATTTTCTGACATTTCATTGATCAAACGATTAATCAAATTAACTGTAGCCCGAGTTTTTTTTTTATAGCACACTATATTATGACTTTTATGACCTACTATATTACAAAATGTTTGGCATACTAGGCTTACTGAAACAATAATAAACATATCAAGACACTATTTTGTTTTACTGGTGTTTCCTTACCGAGTTCATCCAGCATCAGATAAGCCTCCCTGTGGTTCTCCAGCGTAATCTGAAGGATGGAGATGCAAAATAAATAAATAAATAACATATTACAGACGGTCACTGAAAAACAAAAGTCATGTCTTTCAACTGTTGCAGTTCCCAGCGATGTACAGAAGGTATTGTATTTCAGGTCGACATCTCACCTTGATGTCCTCGTCTCCACCCGGTCTGCTCTTCCTCCCCAGCACGCCATGTCTTTCCTCTGGGAACCAACAAAGAAGACAGATGAGCTCCCTTAGAGGGGCTGTGATGTCAGCTTCAGATATGCTGAAGTTCTGGACAACTCGCATACTGATATTCTCAGGAAGTGTAAATCACGCTGTATGACGTCTGATTCTTGTGCTTTAAAATACTATGATTTTTCCTTTTTTAAAAACTTGTATGTAGTGGCATACCATACTATGGTATTTTTTAAGGCATAGTACACTGACATTTTTTAACGACATACTAGACTGACATTTTTAACGGTATACTATGACATTTTTGACCAGCATAATATACTATGACATTTTTAACGGCATACTATAATGTGACATTTTTTAACGGCGTACCATAACATTTTTTAACGGCATACTATACTATAACATTTTTTAACGGCATACTATAACATTTTTTAACAGCATACTATAACATTTTTTAACAGCATACTATACTATAACATAGTACTATACGGCATACTATAACATTTTTTAACAGCATACTATACTATAACATTTTTTAACGGCATACTATAACATTTTTTAACGGCATACTATACTATAACATTTTTTAACGGCATACTATAACATTTTTTAACAGCATACTATAACATTTTTTAACAGCATACTATACTATAACATAGTACTATACGGCATACTATAACATTTTTTAACAGCATACTATACTATAACATTTTTTAATGGCATACTATAACATTTTATGTTATAGTGTTATAGTATGCCGTAGTACTATACGGCATACTATAACATTTTTTAACGGCATACTATAACATTTTTTAACGGCATACTATACTATAACATTTTTTAATGGCATACTATACTATAACATTTTTAACAGCATACTGTAACATTTTTTAACGGCATACTATACTATAACATTTTTAACGGCATACTGTAACATTTTTTAACGGCATACTATAACATTTTTTAACGGCATACTATGACATTTTTTAACGGCATACTATACTATGACATTTTTAACGGCATACTATACTATAACATTTTTTAACGGCATACTATACTATGACATTTTTTAACGGCATACTATAACATTTTTTAACGGCGTACTATACTATAACATTTTTTAACGGCATACTATACTATAACATTTTTTAATGGCATACTATAACATTTTTTAACGGCATACTATAACATTTTTTAACGGCATACTATAACATTTTTAACAGCATACTATACTATGACATTTTTAACGGAATACTATACTATGACATTTTTTAACGGCATACTATACTATAACATTTTTAACGGCATACTATAACATTTTTTAACGGCATACTATAACATTTTTAACAGCATACTATACTATGACATTTTTTAACAGCATACTGTACTATGACATTTTTAACGGAATACTATACTATGACATTTTTTAACGGCATACTATACTATGACATTTTTTAACGGCATACTATAACATTTTTATGGCATACTATACTATGACATTTTTTAACAGCATACTATACTATGACATTTTTTAAATGGCATACTATAATATAACATTTTTATGGCCTACTATACTATGACATTTTTTAACAGCATACTATACTATGACATTTTTTAAATGGCATACTATAATATAACATTTTTATGGCCTACTATACTATGACATTTTTTAACGGCATACTATAACATTTTTATGGCATACTATACTATAACATTTTTATGGCCTACTATACTATGACATTTTTTAAATGGCATACTATAATATGACATTTTTATGGCCTACTATAATACGACATTTTTATGGCCTACGATACTATGACATTTTTTAATGGCATTCTATACTATGACATTTTTTAACAACATACTATACTATGACATTTTTTATTTATACACATTCATAGACATTTATTTATTCATGACTCTTATGACACATACAGCACTATGATGTTTTTAACATGATGATTTTTATGACATTTCTATGGAACACTATATTATTACATTTTTTATGTCATACTATACCGTGAAATATTTATGGCATACTGCACTTAAACAACAATGAATGTATTTAGACAATATTTTGCATTGCTGGTGTTTCCTTACTTGTTTGTGAGTTTGTCCAGTATCAGATGAGTCTCCCTGAGCATTTTCTGGAGAATGAAAACGCAAAAAACACGTTACAGTACACAATCATTCAAATATGAAAATCATGTCATTTGACTGTGGCAGTTCCCAGCTATGCACAGAAGGTGTTGTTTTCAGGTCCACATCTCCTCACCTTGATGTCCTCATCTCCACCCAGTCTGCTGTGCCTCCCCAACATGTTGTGTCTTTTCTCTGGGAACCAACAAAGAAGACAAATGAGCTCCTTAATAGGGCGGTCATGTCAGCTTCAGGTATTTTCATGAATTTCAAGTACATAACAAAGCTAAAAAGTCCACTGAAAACATTTGGTATGATTTCAATATTCAACATTAAACACAACGCAGCTGGTAACGACAAAAAATACTTATTCCTGTGGCACTGTGATCTGGCATCTGCCTACAGTTCTGGGTATAACAGTAACACTTTGTAGCCAATTATATCACATAACACAAAGTATTTAAATAACATTTGCAGTCTCCACTTTACTTTAGCCAAAAGGTAAGTTGAATAAAGATGACAGACTTGAATCAGTATACAGACGCAATGCTAAATTACTAAACATTATTATTATTATTGGTGGCATAAATATTAATCAGATTAAATTTTAAACAATTACAATAATCCATCTCCCAGACTTGAGTTTTTCCACTGAGCAATGAGAAAAGTTTATCCTTTCAAATGGCGACCCCTGCTGATCGATTACTGCCATTAGAAAACCACATGCTACTCCACTGATTTTTCCAAAAACATTTATCTATTGTAAATGCATGAGTTTCCTGGATAAAATGAAAATCAGCACATTTACCTTTACAATATAAAAAAGAGCTTTACTCTTAAGAGGATCTCATATGCTAGGCATTTGTAGACATGACAGAAAGACATCAGAACAAAGAAAGAGAAAACTTTCAGAAACAGTCACTTTTGTAGTTTCAACAATTTTTTTTCAGAATAAATTAACAAGACCTAAACTACACTGTCAAACCTTGCATAACCTCAGTTTAACCATTACACCTGCTAAAGCAGCAGCAGGCAGATATGGAGCAAATATGAAAATAAAATAAATATTAAAGGCATCTGCAGGATTTCACAGACCGGAGGAAAACAACCAATCAGTGCCGAGCTGGAGTCTGCCGTCTGAGCTGCTGTCAATCACGCAAACTCTAACCAAATGGTCAAACAAGGCAGCGCCGATCAAATATGAATCAATATTCTGGTACTGTAGTGTCAATGGAGAGCCGAAGTCCTGCCCCTTCCACTGGACCACCATGGGACCTTATTACGGAAAAAATATTAACAGTAATGAACGACAAATGTTTTTTTTTTATCTTGTTTGAACCACAGAAGATAAAAGTTGATTTTTTAAGTCAAGAAAGTCAGTTTGTTCTAAAACTTTGTTGTATCAGACTGCCTGCGTGTTTCATACTAGGATGTCGCTCGTCCTTTCTCTGACCAGCTGATAAAAAGACTAGGAGTCACTGAATAAAACACATCAGGCAAGATAATGTTTCATCTGTGCGTAGACCTAAAGATGTTAATAATTAACCATTTAACTGTTAACCGACATTAAGCATTTTAACCGATTAACGCCATCGGTTAAACATTTCAATGAAATATTAATAGTTAATTAAAAAGCTGAGAAAGACGGGGTGGAGGGGCTCGTCACTTTAAGAAGAAAAGCTAGTCCACCTTAAGAGGTCCAGCGCAGCTACAGGAAGTTGGCTCGGGGCTTCCAGCTGAAGAGTTGTAGCTTGTAGCGTTTATTCACCGACAAACTGTACACACACTGTCTACTATAGCTACGTTCACAGCTGTTACGCCACCCACACTCACCGCCGCCACACACAGTCTGTCAGAAACTTGCTGAAGTTACACTACAGCAGGCATGAAGCCATCAGCAAAGCTAGCAGCTGCTAAAGTAGCATAAACACACACACCCTGTTTGTCAGACAATCACTATCATTAATACGGGCAGATGCACAGCTGAGAACCTGCTAAACTAAAGTAAGTGTGCGTTGGTGGAGGTGGCGGACTTTTACTGGAAGAGTGGCTGCATGTCTGCGACACTGTATGCAACACCGTGGCTGCTAACACTCCCAGACAGTGAACTGGAGACAGTGAACGCAGCATTGTTGCTGCTAACGCTCCGGACAGTGAACTGGAGACAGTGAACGCAGCATTGTGGCTGCTAACGCTCGCAGACAGTGAACTGGAGACAGTGAACGCAGCATTATGGCTGCTAACGCTCCTGGACAATGAACTGGAGACAGTGAACGCAGCATTGTGGCTGCTAACGCTCCGGACAGTGACCTGGAGACAGTGAACGCAGCATTGTGGCTGCTAACGCTCCGGACAGTGAACTGGAGACAGTGAACTGGAGACAGTGAACTGGAGACAGTGAGCTGGAGACAGTGAGCTGGAGACAGTGAACTGGAGACAGTGAACGCAGCATTGTGGCTGCTAACGCTCGCAGACAGTGAACTGGAGACAGTGAACGCAGCATTATGGCTGCTAACGCTCCGGACAGTGAACTGGAGACAGTGAACGTAGCATTGTGGCTGCTAACGCTCCAGACAGTGAACTGGAGACAGTGAACACAGCATTGTGGCTGCTAACGCTCGCAGACAGTGAACTGGAGACAGTGAACGCAGCATTATGGCTGCTAACGCTCCTGGACAATGAACTGGAGACAGTGAACGCAGCATTGTGGCTGCTAACGCTCCGGACAGTGACCTGGAGACAGTGAACGCAGCATTGTGGCTGCTAACGCTCCGGACAGTGAACTGGAGACAGTGAACTGGAGACAGTGAACTGGAGACAGTGAGCTGGAGACAGTGAGCTGGAGACAGTGAGCTGGAGACAGTGAACTGGAGACAGTGAACTGGAGACAGTGAACGCAGCATTGTGGCTGCTAACGCTCGCAGACAGTGAACTGGAGACAGTGAACGCAGCATTATGGCTGCTAACGCTCCGGACAGTGAACTGGAGACAGTGAACGTAGCATTGTGGCTGCTAACGCTCCAGACAGTGAACTGGAGACAGTGAACGCAGCATTGTGGCTGCTAACGCTCCGGACAGTGAACTGGAGACAGTGAATGTAGCATTGTGGCTGCTAACGCTCCGGACAGTGAACTGGAGACAGTGAACGCAGCATTGTGGCTGCTAACGCTCCTGGACAATGAACTGGAGACAGTGAACGCAGCACTGTGGCCGTTACGGTAACTCTCCAGACAGTGAACTACTGACTCCGTTATCTGTTGTGCTGCAGCTGGCGCACCGCTAAACGCAAGGCACAAATCTTGTCGGTTAACGGTTAATGAGGGTTGGTTAGGGGTTAAGAAAATTTGCAAAGTTAGCGTCCCTACATGGAACACAGCTAAGTTAGCTAACTAGTTAGTGTTGACGTATATTGTCCGAGACAAGAGATGGAGTTCACTGAGCAGTTACACACAAAACTAAATGATACTATGACAAACGGTTCAAACGGGATCAAAAAATGAAAAAAAAAAAATCTCTCTCCATTGACCACCGATCATATGGTTTCTGAAAGAAGGTCTGGAAGGGGCATGACTTCAGCTCTCTATTTCTCACTCAGAAACATCTTGAAGTTACTGTTTAGCTGTAAAATGAGAAAGTTTATGGCCCGGCAGCCATGTTGAGACTAGTTGAGGAAATACAAAGCACCGCCCACCAGCTGGAGCAAACTGTCTCATTTTACAGCTAAACAGTACACTGCAAGACATTTATGAAAATGTTAGAGGGGAGATATAGTCATTACAATACAGAATATTAATTCATATTTGATCAGTGCTGCCTAGTTTGACCATCTGATCAGAGTTAACAAGTGCAGCTTTAATCTCAGTGGTCATGTTAGCTTTCGTTTAGGTTTACTCCCATCAGGATGCACTCCTTTAATAACTATAAACAGTCTGGACACACTGCAGTGAGCTGTCTTACCTTCACCGCTGGCCTTGCTGCTTTGTCAGTGGTGGTGGGATCCTCCTTAACTTCTCAGAAAATCGCTTTTCTCTCATTATAATCGGGCGTCTTTCCAGGTTTCTTTCTTCCTTGGTTTCAAGTCGACCAAGAGGGTTGTTTCCATTCCGGAAGTTGATGGAGCACTCCTCAATCTCTCGGCGGCTCTGTACAGTTACACATGTCGGTGTAACACCGGTACGAACTCACATTTCCCCCTTCAGTTACGGCTTGACATGCATAAGAGGGAGTTTTATCAACTCTTTAGTGATATATACTCATATATTTTCTACAACGGCAGGTAAATCTTCGGCGTTAGCGTTAACGTTTGCTTCGGGTATGCAGACAGACTTACGTTAGCAGTCGAAAACTTGAACCTCAGGCCGGCGATAAAACGTTATCAGTGCACGGATAGACTATTAATCCTTTAGGACAACATATGAGAGTCTTTTGTTGTGCAAATTGTTGTTTAAAATACACAACTTTGCCAGAACTTGCTCCCACTAACCTCCGCGACGGTAAACGCTCCGACTTCCGGCGCCATCTTGGACGCCTCCCCCACACCACGTGTTTGTTGGCAGGGTTGCCAGATCTGAATTACAGTTTCCCCCGCAATCATACCTTAAAACTAGACCATTCAGTAAAAACATAACCTTACCTGAAACCACGTAGAAACATTACATGAGTAATAGAGTGCATCATATAGTAAGCATATAAAGCTTTATATCTACATCACTCTCTATCACAGACACAAAAAGTACAATAAAAATGTCTGCCATATTTTACAGAAAGCAACCTCACTGCTCCCATATATATACAGTATACATCTGCTTCTATATTTATCTCACTGCTTCTTATATTGTATATTACTTATAAATAAACATTTTTAAATTCTATTACTGTAAATGATGTGTTGTGTCATTTATTATTATTTGCTACTTAACTTGTTTTAATGGAGCTTCAAGGCAAAGATTATTTCACATAACATCTTGAATCAAATAACCAAAAATAAAACATTAGATGAATACGTTACTGCACAAATTCTCGTGTCAATGACTTGCTATGAATACATGCACAAAATATCTCTGTTTCTGCCCCTATTGCCAAAAAAAGCACAATTCCTACAAAGCTGGTTACATGGCTGAATATCCCACACTTATTCTCATGTACAGTACATGCAGCTGTACAGGTCCCATGGTGGTCGAATGGAAGGGGTGGGACTTCACCTCTCTATGGCATTTGCAAGTTTCTACCACTTCGTTGGGTTAGGAACAGTTAATGACCTTGAATAGTTTAGGTTCGGCATTGGCCTCAAATGGGTAAAGTTAGGCATTGACCTCAAACTGTTAAAGTTAGGCATTCAAGTCAGGCTGTATGCAATATCCCTCCACACTTGGGCAACAATGATCAACCAGCAACACAAAACAAGGTAAAACTCCTTCATTATCACACCTCTTAGCTGATTTATTTATTTCTTAAACATGTTAAGCCATCTATTGCCGTGCTGGCAACAGGTTCACACCATATAAGGAGTGGTGCATTGCATTGACATCATACGTTTCGTCAAAAGAAATGTTTATCATATTTTCCCCTTACAAAAGAAGAGACCAACCAATTGAAAAGAGCAAACAGTAAGGATGACGAAGACGCTGGCATTGTCCTGCAGTGGTAAGGAGGCCACTAGCTGGTAGAAGCACTGATCGTCAAGGAAGACATCCCAACACTTATTACAGTCCAACTCTCGTTTGACTCCTTCCCTGCTGTCTTACCATCCTCGTCTGACTGCAATGTTCTTCAATCCAATGCTTTTATGACGCTTCCCGACATATTAGCCCAACCGTCAGGTTAACCCTTGACCTGATTGAAGGTAGAGACTATAGTGCCTTTGCTCCATCTTCATTGTCTCCACCTTACTGAATCTGAGCAATTGGCTAAGTAACACACTGGAAATGACAAGAATAAAATAACAGAAACCCTACATACAGTCATACAATACAAGTACAAACATTATGAAAAATGAGTTTGTTTTCTTCTCATTTTTATACAAAATGTAAGGGGTGCCTCAGCAACCAGGAGTTTATTTTTCCTCCTCTTAGATATGAGATTTCGATATTTACGCTGGATGTCAACCATAACTGTGTTATTGTTTTTACAATAGTTCTATGATACTGGAGGACATTAGAAACATTTGGGACAGGACTGATGCACAACATTAACAAACGCAAACAAACAAGTCAGTGATTCACAAATCAAACCGAAGATATTATAGTTTCATATGATCTTACTTACAATATTCCCCCCCATGCACTACACAATAGTCTTGAATTTTCATATATTACATATATGCTACATTCTCTTATTTCTTATTTCACTGATATAAAGGCAAACATATCTCGATGCAAAGTGTAAGCTGCTCTGCTTTTCTTTACATTTAAATTAGTATTATAGGTTGAAATCGGACAATTCAAACAGTATGACTTAGCTCATAGCAAACATAAATGTAGCTCATAAACTGGATTTTACGTAAACTCTTAATTCCTCTGATAGCAAGAATAGCAATTTCAATGTTTGTTTTTATCAACAATCACAATGTATATACATCACCAGAACTAAAGCAAGCTCAATTTTAACATTCTGATCTTCCAAATGTTTCTGTATTGCACACACATAAATACACATAAAAATACTGAACTAATTTTTGGGAGAGGTTACAGTAGTAGATTTTTAAACATCTCTATTTTATATTTAAAATGCATACCAAAACATCTTAAAAAACGAACAAAAAAAAATGTCAATATGCTTGTTTCATAATGTCCAAATACGGTGTGCAGCCACCCGGTGGTGGTTTCGAATGATGTCCATTAATAAAATGCCGCAACAGTAAAATGTATTAATACTTGTATCCTGCGATGTCATGTCCTTATAGGAGGGTCAAAGGTCAGAGAGCAGTCATGGGTTGGCTAGTTGGCTGCCCTACAAGATTTGCTGATGGGATTTTTTATTTTTTATTTTTTGACCACATGTTGAGATTCCATTAACTGCAAAAGAGAGAGAAAACATCAATGTGAATCTAAAGGGTACACAGAGCAACGACAGCTTCTCATTTCCAGATTTTGTGCATCCTTGAATGAGGATTCAAGAGGCTTGCTGGAGGAGCTATAAGCGAGGGTACACCGGTGTGTCCTTTGCAGAAGTGTTTTCTGCAGCCACAACATAAAAGAGGCGTGACACACAACTGGAATGATAACTAATAACTGCTCCTTTAGTAGTCATCAGTTGTAGTTATTTAAGATGATCAAACTGCCCTTCACTGTTTATGTAGCTCCTCGTGCTGAACGCTGTTCTGACCGCATTTTTAATGACATTTCATCTTGATATTAGGTTGTCATTTTCAAATGTAGGCTACATCCAATTCAAGTGCTATAATCATGAAATTATGTTTACAAGTGCAAATAGCTGCTGACGGCAAATTATTATAGCTAGAATATTCTCTTGCATTGTAATTTGCTGTATTTCATGTTGTCATATAGCTAGACAGGAGTGTGTTGTGTGTATTATTTACATTATATCACTCAATCATATAATGCATCTCTATTTGCACAGTATAGTACTTTTATTTTTCTCTGCATTGCTTCACACAATAAAATAAGGCTGTTATGTGTGTGTGTTAAAAATAATTCAACACCGTTCATTCTTGTCACATTATGCCATGTTGTGAATTGAATTAGTAATAGTAAATATAGCCTATAAGTTGTCATAAAGATTGTTCTGCGCTCATGTGACAGAGATAAAGTACAGCAGTATAAAAAAATAATGGACAACTGATGCAGCTGTTGCCACGTGTCATATTTAATTGAGGTTGCTTTAAAATTACAGCTCCATGGCAATGATGTCTCATTTGTTGTAATGCCTGTTGCCTCGACTCCTCTGTCCTCACATCTCTTCCTCACCTCCTCCGCTCACATCTCCTGCGGGAGAGACTAAGATGCGAGGAGAGGAGTCGAGGAAAGGAATTGGGGATGTACAAACGGGGAAAATGGGAACGGCCTGGTGTTCACTGAAAACAAATGATCAGACCACTGGACTTAGTCTCACAGCCTTGTTAGCGTCTTCACTCTGGCCAACAAATTCTCTGCTTGTCAGCTAGAAATGAGAAGCTATTACAGTAAATTTTGAGTGGTAAATCTGCTTTATAACTGTGATCTGCATTGATAGAATGGAAAGCATAGAAACCTAAAGGAATACTTCACCCACAAAATTACCATTTGTTACAATCACTCACTGCATGTTAACTTCAATTCTTGAGGAACAGCTTTACTTGCTTGCCTCCACGGTGAACAGAGAATCAAAAAAATGGCCAAAAAACAGAGAAAATCCTTGATGAATTGAAGTAAATGGATGCCAGGCTTAACAACAGCAAAACTACATATATCAAAACACCCGTTTACAAACTCCTGAGTTGAGTTTATCCAGTCGTATGCTCAGTACTTCCCACACACGCATTTTTGCCAAAATTGTACCATCTAAAACTGTGGAGGCATGCGAGTAAAACAAGAAGCAACGTTTTTTTTTTTTTTGAAGAATTCAAGCCAACAGTGAGTAATTGATATACAAATGGTCATTTTAAAGGAGCAGTATGTAGCACTGACAGTAAGCATTTAAAATTGGTGCTGACGTTCGAATTCAAAACATCAGCACCATTTGGTGTGACTGAGAGCAGTTAGCATGTGTTAGCATCACAACTTTAGCCACTGGCCACTAGAAAGAGTCAGAATCACTTCCCTGGCTGTGTGTCTCAAATACTCGTTGCCTTGATAACCGGCTGCACACAGACCACAGAAAGATGTATAAAGGCTTTTTAGGTTGGTTCTAATTTCAATATCCAGAGCATTAATATAGCAGCAAACAAGTATTTGCTGTGTAACAAAATGGAGGGGTAAGCAGAGAGCAGACAATTATGTCACTCTCTAGTTGTGTGTGTTGTAATGCGAGTTTCTCCGTGATTTGTTGACAAAGCCGGGCCTTCTTTTAATGCATGTTCGTGCATGTGAGCGTGCCCAAACTGGCTGGCTGCTCTGCACTGCTCTCATACAGCGGTTATAGCTGAATCAAGGCGGTGTTCCCCACCCTGAAATTCTCCCAATCTTGTATTGAGCTCCTTTAACTGTTGATCTGGTTTGCTTGCTTGCTTCCATAGATGCAGAATATGTAGCAATGATTTATTACAGTATGTGTATTACATATTGGTCCTTTAAGGGTGACGTATTCCTCTAAACACCAGGCTGAAAAGCAGTGTTTCACTGCCCTCTGTGGTTGAACGTTTCAAGCCTGCTCCAACATTGACCACTAAATCATGACAGTGGTTGGGTGTGGTCAGAAGTGTCCTCCTTTCCACCTGTAACCACACCCAACAGCAATGTCAGAGTGTACCGACTACACCCTGGAGCATTCCTGCAGCACTGTAGCGAGGTGAGAATTTTAACCACTGGAGGTCACTCTTTCTCTTTCTTTCTCTTCAATCAAGCTTTCTGCTGTGTGTTTCTTACTGTCTCTTACTGGGAGGGGATGCTGGGCGAGCCCGAACGGTGGAAGTGGATGTTCTGCCACTTGCCGTCGCGGCGGTGCCACACACGGGTCTCCTCAGACTGCATGGTGCGGGGCATGCCGCTGGTATCCATGTACTGGGTCAGTCGGATATAGGCAATACACGCTGCATTTTCCCCAATTAGGTGCACGTGTGGGTTCAAGAGGATGGTGTGCACTGGCTTGTTCCCTTTGGACAGGGCTGGATGGGAGACAAAATGGCTGATTACAGGAAGTAAATGCCACATATTAAATGAACATAGTGGCTATCATCCTGTTACTTGGGTTTGGGAAATTCTAAGATAGCTGCATGATTGTTCGAAAACAAAACACTGACCATAACTTACTTGAGTATACTAACTGATATGAAAACAAGAGGACCTAAAAGTCTCCATATGTTGATGTTGGATAGTGGACAAGCACAGGCTCGCTAAGTGATTGAGGTTTCTAGGACATATCTGGTTTATCTGAACTATTTTTACCTACTGAGGACATTCTGCCATTTATAGCAGTCATTCATTAGTGATTTTTTTGCTCCCAAGGTTAGTCCATAACCACAGCCATGCCCTTCTGGTGTACCGACAGACATCAACTGTGAATTGATAGGACTGAATATTGATATAGAATAAACAATTTAGCCCATACCCACTAATGCACTATATGCACTCTTTTAAACTACTTTCACTGTGTTGGGGATCTTCCTTATTTATAATATTTACATAAATATATTTTTTTGCATTCTCTATTATTTTAATCCTTCTAATTAATTTTGATTTCTGTGAATACAGTCGGGTATTTTGCCGTTCTCTGTACATCATGTGTTTGTTTCTGGCTCTACCTCATCTGTCCACTAGGTTCTCTCGGTGAGGCCCCTGCACACCTGCACTGCGTTCCAACACCCGTACTACCATATACACTATTTAGTATGCCAGAAAAAGATTTAGTATGAGTAATATAGTATGTCAAATGCAGTATGCCAAAAGAATAAGATAAGATAAGATGAACCTTTATTAATCCCCGGAGGGAAATTCAGGAAAACAAAGAAACTGTGGATCGAACCCAGGACCTTCTGCGTGTAAAGCAGACGTGATAACCGCTACACTATGGATCCCGGTAAAGTAACATCGCCCGAACGGAGACCAGGGAATACCAGGATGCCCTACGACATCTGGTCATATTTTGCAGTATGCAAGTCAGCATGCTTTTCTGGCTATTCTGACCCACAATCCTATGCACAGTGGATCTATGAGCAAAAAGATCAAAGTTCAAGGTGCAATGCCATAACAAAGTAGTATGCATGCATGAATTTACATAAACAATAATTTTCACTGTCGATTAATCAATCAATTATTTTCTCAATTAATCAATTAGATGTTTGGTCTATAAACTGAGAGAAAATAGTGTAAAAAGCCAATCAGTGTTTCCTAAAGTCCAAGATGACAACCTTAAATGTCTTTTGTCCACAACTCAAAGATATTTAGTTTACTGTCAGAGGAGTAAAGACATCAAGAAATATTCACATTTAAGATGCTAGAATCAAGGAGGTGTTTTTTTTCTCAAGAAATCACTCAAACTGATTAATCGATTATCAAAAGTTGGTGAATAATTCAATAGTTGACAACTAATCGATTAATCGTTGCATTTATACCTACAGTATGGCTCTTGCGGGAGGGAAGTTGTTGTAGTGTGTGAGCTATTCTAGTTACCGTGTCTGTTACTGTTGTTGATGTTCTGCATGCATATTACACTGTGGGACAAAACCTCACTAAAAAAATAGTAATTTTAGTACACATGCTGGCTTCTGGAATTATATTTCATCTTGTCATGAATTAATGTATAGTGTGTATTTTTGGCGCAGTGTAACCGTTTGTGATTAAATTGAGCAAACAAGTAGTTCGCCTCACTGAGGATGTTTCCCCACGGTGCTTCAGACTAAATAACTGATGCATTAAATCATTCAGCACATTGTGCCAATGTAAGCAAGCATGGTTATAATCAATCTCTCTTGTTTGAAATCTCCAAAGAAGCTGGAATAACTTCAACAATAACAACAAACTGAAGTGAATGAATAATACACAACCAGTAATTTCTGGCCAAATTGTCTTTCTCAGCATCTAGTTTGGGTACGGAGCCAGTTGGCTACTTGCACCTTTTGGAGCAACCCCAGACCCACGGTTACAACACATTTAAACTGCTCTGGACAACGGTAGCGTGAGCAAACACTGTGACAGTCTGTCGGTACTCTAGTTAGCAATTTTATTTATCAATGTTATTAAAGGTGACACAAAGGTGTCCTGATGATGCAACTAATTATTTTGTTTGTTTGTTTTTTTGTGAAAGTGGTTGATGTTTTACCATTCTCAAAGTAAAAGCGATGGAAGTCATGTCCTTCCACCAGGTTGCCGAGGGCCTCAGGCTCAAAGGAAGTGAGACCAGGATCACAAATCTTCCTGTTTCACACACAAAAGAGAATATAACATCAGCAAAGGACATAAGCAAATCAGCATAGCCATTTAGATGTTACTTGTACAAATGCAGAAAGAAAGAAACTTACGCATAGGCCTCAAAGTCTCCATTGTTGATAGACTCAATCAGCTGCTCAGTAACTTTGATAATTTCCTGTTTGCGAGCTACAACACAAGATCACAGAACATGTTCATCTAAACAAGCTGATGTAAAAAATGCAAGTTGTTACTGTATTTCAGGCAAATGTCAGTCTGAGTGCAGATAAAGGAAATCGGACATCAAATCAGCTTCAAATGGGTTCTAATCTATGAATTAGCAGGATTTCAAAGGTATTAGAAATGGAAGGCACTCAGCAAGGAGTATTTCACAAAATGGTCCTCATTTCATATCTGGGTTACAAAACAACAAGAAAGCCTCCCATGACTAATAGAGGTATCAGGCAGGAAAATGCAAGATGACACAATTCCTTTCACCCAACAAAGCTCAAAATGAACAAAAACAAATGCTCAGATGCAAGTACTTGCTACAAAAGCAGTTTTAACTAAGTAATGTTGACAGTTACCTTTATTGTTATTGGTGCAGGCTGGGGAATATTAAAACAAATACTTAATTTGTGCAACAAAGAGACATTGTAAAGAAATGTATAAATCAGTACTTCAGCTCCATTGCCGTCACGGCCATAAGCTGCAACACTGTGTGTACATGAGTGTGTGAGTCAGCTTTTTACTGTGTGAGTCAATGTTTGGGTAAGTCAGAACAGAGGGCAAATAGAGGTGTGAGAGGAGCATCTGTGTCTACAAGACACAAATATACAGTAGGACGAGGGCATCGTCTTCCAATTCAAATGTAGAGGAATAAATCGGATTGAAGGAGCAGATATTTAGGGGTCAAAAACAGAGGTTTTATTTCACTGGAGAAGGGAGAGTCAGTGCATTAATCTAAGAATGAAATTTCTCAAACCACAAACCCCCACAGTGGAGGGACTTACTCTGAAATGAGGAGGTGGGAGTCTGTCTTGAGTCAGACATCTGTGAGGAACGGCTCTTAGAGCTCAAGATACCGCTCACTAAGCTGCCCAGACGAAGGGCTGTCAGCGGTTGCATGGATGGGTGTGTGATTGGGTGTCACGTGTGTGTTGGTTGGGGGATAATACAAAGATAAGGGCATACATATGCATGTATGGGCAAAGGCAGGACAGGAATTATGGAAAAAATGGATATTTTCAACGAAACATAAGGGGAAGAAAAAAGTAGAAAAGAGAGACATTTAGTGATACTTAAAACATAAAAAAACTGAAAAAGCAAGAGTTTTTTTCCTCAGAAATAAGATAGGAGAAACTTGATGCGTGGAAGGGCAGGACAGAAAAAGAACAGGGTGGACAGCATTTTGCAAGAGGAGTTGACAGCCAACGGGGAGTAGCAGTTTTTAACTTGTGCATTTTAACTGTGTTGCAAAGCAGAATGAAGAAAAACTCATAAATGATGGAAGAGTCTGACTGATAACGGCGAGGACCGACAGCGTTGGTGAGAACTGAGTAGGTCAATGAGACAAAAACAGTTTCCTTACCTTTTACATCTTCATCCTCAATAGTGGTGTTGGCACTCTCAATGGACTCCTAAAAAAAAAAAAATAACAACCTAGTTTGTATATGTAATACATGCATCGATAATGATATAGTACAATTTATGTTTGTAATATCAACAAAGAGTTGAAATAAAATGTCTTAAATGCTCTTGCAAATTCAGATTTTACTAAACTAAATATTTTTTTCACAGCAATTATAGCCAACAGGAAACAATAGACGAGAGAGGAGGGATGATTGCAACCAAAGTCCCCAGCTGGGCTTAAATCAGATTACATGGTTAGGGTCTTAAACCTCTAGGCCACCAGGATGCCCCAATGAACATAATTTATTAACAATTGATGATATAACATCATCAGATGAGGGCTTTTAACAGTTGGTAGAGGGAGATACTATTGCTATTAACTGAAATTGGAAAATGAAAAAAAGTACAGGAGCTTTGATATCAACAGATGCGACTAACAGTGAAAATACCTTATTTCCATCTACGGGGTTGTGGATCACAGTCGTCTGTGGTTCCTAAAGTGAACAAATGACAGAGAACGTGTGGGAAAAAAAAAACTATAATAATAACTACTATTTTTAACTAACTACTACTAGGACATGAAAGGTGTAATGGCATAGAAACAGAAATGTGTTTGTTTATCTATCTGTCTATCTATCTATCTATCTATCTATCTATCTATCTATGCCAATGCATAAGACATCAAATTAACAAAATAATGCTTTCTTCAACTGTCTGTGCCCACTTGTTTTTTCTTTCTTCAAGCTTTTATCTCCCTTCCTGCATGACACTGATGCTCAGTGTCTTTTTCTGTGTGTCTGCTTTCTCTTGTCAGCCCACTACAGCGTCCTGTCTTGGTAATCAGATGTCTGGGCTTTTGTGGAATCGATCCTGTTGCCCAGCTCAGTCCTTCTAATCACTCACCCCGATTACACTAGATTATAACATCAGCAGCCTGCATCTGTCTGTGTGGTGTGTTTGTGTGTGTGACTATGTGTGTGTGTGTAGGCCTCCATGATGATGGAGAGAAAAAGGAGGATAGAGAAAAAGAGAGAGACAGAGAGAGAGAGAGAGAGAGAAAGACATGCCATGTGTCCGTGATCATGCGTAATCATCTCAACAGCAAATGGGGGGACAGAAAGCCGCTGACATCATGCAGAGCAACAGTCATGTGGCCTGACGTAGACAGCCAGTCAGCAGACACCATGCGTAAGCCAATGAGCGAAAGCCAAATCACTCAGGGATGTAGCATCATAATGATCCTGAGGAGGCGACCTCTTCACACTCCAGCCATGCACAGATATACTACTCTATACGAGCAGCCAACCCGACGTAACACGTCCTTACTACTTTTACAGTCAAATGCAAAACTGATAAGTACCCTTCATGCTAACACTTTATAATGACCAGCATTTATAAATGGTACATTCATAGTTAATTGAATGCAGTTAATAGTTATCTTACTATTACCAAACCTTGAAGTTATTATTAATAATATTTACTAAAGGAAAGAAACAGTTTATTGTTGCACACATTGAAACAATTTATATTTTGAGTGCCTGCAGAGTTAGTTAGTTAGTTAGGCCCGGTTTTGTTTTAGTGATATAATTATTTGGCACAACCTTTTCCCTTCTCCACCACATTTTTTGTTAACCTTTATTACTATTTAACAAAGCACCTTTACTTTTGCACTTCATTTTGACTTTTTTTTTTTTTTTTTTTTTTTTACTTCTAATCATTGGTTGTTTGTTTGTTCAGTTATTGTTCCACCTAGTGGACATAACAAGTGGGGGCTCATCCGGGATATCTCTGTTTTCTCTTAAATATGTATTTATTAATGATTATAAAATGATTTGTATACTTAACTGTTAATAACTGGTGTAAACCATCTTTAAACATTATTGGGATGGCCATTTTAAAACTGCAACTGATGATTATAATACCTTGTAAATGAATACTTTATAAATCATCTATGAACATATGCATATTTTGTTTGTTTATTTTTTTTTATCTTTCTTGTCTTTTGAAAACTCTATGCCATATCACATGCTTTTAGTTTAAAGTAGTCTTTGAAAGTGAATTATGAATGAGTCTTCTTTATATTTGGAAAAATTATTGTTAGATAAATATAAATTGTGTATTTTCCATTACTGTAATTATTGCAATATGATGCCTGGAAAATACAAAGTTTTTGGAGGGTTTTTAGGCAATTCTCGAATTTTTTTTAATATGTGGAAATAAACACGCAAACAACACTATTTAGAGAGATAGTTAATACTTTTCAATTGTTAATAATTGGTTAATAATTCTGGTCCATTTATCTATGTAATGTTTACAGATGTTGTACAAATTATTTCTTAAAATTGTTACTATTTATTATTAAAACTAACTCAGTCCGTAGAGCCGGCGCCCTGTATGCCAAAGGAGCTTCATAGCAGCGGTATTGTATTATTATATTTGCTTTTGTTTTCAATTTATGAACTCAGTATTTTGACATAATGTTACTTTACTATTATTTTCATCATTATTATGATATTTATTTTCATGTTATGTTTGTGTGGTTTGGGATGGGATGGAGGAAGAGCCTTTGTGGATGTTTTTGTTGATGTTACTATGTTGATTTTTTTGTTGTTGAATTTAAGCTTTTTTAATTTATTATCATTATTATTCATGTGCTTAAATGTTTGTTAATTTCTATGTTTTGTGCCCGAGGACCCACTTGAAAATTAGATGGTGCATCTCAAGGGTTAGGGTCAAAATAAATTAAATAAAAGTTTGCAAAAAACAAAAAGTAATGTAATGTAACTGTTATGTTACTGCTACAATATAATATAGACTTTATATACAAATTTGTTCATATTACACAAACTAATCATACAATAACAAATTCTAGCATTACTAATAATTTGTAAACAATATTAATTATCAATAACTATCACTTTACCATTTATTAATGATGGTTATTATAAAGTGTTACCCATTTGAGGAACTGATAGGAGCACATGCATAGTAAAGAAGGAGAGAGGAGGGGTACTTGCAGAGGAAAAGGGGGCAAGGAGAGATGGGGAGGGTTGAGGTAGAGGTTGCCCCTAACGACAGGTTTAAAACTACACTAATCAGAGCCAAATCCATATGTACAGTACATGTAAAGGCTTATTGTTTCAGCAACATTAATATACAGATCCAGCAAATCCAAACTGGCCAAGCTCTGTATGCCCTATGCCCTATGCATGCTCTGCTAATCCAGATGAATGAATGAACACATCAGTCTGGATTATGAATAGTTTATTTTTTATCAAATATGCTGGAGCTGGGTCATGCTGCTCAGGGATAGCCTAAAGTTGAGCTCTTTCACCCGTTTCTTTATTCTTATACACCTGGTTAAGAATTTAAATCTCATCAAGCAAGGTTGAGATCAAACAGGAAATGATCTGAGCCCGTGTGAAAGGGTGAACCTGTACCTCCTCCACAGTGGGGTGTGAGGTGTTAGAGGTTTTGTGGATGAAGGCGTGGATGTAGGAGAAGTTGTGTGTTTATACCAGCGCAGGGGCAGGGCCAGTGTCTTTAGGACTGGTCACTGTGTTGGCTTTGTTGTTGACCTGTAGGGGGCAGTGTAGAGGGAACATGACACACATACACACTTTTCAGACACACATTTTGTGCACACACACACACATGCATACATACACAAACTCCAGCTATGGTCTATTCTCCAAAAAGATCATCTCAACTCATGTGTCCCAACGATGTCATGCCGATACCAACCGAGACCTTGTAATGAAATCTGTGTTCTTAGTCAAGAAGGTAGATGTACTGAGGAAAGCTCCACTTTAGATTGGAGCAGAAGCACAAGAGGTCAGTTAAACTAGGCTGTGCTGAAGGTAGACAACAAATATTAAAAGTAGTAGTCAAAGAGAAACAGCTAATGTTTCTAAAACCAAAGCCTAATTCCAACCTGGTTCCTTATCCCACTCCGTTTGCACATTTGCATGGAGGGTCCGCCATATTAAGTGCCATCCCAAACCATTTAGTGGGAAGTAGAAATGGGTTATAAAACCCTCCAACAGAGAGCCTGCATCGATGCTGACTTAACCAGCTGCCCTTGTGGACGAAGTGCAACGCTGTTCTGTGTTCGTCATGGAACACCTTCCAATATAAGTTTCATGCAAATACCAGTACAAACATTTATTCGTAAACTGCTCAAACTAAGATTTAATTTATTCTACTTTATTGTCATAGCCTACAGATATTAAAACAAAAAGTAAATACATTGTTTTTGGATCAAATATACACTAGTGCACTGGGCTCAAAGTTCAAACCGGTTGAACCGCTGCGCTCGCGCTTTGTTCGGTGCAGTGAAAAGCCATTGTTGCCCTTGCAAGCCATTGGAAATAATGGGCTTCAGAGCACAGTGGTGGCGTTGCCGCATTCTGTGTGAAAGGCCATTTAGTTAATTTTCACGTACCAGCGCAGTGTTATTAAGACATAATCAAACGACGGATGCTACAATCTGAAAGTGAAAGTGTCTGCTCCATATGGAGTCTCAGCACAGAATAGCAGGTGTATTACATCCCGTATATATTACATACTGTTTCTCTATAGTATATATTTTATATTTATGTAGTACATACTTTATTTTTTGGACATGTTTTATTGTATTTTTGTCACTATTTATGTCACTTGATAAACGTTTGTCACTTACTTATACACCCACTTTTTCCACTTTTTCTTGTACGGTAAGTCAGCACATCGGAATTTCATTTGAATGTACACTGAGTGTATATCTTAACTTAATAACAATAAAGTCTGTCAATACCTATGTCTGTCATTTTTCACACATGGGAACGCGAGAGAGTTGACAGGCTGTGATGGTGGACGATTTGGTGTCAAAGCAAAAAGCAAAAGTGCAGAAGTGAAGTATTTCAGATTTAAAGGAACCATAAATGATGCAATCTGTTCACAGTCGATGTGCGCTGCACAGTGGCGCCGCAAAAGGTGGAACGGAGGGGCCAGACATTCAGTCATCCAACATAAAAGATCAAGGTAAGCGCTCTACATACAGTATATTTACCATCACCTTTTCTTGTAACATGTCCGGTGTTATAGGTAACACCGGTGTTGTCACAAGTTTACTAACCAGTGGGAAAATTTCCTCACCATCACATCCCTACCACCCTGTCTGTTAAAGTAGTAACAGGTAAAAAAAAGCATTTATTCGATGGCCGACCAAAAATAAAACAGAAAATGCCAACAGACCCTCCATCAACTTTCTATCCATATACCGTAAATGTAGATTTGTACTGTTCTGGTCCAGCCATCTATTGAAGGAACTGTGAGATCAAGTTAAGACATGTTTGCCGACTGCTTGGAGTGACTGTCCCTGAATGATGACATTATTAAATGTGCAATGCATAATAATTATCCAGAAGGCTCCTCTGAACATTCAAGCAAACTAATGCAAGTAACAAAGCGTTTTTCTTCACTGTACAAAGCAACTCACCTTAACGCCATCCGCCTTCTTGTTCAGCAAACTCTTGGCTGCTGTAGAGGGAAAGAAAGAGACAACACATCAGCATGAGAGTTCACAAACAGAGTCCTGAGCCTGAGGCTACACTAACATGCAGCAAGCATATCAGTCAACTGTGCTTATCTTCAAACTCCAGGTGCAAAATCCGTCTGCAAGATCCATAATGCAATGCAACAGATGCTCAAAATGGCAGCTTCATTTATGCAAGGTTGTTCTCCAACTACATACTAATTCACATGTAAAGGGCTGAAGGGTGGGTGGTTGATTGGGTGCGTATTTAGCAAGTGATGAAAGGGGTAATCTATCTATCCATCTATCTCCAACAGACCCACACAGCATTCTTAAACTGACATTTGCACACATACCGTACACATGCACTTAACCACTAGCGCCCACGCATACGATCCCACCACTACTCTTTGTATGACTTATGGTAGAAAAATAGTCCAAACACTAGATTGCATTTCAAAATGCATGCTGTATCCTTGTTTAAAATTCATTCTGATCTTATATTAGCACGTTTGCAAGCGCTGAGCTTCAGTTTAGCTCTTTTGAACACCTCATCTTCATGCATATGTGACTGGGGTAACACTTCATTTTATACATCTGCAAATTTCATGGTAATTAGGTGATGATTAACAAGTAACCTATTTGAAATTTCTTTGGAAATACTGCCAAATTACCCCAAAATTTACCTCAAACTTTATCAAAAATTATTTTATTATAAACAAACATTTAACAATTATATTCTGCTATTTCTCCTTAGCTGCTAATTTATTTAATACATTTCCAGGAAAAGAATACAGAGTTTATTGATATGCTTTATTTACATGTGTGCTGATAAGTAGATAACTTCTTTTAAACTCCCTGAATCATGACACCAGCTGCCAGGTTACACCAGGTTATTTGTGTAGACAATAAGTCACAATGGTGAGATTTGTGTCTGATCAGAGGTGTCCTCTATTAGTTTTGGTTTTCCACCTCCAATGAAGAGCAGCACACAGGCACTTCTCAAGCCCGAGGGCCCTATTTTAACCATCATATGCTATTTTAGCATATAATCGTTAAATTGTGTTTATAATTAAGTAAATTTCAATAAATTTTGAGTTAAATATTGGGGTGTTTTGGCAGCAATTCCAAAGAAGATTTCTTATAGGTTACTTGCTAATTATCACCTGATTATCATGAAATTTGCAGACCTGTAAAACGATGTGTTACTGTGACTGGCTATTAGAAGAATAAGTAAGGCCTAAACATCACAACTATTTAGTTGGGCCCAACCCCGCATGTTTCCTTGTCATTCCAAAAAATCTTACCTCAAATGGAAACCACAATCCAAACAAAAGAAGGAAAGGAATTTGAAAAAGGAAGAAAATGATGAATAAAAACAGACACAGATGCACTAATGCATTTTACTGTAGAATGAGGAGAGAAAGCAGGCTAGTAAGAGAGTGAGAAAAAAAGAGATAGGTCAAAGGAAAAGCATGCAAAAAAGTATGATAGAGCGCAAAATCGAAATAAAGTGGGAGAGCAACAGCTAGAGAGATAAAGAGAGATGGCTCTGTTTCCCAGTGGCACCTTTCTTCTATAAAAAACAGACCAAAGGCATTAAAAAATAGGTTTAAAAGCCTCTATCCTATATTAAACTTAATGATTGGCTTTGTAGTCCCTCTGATCTGTTTTCCTCATGACTTGCCGATGCATTTTTTTGTAGCGAACCTAACCAAACTACCTCCAATATTAACGGCTGAAAAGTATTTCAAGCCTCCCGGTTCTTTAAAATAAATGTTTTTAGTTTATAAGATATGTTTGGGTAACCAGGACTTGGACACCAGGCTGAGAGAGACATACCTGAGAAGTTTCTTGTGACCAGCAAAGTGGTCAATATGGCTCCCTGCAGTGATAGAAAAGAAGGAAAGAAGGAAGTAATGATGATGGAAGGAAGGAAGAGACGAAAATAGAGGATTGATTAGAAGGTCAAAGCAAGAAAGTGGAGCACATCAAAAGGGCAACTTGAAGGTTTTAGAGAACAAGTCATCATTTCTAAGTTACCCTATAAAGTGTAGAGTGAGGAAGATAGAGGGGGAGAGAGAAAGATGGCCAGACGGATTGTCCTGTATAAATAGAAACATGAAGGATTGCCAGACGTCTCACCTTGAGTTTCCTCCTGGCGTTGAATTTCTTCAGGCACTCCACAGTCTCCTGCCTGTGCATCATGGAGGCTACAGTGGACCGTTGCTGCAGAAAGAAGATGAGAGGATTTGAGGACTAAGACAGGATGGAAACAAAGGATGGGAGGAACGTGTGCATGTGCATGTGTGGGCAATGAGACGGTGTGTGTTGGTACGAGGTGGATCTGGTGGCACGACTGACGCTACTGAGACACTCTGTCACCTATAGTAGTTCATCATTATCAGTGTGTGGGTCTGATGTTTGTGTGTGTGCCACATACGCAGATCCAGGGATGTTTGAGGGCCTCTGCAGCAGTGATGCGTTTACTGGGGTTGATGGTTAGCATCTTGTTGATCAGATCTTTGGCCTCGGGAGTTACAGTGTCCCACTCTGGGGACGGGAACTGTGAAAAAACAAAAGAGCGTCAAACACTCATTATAACAGACAAAGCTAATGGGGACAAAATATAGCATCGTTAGATATTCTTTATTTTAGGAAGGCAAAGGGGAGGAGGAACAAAAAAGAGTATAAAAAAAGAGTATAACAACCATCCTCTAAGGAGAACAAAGAAACAAAAACAGTAAATATGTGTTCTCACTTTTTATTTTGACATAATTTTTTCTGAATTGATGCACATGGCTGATAAAATTAATAGTCAAGACGGCTGACCCGGGTCATCTATGGCAGCCTATTCTTTAACACAGATTTTAAAGGGTACCTTCAGAATTTTTCAACCTGTACCCTGTTTCACATGTTTTTGGGTCTAAGTGACTGACAGGGACAACAATTTGTGAAATTAATCCAGTATTGAGGGAGACCGTTGTGGACAACTGCTCACAGGCTGCAATATGGTCCTATTGGGGCAACCTATTAGTGAGTTTGACAACTTTTAGGACCTAATGATTAAATAAGGGCTATAGTGTTTGTAGTGGGGAGGTGAAAACTAAATTCGTTTTAGTCATTCAAACTTGATTTTTTTTTCAATGACGGCCCTTCTTTGTTCGGTATGTGTGTGAGCGCTTACATCATAGGCCCCAGCCTTGATTTGTTGGTAAAGGCGGTGCTGGTCCTCATCCCAGAACGGAGGGTAGCCCACCAGCAGGATGTATAAAATCACACCTGGGAAGAAGTGACATGATAAATTCAGCATGTTAACAGAAAATACCAATAAACTATAGCTGAGGGTCTGAAACGTTTTGGGGACAGGGACCCCTTCGAGGGGTGAAAATGTCCCAAAGACCCCCTCTGGATCGTAACACAATTTAAGCATATATTTAATACCAATATGTAGACTTGATTTGTAGATGTAATTCTATTCTAAAACATTTCAACCTAAATACTTCAAACTTGTTTGACAGTAATAAACAGAAACACATTTCAATTTGAGTCCTGTTAAGTTAATCATTAATTCATCTTTTATTAATCCCAGAGCAGGGAAATTTACAATGTTACTGAATGTTAATACCACTTATATACCTTTAAACAGAGGGTGATTTTATTCAAATTGAATTTGGACTATACTTAACATTTCTGGCCACATTTCAAGTAACTGAAAAAGAGTAGTAGCAAGGCTGGCATAGTCCTGATAAATCCAGACGTTTAAACTTTCAGTAAATGCTTCCACTTAAAAATAATTAACTTATTGCTGTGTGTCACAACCATATCAGAGTTTCTATTGGCCCAAAACTGATGGGTGAGAGAAATTGACACAATATGCTTGTTTTATTGGTGCAAATTGTCCATATCTGTAGCACTTTTCGATGATACAGCACAATTTTAGATTTTATAGCGAATTGACAGAGTGCCGTGGACGGCTGGGGGTCCTCGGACCCCACTTTGAGAATCACTGTACTATACGGTATACTGAAAAAAATATATATTATTCACTACTATTAAACACTTGAAACAACATGAAGCTGTCATGTTGGTACAGAACAGTCTTCTGCACTCACCTGACCAGATTAAACAAAGCCATAGACTGAGGCTTTAATTCAAACAGTTGCAGTGAGAGAATTTGAATGTTATTTACCACAGGCCCACATGTCCACTGGCTTCCCATATGGGTCTTTCCTCAAAACCTCCGGAGACAAGTAGCCCGGGGTGCCGGCAAAACCTGGAGGAGTGATATGGAGGGAGGCAGGAGATGTGGAATGGTAGGCAGGAGTGGGCAATTCAGAGACTTGGCTGTTTCGCAACTAACCAAATGAGTGATTGATTGATCGACTGGTTGGTTGTTTGCTTGATTGACCAACAGATTCAGGTTGAAAAATGGATGGATGAATACTCACCAAACCATGCCTGCTGGTCCCCCTGCACCTCGATAGCCAGCCCAAAGTCAGCCAACTTGACCGCCGCCCCCTTCAGCTTACTGGCCAATAGAAGGTTCTCAGGCTGGGGGGGGCGGAGTCAAACAGGTTAGAGGTGAGAGGTCACACGCTCTGGGAACAAGCCGCCCACAGACACAGATCTAAAATCAGATTAGCCAAACCAAATCCTAATCCAAACTATTAGGGGTCAACGATGCTAAACTGCTCTTAAATCAGTGTCTGAGGCAACTCCCTTTCTGCCACACAAATGACAGAGAAACATAAATGTGCACGGGACCAAATCTCTACGTGACAAAGGACATTTTCCACGCTGGAGCTGTGGACTTGCTCCCCAAGTCTCATGGATTCTGAGAGAGTGAATTGACAGCGGACACGATGCGCTCATCCACAATTGCACCAATCCACTGTTAAAATCCATGAGTGGGAACAAAGTGCACACTGCAGGGAGAAGGATACAGGAGGGAGGTGTGGTGTAACAGGAGACGTGGGTGTAAAAACAAATGACTCAGCCACATATGGGTAACGACAAACACACACCGCACTCTAACACAGTTTAGCACAATCATAAATATATGGGAGCCCCCAGCAAGCACACACACTCTCAAACACACACACACACACACATGGACACAGGTGCAGAAAGGTCTTTGCTAACCTGAGGCCAGTTAGACAGTGTGCTCAAATGAATAATACATTTGCTAACATTTAGAGACTCTCACAGACAGCCTGTGAGCAGCCAGTTTATGGCAGATGTATGACTCAAAAGCACACTGACACCCGGACAACATATCCATAATCATTTACATAATGATGAATAAATCCTCCTGATTATGAAGCCTTAAATCACTCCAGAAAAGGACATCTCCCCTAATAAAGTCGACAGATTGGACATGTCATGAACCATCATGGTTATTTTGATTATTTTTTACTCTTACAGTACAGTTACATATTCACATTTGAACATTTTCAAGGGAGCTCTTTTGCGATATCTCCACATAAAAACACTCTTGGGAAGGAATGAGAATACAGACTAGCATTAGAATATTCATGACCTTGGAAACTCGTTCACATCTCAACATAATTTTTACATAATTATGTAAATGGTGATCATTCCTGAGGTTCTGGCTTGTGATTGCTCCCATTCTTGTCACCATAATGCTGCGCTCAGTGTACGACACAATCAAGCACACACACAAAGATGCTAGCATGCTCTCTGCAACATGAGGGGTAGTATTAGAGGAGGATCCTCATTCTTGACATTGGCAGGACGGTTATTAAGCTCAGAATATCCTAGTCTCATGCAGCAATATAGGAGCCAAGTCTTCTGAGTGCAGTTTGGTAGGTTTGGATCTTATTCTGCACAGCAGAATTGCAGCCATACTCAAAGCCGAGGTCAAGGTCAGATCAGCTTTATTAATTATTCAAAGCTTATAGGTCTTCTACAAGGAAGAATGGAATAATGTGACAGACATTTCACATGATATTTTTCCTCTCACATGAGAAGACAATTTCAGATTTTAGTTTTAGGTGGGGCTGTCAGTCGATAAAAATATTTAATTGCTATTAATTGCATGATTGTCCACAGTTAATCACTTAATCACAAATGAATCACATATTTTATCTGCTCAAAATGTACCTTAAATGGAGTATTTAATACTCTTATCAACATGAGAGCGGGCCAATATACTTGCTTTATGCAAATGTATGTATATATTTACCATTAGGAATCAATTAACAGCACAAAACAATGACAAATATTGCCCAGAAACCCTCACAGGTACTACATTTAGCCTTGAAAATATGTTCAAATCATAACATGGCAAACTCAAGCTCAAAAGGCAACAACAGCTGTCAGTGTGCTGACTTGACTATGACTTGCCCCAAACTGCATGTGATCATAAAGTGGGCATGTCTGTAAAGGGGAGACTCGTGGGTACCCACATAACCCATTTTCATTCACATATCTTGAGGTCAGAGGTCAAAGGACCCCTTTGAAAATGGCTATGCCAGCTATTATGACATAGTTCCTGTGGTCTTCCAGCTTTATATGATGCCAGCATCTTCACTATAGCTTTAAAACTGAGCCTGCTACAACCTATAAATCGTAATTTGCGTTAATGAAATTTGCATTACTATTATTACGTTAACTTTGACAGCCCTGTTTCATGTCATCAAACAGATTGTAAAAAAGAGTGTGTGGATGCAAAGGGTAAGGACTGCGGGGGGAGTCGCAGGGTATTTCTGAATGTTGCCATCTGTTGTACAGTCAGGACTGAAGCTGCAGCCGTGGCTGCGGTCGTACAAACCTTCAGATCCCTGTGGACGATCCCATTAACATGGCAGTGATGGACACTCTCGAGGATCTGCTGTATGCAGTGGCTGAGGGCCGGAGAGTAATGAACAAGCGTGGGATTGTGATGGAACAAATGGAAGGAGAGGCAGAGGACGAAAGAAAGAAGGGCAGAGAAGGGAAGATGAGGGAAATTAATTGAGGGGAAGAGGAGAGGAAACAGTCCCATAACAATACATCACATGTCCCTCTCATTAGGCTTCTTACGTGAGATGCTGTTTTCTTGATGGGTGACATTAAGCCACGCGAAGGTAAGTCATTTTTCACAAGATTTTATATATTACACTACACAGACAAACCAAAGCTATACAGTGTCTATTACAAGACAACACAGATACACACTCACACAATACCTTTCCCTTTCTCTCTCTCTGGGGAGGAAGTATTTCAACACAAAGCTGGCAGTGTGAGGTAGGCTGTGTATGATTAATACGGCAGACTATATGTCGTTAATCACTTTTATAAATAACTCTTCAAGATCCTTTAGAGACAAGGCAGCTGTATCACACCTCTGAGAAGACCATATGTGAAGCACACAAATATAGCATACACAACCCACACCTGTAACAGACAGAGATGCATAATGGCTGCTGCGCTCAGCAATGTGTGTGTGTGTGTGTGTGTGTGTGTGTGTGTGTGTGTGTGTGTGTGTGTGTGTTACCTTGCATCAGCTTCACTGTAGTACTCCCTGGCTACGATGTCCTCGAACAGCTCTCCTCCTGTCACCCTGTGGAGAGACAGAGAGAACATTGTAGTGCTTGTTTGTCTCTCTGCATCGATTGAAACAATACTTCATTGTTTTTTAACTGCATTCAATCAAACAAATACACCTCATGTATTTATAGATATTCTTACACACAGCGTATAGTTATCACATTCATAAACAACTAGCTAAAGCCACGTACTTGTAGGTATTAATGTTTCACATCATGTGTGTTTGTGTGCATGTAAGCTTGCATGTGTGTGTGTGTGTGTGTGTGGATGTGTGTGCATATCTTAGTCAGGTTTATGGGTACAGATCTACCAGTGGGCTTTCTACAAGCACACCCTTAGGCCCATCCACTACACACATGCACACATGCAGGAGAGGAGATAGGGTTCAGGAGCCTGTTGTTGCACCAGCTGTTCATAAGTTAAAATGAGTTTTAGCGGAGATTAATGCATTACTAAATTAAAACGGGTAGCACCGCACACATTAGTTCTTACGCAGAGATGAGTTGGGAATTCTGTGGTTTGTGTCTAGAAGGTAACTCATAAATTGTGAAATCTGGCAAAAAACTCTTGCGCGACTCGCTGCCTGACGACTTATCCTTAGCTTAACTATTCGAGGGCAATGTCTAACCTTAACGACCAACTGCTAGGTGTAACTGGTGTGTAGCTATGCCAGGTAAGTAACAAAATGTTAGCTTGCTGGCCCGTTGATGAGAGAAAGAGATATTACATAGACTTTACACTGTGATGTTGTCACAGACTTCTAAAATCGGCTCGGGCAAAGTTTTACAATATAAAACCTCCATGGATGAAAAATTCATAATAGAAAGAGTCATAATGGACCTTGCTTGTAGTTTGATGTGTCCTGTCAACAGTTTCACAGACGTCTCTTTTACAATGTGATCTATGGGGAAAATGCTTTTGGGGCCACAGGGGGATTTTTCACTGCAATACCGAGAGTGGCCACTGGAAAAAACTGGAAGCAAGAGCGAGTGTCAACCCCATATCCAGGTCTTATTATACATCCATGGATACAGTATATCTCACCCACTCCAAATGCATATTTACATATAAACAAAACAAAGTAATTCCTACATTTAAAAGTGACTGTCAGTTTAATTTAACATATCACTTATATACAACTTATATTTGGTAGTTATGTGCTTGTGATGCTGCGGTGTCTTTCTGTTGACATTGTTGGTTGTTTTTAATGGACAGAGCTATGAATGTTTCCTAGCAACAGATAAAGTCTTATTAAAGTCTTTACAAGATATTCCTCAAGTTTTATGGTGCAACCCGTTTCAGTAAATCTTGACCTACCACAATCACTTAGGGAGGACTTTAAATTTGAGATGGATTTATGAAAAACCGTTGCAACCCAATCCAGCTCCATAAGAGCTAAGGATATTTCTATACACAGTGTCAACCTTAAACAAATACACAAGTTAGATTTGAAAATAAAACAAGATGAAATGTTAAATTGGTAGGGTGGTTACAATTGACAGGGAATGTGTGAGTGTGAGAGTCTGTTACTCACAGATCAAACACCAGATAATGGAAACCCTCTTCTGATATGCTGTCATGGAGTCGTACTGTGGAGGAGATTTAAGAAAAACACAAACAAGGGACAGAAAAGGAAAGAGACGGAAGAAAAAGCCAAATGAAACCGAAAGCAGTCAACACCTCAATACAAATACTGCCTCATTATTTACACTTTCCTTTGTGCATCAGAGTTAGGTTGTGAGTTTTCAGGTGTATCAGAAATACAGTGGTAACATGGAAAGGAGCCGTGTGCAGCGCTATGTGGAAATGAAGTAGCAAAATTAGTTTGCAATGCATAATATATTCTACCTCCACTTAATATGATGATTCATGCTGTTATTATAAGTAGATATGTTCTGAACAAGTTTTCTTAGCACAGTCTCCATAATCACTGTAATTAGGTGAAACATTTGGGAACAACTAAACAACAATCAGATTCAAATTATACTGTACACTCATAGCTATCGAAAGAGAAGAAAGTTTCAGTGATATAAGTTTGGTTTATGAACTCAAACCCCCAATAACAAACCTGTGCTCACACAGTTAGCTTGGTACCATTTAGATCAGGTAAATTGTTCATGATTTGTAGATCATTATTTGACACCTGAACTAGCATGTGAGGGCTTCAGCGTGGATTATTAAAGAACTCTAAATCAAATCCATAGACTGTATATAAGAAGTGGACGTAGTCACCATGACGTCACCCATTGGTTTGTGGACTGCCATTTGAAGCCTCAAGTGTGACAATTTGGCTGTCACCATTTTGTTTTTTGGGGTTTTTTTTGTAGCAGCTAAGTACAAACAAGCGCTGAATAAAACATTTTTAGGGGAACAAGAAGGTTGCAATTAACTTTACTGAACTGAAAACACACTGTGAAAGAGTTAAAGTTTATAAGAGGAAAACACAGACAATTCCCAGACCGGACAACACACCCTCAATCACACCTGCTTTATGGTCTTTATTTATCTCTAAATGGGACCATAATTTACTAAATGAACGGCATGTAGTATTGAAGAAGACTTTAAACTAGCAATTAAGAGCATAAACTCATGTTTACAATGTTTACTGAAGTAATAAATCAAGTGAGAAGTAGGCTCTTCTTCTCATAGACTTCTATCCAATCAGACTTTTTCAGAGGTTGCCCACTGGTCAAATCTCATTTGTGGGTAAATAATATATGATCAAATGTGTTAAATGTGAACTCTTGGACAGTGAGAGTTTTTTTTTTTTTTTTTTTTTTTTAATTCATTCAAACGTTTAAATATTTAATATGACATATTTTTCAGACTGGCTTCCAGTTTGGTCCTTGATCCTTGTAGCTGCACTGTTTTAATCTGAGTTATTAACACAAACAGGACTTAGTATAGATATTAGGCAGTCAATAATGCCTTCAAAGCCCACTGAGCATTTGGCTCTTGATATTTAATGATATATAATTTCTTTGTAGAACTTCTAATATATCATATATTATCTTTTTTGTTTTTGTTGTTTTGTTTGGCAGTACTTCATTTTACAGGTCTGCAAATTTCACCATAATTAGGTGATAATGGGCAGGTAACCTATTTGAAATTTCTTTTTAATTACTGCCAAATTACCCCAATATTTACCTAAAAAAATATCAAAATTTTCTCTTTATATATAGATTTAGGTTTGGCCACGAGAGATGTGAAATTACATTTCATTTGTATCCTTGCAAGTTTATTTTGTTCAAAAACACATTGCAGGAGCTCATCTTAAGCCTGAAGGCCTTTACACACCGAGGGTGTGATAAATAAATGACACCAAAATGCAAGATACTCAAGATAATCTGAGCTATTCATACAGGCAGTGATTCCAATTTGTGAGACTTGCAACACTTTTATTTTGTAAAACTTTCCTTGAGCAGAGAAAAACACTTAATTGTACAGGTTCACAAATTTCATAGTAATTAGGTGATAATTAGCAAGTAACCTCTTTGAAATTTCTTTGGAATTACTGTTAAATTACCCCAATATTTACCTCAGAATTAATTGAAAACTATATTTATCATAAAAAATTATTTAATAATTATATTCCACTATTTTCCCAGAAGCTTCATACATTTCCAGGAAAAGTATACAAAGTGTATTGATGTGCTTTATTTTCATGTAGACAATAAGTCACAATGGTGAGATTTGTTCCTGATCAGTAGTATCTTCTATTAGTTTTTGATTTTCTACCTCCAATGAAAGCGGCAACTTCTCACGCCTTCTTGCTAATTATCAACTAATTACCATGAAATTTGCGGACCTGTAAGTGTTTGTTTTTGTGTTGAACATATTTTTTAAGGTTTCGAAACCAGCGCGTACAAATGTTCAATCATAGATGTCCTCAAACATTATAAGAGCAGAGGTTATCTTGGAAAACTGAGCGTAATGGCAGCTGTTGTGCAGAACTGATTTAGGAAACCTGAAATAATGACAGCAAAAAAAAAGAGAGCGTGGGCGGACGAGTGTGAGGAGAACTAAAGAGGAGAGACAGGTCCTATCAGAGGTATAATGAGGAGGAAAGAGTGTAAAGGGTCAGTGGTTTAGAGAGAGGGCTTTCTGATGATTCAGCTGGGAGGGCACACAGATACATCATCATTAGATACCTGTGTGTACACACACATACACACACATACACACACACACACTTGTCTCCCTCATAACTGTGTCTAGAAGATGAATAGCCATAGCAGGATTCACCAGAGACCAAAACGTGTGTGTGTTTTTGTTTTTATCGGTGTGTGTGTGCACTTGTGTGTGCGTATTTTAAGATCGAGGACTCACCGATGTTGGGGTGCTTCAGTAAACGACAAATCCTCGCCTCTCTCTCCAGCTTTTGATGATCTAAAAGAAAAACAGGAGACACAAACACAGAGAGAAACAGAGACAGGTTATTTTTAATGCTCTTCATTATTCCCTGTTATGATTGGCTTTCTGAATCATCGAACATGAAGTTGGCTGCAAGTTAGTTTTGACTCAGGAGGAAACAGCAGCAGTGTTTGGGCATCGCTGTCAGCCTCAGTGTGTGTTTGTGTACGCGACATCAGCACTTCTGTATGTGTGTGTTGGCTTTGTGTCGGCCTTTTCCTTATCAGAACTGAAGTGCTTGACAAAAATAATGTGACCTGATAATGCTTGGCTTGATCAACACTGGACAACAAACAGAGGTAGCAACCACAGTGGATTCATGTTGACCGCCGGTGTCAAGGCCATTACACGGCCAAGACCTTTTTTTTCATGAGATTTTATGTCAATATGTTTTTTTTTAACTGTTGTCTGTATCATGAATACAAAAAAGCTGCATTTTTTTCGGCATGAGGTACTATTCAATAATATAATACAATAAATCTTTATTGTCTGCCAGGGTGGAAATCTGTCTTCGTCTCATCATACAGAAGAAACAAAAACATTAACATTTAAAAATGTCAGTGTCTGTGGCTTGTATCTGCCCAGTCACTTCCTTGAGTTGAGAATATTGGACCCACTTGGCATGAAGGACTTCTTGCACACTTTTAGTTACTGGAGGGACTCTACCGAGCTCAAACTGGCTGAAGAGAGGGTGGGAGCTATCTGCCAGGATACTCCTCACTTTCTTCTTCATCCTTTCTGGAAAAAGTTGAGTCCTAATTATATGGCCTGATCCTCATTATCACGCTGCTGTCACGCTATTTGCTCTACTTCACCTCCTATAGCGGATCCCTAGTCTTAGTTATTACACTGCACATCACTTGCACTCAATATGTTTGGGAAAAAAATAACAAAAAATACAAATTTCACAGTTATTATGCAGTGGGGTTTACCAACTATTTTGCATGTCGTTGACATATGATGTCTTTAAATGGAACTTGTGAATGTGTTGCGTTCGAGTGGTGAAGTTGTGAAGAACACCGCTGCTAAGCAACAGCAGTATTAATGTTATTGTCCGAGACTAGAAGCCACAGAGGCTGACAGTTTAGCATGCTAGCTAGTGGGTAACATAACGTAGGAAATGAAAAGGCATAATGACAGGGGAGGAAGATGAGGTCATTGAGAATATCAACATTTTCCACAGACATAAAATTGCTCAAAAAAACCCAATATGACTAAATTACAATATACGGTACAATATGAACTTATTATGCACTCATGATCTTTCATGGGCTCCACCATTTCTCACAACATCAACAAATACGTCACAAGTCGTGAACTCTGAGCTTTCAGAAACTTTCCACTTACAAGGTCGTACGAGGGCGTTCAGATGGGCCCAACTCGTAAACATGGTAAACACAATTATCTGAGACAGTTTATTCTTCGAGAGGTCGATTTTTCTGAGCTTTCGCACTGCAAATAAAGGCATCAACCATCGACTTGTGGTGCCTTCAAATGGTAATCAAGTACTGTGATTGGTCGGGTATTTCATTCAGTGGATTAGCCAAAAACAGACCAATAAACCTGCAATAACTGATGAATTTTTGGGCGCTTCGAAGCAGCGCGCAACAAGCCACGAACACTGACATATCACCTCAAAAACCCACACACCTTTGGTATGGCGATCATGTGTTGTGAGTCATGTATCTGACAACTGGGTGAACGTAAATCTAATATTCACTCTCTTTTAGCACTGGTTTTGGTCTCTACCAACTCCTGAGAGAAAAATCTTGCTTTTTAGCTGCTAAATGCTCCACTCTATTCACCAGCTAGTTGCTAACTATGTTAGGTGCTGAGCAGGTAGTGTAAAATGTTTTTTTTTTTTTTACTTTTTCACTGAAAACAGCTGCCTGTTCTGGCCAAAAACAACACTATGAGAGCAGTTTGAGGGCATATTTATTTCAACCTAAACACAACATGAGGGATTGGTAGTAGACATATTTAAGCAGCGGACATTTAACTTAAATACTGAATATTCTGCCTTTTTTCCTCTATATTGCACACATGCTTGCCAACAGCAAACTCCATGAGGTCCATGAACACGACACTGTCTTCAAGGAGAGACAGAAAGGACAGCAGGTATTAGGGTTACTGTACTGCTTCCACGTGACCAAAGACAGGCTACTCACATGGCAGCCCTAACAGAGACATCTCTCCTCTATGAGACCAGACAGATTTTATCTGACTTTGTGAAATAAGAAGTGACTCTCAAATCTCACTGTCAGAAGACACCAAAGTCCAGTGACTGTGATTCGGCAGCAGTCGTTATAATGAGCGTTGCAGCACGGCGTTGAGGCGACCCATTTCAGCTTTGCCTCGGGACACAAAGAGCAAGAGCAAGAGAGAGAGAGAGAGAGAGAGAGAAAGTGAGGGAGAGATAGAAGAGCAACGGGTTCAACTTTTTTTTTACAAATAAAATAGGACGCCTATTTTTCACTCTCATCCGTGTCTCCTTCCTCCGCTGTTCTTGATGCTATGGAAACTGTGGACTCAGTGCAGCTCAGAGGCAAGACCAACAAAGAACACCCGGCAGCTTGTTCCCATTATAGATACAGGTATCTCTTTGTTTGTGTCGGTGTAGCGCATCTATAGGAAGCGACAGGCACACGCACAGACAAACTTAAGGCAGCAGTATACTTTAAACAAAATGGGACTTGGCGTGCTCTCAAATTCTCAGTAAGAAAAAAAAAAAATGCAAGTAGAGTACAGTGTGTTCACTGTGACTGAAATACAGTTTGCACCAGAGGGTGGAGTTTATCAGTCGCAGAGAAAGAGATGAAGCCAGAATAAAATCCCAACAGTGACACGCAAAACAAATACCGGATGAGATGTGGCTGCACTACAGTTAAAGCTAAAAATACAGGAGGAAGAGGTTGATTTAAAACCTGCCCTGGTACAGTTGGCTACAGGCACAAAGAACAGAAAAGGAGATGGTTTGTTCACTCCCTAAACCACGGAGGAAGAGGCAGACGCGTGCCAGTTACATGATCTTCTAAAACAAGTCAGTTTTATTTATATAGTCCAATACCACAAATCACAAATTTGCCTCAAGGGGTTTGCAGTCTGTACAGCATCGACGCAATGCTATAAGTTAAAGAGGTGACAAAGGAGTAAATAAACAGCAGATGAACTGGAAACGTGCACCCCAACACAAAGGTAAAGCTCATTTAATCACGTTAGTGCAAACCACCTTTAGGGGTGCTGAAGAAGAACACGTTGCAACAAACAGACTCCAATGCTGCTCTTCTGTGTGGTCGCAAGTCCACCGTATTGCCTGTGAAAACACGCCAATTTCGCTTTTGTCTGAAGTGTAACGCCAGCTTCACAGACGAGCACAACGGCGGATAAGAAGACGGGCATCCTGACGGGTAGAGTCTGAAACATGGGCAGCTCAGACATTATTTCATAATTGTTTTATTTACAAGCTTATTTAACAAGGACTGTGTATAAGAAACATAGATTTCAATACTTGAAATCCTTTGCTGAGATAAAAGATTAATTTATTAACACCAGTTTTCTGAAGCTAGTATCTTATTTTTATGTCACTACGATTTATAAAAAGTGTTTGGTAACACTTCCTTTTATAGGTCCACAAATTGAATGGCAATTTGGTGACATTTAGCAAGTAACCTATCTGAAATTTCTTTGCAATTACTGACAAATTATCCCAATATTTACCTCAAAATTTTGAAATTACTTTATTATAAATATTATTTCATAACTATATATAAAATAGCATATAATGATTAAAATACTAAAACTAATAGAAGACACTTCTGATCAGACAAATCTCACCATTGTGACTTATTGTTTATACAAATGTAACCTGGTAGCTAATGTCATGATTTGGGAGTTTTTAAAGAAAATTAAAAGAAGTTATTTGCTTATTATCTATTTATCAGCAGACATGGAAATTATTTTCCTGGAAATGTATTAAATGAAATACCAGCTATTGTGAAAGAGTGGAATATAATTATTAAATAATGTTTACATAAAGTATTTTTTGATCAATTTTGAGGTAAATGTTGGGGTAATTTGGCAGCAATTCTAAAGAAATTTCAAACAGATTACTTGCTAATTATCATCTGAAATTTGTGGACCTGTAAAAGGAAGTGTTACCAAACACTATGTATAAATCTTAAAGTGACAAAAATAAAATGCTAGATTAAGATTTGCAGACCTGTAAAATGACGTGTTACCAAGTGATTGTATCGATAATAATGTCCATAATCTTTTAAAAACATTTTTTTGTTGTATGTATGTAAAAAAACAGCTTCCTCACTGGCTTATGTAATATCTCCACTTTCATAATTCATCATGACAGCGTTCTACAGCAGACAAATTACTAGAAAGCATACAGTACTCTGCTGAAGTTAGACTGCTCCACATTTTTAGCCCCAGGCCCTTCTCCTACGTACTGTAAAATATATCTGGCATCCCACACAGATACATCACCACACACCTCAAAAGTTTTTTTTTTTTTTTTTTTTTTTTTTATAAATATAGATTTTTGTTGTCTGCTTTTGTGTTGTATTTCAAAGTGTGGAGCAATCATGTGCATTAATATACAATACATCAGGAAAACTGACTTTCCCATTGTAGACCCTCAAGTTTTGAATATCCGATTTCCCAAATGCAAAAAAAAAAAAAAAACTTAAGGGATGCAATTTAGAGCATTACCCGGAAAGTAATAACTTTATTCATATATATAACAAATTATGAACATCATCAACCATTTGCTGTTGTTAAATACCTTTAACGCCATCTATCAATCACTTACAACTTTGAAAACATTAATAAATTGTACCACATTTCAAGCCAAAAAATTAAATATTAAAAAAATAACTTGCTGCTTTAATATGTTACTTGTTTCGGAAGCAGAATAGTTGAGTTAAATGAAACTGTAGTAGTGATAAGTTATAATATTTTTGCTGTTTTAGGCCTACAAGAGGAAGACAGAATAATGTTAATACTTTATGACAAAATTGTTCCTCTTTGAAGCAAAAACCACGCAAACACTGCTTTAAAAGGTGCATTCAAAGGCAGTCATGTTAGGATGGTTTTATTTTTCACTGTGCTGTAAATCTCTGTCATGTAACAGCCTCACTCCCTCTCTCCATCAATTTCCACCTCCACTTTTCTTTCACTCTCTAGTCTCCACTCTCTCCCTCCTCCACAGGTAGCCCACCTCCCAGCCGGCTGGACATCTGTTGTCTAGCAACTCCTGCACCAATCAGAGCGTCAGGACTCTCCTCTCCTCTGCAGTGGAACCAGCCTTGCATGCAAATGGCCGACATCGAGGGTTCACACACAACTATCAAACTACAGGCAGGAAAGCACAAGTAACTAATTCTGTGGGAGCATCCACGCTTTATAAAGGGCATATAATCTGAACGCATCTCCTCTGGAACATCAAATCATTTGACCCACAACACACAGAGCACAGACGGTGGACATACATTAGCACAGAACTTTACAGATCCTGTATTGCAAAAGTTAAGAGCCAAGATGCTTATGTGTTGGAGAAGCCTAAAAGAAGAGCACTACCAAAACACCATACTAAACATTTGTCTACATTACATGCTTTTGTTTAGAAAGTTGCTTGTGTATGACGTTAAAATAGTAACGTGTAGCTCTCCGCAACCGCAAGATGTCTTCGACAGCAAAGATGATGCTGTTGTAGAGGACAAGAGGCTGCTGAAAGCTCTGCAAAACTTGAAAATATGTGTTTATGCTGTAATTGTAATGAGTAAAAATACAACTATGCTGTGAAACAACAATTCTACTGTCCTAACTCTGTTATAGACAAAACACAAAACTACTGACCAGACTGTACATAAGAAGTGGACGTAGTCACAGTGACGTCACCCACTGGTTTGTGGACTGCTGTTTTGAAGCAGTTTTTTAGCCTAGAGTTTGACATTTTGGCTGTCGCCATCTTGTTGTTTCACAACCAGAAGTGACAGGAGAGGGTGGAGCTCAGAACAACCAAACACTGAATAAGACATTTTGTGATCAGAAAGGTTATAATTAACTTCCATGAACTGAAAATACACTGTGAAAGGGTTGTAAGACAAAAACATGGACGACTCCCACGACTGGACAACGGCATGGTAGTGACCTGCCAATCACAAGGTAGCCACACCCTAAATCCTACCCTGGTTTATGGTCTATTTGACTCTAAATGGGACCATAATTTCCTCAATGCACATCATGCTGTATTGAAGATGACTTGAAACTAGCAATAGACCATAAACTCATGTTTGCAATGTTTACTGAGGTAATGAATCACGTGAGAAGTAGGCTCATTTCTCATAGACTTCTATACAATTTGACATCTTTTTTGCAACCAGACGAGTCGCCCCCTGCTGGTAGAGGTAGCCCACTGCTACAGACACTAGCTGAAATCGAAAAATGGCACAATCTTTGTGAATGTTTGAATGCAGTTTGGTTGAGGTCTTCTCAGGTTTTTGCACTTTTGCTTCATAACAAGAAGGGTGCTGGGTTTGTCCTAACCCTTTTTATGTGGAGTTACGTTCTCCCTGTGCAAACTTCAGATATACAAATCAACTGTCCACATGTGAGAGGTCTGATTGTCTGTATGTTAGCCTGTCAGAGCGTTTTCATTTTTGAATGGACGAGGAAATCACATTTTACACCTTCCCCTGAACATCTACTGCTGCAGTCGACTCTGAAATTTGCCTCACTCTCAAAAAGTGTCAGACTGACAACAATGAGTCCTGACTGGCTGACAAAAATGCTTTACAATACTTTAATGTACCTGTGTGTGTGCAAGTTTGAGCCCCACTGCCACCACCACTGGTGGGAGGCTTTTTGCTTATCATAGTTATAACTGACAGCAGCATTTCTGCATAATGTGAAGCCAATGTAATTGTGCAGACAAATGTGGAGCTCCCCCAGTCAGCTGTTATCATTCAGGCCTGTTCTGAGCTGCGTGTCTGAATTTCTGTCTGTATATTTCTCTGTCTAGCAGTGAATGACTATTCATTTCTAAAGTAAGACCATTGACGATTGGTGATTAAGAAATAATCTACAATATACTAAATTGCTTCCTGGGGTGAAGATATTCTTTTTTTTCCTTCAGTCAGTTCAGTTCAGTTGTTTTCTTTCCCTTTTTTGAGGAAGTTAAACATGTTGGACATTGGGGTTTTTATCATTAATTAGGGCTGCACAATAATAGAATATTAATCACAATCATGATTTTGGCACCTACAACTGAACATGATTGACAGTGATACTGACGTTTAGAAAATCAAATCAAAATCAAGCACTTCTTAAATAAACAGCCAGCCACCAGGGGGCAAGCCAGATGTTTTGTCTTCACTTTTGGGGACTGACATGCAGCAGCCTGTGACAAACGTTCCTGGATGTTGTGGCTGCAGTCCACAGTAGACGAGTAATATTCGGTTTATTACTTAGTGAATAATAATAAAACTAAACTGTACTGAATTCAGGTGAAGAAGAATCAAACTTTAAGTCTAATTTCGCTGCAAAGATTTGTTAATTAGCAGGAATGCAGCATGTGAAAGTGCAAGATCTGCTGATTTAATTTTGGGTAAAAGGAGTAGGTACGATTTTATTTTGATTCTGGGAGTTGCACTGTGAATAATATGACAGAATATTTTAGCCACACTGAGGGGGGAAATCTGAGATTTTGAGAATAAAGTTATAACTTTAATAATAAGAGAAAGAGGCAGTTTCCCCAGGTCCATGTGGTTCTTTCTTCAGCATAAATGCAGTTTCTTGCACAATCTTTTCAAGGTCCTAATATTTATGATAATGTGGTGCTGATGTGCCAAAAGAGGAAGTATTTCATTATTTGTGAAACCTAAACTAAAATATAACTTCAACAAAATGCTCCACGTTCATCATTTTCACACAGGCAGCATGCTGCTGTATTTCCCCTCTAAAATATCATGTAAAATTACTGCTTTTTATTTTAGATTCTCATAATACATATACATTTTTTTTCTCTTAAACTTATGACTTCATTCTCATAATATTACAACTTTTTTCTTGTTAACTTCTGACTGTATTGTCAAAATATTATGCCTTTTTCTCTTGTAAACTTATGACTTTTTTTCTTGAAATCTCACATTTATTCATAATTCTTCAATATGGTCCTAATACGCCGTCGTAGAATAAAGACCAATCTTAGTTTGAAAGCAGTGTGGTTTATTTATGTAAAATTGCAACCAAAATAATTTGTCCCTAAAATCAATGAATAATCATGATCTCAATATTTACAAAAAATAATAACGGTTACAATTCTGGCCATTATCCTAGCCCTATATACTGATAATCTGCTTTTATGCCAAAAAAATATATACCACAATATTTCTCTGTACGATAAAACAATCCAAACGCTGTATGATGCAGTGTGGTTTTTAATGATGGTCTTATTTATGGTAATCACAAAACTGTCTCAAATGCTTCTGTGGTAATTAAATATTGCTGTTTTATAGATGCAGCACATTTAAAAGGACAAATTCTGCATGAACTCACGCAGCTCTCATTTGAGCCTACGTGAATGTGGAGTGAACACAGGGACGCTGGTGCGCTACATGGCCGTCAGCTGTTTTGCTGTCTGTAGGACACTGACCTCTTGCATTTGTCACGTCATAAACCATCTTGTCTAAAACAATCTATTTCTTGGCGTCAGCATTGCAAGTATGTAGCCTCTGTCCTGCCCAGATTAGGATTTCACACTTTGTACCACATTTAGGACGGTCCAGTTGTCATTTACGTCTATGTTGGTTAGTCGACAGCAAGCCTGAGCGCAAGTGGAGCCTCCTATATTGTCTCTTTTGTCTCTAGCACTTGGAGATGGAGAGCTACAATTCTGCGACAACCGCATTAAGCAACTTGACTGCAACAGTCATATATTACTAAAGAATTAACTTAAGAGGAAACTGACATTAACTTTCAACAGAAATTACTCAAACTCTTTCAAGACAGTATTTTTATGATTTGAAAAGTTATTGTCAAAGTAACTAACTCACCTGGCAAAAACATATTAACTGCATTTCTTTGGTAAGCCATTAATAAATGTAACACATTACTTTGCATTTGCTTTCTTTGGTGTAATATACTGTGATTTCTGCTGTCAAAAACCACATATCAAACAAAGCTGGAAGTTATTGTGCTGTCTGCTTGTACCAAGAACAGGGACATACTGCTTATTCAAGTCAGACAATGAATGATAAAAGACAAATATTTAAGTCTGTAAAGAACATATATGTGTTTAAGGATGTAGTAAAACTATGAATGTTACTATGACAGGTACTAAAGGATTTGGAGAGGGCCATGTACTGTAGGCCTACGGGGAAGTGGTCCCTTATTGCAAAAATAATCATCCAGAAAGTTATGAAGGACATAGATGTCTATGTCAAAAAGGCAGGCATGTATTGTATGTATCTGGTGATTCACAGGAATCCCGTCACTTTATACATTTCATTGATTGCTCCTCTGCATTTTTCTCATCTTTTCAATTAATCAGTCTGTCTTTTTCTGCTGCAAAATCTTTCTTTTGATCTGTACATGTAAATCCTGAATCAAAAATTGCTGTTAGCTAATGTAGTACAGTATTATCTAATCTGCAGCTTGGTTTTATAGCTGTCGCTTTTACGCTTGGACTCTATTTTTCATGCCTTTTGCAGGCAGGAAGACAGTATTTCAAATTCAGGGACCTGTTTGCTGACTGAGTTTACTTTATTACACTTTATAGTGTTGTGGTGAAAAGTTGCTGGCAAATTGTCCTTACTCTGCAAATCACTGCCAGACAAACTGGACCCCATCAAATTCTCACCTCTATTTCCCTCTCTGTCTCTCTCCACTGCTGCTTGTTCCTCTTTCAGTCAGTTTCTGATGTGTCGCGTCTGCAACCGCACTGCAGCACAGCATACTGCTCTGTCTGTATGTGTGCGTTGTCTTTGTCTTTTGTAGTTTGACGACCTGTAAGTCTAAAACTACCGAATTTAGGGACAGACAGAGAAGACACAGGTAGCCATAGAAAAGCGAGAGGAAAAAGAGGCAACGGGACGGAAATAGAGGCAAACACCTGACAGAGAAAGGCAGTCAAATACACAAAAAAAGAAGACAAAGAGGTGTGTTCACTTTAAACATGCTGTCCTTGGTTTGTATAGCCACAGTGATTGACAAAGTTATGGTGGTCATCTGGTTTCTGGCCTTTGTATCAATTAGACTCACATAATATTATCAAGCACTTCACTGAAAATTCATTCACACACAATACGAAAAAAAATTTTTTTGGTCCAAAGCTGATATTAACTGTTTCTATTTCTAATATCTAATATATCTATTGGCTCAAATTTATGGACCACTATATCATTGGGATTACATACCTTGACTTAGTATTACGACCTACAGTAAATGTCTTTAAAATCTGCTGTTACTTGAAGCACAAAACACACACAGTGACTCACACTCACACACTAACATACATAAATCCGGTCAGCAATTACACTTGATTCCACAACACAAGAGGGAAAACAATTTAGTACTATATAATCTGTAAATCTGTAAATATTCATAGTAGGAATGCCAATTTTGAAAAAGTTGCAGTGTATGAGCGCAACAGACAACTGAGCCATCAGCAGAGTTACTGTAGCAGCCACAGTGCTGCGTTCACTGTCTCTAGTTCACCATCAGCAGAGTTACTGTAGCAGCCACAGTGATGCGTTCACTGTCTCCAGTTCACCATCAGCAGAGTTACTGTAGCAGCCACAGTGCTGCGTTCACTGTCTCCAGTTCACCATCAGTGGAGTTACTGTAGCAGCCACAGTGCTGCGTTCACTGTCTCCAGTTCACCATCAGTAGAGTTACTGTAGCAGCCACAGTGCTGCGTTTACTGTCTCCAGTTTACCATCAGTAGAGTTACTGTAGCAGCCACAGTGCTGCGTTCACTGTCTCCAGTTCACCATCAGTAGAGTTACTGTAGCAGCCACAGTGCTGCATGTAGTGTCATGGACATGAAACCACTTTCCCAGTAAAAGTCTCCACGGCACATTTAGTTTAGTTTAGCAGATTGTCAGCTGTGTGTCTGCCCGGATAAATGATAGCCATTGTCAGACAAACAGTGTGTGTCTTTGTGCTACATTAGCAGCTGCTAGCTGTTAGCATTGCCGGTGGCTTTGTGCCCGCTGTAGCGTAACTTCAGCAAGTTTCTGACAGACCGTGTGTGTGTGGCAGAGGTGATTGTGGGTTTGTTGGTAGCGTTATAGCTGTGATCGTAGCTATAGCAGACAGTGTGTGTACAGTTTATTGGTCGGTGAATAAATGCTAGGAGGCTACAAGCTACAACTCCTCAGCTGGAAGTCCCGAGCCAACTTCCTGTATCTGCGCCGGCTCTCTCTTAAAGTGGACCAGCTTTTCTTCTTAAAGTGACGAACCACTCCTCTGCATTTTTCTCATCTTTTCAATTAATCAGTATTTCTTTTAACCATTTTAACCGTTAGCGTTAATCTGTTAGGGATGCATTGATACCAGATTGGATATCTAGCCGATACCAACTCAAATAGCTGAATCAAATATCGGTGACAATGGGGCCAATCTTAAGGTTTTTTTCTGCCACATTGCTGGTGTATGATGATTCTAATATTAGCTTAAGTAGTAATCAGTTCACTAAATCTGTATCTATGTCTTTATTTGTTTCATTGTGTTTTACAAAGTTGGAAAGCAATGTCAGCCCTGATGTTGCCTTACACATAACAATGATCTATCTAGTCACGTCCACACAGTGAGGCCTACAGCTTGGATCAGTGCATCCCTACTCTGTTTTAAATCATCGTGAATGTGCTATTTTTTGAGTGTTGGTCGGACAAAATGAGCAGTTTAAAAACATTCTCTGGGTACTTTTGAATGGCATAATTCAATTAATCTGTTTAAATGATCAATAACTTAATCGGTAATGGCAATAAACCTTAGTTGAAGTCCTAACCCTAATGCATGCACACAAATCAACCCACCACACACAGCACAACAGGGTGCTGGAACTGCTCTGCACCAGTTTAATTAAGAGTTTTAATTAAAAAGATGTAGTGGGGTGAATGTAACATCCTCTACGGACAGCGGCTAAGTAGTGCTTATCCATACGGTTCCATGCTAGCCCCCACAGAACCCGAGGGTCTAATGAAACCATCCAGGATGCCGAGACACCGTCATCCTCCGCTGGTTTCCAATAGAGGATGAATTATGAGACTCCTTGCTTTCTATTCTGAGGAGAAACAAAAGGTGGCTGGTGTCAGAGATAAAACTACCCCCAGAGTATTGCTGGGAGCCTCATAACATACGCTAATGTCTGCCTTTATCTTATCCAGCGTAATGCAGCCTTGCGCATATTAGACTAAGATGTCTTAGTGGTTTAATCAAAGGGTAATGACACTCTGGACACATCCTGACAAGAACAGACACTAAGTCACATGTATAATCACATATGTTGACACAAAAAACAACAGATATAAATGTAGCAATGAAGCCCTACAGTACAGTGAATTCTTATATTGTGAAAATGGCCACATCACTCTTGATGATAAAGAACATTGGCAGCATCAAGGTATCAAAATACTGTTCCCATAATCACATTGCAACGGGGAATATCATTTCTGCTATTTCAGCGACAGTAATAAAAGCACGGGCGGTGTCTGAAAATGTTCCTTTACTTAACAAAAAAGAAAAGAGGACACTGACTATGTAGCTCCCTGGTTACCACAGAGAAAGCTGGCATAGCAACCAGAAAAGGTTTCTCAGTAAGGTTGCTTATGTAACTTTCCATGCAAACTTTGAAACAGTATAAACACTCAAGCCAACATTCAAGATCGCACCACTGCTGCTCTTAACACTTCAAGGAAAATTCAACATTTTCTACATGTGCTGGAGCGAAATTCTTGCAGCATTTACCCACAATTCCTTCTGACAGAATAGGGATGCTATGAGAACCGACACGTCGGTTCCAAGTTGATGCCAAAATGCTGAAAGCATGACAATACTCGCTCTTCTACAGTATCGCATACAATACACAGTATCAGGGCTCCAGACTAATGGCGTCCTGTTGTCCAGGGGATGATAGAAAATCTATGTGATAATGCGACAATGTGAACAATAAATCTGTGTTGAAATCGGCAGGAGGAGAGCTAGTAAGGTTAGCTGTTGGCAGCCAGTGGGCAGCACAGTCCAGAAACCTGCGCTATGAAGCAAGTTCCACATACGTATGGGTTAACTAACCCTAAAAACCCAGATCCCACTAAGCGGCCCTACAACGGTGGTTGATGAACTCAGTAGGTCAACCCAGGGTTTCTAAACCTGGTTATGAGCGTGTTCACACTAAAAGGGAGGTGTTTACAGTATATGACCAATCACAAACACGAGCAAGTCTGCGCTCAGCACAGCGGCATATTATAGTAACCAAGAGCAAACTATAATATTACACAAATACGAAGAAGTTAAACACATAATCCAGAAAAGTAATACCGTTACACAGAGCTGGTAACCCACTGTGTGAATGATTAAATTAACAGACTGCTAATATCAATGCCCCATCTAGAGCACAAGCAGAACTACTTCATGAGATCTGTTAAACTAATGAGATGTTTATTGAACAGTATAGTAGAACAGAAGTTTCTTCATTGGTCCCTTTGGACATAATGTGGCGTGTAGAACAGTATAACCTTCTTTCAGCTGCGTCCCCGACTCCAGCGGTGTGAAACAGACTTGGGCACAAATAAAAAATAAATCTAAAAATATAATTACAAGCGGTAAGCAGGCCTACTCTAATATGTCAGCTGTCCTTTATTCATGTGGTTGTTTAAATTGTGCTGCTTTTAGTCTGGATTCTGATTGTAACGTCTTTGCATTTGTGTAATATTATCATACGATCCACACACTGAGCTTCAATGGGTCTGTAGGCGGTGCTTTTATATGAACTGATCTCTTATCTGGAACATAACCTGCTCTGGTGCAGGTTAGGTGTGCAGCTTAAGTTACCATGGCGATCTATCTAGTATTTGCGTTTACTCAGTCACTACATCCAAGTGTTGTCACAATACTGGATTTGTAACTTTGACACAATACCTTGAAAGATCGATATTCAGTACCAGTTTTGATACCGCAGGGGAAAATTTACATAACTTTGAGGGCATGAAATTTTAAATTTTTATTCAAAGACAAATAGTGGTGTGGGTGTGCGTCAGCTCGCTGTCAGAGAGAAGAGAGCAGAAAGAGCAGCTGGTACTTGTGTATCAATACTGTGGAAAATGAGTATTGAAACCATTTGAAATATTCAATATTGATACGTAGCGATACTTTGATATTTTTGACAACACTACAATATTGTCGCAACATCGTTATCTAGCTATTTGGTCAAACATACTGTGATATTTTATTTTTTCCATATTATATCTATCTATCTATCAATCCCAGTCTGTCTGAATTTAACAGAAATTTAAGGCATGTTATTTCGTGTTTTAACGCGGGTTTCACTCCAACGCCGCCCTAAAAGCTCATACTTCAGGCTTGATATGGTTCTGCTGGAAAACTAACAATGACGTTATTATTTTCAGTGGCGTCTCTATTGTATAATATCACACCGTTTCACAGCTGTTTCTTGGTTCGAAGCACTTGAAGAGGGAAGCATGAGACAGAGGCAGAGAGAGAGATAGAGAGAGAGATAGAGAGAGAGAGAGAGAGAAAGGAAAAGACAGATGCAGTACTCTGTAATTAAGAACACCCTCGCTTTCTACAGAAGTCTCCCCTCTTCTTAGTAATACTGTAGGTCCTTTCTGAGCTGAACATCAATCATTTTTATATCGAAATCCTGACATTTAAGAATGCAAGAGCTGCCATTTTGATTATAGCTTATATTATTAACATTTTAAAAGGAGAACATTTTATCTGGTGACTGCTGATTTTGGCAGCTGAAAATGTCACCAGAAATATATCTGTAGCTAATTAGCTGCAAATTAAACCAGGCTGTTGTCTGGTTAGTGTGCATCTCAATACTATTTATTACTATCTAGTAGATAGTAGTAGGTAGTACAGTGGACAGTATCTACTGCATTATCAGCCAAGGTTAGTATTGAATATGGGCTGTCAAAGTTAACGCGATAATAACGCAGTAATGCAAATTCATTACAACAGATTAATGCAATCCATCTTTCAGCGGTTGTAGCAGGCTCAGTTTTAAAGCTAGAGTGAAGATACTGGTATCGTGAAACTAGATCTAAGGAATCCATTGGTACCAACCATGTCATATTAGCTTTTGATTTTTAACGATTTTGGTGAAGAAAAAGTGGCCATTTTCAAAGGGGTCCCTTAACCCCTGACCTCAAGATATGTGAATGAAAAGGAGTCTATGGGTACCCACCAGTCTCCCCTTTTAGATTTCTTCTAGAGCTTTCAATCACATCTAATGGTCTTTAACAGTGGATGGAGTTTACTCAGGTGTCATCATGTGTCCTAAACTCTGTCTAATGACAAAGGCTATGAGATGTGGCTAAAAGATCCACGAAATCTAATAATTACAACTTGATTTAGGAATATTTTGTTAATCTTTATTATCATCTGACGTAACATTTTACTAAATCTGAGCTAATTTCATCCCAAGGGGCCAAAACCTGTTCTTGCAGGTATAATTATTGAAATAACGGTCCGAAAAATAGCAACAAGACAAATTCCCCACATTGTTCATACCTTAGTTCTTTACACTATAATATTTCAATTACACACACATACAAAAACAGCCATGCTACAGTTTCAGGCCCGTGCATTTCATCGCATCGACTGAAATCAAAACCCTTGCTCCTTTCAAAAGATGTAATATTTTCAATACTGTGCATGTGTGAGAGATAGAGACACCGAGAGCGAGAGAATGACCAACATTTATTTTTAGCACCAGTGAGTCATGTGATCCCCCCTTCTTCCCACTGATCCCTCCTTCCTTTCCTTCCCTCCTATCTCTGTCTCTCCCCCTATCTTTCGCTCTCCCACGATCACATCCTCTCCCTCTCCTCTTCCCTCCACTTCACTTCAAAGTGAGGCGAAACAGAGTCACAGTGACAACTGACGAATGAAGACCATAAGAGAGGGAAGGTGGGGAGACAAATCTTAATCTTTCCTAATGAGGGAAAACTACATGAAGAACGATATGCAAAAAGAAAACATGCACACAAAATGGAAAAAAATAAATATCTATATACCACTGAAGCAGACTGGCTTACACCTCAGCAACAGCTATCATCTCTGTTACCATGACATCGCCACATAACAAAAATAACAGCAGCACACCGCTATTACCACAGAAACTGTCCAGTACGAAGGAGGGTCAGTTACGGATTGGTGGACTGGAACGACATCAAGCCAGGAGTAATGATAACACAGTTTCCACAAAAATGATGGGACTTTACCAGCATTGTACACTTCCAATGAATTTAATCAGAAAAAAAAATGGGAGAAAGAGGAAAAGCATCATCAATGCTGTATCAGAATTAGGGCTGTCAAAGTTAGCGTGATAATAAGGCAAATTCATTTTAACGGCACTAATTTCTTTAATGCATTAACACAACTTGTGATTTTAAGGTTGTAGTAGGCTCAGTTTTAAAGCTAGAGTGAAGATACTGGTATCATATGAAACTACAAGACCTAAGAAACCCATTGGTACCAACCATGTCATATTAGCTTGTCGCAACATAGATTAAATAATGCTCCGAGCTTGCACTAAATTTTGGCATGGAAAAACTATTGTGGCCATTTTCAAAGGGGACCCTCGACCTCTGACCTCAAGATATGTGAATGAAAATGGGTTCTATGGGTACCCACAAGTCTCCCCTTTACAGACATGCCCACTTTATGATAATCACATGCAGTTTGGGGCAAGTCATAGTCAGTAAATAGTAAATATATACACACATTTGCATAAAGCAGCATTTTTGCCTACTCACATGTCGATAAGAGTATTAAATACTTGACAAATCGCTCTTAAAGGTACATTTTGAACAGATGAATAAAAGTGGGATTAATTTGCAATTAATGGCAGCTAACTATGGACAATCATGTGATTAATTGCAGTTAAGTATTTTAATCGATTGACAGCCCTAATCAAAACATATATTACTAAATCTTTTGATTCCTCCTGCTTTTTAAATGTAGCCCTATTTCTTTACCCCATCTGTTTATCACTCCCACAATGCAATGCAATTCTTACACAGTGAGCCAAGCGGGCCTTTTTTTAAAATTCAAAACATCTTTATCGCAGTGAATTCAAACCTACCCAACTGTTAAGACAAGCTGAAAGGGTCGCATAGTAGGCGGTGAGGCTAGTGCACAGATACACAAACACACACAAACAGATGAGGGATTACACACACTCCCAAGCGCATGCACACTTGCACCATTTGCGCACACTCGCAGCGCATCACAAGCAAATACAAAGTGACAAAAGATAGCAGACAGAGTCATAGTGACAGGAAACTGACGCATGCATGAAGGGACAAATATTCAACTGCTGTGAGGGATACGACGTGCACAAACACGCACACTTAGATGTTGACTTTCCGTTCTTTCTTTCTTTCCCTGATTATCAGTCTCTCTCCTCTACTTCCTATCCTTTTCTTCCTCTCTCTCTCTCCACTGCTTCCTCTCATTCACTGGCTCATCTGCTGCTCTTAATGAAACGCTGTATAATCAGGATTGCAGATTGCAGGACTGTGACTGGGTCCTATAGGCCAACCACACGTGCATAACCAGGAATACGAAACATACACACACACAGTGCCTTGATCTGCCTGCTTTCCAGCCACCAATCCTGCCCTAAACCCCTTTCAATTTTATATACTCACACATGCTGTTGTATAGGCAAACACGCACACACACACACGCACACACGCACACACGCACACACGCACACATGCACACACACACACACACACACAGAGAGAGAGTGGTGGTGTGGGGTTGGGGGCAGGTCATGATCCTGCCAGAGAGAAGAGAATCAGAGTTGCAATTCTAGGGCTTATCGCAGAAAGAGGGTAAGACCATATCTGACACGCCAGCATGCCCGGTATGTAAACCTCTATACACACAAACACACACATGGAGGAAAAGGACGGGGTGAGAGAGAAAGAGTGTGTATGTGCACACCCGCAGATCCTCATGCATACAAGGGGAGATAACCCTTTGCAGTATTTTTGGAAAATCTGTCCCAGCATGCAAGTGGTGAGACACTGATCCGCCTGCCAAGGTGTCTATTACCAACACTGCACTCAGCGAGCAGGAGGGTCAACATGGGGAGAAGAGAGACGGGATCGGTGAGGGGAGCAGGAAGAAAAGATGAAGGGAGCAAAGAAAAGGAGCGATAAGAAACCAAGCGTCAGAGGCAGGGATAGATGGTGAGGTAGTAGAGGAGAAAATGTGCAGGAGGGAGGGGGCGGGCAGAGTATCCCAATGAGAAATATGACAGCGTCTTGTAAATCAAAAAAAAAAAAGGGAGCAGATATAAAACAGGAGAAAATGCAAAATAGGGAGGAAGAGTAAATGCAAAAGAGCATAGAACATGGAGGAGGAGGGAGCTGCTAGAAAGGAATAAAAGGCAAAATACTGCAAAAAGGAGGAGGGAGATGCTTGTTAATACATTCATACTACAAAAATATAAAAACAAAAATTTGCGTTGTCACAATGACGCTATAGGCAGTGGCATAACAAGTGCACATCAACAACCAAGGTCACTTCCAGTAAATTATGACATTTTAGTCAGATGGCTCAGCTCACATCTACAGAAGCCTGACTGCTTGGTTATCACAAGCTGTGACAACACACACCACTGGCTGAAGAGAAGGGGGAACAGCAAAAGCGCAAAACGCCATTGGTTCGTAACCATGAATATGCTGCTGGCGGTTCCTGGGTCACGTGTGTGTGTTTTTGCACGCGTGCACATTATGTGTATGTGTGTGTGATTATGTGTATGTGTGTCCCAAGCCTGAGGCAACCAGGCCAGCGGCTACAATTACAGTGACGGATGTGAAAGAACTGGGTCGGCTTCGCAAGAGATCTGCCCCTGGGACGACAAGACCAGCCAGAGCCCTGAATCAATACAGAACACATGCACACGCATGCGTAAAAGCGCACACACAAGGTTGTATGTGACAAATATTTACATAGAAACCAAAGGACAGATATGACTAACCCTAAAAGGAGGGAGAATATGTACCACACAGCAAAAAAAAGTGCAAGCAAACGCAGCTACAGCATTTACTTGATGCTGTTTTCTTCTACACACATGCACAGAAAACCAAAATTCAGATCTCAGATCTCTGACCCCGTATGTGCATCTGTCTCCCACTCAATGACTTTCGCTTTCAATCACATGAACTTGTTCCCTCTCACAGCCCCAAAGCCTGTTTCAGGGGCAGCAATGTTCACAGCTCACCCACACATAACCCAGTGACACTTCGGGGTTTTTTTCCACTCATGTGTGTCTCTGTATGTTGTGTGTTTCTGTACATCTTTGTGTTTCCTACCTCTGGCAGAAAGCTTCTTGGTGTTGATGATTTTTGCAGCATATTCCTGTCCAGATGAGATCTTCACACACCTCCTGACCACAGAGAACGCGCCCCTGAAAGGAACACACAGAAATACTTAATGACGTATTTGAAAAAGCTCAGTCACAATATACTGTGTAAGGTGTACATACCAGGCGATGTACAATCAGAAGGAAATATTTATAAAGAATATATATATATATATATATATATATATATATATATATATATATATACTGGAGTATTCTGTGATACTGTTTTGCTTTTCAAAAACTATCGATTTGTAATTAATAATTTACATGCAAAGATTTGTGGCAGATACTGGCTCAGATTGCACAAAAGGTAATGCTATTCTTTTTGTTTATTACAGGGACTGTAAAGGCAGATCCCACGGTTCTGATTGCATAAAACACAGATTTTATGCATATGGTGCTGTGTTCTTTATACTATGACAGTTTTGCTGAAATAACATTTTGAAAAAAATCACAATATATCGCTCACTGACTGCATCGCAATATATTACGGCTGTCCCAAATACTATGTTTTGGGCTTCGAGTGTCGGTATTCAAAGCTTGGCAGAGCAGCGCAGCAGACTGACATGTTCTTCTATCTGTCTCCAACAGTGCCGCTGCCGGACAACGGTACACACGCACCTCTACACACAACAAACAGCAATACCTATCTGAGAATAATTAATAATAATTAATGTTGAATACGAATAATGAATAACGTGGGATTACTCCTTATTTCATGGGCTACGAAGCATTCAAATACTGATTTAGTGGTCAAACACCATGGCAACGGTCAAAGCTTCAAAGCAATCATAAATGAATCCTAACTCGTCTTGCCAGATTCTTGCCAGTACACAGCCCTATTTTCAATACAGAGGCTTAGAAAGTCTGAGGTTAGTGTGAAAAACCTTTCTAAGGCTTGGATGGGAATAAGAAAGTGAACTAGATATTTGAGACTGATTTGGAGAAAAGATCATTTCAGTCTAAGCCTGGCAGGAATCAAGCTAGTCGGGAGGGATATGATTCCATGAAAACTTCAATCAAACATAACGCAACCTGCAAGATTTGTTGAAAATAAGCAAACTTGACTGAAATACACCTTTAACTGATCATGTTTATGAAACAGCCCTCAGATGTCACAGGTGAGTCATAACAAACGAAAAATGGTTGAGCTAAAATTGAAGTTTTACAGTCATATTTCAACGTTAAATTGCACAAAAGCATGGATGCAGCATCTTCGCAGCTACTCACACTCACACCCCCACACCTACTCTACAGTACACACTGTCCTCTTCGCTACACAAGACCATCAGCAGCGTGGCGTGCATACCAGCCCTCTATTGCAGAAGCCATGTGTTGTTCTGGTGTTTCAGGCTCATGTATGAAGATCAAAAAACTAGGTCAGCTATATTTGAGGGAGGAGAAGAGCAGAGTGCTTCATCTCTCATCTCTAAATGCAGCCGTGGAGACGTCGGCCTCGGCTCTGCTCAGCTCTGCAGCCACGTGGGCCGCTCTGCTGTTCAACCTCCATCTCTGTCTGCGCACGGCTTTTCTGTCAAATAAAATCTGTTCTCATCATCCCGTCTAGCTCCAGACAACATCAGAGATATCACAAACAGTTAGACACACTTGGATGCAGACACTAGAGAGACAGAGAATACTCATTACCTCAAATGAACCCCGCTTTTTCAATCACTGTACCTCTAATGGCTGACAACTGTGGTGCGGTGCTTCTGTAAAATGTTATATTTGGTTAAATCAGGGCAACGATATGAGAAATAACTGAATCTTTGTAATCACAGCTGAGTTCATAGCATGATGTGTACCATAAACATGTTATCTAACATTCTCTGGAGTGAGCAGCTTGCTGCTAAAGCTTAGCTCTAATTTATAGAGGATTTGGTAAAGAAAATGGTCATAGCAAAACATGTTATATAAGAATTTTACTTGACTATCCTGCATAGTTTGGTAGCATGGCACTGTGAAGTGCATACGCTACCTGTGTCTCTTAACAACATGGTAGAATGTAGAGCAGCTGCACAGTACAAGTATCTGCGCTTTTGCATTTGAAAGTAAAGAAAAGGCAAACTAGCTGAAACAAGGTTCAATGTTAGCAGCCAAACCATCAACGAAGAGGACATTTGTGTTGTTTTTTTCTCTCTGTTGTCAGATCAATATGTTTAAAAAAACACTGTACATGGCCAGCTCAGACCATCTGATTATGTAATAATGTAAAACAGCTTCATAAAGATGAAAACATATTTGCGTAGGGATGCAAAGATAGGGTTTACAGGTAACCAAAGGTCACATAAACTCACAAACTGCTGAGACTAAATATAATCAGTTTCAGGACATTTCAAAATTTTGATACAATTCCAATGCTGTATTTTCTTATACTGATTGTTTTGCATGTCTTAGTCCAATCACGTGAATCACAGCTCACCATTTTTTTTTTATGCTTTAGACATTTGAATTTTTGTCAGTTAGGAATAATGTTACTGGGTAACAAAGTGCAGTCTTTTCAAATCAATCTGAAACTAAGTTGCATAACAACTCAACAATAATATAACAAGGGTCTCTGATTCAATTTTCATATTCAATAGACTGTTAGGAAATATAGATGGAAACAATCCCAAACAGAAACTGCATTTGAAAATATAACATATGCATGATTGATGGATGTTGTTAAAGGTGCTAAATGTAAGACTGGGGGCAATTCTATTGCCTCTGCACGGCTCTCAAAATGGCAACGGCTGAGGCAGCAACCTGCAGCTGACACAACAGCGCTACCAACACCAGCAACAGTGCGGACAGAGATAACAGTGTTAACCTGGGGGGAAGCGGAGGGTGGGTGCTACGCTTCCACAACACCGCTGGTCGGGTCCCAACCAGCCTGAGTGAGGGCAGAGTGGCAGCCATGAGCCAGCTAGTGGGGCACGCTCTCATTCACAAACATGCTCTAACAGGATAAAACTTCCCAACACACCGGTATGGCCCTTTAACGGCTGAACTGAGTTACAATTTTCTGAACAAATCAGTATATATTTATCTTACTGTATTTACTTCACTAACATTTCCAACATTGTGTAAATATCAAACACTAAGAATTTCCAGGTATTTGGTTAAAAACAGCCATATTTTCATTGCATCACCACCAGCTGGTCTGTCAGTGTGGGAGGAAACAACACTGCTCACAGTAAAGGGAGCAGGTGAGTTAAAAGCTACAATAAAAGCAATATGACTGCATTATTATTATCATTATTATTATTATTATTATGGGGCGGCAGTAGCTCAGTCTGTAGGGAGTTGGCTTGGGAACCGCAGGGTCACCAGTTCAAGTCCCGACATGGACCAAAAAACTGAGTGTGAACTGGTAGCTGGAGAGGTGCCAGTTTACCTCTTGGGCACTGCCGAGGTGCCCCTGAGCAAGGCACCAAACCCCCAACTGCTCGGGGCGCTTGTCAGGAGCAGCCCCCTCACTCTGACACCTCTCCATTAATGCATGTATGTGTGTTTCAGGTCTGCATGTACCATGTATAAGTAAAAAAAAAAAAACCAACAGAGTGTAAATTGAATTTCCCCACTGTGGGACTAATAAAGGTTGATCTTCTTCTTCTTCTATTATTAATGACAGATGGTGTGAGATGAACACAGCATAGGATCATAAGGGGGCTAAGGGTGAAGAGATTTCTTCTTCCTCACTAGGAACACAGGCCAGTTGGATTAAGTGGGAGACACTGGGACTACACATTTTTCTCTCGGCTTTGCCCGCAGAGATCTGGGACTGTGTGCGCACTGACCACAGGGTGCTGGACGGACTGCAGGTCATGACCACACAGGTACAGGTACGCGCGTGCGCAGGTATACGTGGATCTCTCTGTCTCCCTCTCTCAGGGGTGAGGGATCCCCTGCCTGTGTCTGATAATTGACCGCAGCCCGGTGCTTGGCTGGGGGAATGTGTCATCGCCAACTACATGGTCTGCTGTCGCATTACCGAGTGTGTATTTCTGTCACGCGGCAGGAGGAGGAGGAGGATTTGGAGAGATGGAGGTAGAGAGGGAGGGGGTGGGTTACCAAATCTCACCATTTTACACACCCCGATGCATTTCACCCCGGTTCAGTTTAAAACATGGGAGCTCCCCCTCCCCTCCCCTCCGCCCCGTGGCACCCACAAAAGGTCGAAACGCAACATCAGGATGGAGGCAAATGACGCCAGGCTCGGTCCGTAAGTAGGGCTTCAAATGGGGGATTAAAACAAATACGATGCCATTTGCACAGGCCTGGATGATACATGATAGCGTATTTAGCCCCCCTGTATCACAGGTTTCATGGCTACACTATCAGCAGCGCGCACACAAACCAACAAAAACGCACAGACCAGAATCCGCGTCCCTAAACCAAGCGGCCTATTACATAACAGGCTGACATTTCCTACAGAGATGATGCCAGATGATTAAAACATGCTTCCTTACTTCCCCAGCTCCTCGAACAGCTGATATTCGTCGGTAAATCTCGTGCAGATCGTTAACGCCATCCTGACTGAGGTGCCAAGGGGTGCTCGGAGACTCACAAACAGTACAGTAGGCTATCCACCACACTCAGTCGTCAACACCGCCCGGTTTTGTCTCCTGGACCAGCAAGCCAAACGGAGGGATTCATGCACAGCTGAAACGCATCGGCGGTAGCTCTGGCGGGATGATTTCTGCGGCAAATACAGTGCCTGCGCGACTGCTTCGATCCGGCGTTGTCGCTTGCTGTTTTCTCAGTTTTCTTCACATGCGGCGGCTTTTCACAGCTCGTAGACGCAGCATTTTGTGTGCATTCCTATATATCTGGTGTGTGAGTGCGTGTGTTTGTCCGTCCAGCGCTGACTGTCGTCTCTCTCCGCGCATCAGACGCCGCACTACCGCACCTACCCCCGGCTGTGCGCTCAGTCCCGCCCCTTTGCCTGCATCCTCACACAGGCCAAAAGCAAACAAATATAATAATAATAACAACAACAACAACAACAATACTACTACTACTACTACTACTACTACTAATAATAATAATAATAATAATAATAATAATAATAATCCATAATAATACTTGATTTTTAAAATTCTTATTCATTTGAGATTAGTCATGGACAATCATGCGATTAATCTTAAAAAAAACAAACAAATGTAAATATTTAAATCGATTAACAATCCTAAGAAAATTAAAATACAAATTTAAAAATACAATAATAATAATAACAACAACAATAATAATAATAATAATAGGAATAATAATAATAATAATAATAATAATGTTATCAAAATGTACCTTAAAAACCAATTTGTCAAGTATTTAATAAGATAAGAGATAAGATGAACCTTTATTAATCCCTGTAGTACCCCTGTTGTACACTCTGTTGTTAATTTCACACAGTACATATACATGCGTCAATGGAGAGATATCAGAGTGAGGGGGCTGCTCCTGACAAGCGCCCAGAGCAGTTGGGGGTTTGGTGCCTTGCTCAGGGGCACCTCGGCAGTGCCCAAGAGGTAAACTGGCACCTCTCCAGCAACCAGTTGGTCTTGGTCCATGGGGGACTTGAACCGGTGACCTCCGCCTCCTCACCCAAGTCCTTATGGACTGAGCTACTGCCGCCCTAATACTTTTATTGACAGGGGACAGTGGGCAAATATACTGCTTTATGCAAATGTATGTATATATTTATTATTGGAAATCGATTAACAGCACAAAACAATGACAATTATTATCCAGAAACCCTCACAGGTACTGCATTTAGCATTAAAAATACGCTGAAATCATAACATGGCAAACTGCAGCCCAACAGGCAACAACAGCTGTCAGTGTGTCAGTGTGCTGACTTGACTATGACTTGCCTCAAACTGCATGTGATTATCATAAAGTGGGCATGTCTGTAAAAGGGAGACTCGTGGGTACCCATAGAACCCAGTTTCATTCACATATCTTGAGGTCAGAGGTCAAAGGACCCCTTTGAAAATGGCCACAATAGTTTTGTCCATGCCAAAATTTAGTGCGAGCTCGGAGAGTTATTTAACCTCCTTCCCGACAAGCTAGTGTGACATGGTTGGTATCAATGGATTCTTTAGGTTTATACCTACTTTCATATGATGCTAGTATCTTCACTCTAGCTTTAAAACTGAGCCCCGCGAAAACCTCCAAAAGACTGCTTTCATGCGTTAAAGAAATTAGTACCATTTCAGCAAATTTGTGTTAACGCGTATTATTTTATTAACTTTGACAGCCCTAGCATTATTATGTCATTGCCAATGTTAACAGTACCATAGGTACATGTGCATTTTTAATGTGACTTTGATGTCGCTACCATTTTGGAGAAAAAAATAACTATTTTATTTAAATTAAATCTGCCGGGAAGGGTCTGGGGCCGGGGTTACAAAAGTTGATTATTTGCGCGCTTATTAAGTTATTGCTAATTCAAGGCTGAAACAGAAGTAACAAACTGTGTTGCAGCAAAGGAGCAGTGTGTAGGATGTGGTGGCATCTAGTGGCGAGGCTGCATATTGCAGCCAACTGAAACTCATAGAAACTATACAAATGTCTATCTAGAGCCAGTATGTGGTTTGTCCGTTCTGGGCTACTGTAGGAACATGGCGGCTAGCTCTGTGAAGAGGACTCGCTCCGAATGTAGATATAAACGACTCATGCTACAGTAACAAAAGCAACGTTTCTCATTTTCAGATGGTTATACACTAAAGAAATACCATTTCTGCCAATAGATCCCTCTAAATGTTACATACTGTTCCTTTAATGATCAGTTTATTAAATGTTTTCTTAGAATTGTAGTTGTTGACTTTTTGTGTGAATATTTTCTCATCATGTGAAAGCAAAGCTGGTTCTTAGTTATCATATTTAAGCCTTGACAACATACATTGATGGAGTAAATACACAAAACTTTAACTTTAATCTTGTTCTAAACAGTCTAGACCTTCATCATGTCTGAAAAAATAACCCTGATGACGTCATCTGGGTTATTCAGCCTCCAAGATCACAAATTTTTAAACAAGAGGTTGCATTACAAACTGAGGTAGAGATGAAATTATTATTCATCATTATTGATTAGTCTGCACATTATTGAGACAACGGTATTAATTATTTAGTCTATAAAATGTGAAAATCAAAATTTCAAAGTTGGCATACAGGCCAACAGCAAAATCCCAAACATGATAAGCTTACTATGCCAGAGGATGTAGAAAAGAAGAAAATACTACTAAAAAGTTGGAACCAGTGAATTTTGGCTTTTTTTCTTGAAAAATAAAAATGAGTGATGAATAATTATCTGTTGATCGACTAATCGAGAGGTCATTTTAAATTATACTTTGTTTAAATTGTCTTTGTTGTTATCAGTATCTGCAGGGGCTGGAAGGTTAAGGCAAATGTGACTTACGGTACAGTCTAACTTTACTTGCTGGGTTTATTGGTGCAATAAAAAATACAGCTATTTAAACAATGTCTGGTCACAGTCCTCTGCACAACCTCATACAACTACCTTTATTTATCCACGTGATAAAGTCAGCCAGGGTTAGGCCTGTGGATTGATAGTGAGGTCATTACACCAGCAGCATGTGTGACGCAACTCTGAAATGTTGACTTCAGTCCCATAAGGAAGTAGAAAAGTCGATCCAGGACGCAATCCAAGAACTTCCTCACATGTAAAAGAAAAGGGTGTGTGTTGATATATTATGATATTGTGGTGTTGTTTTCACCTTGCAAGGCTGTGTGGGAGTCATTAAGGAAAATATGTTCCTGGAGATACCTACGGTAGCAGGAAATAACACATGTTTTAAGTACTTTGCCTGGTGTTTTGTTCCTGTCTGTGGACAGATTTAGTCACAGTGAAAGTGTCACAATAATGCAAGATGCACGTGAGGGCTCCGGATGTAGGAGTAGGGTGTGGGGAAGCAGCCACTGAATCCAAATATGAATCAATATTCTGTTACTGTAATGATTATTTCTCTCCTTAAATGTTTTCAGAAACATCTTGTAGTTACTGTTTACCTGTAAAATGAGAAAGTTTGTGACCCGGCAGCCATGTTGAGATCAGTTGAGGAAATACCAAGTACCGCCTGCCAGCCAGAGCAAAATTTATTGATTCATACCTGATCAGCGCTGCCTAGTTTGACCATTTGATCAGAGTTCGCAAGTGACTGACAGCTGCCTCGGTTGAATGAGCAGCCAATAGGAACGCTCTCTCTCTCTGAAATGACCTGTGATTGGCCAAAGTCTCCCATCGTGCTAGATTTTTTTAAAGCCTGAAAACAGAGCCACGAGGAGCTGCAGACGTCTAGTTTTTTTTTTCTCAGAGCAAATGAATTACAGTCTGCTGAAAGGTTATTGTGGAATTTTTACCCAGTGATGCCCAAAACATTCGGCCTACTGCAGGTTTAACATAGCATATGTAAAAAAATCTTATAGTACAAGCCTTACACGTATAAATATTAGAGTATGCATTTACATCAATTTGTCCAGTCTACATTGTTCTGTACTGACTGTGCATAGTATTGGTTATTTGTAATTTACTATGTATACATTTAAAGGAGCAGTGTGGAGGATCTGGTGGTATCTAGTGGTGAGGTTGCAGATTGCAACCAACCGAAGCTTCTCTAGTGTGCCAAGTGTGTAGAAGAAGTACTGTGACTGATGCGAAAATGCAAATGACCTCTATAGAGCCAGTTGTAGGTCATTTGGAGCAAAGCCAGTGCGTGTGTACATGGAAGTGAGTGGTGAAGCAAGAGAGAGAGAATGGTGGCAACAGCAGCGAGTAATGTTATTGACTCCGGCCCAAGCAGGAAAAGTTAACGGTGTTTGGTTTGCCCGTTCTGGGCTATTGTAGAAACATGGCAGTGCAACATGGCAGATTCCATAAAGAGAGGACTTGCTCCATATGTAGATATAAAACGGCTCATTTTAAGGTAACAAAAAGTCGATTCTTATTTTAAGACTAAAGAAAACATACTTATGTGTATTATATTCCATTTCTGCCAGTAGATTTCCCTAACTGTTAAACACTGGTTAAAACTGTTAAACAAGACATTCCATTTTCAATTTCATGAAAACTTTAATTAATCAACAGGTTGTCAGCAGAGCTACACAACTGGAAAATACATTTATGTTCCATAAATACATCAATAAATATGTTGAAGATATAAGTTATATAAACCGATTACAACATAAACCGTAACATAACAACAAGCACAGACTAATTAATAAATAACGTGTTTGATACAAACATAACCTGAGTAGATAAACTGTTGTCACGTTCAACACTTGATTAGGACATTCAGCAGTTAAGCCTCTGGTATTAAATGAGGTGAGTGTGATGACAACAAATACTTTTTGGTACATTTCATTTGTCTTTCAAGACAGCTCAGACTCATGAAGCACATCCCGATCTGTTCAGCGTTTGTTGCTGCAGAGAAAAGAAACAGAAAAAGAAGAATTATTTTCTGCGTCAAAAGTCATTTTCTGTTGCATTGTGAAAGAAGACTAATGTGCCCTTGTGATGATTGACTTGAACTTACTTGGACATGATCTTGTTGATCACTCTCTTCACCCAGGGAGCTTCAGGGTCCAGGCAAACCTCCTGGCCTGTCTTTTTCAGAGTAGCACTGCAACACCAAGCAAGGACCAGAGATGTAGTCAGAACAAGTTGGTGAAGCCAAAAAGAGACAGCGACAAAACCTCAAAGTATCAACACGATTGCTATCTAGATGGGGTGATGGCTTTGAAATTAGGGCTTACATGATCTCAGTCTGGTCGCAGTGAGAGTTGGCAGGAATCAGCTCCACCTTCTCGATGTGGCGGCCGATGGGTTTGCTCTCTGTCTGGATGCAGCGGCAGTGCAGCTCCACTCCCAGGCTTCTCAGACTCATCCCTGTTAGGAGACACATGTGGTCACAAGGTGCAGTGCATTGAGGAAAACAGGACAGCAGAATGTGCATAGCAGTGACAGTTCAAATGCAAAACTGAATACAGAGTAACTTTACTATCAGCATAGCTCAACATGTTGCATTCAATTACTGAGTAACAGAAAAATAATCTTACCTTCACTGATGGCCAGGAAGGCCAGGAGCACCACGATAGAGGAGACAATGACTCTGCTGCTCGTCATTTTGCCTTTTTCAAATTCTGCTACAATTAACACTGAAGATTAGGAATATCTTTCAGAACGCCGTTTGGTGAAGCTTGGATGTAAAAGTGAAATGAGCTTTTCATTCAATTGAATTCTTCTTCAACTCAGTAACTTCTCTCCTTTGCTTTTCTTTTTCTCGGTTCAGCCGCCTTCTCGCTCTGCTGTTTGAATCTAGCGCTGAAGACGAGAGTCTCTCCTTTTATAGCTGCCTCCTGGAAATGACTCATTTCCCTTGCATGAGCATGTTGCGCAAGTTGGGACTGTCGCTGGGAATTTACACTGCTCAAGTTATTTGACTGACACTGTGATTTATCATGGTAGAGTATTCATGGGCCAATGATTATCACTAATACAACTTTACTTGGAAAAACACAGTGACTAAAAGTCTGTATTTAATTGGTTTACATTACAAGAATGCTTGAGAAGAATTCATTGTAAATGAGGCATGACTGTTAGCACAGTGTTGCGCCACTGACTACAATAAAACCTTCTGCTGACCTATCGGCAAGTGATTCACAGATGGCATGTAATAAAATGAACAATTACATGCAATCTATGAATGAACGGCTGACAAATGTAAGCCTCAGGTTTTGTCATAGAAAATTTCACCTTCAAAAGGGGAATTTGTTGTTCATGACCCTTGTGTTTGTGCATACTCGGCATGTCCAGCTGTCAACAGCTGCCACTAAAACACAATAACAAGACTTTCCTGAGCTTTGTTCAACATGTAAAATGCTTCCCAGAAATTGTTAAAGAATTGTCTGGTGTTTAGAAAAGGGACACAGAGAAAGTTTTGTTTACAACTCCTTTCTAAACAAAGGTACAATCTGCCAAGTTGAATAATACAACTACAATGAACGAACACTAAGAGAGAAATGTTTTTTAAACCATGTTCATGCAGCCTAGATTACAAGAACATTATTGCAAGGCAATTATTACACTCATCAAAAGTGTCATTGCTGGCTCATGCATTTGACATGTCTGAGAAATGACAGGCAACGTGCCAAAAACTGTGATGGGACTGAGGACTGACGCAATTTCGACTACACAGGTTCAAACACATCTGACCTACGTCACTTCAGTCACTCTCACAAAGCAGAAGGAAGTGTGAAGTAACTGCTGATCGGGGGGATAACCTTGCGGTTTGACATACTAACACCTCAGTTGTTGCTTCACTTTAATGATACATGCTGATTGAAAGTTTTTGGACCGCAGACAGTTATGTCTATAGGCGTAAAACAATTTTTAATTTAATTGTGTCTTTATTGAAAAAGGAAGTATTACATCCTCTACTTAAGTAAAAGCACTAATACCACACTGTGAAAATACTCCACAAGTAGAGGTATACAAAACCTTACTTAAGTAAAAGTATATAAGTATTTATATTCCTGTATATTTGTCTATATTTTACGAATATTTTTATGTACACTTGGGTGCAAATGTGCTGCTGTAACAATCAAATTTCCTCACTGTGTAATTAATAAAGGTCTATTCTCTTCTATAAGTATTATCTGCAAACTTATTTAAAGTATCAAAAGTAAAAGTGTTCATTGTGCAGTGACATGCTCCTGCGTTACTATTATATACTGTATATGATGTTTTTGGAGTAATATTACTGCTGCATTAATGTGTATGTTGTATTTTACTGCTGTAGATGTTTAAGGTTGTGCTCATTTCAACTACTTTTGGGTAGTTTAATCTACAGCAATGCATTTTGTTCTATGTTGCTGTCCTGTGAGAACCATCTAACGCCTCTAAAAAGTCAGCATTTTGTGAGCTCAGAAAAAGAGCTTTGTCATGATGCATTTACCAGCTGATCAGGGATTTATATTGTGTTTATTTAGTGGTAATAATTTAATTTTGTCAACCCACAGAGGAACATTTAATCCCCCAGTTTATCAGAAACATTCAAATTCCTTTTGTGGTCATCTCTTCTTGGATAGCATACAGAAATGAAAGCCAGATGTAAAAATCTTATGATCAGCACATGATGAAATTGAGTGGAAAGTTTCGGATTTACCACGGCCATTGTTGTGGTTAAAAGCCAGTGTATATCGGGAGGTTAAATGACAGGCAGCACCTGACCAACATAAGTTAAAACACATATGACATAAGTGCTAAAATCATATGATATTTAGAATGGAAAATATAGTGAAGAGAGAATTGCGCATTTATGGCATTTCATGTACATAATGGAAAATAACAAACCACGAACACTTCATTTGTGTAACCGATCGTTTTGGAGAGCATGACCTAGTACACACACACACACACACACACGTGCATGCACGTACGCACGCACGCTATAGAGGAAACAGGGTCTGTCGCTTCATGGGATCACAGAGGAAGTATGATGACATTTCCTTTCACAGCATGAGATGTTTGGATATTCCAAAACTTCCCCTTGACCTCAGATAAACTACTCATCAATCAAGACAAGAAAACCACTTAAATATGGTAAATACCTCAATACCCCCCCACCCCCACCCCACACACACACACACACACAGTACCTCCAGCACCCTTTGTCTGAACTCAGCCTTCATTTTGAGCTCAACTACACACCTGTAAAGACTCACGACTGCATCTAGCACGGTTGTGATGCTACCACTGTGACTAAATCTGTCTACAGACATAAACACCTGGCAATACTCAAAATCACTTCTGTGGTAGTTTCTGCTACAACGGGTGTCTCCACCAGGACCATACTTTGCCATGATGACACACACACAGACTCACAAGGTCAAAACTATGCTGGCAAATATTAGATGGATTGTAAAGAATTGAACATTCAAGTTCTCCAGAGGATGAATCCTAATGGTGATCCTCTGACCTCCAGCCCCAGTGGGTGAAATCTTTCACTTTTTGTCAGGGGAAGCATCTCAACATCTGTTTGGTGAAGAAATTCAGTCATTTAGAAAAATGAAAGCATTTTTAGAAAAAGTTCCTGAAAAATTTGCACAATCAATATCAGCTACACCACTAAAACTCAACTCGGCACAAGTGGCTTTAGAGCCTGTAAAATACCGAACAACTGCAACAAAAATGCTTTATGACTTCTCTACCTCTGGCTTTGTGCTAGCATGAAAACAGGTCCCTAAGCCTTGTTAAGTCAATGCTTTAGGCACATGCTTTGCCTTGTTAAGCATTGGTATAACTTAGAATAACACTGCTTAGTGCCTTAAGGTATTGCATAGCATTCCATAACATACAGTACAAGAGTATAGTGTGGTGTAGAGTGTAATACTGTACATTTAGAGAGAGGTTGCTCTATCTTGAATGGCATTGATAACATTTACTATCACCTTATCATAGTGTGGTTTGCAGACTACACACAGGCACATGCTCACTAAAGACTGAAAACTGATACCGAGTAAACGAGATTGAAAACAGCAGCAGGGAAAATCAGGAATGAATCATGAACTTGTCATCGCCTTGTCTTCCTTGTATTTCTTTGTATTTGCCGACTGAAAGGTAGCTCATAAGTGTTACTTTGCGGCTTTTGCGTAGGCTTGCTCCATTGTAATGTACACAACAGTGAAGAATTAGTTTCAGCTGAACTGTTGTTGGTATTGATGGTATAGAACATGAGGAAGTGAGCGCCTGAAGGAAGACTCAGGCAGCATGCTGCTGGGGGTTACAGGAAATGTCAGGGAATTTTTTGGATTTACAAAACACAGGGGTTGACTGTCTTCCCCCCCCCCCCCACACACACACACAAAACTTTAAGTCGGGGTATCTATCTGTGGGTGGGTGGCCCTGCAGGAAGTCTGCATGTGTAACACTCTCTGACACTAAACATCATGTCAGGACAAGCTTGCTGGCAATGCTGACAACTGCCCCCAAATGACAGCTATGTGATTGTGCAAAGGCTTTCGACTTTATTTTTACATGCACATTTTTACTGTTCTGATTACATTTTATACTGCACATATCTACATTGAAAGTAATAATCACAAACAATCACTTGTTGTCTTATTCATCATCAAAATTACTTTGTCATGGTTGGTAATGCACAACAGGGATCAGGCCTAATTGTAGACAGTTGGAAAGCAGGGTTATTATGGCAAACTAACAGGCAAGTGAAAATAAGCAGTGAAAAATATTTTCTGTAAACTGCAACTAATTACAACTAAACTGAAACAATATTGCCTGGGTAAAAAAGAATTAATACAGATAAAATAAAAAATATACATACATTTTCAGTTTTAGTTTTTTTAAGTATATTATATATCACAACCAGAAAAAAGGAGACAGCATGAATGCCACTCACAAGTTTTATCTGTCACTTTTAAAATGTAGATCTGATGCCGTTAAATGTTCAACATTTTTGACACAAAAAAACATATGCATGGAAAATTACAGTGTTCAAATTACACCGTAGCTTCTGGGGAGGGTATTGTACACAGTACTGTACTGTAATTTATTAATGTTATTTATAGTGGTTATTTGCATAAAAGCATGAGTCAAATAATTAGGAAAGAAATTTTGTAGTTTTATTTTAATATTTATTTTGGTTAAAAGAAATTTTGCATCGTGAGTTTTAATGATGTATTATAAGCTGCTTAGAGCTAGTGGAAGTTAAATCATAATTCCCTCTCTAATATCTATTATAGCATGTTGTGAAAACATCTACAAAAAACTCATTTATTCAAGTTTCTTGGCAAAAACTTTAACTCTCCTCCTGCTGATTTCAACACAGATTTGTTGTTCACAGTGTAGGGTTATCAGGGACAATAGGGTGTGTCCCTCAGATTAAGTAGTAGCGGCGCCATGCTTTTGGAACTGGTTCTCAACGGGAGCCGATTCACTATTCCCATCCCTTGTTTTTTCCCTACCTGCCAAAGCAGTGAGTGTCCTGATGACTTTCCCGCCAGTGACAACAATTTACCCATATTTGGCAGGTGGCGGGTGCTAATCTCAGACCTGCCTGCAACATTCAACCATGGAAATTGAACGGACTTGACATTCCAGGAGATGATGCTATGCCACAACTGCTTCAATAAAGTGTATTTTGTATGTATATAGCAACATACTTATGAGATACTGTATTATACCTGGCCCTATCAAAAACAAACTAAACTGTAAAATCTATACCTTTCTAAGTCACAGAAACCAAATTAAAGCTAGCACTTTGAAAACTAACTAAAATTAAATTGTAAATCCAAAATTCAAAACTATTATAACCTTGGTTGGAGGCAGCAGGATGAATTAAGTGATTTGTTATGTTCCCCAGGAGATTATGTGTCTGTCTGTCTGTCCGTCCATGGCTAGTCTAGCATACTACATGACCCATAAGCATAATATTTTTTTTTGATAATTTATGACTCTATTCTCAAGGACCTCTCATGGTTGAAGCGATTCAGACTTCTTGAAAACATTTTATCGACTGTTTTATACCATCATTGACTGCAGACTCCTCGTTACTCTTAAACGACCATTTTAGTTTGGACTTTCCGCTTCAGATACGAATTGTTCCTGGATTTGCAAGCCTAGGTAAGACAGTTGTATGTATGTATGTATGTATGTATCTGGGGATTAATAAAGGTTCATCTTATCTTATTTTATTATCAGCCGGTAGGCAGCAGAATCCTGCAATCAGCTGTTCAGAGGAAGCATTAAACAGTCAACATGAAGTGTTACAGAATGAAATGCAATGTACTTGCATGGTACATGTATATACAGTATATACATATAAATATACAGCATATATATACTGTGTATATATACACATTTACTGTACTGTACTGACTGCAGTCAGAGGCATTAATTTAAATCCAGTGACAGATGAGACTTCAGTCTCTCTGTTTGAACAACCAACACTATGAAGTGTCGTGGTAGCAAATCATCTGATGTCAAAATCATGTCAGAGAAGAGATGAGTTTTGTTTTGAAACTAAATTTTGAACTAACCCATGTTGGCTTTGAAAAAGTTGTCTTTTCAGAATGAAACGGATCACACACATACCATACATATATACATACAGTATATACATATATACATGTATATATAACTCTAGCTGGGTCTAATCAGAGGGAACACGAAGCAAGTGGGTGATTGGGAACGCAGGTGTAGACGTGTGGCAGTCAGGTGATTGGTAAAACAGGGAAAGTGTGAGGGGATCCGGTGGATGGATGGGAAATGGCAACAGAGGTGGCGAGGTAATAGTCTGAGTAAGTGGGAATGTGACTGAAGAGGGGAACAGAGAGGCAGAATGTGACACTAATCTTGAGGAAGTGGGAATTTCGCTGAAAACGCAGAAAAGGGGAACATACAAATTTTCTGTTTCATGCTGTTTCGGCATGCATGTATGACTTGTTTACGGGAGCATAGGACAATTCTGTTTACATGAAAATGCTTCTTCTGTGTTTTCATCTCAAAACTTCACCCGGGCTTGCCAACTGCTCCTGTGCAGTGAAAAACAGGTTTTGTAAAAAGAAGAAACATGAAAATAGCTTTCATGAATCTAAATAAGCAGCAATAAATGAGTGTTGTATCCAGTAGCAATCAAATGGACACTCCTTTTGTCCTCAAAAGGAACGCAGTTCCTTGGAATGAGTGAAGGGAGGAGAAATTATACAGGAGTAGAAAAGGGTTTTCGAGAGAACACTTGCATCACAACTGCGGAGGGAACAGCTGAGCTTTCTATGAATGTTTGTAGTCTACAGGCTAACACCATTTCTTAAAAATTAGATTACAACTCTGACTTCAGCTTCAGAGCAGATATGTCTGTCATCACTATTGTGGCACTCCTAGTTTTCCTGGTAATCCCTGAGGGTGAGTCTAATTTATTAATTGCTGTTAAAATATAAAGTATGGTTATGTCTTGGAAATAATGCCTTACTCTCTTTGTTGCTTGCATCCACGTACTCTGTGATTTGTGTCAAGTGATCTGCATTTAGCGATCAGCAGCATGCTTTAGAAGAAGAAGAAGAAGAAGATAGTCCTTTATTAGTCCCACGAGGGGAAATTCAATTTTTTCACTCTGTTGTTAACTTATACACGGTACATGCAGACCCGAACACACACATGCACAAACATGCAACAATGGAGAGATGTCAGAGTGAGGGGGCTGCTCCTGACAAGCGCCCCGAGCAGTTGGGGGTTTGGTGCCTTGCTCAGTGGCACCTCGGCAGTGCCCAAGAGGTAAACTGGCACCTCTCCAGCTACCAGTTCACACTCAGTTCTTGGTCCATGACGGGACTTGAACCGGTGACCCTCCGGTTCCCAAACCAACTCCCTACAGACTGAGCTACTGCCGCCCCCACTTTGTTTCTGTGCAAATATGGACATTCTTCTCTTACCTCTCACAACCTCAGGTATCAGTCATGGAGTAACTCAGCGATGTCGATGCATCAGCAAGGAGAAACGGCCCATCGGACGTTACATAGAAAAGGTGGAGGTGATCCCTGCCAGCTCCCACTGCGAAGACACTGAGATTATGTAAGACCTAAAGCCAAAGTTCAGCAGTTGATCTGTTTATCTGTACTAAAAAAAAAACACTAGAAATCTGCCTGAGATGATTACCGGTATCTTAATGGGTTTGGTGTAATTATATTATATTATGTCTTATATTGCTGTGTCTGATATCTCTGACTGGTCTTTTATCCTGCAGTGCCACTCTTAAAAAGGATGGGCAAGAGATTTGTCTGGACCCGAACGCTCTTTGGGTCAAAAAAGTGCTTGAGAGGAAACTGGCAAAGTAAGTTTATTTTCACTGTATTTTTGTGAATGTGTGAATCAGCATGAAAACAGACCTCATATGAACAAGGATTCTTCGTGTTCAGGGTAAAGAGTTGAAAGGATTAGACATATCTTACTACACGAGGGGATTTTTCCATCTTAGTGTCAACTGAGAGGCAACTCTGGTTTATTCAGTTAGTTATTCATTGTGTTTACATGCTTAGTCACAGATGAGGGAAATTTGAGAATGTTTGAAGAAGACTATTTAAGTTAGTACATCTTCTCCTTAACGACGTTTAACTTTCCAGGAAGCTGGTTAATAATCAGTCGTTAACTGCTGAACGAAGCAAAAGTCACAGTCTAATTCATGAAAAACTTGCTCCAACGTTGGAAATAAACACATCTGAAATTATGATTCACATAGCAGTACACAACTAAGTTCAGCTGAAACTACATCAAGTACTAGCGTCTTTAGGACTACTACACTGGAAGCAATCACACGCAATTGGTGTCAAACAAACAAGTCACAAACAGACATGGAGGGATCAACCAAGTACATATGGAAAAAATAACATATCGCATCAGAAACCAAAAACACATAGCCAATAATAGATGGAGAAAATGGGCACTGCAAACGTAAAAACTAAAATATTTTAACAGCCCATGTTTTGATTTTCTTTTCTCCTGTATTTATTTTATGTCATTTTTACTCTCTCTTCTTCGGCTCTTGGGGAAGTATGTTTTTCTGTTTAGCACAATAAGGGGAATTATTATGATGACATACTCTACAGTCCCTTCTTTCTAATACTGTTTCACAATCAGCTCTTAATTCATTATACCATTATTTACTTGTAAGATTTCCCTTTACTATGATTAGCATTCTTTTAATGAATGAATTTCAATAATTTTTTTTACTAATTTACTCATTATTATTATTGCTAATATTATTAGTGCTCCTTTTTCCCCTCACTTAATAACACTGGTACTGGATTTATATATGAGGCTTACATTATGGCATGTTGTTTGAGACTGCCTTCTCTATAACATATGCACATTTTTTTTTCACTGTAGGCAGACAACTTGAAGACCAGCCTTCACAGATTTGGCTCAGAAAGATCTTTGAGAGTCACATTTTCATCACCACTTTAGTTCAAACAGGATATATATATATTTATATATATATATATTTATATATATATATATATATATATATATATATATATATATATATATATATATATATATATATATATATATATATATATATATATATATATATATATATATATATATATATATATATATATATTTGCATGATGCAGGACAGTATGAAATTCAAATATAGTGTCTGTGTACGAACTTGTGTTTCCAGCCTTGTTACTGTTTTTACGTATCAGCTTTGTTCCCATGTTTTCTACAGTAGATATTATATACTGTATAATCAGTCATGTGTTTGCCTGTCTTCAAAAAACATGCATATACATTTTCATCTAAAATATGAAGACAAGGATTTTGAATATTATTGTATATAATTGTGAGATGACTTACAAACCACAAGTCTGTTAATGTCTAAACCAAGTCACATCAACCATAATGATGAAACTTTGGATGTAAATGGCAACTAAGCACATGTTTAATTTGATTAAAGCTGACATTTTCACACTGGACTCCCCGTTAATCTCACCCAGAGGTCAGACATGAGCTCTGATTTTGTCTCCTGTATTCACAACAACTCACCAAATGATGTTTTCAAAAAGCATGTTTTAAATAAAAATCTATCTTTCACTGTCCTACTAAAGAAATCTCCTGAAAATACTATTAGTAAAACAGCATGTCAAACAGTGTTTCTTGGGTCGTGTCATGTAGGACAGCGTGCCCGCAGCGTCAGATTAAATTACTCAGTGGATGGACACCGCCACCTCTTGGACAAAGGCGCACATCATCAGGAACATGATCATTTTTTTGTGGCTGTAAAGCGCACTCCTTCCTTGGCAGCTGACATTGCTGATGTTGTGTGATTTTAGTGCAACAGTTCCCAAAAGTTAAATATTTTTTCACTGTATTACATGAGTAACAAGAAAAACAGCTGCTGCACCGCTATGCCTAATCACAAAAAGTGGGAAGTGAGTCAACGACAACACAGTATAGCTGATCCTGATCCAACACTTAATTTAATCTTAAACTCTATTGTATCAGTGCTGTTGCAGACTAATCAGTATTTTGTTTCTTCAAAAGAAAGTGAACTGAATTTCTCCATTGCTATTATCTTCTTCCATTCAATATCAGTGACAGAAATAGACTGAATTATACAGTCTTACCATCAATACTTTGCTCTGTGCTTCCTGGTAAAACACATTAACATTTCTAGAGCATCATCAACATCTACTATCAGAAAACTACAGCCTCTGTGTTTCTCTGACATTTCCTTGGGGGACAAAAAGAGAATATATCTAAGCAATATTGTAAAGAAAAGGAAATATGATCCTGTTATAAAAGGTGGACAAATGAGGAAATAAAAATTCTAGGTGTTGAGTTAACAGAATATAAGCGTAGTTTTGAAATCCAGGAGTCAAATGACAGTAAAATACAGTACAGTAGAGTATGCCACAACATCACCCAGCTCTTAATCCATGTCTGCTTTATTCCCCCTGGAACTAATTACTATTTCCGATCCTGCCACTCGCATCTGTCCTGCAGTAACCCCAGAGTTCCCACCATTTCCCATCACCTGACTCTGCCTGATGTATAGAGTGCTGCAGGGATGACGTATTTTTGTAGTCCAGGAAGTTAGCATCCCCTTGGTTCCCTCGACAAAAAAGCCAATGGGATTTTTTCATTGGTTTTTGGATTATTGCAGAAAATAAGCTCTGTGGAAAACACAAGTTTATGATACTTACACATTTTGTTTAGTGAGAAAATCTCCACAAATGAACACCACTTTTATGATTTTTGAAGTGTGAATACAAAAAGCTATAACGTTAGGCTAGAAATGAACTACACCATGGTTGCAAGATACACAACGAGGCTGTAAAGACAGACGAGGCGGCGTGACCGGGGTCTAAAATTACGATTTTTTTTTTTTCCTCATGTGCCACTGTGGCAGGTCACTGAAGATTTCTACAAGCCACACATTTTTTTTGGTCTACCACTTCTGAAATCTATGTAGAACGTGAATGGCAATACATATCATGATACAGGGTTAACGATTCAATATATTTCAATATAATGTGATACCATAAGTGGGCGATATATTGGGATTTTCTTTTAAATCTAATTTTAGGAAAACTGACATATAGCATAATGAACACTGCCATATGCAAAAATCTGAGTTAAAAAATGTACTTTTTTATGCAATCAGAATAGTAGGCTCTGCATTTGCATTTTAACAGAGGACACATATCTGTGCAAATAACATTAAGTACTGACTGAGTAAATCTTTGCATATAAACTATTAATCAGAAATCAATGCAAGGTTTTTGAGAATTGATTTGCAATGAATTGCAGTGCTCCATATTTTCTTTCCCTGGATAACACAGGCTGCAAGCAGTAGACACATGGATCATGTAGCCTTAATCCCTGACTATTTTAATTCAGGAATTGCTTTTAAACAATTAGATTTCTTGATATTACGAAAAACTACCTGCCATGGTGGTAGGTGACCTGGAATTTTTAGCTGCCACAGCCAGTATTTATCCTGTATTTGGCAGGTGGTAGGTGCTAATTTCATTACCTGGGTGTGATGACTTTTAGTAGTCTCATTTAGTAGAAAGCAATAACCCTGAATCGGAAAGAAGCATCACAAAACTGTGACACTTGTTAGTTAAATGCGATAACAGCACTTTTAGACAGACACAACTTATTGACTAATAATTAGTCATAATCAAGTCAGCACACTGACATATTGACAGCTCTAGTTGCCTGTTGGGCTGCAGTTTGCCATGTTATGATTTCAGCATATTTTTATGCTTAATGTGTGAGGATTTCTGAACAATATTTGGCATTGTTTTATGTTGTTAACTGATTTCCAATGATAAATATATACATACATTTGCATATTTGCCCACACCCATGTTGATAAGTGTATTGAATACTTGATAATTGTGTCTGGTTGTTTAAAAATGAATTTTACGTTAAAAGCAAATAATATAAAAGAAAGCAATAACCCTGAATGGGAAAGAAGCATCACAAGACTGCGACACTTGTTATTATAATGCAATAACAGCACTTTTAACAGTATTGTAAAGGATATGTCAGTCATCTGTGATTCATTATTTCCAGCTGTTGACTTATAAGTATTTGACTGGTACTGAGTGTGAGTTTGGAAATTTTTTTTCTGCAAGTTGAGGATCTAACTATTACAGTAATGGGGACATTTAGACCAAAATGTTTGAGTATTGCGAAAGGCACTACAGTACTTTACCAAGGTGAGACTGGAAGCAGAGACATGAGAGGCAAAAATGCCACTGATTTCATTAATTGGGGGCGGCAGTAGCTCAGTCTGTAGGGAGTTGGCTTGGGAACCGGAGGGTCACCGGTTCAAGTCCCGATATGGACCAAGAACTGAGTGTGAACTGGTAGCTGGAGAGGTGCCAGTTTACCTCTTGGGCACTGCCGAGGTGCCCCTGAGCAAGGCACCAAACCCCCAACTGCTCGGGGCGCTTGTCAGGAGCAGCCCCCTCACTCTGACATCTCTCCATTGATGCATGTGTGTGTTTCGGGTCTGCACGTACCGTGTATAAGTTAACAAACAGAGTGTAAAAGTTGAATTTCCCCTCGCGGGACTAATAAAGGTTGATCTTCTTCTTCTTCTTCTTCTTCTAATGCTATTGATCTTTGGGATGTTGTAGCAGGCTCAGTTTTAAAAACGAGAAGATGCTGGCATCATATGAAACTAGTAAACCTAAAGAATCCAGTCTCTCCTTTACAGATATGCCCACTGAAGGATAATCACATGCAGTACTGTGGCAAGTCAAACTCAAGTCAGCACACTGACAGCTGTTACTGACTATTAGCAACATATTTTTATGCTAAATGTAGGACCTGAGGGTTTCTGAACAGTATTTATCACTGTTTTGTGTTGTTAACTGATTTCCAATAACAAATATATACATACATTTGCATATATGCCCACTCCCATGTTGATAAGTGTATTAAATACTTGACAGATGTGGTATTTTACATTAAAAGCAAATAATAAAGAAAGCGATAACCCTGAACGTGAAAGAAGCATCACAAGACTGTGACGCTAATTATAGTGCAATAAAAGTACTTTTAATAATATTGTATAGTATATGTAGGTGACAGGGTAGACAGACACATATATGGTTTATTATTGCCAGCTGTTGGCTAATAAGTATTTGACAGTGTGTGCGTTTGGAGACAACATTGTTCTGCAAGTTGAGGATGTAATTAATCATAATGGGGACATTTAGACCCAAATGTTTGAGTATTGTGAACGGTACTAGAGTACTTTACCGAGGTGAGGTTGGTGAGGCTGTGAGCGCCCTCCTGTCTCCGTAGCATCCGCTTTACCCGCACACGTACTGTGTCACAGCGATGTTATCACCAGTGTCCTTCCACAAGGTTAACGCCCACTCTGGGAAGCGGAAGATGGACCCAGCTCCCTGCTCGCTTCGTGGTCTCTTTGCCGTAAACTGAGAGCGATCGTCTGAACTCCACTTCGATGGCACATCTGCAGCGGTCATCGTGGACTGTTGTGAACTCTGGAAGCACCGAAGACAGACGTGTAGACAGATAGCCGCTCTGAACATTCAGCAGACATGTGCTGATTCACCTGGTTGGAGGTAACGTTACGGCTTTGCTGTTTTGTGACGGTTAACGGTGCTTTTCTGTGCCCACACCGTGGCTAACGTCAGTCACGCAGGGTTTGAACAGGCGCTAAGTTACCTCGCTAGCTAACCGTAGAAAACTTTAAAGATAATATTACAGGCCTACGTCGACATATTAACGTTAAATTAAAGATAACGTTGTCGAATTCACGGTGTCATTTACATCATGTCCGGTTTGCTAACACAACAGTTCGGCTAGTTAACGGTAATAACTGCCGTTGTATTGTTGTTTAACGGTTGGCGCTAACGGCTTCTGTCGCTTTAATTGCGCGTGCGTGTGTTTCCAGGTCCCCCTCCTCCTGCCGTCACGGTGCTCCCCAGCCGGAGGCGTCCCTGCTGCCATGGAGGTGGGCAGTCTCCCCGTGGAGCTGTGGAGGGTTATTTTGGCCTATCTCCCGCTCCCTGACCTGGGCCGCTGCTGCCAGGTGTGTCGTGCCTGGCGGGAGCTCATCCTCTCTCTGGATAACACCCGCTGGAGACAGCTCTGCTTAGGCTGCCCCGAGTGTCGACACCCCAACTGGCCCAGTCAGCCCCATCAGGAGCCCCCGTCCTGGAGGGAGGCCCTGAAGCAGCACGCCCTCTCCACCCGCACCTGGACTCAAAATGGACCAGAGCTTCAGTCCTCTGCTTGCCTCCTCTTTTTCCGTCGTCGAAAAGACCGCAGGGTTTGGCATGTGGGGCCCGGATGCGAGTTTGAGACCCTACGCGGGGCCCTCGGGGTGGTGGGGCCATATGACCGAGTCGTTCTCCATCCAGGGGTGTATGAGGAGCAAGCTGAAGTGGCGCTGAAGGTGCCTGTGGAGCTTGTTGGGCTGGGTCAACTGGGCGAGGTGGCCCTCCTGGTCTGTATGGAGCAGCAGTGCCCTACTGCCCGGCTATGTAATCTGGTCTTCATGCCATCCTGGTTCTCCACTGTGGTCTACAAGGTGAACACCTAATCATGATGGGTTCTTCTCACAGTAACCGGCTCCAAATATCTGAAAGGGAACCTATTATGCTTTTGTTCTTTTTGCTTTTCTTTTAGTTTAGTGTGTTATATAGTTTTTTGTGCATGTAAAATGTCTGTAAAGTCCACAGCAGAGAGTTAGGCCTGGTTTAGGGTCACTTTAGTGAAGCCGGCATGAGGTGCACGTACCCATACTTGCCAACCTTGAGAACCAAAGTGGGGGATCTGGGAAAAATTTGAATTTCAGCGACTCTGGTGACTTTAAAGTAGTGAAAACAACTAAATAATATGTACACTGCAGCAGCATGTTTATGTTAAACTTTTGATTTTCCCTTTAACCCTCTGAGACCCACAGTAGACCAGTTGTCATCTTTTTAGCGGGGTACAGGGGGAGCGAGCAGGTCAGCAGTAGATGTACATCATCTGAAAGCTGGGAACCTGAAGATTAATTTGAGTTGCAGCTCAGCACAATGTCACCAGAACCTATTAACTAATTATAAAAGTGTATAAGGAAGTATATGATGCCCACCCCCATGTTCTATTATGTCTCAGAAGTTGATGCAGTAATTTTTGGGTTGTTCCTGTTTGTTACACAGATTTGGTGTTAAATTTAACCATTTTTTACCTCTCAAGAATTGATAAGAAAATGATCAATAATCCCTCCAAATACCGCATTAAGACACCGAGACCTTGAGGAACACCATGGAAAAAGCCATGCTGTGATTTGGTATTAAAAACTTTTATCATTTTGAGATTTCTGCAAGAATTGCATTTTTTGGCAATTGGATGCCAAGCACCTTTGTTCTGGAAACTGCTCAGAAACTTCCTTATTGTCAATCCACCTAGGAAAGCCATCTGTCCTCTGAATGCTCCAGGTCTCTAGTTTGTGCTTGTAAAGTTTCATGAGGCTGTGATCATCCTAGAGGTCACCACAGGTCATTTTATACAGTGAGGTCAAGTTTCAAAAAATGGTCTCACTACAATGAAATGGCTACTATGGGGACTAACATCATCACACATGAATATAATTGGGCTCTTTTGATCCACAAGAGTCTCAGCTTTACAGTGATAGTGAATTTATGTTATTCCAAGACTGCTTAGGGACCCCAGTATGCAAAAATATACATAATAAATCATTTTTAGAATAGACAAAAATAACATATTGATACTGCATGAAAAAAAGCACGGTTTTTGCTCCGAACTGCATGCGATTGTCATAAAGTGGGCATGTCTTTAAAGGGGAGAATCGTGGGTACCCATGGAGTGCAACCAATGCAAGGTATGTAGGACTTCTAGCACAGCTGGTATGAAAAAGATAGTGTTTTTTAAACATTAAATCACGTTAACATGTTTTAGTAGAAACCCAAAGTACATCTGCACCTGAAAATGAGCATAACAGGTCCCGTTTAAAATCAGGTCTAATTATTTCATTTCTGTCTTGTTAAATCTGTCTCACTCATGTCACCTTTCTCTCCTTGCTTCGCTCTAGACGTCATGGGGTCACGTCCAGCTGGATAACTGCAACTTTGAGGGGGCTCAGTTGCAAATCCGAGGCCCAGGAACCTGCCAGGCTCGCTTCTGCTCCTTCTCACAAGGCAGCTCCGCCCACCTGCTGGGCGTAGTCCTCAGTTTGTTGGACAGCTGTGACTTCTCTGGAAGTGACACGGCTTCGGTGACTGTTGAAGGTCCTCCAGTGTCAGAAAGGAACTGGGCTTGTAAACACTTGGCTGCCCTGGCCAGGACGTTCCCATCATGTGGCGTATCTAGCCCTCCCAGTGGCCCTCTGGCTGGCTCCACTGGTGGGCATCAACCTCCAGGTGCTACTGTTAAAAAGGAGCATATGAGCACAGAAGACTGGCAACGGAGGACTGGGGTAGATGCAGTGTGTCAGGGCACGGTGATCGAAGATGGTTGGAGCGATGGCGACCGCAGCGAGGAAGAGGAGGAAAACCGAGATGGAGTAACTAACAACACCAAAAACCCACTTATATTGGATTACAAAATCCCTTGTGACCACCATGGCCTGTCCCATTTGCTCAAGCCCCGGCCAGATGGCTCTCTCCCTTTGGCCTCTTCCCCGGATCCACCATCCGTGACCCCTGAACCCCTCAGCCTTCAGCAGGAACTAGACAGGGACCCAGAGGCTCAGATGTTGGCAGCCTCCACCCTTGGCTGCATCCTCAGACGCTGCCTCTTCAGGGAAGGGAAGGGTGGCGTGCATTTGTCTAATTACGGACAAGCTCGGCTGGAGGGCAATGTTTTCCGTGGGCTGAACTATGCTGTCCGCTGCATCCAGAACTCCATAGTAAATAAGATCATAATAACGTACTTCGGACTACTGGAGTGTCTCTTAAATATATCCTTACACATTTAAACTTCATTTATTCAATGACTTTTACAGGCTGCATACCCTTTGAGTCATGTATCAAGTAAAGGAAGTAGCTCAGATCATGAGTAATTAAGCAGCAGTTTCCTTTTCCAAGTGTTACTTGAGCTCCCTCTCTTACCTCCTTCAGGTAGTGATGCTGAGAAACGAGGTGTGCGAGTGCCGTGCATCTGGTGTGTTCCTGCGCCTCTCTGCTCAGGGCCTCATCGCAGAAAACAACATCCACTCGAATGGGGAGGCGGGGCTGGACATCCGAAAAGGGGCTAACCCCATCATTGTGGTAATTGCTGCTTCATGAGGAGGAAACAAATACCCACATTTGACAAAATGAGGTCCACTGATTAGCTGTTCACAGACTGTTCAACAGCGACTCACAGTCAGTTGTCATGGATACACAAATAGTCTATACCTGAACATGCAGTATTTTCAGATACACAGTACCGATCTGATACCAGCGTGATATATAGTTATTATTATTATTATTTTACAGCTGTTTGCTACTGACCATGTATGAATAGTGGACATCAGCACAGCGACTGCACCGTGAGGGCTACTGTTTTTGAGCAGTGAAGAAGAACTGATTTCTGGTTAAACAAGTTGATTTTTTTTTTTTCTGGGTTAATAAATGATGGGACTGGATCGGTGCCTCGACTGGTGTACTTGCTGATACCTGCTCTTGAATTTTGGGCAGTATCGGGTGCATTTCTGATACTGGTATAGGTGTCAGAACAACTCTACATTGCACTCTTGCCATTTACGTCTTATCAGTAACGTCAGAGCTTGTACACTGTCAAATAACTCGCATAATGTTGTGAAGAGGCTGTTTTGTGCAAACAAAGAGGTGTCCATAATACAACAGATACAGAGTGGACATTTAGGAAACATAATAAAAGGGTGACCTGAATGCTTTAATTATTGCCATGAAAATCAACCTCCAAATCAGTATTCAGATGCTTTGTTGTTTTTATATAGACTGTAGGTATGTAATTATAATGTATACATCCCAAGATACCCCATGAAATAAGGAATGATCACACATCATTCATATTCAACATTATTCTTAGTTTTGATTTACTGTGTTTTTTGACATGAGTAGGTACATTTCTAAACACGTCTTAGTTTGATCATCTTTGTCTTATTATTTTACAACTGTTTGTTATGACCATGTATGGATGGTGGACAACAGCATGGCGACAGCTCGGTGAAGGCTACTGTTTTGGAGCAGTGAAGAATTGATTTTCGGTTAAACAAGTTGATTTTTTTTTTCTGGCTTAATAAATGGCTGATACCTGCTCCTGAATTGTCGGTAGTATCGGTCACATTTCTGATACTGTTATTCTTAGTTATTGTGTTTTTTTAACATCAGTAGGTACATTTCCAAACTGCTCTTAGTTTGATCGTCTCCTCTGCTCCATTTTAACTCTCTCATTCTGTCTTTTATTCCACAGTGCAACAAAATACATAGTGGCTTGCGTTCAGGGGTTGTTGTCCTTGGCAATGGAAAAGGTTCAATTCGGAGCAACCAGATCTACAACAACAAGGAAGCAGGCGTGTATATTCTCTTCAGTGGGAACCCTGTGGTCAGGTTGGTGGGGCTCAACATCTAACTTAGACAGGAATGTGTCGTCCCTGCGTTTCCCATCACTTGATTGTATTTATACTACCTCTTCCTTCAAATGTATAACGTGTGTTGTATGGCTTGATAACTTCCCAAGCAACATCATGATCAGTATGACTGCTGCAGTGCAGTGCTATGTATTTTGCTGCTATACATAAGCTGGCATTTTATGGTAAAAGTGTGTTATAAACTGTTGTCTAATGTTGATTCCACCAAGAAGTTCCTGGTAGTTTTAGTAGTTAGGGCTATTTATCAAGGAACTAAAAAGAATCCTTCAGCCCATTGTTGTCTGTATTACCATAATGGTCTAAAGACTTGAGAAAATTAGGCAAATTAGTTCTCTGACGTATGAAAAAGCAACATGACATGGGAGGAGGGCTGGTGGTGGTCACAGCAGTAAATACACTGCAGCCTGCAGTTCTGTGTTCAGTTCAGTGCTGAAAAAAGAATAAGCTATAGGTTTTGTCTCACTCTGATGACGATATTTTCTCTCATTCACTGCACCGCCGTGCTGTCCGTCTCTTCTACTTCTCGCCGTCTCAATTTGCTCATCTTTTTAAAAATTAGTTGGGAAGCAGATGCCAAAGCCTAACTTTACTTTTAATGGTATCAAACGAAAATGCTCTCGCCTCATCGTATTCCTTGTTCCAGGGGAAAGTACCTGCACTGCTGCGGGTGCAGTTGCTGACATAAACAAGCAAGCCTAGCCTGCTACTAGATAAAGTCTGAACTTCTTCAATGACCTGTTCTATTCATGTTCCCTCTCTCTCTTAGTGGGAATCACATCTTCCAGGGCCAGGCAGCAGGGATTGCTATAAACGAGAATGGCAGAGGGATGATAACAGGTGATAACATGAAAGCATCCCAGATGGGCTCTTCCTTTTCCCCCCATTGATGTGTCACTTACAGAAAGTAAACTCACCGTTTGTGGTTATGAACCATGATTGTTTTTACATATTAATTCATTTTAATTCCAGAGAATGTGATCAAAGAGAACCAGTGGGGAGGTGTGGACATCCGCAGAGGAGGTGACCCCATCCTGAGGAACAACTACATCTGTTACGGCTACTCAGATGGTGTTGTGGTGGGAGAGAGAGGCCGCGGGCTTATTGAGGGAAATCATGTCTACTGTATGTAATTTCAGCCTGATAATGATATTTATCTTGACATAACAACTCACCTTTGATGTCATCTTTATCAACCACGGCACACGTTTATTTTCTCCTCTTCCTCTTCTTCAGGTAACAAAGGCTGCGGTGTGTGGGTTATGTCATCCAGCCTCCCGCAGCTCCTGGGAAACTACATCACCCATAACTGTATGTATGGGCTGGCCGTGTTCTGCAGGAAAGACCCAGAGAACATGGAGGCCAGGGAGGGGAACTGGCCCGGGCAGGAAGGGATTGGTGGAGAAGCAGGCAGCGGGGAAAGGAGAGGGGTGGAAGGAGAAGGGAGAGAAGGGCAAGAAAACTTGAACGAAGAGGGGGAACTGTTTGCATGGGAGAGTGATCTGGACAGCGAGGACGAGCGCCACTCTGCTCGCCGTTCCATCAGCGTGGCCCTGGTGGAGAGCAACTGTATGAGCTACAATGGAGGTAATAATAGACCTGTTGAGCATTATAGTGTTAAGTGTCACTCACTTCTAGTAGCTAATGTTCTCTCCATCTTTCCCTGTCTCTTTTTGCAGCAGTTGGTCTGTACGTGAAGAGCAGCGAGCCCCTAAATGTTTTCGCTAATCTCGTAAACAGTAACCGTGGGACTGGCATAGCTGTGCTGCAGAGCAGTCAGCTCACTCGACTGGTTACAAACTGCATTCTTGAGAATGGTCGAGGTGGTGTCACGGTGGAGAAAGACTGCAGAGTGGAGCTACGTGGCAACGGCATCTATAAAAACAGCGGCCATGGTGTCAGTTTCAGTGGCAACGGGCAAATTGTGGAGAATGATGTTGTTGGAAACCGTGGATATGGGATCCAGGTCTCTGGCAGTGCTGACATCAAGGTAAGCTGGACTGAGACACTGCACATAGCTCCTTATAGGAACAGTGTGTAACATTTCTGGGGATCTTGTGAAACTGCGGTACCGTGAACCACAGAGTGCAAAACTGTGGTACCGCTGGCCGGCATCTGACTTCTGTTGCTCCTAAAGTAGTGTTATTATGGTATGGATGGCCTGAGTGAGGCAAACAGCGTCACCACAATTTTGCATTCTGCAGCTCAGGTTACCCACAATTTTAGAAAGGGAGGAGTGAGCGGACGGGTACTCAGTTGGTTGCAGTTTGTAACCACACCATTAGATGCTACCAAATCCAACACACTGTCCCTTTAATGAAATATTAACACATCACTTCTGTACATCTTTATGATTTTCTTATTTTTGTCTTTAGGTATTGCGCAACCGTGTCCAACCGGCACAGGGATGTGGTGTTGCTGTGCTAGGGCCAGTAAAAGGTGTTGTCCACGACAATCTCTTGTTCCAGGGTCACCCTGGAAACAAAAAGGCACTGCTACATATGGATCCTGGCAATGAGAGCTGTGTGTTGCGCAACAACAGTGTTCTAAGGCATAATAACAGGTAACTAGGCAACCAACAGAAAGTGCCAGAGATTCAAGAGATTGAATATTGGACATACATTCACCAGGTGGACAGAAACACGACTCCAAATGAATGAAGATGTTGCCCTGTAAATGCTTGTTGTGTAAACTAAGAACTGTTAGTTCATCATACCATTTTAAATGGTGATTTGACAATTAGAGCTGCGACTAATAATTATTTTCATTGTCGATTAATCTGTCAATTATTTCCTTTTTCTAAAATGTAAGATAAATGGTGAAAAATGTTGATCAGTGTTCCCCAAAGCCCAAGATGACGTCCTCAAATGTCTTGTTTGGCTTAAAGATTATCAGTTACTTTCATAGAGGAGTAAAGAAACCAGAAAATGCTCACATTCAAGAAGCTGGAATCCAAGTTTTGACTTTAAAAAAACAAACAAAAAAACCCCACTAAAACCAATATATCTATTATCAAAATAGTTGATTAATTGAATAGTTGACAACTAATCGATAAATCGTTGCAGCTCTAATGTCAATGAATTGTCAGAATTTTCTGCCTTAAAAAAATCGTATTTACTTCTGACCTTCCGTCTCTTTGCATTTCATAGCTGTACATCTGTTCCTCCCTGGGTTTTGGAAAACCCTCCGCCTCGTCCGCTGGCCAGCTCCCCTTCTGGCCTCTCTTCATCCCAATATCCTTCCAGACTTGGAATTTCCATGACGACCAGGATCAGCGCCACAGTAGAAAGCGGTTGCCACAGTGGCAGCATGTTCTGCTCCATCCTGTGAATGCTGGCAAGCACTTAGAAACCAACATGAATGACTTTTGACAGAGGTCGGCATCTTGACACTTTTCAGCGATAATCGTACATTTGGGGCACTCTGTCCTTCCAAAATGATGCCCTCTTGTTACTGTCCAAGAAGAGGCTGCTCCCAGTATAACCACTAAAAGGGACCATCCACCTTCCAGTACAGAAGGGCGGAAAAATATTTTGTAAATCTGGAATCTGATTTTTGTAATGTTATGATCAAATACCAGTGCACTCATTAAATGTGCACGAATGAAGTGAAGCTGGAATACAACATATTCAAGCACTGCCATCATACTACATCTTAAACAACCATTTCCATACTAAAGCTTTAACTTAATCGTGTTCTTTTACATTCTGACTTCATATTCATGTACAGACCTGCTGTAGATTTTGTTGGTTTCGTCAGTTTGCTTATGAGACTCGCTTGTTGGGAAGTGCACATTTTTATAAATCCTAGCAGGAGTCAAAGGCTTCAGAGATGCTACAAAGAAAAGCTGTGCCTTGTTGGGACTTTTTATTCAATCAATGATTGTAGCTAGGGAAGGAGTTGTCATAGTGTGAGGTGTATATGCAAAAAAAAGCAGGAAAAACAAAACAAAGCCAAACTTAAGCTTTTGCCTCTTGCACAGAGCCGTTTCTTGTTGAGTTTTTGTATCATGTCCTCCATGTTGTCTTTAAAATGTGATCTGCTTTCTTTGATTTGAATTCAGTGAGGGAAGACAAGTTATCACTCCAGATACTGTCAACACGCCACACAGTGACACACAACCACACACCCATCTGGCTATAGCCAGTTTATAGAAGGAAAAATGATAATCAGTGTGCAATATGTGTTGTCTAGAAATGTGCCTACATGTTTTTACTGTCTACGCTAGATGTTTTCTGTCATCTAGAATCTGTTTACAGTTCATTCATTCGTTCCGCTTTTTTTGTATCTTGCACAGTAAGCAATAAGTAACAATATCATGTATAAAGTTCACCACTTTATTTGTCTACAAAATGCATTAATAAACAGTCCTTGTTTGTGGCATTTCCATTTCGTATAGTCCTACCTCTCTATCTATAACTGTTATCTTTATCTTCAGTGCATTTTCTTGCGTTTCCGTCTCTCTATGAAGGCATCATATTTGACCAGAGGTAGAACAAGACAGGCCTGCCTGTTTGTGTCTCGCAGCCCAGCTTCGTCACCCTTACCCCGGGGCGGTTTAATTAGGGTCAGTCCCATCGACTTTGCTACCTCAGTCATCCTGTAGGAAAACACAAACACATCACTTACTATGTAGTTACTGTAGACAGAAAATTGGTATTTCCTTAATTCTTATCTGGAATTGATCTTAAAGGGGACCTATTATGCATTTTCTCTTTCCTTTAGTGTGTTATATAGTTTTTGTGCATGTTAAAGGTCAAAGGGAGTTACCCTCCCCGACAGAAACACTGCTTGAAACGCCTTGATTGAAGTCCTGCCTTTTCTTCTGTAACATAGTGATGTCACCAAGTAACACTGTGACAACGAGGAATCAACCAGGGTTGATTGTGTGTCTGAGAGGGTTAACCCGCATTGACTGACTCGGCTTCGCGACCCAGGTCGAGAGGTGGGTCAGACCAGTGTCGATTTCGATGTGAATGGTACGGCCCAGGGTCACTAACAAAAGGGGCGGGACAAACCTATTTGGTTGCAAATGAGAGAGCACAGTCCGTGACGCAACTGTCGCAGGTCGCGTTAGCTCATAAACAAACGGTGCGACAGCATAATGACTTCGCCAGAGGTTAACAACGGATGAGAACAACATGGATTTATGGCGAGACTTTGTTGTGCGGGAGCTGCTGGCCGTCTGCGGTGAGGAAGACAAAAGCGGTAGAAAGACAACGCAGTGTAACGTTAAACAAACATAACAAGGCTGCTGAATGATAGAGACATTCGCTGTAACTTTACACAGAAGCACATCGTGTTAATAATAAGCCGACCACTTCATGGCACCGCCAGCTGTGAGCGCATCTGCTTTTTGTGTTTGCACATTTTCTATTTGTAACACTACCTTTTTGTAAATTTTCCCAATAAACGTGCTAAAAGATCCATCTGTTGACTGTTCCATCTGTTATGAAGTAACCAACCCAGTCCCAGTTCATTACATTATCAAGCAAATAGCGAGCTAAATGAAATACAAACTCATTTTATTACATTTGGACGAGCTCTTCCATTAACCAACAGTTACCACATGCCCAGCTGAAAAACTTAAGTAGGTCTACTATATGTGGTAAATCTTTGCTGGGATGGTGGAGTGAGTGAAATATACATTTCAGTCTTCAGACGTTTCTAATCCTTTTGTAAATGTAGCCTCTATAATCATATTAGATTACACAATGTAGTCTTATATATGATAAATGTGTACTGTAGATTGACGGTGTGTTGATAGATACAGTAAATGCTGTCTGTATGTTTCTGCATACATTACAGCTACATATATACAACATAGTTAAAACATTTTAGAAAGCTAAAAATGCTATGCGTATTGTACTTGCACTGTATCCCAAAACACATATCATTCTGTGACAATTTACATTAATGCACACATTGATGAATCTGTAATCCTCTAGAGATAACCCCCCTGCCCATTTCTAGCACCTGAGCCAACTGATATACATATGCAGTGCTCCCGAGTTGTGACCCAGGTCATATCTGAATTGTCCTGACCAGAGTTGGTCTGGTCTGACTGGCTTGGTTTGCACTGACAAAAGGTCATGGGGTGGCTCTTTTCTTCCTATTTTTAAGTTTCTGGGCTTCAGCAATGTTTTCTCACTAACGCCGCTCCCTCTCTTCATTCAGGCGATAGCTCAATCGACCACTATTGCTATATTATTCCTTTAAAAAGATTACATATCTCAGCCATCATATTGTCAATGACTTATCACGTTTTGATAGATATCCACAAACAGTGTCACAAGCTTGCTCATAAATTCATGTTAAAGATAGACTTATTTAAAGCATTCTGTACCCAACCATATACTGCCCACTTGTGGCGTATTTATAGAAAAATGTATGAAGAGTGTATAATGTAAGAGTGTGCTGTATCAACATACATCTGAGTCGGCGTCATTGAGCTCACAATAGTCTTCCAGTTCATTTATGTAAACTGTAAAATTTAAAGAGTTCTTTAATTGATTTCTTATTGATAACATTTTTATGTAGATAAATATGTATTTTTTAAAAATAATACATCCACAGAGCATTTAGAAAAGTGCCATATCAAAGTATGACTTTTCCTGAAAAATAATATGACTCTGAATTAATCATTTTAAAAATTTGACAAGTCCAAAATTTATGTTTTGTTTTTGTTTGTTGGTTCCCACTTCTAACAAGGCTTGTGAGCCATTAGTAAAACAACTTTGGTATCACGTGGTATCTCTGGGTTAAAAAAACTGACAAATGGCTGAGATTGGTAAGTGTCTGGCAACGACTTGTTGTGAAGTAAATACAATGGAACGAGGGAGGGAGAATGCAACACCTTTAACAACAACAAAAAAGCCACTACAAACTACAGTTTCCATATACAAATGCAGACTAGGCCTTTTGCTCTTACCGAGTCTCAGTGATTCCCAGGTCACGGTGCAGCAATGTCAGGTCACTGGTCATGTGACCCATATGCAGAAGCAGGGCCAGAGAGTAGGCTGCTAATTTGGCACGCATAGATGCCGACACCATGTTCTGGACCCTAAACAAATGAGGTAAGGGGAAAACATTCAATAAAATTAGTGCAACACTGATTATATTAGTTACATCCACATGTCATGACATAAATATATCCAGGTGTAGAAAGTGGTGCAAAATAAAGCAAGAGACCATTATGGTCTCTTTATTCATTGAAATATCCATGGATTTTTAGTATAAAGTTGCAAATTTAATCCAATAAAATCCAATAAAAAGACATCTGATTGTATAGAAGTCTATGAGAAAATGACCCTACTTCTCAACTGATTTATGTCTAAACATTTTAAAGTTTATGGACTCAGTCGCTAGTTGCAAGTCTTCTTCGATACAGCATGATGTTCATTTGATTCAAATTATGGTCCCATCTAGAGTCAAATAGACCATAAAGCAGGGTATAATTTAGGGCGGGGCTACCCTGTGATTGACAGGTTGCTACCACGGTGTTGTTCGGTCTGGGAGTTGTCCATGTTTTCATCTTACAACTTTAAACCTTTCACTGTGTGTTTCAGTTCATTGAAGTTAATTATAACCTTTTTGGTTGCCTAAAAAAGTCTTATTCAATGTTCGGTTGTACTTAGCTCCACCCCCTTGTGTCACTTCTGGTTGCTACAAGATGCCGAAATGTCGAAGCTTAAAAACTGCAGTCCACAAACCACTGGGATGATGTCACGGTGGCTACGTTCACTTCTTATATACAGCCTATGTGAAATACATATTCACAAGTGCTACTGATATAAAAGCTGATGCAGTCTTTGCAGATATTTAACTAGATCATCAACGTGCAGAAGCTCCATCATACCTGCCATTGTTGAAAGTCTCAATGGTGAATGTTCTGAACAGTTTGTTCTGAATGATGCGAGGGCAGCCTTCTTCCTGCCCAACTGTATGTGTAAACATAAATCACAATTAGTCTGTGCTCCAGAGATGCATGAAGGACACTTTTCACATATGTATGATGACGGTAAACAACGTTACTCACACTTGCGACTGATGCTCCTCTGTCGTGCCAGTTTGAGGAGCATAGAAAGGTAAAAGGCACAGCGTGACGTTTTATCTCTGGCTTCCCCCACAGCTGGCATGTTCTCCAAGTGCTTCACAACACACAAGCACCTTAAATAAAAAAAAAAGTAATAGCACAAATAATAATTAGACAGCAAGGAAACAAAATGACGCTTGATAACAATGTTGAAGAACACGTGTCACAATACCCGCTGTCATCTCTCATCTTCTGCAGCTCCTCAGAGGTGAGTGCTGCCATCTTGGAGCCAGCCTGCTCCAAAGCCTCAAACTCTGCTGGACTCAGGACTAAGTATATTACTATTAAGGACAAACCAAACAAACTCAGCTGGAACATTTCACCTCCAACTAGATTATCTGTTCTACCATCTCCAGTTCTTTCATCCCCACAGTGACACAAACACTGAGAACGAAGGATACGATCATCAAATAGGTAGACGTTCTCAGGTCTGTCAGCGCCTGTATTGCAGGGAGGCAGGTGAAGAGCCAGGTCTTCCTGTGCCTCTGTCTCAGCCACTTCCTGTCGTAGAGCTGAGGGCAGAAAAAAAGATGAAAAATGATAATAAACAAACTGACACAGGAAGAGAAGACGACTATGTTGAGCTAAGTATTTCAGATGACTAGCTGATCACTTTTAGATTACTGACTTCCATATCCGTGTAGCTTACCTTCCAGACCCTTCTCGCCAATCACAGTGTTGGCAGCCTTGGCCACTGCTTGCTGCAGGGTATCACTGCCCACCTTATTCAGCCTGCGGGCGCTCAGAGCTCTCTTCTGTTTGTTGGTGCCAAACGCCTCAATCAAAGAGTCAACCTGTAGAGAAAACGTAACACAAGATTCAGACATTAACCTCTTCTACTCCCTGAGGGTGCCCTTTGTGCTGACTTTACATTTTTCAGAGGCTGCAGCAGGATCAGCGTTAGAGGTAGTGGTATCATACTATCTGCTGGCTTCATATGAAACTAGAAAACCTAAGAAGTCACCTTGGCACCTTGCGCTAAATATTGTGAGGAAAAACTGTCAAGGCCAATTTCAAAGGGGTCCCTTGACCTCTGACCTCATGATATTTGACTGAAAATGGGTTCTATGGGTACCCACGAGTCTCCCGATGCCCACTTTATGACAATCACGTGCAATTTTGGGGGCAAAAAACAGCACAGTTTTATGCATGCAATATAATTATCTATTAATAATAATCCTATTCTAAAATGGTGTTCTGTTGCCTCACAGCAAGAACGCTGCAGGTTCAAACCCAGCTTGGGGCCCTTCTGTGGGAGCATGGGTTTCCTCCGGGTTCTCCAGTGTTTTCCCACAGTCCTAATACATGCAGGTTAGGTAAGATGTTGACTCTAACTTGCCCATATGTGTGAATGTGAGAGTGAATGGTTGTCTGTCTCTATGTGTCAGCCCTGTGATAGTCTGGCAACCTGTCCAGGGTGTACCCCGCCTTCAAACAATGTCAGCTGGGATTGGCTCCAGCTCCCCCATGACTCTGAATAGGATAAGCAGTCACAGATAATGAATGGATGCATCCTGGGGTCCCTAAACAACTACATAAATGGGCCCAATTATATTCATGTGTGATAATATTAGTCCCCATAGAGGCCATTTTATTGTAGTGAGACCATTTTCCGAAACAGCTTTCTGTATTACAGCCACAAACTAGAGACCTGGAGCATTCAGAGGATGGATGGCTTTCCTAGCTAGACTGACAATAAGGGGGTTTATGAGCAGTTTGCAGAACAGAAGTGCTCGCCATCCAATCACCGAAACATGCAATTTTTGCAGAAATCTCAAAATGTCAACAGTTTTTGATAGCAAATCACAGTGTGGCTTTTTCTATGGTGTTCCTCAAGGTCTTGGTGTCTTAATGTGGTATTTTGGAGGGATTATTGATCATTTTTATCACTTCTTGAAAGGTAAAGGAAATTTCCCTTCGGGGATTAATAAAAGTTCATCTATCTATCTAAAAAATGTTAAATTTATCACCAAATCTGTGTTAAAAATGGTATCAACCCAAAAATTGCAGCAACAACTTATGAGACACAAGTGAGCATGGGGATGACCATCACATACTTCTATCATAACGTTCTAAATCCTTGTACACTGAGTGATTTATGACAAGAACATCTTGACACACAGTGCTGAGCTGCATCTCAAATTAATCTTTAGGTTCCAGCTTTCAGATGATGTTCACCACTTCTATGTGACATCTACTGTTAACCTGCTATCTCCCTGTGCAGACCCCCTGTACCCCCCTAAAAAAAAGGACAAAAATAGGTCTATGAAAATGTGTTGTCCTGTTGCAGTGCATGTGAATGACGTAAGCCGACAGGAAGTAAACTTGCATGTAAGCTGTTGCCTAGCAATGTGATTGTCCGTTCTAAGAAAAACAGGACAAACCATGGTACCTTGTCTCTGTAGGTCTGCGTAGTGTCCTGGGGTGTTGCAGCCTCTGCTGTCTCTCCTGGTATAACAGGTTGCATGTTGAAGAGCTGAGCACTGTGCACTTCCATCTGCATGGTCTGCGTGTTCAGCACTCCCACATAATATCTAAACAGACACCAGGCATCACGCTTATTACTTCTCTTTCTCTTCACAATGGTAGCTGTGCTCACATCTCAAAATATGAGTCATTTCTGTTATGCAGCAACATTTCAGCCTCATGGCTTTTGATAAAAACAAAACATTATCCATCCAAATGCCCGAACCACCTCAACTGGCTCTACTCTGAGTTTCTCACGGATGGCTGAGCTTCTCACCTTTTACAGCCAGCCACCCTCCTGAGAAAAAAACATTTCGGCTGCGTGCCAGTTCTTTTGAAACATTAAGATTGTGAAACATGGAAATAAAAGGACATTTATGCTCACCACCCTACTTTACTCCTTTGAGTTCCTTCCTAAAAAAAAATGTCACTTCCTCAAAATGGTTTCAGTGAAATCGGTCTCTTTTCTTTCGAGGGCGCGAAACAACTAACCAACAGGATGGAGAATGACTTCAGGGATACACAGTAAAATAAAGAAATAAATATATAACTACAGATCTTTCTTTCTCTGCACTGGGGACATGGTAAAATCGAGCACATGTTCCAAAAAAGCTCAGTAAAGTAGGAGGACCTTAATCGATAATTTAAACCATTTGCTATACATATCTGACACATTTTACAGAAAATATGAAGAAGTAATTCATGGGGACAGAAATGTTCCTGTGTAACAAAAATGACCCACATGTTATATTAACCTACTTGCAGAGATTGTTGCATTTCATGGATCCAACTCCAAAATTACTCCCAACATAGGACAGTCTGTCTGATTCAGCAGCCTAGACAGAGGAAAACATAAGCAACACTATCATGAAAGTACATCAAGTAGAGCAGCACAGCCTAAACATACTGTTTCAACATCTATTAGCTACGCATGACTATCCAGAATATTAGAGATCTCAACAGTGGTATTTTGACTAGTCATAATTATATTGTGATGAGACAGAAATCTTATTCAAGATATCTATATCGTCATTCCTACTAGTCAAAACTACAGTTAGTCACTGAAAATGACACACATCCTAAATGACAATTTGACTATCCCAAAAAACAGTTACAGATATCTCTAACGTCATTATGATTATGCCAGAATAGTTAGCAAGACATTGCTTGTGCAAGGCTTCCCGATTGGATATTAGCCCAACAAATCAGCTTAACAGTGTTAGCAGAAGCTTTTGCTGTTGTTGATAAGATAGTTAAAAATGCCATGAAATAGAAAAACCTTATCATCAAAGAATTGCTTGAAGAAAAGAATAAATGAGCTTCGTTCACTAGAGAGTTGCGCCAGAAATTTACAGCTTATTGTAGATTTATTGTCTCTGGACACACGTCATAGTATTTACATTTTGACTAGGCAGATTTTAAGTTAAAGATGACTCTAAATGAGATATCTCTCATCAACATTTATTTCAAGATATCTGTAACTTGATAATAGATAATATGTAGAATTAAACTGTGACAATCCCGAACGCCAGTTTGAGTCACACCTCTAGAAAATCATTGAAATGATAGTGGCTTCATCGATGTGTGAAAAAATGTAAAACGTCACAGAATGATGCATGTTTTTGGTATACAGTGTGAATATACACTAATCAGCTGTAACATTAGCAACATTATGACCACTGACAGGTGAAGTGAATAACACTGATAATCTTGTTACAATGGCACCTGGCAGTAGGTGGGATGTATTAGGAAGTAACTGAACATTTTAGCCTTGAAGCTGATGTGTCGGAAGCAGAAAAAAATGGGCAAGCGTAAGGATGTGAGCGACTTTGATAAGGGTCAAATAGTGATGTCTAGACGACTGGGTCAGAGCATCTCCAAAACTGCAGCTCTTGTGGGATGTTCCCGGTCTGCAGTAATCAGGCCCTACCAAAAGTGAAGAAAAACCTGTCAACAGCAACATGCTCCTTGATGCACGTGGTGAGCAAAGGCTGGTCTGTGTTGTCTGAGCCAATAGAAGAGCTACTGTAGCTCAAATTGCTGAAAAGGTTAATGCTGGTTCCTATACAAAGATGTCAGAACGCAGTGCATCTCAGTTTGTTGCATATGGGGCTGCGCAGCCGCAGACCGGCCAGGGAGCCCATGCTGACCTGTCCACCGCCAAAAGTGCCTATAATTGGCATGTGAGCAACAGAACTGGACCAGGGAGCAATGGAAGAAGGTGGCCTGGTATGATGAATCATGTTTTTTCTATTACATCATGTGGGTGGCCGGGTGTGTCTGGGGAAGATATGGTACCAGGATGCACTATGGGAAGAAGGCAAGCCGGCGGAGGCAGCGTGATGCCTTGGCCAATGTTCTGCAGGGAAACCTTGAGTCCTGCCATTCATGTGAGTGTTACTTTGACACGTACCATCTTCCTAAACACTGTTGCTGACCAAGTACACCCTTTCAAGGAAATGGCATTCCCTAATGGCAGTAGCCTCTTTCAGCAGGATAATGCGCCCTGCCACACTGAAAAAAAAACAATTGGGCATCTGTGGGATGTGCCGAACAAACAAGTCCGATCCAGGGAGGCCCCACCTCTCAACTTACAGGAATTAAACGATCTACTACTAACGGGTTGGTGCCACAGCGTACCTTCAGAGGTCTATTGGAGTCCATGCCTTGATGGGTCAGCACTGTTTTGGCAGCAGAAGGGGGGCCTAATCAATATTAGGCAGGTGGACATAATATTATGGCTGATTGGTGTACGACACACAGCATGTTTAGCTTTACAAAATGTTTAACTGTGCTGTATGTATGGAGCTGCAATGTATGCAAAAGCATACAGACAACATACTGATTTACTGTATCTATCAATCAACACTCATAAACTGTTTATTCCTCTGCCTATCTAGTAACCATGTATAATATATCAGACTACATTATGTAATTTAATTGGATAATATGGGCTACATTTACAAAAGGATTAGAAACTTCTGAAGACTGAAATGTATATTTAATTCACTCCACCATCCCAGTAAAGATTTACCACATACTGTATAGTAGAAATGACCTGAAGGACTGGGATTGTTTCTTCATAGCAGACTTAAAGTTACAGTGTAAATACTTAGAGCTAAGGATGATGACAACAACATCTTTCTCACCATTATCCGCTGGCTCTTTTTCCTGGGGTTACTCTCGTCTGTGTTCTTGTACATCGTGAAGTCCAGTTTGTCTGCATTTCTGACGCTGCCGTTTGAAAAGCGGACTGAGATACATAAGGAGGACGCTGTCAATACCCGTGTTTAACGCCACCATAAACACATACACGTTCAGTTAAGTTGACGCAAGCAGCAACTAAGAACATAAAACAGTCACGTATTTGTTGTCACTGTGCTTACCGCTGTTAACTTTAACTTCATAAACATGAGAATCACATCAACCTCTATCCACTAGCAAGCACAACACTAAACAACTAGCCGCGATGCTAGCACACACGTGTGTAATACAAACGGGTGTTTGAAATAGAAAAGATACCCACGCCCCAACATTTACTGCCACAGTTATAATTACAATAGTCTTCTGAAAATATGCGACAAGCAACAAATGAGAGAGAGTCACCTATAACAGCTTTGTCGGAGTCGGTCTCCTCTCCGCAACACACCAGCGAGCAGGAGGCAGCCATCTTTGTTGTGATGAGTTAGAGGCAAGAGGTTTCACTCCTATGTACTTCCGTGTTCGCCAAAATTGATTTTTGTTATTATTATCATTATTATTATTATTATTATTATTATTATTATTATTATTATTATTATTATTATTATTATTATTATTGTTGTTGTTGTTGTTGTTTATAAATGCTATTATTCATATAAGTAAGATGTTTTTATGTGCCGACGAAAATAATTCATTGTATTAGATACAAACTTTATTACTATGTAGAGTATGTAAATAATTTCTAGAAAAAGAAAAACAAAAATGGTTAAAAAAAATCTGCCCAATAAAACTAATTACAAAAAAAAAAAAAAATCAATAATTTGAAATGATTCAGGGGACTTATCAAACATTTCTAAACACAAAATCACTAATAACAGGGCTGTATACACACTATATTCTTTGATTTATTGATTTTGTTTTAGCTTGCAAGAATCTACATATCATACTGTCAAAGCCATAAATATTAGGGGAAGATATAGAAAAATGTGTTTAGTGTGGTCATGAAATGTATCCATTAGAATAAATGCATATTCCTTTTTTAAATTTTATTGATTTATTTATTTGACAGGGACAACACATGTAGGCTAATTTGCAGATCTTGTCCCTGGTTAGGCTTTTAAGAAAAAATAAAATATAAATAATATCACATCATGTATAAAATCACATATTACACCATCGCACATTACAATCAATTTACATATGTATGTTCCCAGTCAGAAATCTAAGACGGAGTATTAGGGCCACACTGAGGGAAAAAGATAATCTGAGATTTCAAGAATTAATTAAGTTTTTTTTGTTTACGAGTAAAAGGTTGTATTGTGAGAATAAAGTCATCTTATAAAGTAGTAATTTGATACGTTATTTTAGAGGGGAAATAGAGCAGTGTGCAGCCTGTAAGAAAATGAGGAATGTGGAGCATCCTGTGAAGTTTAGGTTTCACAAATAACGAAATTAACGAATTACGTCAAATACTTCATCTGCTGATGAATGTTAGCATAAGAATCATCTTGACGCTCTGGAGGTAACATACGGGCTTTGAGGAAGCAAACAGCGACACCTTGTGGTGAAACGCGTCTTAGCTTCACCTCGGCGAGGTCACCGGTATGGGAGGGGGGTGAGGCACAGCGCCACCTTGTGAGTCTGGTTGGAACAAACCCGTCTGAGTGTGATAAATGATTACAAATTATTACAAACATGTCGGACCCGGTTAGTGATTGACAGTCAGCACGTGTCTTGTTAACGGCTGTCGGATGCGGCCGTGCCCCTGGTGGTGACACTAACAGACGGGTCCAGCTGCTCGCGACAAACGGTCACCGTGAGCGCACGTCTCCCGGTTCCACATCCTCCCACATCCAAACCATTCAATGCGAGTTAACTGTGGGACCGCAGGGAGACGTGGGACGTAGCATCAGCAATGTTAGCCAGCTATTGCTGCCTACATCTGATGGGGGAAAAGCTGCTTTGACACGAACAAGCGGCCCAGCCAGGTGACCGTATGCTAACGGACTGCTCCTGTTGTAGCTAGCAGGCTGGTCAACGGCCAGCTAACTTTAGCCCGGTCAGTTTCTGCTCAGGGCCTCTTTTCTCTTGTTACCTACGCTCCGGGAAATTCAAGGTAATGCTAGTTACTACTTACTCTTATATAGCAGTCGTAACAACATAATGTTATGCTTTCAACTAGCTAACAGGTCATGTGTTAGCCAACCTAGACTTGCTAGCGATCCGATGTAACGTTATTACAGTGCAGAGTAACGTTACAGTCCGCGGCTATGCTCTCTAGCTACTGTGTTGTCATTGCGTTTGTCACCTCATACCACCAGTATACAGCTGGACTACCTAAAGTGCAAGTTTTCTAACAGCATATTACTTTTAAGCCTGTATAAAACATTGCTCTGGGTGCTCATTAATCAATAACATCACTGGAGTTGTTGTAGGCCATCTTTATCTGCAGGACCACAGAATATTGCCTTTCACCACGTCTCAGTTTTTGTCTAAAATAACATTATCAACACATTCACAAACAAAACTGGCACATGTAAACCACCTTCAACTCACTTTAACCCAACCTTTACTTCCATCTATCCTGTAAATATTCATTTATACCGTACTATACTATACTCATTCAGGCCACCAGCATTTTTACACTCTAAAGATGCAGCTAACACATGTTTTATCATCAGTTAAGCTTTAAATAGTTAATACATGGTTCATCATTTAGTCTGTGAATTAAAGTCTGTCAGAAATACTGAGAAATGCTCATCACTGTTTTCCAGATCTCAAATTACATAGACAGACAGACAGACACTTTATTGATCCCAAATTGGGAAATTCTTGTGTTACAGTACTATGTTAACCAGGCAATGCAACAGTACAAGGAACAGTAAATAAAATGTACATATCAATGCTAGCGAATTATATCCATAGAATACACAATATAAAGAATATTGCAATATACTACTATAGCTAGCGTATACATATCTGAAATTTATACATAGAATAACCTACTATATACAGTACATTAACCAAGTATGCCATAACATCCTGTATACATTAGTAAAGTGTGTAGTAACATACTGTATACATTTGCAAAGTGTACAATAATATACTATATATTAGCAGACAATAATATACTATATACATTAGCAAAGTGTACAATAATAAACTATATACATGATCAAAGTGCAATAATATACTATATACATTAGAAAAGTGTGCAGTAACATACTATATACATTAGCAAAGTGCAAGTTACAATGTTTTGTTCTTTAATAAAAAAAAACAGGTTGTAAATGCGCAGATGTAGTTGTGCAAGATTATTGCAAGAGCCAATGTCTTCAGATTTCTTGTTTTGTCCTACCGACAGTCAAAAACTCCTAGATGTTCAGTTTACTGTAACCAAGCATAAAATTTGAGAGGATGAAAGCAGCAAATATTTGGCGTTTTTCATCAACAAATAATTTAAATATTTATCAAAACTTCTGTCGATAAATGTTATGTTGATCAAATTGTCGCTTCAGCTTTTACAGACTTTGATATTTCCTCTCCCTGTTCATCCCGCCACTGTCTATAGGGCCATGGATTTCCCAGGCCACTTCGAGCAGATCTTCCAGCAGCTCAACTATCAGCGTGTCCACGGTCAGCTGTGCGACTGTGTCATCGTGGTGGGGAGCAGGCACTTCAAGGCCCACCGCTCGGTGCTGGCGGCCTGCAGCACCCACTTTAGAGCACTGTTTACGGTTGCGGAGGGAGATGCTAGCATGAACATGATCCAGCTGGACAGCGAGGTTAGGATCTTAATAATATTGTGTAAAAAGAATGTGATGGGAATGGATGACTGTGCTGGTGGTCAGAGGTGGAAGTCGAGGAGAGAGTGGCTCTTCGGCTGATAGTAATTCAGCAAAAACTTCTGACGTATTTTAAACTCTGTGTTGCTACTGTTTCAATCATTTTCCTGTGCATGTGCAGGTGGTGACAGCTGAAGCTTTTGCAGCTCTGGTGGACATGATGTACACCTCAACGCTGATGTTGGGGGAGAGCAACGTCATGGATATCCTGCTCGCAGCCTCGCATCTGCACCTCAACAATGTAGTCAAGGCCTGCAAACACTACCTGACCACGCGCACCCTGCCCATGTCCCCCTCGTCCGACAGGACCAGCCATCACCACCCTCAGCAGGAGCAGCAGAGGCACAGGCAGCAGCAGCAGCAGCAAGTCGCAGATTTAGCAGTGAACCCTACCCTGGCAGCTAATGCTAACCTCGCAGCAAACGCTGCCACATCAAAGTTGCAGCGCTCCTTCCTCCTGCAGCAGCTGGGGCTTAGCTTGGTGAGCTCTGCTTTGGGCGGGATGGAGGAGGACAGAGTTGGAAACGTAGTTGGCAGTAGAGTGGTCGAACAGAGGGCCTCCTTTCCAATCCGACGCTTCCACAAACGCAAGCCCTCTCTGGCCCTCGGCCTGTCGGAGGAGAGACCCAGGCAGAGGCAGCGGCCCTCTGCTCCTAACCTGGGGCTGTTAGGAGAAGAAGGGGTGAGCGCAGAGCGAGAAGAAGGAGCACTGCTCTCTCCAGACTCCCATAAGATGGGCGATGAATCCAAATTGGATGCTGCAATCACTGGCCTAGTAGGGGTGTCCCAAGATGATCCTCAGATGCCCAGCCAGTCAGACAGCGGACATTGTGAGGGGGAGGAGTTGGGGAGAATGCAGGGAGGGGTGAGGAAGGAGGAGGACATGGAAGACCAGGTGCACCAGGTCAACAGAGCAGGGGAAAAGATCAAATCAGGGACGGAGGAGGAGGAGGCAGAAGAACAGGAACAGAAGGTAATGTGGCTTGAATAGTTGTTGTGGCAAAGCATGTGACTCTCATTAAGCCTCATGCAGCAACATTTCCTTTTTAATGACATTTGTCATCTCTTAAGTGCACAAACCGTCATTATTCCCCTGTTTCAACCCAATCAATGCCATCTGTTCGTGAGATCTGATCATTAGCATAATGTATACCCCTATATTGCTATAATAATAAGGCTACATATCACCCAAGAGTAAAAAAGAAGAATTCACACTGCATATCTCCAAGTGCTGCTGTTGGAAATCTGCTGACAAAACATACTAAATTGAGCAGTGTTAATACTCGTATTAAGGAACCCGAACCAGAATATAATACGTAGTTAAGGGCTTGTCAAAGAAAAGAAGTCCATGACTCAGGTAGAAAGCAGTCAAGGAGACATGCCAGTCATGAACGTGGATAATAGCATAATACAATGTAGGTGATGGTACACTGTCAGGTGCAACAGAGGATGATCCCCAGGACAGTGTGTAAAGACTGAGGCAGCTTTCACAGTGTGAAAATTTTCCTCCAGAAAAACAAGAAAAATTCTCAAACCACAATGTAAATCAGCAAAACATGATGATATGGTGATCACAATATTCATTTTGTAACCTATTGAAACTACACATTTATTTAGATAAAGGTTTTCCCACTGTCTAACTATCTGTTAATGGCATCTGTACTATTTCTTTTACAAATAACACTTGAAATGATGATGGCATTTGCAAATGACAAGGTATTACAAAATTCATACATTTCATTTTACTTAATATTTTAATTTAACTTTTAATTTTTTTTTTTTTTTTTTTTTACAAAATGACCCAAACTGAAATTGAAGATCTTGATTGGATAATAGAGAGAATAAGTATGAAACTAAATTCAGGGGTGCTATTGATAATATTCAGATACTAGACGTTGTATTTTCCCTCCCCACCTCCATTGCATTTACTTTAAAACAAGTCATTGCCAGACACTTACCGTTAATCTCAGCCATTTATCTGTTTTTTCCACACAAACTCACAACCCAGAGATACCATGTGATACCAACGTTATACCACTAGCTTACAAGCCTTGTCAGAAGTGGGAACCAAACGTCAGATATCTTCCACAGAGATAAACAAATGCATCATCCGCATAAAAATGTTAGCAATAAGAACCTAATAACGTTTGGTTTTTAGTCAAACATTGTTTAGAAGCTTGTTAACTAAATATTAAGTCAACAGGGAATGTGACAGTTTTTCTCAAATCACTCGTATGTCCCATTAAAGAATCTGTTTGTGCAAGTTCTTGAATGAGGCTTACTGACAATCACAAATCATGCTGCTTCACCTGCTGACTAAAACAATGTGAATCTCCTTTGGTCTGAGGTGAAACTCCTCCTTTGCTTCACACAGGTGGTGGTTAAACGAGAGCCGCTAAGTTCGCCTGAGCCAGCTGATGAAATCAGTGACGTGACATCGCAGGCTGAGCCCGGAGGCCAGGAGGAGGAGGAGAAGGCCGAGCTGAGCCCAGAGAGCAGCGACCGCAGCTTCACCTCTGAACCCCAACCCAGTTCTGACACTCTGCTGCAGCCCAGCACCCAGCTGCTGCTCAAGAGCAGCATGGGAGGAGGGGCCGGAGTCGGAGGAGGTTTTGGGTGTAATAGCGGACTGGCTGGCAAAGCTGGTTTTAGTATTTCTAGCTTCCTCAGCCCGAAGGATTTCGGGAGTGGCGGGGCAGGGTTGGTTGCTGGAGAGGATGACCTCCCCAATACAACAACTGGCGATGCCGTAGCACACCACTTCCTGCTCAGACAGGAAGCTGCTGGACCATCTGGCTCTGCTTCTTCCTCTCTTCTGAAGTCAGGTCCGCTCGGTGGTGAGAGTCACAATGGTTTTGGAGACAACGTACAAGCTGACTCTCTATTCCTCCGTCCCCTGCACGATGGTTTAGGGAACCCCAGAGGAAGTGGGGTAAGTGGTAGTGGAGGGGTAGATCCCTTTGGTTTGGACTTCCAGCGCTCTAGTCTAGGGCTTCACTCCCTGGGGCAACCCTCACGAGGAGCAGCGGGAGCGGCTGGCGCTGCTTTGGGTTATCCAGGTTACAGACGTATTGCTCCGAAAGTGACCGCCGGGATGGAAAGAGAAGAAGGAGTAGGTGGTGTTCTCCAGGATGCTGCCTCTTCTTCCTCAAGTCTGGCAAGTCCTCTGCTTCTAAACGAGAGCGGTGGATATGAGATGAACAATGGCAGGCCTACCTCCCTCCCCCCTCAGCTGACCCGAGCTTCAGCGGACGTCCTGTCCAAGTGCAAGAAGGCTCTGTCAGAGCACAATGTCTTGGTGGTCGAGGGAGCTCGGAAATATGCCTGTAAAATCTGCTGCAAAACCTTCCTCACCCTGACTGACTGCAAGAAACACATCCGCGTTCACACAGGAGAGAAACCATACGCATGCCTCAAGTGCGGGAAGCGCTTCAGCCAGTCGTCCCACTTGTACAAGCATTGCAAGACCACCTGTTTGCGCTGGCAGAACAGTAACATGTCCAATTCCCTGCTGTAGGACTTAGGTCACCGCATCAATGTGGAGCAGGGCGACAGGGTGAAAACAATAAGAATCAGTGATGGGCTGAATTTAAAGTCCCAAAAATGTTTGGATTTTTCTGAAGCTGTGACAGAGCAGCTGGATCTGATCCGCTGTTCTGTCCTGATGACAGACCAAAGATAGAGATAATCGCGCATCTTCTTTTCCAGGACAAACCCACACTGTCAAGTTATTGTAAACACATGTAGCCTGTAGAAAGATTATAGGGATGCAGGACATGCATGGTGCTACATCTGTTGCTATGGGTTCACCATAGATGTACACTGTATACTCCCCTGTTGTAATTGTGAGCGTTTTATGAGGATTATGAACTTCTCCAGGCCAGTCGAGGCTTTTTTGAGGCTGCTACGCTGTTAGCTATGTAGTCTTTCTATATCATGTGGGCTAGAGGTCGACCGATATGTTTTTTTTATGGCCATTGCTGATTTTTTTACAGAATCGCGACAGCCGATGGCTGCTTCTTTTTTGCTGACATCTTTGGCTGGTTTTCTTTTTTTATCTCCTCCATCTGATCAAATTGAAAAGCTTAAAAACAGCTAAAAAAATAACAAATGATATAGAAAATTTCTTAACTTAAGTAAACATTTATTGAACAACACTTACGGTCTGTCTCTCTAACGTTTTCTCCCAGTCAGGACGTTGTTCTTCTCCTGCACTCTTGCAAAGGTTAGCCCACTGGGCGACATCTACTGAGGTCTGCTGGTAGATATTACAGCTTGATTGACACAAGGGGCGGAGTCATACATGCTCTACAGTAACAGCACTGGGTGCCCGCAGATGCACCTGCTTGCTAATCGGCTTAATATGCTCAGACATCGGCCTATGCCGATTATGAAAAAAATGTCAAAAAATTGGCCTGATTAGTCGGTCGACCTCTAATGTGGGTCCTCTTGTTGTTAGATGAATCTTAGATCTGTTGATGTGATCCCTTAATTTTGTGGTTATTGAAGCAAATTTGACTCACTAACACTTTGTGTGAGTTGAGAGGCAGCTGTGCAACACCAACAAGATCAAATATCATGTAAAATAGTGTGCTTATGTGTAGATTTCTCACTGCGCGTTTGTAAAACATGTAGCAGCACCCCAACATCAGACTGTTTAGTCATCGTAATGTGTAAGGGCAGTCATATAGACTGTGCACTGACCGGTTCAGATTCAGTTTGTGTGCGATGGATGATGATGATAAGTACAGTTAATGGTTGTGTGCTCTTGGTGCTCCACTGTACAAAAAGTTAGAGTCCTGTGAGACGGGCTGAAGTAATGCTGAAATCTGTCACTTTTTGTGAGTTTAACCAACAGGAAAGATGACAGACAATCTACTGTTATATTAGTTTTTTCACCCTGTTGTTGGGACAAAGTGATATACAGTAGAAAACTTGACTCTTTTATTTGTGATGAAATTGGAGGCGATGGACATTGTCGTCCAGGACAGGAGCATCCTAGCAAACAGTGCGACATTTCTCAATAGCTGATAATGGATGCTCATGCACATTCAACCACCAAGTCAGGTCAAATGTTTGACCTCTGTAGTTGCCTTTCAGTCCAAGCACCTTTCAGTTACCATCATCAGAAATGTCGCTGAGCTCAGTTAACGTTGAGAATATGTTAGTGGCCTTCACACTTCCTGTGACTACAGACATGTACTGTATACTTGTAGTTTGTCAAGTACAAGTTTTGGAGGAATCGGAAACGCTGAATTGCTCTAATCAACCCGTTGCCACAGTTTGCGCTTGCCAAGCATTACGTTATTAACCTGAGAATTGAGTGGCATTGCGTAGGGGAGCAAGTATTACCATCTTTGTATTAAAAGCAGGAAAAGAAATCTATACTCACTGGGCCTTGAAGTCTCTTTTTGAGAAAACAAATATAAAATGTTGCATTATAATTAGGACTGTCAAAGTTCATATGAAACTATCTATCATATGATCCCAAGGAATCAACTGGTACCAACTGTGACACACTAGCTTGTCCTGAAGGAGGTTAAATAACTATTCAAACTCACGCTAAATTTTGGTGAGGAAGAACTGGCATGGCCATTTTCAAAGGGGTCCCTTCACCTCTGACCTCTTGGTATGTGAATGTAAATGGGTTCTATTGGTACTCACAAGTCTCCCCTTTCCAGACATGTCCACTTTATGATAATCACAAGCAGTTTGGGGCAAATCATAGTCAAGTCAGCACTGACACACTGACTGCTGTTGCCTGTTAGGCTTCACTTTGCCGTGTTATGAGCATATTTTTGATGCTAAATGCAGTACCTGTGAGGGTTTCTGGATAATATTTGTCATTTGTTTTGTGCTGTTAATTGATTTTCAATAATAAATATACACATGCATTTGCATAAAGCAGCATATTTGTTCACTTACATGTTGATAATTTCTGAATTTCCCTCCGGGGATTAATAAAGGTTCAGCTTATCTTATAAGGATATTAAATATTTGACAAATCTCCCTTTAAGGCACATTTTGAACAGATAAAAAATGTGTGACTAACTTGCTATTAATCATGATTAACTATGGACAATCATGCGATTAATTGCAATTAAACATTTTAATCGATCGACAGCCCTAATTATGATGCAATTTTGTTACCTAGACAACAATGTCACATGCTGTAAAAGCACCTTATTTTGTTTGTATTTGTTGTGATTTTCAATTGTATAAAATATGTCATTTAGCGACGTGCCCCCCTTCTTGGTTACTGACTGGGAACGACCACAAAAATTGCAGCTGTGGTCAACGAGTTTACAGACCGTCCACACATCAGCCTGTTTTCCCTGGTCGCTGGTGTTCTTGCGTGTACAGTACATGTGTTTATTAAAGGGTAATGAAGTTGCGCTGAGAGGCAGAGTCGTCTCCGATTTGCTGAGGTTCAGCACGTGTTGAAAAGGGCTTTATAAATGTAAATATTGCACATTTGTGGTTGGTTTCATCTTTTTTCTTTCTTGTAGGAGAGACAAAATAACTCCTAAAGAACTAAACATTGTGTATAATTTTGCTACTGTACTTTATCAGTGTCTTTATACTGTACATCTAATGTTGCACCTGTTACAAGAGACAAATCATTCTTTTTTATAACTAATATGTTTGTTGAACTATGTGAAAAAGTTGCTGTATTGCAATTATCCAACTCTACCAGCTCTCGAGGGTTTTCCTTCGTTACTCTATACCATCAGGACGAGTTTGCACGATAACGGTTGCAGCATTTTTGCTGGCAGGTGATCTATATAACAGTTTGTGAAATGCAAATACACATGGGGAAAATTCAGAATTTTACAGGGTCGCCTCTCATTAATGTCTACCTGTAACCTGGTAAATCATTTCATTTTTTAAAAATGTTGATTTCTGGAGTTTTAGCTGTTTTTTAATGTATGTAACTGTATTTTAATGTCTACCTGTAACCAGGTAAATCCTGTTTTTATTTAATGTTAATTTCTGGAGTTTTAGCTGTTTTTGTTATGTATGTAACTGTATTGTAATGTCTACCTGTAACCTGGTAAAACCTGTCATATTCTTGTAAGTTTGACAACTATGTACAAATTGACGATTTGCATTTGCAAGAAAAATATCACAGACGTGCTGACAAGAAATCTAAATTTGCAGCTCACAGACAATAATAGCCTGTGGGTTGTAAATAAGAGCGGCTTCATTGGTAGACAGTTGGTTAATTGAAATCGGTGTTCATGCAGTGTTGTGTTCTGTTTTAGTGAACCAGAATGAAAAAAAATATGTTTACCTTTTTGTATACATTACTGCCTGCTGTCTTGTGTCATCTACACTGTCATTGAGAAACACTTCCATTTCTAGTCGGCACCTAATTGTACTGTAGAGTCATCACACTGTTAGCCTGTACAAAATGACAGTTTTTTATTTGACACATATGTTAATGGATAATATCTTGATGTTTTACTTCAGAAGAATAATTGCCTTGTAGGATGCTTCTCCCAGTGAAGGTAAGCCGACCTACCGTTTGCCCTGTACGCCACCAGGGAACCGAGCTGTTGAAGTCTGGCTACAGAATTTAAAATGATGGTTAAATCTCAAATTGTCTGTGTTGCTTACTCACATTCAGAGGGATAAGCTCTTGAGAAGTTGTATAAGCGATGCTGTGAAGGAGAGATGTGGCCTGTTAAGGATTATTATGGTGCTGTCTTCTAAAGCTGTTGCATAAACCGTTAATGTGAATCTCTGAAAAATGCACTGACTGTATTACCCCTATATGAATATGCCAAAATGTTAAAATACATAAAAGGCCTAAATTGATCATGAAAGTCACTGCCTTATGCCCTCTAGCTTGAAAAGCTGGGCTTTTGTTGATATGCCAAATCTGAAGTATTTCTGTGTTTTTGTCTGTATACCTAACATAGTGTAACCATGAGAGGACTAAATGTTTGTACTGTTGAAGGCTATGAAGATTGTACAGTATGTTCAGTTGTCGTATAGACTGAATAAAAAAACAGTGAAATTCAGTTTTGTTTCTGGTGACATTTTTATGAAATAAGAGCTGAATTTAAAGGTGCTATTGATAACATTTTACTCTGTACACATGACATCTATTGCATGTCTGTCCTCCATTTTTTCTTTCTTCCTCACTAAAAGTTTTTTTGTTTGGTTGGGGTTTTTTTTTTTTCCTTATCTGATGAGGCAGTCGTATCCACCACAGATTGTAAAGCCCCCTGAGGCAAAATTGTAATTTGTGATTTTGGGCTATACCAATAAAAATGACTTGACAAACATTGAACCGCTAGATTTCGCATTCTCTCTCCTCCGTTTCATTGCATTTACTTCACAACAAGTTGTTGCCAGTCACTTACCATTAATCTGAGTCATTTATTCATTTTTTCCACATTAACTGACAACCCACGTGACACCAGCAGCGTTTTACTATTGGCTCATAAGCCTTGTTAGAAGTGGAAATAAGACATCAGATATCTTCCACAGATATAAACAAAATGTTCATTTTTTTTTCAGGAAAAGACACACTTTCATTCAGCACCTTTCTAAAAGCTATGTGGATGTATCATTAATACTTTTTAAATTTGTCTTTGTAAAAATGTTGCAAAATGCAATAATTTGGAGTTAAAAGGATAATAACTGTGGACAAATGTTTCCATTAGGGACATTGGGTCTGAATCAGATCCACATTCACAATTATTGACTTAATTCATCATTAAGTTTCATCATACTTTCTTATTTACGTGCAGTGCCTCAACCTTATTTATGCTTTATCCTATTTTATTTATTTATTTTCTCTCAGTCTTATAATGCTAATGTATTTTGTGTTTTTTGTTTGTTAAAATTCAATAAAGATGTTTAAAAAATGTAAAATGTTATCAATAACATAGGGCTGTCAATTGATTAAAATATTTAATTGAAAAGTAATTGGATATTTTTTATATGTTCAAAATGTACCCTAAAGGGAGATTTAAGTATTTAATACTCTTATCAATATGGGAGTGAGCAAATATGCTGCTTTATGTAAATGTGTGTATACTGTATATTTATCATTGGAAATCAATTAATGACACAAAACAATGACAAATGTTGTCCAGAAACCCTCACAGGTTCTGCATTTAGCATAAAAAATATGCTCAGATCATAACATGGCAAACTGAAGCTCAACAGGCAACAACAGCAGTCAGTGTGTCAGTGTACTGACTTGACTATGACTTGATCCAAACAGCATGTGATTATCATAAAGTGTTCATATCTGTAAAGGGGAGACTCGTGGGTACCCACATAGCCCATTTACATTCACATATCTTGAGGTCAGAGGTCAAGGGACCCCTTTGTAAATGGCCATCACCAAAATTTAGTTTGAAGTGTTATTCAGCCTCCTTCACGACAAGCTAGTGTGACATGGTTGGTACCGATGGATTCTCAGGTTTTCTAGTTTCATATGATGCCAGTATCTTCACTCTCTCACTTTATAACTGCTACAACCAAAATGTTATTGCGTTAAAATAGATAATGCATTACTGTCGGGTAAACTCTGACAGCCTTATAATAAAACCTTTAATGTTACTGAACATGTTGAGTTGACTTAAGATTAAAATGTAAGCAATTAAGGAAGCATACAATTACAAACTTAAAGCCGTGGTTTTATTTAAATCTCATGAAGAATAATTAGGTATATGCCTTGAACTGATGGTCCAGTAATAATCATCCTGAGAGGAACCAGTTTCTTCTCACAGTTTGAGCTCTTTGATCATCGGCTCACCTCGCAGGCCGAGGAGGAGGTTGTTTGCTGCCAAGGCAGACATGGCGTTACGGGTAGTATAAGAGGCACTAGCAATATGAGGGAGAATCACTGTGGGAAAAAAAACAATGAAAGGCAGTGAGAACTGATGTGCTGCTAAGTTAAAAACAGCTATTTTGAAGGCAGTTAACGCACTAATAAATCTGACAGACTCACCGCAGTTTTTGAGGGTAAAGAGTGGGTGGTTTGTGGGCAGGGGCTCAGGAACAGTGACATCTAAACCAGCTCCTGCAATCTGCCCCGAAGACAGAGCCTCATACAGGTCCTCCTGGTTCACCACACCGCCTCTGACACAACACAAAGAGCAGAATTAAAGCACAAATCCTGTACTCATGGCCACATTTGGGGAAATTTGATGGGCAATGTGTGATTCATGTGGGTACCTGCTTGTGTTGATAAAGATGGAGGTATTTTTCATCTTGGAGAAGAGGTCTTTGTTGCAGATCTCCTTCGTTTCCGGCGTTAAAGCGCAGCACACGGCCAGGAAATCTGACTGCTTTGCCAGCTCACTGAAAGAGACTAGACCAAGAGATCGTGCCATGAATGTTATCACAATAAAATAAAAGGCTGACTGCAAGTCCTCATTCCATCTCATTTTATTTCCTTACAACAACACCATACCTGCATATTAAGTATCTCTGAGATCAGGATGTAAAAGGTCTGTTTGACTAGCCAGTGCAGGAGATCAATATTAATCCACTCAGACACCCACCTTGTTGATGGTGTACCCACTGTGTATCGATTTCAATGCACAATGCTGGCATGAATTGTTTTAAGCGCACATGGTTCTCCTGAACTGGAAAAGCTAACGACCTCCCAGGTGCATTTTATGATTGAGAGATGCCACATAGCACTTAAAACTGGAGAAAGTCAGGTTTATGCTTCATGAATCTGCTGACAAATTTGAGAAAATGTGGCGTCCTTTCCTGGACTACGCTGAATCTGAGCTCCTCATAAAGCTAAGCTCCTTCATATCTAACTTGCAGACCTGACTTGTTTTTGGACACACCGCATCAATTTCATGTTGAATTTGTAAGCAACTTGAACCCTCCCCCCTTTTCTTCAATTTAATTTTATTATTTTATTCTATTTATTTATTTCTAAATGTGTGTATTTTTGTTTGTTTTTAGTCCTTTGCCTTTTTTGCTCCTTTTTTTAAACATATTTTTTTGTGGGGGGTTTTCCCTTCTTTTGCAGAGATAGTGATAGTCATGAAAGGGGAGAGAGGGGATGACATGCAGCAAAGCTTGGATTTGCACAGTGGACCGCTGCAGCAAGGACTCAGCCTTTGGTCCTTGGGTCTACGACCACGGCGCCCCGTGTGCTCTCTTGTTTTTAAAACATAAAAAGCATTGAACTGAAAACCAATAAACACATTTAAAAGAAAAGATGTCACGAGACACCATGAATCTATAATCCTTACCAAACTCTGCATTGATGACACTTGCCAGCTCAGGCCTGGGCGCTACGTCTGTGTAGATGAACTTCTTTACTTTGAAAGGTGCCAGGCGCTCAGCGATAGCCACACCTTACAGCACAAACAGCGGGTAAGAAGTGACGCATCTACAGACATGTCTGTTTGATGATAAGCTGAGGTGCATGTTGTGTGTTTCAGATACTGCATGCTCACCAATCCTCCCCAGGCCCAGGATACCAACAGTGCTGTTGGCCAGCTCGTGTCCACACAGCCACAGAGTTCTCCATGTGCCCCAGCCACCACTGACACAAGAGAGAGTTTAACCTTTGACCCCACATAAAATTTGTGGACGTATACATGGACAGATTTGAGTGTGTATGTGACATTACGTCTTGGCTTCATGTGTGGCCTCTATGAGTCTCCTGGAGGTGGTGAGCAGCAGGGCCACAGTCAGCTCAGCCACAGCATCGGTCAGAACGTCAGGGGTATAACCCACACGGATCCCTCTGTGGGAAAACCCACACAAACATTAGGCAAGGCAAGGCAAGTTTATTTGTAAAGCACACTCCATGTACAAGACAATTTAGAGTGCTTTACATAAATCATTAAAAGCATTACAGTGGGGTGCAGATGAAGCATTAAAAAGTACATAAAAGAACAAAATCATATTAAGACAAAAATCCTAATAAAATCATGTAAAACAACAAAATTGAATTATAATGACTAAACACAATCAACAGTCTAGATAAGTTAAAAGATGATCTGCAGATTTCATGTGTAGGCACTTGAGAAAAGAAATGTTTTTAACCTGGATTTAAACGTATCTACATTTGATGAAAGTTTAATCTCCACTGGCAGTTTGTTCCACTTGTTTGCAGCATAACAGCTAGTGCTGCTTCTCCATGTTTAATCTGGACTCTGGCCTGGGTTAGCTGACCTGAGTCCTTGGATCTAAAAGCCCTGCTAGGTCTATATATCACATATCACATCTGTAAATGATCAGTAGGGTTTTAAAATCTATTTTGTGACTGACTGAAAGCCAGTGTAGAGATTTTAAAACTGGTGTGATGTGTTCAGATCTCTTATTCCTGATTAAAAATCTAGCGGCAGCGTTTTGGATGAGCTGTAGCTGTTTAATACAATTTTAGGGAAGTTCTGCTAAAAGGCCATTACAATAATCCAGTCTGCGAGAGATGAACACAAGAATAAGTTTCTCCTGGTCTTTCTGGGAGACAAAACTATTAATTCTGTTGACATTTTTGAGTTGATAAAAAGCTGTTTTGGTGACAGCTTTGATGTGGTTGTTAAAAGTCAGATATAAGTATATTAACACTCCAAGGTTACGAACTTGGTCGGTGGTTTCAAGATGTTTCCGAATGCTGACCCTCTTCTTTTTGCTACCAAACAGAATAATCTCAGTTTTATCTTCATTTAATTGTAGACACACTGGCACATTAAGTTTGTTGGGCTGTCTGGTGACAGAGACATAAAGTTGTGTATCGTCTGCATAACTTTGATAATTAACATTAAAGTTCTATATTATTTGACCCATTACACTCAATGTTCTACACATACAGTATATTACACAAGTATACACATAAAACACTTTGATTTTAAAGGGACTGTATGTAGGTTTTCACATATATTTTAATTGTTTGTTTTTTTTATTGACAATGTGTGAACAGGATGTAACTAACCCTAACCTGGGTTTCCTCCATCAGACTGTAGACTGGTTTTAATGAGAAAAATGAAGGATGTTTTTTCTGGGAAATATGTGCTTGTGAGTGCATTTAATTTCTCCAGTTCCACTACAGGATTAATGGTACACGTCCACAGCCTTTGTCCTTTCCACGCTTCCCATTCATTGTCTGTATAACAGCCGAGCAATGTATTTTGGTGGCGTGGCGGCGCATTGTGAGAGACGGGGCGTCATGTTCGCTGCTCCTCGTTTGCAAAAAGTTGAAGTCTTTATGGAAATCGGAGGTGTCCAGCACGACTTGCTGCCTCTGGAAACTCCCTGGAAACTTTTAAACTAACCATTGTGGATCCAAAATAAAGGATCCATCAACTGCATGGCTTATTTCTACAATTTTCTAATTTATTTTAATTTTCTATTATTATATATTTATATAAAATGTTGAACTATTTTTGTGATATAAGACAACAAAGTTTCCAAATGAGCTTCCGGTTTGAATGCTGGCAACAGCAGCCTGCGAGTGAAATCATTCATCCAATCAGGTACCGAGTGTCTTGTGTCTAGGGGAAGCTCATCAGCATCCAGTGCTGGGAATCAACCTTGTGATAAAAAATGCACCTGTGGACATGTATCATTATAATGTTTGGTTAGAAATGGAGTCAGCTAATGCTAACAAATGAACAGCCCCCACCACAACTCAGACTCGGAGACACACTCTACAGAAGCCCCCCCAATCGTGAGCAACAGGATGCTGACAGTCATTGACTTAACAGCCACAGGTGTTAACAAGCAATTTCTGGTTCTTACACAGACCTTTAATGTGTCTTAAAGGTCCAGTGTTTCGGATCTGGCAGTATCTAGTGTTGAGGCGTGTGTCAAGCACGCTGGAGAGCTGCGGTCGCTGATGCAAAAACGTGAATGTCCCTCTCTAGAGCCAGTGCTGCGAGTGCGTATGTACGATAACTGCTAATGTTATCGACTCCGGCCCAAGCAGGAAAAGTTAACAGCGTTTGGTTTGTCCGTTCTGGGCTACTGTAGAAACATGGCGGTGCAACATGGTGGACTCCATGAAGCAGACTCTTTCACTAAGCAGATGTAAGGTAACAAAAATGCAACAATTCTATTTAGCAGGTGATTATAAATAAAGAAACCTTACTAATTAATATCATATTCCATCTCTGCCTATAGATCTCCCTGAATGTTACACACTGCTCCTTTAAGAAAATAGAAAGATAAGAACCACCTTTTTTTCAGCTCCTCCAGAGAGAGATGGTCAAAACCCACAGACATAGTACTCAGGACCTTCAGATTTGGACCTGTAGGAGTACACCACACATAAACACACACACATATGTGCATTTGAAAGGGTTTTCACTGCATTGATCATTCAGCTGACTCAAAGATTTTCCTCCTCAGACCTGCAGCATCCAACAACTCTGCATCAATCTTCTCTGTCAGTACGCAGACCAGCCCGTCAACACCTTTGACCTTCTGCAGGAGCTCCTTCCTGGGTACAGGGATGTCATCAGAGTCCCACAGATCAAACTGCACCCTGGGAAAACAGAAAGCATGACTGAATATCCAAACACTGAAGAGAATTCACTGGTTGGACTTTAAGGTGCAGAGAGACATTTCTTCAGCTCTGCCGTGGGGGAATACCCTTTAGGCTACCAGTCTTATCTGACTAGAGTGCAAACATTAGCAGTCCTGTTTACTCAAAGTAAATGATGAACTTTTACAAAGTAAAAAAAGGCATTACATTCAAAAAGGCATCACAGTAAAATCACCTACATGACACAATCAATTGCTCATACAAGATTCTATATAAAAATCATTTATTTTAAGCGACTTAACAGGTCACTATGACTCACTGCCCAGATTCACGGAGGATCTTCAGGCCCTCGGGTGGGATCTGTCGGGTGACATACACCCGTGGCAGGGTTGACATTTCCCTCTGCACGTTGCTCGTCAGAGCTCCGGTGATGTTCAAAGGAGTAACAGCGAGCCGCTGGAGCCGATGAAGTGCTGTACGACTGCACCACATTGCTATGAGAGTAACTCCGTCCGAGAGATGACAGTGTTGCTTTGGAGTTCAGAGTCTGTTGTGTGCATGTGCTTGATTTTGGCTCTAGTTCAGGGGGAGGTTCCTGTGTGTGTCTTTGACCAATATCATCAGAGGGAGGGTGTCTGTAAAGTCTGAAGTTGAGAGATACTCTGTTACAGACAAACACAAAATCACCAGGTCAAATCAAGTTTGTCCAGCTTGAGGATTAAGTGAAATTTGAGAAAATTTTCATTTCAGGCCAATCTGAAATCAAAAGAGATTTACAGTATAGACCGCTCTCTCTCTCACCATCGCACACACACTCTAGCAAACACAGGGAAACAAGAACACAAATATCTTACATATAACAGTAGACTTGCGTTTTCCTTCTTTCACTCTATCCCAACTCTTAAGTCGTTGCAGCAATTTTTGGGTTGATATCCTTTGTTACACAGATTTGGTGCTAAATTTACCACTCGAGAATTGATTAAATGAACAAAAATCCCTCCAAAATACCACATTAATACATCAAGACCTTGAGAAACGCCATAGAAAAAGCCACGCTGTGATATGGTATCAAAATTTTTGGACATTTGGAGATTTCTGCAACAATTGTATTTCTTTGGCAATTGGGTGGTGAGCATTTCTGTTCTGGAAACTGCTCAGAAAACCCATTATTTTCAATCTACCTAGGAAAGCCATCTATCCTTTGAGTGCTCTATGTCTCTAGTTTGTGGCTATAAAGTTTCATGAGGCTGTGACTATCCTAGAGGTCACCAGAGGTCATTTTATACAGAGAGGTCAAGTTTCCAAAAACTAACATCATCAAACGTGAATACAGTTGGGCTCATTGCATCCACAAGAGTATCAGCTGTACAGTGATACTCAATTTATTTAACTCTAAGACTATTTAGGGACCCCAGTATGCAGAAATTTAATTTTTAGAATAGGCAAAAATAGCATATTTTTACTTTCAGAAAACTGCATGATTTTAGCCCCAAACTGCATGTGATTATCATAAAATGGTCATGTCTGTAAAAAGGAGACTTTCACATATCTTAAGGTCATAGGTCAAGGCACACCTGTAACTATGTCCATGTCAGTTTTCTCTCACTAAAGCTCAGCTTCTGAGCATTATTTTGCCGACAAGCTAGCATGACTGGTATCAATGGATTCTCTAGGTTTTCTAGTTTCATACGATACGAGACAGCACCCTCACTCTAGCTCTAAATAAACCTGCTACAGCCTCAGTAGACAGTGATGTTGATTGAGCCCTCAAGGAGTTGAAGAGGTTAAATAATCTCCCAGAACGGGAGTTAGTATGTAAATGTTTCACTCAGGTGTTGACCTTTGTTTCTTCAAACAGTGGAAAACCCAAACGCTGTTTTGTATTTTTCTGCTCGGTCTCTCTGGCTGAGACTGGTTCAGCAATCTGTCTTTACTCTCTCAACCGGAGCTGAGTTTCATACAGTGGAATAAATAAAAAGAAATTTAAGAAAGTCACCAAAATAATATGATAATATAAATATTAACAGCTCAGCCACTTACTGAACACCTTAATGGGCTTGCTGTGTCTGAACATTGCCCCCTTTTCTATTCTGCTGGTCAACATCCAGGTCAAGTCTGATGAGGATTAAAATAAGTCAGAAAATTATGTTAAGCTTCACAAAGGTTATAAAATCAGAAAAAATAAAGCAAGGGAGAGAAGAAAGAGTGAGATGCCAAATTTACATTTTATGATGCTCTTACCCAAAGAAGCTTTAACCTGCTACAAATGGAGCTTACTCGTCATCCTACATCCAACTTTTTTCTTCTGCTTGGCTTATCCTCCTCTTCTTCCCTGTGACAGAACGACTGTTAGATTGCTGGAAGTCGCAAAGCATCACTGAGCAATACACTGTGCAGAGATACAACGTTAACTATGAGTCATTGCCTCTGCCTGTCCTGGTCCGTGTTGTTGACATTTTGGTTGCGCTGTTCAGTGTCCTGCTAATATAGTACATGAGTTCTATATTATAACAAATCAGGATCTGCAACTCTTATTCTTACCATTTTTATGAAAATATTCATACCTAAAGTTACATTGCTCTCTAGAGGCAAAACCATAAAACAGTCAAAATAATTATTAATTAATTAACTTTATGCATTATCTAAAAAAAAAAAAAAAAAAAAAAAAGCCTCCCTCATCCACCCCAACCAAACTAATCAAGTCCTGCCCGTTCCCCAGACCTGAATCCAATCGAGCACATCTAGGACATCACGTCTCGTTCCATCCACCAATGCCATATTGCACCACAGACTGTCCAGGAGTTGACTGCTGCTTTAATCCAGGTCTGGGAGGAGATCCCTCAGGAGAACATCTGCCACATCATCAGGAGCATGCCCAGGCGTTGTAGGGAAGTCATACAGGCATGTGGAGGCCACACACACTACTGAGCCTCATTCTGACTTATCTTGAGGAGTTTCCACTCAAGCTGGATCAGCCTGTAATGTGATTGTCCACTTTTATTTTGAGTATGATTCAAATCCAGACCTCCATGGGATATTAACTTTGATTTATATTGATCATTTTAATGTTATTTTGTTCTCAATGTATTCCACTATGTAATGAATAAAGCTTTTCAAGTGGAATACTTCATTCATTGAGATCTAGGTTGTATTATTTTAGTGTTCCCTTTATTTTTTGAGCAGTGTATTTGTCTAGGCCAATGAGTGACTTTGTGAAAATAGTTTTCTTGCTGATTTATAAAATGAAATGAAAATGAAAATGTAATAATTAATATTTAAATAATAATGACAGTCATTTAGGATGGCAACACTTCCAAAATAAAGTACATTTCAATCACAAATGTAGTCCTGAAAAATCCTGTGACTCTATTGGATGACCTTGGTCATGTGACTGTAATAACCCGGAACCACTCCGAGTTTTTAACCAGTCACAACCATTCATTCGCTCTAGCCCGTCGCGCACACTGACAGGTAGCTACGCATGATTATTTCTCTAATTTTAACAATACTGACAACGCATTTTTCATATTGATCTGTAGAATGATAATAAATAAAATAGCTGTCTACCCTGGGGAGTCATTCTTAGCTTAACGTATGTGTCATCACTTTTAACGAGTTTTATGACAAGTGTCCTCGCCACCGGCACCAGGCAGCAGTGACACTCATTGCTAGCTAGCTGTAGCTAGCTGCTATCGTTAAGCTTTCCTGAGCAGATTCATAAATCACACAGGGTTATTATGTTAACTTGAGTTAACTGCTGTAATATTTAAGTGTTAAAAGACGTCACGTCGTTGGCTCAACACAGTCTCTTTAGGTGTGCGCGCGACTGACAGTTGCCAGGTTAACAACATTGCTGACAACAGGCAGTTAGCCGACGTTAGAGTAAGTTAGCCATTTAGCTAACCTACAGCAGGGCGTTGGTTTTACATTATTACCGGTAACAACCTCAATGTTGTTTAGCTTTGGTAATCACTGTACTTTTATATGTTTTATGAGGTAGAGCCGGTCACTCAGACAGTTGAATTCCCTCTTCTTCCCCTCTCAGCATGGCTGCAGACTCGATGGAGATTGACGACTCTCTTTACAGGCAAGTCTAGTCAGCTTTTTCCCTTACTAAAGCACTTAAAACTGCAGATAACGTTACAAGACAGGGAGTTACATACATTTATACTACACACTTGATCTCTCTGTCACGTCCCCTCACCTCTTCCTTCCTTTGTCTTTGTCCAGCCGCCAGCGATATGTGCTGGGAGACAGTGCAATGCGCCAGATGGCCCAGTCCTCCGTCTTTCTCAGCGGAATGGGAGGACTGGGAATTGAGATAGGTAGGTTAAATGTCACATTATTGCCACTGCTACAGACTCCACTCTGACCAACTGCTTTGCTGAAATAAAATCATGGATGCAAACCAACTTCCTCACACTCACCTGTGATAAATCAGATGAAATCAGATGATCATCATCGGTTGCAAATCCCTCGCCAAAACCACTCTCCATTGACAACTCCACTCTGTTTCCCTACCCCCTCACATCCGCAACCTTGGAGTTATTTTTGACAGAAACCTCTCCTTTGAAGCCTTTTTCTACATTAAAACATTCCTCCTCTCCACCTGTCACTCTCTTTCTCTGCTGCCGAAACTCCATACCTTCATCCCATCCAGAATCGACCACTGCAACAGTATACTTTACACTGGCGCATCATCCAAGTCCTAAATAAATACCAGTACATCCAGAAGTCTGTTACCCCTCTGCTCACCTATTCCCACTCCCGTGATTACATCAGCCATGTCCCTCAGAACGTCCACTTTACAATTCAGAGTCCTCCTTACTCAAAAAGCCCGCCGTAACCAGGCCCCCTCCTTCCTCACCGACCGGCTCCACCATCACACTCCTTCCCGCTCCCTCCGCTCCTCTGATGCAAACCTCCTGTCCACACCACTCAGAACCAAGCGCCGGACCTGGGGCGACAGATCATTTGCCATACATCAGAGACTGCACCAACCTGTTAACATTCAAATCACTAATCAAAACTCACCTTTTTAGAACTGCTTTTAATGTGTGATTATTATTGTGTTTTAATATTATGTTTCTTTTCATGCTGATTTTAACTGTAAAGTGTCTTTGAGTCTCATGAAAAACCCTATATAAATAATACTAATAATTATTATTATTACTATGATCTACATCATCAATTGTGGTTTTAACACTAAGCAATTCAACTTCTGGTTTCACAGCAAAGAATATTGTCCTGGCTGGTGTGAAGGTATGCGCTCTCACTAAATATCATGATTGTCCAAAACAGTGACAATATACTGCATAGGCTTAATGCCTTGACAGTTGGTCTTCCTGTGGCCTTATGTTGTGTATCTGTGTGCTTGTGTGTGTACAGGCAGTCACCCTTCATGACACAAAGCAGTGTGAAACCTGGGATCTGGGCTCCAACTTCTTTATCCGCAAAGAGGATGTGTTGAGCCAGAGGAGAAGGTAATACACACTACAATGCTTGACTATTCCTCTTAATCTGTGACTTAACTCAGTCTGAAATATTACAAACTCTTCCCCTTGTCTGTCTTTTACTACAGGGTGGAGGCAGTGTGCCCTCGGGTGGCGGAGTTGAACCCATATGTCCATGTCGACATGTCTTCCTCTGCTCTGGACGACAACACCGATCTCAGCTTCCTTGGAAAGTATCAGGTAATGTATTGCTTTTCAGAATTTGTAGTTTACTCTTTCAATCTTCAATCACTCTGTCAATAAAAACTTCTCAAACCTCTCCTTTGGCATGATCTCCTTGGCAGCTGTCAGTCCAAATTAGAGGTAGACTGATTAATTGCAGACAGGATGTTTTACACACAACTCATTATCGGTGAAACAGGGCTCTGGTAGTGGCTGATGGTTGCACAGCCGCCACCAGTCACGCAGAGATGTACATCACTGTTTTGCACGGAGGATCCATACACAAAGTGGCTGGCTCAGGGCTCTTCTGCGTTATGCGTTGACTTGGTTATAAATAGATCACCTAATAATGATCTCATTGTCATTTGTTTTTGGATCGCAGATAACTTTAGTTAAGACCTGCATTGTTTTGTGCTCTGCTTTCTCCTCCAGTGTGTGGTTCTGACTGAAGCCAGATTGAGCCTCCAGAAGAGAGTGAATGAGTTCTGCCACTCACAACGACCCCCCATCAGGGTAAGTCTATTGACAGAGAATTAGCTGAATCATGCCTTACATATGGGGAACACTCAAACAGTCAAATATTAACCAAACCTTTAGCCTGTGTATTAACTGTTTGACCTTATGTTCTTTCCAGTTCATTGGCTGTGACGCATATGGCATCTGTGTGCGGGTGTTTTGCGATTTCGGAGACGAGTTTGAAGTGTCCGATCCCACAGGAGAGGAGCCCAAGGAGATTTTCATCCAAAGTATCACTCAGGTGAACTCATCAGACATTTTAAATTGTTAAATGTGATAATGAGCTGCATCTCTGTGTGTTGTCTTTGGAAATATCAGCCCACAAAGATGGTGTCTTCTCCAAAAAACGTCTGATCTTTTGAATTTGGACCCTTCAGGACAATCCTGGGGTGGTGACCTGCATGGACAACCAACCCCACGGCCTGCAGACAGGCCAGAGTGTTGTCTTCAGAGAGGTCAATGGCATGGTGGAAGTCAACGGCACCACACGACCGGTTTCAGGTATTATTTTTACATTGACGATAATAAGTTCAGTATATTGTTTTCAGAATCAGAAATACTTAATTGATCCCTTTGGGGCGCTACAGTTGGTCTTGTATAAACAGAAGAAGAAGAAGAAGGAAGGAACTTTATTCCCTGAGGGGAAATTAAAATTTTTCTCTGTTGTTATTTTTACACAGTACACACAGATCTGAAATACATATATGCACAAACAGGACCTATTAATTGAGAGATGTCAGAGGGAGCTGCCCCGAGCCATTGGGGGTTTGGTTCCTTGCTCTAGGGCATCTCAGCAGTGCCTAAGAGGCAGACTGGCACCTCTCCAGCTACCAGTTCACACTCAGTACTTGGTCCATGTGGGACCTGAACCTTACGGACTGAGCTACCAAAACATGAATATAAACAAAGAAATGCAAGAAAATAGAAATAAAGGAATATCATGTAAAGGATGTAGATAATGTTACAATGCAAACAGTATATGTAAAGAAATATAAAGAAGCACTAAAATAAAAATACAGAAATGAAAATGTGATAAATATGAAATATTTACAAATATTTGCATTAAGATATGCAATATTTAACAAATACCCACAGTGAAAATACATAAATACAAAATGCTGTTAGGGGGATCTATTAAGTGTGTTAAATCTACAGTAAATGATAGAATAGTATAATTAAGTAATATTTCTCAATGTACAGTATAAAAGCAGTTTTAATGACAATATTGCACAGTTTTTACTGTAAATTTATTATTAATTGTACAACACCAGCATTCCTGATGAATCATTTAGAATATGGTTACTTTTTTTCATAACATACTGGGTCTATTTTTGTTACATTTTATACTTCCCAGGAGCAGATTTGATGAGATATGTTCTGTATAAAATTACATAATATTGCATAAGTCTCATCTAATGCATTTCTGTCTGTTTTTGTATACATGTGTGTGTGTTGTATGTGTGTGTGTTGTTTGAATGGGTGTGTGGTATTAGTCCTTTCCCCTCACAGCTTTGCAATAGGAGACACATCCCAACTACAACTATATGCACATGGAGGTTTCTTTGTTCTGGTGAAAACCCCCAAGACATACAGATTTGTAAGTTGACAAGTTTTCATATCAACCAAAAATATCACTGTTGAACAACACAAAAAATACATATATGTCTAAATAAACATATTCTCTGTGTGTATGTCCCTGCTTTTATCCATGTATGTATTTCAGGAGACATTAGAGAGACAGTTGTGTGATCCTCAGGTCCTGACTCCAGACCTGAGTAAACCAGAGGTGAGAGTTTAAAAATATTCCTGGAGACTGTATCACAAAGCAAGATTAATGGGCCAGTTTGCCAGCGAACTTTGGGCTTAACCCAGTTCTACAGCAAAGCTACCTCACTTTACCAAGGAGCCTCAGCAAATAGCATAAACTATGCAGCATAACCTACTACAGAGCAGTTTTGGATCAAAACTACTAATCAATCAGCTTTCAGGATCCCTACATGGCCAATAACACTGCCTTCATTATATCCACAAGTAAAGGAGCATGTATGTACAGACCAGTTAAATCACGTCTTAGTATACCTAGTATACTATACTTGTGCTTGTTCTTTTTTCCTGAGTAACAGTTCATGTCAGTTTTGGTGTCACCACACATCTTAAAGACTGTCTTACTAAGTCAGTCTTGCTCTGTGATACTTGCTGTTGTTTACAAAAGCCTTGTAATGTTTGTTTGTTTGAGTTAAACCGAGCCGTTTCCTCACAATCCTTTTTTACAATCTACCCTTCAGGCCCCGCTACAGATCCATTCAGCCATGTTGGCTTTGGATGCCTTTCAGGAGCAGCACAGTAGACTTCCCAACACTGGGTAAACAAATTATATCTCAGCTTTTTACTGTCTAGATCTTACCTGCTGCTTAACTTTCTATATTCTAACAGTACTTGAGGATATCATTTGTCCCAGCTGTATTTCAGTGCGTGAAGTTGTAGAAATTAGGGCTGTCAGTCGATTTAAGTACTTAATCACAATTAATCACATGATTTGTCCATAGTTAATCACAATTATTCAAAAAATATTTGCAGATTATTTATCTATTAAAATGTACAGTAAAGTATTTAAAACTCTTATCAACATGGGAGTGGGTAAACATGCTTACCTTATGCAAATGTATGTATATATTAATTATTGGAAATCAATTAACACAATGACACATATTGTCCAGAAAGGTAGGTGTGCATTTAGCATAAAAAAATATGCTCAAATCATAACATGGCAAAATTAAGACCCACAGACAACAGCAGCTGTCAGTGCATCAGTGTGCTGACTTGACTATGACTTTCCCCAAACGGCATGTGATTATCATAAAGTGGGTATGTCTGTAAAGGGGAGACTCGTGGGTACCCAGAGAACCCATTTTCATTCACATATATTGAGGTCAGAGGTCAAGGAACTCCTACCAACAGATTCCTTAGGTTTTCTCATGATGCCAGTAGCTTCACTATAGCTTTAAAAGTGAGCTCGCTACAACTTAAAAATTGCTAAATGCATTAAAGACATTAGTGGTGTTAAAACAGATTTGTGTTAATATATTATTATTATTATTGCATTGACTTTGCCAGCCGTAGTTGAAATGTGACTTCAGTTGTGAGCAGTTTTACCTTTATTCCATCAGGTGTTTACAGGATGCTGAGGTTTTACTGAAGCTAACCGAGGAAGTGAACGCAACTCTCAGGAACAACGTAAGTGTTTTTTTCTTTGTTTTGTATCCTTCGTGCCTTGATTTTCTTGAACCTGCAGTGATATGCACATTATATTTCCTTTGTGACAGACAGTTGCAATGCACACAGATGCCCTAACATCTCTCTCTCTCTCTCTTCCCCTTCCTTTCTTCCTCTTTTCTTCAGGCTTCTGTGAATACTGAGTTGGTGCGCTGTCTGTCGAGAACAGCGAGGGGAACTCTTCCTCCGTTAGCAGCAGCTGTAGGAGGTCTAGCTAGCCAGGAAGTTCTTAAGGCCATCACAGGGAAGTTTGCACCACTGCAGCAATGGGTAGGTTACTCATTTTGAACTGTAGATCTCCTTTTCAGAAGTGAAATGCTGCTTACTGATAGCTCAATCTATACCCCTAAGCAGCCAATTTAAATAGGTTTACTACATTTTGTTCACTGTTTTCCATCTTTTTAAAAATATTCCCTTATCTGTAAATTCCATCTCTTTTTCTCCTGTGTTTAGTTTTATCTTGATGCCATCGAGGTAGTCAGGCCACTTCAGTCCGTTTCTCCCGAGGAGTTTTTCCCAAGGGGCGATCGGTATGACGGATTACGAGCTTGCATTGGTGAATCAATGTGTCTAGAACTGCACAAGCTCAGGGTCTTCATGGTAAGATTGTGCAGGATGTCTTTTACATTGAATTATTTTAAGGTTTATGTCCAATTGGACCTGACTATGTCTTTTCTTGCAGGTGGGCTGTGGGGCCATAGGCTGTGAAATGCTGAAAAACTTTGCCCTGCTTGGGGTGGGATTGGCCAGTAGCTCAGGAGAGGTAGGCGGTCTTTCTGCGTTTCCTCTCCTCTGTTTGACTGTGTTTCTATATGTATTGAAATATCTTTATTAGCTTAACAATATGTTTTTTGGTGAAACTTTGTACTCTGCGTCTGTCAATTCTCAGGTATGCATCACAGACCCAGACCTTATAGAAAAGTCCAACCTCAATCGACAGTTTCTCTTCAGACCACATCATATACAGGTGAATCTTTACTGCAATATTTACTCACCTTTACTAGTTGCACTGTGTTTAATTGTGCCTCTTCTGCCGTGCAGCTGTAGGAAAATGGAAAAGTATAGGATCAGACTGGCAGATAATCATACTTTCATACGTTCCAAGACTACAATCCAAGTTAAAAAGAAACTTGATCAGAGTCAACTGGACGCATCACACAGACATTCACACACTTTTTTTTTTTCTGGCTGTCCCGTGTCTCAGAAACCGAAGAGTACCACAGCAGCAGAAGCCACTCGTGATATCAACCCAGACCTGCAGGTGGATGCTCACCTCAACAAGGTGTGTCCTGCCACTGAGAGCATCTACAGTGACTCCTTCTACTCCCGCATGAACCTAGTGGTCACCGCGCTGGACAACGTGGAGGCTCGGAGATATGTAGACAGGTTGGTGCTAATATTACAGTGACACAATCGATACTCTGACAGAGGCCCTGACACACCAAGCTGATGGTCAGCCGTCACAAAAAAAAAAAAAAAAAAACAGACGGTTCTCTCCCATCTGGAATGAAGCTAAGTGGTGAATGAGAGTGTTGTGAAAATGGTCGGCAAATGGGACATTGTTTCATGTACGTATCATAACAACAGCTTGTATATCCATCATTCTCGGTCTTCTGGTTTCAGTTTTTGAATGACTAATACAGACTACTGCGGCCTACTAGTGTAGAGAGTTATTTCATCTCACACAGGCACAGAACGTATGTGCTAACTGGTTGTCGGCTGTAGTTGCGGTGTGTTAATGTGAAAATTTTTGATCAAGACAAAGACGATGTGAGGTGCTGTTAGTTATCTGATGTTGGGCTGCTGTGTCTGGGCCTTAAAGCATTCAGTTCATTCTGTTACTTTCCCCTTAGCAGTGGCCTTAGTTTGATTTTAATTTCGTTGTACGCAATACAATGACAATTAAGGCGATTCTGATTCTGATTTTCACTGACTGAACTCATCCCTCACCATAAACCCAGAGAGAGTATGCTTAGAGGAGTTGGGAAGGAATATCATGACACATTTACTAATGGCCAACAACTGATATTGTATTTTTGCATTTTCAGCCGCTGTTTATCCAATCAGAGACCTCTCCTGGACTCTGGCACCATGGGAACGAAAGGACACACAGAAATCATTGTGCCAAATTTGACAGAGTCCTACAATAGCCATGTGAGTATGTGTGAGACCCATACCCATACCATTCCCCTCAGACCCATACCAGACCTGCTTCAGAGACACAGACGTTAGTCTTCTTTACAGTGCTCCTAAATATATCCTTTGCTTTGCTTACCAGAGGGACCCCCCAGAAGAGGAGATCCCATTCTGCACTCTCAAGTCTTTTCCTTCTGTCATAGAGCACACCATTCAGTGGGCCAGAGACAAGGTCAGTCTGCTTAAAACCCAACAAGTGATCATTGCTATCATTTTTGACAGCATGTGTCAATGTATTGTGCTAATTTAAAACTTTTTCTGTGGGTTTGTCTAGTTTGAGAATTTGTTTGTCCACAAGCCCTCCATGTACAACTCGTTCTGGCAGACGCACTACTCGCCTGAAGTGGTGCTACAGGTAAGTCTGTGTGTATGCTCTCACATATAAAGTAGCTTTTGCTTTGAGCTTTGCTAGCAATGTAATACTTTTGAAAAAAACACAGTTTTTAAAGATTTTTTTTTGTGTTTGTGTATGTAGAGGATGCAGGCTGGGGAAAGTCTAGAGGGGTCATTCCAGGTCATTAAGCTGCTAAGCAAACGGCCTAGCCAGTGGGAACAGTGCATTGCTATCGCCCGTCTGAAATTTGAAAAGTATTTCAAGAGAAAGGTAACAAGTCTCTTCCTGAAAATCCATGTTCATTCAACAGATTGTATGTAGACGTGTGTTTGTGCAAGCTTGAAAATATGATGTGCATGTGTCTTTACATGTTATTGATGTTGTTTTTATGTAGGCCCTACAACTGTTGCACTCTTTCCCCCTGGACACAAGGTTAAAAGATGGAAGTAAGTTATTCTCAAACACACGTATACCAAAAAAGTTACCAAATTATTTCAATAATGTAATATTCAGGACTGAATTGTATTTGAAAGCAATGAATATAGTGAATTCTTCTTCCCTTCATTAGCTTTGTTTTGGCAGTCTCCAAAAAGACCTCCAGCACCTTCTGAATTTGACTTGAAAGACTCTTTGTGAGTATGCTCATATGTTTCAGTTTAAGCCTTTCTTGTGTTGTATGTTTCATATCTAAGTTCACCAAACACTCCTCTGTCCCTTTCAGGCACTTCATGTTCATTGTCAGCACTGCCCGGCTCTTCGCAGGGATTTATAACATCCCTTACTCAGAAAAGGTATGTCACGTACACTCATGCATACTGTACACTCTCTTAAACACACAAACTTAATCACTGACTGCTTGAACTTTTCTTTGTTGTTCCTTCCCCCGTTATGTTTCCTTCTCAGGATCTCTCTGAAGAGGCGGTGAGCAGAGTTCTCTCAGATGTCAAGATTCCAGAGTACAAGCCCTCAGATAAAGTAAGCTTCTCCATTGATCTGGTCCCTTAGCGTCTACCTTACGGTAAACTAATCCTAATCTTGTTGATTTGTTGTGAATCTGTCTCTTCCAGAGTATAGAGACAGATGAGACGGCAAAGAAGCCTGATTCAATGAAGATGCCTCTAAGCAGTGAAGAGGAGAGGGAGGCCATCACACAGCTGGAGGAGGCCATCGCTACTGACAGTGTCACAGCAGGTTCACAATTAAAGAACACCACAAAGTCACAACATGTAGGGGCCGTTCACATGCCACGTTTTTTTACATCCTCAAATCCAGGCCGCTCAAACGTGAGAGCGATGCTGTCGTGGCACAAGTATTCCCAAGTGCCTGTTTTTCAGGGTGCCACCAGGGCGTGACAGCTGCGCCCTGAGTTAGACATAGTTCAGCTTTTGGCTTTTTTGGCACCGCATGTCATGTGACGAGGACAATATTTTAATACACATTTAAAGGACCAGTGTGTAACAATTAGGGGGAACTGTTGGCAAAAATGGAATAAAAAAGTACTATGTATGTTTTCTTTAGTGTATAATCACCTGATAATCACTGTGTTTTCATTACCTTAGAATGAAGCGTTTATATCTGCATAGGGAGCGGATCATGGTTTTACCATAGCCCAAAACAGACAAACTAAACTGTTTCCTGCTTGGGCCGGAGTCGATAACGTGACTCGCTCCTGTCGCCACCATTCTCTCTCGCTTTTGCTTCACCACTCATTTCCCACATACACACGCTCTAAGCACTGGCTTTGCTCCAAATGGCTCTAGAGAGGACCGTTTGTTGGCCCTCTCTAGAGGGATGTTTTTTCTCGTCAGCCACCGTAGCTTTCCAACACACTTGACACACAGGAGAGGTTTCATTTGGTTGCAATCTTCTCACCTCAGCGCTAGATATCGCCAGATCCTACACACTGTCACACATCTACACACTAATACAATGTCTGGAAGACGGTCAGATGATGCAGTGAGCTGACTGTGGTCGCTAAGCAACGTCAGGCACAGCTCGCAACCACGCCCATTATTACAAACACTGTAAAACTACTTCTAATAATAGTGATAATGTCTGTGCTTTCACATGTAGAGAGGTTACAGGTGAGTCCACTCGTGTTTGAAAAGGACGATGACAGCAACGGCCACATGGACTTTGTCACGTCAGCATCTGCTCTCAGAGCCAGGATGTACTCCATCGAGCCAGCCGACAGACTGAAGACCAAAAGAATCGCTGGCAAGATCATCCCCGCTATCGCTACGGCAACAGCTGCTGTGGCTGGACTGGTGAGAAGCGTTTGAAATTCTGCCATACTGATGGTTTAACTTGGTGCCATTGTTTTGCAACAGCTACAGATTTGATATGATATGATTATCAGTATTTTTGTCTATTTGTTCAAACTTGACGATGCACCCAATCCCAGTGCATACCCCTGACGTTGGTGTAGTATAGTTCTTTTGGGTTGTGCCAGACCGAGCTATGGGTCAAGGTCCGGCTGCAGTACGTTCTCTGGCAAGCCCTGCTCCCCGGTCTGGCTCTAGGAGGGGTCCAGGTTTCTCTGTTGTGTCGTCAGAGGTGCCAGACAAAGGCAGGGACCTAGGCGTGTTGACCCCGTGGCATTGCAGACTGATTGTAGGGACGTAGAACGTCACCTGTCTTGGTACCAGAACACCTTAGTGAACATCTTAGTCTTCTTTGTGGTCATATCATCAGAGCTGCAGCATTGGACACTGAAGAGAGGTGCAGAGCTGTCAACTGATCACTACCTAGTGGTGAGTGTGTTCAGATGGCACAGGAGACTTCATTTAACTGTGACCTTCAGCACACACTTGGGTGGTTTGCAGTTGAATTTGAAGCAGTCGGGAGGAGAGTCACATCCTACTGGTACGAGACCCTGGGGTAGACCCAGAACACACTGGAGAGATAATATATCTCACCTGGCTTGGGAACACTTCAGGATCCCCCAGGTGGAGCAGGAAAACTTTGGATTAACTGGATTAACTTGTGTAGCCTCCTGCTACCCCTGTGACCCCAACCTTGAATCTGCGGCAGAGGATGGATGGATGGATGGTTGCTGAAAAGTGTGGCTGACAAATTAATTCCATTGTTCCATACCAATAATATATCAATAATTTAGCTTTATTATTTTGATGCATTCAGGTGGCCCTCGAGTTGATCAAGGTGGTTGGAGGCTACGAATTTGAGTCTTTCAAAAACTGCTTCTTTAACTTGGCCATCCCTGTAGTGGTGCTCACTGAGCCGGCCCCAGTTAAACAGTCACTCATCAGGTAAGGAAATTTCTCAATCTCACCATCTCTCACATCACTTATAATGATAGTGATAAAACACTATTAATTACTTTCTTGGCATCACTGTTTTGACCACATGCACTGAAAATGTGTATTACACTTATGACCACACTTTATTTTTACTGCACCACCACCGTAGCAAAGTGATAATTTCAGCTAAAAGATGGCACCAGATGCAGAATCTTGAGCCATTATGATGATTACGGTGTAATGTAGTGACAGCTGTGTGATGTTTTTCCCAGGGACAACATTTACTTCTCCATCTGGGACTGCTGGACAATCTGTGGTCACGAGGACTTCACTCTCTCTGACTTCATGAACGCAGTGAGGGTGAGAGACTATTTCGACGCATTTGATTCAGATTCAGTGTTTCTTCTGAGGTCTGTCATTGCTTCTTTGCAGTTGATCTTTATTTTTTTCATGATTTGTTGTTTTATTTCAGGAAAAGTACGGAATTGAACCCACAATGGTCGTCCATGGAGTTAAGATGCTCTATGTGCCTGTGATGCCTGGACACTCAAAGAGACTCAAACTAACGCAAGTGTTTCCTGATTCTTCCATTTTTTTGTGACCCCCAAAGAAAACTATCCCTTTCTGTTTATCCTCTCCCAAAATAGGAATCAGTTACAAAACAGAACATTGAAGGTTATAGGAAAGGTCCAGACACATCAAGCCGGCATCAGAGAACTAGCGTCGATGAAGGCTGACTGTTGCATTGCCTTTTGTCTTGGACGACAAGTTGCATTCGAACACACTGCAATGAGTTCATTCAACGGCCAACCACCACATACGTTCTGCACTTTCATGAGATGAAATGACTCTCCACACAAGCAGGTGGCAGTAGTCTGTAGTTGTCAGTCAAAAAGGGAAACAGGAAGAGAGGACAAAGCAGCAGTTGCTGACCTTTTTCACAGCTCTCAATCACCATCTTCAGCTTCACTCCAGATGACCATGTCGTCGTGAAAATATCTATGCATTGGAATGATCAGATGAGATGAAAAATGAGAAGAGCCTTCTGTGTTTTTTTTTTTTCTCTTGACTTAACTTGTTTTCTTGCTTTCCACACTTCCATTTCTTTTCTCATGCACTGATTTGTTTAAGCTGAACAGCCTATCAGAGTGATTTCTTTCGCCGACGGGCTCCACCGCTGATTCAGCATGTTGTACTGGCCAAAAAACCTCCAACAGGGGCTGACTAGTGCCGATCATGTGGGACACAATACAAAAACTAGACCGACAGACGCTCACCGACGGCCCCAAATTGTCCGATGGCCGTCGGCTTGGTGTATCAGGGCCTTAAGTCTGTTGCTTGCTCAAAAACACTTCAGCAGGGGAGATGCTATCTGTCATGTCGAGCATCAAAACATGCTCTTTCTCACCACTACACCACCCCGTGGAGTTTTGCTTGAGTGTCTGTATTGTTGGAGGTTTGAAGTTTAATTTGAAACCAGTCAACAGATGCACTTAACATTGCCTCTGACTTTCTTCAGGATGCAGAAGCTGATCAAGCCATCAGTGGACCGCCGCTATGTTGACCTCACTGTGTCATTCGCCCCGGAGGCAGACGGAGACGAAGACCTCCCCGGTCCTCCCGTCAGGTACTTCTTCGGCCGCAATGGAGAGACACCCTGACACCTTCCTGGATGTCGTCCTCAAACCTCTTGTGTCCTTACTTCCCTTCTTTCATGTAAATTGTTGTACCCCAATAACCTGGGCCATGGCCAAGAGCTTTCCTTCAGGATGACAGCTCCTGGCCCCAACAGCCCCCAACAGGCCCCAACCCCCCCCCCCCTGTAAGTAACGGAGCAAGAAAAGGCCAGTCCTGGTCCGAGTTTTTCTTGCCCCAGATCTAGCCAACATGAGGCTGCTTGAGTAGCACTTAACTGTACCTGTGTACATATATTTTCTCTGTTCTGTTTTCTACTCTGGTGAAATGCACAGCTCTGCCTGTGTCGATGCCTTAATTAATTAATATCCTTTTTCTGTTTGTGGCAGTGAGTCTGACTAAAAACTATGTTTACAGAAAGCTGCATACTCCCAACACACAACTCCATTAGTCTCATTTCTGTTGTCAGTCTGCTAGGCCCTAAAGGGGGCGGCAGTAGGACTATTGAAGTGGATTTGTAGTCGGTGAGCATCACATCTTCTGCCTCAGAGTCCTCTCATTGGCTTTTAAATTATTGCCAACCACAGAATTTGACAGACGGTCATCTCCCTTTATAGAAATAAGTCCAGCCAATATTTGTTGTATAATTTAGAGGGGCAAAAGGTCAGTGGACAATGGCAAAACCACATAAGATGCTGATTACCATTGTGTCTGCAGATGATTGTTCTCTTTTATGATCACTTAAACTGCCTCATAAATACACATTTATATAACAGGGGATGTGTATTACCCAAACATTACAGAGCAACACACTGGCAGCACAGAGACATGCTTCACCACAGGCTGATGCACATCAATTCTTTGGGATATGTCACTGTCCCGTTGACGAGCGCCAGCGCTTCAAAAAAGTAGCAAATTTCTTACATTGCTCGCCAGTTAACAGATGTGCATCAAATAACGCAGCAGATGTGCGTTACGCTTAACTTTTGGGGTAAAACCACCCACTAATAGTAGCTGTGAGTCTTGCCTATCATGTTAAATACTTCGGTAATGACAGCATTGACATGAGTTAAATTTGGGTAAACAATATGTTCTTCATTATATTAAGTAACGGCATAAGTTCAATGGCTGTTTCACACCGAAAAAGCCAGACATCAAACATCTGTACCACCATCTGGGATCACACTCCTACTGTTTTTTTTTTTTTTTTTTTTTTTTTTTTTATTTTAACAAAATCTGTGCTGTTCACAATTTATGTGTTGCATTTGTTTATGGATTAGTGTCCATCACATGTATTTATTTACTTGTTTTTCATTTTTGCCACTTTTTTGTGTCAAACTGAGCCTGTGTTGATGAACTCTGTGGAGTCATGGTGCACTGGTTAATTGTGACTCAACAATGAACAAAAAAAGTCATCCTAAACGTGTTAAAACATAAATCATCTTTTTATTTAGGTTCAGTTGGAGGTTGTGAAAGGGGTCTTTGAAATAGTCTGTTTATATTGGCAACAAAGTCAGTGTAGTTTTGAATGGAATCATTTACATAGATTTTTGTTTTGAGGTTATTAAGATCCACCTGAAGATACTAACAGGTTATCATTTGTGGCAGTTAAGACTAAAGTCACACAAAATGCATACTTGACGATGTTTATTTTTCTCCCCATAACCAGAGGTGGTGAATTTCGCTTTGCGCAGAATGTGCAGTGAATGTCATAAGTGTAAAACAAAACAGTGTTAATGTGTGACCATGATAATGATGTATGTTCCTGTGACAGACAACTCAACCAATGGTCCAATAAAAACTGAGATTTCAGGATGTCCTCAAAGCTCAAGCTGCTCGGTGTCTTTGTTTTAAATACATCACAGTAGAGTTTTTCAATGGAGAAATAATCTACAACTATTCTGATCATTGCTTAATTGTGTCAGTCATTTTTTTTCAAGCAAAAATAGTGAAAAAAAGGCCAAATATTCTCCAGTTCCAGCTTCTCATGAGGATTTGCTGCTCTTCTTTGTCACATATCATTGTAAACTGAATATCTCTGGGTTTTGAATGAAGCAAGACATTTTCACACATCATCTGGGGCTCTGGGAAGTTGTAACGGGCATTTTTTTCACAATTTTAACATTTCATAGAGTACACAATTCACGAAAAAAACAGTTAGCACATTAACAGATAACAGACAAAAACATTTCAAGTTATTACATTACATAGACTATCATCTTGCATAAAATCTCATGGCAAGTACTGGGTTATCAGTAAATAAAATTCTATACTTTTTACAAAAATGTATAATTTGTGACACTGTACACCAGTAAATAGAATTATAAATACATTCAATAGTTCATTTAGACATCACGTGCAATCATATGCATGTGTTCATCCTGCATTTCATTATTGTTATATTATTATATATTATTGTGGTGATTAAAAAAAGATTGATTTTAGTACAAACTGTACAGTAGTATTAACACATATTACAGAGCCTTAAGGAATAAGTGCATGTCTTTTATGTTGACATTAAATATCAAAATATTCATATTATATATCGAGATCCTGCAAGTTGCCCCAGCTGGGTCCCACCTTGACTTTGGCCTTAAGCTTTACATACAGCTTTACTGCTGACTCCATCTCCCTCTTCACTATCTGAGCAACCTGACAGAAAGACAAAGAATTACGTATATATGTGGTCTTTTCCAAACTGTTACCCTGTTTTTCTCCATGCTACAAAAAAACTTGTAGGAAATAGTCTACATTAAAGGTCCAGTGTGTAGGATCTGGTGAGGTCTACTGCAATCAACTTCTCCCCTCAGATGAAAATGTAAAAATGCAAAAACACCAATGGCCCCACAGAGCCAGTGTTTGGTTTGTCCATTCTGGGCTGCTGTAGAAACATGGCGGACGGCTCCGTGAAGAGGATCCACTATATATGTAGATATAAATGGCTCATTCTCTCGGTTATAGGTGATTATATACTAAAGACAGCACACTTATAGGTTGTCAAACGTTTGAAGTATTTAATCACAAGTAATCGAATGATTGTCCATAGAAACCCCCACAGGTACTGCATTTAGTATAAAAATATGCTAAAATCATAACATGGCAAACTGCAGCCCAACAGACAGCTGTCAGTGTGTCAGTGTGCTGACTTGACTATGACTTGCCCCAAACTGCATGTGATTATCATAAAGTGGGCATGTCTGTAAAGGGGAGACTCATGGGTACCCATAGAGCCCATTTACATTCACTTATTTTGAGGTCAGAGGTCAAGGGACCCCTTTGAAAATGGCCATGTCCGTTTTTCCACACCAAAATTCAGCGTAACATTGGAGCGTTATTTACCCTCCTTCACAAAAAAGCTAGTGTGACATGGTTGGTACCGATGGATTCCTTAGGTTTTCTAGTTTCATTTGATACCATTTTTCATATTAACTTCAAAACTGAGCTCGCTACAACCCCCGAAAGATTGAATAGCAGCCGGCAACCCGTTTGACTTTTAAGAGGTTGATTAAAAATCACAAGTTGTGTTAATCTGTTAAAGAAAATAGCTGCGTTAAAACAAATTTGCTTTAACGTCCAGTTATCGCATTGACTTCAAAACGTTCAAATGTAACTAACCTGCTTTATCGGCCAAGAAATAACAACTCACTCAGTGTTATAACTGAGCCACTCAGCACCATGCTTCCTGTAAACTACTCTCTAATACTTACTAAATATTACTGATGATTAGACAACCCAAATCATAAGTTTCATACCTGTATGAGGTCTTCCTCTGCGGTTTCATAGATGAGCTCATCATGCAGCTGCAGGACAAAGTAGGCTCCTCTGAGTTGAGGAGTCCCAGCCTTGCGGTGATTGCCGGCTGTACAACGGACGCCATGAGACGTGATTAATGTACAGACTTTAAAATGACACAGTGGTTATCTAGTTTCTGCATGTGGTGTATATACACAGCATGGGAATAGAAGCGTAAGTCACCTGAGTGCGTGTGCTGGTGAGAGAGCGGAGCTGCAGGATACGTCTTGCGTAGTCGTTTCTGGATGTTCACGGTGGCGAGCTTGACGATGTCTGCCGCTGAACCCTGCACAGTTGTGTTCACTGCCTGGCGCTCTGCCTGAAGAGACACAGAGACGTTAAGGAATAAATGAAAAATCACGCTTGGATTTTACATAGTACGGTTTATAAAGAAATTCTGATGGACGAGCATGCTTACATGTGCTTTGACGTGCGTATTGGTGTTAGTGATCCCAGGTAGGTATCTCCTACGGCCCATCAGAGTCTGAACATAGCCGTTTTTTAAACAGTTCTTCACAGTTTCTTTCAGGAAAACATTGATCCCTGAAACACAAGACAAGTCAGTTTGTCTTCCCAGTACTTCTGTTGTTTCAATGTTCAATTAAACCCTCTTTTATAAATGTACATGTGCATGTAGTTTTCAGACCAAAACTACACTTATGTATGTAAGATTCAGCAACTCTAAGCATCGTAGATGTGGGTTAAAAGGGGCCTACTACACCCAATAGTAGGTTTTATCATTAAAATGGTAGCTCACCAAGAAAAAATAAAAAGATGACCTCTAACGACCGTAGTAATTATGACATAAGCAGAAGCGTAGAAAGAAAGAAAAAGAAAGATATTCCTTTATTAGTCCCACAGTGGGGAAATTCAGTTTTACACTCTGTTGTTCACATAGTACATATACATGTCAATGGAGAGATGTCAGAGTGAGGGGGCTGCTCCTGACAAGCGCCCAGAGCAGTTGGGGGTTTGGTGCCTTGCTCAGGGGCACCTCGGCAGTGCCCAAGAGGTAAACTGGCACCTCTCCAGCAACCAGTTGGTCTTGGTCCATGGGGGACTTGAACCGGTGACCTCCGCAGCCTAACCCAAGTACTTACGGACTGAGCTACTGCCGCCCCCGTAGGTCAGGCGACGGGAGTTTGCATCTCATGTAAGACCAACAATGTGCTTTTACAATGTGGTAGGCCCCTACTGACCCACATCTATGTAAGGGATAATGTACAGTGAGCCAGCCCAGCAGTGCGATATGGCACTCTGACGTGAAGTAATGAGGTGCTGTACATTATCCTGCTTATTACACAGCTACTTACTTAAGAAATCAATAATTTGACACAGAAATAGTCCACCAGAGTCCATCAGGACTGCGCCCAAAGCAGCAGTCTGCTATAAAGAAATAACAGACCATATAACGCTGTGATTGACCTATCAGAACGAAGCAGTGTAATAAAGTGCTGATAGCAGCCAATGGCGCCTATTTAACGGCCTGATAACAGTTGAATGGGGTGCAGGATTCTACTGCCACAAACTTGCACACAAACAATCATTTAAAAATAATGAGCATCAAACAGCGGTGTATACCTTTGTATCTGGCCTTGAAACTCTCTATGTAGCAGGCCGCATCATTCTCCTCCACTCCCATTTGCTCACCCAGAGACTTGGCTCCCATCCCATAGATAATTCCATAGCAAATCTGCAAAGACGAACACAAAGAGATTCAAAGAGAATGCACGCATGTCCGTGTCGTCGTCTCTTTTCTGCCTAGTCGTACCTGTTTTGCCTGTTGTCTGAGGCTGTCGTTCACAGACTCTGGGTCGACGCTTTTCCACTCGGCGGCGATGCAGCGGAACACGTCTGCCCCTCCATTCAGCACCTGGCGACGCACACAGTTCATCATCTCTTTTACCTGTTTATTGATGTTTGTTGTATATAATGTTTCCCTGCTATTTACTGACCTGCAGAAGGCGCTGATCTTTCGAGAGGTGAGCCAGCACTCTCAACTCCAGCTGAGAATAATCAGCTGCCAAAATCATCCCGCCTGCAGCAGAGTACAGAAAGACACAGCTGGTAGAACAGACAGACACGGTGAACACCCACACAAAGTAACTCCATCATCACACAGTAGTAACCTGAAAAAGGTACGAAGGCATGTCTCATGCTGACAGAGAAGGCCGGGCCTTGCTCTGCACGGCCAGCTGAAGGCATCACAGAGCGTCTCTTCTTTCTGTAACAAAACGGACGTTGTTAGCTGTACACTTAACCCTTGTCAACTTTGGAGAAAACCCATGTAATTTAGTGAATTCCCACCCACACATAGCATGTAACCAGTTCATCTGGAGCCGATCCCAGCTGACACTGGGTGAAGGCGGGGTACACCCTGGACAGGTGGCCAGTCCATCGCAGGGCACATAGAGACAGACAACCATTCACGCTCACATCCACACCTACGGGCAATTTAGAGTCATCAATTAACCTAACCTGCATGTCTTTGGACTGCGGGAGGAAGCCGGAGAACCCGGAGAAAACCCACACTAACACGGGGAGAACATGCAAACTCCACACAGAAGGGCCGGATTCAAACCTGCGACCCTCTGTGAGGTGACAGTGCTAACCACTGCATCACCGTGCAGTCCCACACTATATGTATGTAGTTTATTAAAAATATTATCGTGGAAGTGAATTTCTCCACTGTGAGACTAATAAAGGAATATCTTATCTTAAGTGTGTGGACAAAGGTATAGTTAACTTTATTACTGACTATTAATCTTTTGCATAAGTATTGTTTTCTTTATTTCACTCATTTTTATAAACAACATATGGTGTTTACATGCACCAGCTAAAAAAAATTAAAATAGCAATACATTTTTTATAAATCAGCTTGGTGTAACGTAAAATACATCACAAACAGTTGGTGTGCGATAATGAGCCTGAATCTACTTAATTTGTTTATCCAGTAGACTGAAAGTTATAAATACGTAAGTTATGATTAAAACAATAGTTAGATTGCATTCTTTAGTGACATTAAACCATGGCTGTGTCCAAAATCATTCAATCAATCACATTGTGAGCTCATCAGCAAAATGAAAAAACACTTTCAGACATTTCTCAGGTCATTTTCTTGATGCCGTTAATATCGTCATGGCTGTCGCATAATTAAAACGTTTCAGGTCAATATCTGCTGGTAGACCATCCATGATAAAAACATATTGTAAGCTATTTTGCGAAATGAGTGAATTGTGAAGAGATGCAGTGTATACAGTATGTCTAGGGCTTTTACTGTGAAAAGGAAGCGTTCCCGGTCATTGTGAATGTGGGGGCAATTAGCGTATTTTCCCAACTTCATAAATACAAAGTACTTTGTGGCCGCTTGTGTTGTCATGTTGCTCTGCTCACTCATTTGTCTCAGTCACGCTGCTCTCTCCTCTCGCCTGTTTGCCAATTTTCCTTCAGTGCAATGCATGATGGTATATAGTGGTCGGTTAGTGACCATCATTGTCCATTTCTGTTCACAACACATTGTGGGATACTTTGACTCCACTATATAGGGTATAAAAATTCTCACTATACATTCGGACAGCACTACAAAATGGCAAACTCACTATATAATCCACTATATAGTGATAGTGAAACACTGACCCCACCGTGAGGGTCACACGTTCATATATTAGGTGAACTTTGATGTTGACCTACCCTGTTTTGGTGGTCACGTGGCAGCGGTCTTGTGAAGGTGGGCTCTCCCCAACCACCGTGGGCATGTAAATCTCAAAGTCTTTGGGGACATTCTGGATGTTGGGCTCAGTGAAGCTCACTCTACCTGACAACAAAATGAGCTTTACATTTACATCATCAAGGTGACATCAAGGTGGCTGCATGAAACACATACGGTAAAGACATGTAATGTCTTTGTGTGTATGTCAGACTGTGTATAAAGATGGACGACATGACAGCATGGTTAGTATTCAGCAGCAGGAGAAAGAGAGGCGTGGGGAAAGCTCATGAGAACAGGTAAATGGTAAATGGACTTGCATTTATATAGCACTGTTTTAGTCTTCTGACCACTCAAAGTGCTTTATACCACATGTCAGCATTCACCCATTCATACACTCATTCATAGACTGATGGCAGAGGCTGTCTAAAAACAGGCTGTATGCAAAACCAGCTTCTACATACTACTGATGAACACAGTATACAGTACAGTACATACTGCATACTTTGCTCCTGAGTAGCATGCAACAGTTAAAGCGATGTACTTTGCAGTATGCTAGACCAGGCTGTAGCCTTTAAACCAGCTCTTAAAGCACTGGACAAAAAACAAACTCGTTTTGCAATATTAGTGGAAAATACAACTTAATTTACTTAAAAAAAACAGCAGCTTTAAACTATTTATTTCTAACAGCTCATAGTGAAATAAAACAAACAGGATCATCAACAAGGGGAGATGGGAAATATAAAACATTGATCCACAACATTTACTCAAACTGCTTTTCGATTGTGGAGCTTTTCAGCTCAAAAGGCAGATAAACACAGGTTCCCATTAATCTATAATGGACGTTTATGTTGCGATACTTGAACTAACTATAGGAAATGAAAGCCCCTCGTCTACGAGACCGTCTCTTGAGAGAGCTCCAGCCAGATCATAGCAGGGTTTGTGACAGAGACTGCCCGGCTGGGGAGGTGGCGACCCCGGCACCCACGGCAGTTTGTGGAGCTTTTAAACTCTGAAAATGTTGCCGCAAATGTTCGATTTGCCAACTAATATTGTAAAACTGTCAACATTAAAAATTTACGCAGCTGATTTCTCACCTCAAAATTTTTCAGAAGTGAATTTAGTGATGAAATAGCTGCGACAAATGAAAAAAAAAAACATTTTTGGCTGCTGCTGTTGTGACCGTAGCCTGTATCATTCAAGCACTTAGCATTGTGGGATACGAGAGGCAAGGTACACTGGTCTGATGTCAGCTGTTAGAAAGATTCAAGCTGGATATTGATTATAAATATGATTTTTTTTTTTAACTTGAAAAAGCGAGCATTTCCCATCAATCCTTTCACTGTATATATACAAGAATGTTCTGGATGGATGTGGCCAGAGAAAGAAACTTAAGATGATGTTGAAATAGATATGATTGATGTAATGATATATTTGAGTCAAGATCAGATTGGCAATAACATGCTGTATGTAACACAATTATTTATTATTTATCAAAATGGTCAGGAACCAAGCCAACTTTCCTGCACTTTGTAAATTACTCTAAACAGGATAGCATCATCCCACCCTATATTAAAAACAAAAAAGGCCATTAAGACTTATAAATTATTAAATTATTATAATATGATGTATATAACATAAACACAAACTTATGAAATGAATACATAATTATTTCTGTTTTGTCTTTTTTGTTCAACTGTCTGTGTATCTATACCTCTGTTAATTAAGCATGAGTTAAATAAAGAATGCATAAAAAAAGGTCATAAATCCCACCTCCTCCGTGTTAGCAGATGGGAGATGAGCCCAGCTTAAAAGTCAAAGTACACGTCAAATAAATTTTTCCTGCTGATGGTTTCTGTCATTTTAGGTAGTTCTTATCCTGCTGATGTGCGTTCAAGTGTGTTAAATGTTGTAAATTTCTCCACTGTGGGACTAATATAGAAATATCTTATCTTATCTTAAGTGTTCATTTTTCTGATTAGTTTGGCTTTAATTGGATGCTATAAAAAGGGGGGGTGAGACGCCATGATTGGCAGCTGTGATTCCCTCACTAACAAGCTGTGGCCGTGCTCGGCTCGCGATTGGTTCGGGCAGGTGTCACTAACTGTGTATTCGGGATATTTTGGCTTCACTTCTGTACAGTGGGAGGAAGTGGAGACCCATCTTTATATACAGTCTACGTATAGTGTATCTGTGTGTATGTGTGTTACCTGTGGCTGTGTGTGTCTGGGCGATGGGGTATATCCTGTCCATGGCCAGTGTGGTGTGGTATTTCTTCTCCCTCTGCAGGGGGAACACAACTTTAGTCAAGGCGTTGGTGATCCGCCTCCACTCCAGAATCACACCAGGCAACGGGTGCAGGGGGCGAAGCTTCTCCAAAACGTCCTGCCAACCATCATTACAGTTCAGTTTAGTGAACACTCACGAATACAGTATCACCTCCTTGACAGGTAGAGATGCACCGATACCAGATATCAGATATCAGGCCGATGCTGACTCAAATAGCTAGATCGCATACTGTGACAATGAATCCCATCTATTCAATTCAGTTCTGTTTATATACACCAATCAGCCATAACATTAGGACAGAATGGGCATCCTGACCGGTTTGCAGCTACACAGCTCCATATGCACCAAATTGTGAAACACTGTGTGGTCTGACAACTTTCTATCAGAGCCGGCATTAACATATTCAGCAATCTGAGCAGTAGCTCTTCTACTAGATCCGAGAACACGGGCCAACCTTCACTCCCCATGAGCAACAATGAGCCTTGGCTGCCCCTGATCCTGTCGTCGGTTCATTGGTTTTCCTTCCTTGGACCACTTTTGGTAGGTCTGATCACTGAAGACCGGGAACATCCCACAAGATCTACAGTTCTGGAGATGATCTGACCCAGTCGTCTAGCTATCACAATTTGGCCCTTGTCACAGTCGCTCACATCCTTACGTTTGCCCATTTTTTCTGCTTCCAATACATCAGCTTCACAGAATACTCACTTGTTGACTAATACACCCCACCCACTGCCAGGTGCCCTTGTAACGAGATTATTAGTTATCACGTCACCTGTCAGTTGTCATAATGTTGTTAATGTTATGGCTGATCAGTGTATTTCACATTGACGCCACAGTTGAGCTAATTTATTCTGTGGGACCACCACAGCCCCTAGACAGTGCCTGTTGCCCACTAACATCATTAGATAATGTTACCTAAGCAGTGTTAATTGTAATTAATTTTGAATATTTTTTTACCAAATGCTGGTACATTTACTTCCACAAAGTGAGGCATACAGCTTGTTAGTTAAACACTGGTATCGGATTGATACTCGGATTGGTGCATCCCTACTGACAGTAGTACAGACTGTTAAATTACTTGATGGCAGCAGCAACAGTCTCATGTATTGCCAAGTCATCTCACCTTGGTGGTGCTGAACTGTTTTCCAAGTCGTACTCTGCCGCCGCCTCTCCTGGTGTAGCCGAGTGTCTTCTTACTTTTCGGTCCACCCACGTCACCGTTTGGAGGCAGGTGTAGCTCTAAAAACAAGACCTACAGTACAGCAGTTTGGTAAGTTTTACTACACAGTGTTGTACTTTACTGAGTATTTTGGAATTTGATTAAAAAAATATGACTGTGATGAAGAAGGTGTGTCGGACCTGTGCTATGTCGTCAATGCTGGTGAGGGAGAAGCTGTGTCCGGCTAGGTTGTAAGCCTGAGACTCCAGCGCTGTGAGCTTGGCTTGCATCACGTGTTTTTGTCTTTCACACTCTGGGACACTGAAGCCAACTCCATTCAACTCCAGCAGAGCCAAAGACACCTGGGAGGGCATCTCAACACTCCTGAATACATCTGTCATGTGCACACAGGAACATTACAACAATGGTTAAATAGCCATGATTACCACAGTTTTTACCACTGTAGGAATATGGTATTAACGTCTGTTGGAGTGCTCTTCATACCAAGCATGCCGTCCTTCTCTAACAGGCCAGTGAGATGGTTCATGACGGAGTGTACGAGCACGCTCTTGGTCGCCGCCCTGACACGAGGACAGTGTACATGTGAGTTCCCAAGTCCATCCAGCAGCGGTAACTCTTCAGGACAGTAGACCGTCACCATGTTGGGCAGAGTCCTTTCGTCGCTGCCAGGGTCCACCAGCCAGCACGCAACCTATGGCAGACATTCAAAACAGAGTCACTTTGCTGCATTATGAAGTCTGCTCCTGACACTGCATCGAGGGTTCTTACTAAAATACATATTTTGTCCTTTTCTGTAAAATGTTATCTTTTAAAGCCCCTATGTGTAGATTTCTTGTGTGATTATATCACCATTTAAATTATTCTGATGATGAAATTTTTTGTAGAAAAATGAGTGAACATGGGTGCACGCTTCCACAGTGTCACTTTAAATACTATCACAAGTCAGAAATAAAGGTCGACTGAAGGCAGGTATAATAATAGTTTGGGCTACTTTTGCATATGCTGTTTTTCAAATCAGCTGTTTTTCACTCAGACTTTAATCATTTGTAAGAGAATATCCTGAGTGTGACTTTGTGGACTACATCATTGGAAAATTATCCTTTTTTGCTATAGGCGATATGACTTTCTGTGGCTTGCAGTATGATTGACCAGGATGTGAATTTCTATCTATGTACTGTAGGAGTATGAAAATGATGCACATTCTCTCACCTTTATATCTTCACAGTTTCCCTCTAAGCTGATGCCACAGCTCCGGACTAGCGTCTTGTACACCTGGATGATGTCATACGTGACAGCCACAGCTCCTCTATGACCGGCCGGTGGCCCGCTCAGACAGGCCGTCACCTGCCGCAGCCTCTCGCTTACTGGCAAATCATCATCCAGTGGGGGAGGGGCCAGACTGGAGCTCAAACCTGGGGGGCAGCGGACAGGCTGAACAAACACTTATGGAGTGAGCTTCTTCATACACTACAGTACATGCATATGTGAGTGTGGCTGTACCTTTGCTCTGCTCTTGCTGCAGAGACATGTAGTACGCATCTCTGGCTCCCCAGCAGACAGACAGTCCAATCAACATCAGTCCATCACTGTCTCTTACTGGAAAACCGTCGGCCCTGTGGAGTTTCTGATGAGCCGCTGACGCTGCAAAGAAAACACACACATGGATGAGGACACTGCATACAACACAGCCTTTGCTTATGTTTAAAGGGGACCTATTATGCTTATTTACACATTCATACTTTTATTTTGGGTTTCTACTAGAACATATTTACATGCTTTGTTGTTCAAAAAAGGCTTTATTTTTCTCCACTCTAACTAGCCTTGTTTTAGGGCGTGCCAAATTAGCCTTTACGCAAATGTGCTACATTGTGACATCACCACGTTACGGAAGAAAAGGCGTTTCGGGCAGCAGTGTTTCTGTGGGCGACAGTAACTCCCCTCAGCGTTTGTAACTTTTACATGCACAAAAAAAACATATAACACACTAAAGGAAAGTGAAAAAGCATAACAGGTCCCCTTTAAATACAGTATGTATTGTACATAATGAAGCAAAGACACAAATGCAAGAAAGGAGCAAAAAGTATTCATTAGATGTCGTCAATCTCTGGGTTAGTGCTTGGTAACAACTGACATCACATTTTACTGTGAGCGTATGTCACGTGCAGACATGTTTATCAGTCACCTCTCTTATGTTTCCCTCCTATTTCCTCTTCAGGCTGCTGTCTGTGCTCCCTCTTCTCACAGGCCAAAGCCAGAGAGTACCGCTCCTTTGTTTTCCACTCATTAATGAAAGTGTCAAAGAGGCGCCTGTCGCTCGCCACATCTATGATGGAGAAGGTCCCCGAGTTGCTGGAACAGAGCGATGCATCCTGGGACAGCTGAAGAGTGAAGCCTTCATCGGTTACGGGTGATTCTGCATCAGAGGGAGTCTTCGGCCGGCGGGAGGGCGGAGAGGCACGGTCTCGGGATAAACTGCGATTCTGCTCGGTGTGTAGCGGGGGTTTTGTTTTTGAACTTGAGAGTAGAACAGGTTTCTGTCCCAGCTGGTGTTCACGGCTGCGACCTGATGTAGAATTACACTGTTTAGTGTCAGCAACAGCTTGATTACTGTGTCCTGGGCGAGATGTAGGACATGTTGTGACTGCTGGGTTCCTTGGCAGGAGGGTTGAGGGAGTCGATTGGCTGAGTGGCTGAACGGTGCTTGGCGACTGGACGGACGAGGTTGTCAGTTTTACTCGGGGTGTGACAGGTGGCGTTTCCTGAGTTGGGGGAATGAGATCGCCAACAGAGCCTGGTCTCTCCGTTACATTCCCCCCTTCATGTCTCGAGGGTTGTTCCTCTCGAGAATCGCTCTCAGCAGCAACAGCCTGTGCTTTTGCCCTGTTTCTGTCCACCTGCATTGAGGACTGAGGTAGATCTGGAACTTCTGTTGTACTCGCAGCATGTATGAATGTATGAGAGGCTGTGTGGCCTGTTGTGGTGTTTTGCCAGGGCTGGTCAGACATACTAGGCCAGCGGTCAAAGATCTCTTGCAAACCAGGGCTGCAATCAAAAGAGCTTTCAGGCGCGTTTTGATCTTGTGGGCACTTTAAAATGGCATTATGTGACATTAAAGCATTCATCTCTACTTGTTTCTCATTTTTATGATCCTCATTCATTGGTTTATTGCCATTTTGTGCATTACTTTGCTGTTTGATTTTGTGTATATGGTCTTGAGTTGTGGTGGTAGCAGTAGTGGTGGGTTGTGGCTGTATCTGACTGTGTTTAGGTTTGTTGGGCTGCTGTGCTTTATGGTGACTGGCTTCTGGAGTTTTCTCTGTGTGCTTGAACAAGCTCTGCCTCTCCAGAAAGTGCTCGCCTACCAGCAGCGAGTCCCCCCACTCCGACAGGTTGAAGGAGGACTCGCTCCATTGGATTGCCTCCTGCTTTTCTGCCTCCTGATTGGCAAGAAGCTCACTGCGTCTTCGCTCCTGGGTTGACAGAAGAGGGTCTCTCATCTCCTGGCCAGCTAGCTCCTCTTCGTCTGATTGGTCGAGGATCTGGTGTGGGCTCAGACCAGCCAGCAGAGAGCTGTCGTACAGGCTGTCGAACAGGAAGCTGCTGCTTCTGTTAACACTCTCGGAGGCAGCCTGTTTGGCATCCTCATCAACACCTTCGTCTACTACATTATCTCCCCCTGGATCTGGAGAAATCTGCAAAAACAACATTTTGGTTTTTAAGAGGAAAACTATTTGAGTTGATGTTTAGAATCAGCACATAATGGATGACTCACCTGGTGGCTGGCGTTAAGGATGAGCTCCATCTGGCTATCTGTGAGAGAAATATTGAATGAGGGACATGCATTGTCAGGGACTTGAAATCTGTTACTTCCCTCATGAGTGTCCTTATTCATCTCTACAGCTGCTTCTACCATTTCCTCCTCTCTTATCTGTGTTTCTACCGACTGATTCGTACGTCCATCATTCCCATCTCTGCGTTGGCTTTGAGCAATGATTCTTTCTGTCTGAGTGTCCAACTCAAAACTGTCGCCGAAACTTTCTTCTCCTTTTTTAACAGCTCCCTCAGCTTCTTCATCTCTCTCGTCTCCTGCATACAGCTCAGGAGATGAAAACTTATCTGCCTCTCCGCAGTCCATCCTTCTTCGCTTTGCCTCAGGAGAGAATAAGGGGACGGATACAGGAGAGACGGTCAGGAGAGGCTCTAACATATCTGCATTTGTAGGTGCAGAAACACCAGGAGAGGTTTCTTGCGCGGGGTCAAGCGGTCGAACCGTTGTTGCTGCAGGCTCTGAATTTTGGACTGAAGAAGCCACAGAGGGTTTTGAATGCGACATCTGTGCAGCCTCTACATTATCTTGTAAGCTTTTGTCAGTTTGTATAGAGTGGAGGACTTTGCTTAAGGCTCTCGAGTGCTTCAGTCTACCTGGACTCACAGGGGAGGCAGCATCTCCTCTTGATGTCTTTGTAGGATCACTGTGTTGTTCTTCTACTCGGAATATTGGAGCTCTAAATCGAGGAGGAGGCATTGGGGAGGAAGAGGCTGGAGGACGTGGCATTAGTTGAAGCAGGGGGCTGGATATGATTTCAGCCAACTCCTGTGTCAGGCTCCTTTCAGGAACGGGACAAGTTGCTTGATGACTCTCTGGTCTGACTGAGACAATCTCTTTACTTGTCTCCCCTTCTTTTGGTTCTGCTTTCTTGTGCTCTTCCCCTCTTTGCTTTGACCTTGTGTGCTCTTGTCTTTCTCTTTTTGCATCTGGATCTTCTACGTCATTTGCCATTAATATTTTTTTATTGGGCTTGTTTCTTGTTTCCACTTGCACCTCACTACCTGTTTGTCTGACATCTGGCTCTGTCCCATCTACTTTTCTGTGCTCTCTTACCGCTGTGTCTTCAGGCCTGGATTTCCCCTCCTCTCTGTTGGCTTCGCCTTCTGCTTTCTCATATTTATATTCTTCCTTATTCTCTCCTCCATGTCTGTCAATATCTCTGCTCTCACTTTTCTTGACCCTGTCTCCTGCCTGGTGGTCTTTATCGTTGTCGACCTGTGCTTCATGTGAGCTGAGGCATGAGGCAGATGAGGTGCCCGAGTCGCCGGGGTCATTTACAGCAGGAGCCCCAGGAGGAAGTGTTGTCGGGTCCCACTGAACTCCTAACTGGGCCAGATCTTCCCGAAGGAGGAGCCTCGCCTCAGATACGATCTCAACAGCGGCCTCCTGCTCCGTCAGGGCACGACCGCCGGTCACCCAGACGCAGCGGAGGCTCCGTCTCTCGGCGGCCTCCACCTCGCTCTCGTCCACTGCACGCTTAGAGCTGAGACAGACAGACAGAACAACGCTGGCTTTATGTCGGGTCGCGTTTCAGGGAGATTACAGCTTGGTGTTCTAATGCTACAGTTGCACATATTTTATGAGAGCTTATGTACATATATACATGATGTGCACACATATACATACATGATCTATGCATATGTATATGGATGTGCATGGGGTCATATAGTCAAAAATATGGTGATATTTGATTTTCTCCATATCGCCCAGCCCTATGGCATATAGGTGGTACTTAATGGGAACAAGTTTGTTGATTAAAAAAAGAGATCAAAATGAATGGCAGCATCTGTACCTTTACTTTTATAGACTAATTTAAAAGTGAATTTAAAGATTATTTTTGGAGAGTGTTTTTCCATTTTTATGGATAGAGATAGCGGTGAAATGGGGAGAAAGAGGGGATGACTTGTAGCAAAGGGCTCCGGGCAGGATTCAAACCCGGGGCTGCTGCAGCAAAAACTATAGCCTTTGACACATTGGGGGACCTCCTCTACCAACTGAGCTAAACAGCACCCCTAAAAGTGACTTTAGTTATGACTTCTTTACTCCATCATAGAGAACAATTTTGTTAATGTGTCCAAGCTGAGTGAAAACAAACTAAGTGTTAGTTTATATTTCAGCTGCTGGCACTTCATTTGAAACAACCTGTGTTCTGTAAAGACACTAACGTCCTTGTTCATGTCCTTGTTGTTTCTCGTTTTAATGGTACAAACACACACCCACCTCTTAAATGGGACAGCATTCCTCAGGGCTTTCTCCACATCAGCCACTGTAGCCCTGGCTAGTTCAGCGACGGTACAGAGGCCTTGTGCATACAACGCTCTGGCTCGTGTTGCGTTCAGGAGGGAAACCCTGACGAGGTCGACCAGTTCCCTCTGGACGCCGAAGCTCAGCCTGGTTTGGTACTGGGACAGCATCAGCTCCATGTTGTGCCAGCCTAGACGCTTGCTGAACACTGTTACCATACCTAAAGGGATGGTGGAAAAAGTATTTCTGTCAGCTGCACCACTGAGCATAATGATTTAAAGCCACTGAATTATTAATGTGTTGCTGTGTGGTTCTGGTTTTCTTTGGGTTTCTCTCTGTATTTACACTGATGAACACCATAATTAGTATAATATATACACGTACCCAGACAAACTTGTTCCAAGCCACATTTAAGCACACACCTCCTGAGCCTGAATTACACTAGGACCTCATAAACCCTCTCAGTAACTTGATGCAAGAAGCATGAGTGCACTGTAGGAAGCTTGTAGGTGCCGAAAAATCAGCTAATGGAATGAAGTCTATGCTGTACATCCGTCAGTCTAAAGCGCCCCTGCATCTTGTATCAAGTTACCACCCTGCCTTTTTAATGTAAAGACTTGTGTAGAGCTCCGAGTCGGTATATGTGTCTTGTGACATGATCAGCAACACTCTGTACCTGCATATGTAGAAGCAGACTGCTGGAGAGACTGTAACTGCCCGCGATTGCAGTTGTATTTGGATGCCACTGTTCCCAAAGGCACCTCGTTCACCAGATCCTGTAGCACGAGGGTGGTGAAAAACCTGGGAGGAAATAACAAAGAGAAAATGTGGATTTTATTTAACAAACTTTATTTGTTGTTTGATTCTCGGGGGATAAATCCTTGAGTAGTTTGTGTTTGGGTCACCTTTTATCCAACAGCCACAATGTTGGGAATCAATGTGCATAAAGGAAGTGGACACAATAACACAAACATCTGAATAAAATATTATAATCATGAACAAACCCCATACATAAACTAGTATACATACTACTATATATACACCGTATGTGTATCAATACATATGTGTGTCAATACAAATGGTGCGTTACCGTTTATGAATAGCCATCTGCCTACGCTGCTTCTCTGTCTTGACGACGAGTTTGCCACTGACAGATCTTGCGAGAAAACCCTCCTGGACGCCCACCAGCTCCGCTACTCTCTTCATCGATGACGACAGCTGCTCCCACAGACAGAAGAACTGATACCAGTCTATGGTGGTCCACTCCGCATACAACGGGGTGATCTGAGGGGAATTTGCACATAGACTCTTAAATACTGTGCATCTGAGGAGGGAATATTTTTTTTGGTTAAGAGCTAGAATGAGTTACTATTGGGAATGTATGGGTGATGGATCAGGGGTGATAGGGAGTGAAAAAAGTCATCAGGAACTTATTGGGCAAATAGTTAAACAAGATATGTATACCAGATACAAAATGTGCAAGTCATTTTCCAGAACGAAGCCCTTCATGGCCCGCTGGAGATCTGCAAATATTCCCAGAGCCTCGGGAGGGGAGAGGGACGAGGAGAGGGTGGCAGCACCAAGTTGAGTCGGACAGTAGCGCTCCTCTGGACATGCAAAGACATCAGAGGATGTGCTGTAGTTATTATAATGTTAGTACGGCTTATTCTCTGGCTTGTACACTTACAGAAAATACTTGCATTATTCAACAAAGCCTGTTTCAATCTGAATTAAGAACATGTTACAATATATCTCTCAAATGACCTCTTCTCCAATAAGTCCTAAGCGATGTACATTGAGCATTTAGCCAAACGATTGCTCTCTAACTAACAGAGAAAGAAAAATGGTAGACCTGTGTCTAATACAAGCGATGCGTTCGATTGCTGCGTTGGAAAAATGTTGGTTGCCCCTCTTCAAACCACTGGCTAGTAGTTAATATTAAGTTTGGCTCTTGAGAAACTCACATACAGTACATAGTTGGAAGAAAGCCTCTGAATTTTATGACATCTGGGAAATGTTTGTTAAAACTGGTGACATTGAAGAAGCACTGAACATGTGATGTTTATTAATTTGTTAATTTGGATAGACAGTGGTTATAGGGACTTAATCATCCACTGTAAAATAAGCTTTTTAATAGAGTCCTTCCTTGTTGGCCATTTGTTTTAAGATAAGATAAGATAAGATAATCCTTTATTAGGAAGTTTGCAGGATCATAGCACCAAAGGGGGAAAGTACAAACAACAAGAGGCATCAGTTAAAAAATAAAACAACCTATAATAAATAAGCAAGTAAACAATAAAGATACAATAATTAAGTACAGTAAAAACAGTAAAAACCAAGATCTATCTAAGATATACCGTATATAGCCTGAACGAGTGGTTGGGTTCACATTATTGCACATATGACTATGAAGTATGAAATGCTGACATTGCACAGAATATTTAATAATATATATTAATATCTAATTACATATTTTGGAGTGCCTGAATTGCCTTCCTGTCTTTCCTGACTTTTCCCCATTTTCTCAGAGCACCTGAGATGTTTTTATGTACACAGAGCAGCTAGTTATCTCTCTTTCAATCTATTCTTTATTTATTTATTTATTTTCATTTTAGCAAATAATATAATATAAAATGTATAATTTTATTTTCTTTATAAATCTATATCCTTGACTTTCTTTATCTATTTATTTATTTTCAAGTGATTATTATTACTTCATACACTGCCATATGTTAAATATGGGGGAAGGTTCAGTGACCTGTTAAACGTTAAATGTATATAATCAATAAATGTTTTTGTACCAGCGGTTCAATTTGTAACTAAAAGTCTACTTTATTAATCGTATATCAATGATGCTCATTGAACACGAAAAAAACTGAAGTTGCGGTACCTTGTCCGTCCTTCTGGATACTGATGAATTCATTCTCCATCAGCCACTCAACACAAGCTTCAATCGCTCCTTTGTTGGTCTCTTCACTTGATTCTTTTTTGCCATCACATTTCATGCTGGCAGCCAGTAGTGAGCACAGAGCATATGACCTCACATCCTGTGGCGTGCTGGCTACGCCTCCGACAATGATCTACAAGTTGGCATGATCCAAAAAAAAAAAAGGGTCACAAAACAATTATAGAGGTAAACTAATCTGACTTTGCATCAATGGCCTCCACAGGATGAGACAGCACGATCTATTTACTGACTATAAGTCATTTCAGTGAGAGTACGATATTGGTCATACCTCTAGGATGGCTCGCAGCATGCTGGTGGTGACGCCTTCTCCCTCCTTTTTCACCAGGCAGCTGCTGATTGGCTGAAGAGCCCTCTTAAGGAGGTTGATACCTTTCTGACGCTCTGCCTCCTTACACACCAGCACGCTCTCGCCTCAAAGAGGACAAACAAAATGACGCGACGCCAAAAATTATGATTTTAAATTCACTTTTCAACTTATAAGCACACCTTTTTGTTTTTATTTTTGTGCCCCCCCTTCTTCCCTCCATACCTGTAGTGTCTACTCCTTTTCTCCCCGCTCGTCCAGCCATCTGTTTGTATGTGAGCGGGTCCAACAAGTGTCCGTTGAAGGTAGGGGTTCGGATGATGACCCTGCGAGCTGGGAGATTAACCCCCGAGGAGAGGGTAGAGGTGGCAGCCAGGACTCTGACCATACCCTGACGAAAAGCTCCCTCCAGCACATCACGCTCATCAAATGTCAAACCTACAGAGACAAACTTTATTCCTGTACTCGAAAAAAAAAAAACAGAGCCACCCAGTTTGTTGTGGTTGAGATATTGTGCGAGTTTGTTCACCAGCGTGGTGGAAGGCCACCCCCCATGGCACCGTTCGCTGGAGGATGGGGTCTAAACCAGCTGGAGTTCGTCTCAACTGGGCCACAACATCCACCAGTCCCTCCTGATCCAGACACACTGGTTGAGGCTCTGCTTCGCCCTGATGATCTGAAAGGATGAGACCAGAATCTAAACTCAACACAATCTTACCTACTTGACCTCACTATTAAATATAGTACGCATAAGATGTAAGTGACTTTGTACCAGTATGTTTGAGGTTGTAGAACTCCCTGGCGATGCTGTCTGCCAGCTTCTCACACCAGTTCTTCGAGGGGCAGAACAACAACACAGAGCGTCCCTCTCTCACAGTCTCATAGCACAAGCTCACTATGTGGTCATCATCGCCCTTTATGGATTATCACATTCATCACACGGCACATGATTATATTACTGGGTCTAGAGAGAGTAGGCATCATTCATAACACACACATTATTTGATATCTGACCTACAGTCTCAATTACCTTGATGTTTAGTGCAGGAGTGAACTGCCGGACAACAGAGAGGCTCTTGTCGTAGATGTTGCAGCCCACTTTGAGGTGCTCCTGCAGGGGTATGGGTCTGTAGTCTGTCTGGTAAAGCTCTGCACCTAACCAGCTGGCCAGGAGGGAGAGGTTAGGCAAAGTGGCGCTCATACCTATGATTTGTACACCCTCAGAGAGAGACCTGCAGACAGAGTTGTACAGACAGATTTATTAAAGAGGACCTATTCTGCCTTTTCCCATGCTGTCCTAATGTTATAGTTGATCAGTGTATAACATTAGTTGCTCGAACTAGGGCAACCTAATGACCACAAAGTAAACGTCATTAATCGGTCTCCATCACAAAATGTCTACTAACCATGTTTAATGACTCAGCCGAATGCATAATTGTAGGCACCACGTGTGTTGAAGACACGAACAGAACATGCAGGTGTCTTCGGAAAATTCAATTTGACATCCTCGTCAGTGTGTATCATCTACTCCGACCATTTACGTACTGTAAGTTACTACAAGCAACCGCGAACACTTGGGGCTGAAAGTCAGCAGTTAACATGGTTAGCAGACTGTAGAGTCACTGTGACTTTCCACCACAGTAATGGTGGCGCCACTAGATTGCAGAACACCCAGATTCATCTATACACTGCAGCTGTTGAGACAAGATGAAAGCAGAAAGACCAAAGGACACAAACCCAGTGGTGTTCTGCTTCTGCGCGATGTAGCGGATTTTGGTTAAGAGCAGTTCTAGTAGGTATCCTCTTCCAGAATCTCCAACCATATGTAACTCATCCACCACCACCATACCTGGTAGTGCAAACATAACACAAACTTTTCAAACTCATACATTCATACTCAAGAATAAAAACAAACAGTTAGCACTGGTATGTTACCTAGTAGAGCCATATTGTCCTCTTCAATGAGTCTGTTAATGAGTGAATTGGCTTTTTCTATGGTGCAAACAGCCACATCCAGAGCTGTAAACCCTCCAGCAGCCGAGGTGCTGCCCATATAGCCCTCCACACGGACTCCTGCCTCTTCAAATACACTCTACAGGTACAGAGACAAGTCCGTTAGATGGAGATATACGCACAGACACAACGTGCTTTTACTTTTCTGCCCACTTCTCCCTCACCTGAAGGTAGTGCATCTTCTCTTTGGCCACAGAGACAAAAGGCAGAATGAAGAGAGCTTTCCTTTTACTCTCCAACACACGCTTCAACATCAGCAGCTCCGACACCAGAGTTTTTCCAGCGCTAGTGGGGGCTGAAAAAGAAAAAAGCTGAAAATTATCCCAGCAGTGACTGACGCTGTGAAACGCTCTGGAGGGGTTTCTTACCAGAGTATACCAGGTTACCGCCCTGCAGTACTTGTCCAACAGTGAGGCACTGAGCCTGCCATTCAAACATGCGAGTCACTCCGTGTTTCTGGTAACGCTCCAGGACGGGTTTTGGTAAGCCCCAACTGCATAACAGCAGCTTTTCGGCTTGCCCCGCAGGAGCACACAAGGCAATGCCTACAGTAGAGATAAACAACTATCTTTACACATGATAGTAAAACAAACCAATGGCAGCTGTTTCAAGCACTGTGTCATATATTTTGAGCACAGCAATGTCGATTTTCCATGGAGAAGAGATGTCATGTTGGATATAAATGCAAATTATACAATCTGGACATACCTAGACAAGAGATATGTTCATACAAGGTTCAAGGTGTAGTGGGAAACTACCCCAGGGCTCCAAAAGCTCCAGGCTTACTGGATGCTCACTGGTTTGTGCCACCACCTTTTATTAGATTATATTTGAGGCTATAGAGTGCTGCAGGAATGAGTTCTCTAAACCCAGAAATTAGTTCATATTTCAAGACTTCCAGTTCCCCTGTCTCAAAGTTAATGGGCTTTTTAATGTTTTTTTTTTTGTTAGATTCCTGAAATAAGTTCTGTGGTTAACACACGCTGAAGAGATTTTAACATTTTGCTGTATGGCATGAAATACATCAATAAATACCCCACTTAGTGTATGAATTTTTAAGCCTTTATGTGATTTAAGAAAGAGTTTGCTAACAAGTGGCTAAATGAGACTACTAAACACCATCACACCGACTCGTCCTCCTTTACTGTCTCGTTGTGTATATTCACGCTCATGCAACTGTGGTGTAGTTCGTTTATAGCCTAACATTAGCTTTTTACTTCCAGCGATTACATTCATACTTCAAAAATCATAAAAGTGGGGTTCATTTGTTAAGATTATCTCGCTGAAAAGAACTTGTATCATAAACGTTTGTTTAGACGTTTTCTGCAATAATCCAAAATCCAATGAAAAAATCCAATTGGCTTTTTGTTAAGGGAACCAGCGTGATGCTAACTTCCTGGTTCAAAAATACTTTATGTCATACAAATACAATATAAATACAAATACAAATTTGGATTTATTTGTAACATTTTGTTTTATAAAGTTAAGAAAACAATGTTCAAGTCAGGTCTGACGTTGATTTACACATAAAAGAACAGTCACATCCACACAGTGAGGCATACAGATTATCAATTAAACACTGGTATGGGATTGGTACTCGGTATCAGCCGATACCCAAAACCCAGGTATTTGTATCGGTACTGGGACTTGAAGAGCGGCATCAGTGCATCTCTAATCTTTTGTTTGGTGTGTTATGTGATTATACGTTTTGTTGTCGAGCACCCCACAACAAATTCCTAATCAACTGCATTTGATGGGGCATTAAATTAATGAATATTGAATCATGTGGCAAATTCCTAAATTATATTTTAAATGAATTACCACAGATGTCTGTGCCCAAGTAGTGTTCCAGTGAGGAACAAAAACTGTACACAAAGCCCATAGAATGGGAGGACAGGTGGACTTAACGGGGCTCATTTTTCTAGCAGGTTAATCCATCCATCCATCCATCGTCAACCGCTTATCCCGTTAGGGGTCGCGGGGAGGCTGGAGCCGATCCCAGCTGGCATTGGGCGAAGGCAGGGTACACCCTGGACAGGTCGCCAGTCCATCGCAGGGCACATAGAAACAGACAACATATAGACAGACAACCATTCACGCGCACAGCCACACCTACGGGCAATTTAGAGTAATCAATTAACCTAAACAGCATGTCTTTGGATGGTGGGAGGAAGCCGGAGTACCCGGAGAAAACCCACGCTTACACGGGGAGAACATGCAAACTCCACACAGAAGAGCCGCAAGCTCGAATCGAACCTGCGACCCTCTTGCTGTGAGGCGACAGCGCTAACCACTACACCACCGTGCAGCCCGCAGGTTAATCCTTTAAGGTTAAAGGTGTCAACACAGAGAATGGTTTTATTTATTGTACATCACCTGGCTGAGGTACAGTGTCACTGAGAGGACTGAGGTCCAAGCCGCTGGGGACTGTGAGCACAGAGGCGGACTGGTTCTGCAACGACACCTGGAGTTTGGCCTTCTTCCTGGCAGCTGCGAGGCGGGTGGGGCTGAACAAGATGTAGTCCCTGGATGCATCCAGAGGTGGATCAGCATTCATGTTTGACCCACTGTCATCTGTGCAACGAGGAGAGCTTTTTCTTCTGGATGTACGTGTCTGCCTACTGAAACACACAAATTAAGAGAAGCATTTGTTAACAGAAAAGTAGAGGGGCAAACAAAATAAAAACTGGGTAATAAAGTGTAGACTCGCTTGGTGGAGGTGCCTGCTTGCTGCGTGTTTTCTATTTCTTGACAGGATCGCCGATTGATGCAGGTTGAAGCTGGTGATGGCTGGATGCCCCTCTGAGCATGCTCTGCTTCCTCAGAGTCCTCACTGAAGAGAAGCCTCTGTGCCAGGTCTTTGCAGTCAGCTCTCCATCCGGGTCTCTGGTTAGTATGCCCACAGACTCTCCCCTGGGTGCTGTGGGCTCTGTGGGGTCCTGAGGGCTGATGTCCTCTGACAAAGACAGCCGATGATGCTGGCTCTCCCTCTGCATCCCTGTTTACTGTTGTTGGACATGCACTGTTAGCTGCAGGCTTCACTGGGTCTACAGCATCCAGCACCTGCAGCATCGCTTCATCGAGAGCTAATGTGGATTCTCCCAGTGGAAACACTGCTCCTCCATCCTAAAATGGAGATATATACACGCCAGTTCTTATCTATGTGGATGTGGAGGAGAATGAGAGACGATAAATCTCTTTAAAGCAGACACACTCACCATATTTGTTTTGTCTGATATGTTCTGGGTTTTCTGTCTGTCTCCGTCTGGCGGCTCATCGGGAGCCTGGAAACTGTCAAAAAAAACGTATGTTCACCACAGGTTCATCCATAGAAACGCTACAAAGATTGGAAGATGGTCCAAATTCTTCTAAAACAGCCTACATTATGAATTAAAACATTACAAAACGTACCCTTTTTTCTTCTTGATCTGGTGCTGTCCCATGTAGCTCTTCTTTTTCAGGGGCAGACTCGAGGTGCTCATACTGAAGAAGTTGTACTGTTTTTGACCAACACGAGAGCTGGTGGATGTTCGTTAACATGACATCAGTTTAACTATTGACACGAGTTGTAACTAGATTATAAAATAACTCTATTCAACAGTGTGGATCGAACGTAAAGAAGCGGCAACGCGACAACAAGCGTCGTTGTAAACTTAAATATTTCAGTAGCTAACATCGTCTCGCTGCCGGGCAGCGCTGAGCAAACGTGAAATCAAAAAGTCCGCCGGAGTGGGTCGTGTCTAGTAGGGTACCCGTGAGTTGGCGGAACTCTCGCGAGATCCTTAATCTTGGCGTTGATCTCGGGAAAGCACAGGGCGTCGGACAGTGAATCTCGCGATAGTTTTGGCATGTTTTTTTGCAGCGCTCAGTCAGATTTCGCAATTTACGGATTACCTTCTAGACACGACCGCCAGAGTGCCACCCCTGTGCGACACAAAAACAGTTCGACGGAACAAATACTCGAAAACAAAAGTTCCCATGCACAGAGAGCTCACTACTACGACCAGTGGTCGTCGTAGTTCAATAATATTTCAAGGAATATTGATTAGACAGTCCTTTGATTAACTGTTAATAAATAAAATCTTTGTAGTTAAATAAAAAGAGTGGCAAACACATGCATTGATGCTTTGTGTGTACTTAATTTAATGTATGGTTCTATAAACTGCAATAAATGTCAATAAGCTAAAGAGCTTTAGAATCTGAAAATTATCAGTTGATAATGAAATGAAAATGAAATGTATGAGCAAGTACAGTTTACAAACTGTCCATAATACAGTTTTATCTAATGAAGTAGTCTGTGAGATGCAAACAGTACAGCATGTATAATGGAGTTTATGAACTAGCTGTATTGATAAACATACTTCATGAATTGTCAGTAGCTGCATTGATAGATATAGTTTATGAATTGTCAGTAGCCGCATTGATAGATATAGTTTATGAATTGTCAGTAGCCGCATTGATAGATATAGTTTATGGATTGTCAGTAGCCGCATTGATAGATATAGTTTATGGATTGTCTGTAGCCGCATTGATAGATATAGTTTATGGATTGTCAGTAGCCGCATTGATAGATATAGTTTATGAATTTTCAGTAGCCGCATTGATAGATATAGTTTATGAATCGTCAGTAGCTGCATTGATAAATAACGTTCCCAATAAGTCAACGCATTGTGGGCGGGGCTTCGGTCTCCGTCTCTGAGTGCAGGGCGTGAGCGAGCGGCTGGTGGGCGCGCCCGCTGCGACGTTGCGGAGGCTTCAAGATGGCGGAAGCCCTGACAACTCAGGAGCAGCTGGTAAGGGTCTCTTTACGGATTATTTTCTAATCTCCCTGTCACGTTCAGCGTGTACAGACGCCACCTCCACTTTCTCCTCTAACTGGCGTTTTTTTCATACATTTTGTCACGGTTCTTGTTCTTGGGAACGAGGCGGTCTAGTCAACAGCCCTGGCCCGTTCGTACCCTCCAGAGCCGACTGAGTCCGGTGTGACTGACAGCAGTTAGCATGTGTGTGTTAGCATGATGGCGTTTGCTAGTAGTACTTGTACGGCTCACTTAACCGGCAGTGTATCTCGAATACTCGCTCCCTTGATAACCCAGCTTTACACGAACCACATAGTTACGTTCATATTGCTATTGTTAACTAGCGATACTTCTTTACCTATGGTTAGCCCCATACATGTGGCTTCTCGTGTCTTTAAACGGTCTCGTTAGCTATCCAGCTGCCACATGTAACCTAGCTGCTGGCTAATGCTAATAGCTATTGTTGACTAGCAGGGAATTTCCTCGACAGTTATCTTGCTAGACGTTCAAATGAAATTGGACTAATTGTGAAGGTTAAAAATAAGGAAACACAGATTGCTTTAAGTGTCGGGTGTTATACTGTACCATGACACAGATACGACAGATCACGACTTACAATGCGAGTGTTTGCTATAAGCCAGCTAGCTCGCAGTGTCCTGCCTATCAGATTTACGGTCGGGAATTCACAGAAGTGATCCTCCGGTTCCTAGCATTGTTATTGCCATCACTTTCTAGTAAAAGGGGTGGGCCTGGCTTTGATAGCAAACAGCAAATGTCACGTAGCGATTCTGTTGACAGCTTCATTTCATAGCTAACTGTCTTATCTCCATCAAGCATTCACAAGGTGAACTAATGTGTTAGTTACAGGACACGCTTGTACTGCTGCCCAGATTTGCAGATGTAGTTCTCGATAGCATCAACAACACGACTTCCCCAGATCCAGTAGCGTCAGTCGATTAACTACCCCGAGGACACTCGCTCTTTGTAGTTTTAGCTCGCTGCTGGAATCAACGACTTGTTGCCTTGTCTTGGATTAGCCCCACCAAGGCTAGCTCAGTAGCATCCTGGTGCTAATGATCTGCTACCGGTGGTAGCATCCATTATATCCACAGGGTGTGATTTAACAGTACTGACTAGTTATACTGACCCAAATTTGAAAAGTTTATCCCAGCATTACAAACATGTTTTGGCAACATCAACATTAATTTAGGGGGGGAATGTTGTGCACCAACAAAACTTTCAGACCTTCAAATCAAATGTTATGTGATAAAACAATTGTTGAATGATGATACAATGAAGTAACAGCAACTTGATGCCAGTTTGAGGGGTGTCAAGGGCACTAAATTGATGTGATTTTGTATGTCTGATTTGATCATTTGCTTCTCTTGTCTTGATCAAAATGTGGGGATGTAATATTTCTCGAACATGCATGTTTCTTTGCAACTGTGTCCAATCACAATATTGTACATATATTCATGAAGGCTCATGATTCTTGTCAAGTCAGTTTATTTTTGTATAGCTCAAAATCATAAATCACAATTTTGCCTCAGGGAGTTTTACAATCTGTACAGGGTATGACACTTTCTGACCTTGACAACGTGACCCTTTCATCAGATAAGAAAAACTCACCAACCAATAAAAACTTTTTAACAGGGAAAAAATGGAAGAAACCTCAGGAAGAGCTACTTTACTTTACTTACTTTGCAGGAAGCAGCATATCTTTGTCCAATCCCATGTTGATAAGAGTATTAAATACTTCACAAATCTCCCTTTAGAGTACATTTTGAACAGATAAAAAAGTGATTAATTTGCAATTAAATATTTTAGTCAGTAGACAGCCCTATCTTATTGATAACATTTTTTGAAGACAAATTACAAAAATATCAATAATACATCCACAGAGCTTTTAGAAAGGTGCTGAAGGAAAGTCTGTCTTTTCCTGAAAAAAATAATAATATGATTGTGAATTAATTAAAAATTATTTTTAAAAAAATTGTGGGTTCAAAATGAACATTTTGTTTAAATTTGTGGAAGATATCTGGCATTTTGTTCCCACTTCTAACAAGGCTTGTGAGCCAATAGTAAAACGCTGCTGGTATCACGCGGTCTCTGGGTCATTAGTTAGTGTGGATAAAATGAGTAAATGGCTGAGATTGATGGTAAGTGACTGGCAATGACTTGTTGTGAAGCAAATACAACGGAACGAGGGAGAGAGATGCAAAGTCTAGTAGCTGAATGTTAGTCAAGTCAAGTTTATTTGTATAGCCCAAAATCACAAATCACAGTTTTGCCTCAGGGGGCTTTACAATCTGTACAGGATACCAGGATACAACACCCTCTGTCCTTTACAGGACGACCCTCTCATCAGATAAGGAAATACTCTCCAATCAGAAAAACAAAAACTTTTAACACGGAAAAAAAAAGAAAAAAATGGATGAAACCTCAGGAGCAGCAGAGAAGGGAGATCCCCCTTCTGTGCAACAGATATCATAACAACATAATGAAAATACAACATTGACAATCCATATGACAAAAATTCATATAAAGTGAACATAATTGTGGCATTCTTCACATGTTATCCTGTACACATCACATCTATTGCACACATTGTCTGTCCATTGTGGAAGAGGGATCCCTCCTCAGTTGCTCTTCCTGAGGTTTCCTCCTTTTTTTTGCCCTGTTAAAAGGTTTTTTTGGACCGAGGATATTGTATACTGTACAGATTGTAAAGGCTGAGGCTGATTTGTGACACATGGTGTGCCACATTACCCTCAATGAAGACCACCTCTTCTGACATCAATTATTCATCATTCATCATTTTTTTCCCATTGTGGTTAATAAATTACAAGTATTTATAAAGGCTGCCTGATTTTGAAAAAAATATATAATTGCAATTAATTTGACTGGTATTGCAATTTATAAATGATTTACAATATTAGAGGGAAGGATCATCATTACATCATTATTTTAAACATACTAAAATGAATATTGTTGGATTTTTGCAGGAATCTGTACCAAACAAAGATGTTTTTTTTAAAGGACCAGTATGTAAAAAATTACATGGATCTATTGGCAGAATTATAATATTAAGTATGTTTTCTTTAGTGTATAATCACTTGATAATAAGAATCATTGGGTTTCATTACATTGGTATATGCCATTTATATCTATATATTATATAACATAGGGAGTGGATCCTTTTCACTGAGTCCACCATGTTGCACCACCATGTTTCTACAGTAGCCCAGAACAGACAAACCAAATACTGTTAACTTTTTCTGCTTGGGCCGAAGTTGATAACGTTACTTGCTCCCATCGGCGCTGCTCTCTCTCTCTCTCGCTTCACTTCTCACTCCCTACACACACACACACACACACACACACACACACACACACACACACTACACACTGGTTCTGCAGAGCACGATTCGCGTCTTCGCATCGGCCGTGGAAGCTCTCCAACACACTTGGCACACAGGAGAGGCTTCAGTTGGTTGCAATATCCTCACCTCACTGCTAGATACTGCCAGAATCTACACACTGGAGTTTTAAGTCCATAGAGTATGACGTGTAGGCCAGGACATCTCTGCAGCACAACAATATTTTAACAAATATTGCACCTCCTGCAGCTTGAATATTGCAGTAAGCCATATTGCAATTTCGATAAAATTTTGATTAATTGTACAGCCATAGTATTTATTTCACCCAGCAAATGCTATATTTTTTTAAAGAGTGTGTCTTTATTTTTGCCTATGGGCATCATGGAATAACAAATTTGATCATGAGACAAGATGCTGGAGGGTGAATCTTTTTACCACATCTGCAAAGCGATTCATAGGGAAACCCAGCATTTAGTTTATTCAGTCTTGAGAAGGGTTTGTTGCATTGGTGCAATATGGTCTCAAAAAATATAAAATGCAAGTCCCATTCAAAAATAACCCAGTGCACATTGTAGGGATTGTGCAAAATTAAAATGCATTTATTTTACATGCCAGTAATTATTTAAAATGACCAACACCTTGTGACCAACATGGGTCTTCGTCAGGGTCATTGTCAGCAGTAGTTTCTACACCTATAGGGTGGTGGTTCTTCGTCAGTGTGCAAGCCTATACCCATGTTGATCATTTTAAATAATAATTGTCCTGTAAAATAAAGGCCTTTTAATTTTAATCGCAATCCCTGCAGTGTGCCTTGGATTATTTCTGAAGGACTTACATTTTATACTTTGGGCAGTGAGCCCTTCACAAGACTGAAAAAGCACAGTACACCTGAAGGATCCAAAGAGCCCCTGTATGTGATTACAGTTTCTACTCCATTGTCTCTCTGTATTTAGTTTTTCACTTGTAAAAGGGAAGGTCCATGTTTTATACATGTCTGATGAGTTAATCTGAATTCATAGACTCTCCTTTTGCTGGTTACATATTTGGAGGACAGATGCAGCTTACTTGGGTGACAACAAGCTGATTGTTGTGTCCTGGTATTTCTTTAATGGACAACAGTCTACTGCTCCTATCTGTATCACACATTTTTTGTAACTTTGGCAGGGCCTATCTTCTGTCTTTTTTTTGTTTGTTTGTATTGCTAGTACTCTACTCCCTAAATTCCAAGTTTTTCATGTTATTTTTACTGGTTTCTCCTCCTCTGGTTATTCCCCTGTTACACAAGCAGTATTTTTCCTGCTTTAATCTCACCTCACATTTTAACACCTCATCTTTTTCTGTCCATCTCCTCCTCTCTGATGTGTGTCCCAGGCTGTGGAGGAGTTCCTGGGTGAGGTGCGTAGCAGGGAGCAGCCTCACAGCGCTGGGCTTGTGTCCCAACCGACAGCTGTAAAGTTTCTTATGGCTCGTAAGTTTGATGTCTCCAGAGCCATCGACCTCTTCCAAGCATACAAGGTACAGCAGTGCTTTGACTGGTAACAATTGTGATGACTATTTACTTGTTCTGTTATTAACAGGGCTTCATTAGGGCTAAAGGATCTGGCGAAAATATTCAATTGTAAGTTTTCTGACAATATTTGATGGTGTAGTATAAACCTGATAAGTTTGTAGAAGAGCTGCAATGATTAATTGATTAGTTGTCAGCTATTAAATTAAGTGCCAACTATTTTGATAAATGATTAATCGGGTTGACAGTGTAAAAGTTTTGATATCTGACTGTCAGGTCCTATCTATATGTTGACAGCTCACCACTGTAGCAACAAACATGCTTGCAAGTCATAACCATGTCCTTTAATAACGGGTCATAACCTGTTATTCTGAATAATAACACAGCACTGAATGGCAGCATGCTGTGCTGCGAGTGAAAGTCAGACTGAGGCCTCTGTGCAGATCCATACAGGAGGTGGATCCAATATTGTGAACACCCATAAAAACAGTCCCAGCAACAAACACTACCGTTTTGTTCTTACTGTGTCAAGACAGGTGCTTTCGAGGCTGCAATTTTGTAGTGTTGATTTATATGGGCCAAAATAACATGAACCTTAAAGGCACAAAACAAAAACTTGTGCCATAGCCATTTGATTTCCAACACAAGACTACAAAATTTTAATTAATAATCTTTTTAGATGCTGTTTGTTTACATACAGTTTTAGTTGCAAGCTAATGACTTTCCCCTTCCCTCCTGTCTCGGCCATCATGTACAAAAATAAGAACACAAGAATCAAAGAGGGCATCTTCAATATCAACCCTGACGAGGAGCCCCTACGCTCTGAGCTGCTGAGTGGCAAATTTACAGTCCTGGTGAGTGCTGAACACACCAGCAAATACACAGACAGTGGTGCACATGCTGGTCGTTTAAGAAGAGTTTTATGTATTTGTGTATACTCACGTCAGTCTGCACATTAATGATGCGTGGGTCAGGGTTTTTAGAACCCGCACCCACTTGACCCGCTATGAGAGTCAATCCACACTACCCGACTCGCAAAAATATGCGTTAATCAGCCACCTGAACCCAAACAGTAAACCACCAACTTTTGGCATTATAGCAGAGCAATTGTCAGGACCAAGGTCTGAGAGAAGGACAGGTGTGTGCCTGCAACGTCATGTTAAGGCTGGCCCACACTAAAGGATTTTTCAAATCTTGACATATTTTCACAATGTCAGAGACCCTACACATAATGACATAAGTTAAATTTTTGCTCCTATAGTGTGTGGTGAGCAACAATTTGGCCAAAACAGCACACCACTCACTAACAGATTCTATTAATGCACAAGAGTCCTGACTAAAAGAAATAACAGAAATCTCACAAAGTATGTTGCGATCAAACATGAGTTTAGTGTAAATAAACATTGCAGACAGAGGGCAGGAAGAATTAGCGATGTTAGTTTTTGCTCAACTTTGTACTGAAAATTCACAAAGGATGGATGGATGAAGTCATGGAGACGTGTTAAATAAACACTTGTTTTGTTGCCACAAATCAACAAGTTGGTCTTCCATTTCTGAGGTCCATCTTACCATTACTTTATGCTTCATGCTTCGCATTAGCTCATGCATTAGCTGCAGCTGCAATGACTGTGGCGGTTGTCGTCCCTTCCTTCAGTCAGCTTGGTTTCCAAATGTTCTTTCCTACATGACATCAACTGTCCTCAGGGTTCCCCACATACAACAGGATATCTGATTGTGAATTTTGACCATGTTTAATATTTACATTTTGAAATCGGTGCTGCCAGAATGGACTTTTGAGCAGATCGGCTACGTAAAAAAAAAAATACTCTTAAACGTACCTCACACCATCTTCAGAATCATTAAAAAATTTCGGCTTTGCTTAACTCAGGAGGAGGAATCGGGTCCAAAATCGGCGTGATTCTTGTGCATTACAGGGTGGTGGCACGCAATGTGTTAAAATTACGTGCCATCACCATGGCTGGTCTGTGTTTGAGAGAGCGAGACTGAGAGAGCGGAAGAGAAGGTTGCATGCGACTGTTGCATGTAGTGTTTTTGTAAGTTGTCAATAACTTACTCAGAACGCTGTTTTGCCAATTTGTCCCCCATCCACCCGAATCTGTGATATCTTCTATGAAGCCCGCCCGACCTGCAGGTTCTGGGTCGACCCGTGCATCACTACTGCGCATGTATACCTGCCTTTGTGTTTCTTTATTAATGGAGATGGAGTAAAAGATGGTCTGAAAATGTATATGTTTATTTATATGATTTATCGCTGCCCTTTCTCACAAATGGAAGCACAATGAATTTGCATTCAATTATTAATGTGATGACCTGTTACTGTTCTGCCCAGCCTGGCCGTGATGCAAAGGGCGCCGCTCTAGCGCTCTTCACTGCTCGTCTCCATCGGCCAGACATCACCACCCACAAAGCTGTGTTGCAGGCCATCATCTATCAGCTCGACAAAGCCATAGAGAGGTGATGCCACATACTATTTTGTTTTTGCCCTTTACCCTGTGGTTGCTTTTTATTTCATAAAATAAATAAATGTATTTCTTATTGCAAGCCTCTTTTGACCCTCTTTCTCTGCTTTTATTTTGAAAATCTTGTTCATTGCTCCCCCAGTGTACAAACTCAAAGAGATGGACTCATATTTATCTATGACATGACCAACTCCAGCTACGGCAACTTTGATTATGAGCTCTGTGTCAAGATCCTCAATTTGCTCAAGGTAAATATAAGAAACATCCTCTGTTGCTGTCTTATCTGCCTGATTTCAAGTGTTTGATGTCAAAACTGTCTCTATGAAATTGAAAATCCTTTTCATCAACTTGTGTGTATGATGTTTGTATTTCCCAGGGGGCATTTCCAGCTCGTCTAAAATGTGTCTTCATTGTGTCATCGCCTCTTTGGTTTCGAGCACCTTTCGCAGTCCTCCGCCTATTTGTTCGTGAGAAGCTGAGAGAACGGGTATTCACGTCTGTTTTCAGTCGGAGTCGCGTCATATTGTGTAAGATGTTTGCTTGTCATTTGAAATTTCTTTCTTTACCTTCCACCAGGTGTGCACGGTGAAAGCTCACGAGTTGGCTAGTCACATCCCAGTCTCCTCCCTCCCTGAACACCTGGGTGGGACATCCCAGTATAGCCACGTGGCTTGGATCCAGTCCTGTGTTAACACACACACAAACACTGTTCAGGGTGACACACAAGAACATGACACACACGACTGTGTGGGAAGCTTGCTGCGCTCCTACAGCTTAGAGTGCAGCAATTCAAGCGCAGGCACTACACTGTCCCACACCCATATAAATACACAGTTGGGTTCCGAGCTAGCCGTGGCTAACTCTAACTGCTATGATGATAGTAATGCTAACCCACACAACCACTGTGGTGTGGTGGAGGGCAGGACTCAAGGCCAAGGACGGTACCAGCAGAGCCCGCAGTCTGCTGCAAACAGACCGCAGGGGAACCACCAACACTGGAACGGCTCTGCAGTGAGCGGGGCCAACATGGGCGTTAGTGGCTCTAGCCCCAACGCTAACATGAACGGTCGTGGCCGCCAAGCCCCTCCCCAGTCAGACACGCCCCCTGACACACCACTTTCCCAGAAAGGGGATGGGGACGCAGTGGATGGAAAGGCAACAGACTCTCACAGGTCTCAGAATGACAGTGTAAAGGAGGACGAGGAGGATGGCGAGGAAGAGGAAGGGGTGCCTCCGTTGCCCCAGAAATCCTTGCCTCGCCCCCCTCACCAGCCTTCCTCCCAGTCCCCGCCCCTATCTTCATCATGGGGTCCTGATGACGAGGACAGCTGCATGGAGGCGTCTATTCACATGCCAGAGCAGGGAGGCATGACGGTGCACGATCTGGTGGAGCATGTGAAAAGAAAGAAGAAGAAGGGGATTTATCAGGAGTACGAGGAGATCCGGAAAGAGCCACCAGCAGGCACCTTTGACTACTCTAAGTAAGAGATAAAAAATATATATGCTTTTATCTCCCTTTCTTTATTTTCTGTCACTCTGTACCAAGGTGAAGGAAAATTATGTGACAGATAACACATCACATCATGTTACCTCACATTGTATTGTATTCTGCCTTTACAGAAAACTGTCCAATCAGATAAAGAACAGGTACAGTGATGTTCTCTGCCTGGACCAATCACGGGTGCGACTTTGCCAGCTCTGTGATGATGAGGATGAGGTAATAATTAATTCAACAAACTCTTTTGTTTAATAATCTTTGATTAATTTAAGTCACAGATGTTCTCTAAACGTTATTACTTTTCTACTAGATGATGCATGATTTTATTTATGTTTGATGCTAAATTGTGACTTTGCAGCCAACATCAGTTATGTAAGGGGTAATTTACAGCGAGTCGGTCATTGTTATGAAATACACCTCTCTTGGGTGATGCACCTGACATGCATCAACCTGAATTAGAATCAAGTATTCACAAAAGTCATGTATTAAATTCAGATTAGACCTCTGTGTGTGATGTGACCTTCTCATAAGAAGTATGTATTGGTTACTTTTTAGAGAGTGTAATGTTGTCATATATTGAATACATTTAGTTCAGGGAACTGAGATGATCAGTAAAAGATTGACTGTAAACATAAATGTTAAATTGATTTCTATATTTGAGTTTATTTTTTGTCATGTCTTCACCTGCCCTTATCGAGTACAGTATATCTGATATGTGTGATTGGAAAATACTTGACCTTATCATTTACAGTGAGTATACACAGATAACAGGAAAACCCTGTTTTTTTGGCTACCCAGGTCTTATTTATTTATTGATGAACTGATTAGTTGTTTGGTCTTTAAAATGTCATAAAATGATGAAAAAAGCCAATCATTGTTTCACAAAACCTAAGATGACATCCTCAAATGTCTTGTTTTGTCCACAACTCAAAGACATTCAGTTTACTGTCATAGAGGGGAAAAGATACCAGAAAATTATTCATATTTAAGCAGCATTGACTTTTTTGTTGTTTTTCTTTCTTGAAAAAAATACTCAAAACAATGAATTGATTATTGAAACAGTTGCCGATCAATTTAATAGATGGCAACTAATCGATTAATCTTTGCAGGTCCAGACTCAAGTCTACTGTTTTTAACTATTTACTTTAACTCAGTGACTGGCCTAAAAAATAGTCTAGTAGCACGCTTCAGTGTCGTCCTACAGGAGGCAGTAGATCCTAACACCAACCAGTGAGGTTCACCCCTTTTCTGCTGTGTGTTTTGCAGACGTCAGATTACATTAATGCCAGTTTCATGGATGGGTACAAGAGGAGCAACGCCTACATTGCAACTCAGGGTGAGCAGCTGTTGACACATACTACATCCTGCTCCTTAGTATCTTTATATAGCCCTCCAAGCAATATATACTTTTTCTGCGTCCTCCCTCAGGGCAGCTGTCTCCTATGTATCACAAATACATTTGTAAATACGTGACGTAGTACAACAAGCGACGTGCATAGCAGATGACGTTGTGTATGGAGTGACTGTGAATGAAAATATGTTTAAACATTAATGAATAATAATGGGTATAACAAGCGAGATATTCCAACAAACACTTGACTTTGACCCAGACACTGGCATGAAACAGTCCTTTCTTGCGTTTTCCTAACCCAGTAGTTTTGTTTTGTTTTCATTTGCAATGTGTTTAAACATGTTTAAAACTGCAACTGTAATCTGAGAGAAAATACCTTTCCATCAAAGAAGAAATTGAGAATGCAGTGTAGTTGTACGGGAATGTAATTTTGTGGGAGACAGAGTTGCTCAGGGGTTCAGTTTAGTGTTAACATGACCTGACAGAGTGTTGTGTCCTTCAGGTCCTTTACCAAAAACTTTTGATGACTTCTGGCGGATGGTGTGGGAACAGATGGTACTTATCATTGTCATGACCACCAGGTGAGACTCCTTTTACATCTGAAGTTTGATGTCAATTTTGTGTTAAAAATGTACAAAACAAAGTTTGTATATAGAAGTGATTATCCAAGTACCAGCTTATTTTCGGCCGATGATCAGATTAAGAAGATGTGTCGTTCTGTGTGTCTCAGAGTGGTGGAGCGTGGACGTGTCAAGTGTGGTCAGTACTGGCCTCTGGAGGAGGGCAGGACTGAGCAGCATGGATACTTCTTGGTCAGGAACACACACATCCAGGTGTTTCAGGACTTCAAACTCTCCCATCTTGAACTTTACAACACACAGGTAAGTCACACCGACTGCATTAAAACCTGAAAAGTCTTTAATTATCTTCATTTGATATACTAATTACAGCCTTAAAGGTATCTCTAATGGCTTCAGAGGTAATTAAAACTCTTGATAGGACATTGCTAAGTCCAGATTGTGGGATTTCTTTGTCAGTAGAATCTCTCTCTTTAAGATATCACTATTTCATGTAATTGGACTATATTACTTGGCATGGATATTGGCCAACATGCTCATAAATGCTGTTTCAAAAGACTGATACCTTGCTGTATTCTTCTATGAACCGTTGTGACTTCTCAGTCCGGGGAGAGACGGGAAGTGTGCCACTACCTCTATGTCAGCTGGCCAGACTTCGGGGTGCCCAAAAGTGCTTCTGCCATGTTGGACTTCCGTGAGCATGTACTTCAGAGGAGGGAGGCTGCAGTCCAGAGCCTGGGCTCGAGTTGGACGGGGCCTCCGGGGGGGCCCCCTGTGGTTGTGCACTGCAGTGCTGGCATTGGCCGCACAGGTAAACGCATGTCCCATTGTGGGTTCAAATTTACTTTTACAATACGCTCAGTGGCCACTTCACTGGATATGCTGCTGTGTTTATGCAAAGACCTTGTTGCATTGAGATATATGTGGCTTTGTGTTGGCATGCAGTGGTGGTGTTACTGTGACACAATTTAAATTTTTTCTTATAGTGATACTAGCAAGTGCAATACCCAAGTTTCAGTGCTGATAAAAAACATTTTTTTCTGGACATTTTTAAGAAAACCCTTTTTTCCATTTAACAAAACAAGCCAAAGATCCAAAATGTCAAATGTAGAAGAAGAACTTCATCTAAAAGTCTAAAATTGTTGAAATAATGATTGTATTGAATGCCAACTTTCAGTACTGTTTTTTTGTTTTTATCCAGTCGTGCCAAAAAGTATTGAGGTTTCAGCATATGCTTAAATGTATTTTTATTAAAAATGAAAACACTGTATATTCTTAATAGGGGTGTAATGGTATACAAAATTCTTGGTTTGGTATGTACCTTGGTGTTGGGGTCACTGGTATGTTTTCGGTACAATAGAGAAAACAAAGAAAATGCAGAAAATAACTCCAAAAAAATTAAAAATAAATTGCAGAAATGTCTGTAATGCAAATGTAGCCCAGTTTTCCCCCCTGGATCAATAACGTATCTCTGATTCTGTAACGCCCATCATGAGACTTTGACCTGTAGGTAAATCCTGAACTGAACAGCAGCAGCACAATGGACTGACGGAAATACACTTGTGAAAGCAAATATCGGGGTTCAAAACATTTTGACCATATGCTTTAAGTCAGTATCGTCTGTGATCAAGTATGGTCGCATACGCAAATGATAAACAACCATATAACATTAGTTGCTTTGGCACGGTCTGAATCTGCAGTGGGAGGCTGCCCAAACGCTGTTTTTATTGCGCTCTGCTAATTGACCCGACTTCAGTTTAACAGTGTCTGCATACAGTTTATATAAAGCATCCTTTACTGAACGGTGCAGTTAGGGCTGCACGATTATGGCTAAAATGCTAATCGCGATTATTTTGATGAATGTTCAGATCATGATTCTTTATCTTGATTGTTCATTGATTTTAAAAAACCTATATTTAATATAACTAAATAATATAAAAAATATTGCATTTTCACATTTAAATATACAGTCTGGTTTTACTTCCATGTTGTGCTACATTCCCACTGTCAAAAATTCAAAATGTTATCTTTTACTTTGTTGTTGTCATTTAGAGTGGCTATTTGCATAAATACCCAAAATCCAAATGATTAGGAAATAAATAATTGTATTTTTATTTTAATATTGGTTTGATTAGAATCTTGGCATTAGTAGGTCTAATTATATATTATAATCTGCTCAGACAGTGTGAGTCAAATAGGTCATATTTCTCTCTAATATTCATTCAAGTTTCTCACCAAAAACTACATTTTATGAGAGACATTTAAATTTTTTTTAAATATTATTTTTTGGAGAAGGTTTTTCCATGACAGTGTTGAAAGGGCAGCAGAGGGCTCCAGGCTGGATTCAAACATTGGGCCGCTGCAACAAGGACTCAGCCTTGGTAAATGGGGCTCCTGCTCTACCAAGTGGCTGTTTGTTTAGGAAGCGCTTGATTTAAGCAGCAGAGTTTTCTATGAGTGGAGCATTTTAAACGTCAGTATCGCAGTCGATCATGTTCATTCAATTATGACTAGCTAAAATGGTGATTTTTATTAATATTTGATTAACTATGCAGCCTTAGGTTCAATACAATTACATGTACCATTACTCCCCGATATCTTAATTGTGTTGCCAGCCTGATGGCAAAATGAAGCCCTACCTTGTACTAGAGGTTTACATTTTCCTCTGGTGTTGTGTCTGTATTGTCACATCTTTTTTGTGACCTGCTTAGTATGTGTGTGTGTAACCTCTCCATTGTCTTTCTGTCCATCTTTCCCCGACCAGGCACGTTCTGTACACTGGACATCTGCCTGTCCCGGCTGGAGGACATCGCCACAGTAGACGTCTGTCAGACGGTGAGGCGTATGCGAACACAGAGGGCTTTCAGCATCCAGACCTGGGACCAGTACTACTTTTGCTACACAGCAGTCATCGAGTATGCCCAGCGCCACGGGAAACTGAGCCCAGTGCAGTGGTCTGACTCCGACCTAGAGACCGACAGCGAGTGAGGGACACATGGAGGGAGAGAAAAGAGAACGGGATAACCAACCTAAGCCGAAGTCATAGGAACGAGAGAGTGAGGAATGACGTTTCAGAGCAGAGGAGGGAGACGATGACTCTTCTGCCATGAGCGAGAAAAGACAAAGGATGGAGATCTTGCTTTGGCTCTTGACGCAATGATACAGGCTCGCACAGTTGCTCTTCCTTCACATGAGTGGATCGATGGAGGCGGTGAAGAGCTGGAGACAAAACTTACAGGGAGTGAAGACTGTGCATCTCGTCACCAGTTGAGCAAGCTGTCCTGCCAATTTCCGAGCCCCTTTTTATTTAGCAAACTACAGGGGGACTTGGCCTGCCCTGAACCTGTCTTGTTGACAAGAGAGTTGTACGAGTTGTAACATTTTTATATTGACTTGCACATGAGGAATGACAAACTTGAACTTTACCCCTTGAAGTCCTCCAAACCCCCGGTCTTTGTTCCTTTTTTGTATTTCTTGTTCCTCTTCAACCCTGAACACGTCTGCGATCACAGATACAATGCGACGGGTGTGAAAAGGTTAAAACTTGAAAACGTTCTCTTTTTGTTTTACGTTAAAAAGGAAATGGTTGTTCGTGAGCAAATGGTCGACAGTAGATCAGTGTGTGAGCCATTTAGTCCATTTCCGTTTCTTCTTTATTTTCCATGTCATTTTTTTCTATGGTGCATTTTCTACGTGTGTTTCATATTTGTGCATATGTAGACTAACTTTTCAAAGCCAAAGTCCTGACCCTGAATGCTTGGATGTACTCCTTACTGAGAAATTATAGACTGAAGCCCATGTATATTCTTGTAACATACATTTATACATTATTGTGCATAATAACAACCTCTGAAAGAAGAGCAAAAAAAAAAAAAAAAAAAGCCTTGTTTAATATAATTGACTTAACCGTGAGAATAAATATATATGTAGCGAGCCATGATATGACAAAATATAGAGAAGAGTTCTGGTATTAAAACTGATATCGTATTACAAATCTGCGTGATTTGTCAGGTCTAACATCATCTTTACTGTCGGAGCGTTCTGATTGGACGATCTTAAGTAATTTGGCCTTAACTTGATTCACTGCCTCGTCGTTCTCAGACCTAAACCATACCTGAAACTGTAAACTTTTATTTCCCCTTTTGTTCTTTCCCTTTTTTTTTTTTTTTAAATCTTAATCCCTCGATACCACAACTGTTGTTTGATTCTCGAGGCACGTTCTGCCTCAGATAATTGTGCCTTCAAGTTTTCCTTAGCTTAATGTCTCGCTACTATAGTAATAACACCCAAACGAGTGCACTTGAATAGTACACGTTGACTATGCGTCACACAGGACACCCATATTTTGCCTACAGTCCTGTACATAGTACACTACTTATGAATAACATGAAAGTAGTGAGTTATCTGGGACTAAGCTCTGGTTGGAGACATTGCTATTCTTTTATCATTTGACCTCAGGGGGTAATTCTAGTGTTTTTTGCCTAGTGTCAAAGATCCGTTTCTGGGTTTGCCTCTGGTAAATTATCATTTAAGAAAAAAAAACTATATCAACTTTATTTTGTATTTTTTACTGTATTGTATCCTACTATATTTATGTCTTTGTAAAACTTCTACAATATTGATCGGTGAATGTTGGTACGATGCTACAAAGAAAAACAAATTTATTGCATTTGATAAGCTGAACAAATCAGATGGGGAGTGAAATATATTTTTTGTTTTTCACAATGAAATTTTGGTGGAAAATGTCACTTGCCATTGTATTTTCAGAACTGACTTGTATAAATGGTGATGTTCAATTAAAGGACAATGGGGGGGAGGTGTGTGTGTGTTGGGGGGGGGGGTCTAGGTCGGGAAGCTAACGAGTATGTTTTTAGACAGCTTATTGTTAAAATCAGTAACAATTACATTAACTTCTTGTACTGTCTGGTACCCAATGCCAAGGACAAAGCAAAAACGAGCTATCGAGAAAAAAACAAAAAAGACAAATGGCTGTCATATCTGTTCACAAAACCCCAGCTTGGTGTCTATGAGTAAAAAAAAAAAAATATATATATATATTTAGAATGGGTTAAGGTTTATCAGCATGGAACGTGAGCCTTGAATGTTTTTTGGGTAATGGTGTCCGAGCAGTTTAGTCAAGACAGTCATGGATATTGTTGGTGAATGTGGACCCTGCATCCCTCAATGCCAAAGGCCCAGGCTCACCCTAAACATTTGTCCCTGTCACACATCCTCAATAGCCTACTAGCATGGACCTACCAGTGCAGCCTTGCATCCACGGAAAGACTCTGGAACATTACTATAAAATTCATCTATAGATGCAACATGGGAGTTTATGTAAAAGAGTCTCGGTCCCCATGCTGCTTTTAATTTGTTCTGAGAAACAGAGAATGCAATGTGCATTTGTCATTGGTGTTCATTTAATGTTTCTTTCTGTGCTTTAAGTTCTTGTGATTGAATTATGGCCTTTTACATGCTGTCAGCCCGGCTGTCCCATTAAAGCAACGGTATTACTATCTTGAATGAGTACAAAGCCAGTGTGATCTCTTCTTGACTGGATAGAGTGGCGCTTTAACTTACAGTATGTAGGTTAAATGTGCAGCATGTATTATGTATGGACACCATCTTTTCAGCAAATGTCCAATCTCCATTCAGTTGCTGTTGGTTTCAGCTTGTTGTAGAGTTTTTCTTAAAAAAAAAAAAAAAAAAAAGCAGCCAGCTTTAGGCTTATAGATGTAGGTTTGTGTAATCAAATACTGTATATTTACGTAAGTGCACACATTTATACCTCCACTCCACTACATTTCAGAGGGAAATATCATAGTTTTTACTCCACAACATTGCTATTAGTTACTTTACAAATTTAGATTTTGCATGCAAAACATCTGATAAGATTATAAAACACAAGGCATGGGGTGCCCCGTTGGCTCACCTGGTAGAGCGGGCACCGCATGTACCAAGGTTGAGTCCCCCTTACTATAGCGGCCTGGGTTTGAATCCAATCTGTGGCCCTTTGCTGCATGTTGACCCCCTCTCTACCCCCTTCCTGTATATCTTTATTCTTCACTATTTTATTTAGGGATGTGCATTCACAGCAAAAACACTATTGGAAAATCACACAAAAATTATTTGATTATTATTCGAAAACTGCAGCATGACTTGCCCAATGAGAGTCAGACTCATAAGAGTTACTACTCTGATCACAGGTTTCACTTCCTCCATTGTTATCTCCTCAAATGCCAGCGAATTCATATCAAATCACGGGTGTAGTTTTCTGTGTTGTTTACCTTTATACCCAATACAAAACAAGACGTTACTTGACTATTGTAAAACTATTTTCCAAAGTTTTATCTCAGCGTCAGCAGTCACAGTTGGTCAAATCAAGTGGGAATCATAGACTTTGGATTTGTCACTTTGACCACTTGTTATATTAACAATAACTTTGGATTTTACACAGAATGAGGACTGTGGATTTTGTCCATCGCTTCAAGACAGACTTGCCAGCAAAAACTGGCTCAGCTGTACATTCCCACCTTTATTCCCCAGCGGCATAACCGTTACTTTAGGGTGTAAATTGACCGTTAACTATTTAAGTTCAGTGTTAAAATGACATTTTTTTTTTTTTAACTTGGGCTGTATTTAGTGATGCAATTATCTTAAAGACCACAATGAATCTTAAAACTATCATGTAATAAACATCAAACTGTTAAGGGGAGACATTTTAATTTTTAACTAATAGATATCGCCATGAAACTTCTCCAATTGATTACTTACATTAGACATTTTTTTTGTTTTCCAAATTTTGTAAAAATGTACGTTTACATATGCAAATGTTAATTTGCTAAGTTTTTCATAGCAGAAATGTGAACATTGGATTCATTTTGTTGACACAGAGTTTTTACACAGAATTATAGATATCTCTTTTAATCACACTATAAATCAGAAAATACTGTCAGCAACCATTAAAAAAATCCATTTCTGTCATGTTTTTAGGGATAAAGTGTTCTATAAATCAGGACATACAAACAAACCCCTCTGTAAAAAAACAAGATATAGATAGGACTGAGACTGGAATGTGGGGTGTATGTAAGTTGTTTCTACAGAGGCAAATAAACAAAGTGTATTTGTTATCTTAGTCTGAAAAAAGACATGTTATGGAAGCAAAATAGCTCAAAATATCAAAATTGACCAGTGCATAAAAAAACAATTTTTTTACCTGGGGTGTCTCCCCTTAATATTGTCTGTAATAATATAACAAACAGTTACCAGAAGTTATACACCCTTTATTAAGAATAAATATACATCACCAAATGTGACCAGTCCTGTTTAAAGTTCTCTCTAAACCTCTACAAAGTGATATTCTCACAAAAGTATGTTTGTGTGTCTGAAAGTTTATGCTTCATCCAGTGTGGTGCGAAGCCGAAACAGGATAAAAGAAAGCAGGTGGTCAGCTGATCTGTTGCAGGCTGAGTAACTTTATAATGAGCCATGCTCTACATTCCCACACACTGAGGCGCTCTCCAAACTGAGCTACTGAAATTAACCTTCTCGTGGCAGCATCACCTGTAGATGTGGTTCTTTTGAAATGAGTTGGGGTACGTTTTCTCTGCACGGGAGCAGGAGGCGCAGCAGACACCTCTGTAGTAAGGGTAAACACAGAGTCGGGCTTGAACCACCACCATACAGTTATGATACTGGTCGCTGCATGATGGATCTGCGGTAGACAAGAGGAACAACTTAGGGAAACAGCGAAAATGGGACAAGCAAAACATATTTCCACACACCAGTCGTTCCCAACCCTTTTCCTCAAGGGATCCCTTTTCTATCATTGAGTAAACTGACAACCCCTGACTAAGTGGCATATTTCATTGATATTTCATATTATATTCAGTATAATATGGTACGGTGGTGCAGTGGTTACCACTCTCGCCTCACAGCAACAGGGTCGCAGGGACTCTTCTATGTGAAGTTTGCATGTTCTCCCCATGTTAGTGTTAGTTGATTGACGACTCTAAATTGCCTGTAGGTGTGAATGTGAGCCTGAAGGGTTGTCTGTCTCTATGTGCCCCGCAATGGACTGGCAACCTCTCCAGGGTACCCCGCCTTTGCCCAGTGCCCGCTGGGTTCGGCTCCAGCCAACATGCAACCCCTGATGGGATAAGTGGTTGCAGATGGACGGATGGATTCAGTGCATAACAGTAACAGAACAGAATAACCGATAAACTGTACAATTAACCCAAATAGTGAACACAACAACTGCAGCAATTTGGATGAATTTTGAGCAGATTATTTCCTGTGAATATGACATTTCATGTTATTTTTAGGAACTTTTAAAGCAATTCTCTGTTTTATGTTTTTTTTTTTAATTGTATTTAACAATCAAACATTCTTAATAGGTTTCTTTTTGACAGATTTAGTGTTTTCTTCTCCCTGACACTTAGGTTTTGTCTTATGAACTGTTTGGTTTACTGCATGCTTATGCAAATGCTAATGCAGGACAAGGCTCTTTGACTATAGCTTGTGTTCAGGTCTTCACTGTGCCCTTCTCCTGTTTGTAGCTTGAACAATAATCCGAACTTTAAATAACAATTTTGTTTAGTTTTCTTCACAAAATGCTGATATAAACCAATTATATACAGTATATTTCTTGGTAAATGGACTTGCATTTATATAGCGCTTTTCTAATCTTCCAACCACTCAGCGGTTTACACTAGATGTCAGCATTCACACACACACTTTGCCCATCAGGATCTAATATAAATAGTCATTCATCTCATTCACACAGGAGCAATTTGGGGTTAAATGTCTTGCTCAAGCATCGACATGTGACCAGAGCAGCCGGTTAAAATGGAAGCTTTGCTAGTGGGAGTTGGGACCCTCAGGTTGGGAACCAGAGCGTGGTACGAGCATCGTGGTAATATTATCAACAATGACAGCATCACAGAGAAATCTCACTCCAAACAGGTTCCTCTTCCATGAACTCTGACCCAACTGCTGCATCTGTAGTGGACACATGGCGGTAGTACAACACTGCTTGGTAGACTTACTTATCTCAGCTACACAAGGTTGCTTGTTGCATTCCTCTCGGCTCTCTGGGGTCAAACTGGGGTCACAGCGGTCGCTTGGGGAGATGTTGTCGGCAAGACAACGCACCTCACGCACGCGGTAGCCTCCACCACAGACACGCGAACACTGAGGTGATATATAGGAAGAGACAGAGCGGAGGCAGTGATGAAAAGTTGCATGTACAGTATTATTAATGTAATGTGAGGACACCACTTAGCTGCCCCAGCTCATCCCATTCTTTGCTCTAAAATAAAAATACCAAAACCAGGCAGTCAAATTTAAAGGATCAATTAATCCAAAATCCAAATTCAATCCAAAAGGCATATTTTCTCACATCTCTCTGGTGGTATTTGGCCATACAAATAGTTTTAATAGCAGTTTTATGTGCTGAGATTTTGAGATATACACCTGTGAAACATCTGCATCCAGCACAATAACACAGAGGTGAATAGAATACCATGGTCTGGGTGAACAGTTGATTCTGGGTGGCCATTAATTCCTGATAATGGCCTCTCATTTGTTTGTGAAACTCTTTATGTTGATTTTGGGACAATGGCAACCCTGAATAGCTAGCTAGTCTTGTTGTTAAATACACTGTCAAATTATATTTACTGTTTTTCAACCGTACAGTGCTACTGCTGTTGAATCCTGCTCGCATAACTTTAACTTTCTGGCTCGTAGCTGAGCCAATAGGTTCTGTGACTACAAATATCTCCCATCGCCAAGTCATAGCTAAGGTCTGTCCTATTTACTGGAACAGTGAACATTTCCATTACAACCCTCAGGGTTACCAGAGAAACAACGTGAATGGATTGTGAAAAAACTTAAGTCCATTATACTCTTTTCCCAGAGATTTCAACCATATCACATGGTCTTCATCAGCAGATGAAGACTTACCCTTTAGTATCCCTGTATAATACAACCAAATGTCTTTATACTGACTGTGATTTCTTTATGTGTCAGATACTATATGAGGGGTTAATCGCTGCATGGTAGAAGAACAGACTTTGGGACACTTACTGCACTCCAGTCTGTGACATACCACTGGACACCGCACGGCCTCTGTCTGCAGGGCTGAGCTGTGATTGGCTGAGAGAGACTGGAACATTTTAAGTGGTCCGCAACCTCCATACGACCATCATTGTTGAGAATACAAACCACACTCCGGGTCTGTGTGCCGTTCCCGCACTCTGCAGAACACTTCAGACACACATGTTAAGATGAAACTTCACATGAATGATGTTTTCATTTACGTGTCAATGTGTGCATGTCAGTTACCTGACCCCAGGGTCCGGTGTACCACTCCAAGCGGTTCTGGCAGGGGTCTGAGTCACACAGTGTCACTTCCGGTGGGCGTTCCCCTTCGCAGCTGTCCAATGGGAGGTCAGTCAGGTGATCCATCAGGCACACCGCCATCCGGGTTCGGTTGCCTCGACCACACTCTGCAGAGCACTGAGGGATATCCCACACACACATACACACTCTTAATCAGTGCAACTTCTGACATGATTTTCACACACACTAGCAGTTTGTGTGTTACCCGTTGGCTCCAGAGGGAGGTGAACCAGCTGCGTGCACAGGCTCCCATGTCACAGTTCTGCAGTGTGTCTGGCTTCAGGTTCATGTTGCACTCCTCGTCCTCCTCCACATCGCCCTGGTTGCTCACACACACCACCTCCCTGCTGCGCTGCCCCACCCCACATGGCACTGAACACTGGGAGACGGGTGGGTGAACAGAGGCAAATGTTTATTTTTTTTAACTTATGAAAATGTACAGGTTCATTGTATTCAAAAATAATACATCTACATTTGCTTTATTTGAGCTTTGGCAATAATGTTTGCATTTTTTCCAATGCTAAATTGTGTGTTATGTCTTTCTGAATGCGTGTTGACAGTAGTACTGAAATGTATAATTTACATAAAGCTCAAAAAGCTGTTAGTTATCTGATAAAATATATTATGGTATTGGGTAGGCCTGCACGACTTTGAAAAACTATCTAATTGCGATTATTTTGACTGATATTGCAATTGCCATATGATTTGCAATATGGAAAGATGAAAAACATGTTAATATGATTATGGTGGGAATTTTGCCGGGATCTGTGCCAAACAAAGATGTTTGATGCAAGTCTGTAAAATATGATATGCAGCATGACAGTATTTAATTTAAAATGGCATTTTGACACACATTTCATCTTTAACAAACAGTGCGCCTCCTGCGATTTGAAAACTGCAGCAGACCATAGTGTGATTTCGATAAAAAGACATTTGATCCATTGTACAGCCCTGGTATTGGGCATGGACAGAGTTAAATAAGCTATGACCAGAGAATTAAGTAAATTTGCATGTCGAGATGCATCGCTGTATAAATGTGAAGCCAAAATATCCTGGTGATTTGGAGCCAGAGTGCATTAGTGATCAGGGAGCTGGAGCCGAGGTATTGAGGGGGGCCACAGCTTGTTACTGTGAGTTACCTAACTGCTACGTTAGCACCGTGGTAGCACCTCTGTAACTACAGTTATGATCAAACTGACACCAGAGCTACTACACAGGCCTGTGATGGTTATGGAAAGTTAAAGGTATATCTCCTCTCTCCTACAATGCCCAAGCCTCTGGCTGGGTGATTACATGAGAGCAGCTGTCAATCATAGCTGTCAACTGTGACATCTCACTGGCTCTTTGTAGCATATGTGATTTGATCCTTTACTGTGTTTGCTTCGGATCCACTACTGTGTATGCTTTCTCTCTTCAAGACTTCAAACCTGATGAGACTAATCAGCAGCATGGGACACACCTGAGCCCGGTGTGCTCCCTGCTTAAAAGGCAGAGCATGCAGCAGTCTATAGGCTGGCAGATCTCCTCACACACCATACCTTTCTACCTTCGTTTTTGTTTCTCTTTTTTTGTTTATACAGCACAACATCCTTGCAGCACATTTTCACACATCCACTCCCTACACTACCGACTCTTCACATTCCTCCCATACATTCTTTTGATGGACTTTTGACATTTTTGATTGATAGATCACTTAATTTCTTCAGTGTACCCCTGTGTCTCCCATTTGTGCCGTGCTGAGATACATCAAATAACTAAACTTATTTAATAACTAAATAAACAAAACCTATCAGAAAAAAGAACACTTGAAAATACATCAGCGTGATAAGAACTACATAAAATGGGAAACATATTATAATTGACATGTGTTTGACTTTTTAGTTTGGCCCATGTCCCATCCATAAATGTGGCAGGGGTTGGATTTATAGCTATACTGCATCCAGCCACCAGGGGGCGATCTAGATGTTTTGTTTTTGTGATTGGGGAGCTGTCATGATGCCCAGCTTCATATAAAGGCTATGCTTTGGTCAAAGATCTGAAGAGTTCCTCCACCAGAACGTTTGTTAGTAGCGTCATGTACTAGTAATACTGAGGTGTGTGCGTTCTCACCGGGCTCCACTCAGATCGTATCTCCCACTGGCTGCAGATCTTCAGCTGACATGTAGACTTGGTCACCGGCCTATCAGTGGACCCACACAGTTCTTGTGCCACAGTAACCGAGGTCTCTGTCCCATTGGTGTAAACGTGAGTGACCTGGCGGCAGATAACCTGGCGGTGCTGAGTGCCAGGTCCACACCTCCTGCTGCACTCTGACCACTCCCCCACGTCCCAGCTGTTGGCCAATCACAGAGGACAAAGAAAGAGTTAGAGGATACGAGTTTACCCTTCTTCAAGCAGAGTTTGTCTCAGCTCTATGTCCTCATTTTGACCCGAAGCCTGCAGTTTCCTCCAAAAGGGGATCATAAACAAGACAAGCAAAATAAGCCAATTTGCGCTGCACAAGTTCAGATGTTTCTCTGCGTTTTATTACTTCTGAAGTTTCAGTTTTGCAATCCTCTGGTGCTGCTGCTTTCCCAGGAGAAAGTTATATGTTTCAGACTGACAGCTGTCATGGATCACTGACACTGAGCGAAATATCCACTAACACCCCGCTACATCTTGGCGATGGTAAGACCTTGTGGTATTTACCACATGACATGCAAACCAAAGCCACACCAAAGTGAGTCAGTGTGATTGACTTTGACTGGTGACTGACTTATGGCATGAATGTGTGTGAGTGATGAAGGCTTCACCCTGAGAGCTGCGGCGCCATGTGGATCTAGTACAATGTACATGTATGTGTGTTTTATTCTGTGTGTCATGACTATAGCATGCATCAGGTGTGTGTGTGTGTGTGTGTGTGTGTGTGTGTGTGTGTGTGTGTGTGTGTGTGTGTGTGTGTGTGTGTTGCTTACTATGCAGGGCAGGACTGGGTGTTGCAGTCTTCTTCCCGGCTTGTTGGTTCAAGGGCAGGGTCACAAAGGTCAGCAGGAACAGTCACCTTGGTATCTATCTCAACACACTCCCAGAGTACCTGATGCCTGCCTGACGAGCGTGCAGACACACACACAGAAAAAAAAAAACTAAGCAAGTGAATGTGTCTGGAAAAAATATCACTGTATACATACATATTTTGACAGAAAACAGTCGTTTTCATCCATAGCAATGACAGCCGAGATGTGTGTATTTTGCCAGCAATCTTAGCCCTTTGAGTGTTTGACAGTTACTGTTACAGTAATAGTTAATGCTTTCAGTTACATTTATGTATGTCACCTTTGATTTTGTAACATTGATATTTATATTTATTACACAGCTTTTTTGAATAGGAAAAAGTGCAATTATGAATTCTACTTGCGGTCCCCCTTTCTTTGAATTCTATGTGTTTCCTCACCAATGCCACAGGTGGCGCTGCACTCTGTGTGCCCAGCCTTTGTCCAGGTGTAGGTGGGCTGAGGGTCAGAGGTCACGCTGGGCTCAGGTGGAACCTGGTCAGGGTGGGGTTTCTCTTTGATGATGTCATTGTTGGTGACGTCAACTCGGTAGTCCTTCTCACCTGTGTGAGATGGGCCGACTGTCTCGGCTACAAGAAGAACTGTGAAGGTTTTAGTGAATTTAACAGGAAATGTTGGATAGATAGGTAGGGTAATGGAGAAGTATGATGCATAAAAGGAAATGTAATGATGTAAAAGGCCCAGCACATCCGTTTTTAACAACAAATTACACTTTTATCATTATTATTATTATATGTAAATTTAGTACACTAGAATTTGCATTTCCAGCAGAAAATACATGTGAATGCTGACAGCTGAAATTAATTGCGAAGCTTTGCTGGAAATACTGAAATCGTAAAGCACTGCACTGCAATAGCTGAAATACATTGCTAGAAAAGGTGGAAGTTGAAATTAATTAACTTGTTAGACAGAAAGTAGTATTTGGGTGGAATAAACCCTCAAAACTAAAAGTCCTTATAAGTATTTGGCTTCACAGCTGTGTGGCGTTTGGACTTGTTAGCGTGGGGTTTCTCTGGCTTCTCCGGCAGTCCAAAGACATGCATGTTAAGTTAATTGTTTACTGTTGACACATAGGCATGAATGTGAGCGTGAATGGTTGTCTGACTCTATGTGTCAGCCCTGTGATAGTCTGACAAACGGACTATCTCCAGACCACTGCACTCCTGAATAGGATAAGCAGTTATAGATAATGGATGAATAGAAAGTAATATTTAGATGGAACGAACCTTTAAAGCAGTCAGTCATCACCCTGCCCACTCTAAGTAGTGCAATACACACCCAAAAAAGGTCTGAAAAAGCATAAAATGTAATCCGTGATAATGCAATGACTACTATATTAAAAAGCTGAGAGCTTAATAGTTTCAGGTGTTGTGACCTGTTTCAAGTTTAAATGACGTCTGTAGCTAAAAGTATGAAGAAGGGTTGGCATTTTAAAGTGGAGGAGGTTTAAGAGCATCTGAAGATGTCTACTTTTTAATATTTTAAAAAGTAGAGAAGAAATTCGATCACAAAAAATGTAAGCAAGAAATTGAAGAAGCTGAATAAACCTTAGAAGAACAAAGCTGAACAGCATTCACACAAAAACTGTAGGGATTCATTTTAGACATAGACATGAAGTCTGGTGACCTCTTGTTATTCAGCATAGCTCTAGAGGAGTGGTCAGACCAGCAACTATAGTTAAAAACATCCGTGGGGATGTGCAGGGCCTTTAAAAATGTGCTGTTTTTTGAGATCTCTGGTAGTTGACTAATTATTATTTATCAGCATCAACAGACACAAATGAAGTGATTTTTAAAAATATTTTTAATGAAGGTCAAAAGGTAATGAAATCTAGCCGAAGTGACTGATTATCGTCTCAGTTTGCAGTAAAGAGATCTTTGCCAGAACAAAGTCTGGCTGCTGGCCTGCATCAAATGTTATCAAAATCCTAATCAAATTTTCACAATTTTGCTGAAAATGATATGACATATTGGCGTTACCATGAAACGTGAACTCAGACACACACACACACACACACACACACACACTGTACATGCAGACACAAACAGAGGCATCTGTTATGTGTTATGCTCCCTGAGGGCAAACCAGAATATCCAGCATGAGAAAATGGCCATTGTGGGTCCCTCTAATAGGGTTTTAGGTGTGTTTGGACGTTTATGTGTGTTAGTGTGTGCACTCACCCAGGGGCAGAATATCAGAAGGTGGATCTGGCTCAGGAGTGGGGTGTGTGTGTTGTAAAGGTACAGTGTATTCGTAGTATACAGTAGGACCAGGCTGCTGGTAGATCAACTGTGGGAAAAAGAGAGAGAGATGAGGGGGGTATGATGACGTATAGAGTGCTGCATGGGTGACATATTTTGTAGTCCAACCAGGAAATTCGCATCACCCTGGTTTTCTTGGGAAAAAGCCAATAGGATTACTCCATTAAATTTTGGATTATTGCAGAAAATAAGGTCTATGATAAAGAAATGTTTATGATATATGTTTTGTCCTGAAGATAATCTTCACTAATGAAGACCACTTTCATGATTTTTTGAAGTGTGGATGCAATCGGGAAAAGTAAAAAGTTAACGTTAGGCTATACACAAACTATACCAAGATTGCATGAATGTGAGTATACACAAGGACGCTGTTATTACATTTAGTAGTCTCATTTAGCTGCTTATTAGAAAAGAAACATAACATTTAAGAAACATAAAAGCTTCATATTTCACTAGTGGGGTATTTACTGACGTATTTTTATATCGTAGAACAAAATTTTAAAATCTTGTGTTAACCACAGACCTTATTTTGGATATCTAACTAAACACCCATTCAAGTAAATCCATTGACTACCAGAGGAGAGTCGGAAGTGCTAAAATGCTAACATTTCCAGGTTTTCCAGGCACTCTATAGTATTGTACAAGTCTGTGTACAGTGTTTGTGTATTTGAATAAGGGGTTGCTCCCATGTTTTGTGTGCCAGTCTGCATCTCACATAAACATGCAGGTCCTCAGTCAGCGGCCCGGCTGCAGTGATGGACTCTCCACCACGAGAGCGGATTTCATTGGGTCGCTGGTACTTCAGCCATGTTCCCACAGCAGGGAAGATCCCCGGCCTGTCAATCACCCAGTTGCCATTGATGATGGAGACACCTCTTTGTGTTTGCAGAGCTGCAGGAAAACCCCATGTTCATCCATCAATGTGGTGTTTGTCATTTTAAAAATATCTCTGCTGTTAGGTATACAGTACGTGTGTGTGTGTGTGTGTGTGTGCGTGTGTGTGTATGTGTGTGTGTGTACCTAGGTAGTTTCGGCTCTTGATCGTCTCCCGTATGCTGATGTTGCGTGCTCCTGCAGGAATCTCTGCAATCTTATGGTAGCCAACGCGCAGGAAAGTCCTCGAGAAATTCCCCTTCACCACCTGAAACCCCTGCCAACACACACATACACACACACACACACACACACACACACACACACTTTTGTGCTCACATAAAGCCTCAGGTACAAACAGTGCATGTAAATCTGCAGACACTCTCTGCGTGCTCTTTCTCTCTGTACCATGGTTTCACCATCGCTGGCATGTGCTTTAACAGTATAATCATAAATTCCGCTGGATCACATTGCTGCTCTTTTTTTTCTCGTTTTCACTCGTCCATCCTGCTGTCCAACTCTCTCTCTCTCTCCCTCTCCCTCTCTCTCTCTCTCTCCCTCTCTCTCTCTCTCTCTCTCTTGCTGGAAATCCCATAGCTCACTCAGTCAAGTCCAACAGTTGGTTCGAGTTGGGAACCTTTCTGGTCTACCTCTCCACACCTCCTCTGCACAAATCTCTCTATTTTTGCAAGTTCAGAGTTCTGTTCTTTAAACATCATGTCTATCCTCTGGTTCTTCCTCTTTAAAGCTTTATTCACAACCCAATATAGCTTAACCTGTTAGTGATTAGTGACAAAGACAGGGATAATCTAAAACAACCAGTGGTCCTTCATGGAGTAATTCAAGGATTTTAAGTGTGCATAAGAACAACTCCAAGAACTTAAGTTTAATATATTAGGTACAGCTAATATTTCTTTCTTAAATTTCAAAATAATAATATAACTCGGCAAATGATGTATTTTTATGCAAATAAAACAAATTGCACAAAAAATTAAACTACAACTTAAAAAAATGCATATATGAATTGCATTAAAAAAAAAAATTTCATGACCGTGTAGATGCCTTACCTCTGGAGGGGGTGGGCTGGCTTTGGTATCCCAAGGAAGAGCATCCAAGGCTGGGTGGAGAAGAGCGATGATGAGGTGGAGGAGAGCCAGAGCTCGACCCTGCCGCAGGGAGCTGTGCTGCTGCCACAATCCAGCCATGGAGAGACTGAGGAAGGAGGACGTTCACACACACACACACACACACACACACACACACACACACACACACACACACATGTTTAATGGGTGTATGTGTGAGTGTGTGTGTGTGTGTGAGGTGGGGTTGTCTTGAGGGGTGGGAGGGACAAAAGATATAGAGGTTAAGGAGAAATGTTGAGAAAAAGTGTTTGTTGCAACTTGGAAGTCACACCCATTTCGCACCTCGGTGTGAATGTTGTGACAGCTCATGATGTATGTTTGTGGCACGATGACAGACTCCTGTAGTGCATCCTAAAGCTTATCCCAAAATCAATATCTCTCCCTGTGAATCATCATGCAGCGTTGTGAGGTTTTGGAAACACATCAGTCTTGATGGTGCTCTGACTTCTCCTCCCACCCCGCATTTTCACTTTATAAGGCTTTTCTTGTTCTGTGTTGTTCCTCTTTTTTTTTTTTTTTTGCATTTCACTGATTATGGAAAAAATGAAGGATAAAAACTCTAAATTAAAAAATACCTCAGTAAGAACAGCTTGGATTGAGGATAATAGAAAGAATGTGTTACATCTATTTGCAACTTTCTGTGTGTGTGGGTAATGAATACAACACATGAACAATGCGGATGTGCTCTATAGTGATTCAGTATTCCTTCATCGGTGATTCACACCCAAAGGATGTCAGTTTTATAGTGACTCAGTTCATGTCGGGGAACCATACCATGTCAATTCAGAAATTACTGTAAATCCACTGACCACAGTGACACACTCTCAGAGTCGTCATCTAGAGAGGTTATGGTCATATTTGCATGGACATGAGTGATTTGGAGAAGCTGAAACACATATGGGTGCAATATATTCCCCTGGCTGAATCTTTCAGTTCTGGGCAGAGGACTGTTTCAGCCCTGTAAACACACAATTTAGCGTAGCCTGGCTCTTTAACTTTCCACTGGGAAGTGAGGAGAGATGAGAGTTGTAAATATCAGAAACTACTTTAAATGTCGACCGTAACTTAATGTCGCAGTGTGGAGACATTTAGAGGGATGGAGCAGAGATAATGTGTACCTGTGTTGTAGCAGAAACATGACATTTCAGATCTAAAAAAATATTTTTTCCCGTAGATTGCCAGCTGATTGACACCACAGCTGTTCACAACATGGTGTGAAATTGCCAGGGCTGAGAATTTCACAACTTTTCTACGAACCTCTTTTTCATTCGTTCTGATTGTGGGTGTGACCTTGAGTAGGTACTTATGTTTGTGTATGTGTGTACCCAACAAAGATATATGAGTCACATATGTGCGGATAAAGCGCCATGATGTCCGTAATACACGGCGAATCAATCGGGTCACTGTAAAAGTAGCGTGAATGAGAAAGGCAAGCAGACTGTGATCCTTCATGGCTCTCTCTGCATGTGTTTGGCACCGTGACCTTTGACCTGAGCCACAGAAGGACATTGATGCCGTGCAACACAAGCCATTATAGCGCAAACCTACACACAGACACATGCTGTGCATCTAAACACGACATGTTTCTACTTCAACACTTTCTCATCCCAGCTCGTTATATATTGATGCTTAGTAAAACCCCTCGCCATCACTTTCGGCTGCAGTAAATACGTATTTAATGTTGTGAATTCTCATCTGAGCATGTGCACACACACACTTAGAGCATGTGTAGGTGGGGCTGATGTAGGTGTCTGCACTGGCTCTGCGCAGAGATGTCTTTCAGCTGTATCTCACAAGCGTAACTATGACTTAGTGCCTGTAAACTCTGTTAAGGTCTTTTCAGACGATGCGTACCTAGACCCAGGAGGTGGCGGTAAGTAAGGGTACTCATCTGGACAAAAATCAGAAGTGCTGGTACTCAGTACTGGTGAGCACTGGTTCTTTTCATGCACTGGAATTAAATAAAAATACTTGCTTAGTTTCAAGCAACAAAACCTCTTAGTTAGGTTTAGATAAAGTAACACTGTTGGACTTAAAATTGCTATGTTTATAAAGTGAAATTGTATGACAGATCAAGGCCCACACAGGTAAAAAAAATCTGATATTTTGAGAATAAAGTCATAATATTATGAATATAATATCGTATTGCAAGAATAAAGTCAGAATTTTATCCGAAAAAAGTTGTAATATTAGGAGAATAAAATCCTGATTTTATGAGAAAAAAAAGTCAGTATTATGTGAATAAAGTGATAACTTTTCAAGAAAAAAAATATTACGAGAACAAAGTCATAAATTTAGGAGAAAAAAGTAATTTCCTCCTCCACAAAAGAAGCAGTTTCCCAAAGGTATGTGTGATTCTTTCTTCAGAATAATCGCAGTTTTGTGCATCTTCTCATGGTCCTGATATTTATGATAATGTGGTGCTGATGTGCCAAAAGATGAAGTATTTTGTTATTTGTGAAACCTAAAGTATAACTTCACAAGATGCTCCACGTTCCTCATTTTCACACAGGCGGCTCTATCTCCTGTATAAAAGAACACAGAAAATTATTACTTTATAATATTTACTTTGTAAAATTACCACTTTATAATATTCTAAAAGATTATTCTCATAACATTACAACTTTTTTTCTCGTAAACCTATGACTTTATTCTTGAAATCTCAGATTTATTTTTTTTCCCTCAATGTGACCCTAATACTCCATCGTAAAAATGAGACTGAAAGTTGTGAACATAAGACAGAATGAACAGCTGATTGTAATGTGAAACTGAAATGTAAACACATGGGTTTCAAACACAGTTTTCCTCGATGGAAACCATGTGTTTGTTGGGCCCATCCACCTCCCCTCCAGACCGTCCGATGTGTCTATTTCACTCTTTACACTACGTCACTCTGGCACAGTGTGCACAGTGTTTACTGTTGCCGTTGGTGGGTTCACATTGTAGTGAATAGAAAGCCCAGTGCGTCTCATACTGATGCTGAAGTGTGCCTTGTGCATCAGTATTGAACGCCAATGGCTGTGACAAAGTGCCGGTATCTGACGCACTGAGAACGGGCTGTCCTCTCTGGCACACAGCCAGATGTAAGACGCCGATCCCCTGCAGCGAATACCCAGCAGTCACTGAGCTATGACACAGACGTGCTGGGAGCCTCCAAAAGTCTGTCAGGGAATACTGGGAATTCTGTCCAAGTCGGGCTACAACGTCTGTTTTCCACTGTGACAGCTTAATAGCTGCCATGTTTGATTACACGCACACACACTGTGAGTCCCTGAGAGCAGCTGGAAGTGGCACAGCAGCTCTTTACACACAACTCAAACAGTGACGTGAAGTACACAGCTCATGCAAACAGGTAACTACTACAACAATCTGTAAAGCTTTCGGGATTTAGCTATTAACACTGATGTCTGCTATGATTCAGAACTGAAGCTTGTATATGTGAAACTTACAGTAACTGGCAAACGCAGGCTGGCCGCGGCCGTGGAAGGATTGGGCTGTCTGTTAAAACCATTGACTGTAACAGAACTTGCCCTCAAAAGCATTACAACCACCTTTTTAAATTCATGAAAGAAAAAAAAAGGTTTCTCTTGAGTTACATCTTATAAAAGGACCCAGAAGGGGAACACCCACTGGCTTACAGTGTGTTACAGTACATTGAAAATACATTTTAATGTGCAGTAAAATTGTGAGCTCATACAGATTTGGGAATAAAAGAGCCTTTTCTGATAGATTTGTGAAAAAAAAAACACAGACACAGTTGTGATTTTTTCTATTACTTTCTTGAGAATCGACCACATGTGATTATTTAAAATATGATTTAGTCAGTGATGTGCTGTATTGTCAGTAATTCAATGTGTATGTGCATTAGCTGACCACATTTACCACAAAAAACAAGAAGAAAAGACAACAAAATGGTAATAGACACTGAGAAGGGACAATGCCGTCAACACAGATTTAGCTCAACACTGAAATTAAAGAAGGGAGAACCCTTACATCACCAATACATCTGATTATCTACATTTTTCTCTCGACATATCCCCTTTATTCTCATCTTCATCTGCTCTCTCTTCTTGTTTCCATTTACTCCTCTCCTCACACTCGTCGTCCCCTCTCTTTTCCTCCAGCTGTGAGCTGTTTGATGTCCCTCTGTCCCGTCCTGGCCAGCTGCCCCAGAAACCAAATGAGGGGTTCTGCGATCCCGCTGACACCTGGACGCCCCCTAACCACCGGTTGCTTCCCTAACGACCAACTCCCTCCCTAACAACCATGAGAAACACAGGACGACCACCGATCAATCACTGAAATTCCTAGGCAGCCGTCTGTCAGTGTTGGCTAAGTGTCAGGATGTAATATTTCCACTTGGTAAACATGTCACAGCCTAATGCATGGCTGGGACGCCTTAGAGGCATGATGTCTCACTACTTATTCTTCAGTTTAGACCTGACCTGACCCTAATTCACAACAGCAGGTGCAGTAAGTCGGCCATTTCCAATACATGTGATGCAATGACCAAGAGGGAACTTGTTACAGCCCAACAAGAAAGCTGTGACAGTGAGAGTGGTTTTATTATTTGCTCATTACAGATGGCTGACAAAAAGACAGGGGTCTGTTAACATCCAGCGCTCCCTGACCTCACCTCTCACCTTCTACTAATGACAAGCTTTGCAGGACTTGTGCAGGTGAAGGCACACACACCTTCTGACACCATAAACACACCTTCTCTGGTCAGCGACTGCAGCAGTTCACACATTGCAACACACTGGATGCTTTCCATCCCACAGGTTGTATAAACCTGCCCATGAATGAACGTGAAGTTAGGTACATTTCTCAGCTAACCACCACCTTTCAAAAAGGTGTCACCACCCATGTGCCATGTATATACTATTAAGCTGTGCTGTGGAATTGTTTGTGTAGTTTCTCATTTCATTCATGACAGGCGCTATATGCATGCAAGTTATTATTATTATTAAAGGAACAGTGTGTGACATTTTAGGGATAAGCTGGAATTGAATATCATTTCTGTTAGGGAAAAACTGTTAGGAGAGGGGTCTTCCCCTCTTTTTCCGTGCCATTTATATACTATATTAAGTGTCATATATTAAGAATAAGAATAAGTTATATTTTCATACCCCAATACAGGTTGAAGGCCCCTGATAATCGGCCAGCTTGTTTTCTTTTCTCCCCAACCTTTCAAGGTTGGTGCAAGGGTTAGCAAGCAAAACATCTTCAGTCACACATAAAGTTAAAGCATTTACTGTATGCCAGATGCATGCTCAGTTGTTTTCTCTCATTGATATCTTGAGGAATGTGGATTGCTGGCCAGCAATTGGCTACACACTTGTTGATTCTCCTTGAATTGAAGACATAAAATAAACCTCCAACTCATTCTGGGTCTCTGGTCCACTTCTTTCATCTCCAGTTAAGTGCTCAAAATAGTTTCCTTAACAGTTTTCAAGTTTTTATTGATGCATGATCACCTGAAACTAAGAACTGTTGTGTTTTGGTTAGCTGAGAATGAGCCCTTCATATTTACATACAGCTCGGTCTCACTCCCAGTCCGTCAAACAACAACCTGAATCCTTCTTCCACCACTATCTTATGATATCGGTCCAAAATCTTGCTCAAGTGGGCCTGCCCAGCATGTTCATACATGTAGCATGAAAGGTTTTTCAGTGCTTAGTTGTATCAATGTTCTTTATTTGTCATTTCCAACAAAGCGGTTATTGGAAATGAAAATCTTTGGTCTCAGGTTCCTTCAACAATGCTCATAAATTTTATATATATATATAAGCTATGAAAAGGTAAATCACACAAATAAAAGTAAAAGCAAAATGATAATGTAAGGCATAAAATAGGGCAGTTAGAAGTTAGGGCTTTAATGTAAACATAAGTAAATATAAAATAGTTATGTAACTTTATAATTTTATGGAAGACAGTATTTCAAAACTGAAACTGTAAACAGGATGTAGTAGACAGACTGCTTTATTGTCATTTCCGCATATGCAAGGATATAAAATATATATAATATATAACATATATGACACATATGGGGGCGGCAATAGCTCAGTCTGTAGGGAGTTGGCTTGGGAATCGGAGGGTCACCGGTTCAAGTCCCGACATGACCAAGAACTGAGTATGAACTGGTAGCTGGAGAGGTGCCAGTTTACCTCTTGGGCACTGCCGAGGTGCCCCTGAGCAAGGCACCAAACCCCCAGCTGCTCGGGGCGCTTGTCAGGAGCAGCCCCCTCACTCTGACGTCTCTCCATTTGATGCATGTATATGGGTCCTGTTTGTGCATGTGTGTGTCTCGGGTCTGCATGTACCGTGTATAAGTAAAAAACAACAGAGTGTAAAAATTGAATTTCCCCTAGTGGGACGAATAAAGGACTATCTTCTTCTTCTTCTTCTTATATACAGTACAGTTTATATGTATATCTGGACAATGTCTACAATGATATGACACAAAAAAGGCAAAAAAGAAAATACAGAATTTGAAAAGATATGACTGAAAAACAATTTTCAAAACTGTCTGTGATTGATTTACTTATGATAGAGTAACCATCTAATCTTTTCAGAATTAAGGCTGGTTGAAACGTTCAATGGTTAAAACCATTCTGAAAAATCACTATGGTCATAATTTTTTCAATATTAATATAGGCCAGGTTTATATATCACCATGTGGAAAATGTACGCAAAAACAGATATTTTTTTAAAGCTGTAATATAATATTATATTGAAATATCTATAATATATATGTGAATATATATGAATATTTATACAGGTATATACTGCATATTTATATAAAAATATATACGTATGAAGTATGTATAAATATAATATTTATAATATAATATCTTTTTCTACGTGGTCAACAGGACCAAACAGCTGAATCAGCATCTTTTTCATAACTGCAGTACTGTTCTGCGCCACAAGGATGCGCACGACGCATAAACCGGAAGCAGGAAATGGAGTCAGTCGACGTGCGAAATTCAAACTTCTGTAACAAAACATCACTGCCGGAGGGTTTCTCTACATGCCGTATGGTTGCTAACTGACTTTACCTTCTTCCTCTCACGTCTTCATACGACTTCAGGTACATTTTAATGTTGAGGAGCGTCATTCAGGTAGCTGGCAGTAACATAGGTTGTACTAACGTTACTTTTATCACGTTTTTGGTTGTATTAACGATTTTTGTGGTTACATTACAGTTCCGTTTTAGCGTCAGTTGACGTTAGCTTGCTAGCAAATGTTATTGACTTAGCAGCGTTTAATTCAAACCCAAGAGTCGGGTGTTTTTCAGTTGAGTGTTTTAGCGAGTCGAGTGGTCACTGCTGCTGTGAACCGTTTTCTGTCCCCGCAGGGAGGCTCATCGTCGTGCGGCTGGAGCAGGGAGGATGCCTGTGGAAAGAACGGAGCACCGCGGAGCCGAAGAGCTCCACAAATACTATGAGGTTTATGAGACTATCGGCTCAGGTAATGACAACGTTGATATGTGCGTGTCAGTGGGGGAAACCGCTCTGTCAGTGCCATATCCTCTCTGACTATTTATGAACTTTGTGTGTTTGTCAGGAGGCTTTGCTAAAGTCAAGCTGGGTCGACACATCCTGACAGGAGAGAAGGTTGCCATTAAGATCATGAACAAGAAAGATCTAGGGGTGAGTCACTGTACCCCCTCAGGGTTTTGGTAAATTAGCTGTAAGGGTTTGCATTAAACAGGGCAGCCTGAAACAAAACAAAAACTTTACCTTAAAAAACATAAGAATCTTGACAGGAAAACAGCAGCAACAGATTATTTTCCATTATCAACAACCAGTTTAGTCAATAAAGTCTATAAGATGTCTATAAAATGTGGAAAAAAAAACTTAAAGTGATGAGGGCAAACAGTACAATGATATGAAACAAAAAAGGCAATAAAAAAATCCTGAATTTGACAAGATATGACTGAAAAAACAATTTTCAAAATTGCCTGAGACTTTTGATAGAGTAACCTTTTTAGAATTAATTCTGGTTGAAACGTTAGAATCAATACTGCAATTTCTCAGTATTGATATAGGCCGGGTTTATGTATGACCATATGGCAAATGTATGCAGAATAACATGTAAAAGTTATAATTATGATCAATGCAATTAACTGTTGTTCCACTCATGCATTATATCAGATAAGACTCTTCATATTAGTTAAAATGTGAACTTCAACTAGGGCTGGGAGATATGGCCAAAATCTTCTGTCATGATATACCACTAGGTCATTTCCTATCTCGATATAGGAAGTTTTCTGGTAATTCAATAAATACATAGTCTACATGAAATACCCACATGGTAAAGCATATTTTTGTATACTCCTGTGTGAACGGAAAGCCTGACAAATGAAAAGTGCTGAGTATTTTACAGTTTTAGTGAAGTTATAGAGGAGAAATAAATATTGGCTTAACCTATGTTGTGATATAAACACATATACACATTTTTATCCATCCATCCATCCATTGTCAACCGCTTATCCCGTTAGGGGTCGCGGGGGGGGCTGGAGCCGATCCCAGCTGGCATTGGGCGATGGCGGGGTACACCCTGGACAGGTCGCCAGTCCATTGCAAGGCACATAGAGATAGACAACATAGAGACAGACAACCATTCACGCTCACATGCACACCTACGGGCAATTTATAGTCATCAATTAACCTAAACAGCATGTCTTTGGACTGTGGGAGGAAGCCGGAGTACCCGTAGAAAACCCACACTTACACGGGGAGAACATGCAAACTCCACACAGAAGAGTCCCAAGTCGGAATCAAACCTGCGACCCTCTTGCTGTGAGGCAACAGCGCTAACCACTGCACCACCGTGCAATGTTTATTTTGCTTTGAAAAATATATATGGTCATACTGCTCAATCCTAGCTTAGTCATTATTCTGAATTATTCTGAAAAAATGCAGCAATTTAAAAATTACACAGAATAAATGACAAATCATCCATTAAAAAAAAAAAAAAACAATAACAAGGTGTTTGTCACCCCAGGATGACCTGCCCCGTGTGAAGGTGGAGATTGAGGCCATGAAGAATCTGAGTCATCAACACGTCTGCCGTCTCTACCAGGTCATAGAGACCTCCACTCAGATCTTCATGGTGCTGGAGGTATGCACGCCTACACAGAGACCGTGTGTGAGTGTGATTATGACATTGTGTTTAGTAATTTTGCACCTTTCTTTACCCTTTCAGTACTGTCCAGGTGGGGAACTGTTTGACTACATCATAGCAAAGGACCGTCTGTCTGAGGAGGAGACCAGAGTGTTTTTCAGACAGATTGTGTCTGCGATGGCCTACGTCCACAGCCAGGGATACGCACACAGAGACCTCAAACCGGTAATAACAACCACTGATAGCATGTGAAAGAGTGACTGAAAGAAACACCAAATTGTGTCTGCCTGTCTGTGACTGCATACTGACTGAATGTCTGCTGCGATGCTCGTCTTGAACTTTAGGAAAACTTGTTGATCGATGAAGACCACAACTTGAAGCTCATAGACTTTGGATTATGTGCCAAACCCAAGGTACAACACCACATTCCCTGTCTCACTGTGTTTGTGTCAGAAGTATTAAAGGACTAGTGTGTAACATTTAGGGGGATTTGTTGGCAGAACTGGGATATAATATTAATAAGTAGGATTTTATTTGTGTATAATCACCTGACAATAAGAATCATTGTGTTTTTATTACCTAAGAATGAGACGGTAATATCTACATAGGGAATGGGGGTTGTCATTCTAGAAGTGAGAAAGGAAAAGAAAAACATAAACATCTTTTTTGGGTGGAGCCAAATCTATTTGGTTGGTTCAATGAGTACATTTTACATTGCGAAACACTATATTTAGCCATGCACAGTCTAGGTTGAAACTGATGCCTAAAGACAAGTGTTTACATATTACATTTACATAGTGATTAGTGCCTATAAGCACATGGTTATCTGTCTTCTAGGGAGGTTTGGGTTATGAGCTGATGACTTGTTGTGGGAGCCCTGCCTATGCTGCTCCTGAACTCATCCAGGGAAAAGCATATATTGGTTCAGAGGTGAGAGATGCATGCTGTTATGTTATTTACAACTTTAAGAACTACCGGGGTTGTGATTTCAAGATTTGCTCTTCTTTAAACCCACCAAACTTGCATTTGTTTTCACACTAAAAGTCATGATTGCCTGCCTGTTCCACAATTCTGCTTCTTCATGGTGTGCTGCTCATATTCGCTGGTGCATGACTCAGTGCAACTGAGCTGTGAAATCCTCACTGTAAAGCTGAAATACTGCTGTGTGACGTGTAACCTCCAGGCTGATGTGTGGAGTATGGGAGTGCTGCTGTTCGCCCTGCTCTGTGGATACCTACCTTTTGATGACGACAACTGCATGGTCCTCTACAGGAAGATTACAGTAAGAGCACTGACGTTTTCCCAGCTGGTTAATGTTTCTCACATTAAATTATTTGAAATTCATTGTTTGTTTATTTTATTTATTCTTTTATTTTATGATTTGACTTGTGAAAATTATTGGAAACTGCTGTTAAGGGCTGTCAAATTTGGCCAAAAATTATGTTTGAGTATTTGTTCTAGGATTGAACAATTTTCAAAAAATATCTATTTGTAATTATTTTGACTGATATTGCAATTACAGTATGATTAGTGATATTAGAGGGAATGATCATTTTTACATCATTATTCTTATTTTACACATATTACACTCGTACCAATTATTGTGCCTCCTGCGATTTGAAAATTGCAGTAGGCCGTATTGCCATTTCAATAAAACTTGGATTAATTGTGCAGCCCTAGTTCACTTCAAACTATTTCAATATCTGTTTTTGTGTATTATATCCTTGACAACGTATCCTAGCTGCCTGCAAGTGATGCTGCACTGCTCAGCAATTTGAGCTGAACTTCTGTCGGAGGCAATGTTTCTATTTATTCCACAATGAATGAGGAATGGCTGATGTGTGAAGTTGAAATGAGTTCTCTATACGTCACCTCCTCATTTCACTACAATACCTAAATAAGGTGGCAACTGACTGGAGGGAGATCACCAGGACCTTGCCTGAAAGTTTCCTATTTTTATATTGTCATTTACAGTATCTCACAGCATAAAATCTGTGTTTTCTGTTTAACAACTACAAACATCAGAAGATAGCTTGTACTATTCATCCATCTTTTAAGTGGTTATGTCTCCAGTCTGATCTTAAGCTTGCTGTTTGGACACGGTGTCGCTGTCCGACCGAGTTCTCGCCATCATTATGCTTGCTGAATTATTCCTTGCTCAGCTTGACCTAACATTACCTTTCATGTTCAGTTAATGAAAGTTTTGATGTGTTTCCCGTCATGCGGTGCATTCAGTGCATGTGAGGCAGATGGCCGCAGTAGTGCTGCTTTTTTTTTTCCACAATCAAATATTAATTTTCACATTCCAATGTCTTGCTTTTTTTACTATTCAAATATATATTTGAAGTTATTAGTATTTGTTGACAGCCCTACTGGTATTTCTAAATCTCTCTTAAACATGTTGTGTCCATTTCCTACAATTATTGTGTGCTCTTATGGTCTATGGAATATTGCCATTTAAGTCAAATCCCAGTACCACGCTTATGTTTGTTTCTGTTTCTAGTGTATTAATGTGTGTTTTTATGCATCTTTTATCTCTTCAGCGAGGTAAATACGATAACCCCCAGTGGCTGTCTCCAGGTAGTATCCTCCTCCTCAACCAGATGATGCAGGTACATTATAATAATCACACTCTCTCCCCTGTCTTTCACTTGTTCGCTCTTTCACTGAAATTTCACTCTGAGTTATCAGACTCTCATCTCACAACACTGGAACTCATCAACACACATCGTTACATCAGCTTGCTATAATTGGGGGTATAATGGTTATCTTACCGTGTACATTTGCTTATTTATGGTATTATATGCCATGTTTTTATCAGCTTTATATTGCTTTTAGTATTCTGTTTTCATTCTTTTAAGGGTCATTGTAACTTTTACTACTACCACTACTACTACTACTGATAAAAAATACTGGTGTAATACTGTGATATTTTCTGAGATGGTTATCGTACCATGAAACTCTCATACCGTTACAACCCTAGCCATAATAGGAGAGTAGAAGGAATTTTGAATTCCCACAATTGAATACAATTTTAGTTATTTGTACAACATGTACAATATTTTAGACATGCTGTAGAGTGTTGGATGTGTAGTCTCCTGCATATTTAGTTGTAGTTTTCGTGTGTGTCCTGTAGGTGGACCCCAAGCGGCGTCTTACTGTTCGACAGCTGCTGGACCATCCCTGGGTGATGAAGGACTACAACAGCCCCGTGGAGTGGCATAGCAGGCAGCCGGTACACACACATTAATGCACGAAAGCACTGCTTTACAGATACAGACATAAACATATAAACAGAACTGGACAACTGCAGACACCATAGTAGCTTTTAACTGTTTATGCTGCTTGTTTTACTTTAGCAGGTTTCATTTTAGGTCAAACTGAAAATTGGAACCATTTTCTGAGGGTTTTTTTTTTCAATTTCCCTGAAACAATTCCATAATCCTTAATATGAATATTATTATTTGAGAATTGTTGTTTTAATACTCATATATTTAAAAAATCGGTGTTGAGTTTTGCGTGAACATATTCTGTTGTAGCTCGGCCACATAGATGAGGACTGTATCACTGAGATGGCTGTCAACATGAAACGGTCGAGGTGGAGCACCACAGCGCTGGTCAAGGAGGTGTGTGTCTGTTTGTATTCGCATATGAGTGGTGATGTTTATAATGCTGGTCAGTTCATCATTATCAGTGTTGGATGGTGACATCACAATAACTGCATAATTGAATCGTTTTTGCACCCCCTGTTCTGATATATAGTCTAATACATGTTAACTCCTACAGTGGCAATATGACCAAACCACAGCCACCTACCTGCTGCTGCTGTCAAAGAAGCAGAGGGGCAAACCAGTCCGCCTGCGCCCTGAACCAGCAGCCTGTGAGGAATCCTGCTCTCCACTGCACCAGGGACTACAGGTCAGACTCGGTACCACAACTCCCAAAATGCTTCGTTTTTTTTTTCTGGGCTACTGGCTATCTCTATGACTCTACCCTGTACCTTGCTTGCTTACTGTTTCCCATTAGCATTTGTGTGTCTTTATTTTTATTTATTTTCTCTTTTGCTTTCAGACAAGGGATGCACTTCACTTCAGCGAGGATGAGGATGCTGTGATTGTGGGTTCTCTGGACTTTGGCTCAGACTACATTGATGATTGCCCATGGGTTTCAGTCACACAATACACACCGCATGGTGTCAGAGGTCAGCCAGATGGAGCCGCAAACAACAAAGACACAGTATGTGAAATCTGGAGTGCATGTATGTTTTTGTTGTCTACCATATCCTTCCAGATTAAAGCGTCAGTAGGCAACATTTTGCTGTGTCATTGAGAAAAAAATCCATAATAACCTGTCAGCATATTGTAATAAATGTTTGGAGAGAAAACTAGACTTCTTCACCTCCTCGTGGCTCGTTTTTCAGGCTTTAAAAAAATCTGACGGAAGACTTTGAACGATCACAGATCATTTCTGAGAGAGAGAGCGTTCCTGTTGGCTGTGCTCTCTGGTGGGCGGTGCTTGGTATTTCTTCAACTGATCACAACATGGCTGCTGCGTCACAAACTTTCTGATTTTACAGTTAAACAGCACACTGCAAGATGTTTCTGAAAACATCTGAGGCAAGAGTTTCTACCCACTGCAGCTTTAAGTTTGGATTAGAGACCTGGTGAAGAGCCATGACTCTTGTCTTCCACAGAAATCATACCACGTTTGTCTTCTTTATATTCCTAAAGAGACTGGCGTCCCCATCAGTGGAGAAAAGGTGCGCTTACAGCCCGACCCCAGAGAGAGGTCGAACGCCACAGCAGCGCCAGGACAGGAGGGACAGAAACCAAGAAAAAGCCAGTGAGAACAAGGAGAATTTCGCTGTACAGGAGAAAGATGTTGAAATATTTGCGTTACCTCCTCCTCGGACTCCCGTGTCCAGTAAGAAGAACGCCCGGCACAACAAGAATGTATTGACCACGCCCAATCAAAACGTCAATGGCACCAAAACCAACGCAGTCACGCCTAAAGGTAAGAGGAGTCTCCCGTCTACTCTTTCTATGGCAGTAATGAATTACAGACAGCACAGTTTCACTTCATCATGCAGTTTATTTGTATACTGTAATTGTTTTTTGTGCCAAACAAGGGTTTGAAGTACAATCTCTATTAGATTATTTGCATTAGCCAACTGCCCCTCTCCACGTCGCGCTCTTTCATTTATCTGTCCCTCGCTCAGTCTTCCTGCGGCTCTCATAATCACAAGTGCCACGTCCACATGCCACACATTTGCAAGTAAATTGTCTTCTGGTAATAAACTCATTTATTGGGCCTGTTTTTATCCCAAAGCCTCTCATATTTCTATGATTTAGCTGTCATTACTGAAACCACTGAAAATGGACACACACACTCACTCACATGCACACTTATTATCACTGTCAACACAAAGGTGAGGTTATTATCAGGAAGCTAATTTTATTCACTTATCTATAAATGAAGGACACTAATATGAATGGAGAATCATTAAAGTCTTAATTATTTGTCAAAGTGAATTCTCTGCTCAGACATCCGGCCTCATTAGTTTCCTCTATAAACTCCGCTAACGCCCTGCAGCCAACCTGTTTGGTGTTAAACCCTCTGAATCTGGCTCGGCCCTGCTCTCTTTTCAGCCTCCTGTTCTCTCAGCTACACGTAGAGTGCAGACATGCTGCCTCTGACAAACTTGTACACACACACACACACACACACACACACACACACACACACACACACACCCTGGTTTGTGTGTCCGTCCCTAGGCGTGTGCTGTGACAGGTGTAGCTGTCTCTTTCCTCTGCTCACCGTCCCACGTGGGCTGTAGTGACATGTGTTCTCTTGCCACTAAAGCCTAGCCCTCTCTCTTTGTGTGCGTGCACGTGTATGCGTGCATGTGTCAGGCTTCTTGTCTCTGTGTGTACCTAAACCTTTGTGTTCACAACTCCAGTGACAAAGCCAGCCAGTTCCATGCATAAGAGCAAAGGGCTGTACCAGTTTCTCAGCTAACCCCCATTCAGGATTTTATTTCCTCCTGAGACAGTTTGAGGTTGGAAAAATGATCTAACTCCATATTGTCTTGGCAGTAAAACATATTTATAGGATCAGCTTTTATTTAATCTTTATTTAAGCCAAACTGTTTTGTATTTTTCAGCAGTTGCACCATGCCATCAAATAGAAATATATTTCCAATTTCTTGTACACCATTTATTGTTATTATTATTATTACTACTACTACTACTACTAACTAGCAAGTGTACACTAGATTTAAAAATATTATCCAACCAAAAAAGCCCAGCCCAGTATTGTGACTCTTTTCCAGTGAAAGCAGCTAGCAGTACTAGCTCCAAAACGTCCTAAATCTAGAGAGAAAGATGACAGGTCTCCGTCCAAAGCCATTCCCCCACTGTTATCAGTACAAACATAAATATATCATTATGAATGTGAATGGCAAACATGTCTATTGTTAGTACTCACAACTGTCAAGCTAGCAGCTTGTGGAAGACTCCGGTGATGCGTAATGAGTGCACAGGCAGCGTGCATGCAAGCAGGCAGGTAGCCCATCCAATCATTACACTGCAGCCGAATTAAATGATTCGACAGGTTTATTACAGTCCTGCGACAGCCACAAATACTGTATTTAAATTTTTTGTTTCAGAGCATTTGATTTACTGATTGTTGTCGAGATGTAATGAGAATTTCAACTACTATAACAGAAAAATGTTTCTAAAGTCTTTACCAACCCTGCCTTTAATTGCTGATTAATCTGCCGATCATAAGTTAATCATTTGGTCTACAAAACAGGAAAACAACAACAAAAAAAATGTCCATTCAATTTAGAGCCCAAGGTGATGATCATAAATGTCTTGTTCTGTTTGATCAACAGTCAAATTAATTGTTGCAGCTCTAAGTTCTGTTGATTTGAACAATGTTTGGCTGCAAAGCGAGAGTATTAAGGCTGCCCCTTCTTTGTCGGTAATCGGCCATTTTGGTCTTCATCAACAAAAATTTCCTTTCCACGATTAGTCATTTTTTAATGCTTTTTTCATGCTGAATGACTTATATTATAAGATACTTATGAGCACATCTCTAAGTGGTGATTTTGTGTGATTATTTGTGGAGAAACTCAGATATACTGTACAGATCTGTTGATTGAATTTGATTAGTCACCAAATTCATATTAATTGACAAATAAGTTCTTTGGTCGAGGACAGCCCTCGAGTGTATGTAATGACTGGGTCAGCTGGGTGTAACAGGTCAACGTGTCTATATTCACTTGTTTGAACCAAAGTGCCTATTCCTGTGTGCATGTTTTGTAGGTGGAGGCAGTGCCTCTAAAGAGCACAACAAGAAGAGAGCAGCAGAGTTTAAGGAGCTTGCAAATGTTGAAATACTGGCCTTCAGTCCTGAGCGAAGGTGAGTGGGGACTCTGAGGTGCAAGAGAGGGAGTAGAAACTGTATATGTTAGCAGCTGAAATGGGATAAATATGGACTATAATGGGATGGGAGGGAGGATAAAGTTGACATTGTTGGGGTCTTCAGGGTGGGCTGGAGGTGCTAAAGTGACTGAGCCATAGCTAAAAAGTGATCAATATCCATCAATAGCCTCACTCAGTCTCAGTCAGTTTGAATAAACTAATCACCTAAATTATTAAAGACGTGGACAGAAATGGTACACAGCCCAGTGGTGCTGATTCTCTCCTAATGCTGAAATGTAAACCTGTGATCTATTTGAGGGTTTACAGTAGGTAAGAGCAGCTTGATCAAATGACCCGCCAAAGTGACTAAATGTGAGACCCTGTTTGCCCTCTAGGTCCCGGTCGTTGGACATGGCTGTTACAGGAGACAGTGGGAAGAAGAAGAGAGCAGGAAAGGTGTTTGGTTCCCTGGAGAGAGGCCTGGATAAGATGATCACCATGCTCACCCCCAGCAAGCGACGCGCCCTGCGTGACGGCCCACGCAAGATCAAGGTATAAAGAGTGCACAAGTCACACACCTGTTCAGCCCCACAACTTGTACTGAGCACATCGCATCTTTCCTTTTCTATTCCAATAGGCGCAGTACAACGTTACTCTGACCAGTCAGACCAACCCAGACCAGATCCTTAACCAGATCCTCTCCATCCTGCCGGAGAAAAACGTTGATTTCACACAGAAAGGGTAAGAAGACCCCTCTTTATACCCCTGCAACAACGTAGTCGAAGGTATATAGCACTCTGCGTGTCCGTCTGGCCTCCTGTCCATCTGAGCAGAACTCGGAAACTACTTGACTTTGAAACTTCAATTGGTGTGATGGTTGACAGTGTGGTCTAGTTGTGCCTTTTGGGAGTTAAAAGTCTGGGGTGCCCAATGTTTTTGAAATGGTGGTGTGTTTTTTTTTCCGCTTTAGTTTCCTTTCAGGGGCAAAATATTGCAGCTTTGCAATGTGGTCTAGTTGTGCCTTTCTGAGGTTAGAATTCCAGGGTGGTGTTTTTAAGATTTTACATTTTCTTTCAAAAAATTAATTATTTTGAACTTCTACTCCTTTTCTGGAGCAGAACTCGAAAATTAAACTCCGAAACGTCAAACTTGGTATGATGGTTGACTGTTGTTGGAGCGGGGTGAGCCGGGGCTATGTGAGCCCTCTCACTTCTACCTTGTTCTGATCAGGCAGCCCAGTCTTTGATCCAATCCTAATGTTTCTGTGTCACCTTCTTCGCCTTTCATTCAGGTATACCTTAAAGTGTCGAACATGGGGGGATTTTGGGAAGGTAACCATGGCGTTTGAGCTGGAGGTGTGCCTGCTGCAGAGGCCTGAGGTCGTCGGGATCCGACGCCAGAGGCTGAAGGGGGATGCCTGGGTCTACAAGCACCTGGTGGAAGACATCCTCTCCTCATTCAGGATCTAAATAATGCACTTTCCCAACAGTATCACTTCCCGTTCCAAGTCAATGGACGTTGGCCTTTCTGTGTCCAAGAATAGATGATGTCTGATTAGTGATCGATGCACAGATTCAGACACAGGATGGTGTCTTAGCACATTAATCATTAGTCCTTCATTATACATAGTGAATAATTAAAATTGTCCTTAGGCCAGCCTGCAATCCCCAGAGTACATGTTACATTAAATGTATGAGCGTTACATGTCAGGATCCTGTACAGCATATCTTGTTTTATGTAGAGTATTGCTATAATTATTAAACTGAATAGGATCTCTGTCAGTCCTCTTGAGATGAATGTGTGTGTGTATGAAATGTAACAATGCTATTTACAGTATACCCTCTGGCTGCTTGTTACCATATGTATGTCTTGATGTTGTTATTCCCCCTGTAGGTGTAATTTACTGTCATTAATGTACATGTTTACAATACTTCCATCATGGTGCTTTTACATGGTTGTCTTTTGTGAAGTGTCTGCTTTTATTTCTTATTAGTGCTTGTCTAGTTTTTATTGTCTGTTGTATCGTGCCAGTAGACATAAAAGGAGCAAAATAAACGATTTCTGGTAAATGTATATGCCTGTTTATGGAGACAGATGATCAAGATTAATTCATTTATCTACTTCCTTGACATCAAATGTTCTTTTTTTATTATAATTCACTCAGCGGTTTGATGGAGCAGCGGTGTGTTTACACCCTGTCATCATCCTTCTGTTCGTCTTCTAGTCTTCACTCCTCTTTGGTACAAAGATTGATAGTGATAGTTTAGCTTAGTGACAGCATTTCTCAGCACATATTTCATGAAATAAGTGGTGAAAGGTGTCAAATGTCTACAATGTTTAGATACTTTGGGTTTGAAAGCACGCAGCTTGCACTCATGTTGAATAGACTCATTTTGATAATGGAAACTAACTACAAACAGCAACAACGGTGTGTTTTCAGCATTTTTAGGCAAAAGCATACCTGGAATATATGGTGTATTTTAACCTTCAAAATTAAAACTTTGGGTTAAACTACAGGAATTCAGATGTTCCTGGTTCTCAAATTTCTAACCACAGTGAAAGATAATGATTTAGCTCTGATGCTCAAAATGGTGGATGATCATGGTTATGGCAGAAATGGCTGTAGGAGTATGATTGTTATGACTGACTGAATGACTAAATAATGATGATAATTGCCAGCAACATCTGAACAGAGTAAAATAGGAGAGTCTAAGAGCCCCCCCCTTCCCTGCTCCAAGAGAAGATGCCACTTCATAACAACTGATTGGCGTTTATTTGTGGCAGGTTCTCCTTGGCGTCTCAGCGGGGAGAAGGGTAACGATGGGTGGAGGCGATGATAAGGGGGGTTTAACCTTAATGGAGTCTGAAGGAGGGTGGGGGGTGGGATGATAATTTGAGACAGAGGTGAAGGTTGGAGTTGGAGGGATACAAAAAAAACCCCACATCCTCCTCAGCCCACATCTTCCATATTATTCCAGTGGTGGTAATGAGTCCTGCTGGGCTGAGGTTGGAGGATCAGAGCTGTGTAGGTGTGTGTGGTGTGGACAACAGCTGGAGTAAAAGCCGGCTGTCACCTTTCTCACGTATAAGAGAGACTCTCCCCTCTTTCCTGGCCTTTCCACATTGTCTCCAGCCACTATGAGTCAGATTCTTCTCACCTTTTTGCATTCTCTCTGTTGAGTTGTGCAGTGTGTAGGATCTGGCGACATCCAACGGTGTGGTTGCAGATTGCAACCAACTGAGTTCCCGTCTGCTCACTCCCCCCTTTCCAAGACCGCGGTAATGTGAGCTGCCGTGTGCAAACCTTTGGTAATGCTGTTCACTTCACTCAGAGGCTCAGAGAGTCCTTTAAGAGCAACAGAAGTCAGACGCCGGCTGGTGGTACTATGGTTTCATACACAAGGTGGAGAATTACAGTAGACCACCTCTGGATCTGAAAAGTGAAGCCAGTGCTGAAGTGCCTTCAGCTTGCATGCTTTCTAATATCCAGCAGGGGGCGACTCTTCTGGTTTCAAAAAGAAGTCTGATTGTATAGAAGTCTATGAGAAAGTTTATGACTCAGTCACTAGTTTCAAGTCTTCTTCAATACAGCATGATGTCCATTTAGTAAATTATGGTCCCATTTAGAGTAAGTTGGACCATAATGCAGGGTATGCTATAACTGTGGGACTAATAAAGGAATATCTTATCTTATCTTATAAGGCGTGGATACCTTGTGATTGACATGTCGCTACCACAGCGTTGTCCGGTCTGGGAGTTGTCCGTGTTTTTGTCTTATAACTTTGACCCTTTCACAGTATGTTTTCAGTTCATGAAAGTTAATTATAACCTCTATGGTCGCCTAAAAATGTCTTATTCAGTGTTTGGTTGTACTTATCTCCACCCTCTCGTGTCATTTCTGCTTGCAAATAACCAAAATGGCGACAGGCAAAAGCCAAGATGGTGACGGCCAAAATCTAGGTGTTAGAACGGCAGTCCACAAGCCGATGGGTGGTGCCCACTTCTTATATGCAGTCTATCCAAAGACCCTCTCTAGAGCCAGTAATTAGGCTGGTCATTCTGGGTTACTGTGGAAACATGGCGGAGCAACATGGTGGACTCCATGAAGAGGACCTGTTCCCTAATCTAAAGTAATGAAAACACAATGATTCTTATTTTCAAGTGATTATACACTAGTGAATATTATTTTCCATGTTTGCTAACAGATCCCCCGAAATTTAACACACTGCTCCTTTAACTACTTTTGGTTCTACATCATAAATTTGGTGCTTATTGTTTCATTTACTTCACCCTCTCAATGTCTGTAGGAGTCGTGGGTCAGGTAGATGAATCACGGTTTCCTCTGCGGATCATACACTCCTGATCAAAATCTTAAGACCAGTTAAAAAATTGCAAGAATTTACGTTTTGCACTGTTGTATCTTAAGAAGGTTCTAAGTAGAGTTTCAAAATGCAAAAAGAAGAAATGAGAGCAAGAGACTAAATGTTTTGAGCAGGCAATTTATTGAAAAGAACAATTTAACTAAAATAGGCTGTTCATCAGCTGATCAAAAGTTTAAGACCATAGCTCAAAAAAACCCCTAAAACAGAAGTTAAAGTCTCAAAAACAGACTCAGTAATGAGTAGCTCCACCATTATTGTTGATCACTTCAAAAATTCGTGTTGGCATGCTTGATGCGAGTGTTTCCAAAAGGCTTGTAGGAATGTTGCTCCAAGTGGTGAAGATGGCTTCACGAAGGGCATCCACTGTCTGGAACTGATGTCCATTTTTGTAAACTTCCCTTGCCATCCATCCCCAAATGTTCTCAATTGGATTTAGATCAGGGGAACATGCAGGATGATCCAAAAGAGTGATGTTATTCTCCTGAAAAAAATCCTTTGTCAGACGGGCATTGTGAATTGCAGCATTGTCCTGCTGAAAAACCCAGTCATCAGCGCACAGACGAGGGCCCTCAGTCATGAGGGATGCCCGCTGCAACATCTCCACGTAGCCAGCTGCTGTTTGACGCCCTGCACAACCTGGAGCTCCATTGTTCCATTGAAGGAAAAAGCACCCCAGATCATGATGGCGCCCCCTCCGCTGTGCCGTGTTGAAAAAATCTCAGGTGGCATCTCCTTGTCATGCCAGTAGCGTTGGAAGCCATCAGGACCATCAAGGTTAAATTTTTTCTCATCAGAGAATAAAACTTTCTTCCAACTTTGAACGTCCCATGTTTGGTGCTCCCTTGCAAAGGCCAAACGGGCAATTTTGTGGCGTTGAAGGAGACGTGGCCTTTGAAGACGTTTTTGTTTTTGAAGCCGTTCCTTTGCAGATGCTGTCTGATGGTTATTGGGCTGCAGTCAGCACCAGTAATGGCCTTAATTTGGGATGAGGATCGTCCCGTGTCTTGACGGACAGCCATTCGGATCCTCCGGCTCAGTGCCGGTGAGATTTTTTTGGGTCTACCACTTGATTTTTTTGTTCCATAAACCTCAGGATCTTTTAAGAAATGCAAAATGACTGTCTTACTGCGTCCAACCTCAGCAGCGATGGCACGCTGTGAGAGGCCTTGTCTATGCAGCTCAACAATCCTGCCACGTTCGAGTGAGCAGTGAGTTTTTTTGCTTTTCCCATCAAGAGGTCTTGACAGTGTGATTACTTGACAAAAAATGACATGGAATCCAAATTTTTGCACAGATTTGGGCTTTTAAAGGATGTGGCTGAAACAGCCTATTTCAGTTAAATTATTCTTTTCAATAAATTGCCTACTCAAAACATTTGGTCTCTTGTTCCCATTTCTTCTTTTTGCATTTTGAAACTCTACTTAGAACCTTCTTAAGATACAACAGTGCAAAATGCAAATTCTTGCAATTTTTTAACTGGTCTTAAGATTTTGATCAGGAGTGTATATGGTGAAAATGAAATGATTCATGTCACTGACCCTCCATTTAGATAGGGGGAGCTGCAATCTGTATTCTGATGTGAAGCTGAGTTCATGCTTGTGTGAACACAGGAACAAGAGAGCATGCCTGGCACTCCAGAAGAGGATTAATGATTTTAAGCTGAGAAACTTCACAGAAATGTAGCACAGTGTGAAACTTGTACAGTATCAGGAGCAGAGTGAGCTGGCACACAGTTTGGACGCAGTGTAAGTAACATTAGATCTTGTTGTTGAATGCTACAGAACAGATTAGAGCAGATTTGTGTTCATTTGTTTTGTTTGTCCTTTTCAGGCTTGTGAGTGTAAAGACGTGCAGCAGAAATGAGGCTCCTGCTGACAATCGTTCTGGCTCTCCTTTTCCTATGTGAGTTTATGTTTTTTGAGAGGTGCTGTTACACTGATACGCTCCAATAATTCTGCTTGCTGTTTTTCTGCGAGGCAGCTGCATGCATGACACATCCATTTCTTTTTGTTCCTCTGACTGTATATCTGTCTATTGCTCATTTATTCAGGGCTTCACAACGCTCAGACGTCTAATGACACCCTGCACGGGAATCCTTGTGAGGTAGGTTGATGAAATAGATGAACAAAGTAGTTGGGCCTACATGTGCTATAGACCTTATCAGACTTAACAACATAAGCATATTACATGGGCCATTTTGTATGTCCTTTTGCAATGTTTGTTAATGCAGTAGCTGACAGGAAGTCATGTTAGACCAAAGCTGTTGCCCTAGCAACAATGAAAAGTTTAGTAATATAGTGGTTCCCGACTTGGGTCAAAAGATGCATAAGCAGCCTCATCACATGTCATAACCGTCTTTCTGCCCTTTCTGCGGTCGCAACATGTTTTTTGCTTAGAAAGGTTCCTAACGGAGTGAAATGACCTGGAAGTATGGAAGTAGCAGCCATGATAAGAGCTGTCTGAATCCTCTAAACGCTGAGGAAAGGTGCTTCAGTGCTTCCTTTAATATCTCTTTTAGCGTAGGATACACTCGACCATCCTTTACCAAAGGAAAGGAGATAACGCCGCCCCATGATTCCTTGCTGTTTTAGCGACGCACCATTTGGCGTTCACGAAAACAAACAATATGCCGACCTTACATAATATTTTCATACAGTCATGTACTAATTGGGATTTATGTTGATAAATATGAATGGGCAGTGACAGCTGTTTAATTTCACTTTATTTATATTTATCTTGAACGAGTAACAAGTAAATAACAAAACAAAATAAAAAGTAATAAATGAAATAAAAAAATAAAACAGTGAACATATAGCAAACAAATAAATCAATATTACATACATTTAATGGTCTACTCCTTCACTGTAACTCCAGAACTATCTCAGTATTTATCATAAAGTTTTGTAGCAGCCTATAAATTATTCTTATTTATTAGTTTTTTAGTTATTATGGAACTGGAAAAAGCTGGGTTTGACAACTGAGCTAATTCGTTGTGTGAGTGGTGTGGACGACTCCAGATGTTGCTCCCTAGCTGTTTCCTTTTTTATCAGCTTTACCATAATGTCTACTTTGCGTTTGTCCTTTTAGGCTGTATCCATGACCGAGGCAGCAGTGTCTCTCCTCTTGTCCCCTCTGTCTCTGTACTCCTGGCTGGCATCCACGCTGCTCCGATTTGTCCTGTCCGTCCCGACTCTTGTCCTCAGCTCCCTGTATCACTCCCTGCTGCTGCTCCTGGCCTGGCCTTGGTGTGTTGCCGTCGTGTGTGTCTCTCTGCTGCTAACTTGTCTCCATGTTGCCCTGTACCTGCTCCACCTGGCCCTGGTGGTCGGGGCAGTGGCCATTTTGACCCTCATGCAGCACAAAATGGCTGACGGGGACGTCGCTGATGTGAGAGTTTTGACACCGGAGAGGCGTCACACCAAAACCAGACTGAGGATGTTTGCTCGTAGGCTGTAAAATGATCTCATTGTGTGTGTTTTCCAGTAAAAATCCACCTCAATTTGTTCAGACCTGCTTTTACCTTCATTTATTTAATGAATGTACAACTGCAGTTAAACAGATTTTGTGTTTTAAATTGGCTTTGGGACACTTTGCAGGAATCAACAAGAAAAAAAAGCACTGATTAGTTTGCATCCTTGTGACCTAAATGAGGGTGAAAATATATCTGCTAGTTGCTACTTTAACAAACAGTCTACAGTTGTCCACTTATCTATCTTTCTCATTTTCTCCCTCCTCGTCTTTAAATGTGGCCCCCCAATTATCTGCGGATTGTTGTGCTGTTTTCTTCCCATCTGCAGATGTTATCATTAGACACGTCTGTCAAGTGGAGATGAGCGGATAAGAGAAAAAGGCAGAGGAATAAGAAGAGAATATTTTCTGCATTCATTGCGCCTTTAGATGTGCATGTGTTTGTGCAGTGCACGGCATGCAAACTACATTCCTGAAAAACACTAATAAAGGGAGTTAACAGGGAGGGAAACTACATGTGGCATCGGCGTCGAGCCAAGGCGGCGAATGCTTGGCCAACCAGTAAACAGCGTGTGCTGTCAAGCTGTGGCTCTCAGATCTCAGGGAAGCATTAAAAATTGCTTGAAAATACAAAACAATTTTATCAAAACTATTAACACTCCAGCCGAAGGGTGAAGCCACATAAAGTAATGGGTGAACTTTCTGCGCTGTTGTGAATGTGTGTGTGAGACAGACAGACAGAGAGACAGAAGGGAAATGAGGCTGGATCATAGAGATTTATTACATGGCCGTGGCATCCTAATTAGCATAAAGACTGGACCGGCCCACTCAAGCAGAGAATTAAAAACCTTAATTGTGCTGTCAGCCTTCCTCTCTCTTTCTCACTGTTGACTCTACTTCGTCTCCTCCTCGCCCTCTCCTCTCTCTGCTTATGAAGTAGCCTCCGTCCGTGCTGTTTAATTGTTGGTGATAAATGGGAAGCGGGATGTTTGTAATTGTCTCCGAGACGGGGAGAGGACGACGGTGATCTTCTAGAGGAAGGACAGGGAGAGTTTTCCTATTTGAAAAGAGGAGAGCGAGGAGGCCATTTATCAAATGTTTGTTTGAAGGAGGGAAATTAGTTTGGCAGACACAGGCGAGGAAGCGTTAGTGGGATTTGATCCCAGGCCAGGTTGGGCATACAAGGGGGGCCGAAGTTTCCCAGTATGATGCAGCGTTCACATCATATGGGACGGATGGTAGAGAAGGTTCCCATTGGTTAGGACATGAGAATGTTCTCATCATCAGACGGTTGTATGATTGCAGTCAGTGGTGTGAGGGTTAAATTGATTTCGGTATTCGGTATTATAGCACTATATGGGTTTAATTTCTGTGAATGGACTTATGATGAAGTGAGGCATCCATGTTTGTTTTGTTTTCTGGCACTTTTGTATTGAAGCTTTCAAAAAAATTCCAATTTACCTCATTGGAATTATGACCTGAATAAAAGATGTGAATGCTATTAATTATTAATAATAATAAAAATGTAATAATTAATTATTACATGATTACAGTATCAGAGTCCTGTTGTTGAGGATGTGACAGCGAGTGATGAGAAAAGATGTAGCACTGCCAAACTGCAGCAAGTTCACATTAGTCTGTAAACTTATTTAGTTATTATGGAGCTTTTTTTTTTTTTTTTTACCACAACCTGCAAATTGTGAAATCTGATCAGAGATCTGCAACAAACAGTGGCTTTCTAATGACCTGTCCTAACCATAATTATTCAAGATCAATGCCTAACCTTAACCATCTCTTGAGAGTTTCCCCAACTTGTGGGTTCCCTTCTAGACACATCTTTATCACGCATGATTGTCTATCGTTAATTAATTAAGCAAATTAATGTACATTTTGTATGTGTTGAAAATGTCCTTTAAAGGTAGATTTGTAAAGTGTTTAACACTTTACACTCAACATGGGAGCTGGGCAAATATGCTTGCATGCAAATTTATGTATATATTTTTTTATTGGAAATCAATGAATCAACACAGAACAATGACAAATATTGTCCAGAAACCCTCACAGGTACTGCATTTAGCATAAAATTATCCTCAAATCATAACATGGCAAACTGCAGCCCAACAGGCAACAACAGCTGTCAGTGCATCAGTGTGCTGACTTGACCATGATTTGCCCCAAACTGCATGTGATTATCATAAAGTGGGCATGTCTGTAAAGGGGAAACTTGTGGGTACCCATAGAACCCATTTACATTCACATATCTTGAGGTCAGAGGTCAAAGGACCCCTTTGAAAATGTCTATGCCAGTTTTCCCTCTCTCAAACGTTTGGAGAGTTCTTCATGACAAGCTAGTATGACATGGTTGGTATCAATGGATTCTTTAGGTTTCCTAGATTCATGTGATGCCAATATCTAGCTTTAAAACTGAGCTCGCTGCAACCTAAAAATAGCAAGTTGCGTTAATGTGTTAAGGAAATTAGTGGTGTTGAAAATGAATTTGTGTTAACAAGTTATCGCATTAACATTGACAGTTCTAGTCATCAGATGTCTGTGAGGTGAATCACAAGACAAAGACTAAATTTACAGAGGAAAAGATGTGTTCTCCTGCCCACACCGTTTGATTGTGGTGACCTCTGGGAAATGCAGTCCAAAGACACCACAACAATATATCAGGGATACCTACAGTATATCAGCAAAGTACTGATAGAAAGAATGCCACCAAAACTTAATGTGTTCGCTCAACGAGGCTGCTAATGTCTCAAGGACTAACAAAATGATCAGCATGAAGAGGGGAAGAGGAAGACGTGGAACAAGGAGCGCAGCAGTGAAAGGTTTCTCAGGAGGAGGAGGAGGAGGAAGTGTTTTGCGAGGGTCAGTCCTGTTTGTGCGTCTCTGCTGTCAAAGCCTCTCCTGCAGCAGAAGACGAGGTTAAGACTTAAGAGGCCAGCCCGTCTCACACTGCCTCTCCCTCAGCACTGACAGCTCACACACACACACACACACACACACACACACACACACACACACACATAGACAGCAGTGCACCCAACATGCTTTGTGTTAAACTTTCCACTTTACCCCAATCCTCCTACCTCCTTTTTAACCTATCTGCCCTTCCTCTCGATCTCTTCTTCTCTGTCTCCTGCTCTTCCTTTGCTGCAGTTTCTCTCATTGTTTTTCTGTATCTATCTTTCTTCTTCTTCTCCTCTCTCTCTCTCTCTCTCTCTCTCTCTCTCTCTCTCTCTCTCTAATTGGTCTCCGCTAGGTTAGCTTAGACAGGCCTATTCATCATAGCACTACCCTCAGAGACAAACCCTCAGGGAGCGAGGGGGAGATAGACGGAGTCAGACGGGAGGGCGAGAGGGTCTGCCGCTTGTCAACCCACTTCTCTCCTCCTCTTTTTTTCCCCTCCTTTCTCTCTTTTCTCTGCTCAGTTCATAGATGTCAGTTTTGCCGAGGGAAGAGGGGATGAGAGAGGTAAGGAGAGGGAGGGAGGCAGGGAATGTAGACACATTAGTTAGGCTATTAGTTCAACAAGCTGCTTCCATGCCTGTCAATGGTCGGACATCCACACACAGACATACATGTATACACACACACACACACACACTATACTCACGTCTGACGTTTGTTACATGTAGTATCTGTGTGAGAGGGTGATTGTGAGTGACAGGCCGAGAGGGGGGAAAAAACTTTACATGGAACTACGTGTCTCGTCATTTCTGGTATCCAGGGGGCCTTAATGAGTGAAACACAGCACATAAGCACTCTGTACAAGCCTCGCTCATCTTTACCACTGTCACTGTGCAATGCGTCTCTGTGACTTCACTGTGTGAACATGGACACCGCCGTAAAGGGCAATGAGAGGCATGTAATGGCTCATTCCGTGAAGTCCAAATGTCTTGTGTGATAAGGTCAAACCTCAGTTTTTCACTGTAAGAGTTTCTCCTCATCTGATGAGCCAACAGCTGGACCAGCAGAGGACCGGCTTCCTTTTCTCTGATGCTGGGTGGTTGTTGTTTTTTTGAAGACTTGCATGCACACTAATGAAACCAAAAAAATTAAAGGTGATGATAGAAACAGGTGGCTTGCAATTGCATGCGAAAGTGGGATTCAAACTTCCCCCTGACCCCTTAAAATGAAGGAATGTTGACTTGTAATCTCTCATTGCAGTTTGCAAAAGTCACTGATTGTTAATTCAAACCATGAGTTATTTTTTCTTTTTCTCAGACTGTTTCATTTGAAATCTTTTGGGAGTTTTAAGATGTCAAACTGTGTAGTAATCTATAAGCAAAAATCAGTGATTCTCTCCTCTACTATAAATAGCACATTATAAACAATAAGAAACAGATCTTGGTTATAGGGATCCATCATATTATATGGGACATATCATGAAAAAGAGACTTCGTCAGTGCTTGTGCACATACATTTTGGTATCTGCAGTAACTACTAACCCACAAACTGTGACATAAGACAACCCAGTCAGTTTTTTTTGTGGGCTGACAAGATCAGAAAACGTGATTCAATAAGACATTCAGATTAGGTTTTCTTCCTATGTCACATGCAGACTCATTAGACTATACCGCCCACGGCCTGAGAATTACCTTTCCATAGGTGCACCATATTTTTCTCACAAACCAATCAGAGCAGACTGGGCATTTTACAGGGGCTTAAAGAGACAAGCGCAAAAACAGAGCGTTTCAGACATACAGTTATGTTGAGTCCGACAGTCTGAGAAACCAATAAGTATGAACCTGAAAATGAGCATGATATGTCTCCTGTAAAGTATAGTTTTGGTTAACTTGGGCCTTATTTTCTTTTGGTACTTTTGGTCATTATTTTTATTGATTATATTGTATGTATTCACCACCTTGTAAGTGGAAAGTTTCTGAAAGCTCAGAGTTCACGACTTGTGACGTGTTTGTTGATGTTGTGAGAAATGGTGGAGCCCATGGAAGTTCATTTATCGGTGCATAATAAGTTAATATTGTATAGTATATTGTAATTTTAGTCATATATAGTTTTTCTTGGTAATTTTATAATATGTTTGAGAAAAAGCTGATATTCCCAATGACCTCATCTTTCTCCTCTGTCATTATGTCTTTGTATTTCCTGCATTATGTAGCTACCTTGCTTGCTAAATTGTTAGCCTCTGTGGCATCTAGACTCGGACAGTAGCGTTAATATTGCCGTTGCTCAGCAGCGGTGTTCTTAACTACTTGAGTGCTCCAGGATGATGCATTTTTGTAGACCAACCAGAAAGTTCGCCCTGGATCGCCCTGGTTCCCTCAATAAAAAACAATGGGATTTTTCCACTGGGCTTTGGACTATTGCAGAAAATATACTCTGTGGCAAACAAAAGTTTATGATACTTACATGTTTGTTCAGCAAGATAATCTTATATCATTGAAGAAAATGTTAAAATCTCTTCAGCTTGTGTAATAACCACAGACCTTATTTCGGGCATCTAAATGCTAGCTCATTTCTGAGTTTTAGGACTCATTCCTGCACTACCTTTATAGCCATGATATTGTAGTAAACATTAAAGTCAGCATTGAACATAATATGAGTTGTTACAGAATCCAGTGTTGACATACTTATCTGATGATGAGGTTGTTAAAACTTGTGTAATCATCTGGCTGCTTGTGTTCATGCCTTGTCAGACATCTTTAGTGGATGACGCCGCGTTCCCAGATCTCAGCAAGCACACTTGGTGAGTACAGAGCTATCATAACTAATGGGAATGATGGTCAGATCTATGAAAACAAGACCCAAGTTGTAATAAACTGGAGGAATCCTTTCTATAACTGAATATACAATGATAAGTACTATTTACATGCCTGTTGCACATCTTCAGTAATGTTTCTACAACCAAACACATAACATAATGAGTACAGGACAAATGCACCGGTGGAGATAAACAGTATAGAGCAGAAAGAGAGCAAAGCTGGCAGACAGAGTAGGGATGCAAACACAGCAGCAGTCATGAATATGCAACACGTGTATTAGCACTCCATCCTTTTCCTCTGTATGTTTTGTCAGTTTCTCTCTTCCTTCTCCTCCTGTTTGATTCAAAGGCCCTGCTCTCTCACTCCTAATATCTCTTCAGCATCTCTTCTTCTCATCCCCCTCTCTCTCCTGTATGAGCCCCTCTTCACTAATCAGCTGAGGCCCAATTATACTCAGTTGGCCCCACACCTCCTCCCTACAGGGGCTCTGGAGGGCCAAAACATACTGATGCTGACTGACGTTAATTTGCATGACTTCTTGGCCTCCATAAGTAGCACTGTTGTCTGTCTCCTGCTCTTGTATGGGAAGCCAGAGGAGGAGGAAGGGGAGGGGAGGAGGAGGAGAGGTAGAACATGTCAATGCCTAGTCATGTTATGTAATCTGGAGCAATAGGAGGAGAGTGAAGAGGGCAGAGGGTGTGGCACCACTTTCTAACTAACTCAACACTGTCAAACCCTTATTTTTCAAGCCGACATTGATCTGACAGGTCATACGTCAGCTCTGCGCCTGTCATACAAACACTGTTGCTAACAGTCAGTATTTGGCCCGATTTCAGTAGTCTACACACAGCTTTTCAAACTGCAGCGGTGCAAAATGAAACTTACCATCCACACCTTCTAATTGGGTCTCTGTTACTTGGATCGTAAGTACAGAGGGTGGGCGTTTCAATAAAGGGCCGTTTCAGTTAATATTGTAAGGGACAGATTAAATAAGAAAAGGTCAAAACTGAAGCAGCAGAGGCCGAGATAGCCTGACTTTCCGTCCTACAATTCCCACAATGCAACTCAGTAGCATCTTGCTAAAAACCCATGCCTTTCAAACTCCATGACCCCGTTTTTTTTTCCAGACTTGGCAAAGCTCCCACCAGAGCAGCTGGTTTCACAGGCTGTGTAGTAGCTACTTCCCATGACCAGAAAATTAGACTTTGACATGTAAAGTTGGTGCCAAGCCCCTTAAAATAAGAGCTTTTAATTAAACTAGCTGACACTGTAAACCTGGGGAATGGAAACATTTCAACATAGCAATACTTGTTAGCTGCTGGGACACTGGGGTGGGGAAATGTATGTGGAAGGACCCAACAAGGGCTCAGAGCTCATGTTATCCACGGGCACCATAGAGGGTTAATACAACCCGTATTGTTGGAATAAAGGTCCAGCTCCATCTATGTTCTGTTACAGGTTTTTCAAGTGCAGAAAGCAGTAACAGTTCCCAAATAATGTGAACACTAGCACTAGTTAACTGTGCTAAGTTTGGAAATAACTGAAAGGGTTTGTTCTGATCTTGCTGAAGTGTAGTTGTATGTACTGTGTACTTTAAGTGGGAACCTCTGGGGTTTGAAAAGTAAAGCCAATGCAGAAGTGCCTAGAACTTGTGTTTTTTTCTAATAGCCAGCAGGGGGCGACTCCTCTGGTTGCAAACAGAAGTAGACTGTATAGAAGTCTACGAGAAAATGAGCCTATTTTTCACTTGATTTATTACCTCAGTAAATATTGTAAACATGAGTTTATGGTCTCAATCACTCGTTTCAAGTCTTCTTCAATACAGCATGATGTTCATTTAGTAAATTATGGTCCCATTTAGAGTCAAATAGACCATAAAGCAGGGTATGCTTTAGGGCATGGTTACATTATGTTTGACAGGCTACTACCACGGCGTGGTCCGTGCTGGGAGTTGTCTGTGTTTTAATCTTGCAACTTCAACACTTTCATAATGTGTTTTCAGTTCATGGAAGTTAATTATAACCCTTTCTGGCTGCCTAAAAGTGTCTTATTCAGTGTTCAGTTGTACTTATCTCCACCCTCTCATGTCCCCTCTGGTTACAAAGAACCAAGATGGCGACAGCCAAAAACCAAGATGGCGACGGCCCAAATGCCAAACTTGAGGCTGGTATATTATTGTGTTCTGCAGGGTAAAATTACTATTTTTGTTAATGTAGCCTTGTGGCTTTGAAGAGAGCAATATAATGGCTTAATTTCCCTGTCAGAAAGGGCTGTCTGATGATGAAGTGGCTGTAGACAGGATTAGCAAAAAAAATTATTTTTGCCAAAAAAAGGACTCTAAAAAAATCTATATCAGTATACAGTAAGGGTACACTATATTTAAAATTGTTTTGTACATCAGATAGCCCCTTCCAACTGGGGACTTAAGCCGTTATATCACTTTCTTCAAAGCCACCAGCTTTCATTGACAAAAACTGTATTTTTATTTTGCAGAACACGGCAGTTGCTGATCTACCGCTGCATTGTTAGTTAGTTTGTTATTGTGTGACTTTCAGATCCGAATTAACGCGGCGTCCACAGCAGTACATTACTTAGCTTCCATGCCGGTACTCCCGTCTGCTTTCTGACTACCAACTATGTTACTGTAGGCAATACACACTGACTATGGATAAGAATACGCTGTATGAGTATATACTGTATATGCAACAACATAGTCATGCAGAAACCTATTTCAGTTCATGTAGGAACATGTTTTTAGAGGGGCTTGGGAAAATAGCATTTTGATGCTAAAACATTCAGTATATACCTTGACCAAAAATTGAATGTTCTGATTTGAATACATCTGGAACATCACTGTGAAGTTACAGATATAAAAACCTAAAAAAAAGCCCTTTAAGTTAAGTGTTTCTACTAAACCAAATGATGCATTCTTAAACTGCCTTACAGGGCTGCCTTTAGTTGGCAAGGAACCAAAATGAGCTTGAATACACACACACACACACACACACACACACACACACACACACACACACACACACACACACAGCGTACAGTGCACTGTACCGTTCTGGCATCCTGGGCAGGCACCCAAACTGCGGACAGCCCGGTCTGTGTCTCAAGCTGGGTTTGTGCTGTTTTCTGTGTGTGTGACGTGTTGTCGCCATGTCATGGCTTGTGTCCTATTATCACCCCTCTCCCTCCGCCTTTCCTCTGCGCACACACACACACACACACACACACACACACACACACACACACACACACACACGCACACACATGCACACACACTTCTGCCCCCTCCTGGACTCGGCCAGCAGCCAAGACTGCAGCACTGGGACACTCCATTCACTCAGAGTGGTGGGCTGAGGACCCCCCCCTCGCCTCCACATAGATGCCCTGAGATGAGATCTGTGTCCCCAGGATAAAAGCTGCGCTGTGGGGTCACACTGAGACACAAGCAGCCTCCTGCTCTGGAAGTCTCCGACAATCCCGGCTGATGCTGGATGTCGAGCATTGTGTCAAGCAGTAAGTGTCTGTGTACTATTTAATGCATGTTGACATCCGTCAAACACACAATTTGTAGCCAAATACTAACACGGAAACTTTAATTTCCAAAAAATTATTTTTATTCTGAAGGACCAATAAAATTATGGCAAATATTTACAAATAATTACTTCTTAGCTTCACATTACAGGTACATAAATGGAATAATTCACCAACAACAGTCACTCAGGTGGACGGATGGACAGGTACACAGACTGAGTATGAAGAGATGCTTCAAGCAAACTGCAATTTAATATTTCACAGTAAACTCAAACCCAGGAAATAAAATAACAATAATATTAACAATAGAAATATGAAAAATAAGCATAATATCAAATTCACCATTTATTTCCAGTTTTCTGAACAAAATTGGTCACAATTCAGGAACAAAAAAAAATAAACCAAAAGAAAAAGAGAGAGAAATCAAGTGATATGATATCTTTGGCAAATTCGCACTGCAGTAAAATACATTCAAATATTAAGACAACACACAACACACAAAGAGAAAAAACACCAAGTTTTGTTTGCAACTACTAGAAAATCGAATAAAAAACATACACATTTTCTTAAAGAAGCATTTCTTTTACTTTTTTTTTAAATCCTCCCCTCCAGAATATTTGAAGGCATTTCTTATCTTCATCTTGTGTTTGTATCTGTAAGTCTTTTCTGCTATTTTATATGTTTTGTACAAGAATCTATTATTTAAAACAGGCATCACAGGCTTTGGTGAATGTTACAGATATGTTTTCTTTTTGTCGCGTTTGATTTTGAAGAATAGAGCAAGCTGAATCGTTGAAACCTAATTTCGTCTTTGCGTTCTGATGTATTTATTTCTGTCTTATTTGTTCTTTTTTTTTTTTTTTTACCAAAACATTACAGATATAAATATCTCTTTAACACCCCAGATAGGAAGCCATGGACACAAAAAAACTCCAGATTGTTACACGAAAGGCCACAGTAAGGTGAAAAATCATGTTATCTTTTTTTTTTTTTTTTTTTTTGATTGAAACATCTGCTTAAAAAGCACAGTTGATTTTTGTAGGCTGTGTTGTTTCTCCTCTTCCACAGTTGAATAATATTAAGATGTACAGAACACTGTAACACTTCAGTATGAGATCTGTCCAGAGCCTAGTTATATCAGCAAGCATGAAACAGATTGTGCCACTAATTGCTGTCAAGATGTGATGCTGAAATCCCCTCAGGTTTTTACGAAGGCAGTAGCCATCTTCATGGATTCATATTGAGATACAGTCAGGCAGCGCGCACTCGGTGAGAAATCATAATAAAGAAAAAAAAATAATTTGCATTTATTTCAGTTTCCTATTTGATTTGGGGCTGGGATAAAAATGCAGGATGCAATTGCACTTTCATGGACAGTAAAGTGTAGCAAGGAAAAGCTGGAAATGAAACATCTTTGTCTGACCTGAAACTAGCGTTGCATTGTGTTTTTAAACGCTCTACAAATACATGAAGAAAAAACAGAATATGAGATGCGATCTCGCAGAATATCCTTGGCCAAATAAAGATACCGGCAGCAATATTGCCATTGAAATGACCTCGTTTTGGCACAAAACACCCTGCTTCATTCCTATGCAGAATTTCTGACAGTACAGTGAGCATCATATCTGGGTAGTCGGGGAGAAAAAGTAAGAAAAGGGGATTAATAGGGCTGTCTGAAGAAAGAGGGAGGACTTCTTGAGGAAGGTCACAGGCCTGAAATCAACAGAATAGTTTTAATATTCCTAATCCTGGTGGTGTGGCAGTGCTACAGGAAGAGAGGGAGGGAGACGAGTGCATGAGATGTGATGAGATTAGGGCTGAGGGAGGGGGAGAAAGAAGACGGGATGAGCTTCTGATGGCACAGCAGGTTTGGCCTCCCCTGGGGAACACGGGGGCATGAGAGGAGGGGCGATCACCACTCCGCAAAGGACAAAGGGAGGGAGGGTGTGTGTCGGTACTTATATTTATATACAGTATATGTGTGTGTGGCCTCTGCCCACCGTGCTTCCTACAGTACCACCCACAATGACAGTCCCCCCTCAACGCTGCAGTCAATGTCACGGCTGCCAATCGAAACGACCGCGGGCCAATGAGAACCCGTTCTCTCCCCATGTGAACCAATTAGGTCAGAGCAATGGCAAGGCAAGCTGTGTCACTATGAGATGCATAGTTAACAAATAATCCTATTAATGTATGGCTGGATTCTTGGCTACGCCGGAGAACGAATTTGGCCTGTTTGGTGTCGCAGCTTCTCGCAAGCGGACACAGGAGGCACGACTGGATTCACCTCCTCAAGGAGAACGACTTTCAATCAATATTCCTACATGTTTACAGTAGTGTGTGTGTTTGTGAGACAGTGTGTGTGTGTGTGTGTTTGTGATAAAGGGTGTAATTCATTTATAAGACGCTCTGGTTGAATAAAAAAAAACAATATTAATGAACAGACTTGTAACATGTCTGTTGCTTACTTGGCTTTTTAGTATATTTTGTGCCTTTTTTCACTCATCGGCCCTGATCTGTGGTCGTATCGCACGTATCACGGTCCTGAATGGATATTTCTCAGAACTTGTAAATCTCAGTCAGAGATTCGCTCATAAAACGTGTTACAGAAAAATAATGAAAATATTAAATCAATGAATGGATGGTAGGAAATCTTCTTAGTAACTCTGAAGCTGGGAAAAAAACCATCAGATGAATTTAACGTAACAACAAGCCTAAGAGTTGACAGCTAGCGGCTCTGTAACTAAGAGATGCTAAATGCTAACATTGGTATGCTAACATGCCCACAAAGATTACTCTAGGTACTACTACTCAGGTATAATGCTAACCATGTTCTGCGTAGTTCAGCATAAACCAATGTTTTTACGAAGGCAGTAGCCATCTTCATGGATTCATATTGAGATACAGTCAGGCAGCGCACACTCGGTGAGAAATCATAATAAAGAAAAAAAAAATAATTTGCATTTATTTCAGTTTCCTATTTGATTTGGGGCTTGTGCCATTCATCCTCTTTTTTTTTTTAAACCAAATTTCATGGCAATCCATGCAATCGTTGCATGGCTAAAAATGTTATTTATTCCACCAGAGAAAGGACTCTTCTACAGGGAACTGTACTGCTGCCACACCAAGAAAAAAAACAGATCAGTATTGAGTTATAATGTGAATAATTTTATTCTCATATATAACAACATGCAGATTTTATCATGTCATAAAAAGAAACCTTTCTTGTTATAACAATATACTATTTATCTTGTTATAATGTGAAACTTTTGATGATAAAACGTGATAACTTATTGTTAGAACGTGAAACAGCTCACGTTTCAGCCTGAAATGTTTTACGTTTTAACAAGATAAACGGTATATTATTCTAACAAGAAAAGTTTCTTGCTATGTAAGTTGTGATAAAGTGAAAAACATCTTGTTATAACAATAAACGTTTCTCGTTATAACATGCTGACCTGTTTTATTTTCTTTGTGTTGCAGTAATACGCTACGGACTCCTTTCTCGCTCATCAACTGGGGCACTCAGTGCTGCCTCCGGTGGCTGGGCACTATATTGCAGCAATACTAATAAAAATATAATTTCTTTTATACATATTCATATTCATACCAGAAAACTCCTGTGCCACCTTTGATTTTATATTTGCTTATATTGACTTTAATGAAACAGAACAATCTTGGACTATATTTAGGTTTTTGTTACTTTACAGCCGCCTGTTGTCATTTGTATATTGCTAACTTTCCATCAGATGAGTTTGTATTTGTCAGCGTTATCCCTGTCACAGGTTTTATGAGTAAATCTGTGACTGAAATGTCCGTGATGGGTATGTTTAGGGTGCTGGATCAGGGGTTCATGTTATCAGAGCTATAATGTCACTATTGAAATTACAGGTTCATACTTATTCGTGGAAGGCTTTATATAATCTACAACCCTGTGTTCTCGTGGGCAGATAGGCAGAGTTTTGTTTAAGGAGTTGCAGGGAGGGAAGCTGAATCTAGTTTTAGTGATGCGTGGTCAGTCAGTGGGGGGGAGTTGACATATAAAACTAAAGGCACTGTCCTTGTTTTCAGCTGGTGTGGTTCAGGTTCAATAATGCCTCAGAAAGATCAGAGAGAAAAGACAGAAACAAGGAAAGGCTCCTGCTGCGGTGCAACGCCGGCCGCACAGCAGGCGAGCCGTCATAAGAATCTGCTTTAGAGTTGTGTACGCACAACTTTTAAGGTCTACAAATGTAAAACTCTATCACTATTTCAAAACCCAGAAACAACAAAGATTGAGAAACTTAACAGCTTTGTTCAGTGTTTATAGGTATATGTTTATATAGCTATATTTTATGTCTCACGCTGCAGATTTGGTGCCTTCAATCTGTTGCTAGTAAAACTACACAGTAGCAATGAAGCGCTACGGTCAGCCACATATACCCGAAACAAACAAAAAGATATGTAAACACTTGCAGACGATGGTTAAACAACACCACACACCTCTTAGTCTTTTTATCGTAAAGAAAGCTTCATCACTAAAATCTAAATCCAAAAGTGAATAATTGAAATTGCTATTTGACATTGTGACTTCTCTTCTCTTCACTGATTACTGTACAAGTCTTGTATGGACAGAAGTGAGACAGGAAGCTACGTACAGGTTTAGGAAGATATTGCCCTCTCACCAGATCAACGCCGCGGGCCCTCAGACATTTTAGAGGGATAAAAACGCACTGATTTCAGATCAGCGCCGAAGGGCAAATCTGTCCTACTCGGTCTGTACATGATGGGTAAGGCCTCGACCCTGGTGTCATACATTGTCACAGCGCAGAACTGATGCAGGAGACAAACAAAACCAAAACAGTTTCACTTGTTTTTTTTTCACGAAAGCAATGCTTTTATAGAAACAATTTCAGGATGTCAAACAGCACAAGGACAATCACTCAAAAGGGGGAAGAAGAAGAAGAAGAAGAAGAAGTAGTAATGGTTCTAAAAGGAAGTCAAAAAAGTAAAATGGCGCCTTTAAATGATGATTGAGTCTCTTTGTGCTTTTGTAGTTAGTCAGCCGATCCACTAGGGGGGGCCCATCTTTGGGGAGTTTAAAGAGAGAAATAGAAAGAGAGCGAGAGAGAGAGAAAGAGAGGGTGCCACCGCTTCCTGGCTCTTCTTATCAATAATAATCAGGAAGCAGATAAAAATGGCGTCTTATCCAACGGCACCTGTGTCAACTGATACCAGGCAACAAACTATAAACAGGAAAATCAGATCATATTTATAAACAAAGACTTCTTTTCATATTGAAAGTTTTTAAGATTTCATATTTCACTGCGTCGTCATCATCGTCGTCATCATCATCACTATTCTAGCACAACAGCGTGACACATATTATAAATCATTACAGGCATTCACTCTCATCACGGAGTGCAGCGCAGAAAAGCTTCTTAATATATTACTCTGTGTCTCCTCCCATTATAAATAGCTCTTGATCAGGACTCAATCTTGGCTGGGGAGGCAGGATAGCACCTTCCTGTACAATAACGCTCCTTGGTGGATTTGATTTTGGTCTGACGTGAACGTGTACGCTGTTCATTTTTACAGAAGAGGGCTCAGATTTTATAGGCTGTGCTTTTACTGAAAGGCCTGTCAGCGGCATTCAAACCACTTTAAATGCTAGTGTGGATATTAGATGTTCTGTGATACAACTGCTGGAATTGAGGGTTTGCTAAAGCTCACCCCCGAACGGCGATTATCCAATCGTAGCTTAGCAACCATAACTAGGCACGGCAGGCCTGTCAAGCTTTGGATTTCTCCACATGTTGAAGCAGTGTGAGCATGGGGTTGCATTCAAAAAGACTGGAGGGCTGAGCTTTGTCTTTTAGCCTTTTTCAAAACCAAAAACAGAAGCGCAAAGGTGTAATGACTAAACAATTACGTGATTAAATGGACAAATTTGCTATGGCTTTTGTGTCTGTTTTAATTTGGAAAAACAGATGGTTGTCAGCTGCCGATTCAACCGATTCAACTGTTATCAGGCCAATAAACAGGCGTTATCAGTCGCTATAAGCACCATAGCTGTGGTTCAGTAGGGGCCTACTACACCTACCACATTGTAAAAGTGAAAGCAAAACGTATAAGTTACTGGTTCTCATGGTGCCTTCAAATGTGAGCTCGTGTTTACAGCCTTGGAAGTCATGTACATGATATGCTTGGCAGTTGGTCAAGTCGTGAGAAGACCGCTGCTAAGCAACAGCAATATTACCGTTATTTTCGGTGCCTAGAAGCCATAGAGGCTAAGAGTTTAACAAGCTGGCAAGTGGGTAACATAATGAAAGCAATGCAAAGCCATAATGACAGAGAAAAATGATCAGGCGTTGGGAATGTCATCCTCAGATATATTATAAAATAAAATAAAAAACTAAAAATGATTACTGTTACTAAAATTACATTTAACTATTAACTTATTATGCACCGATAATTAAATCTCCCTGGACTCCGCCATTTCTGACATTAACAAACACGTCACAACTCGTGAACTCTGAGCTTTCAGAAACTTTGTACTTTCGATGTCGTGAATACCACAAGAGATGGGTATTCATTCAGTCTCTTCTCGTAAACACGGTAAACACGACCCCATTTGAAGGCACTATTACATGTTGTAAAACTGAAAGAAATGTTATGTTTTCAATACAAACAAAAAGGCTTCTTTAGGTTTCCATCACCCCCGAACTCCACCCATATGGTAGCGCGCCTGACTTCCACTTATGCTCCTGTCATAATCTGTACAGTCGCTAGAGGTCGCTGTCATCTTCTTTTATACCTAGTAGGCCCCTATTATCCCACATCTATGGTATGTATAGTGACTATTGACACTCTCTTGACAGTCTAATCGGCTGGCCTGGCTGTTTTTTTTTTTCCTGTTTCCTCTCTGAAAGGAGCCATTAATTCAGTTTAGACTGTAAATCTGCCACTGGTATCATTGTAAGCCACATATGTGCTGAGTGAGACCACAAAGCTTGACAGGCATAGCAACAGTAACTAAGGTGGGCGGGGCTTAGTGAACGGTCAATTGTGAAACTGAACGCTCCCATTGAAAATGATGGTATCCCATTTATCAAGCATTGTGATCCCAGGGGAAACATGTTGAATCCACAGTAAAGAGCCTAGAATGATAATGATATGGGTGATTTTGGTCATTTAAAGTTATGAGAATTGGATTGTCTTTACTTCACTGTAGCATGGCATAGAAAAATTGATTGATTGATTGATGTCGGGGCATAAAAAGACTGTTTGAAAAGTGAATTTGATCTAATTAACTCAAATAATTTCCTCAAAAATATTCCCAACCTGCAAACATTTCACCCAGAAGATCACAGCACTGTTTCAATCACTGCTGCACACTGACTTTTTGGATGTGTAGATAAAAAACAAGACAGGGATACCAAGCATTGACTTATTATGGGAGGGTCCAGATTCACTTTCCTCTAACCAGTCCTTCTGTATATCTTTCATTTTTTGACACTGCCGTGCCTGTGTCCTCACAGTAATGTAATACAGTTTGCCTGTGTTGCAGCCCAGCAGTGCGTTTGTTGGCTTAAATGTCAGTCAAAGAAAATTCAAACTTCACTGACGTCAAAAATTTGAAATCTTCATCCTCATTGTCGTCCGTGCGTAGGCAGGTTTTTACTTTGCAGTGCTGGTGCTATCCATCCCCTTGTCCCTCCCTCTTCTCCTTCTCCTCATCCTCCTCCTCTCTTAGTTGGAGGGGTCAGTGGCGGTCATAGGCGGAGGCTGTTGCAGTGGCAGCAGAGCCCGCCCCCCGTGATGTTGCACTGTAGTAGTACGGTGACCCTGGGAAGAAACACAGAAACAAATCTTTCATTTAATTTCTCTTAAACTACAAACTGCAAACTATATATATTTTAGATGAGTCCATTTTATTGCAACCTGGATTTTGTTTTTGTAGTTTGGCCTCATTTTTATTGGTTACGATATTGTGCTCACCAGTTCTTGGTGACATTGCTACAACAAAAGTAACCAGATTTAAAGCTGCATTTATCAAATTTTTGACCACTTGGGGGCAGCACAACAAGCTGTAAACACACATTGAAGTATTATCATCTCTGCGTCTGAAAACTGAAGCCAGTGCAGAAGTGTCTTCAACTTGCATTCTTTCTAACAGCCAGCAGGGGGCGGCGACTGGTTGCAAAGAAATGTCTGATTGTATAGAAGTCTATGAGAAAATAAGCCTACATCTCACTGGATTTATTACCTCAGTAAACATTGTAAACATGAGTTTATGGTCTTAATCACTAGTTTTCGGTCTTCTTCAATACAGCATGATGTTCATTTAGTAAATTATGGCCCCATTTAGGGTCAAATAGATCATAAATCAGGGAATGCTTTAAGGAATGCTACCTGGTGATTGACAGGTTGCTGCCATGGCGTTGTCCGGCCTGGGAGTTGTCCATGTCCTCGGCTTACAACTTTAACTCTTTCACAGTGTTTTCAGTTCATGAAAGTTAATATATAATCTTTTTGGTCGCCTAAAAATGTCTTATTCAGCATTCGGTTGTACCTAGCTCCACCCTCTTGTGTCACCTCTGGTTGCAAAGACCAACATGGCGGTGGCCAAATACCAAGATGGCGACGGACAACATGTCAGACATGAAGCTTCAAAATGGCAGTCCACAAACCAATGGGTGACATCATGGAGACTACTAGCACTTCTTATATAGAGTCTATATTTTTACCTTATAAAGCTGGAAACATGTTAGCAAACAGGTTCCTATTGCCTACAAATTCAGTAGTTACAGAGAAACTTTTGCATTCATTTGGAGTTGTGATTTGGCCATCTGATGAATGTAAGTCCAATATTCACTCACCTTTTTGTAGCTTTGTTTTGGTCTGTACCACGTCCTGAGAGAAATATCTGGATATTTAGCTTTTTAGTAGCTAAATGCTCTGCTGTGTTTACCAGCTAACAGAGATGGGACCAAGTCACGGTTTAAGTCTTTGCAGTCAAACACCAAGACCTAAACTTTGAGTTTTGTCTCCTAAACAAGTCATAATGTACTCTTCACTAAATGTAATGCCATCCACGCCTTCTTTGTTGACGAGCACATGGTATCATTTTTTCCAACTGCCGTTCAGTAACATAACATTAGTTCTTCATGGTTTTCTGCAGCAACTTGATTGGATGCTTTTGGATCGGTTCAAACATAGTAAACCTGGGGGATTAAATGTTGACGTGTTGGGAATGAATACCAGAAACATCTGTTAATTCAGGAAATGAAGGGAAATTAATTTATTCATCCCACACTTTTTAATCTTTGGGCTTTGGGGGAAGGTATCAAGTATTTTCAGCGTCTAAGCCATTGGTGTTGAAATCTAAGTTGGGTTGCAAGTCATCAAATTTGTGACTTGAGTCTGACTGGAGTCCAAGTCATGTGACTCGAGTCCACACCTCTACAAGCTAGTCTCTATCTTAACTACCTATCTGCCGTTTGGTCCTGAGCAGGTAGAGGACAATGGGTTTATTAGAGCTTTTTGCTGCAAACAGCTGCCTGCTACATCTGGAAACAGGGTGGTGAGAGGGAATCAAAACACTAAAGTTATGTGCCAGAAAAGCAATATAGCTTCTTAGAGCTGCAAGTACTTTCTCTTCCAAGTACATTAGGCTAATCTGGGGATTTAAAACTTTTATGATTGTCTCGTGCTTCTACTCATGTTTCTTTCCCTGTTGGACAATTAACTTGGCAAGTTCCATTTTTAATATCACCGATAGGAACGATGGTTAAAATGACAGAAATAACACCCAGGTTGTAATAAATCTGAATTATCCTTTAACTACTTAAGGGTTACTTAAATGTAGCATACGTGTGGAATGAGCAGCTTCAATTTTCTGTTAAGATTATATTTTAGGTTGAACGTGAGAAGTGAAAGGCAAGGATGAGATGACATGAGCTGATGAAGCTAATGACATGAAAAAAAGGAGTCTCCTTGTCGTGTACAAGCAATAAAATGAATTGAGCCTACTTTCTGACACTCGTCTCATCATCTCCCACCTTCACTCTCTCTCTCACCCACCCAACCACACACACACACACACACACACACACACACACACACACACACACACACACACACACACACACACACACACACATATATCTAAGTGACAGTGTAAGCTGACACACTGAGTACAGCTCTACTACTGCTGATCCCTTGAGTCTATTCTCTCCTCAGGGAAGAGGTCAATTCAATACTGTAACCCCAAAGACACACACTCACACACCTTTATACACACAGAAAAACACAGTCTACACACACACCTGTCCCTGTCACTTCCATCAATCAGCCCAGCTGTGTGTTGACAGGTTATGTCTGTCCACAGTCCAGGTAATGTCTGGAGGCTCTTTGGGGAAGTGAGGCATTAAGCCAGCCTGACAAACTATTTAGTCTCAGTCAAGACTTCAGACGCCCTCTCTCCCCTTTGCCTCTTTTTTTTTTAAAAACTCTCCTTTCTTTCATTTGTCACCTCTACTCTCATTGTTCCTCGCCTTCCCTCTGTATCACAGCCTCTCTGTTCCCGCTGCCATCGATCTTAAAGCTCTCAGTGTCTCCTAATGTGCATCTTGTCCTCGTATTATGTGGCTGCTCATCCGTTATCATACTAAAGTTGCCTTACAGTCTCTTACTCCATCATCATTTCTCCTCATCATTGCACATCTGCACACCTGAATCGTCACACATACTCGTTTCTGTTTCCTCTTTCGTTGGCTTTCTCCACCTACCTTGCATCTGTCCTGCCTGGCTGGTGAAGAGACTGGAGGAGCAGCCGATTTCCGTCCCCAGGAGAGACCCATAATCCTGCTGAAACACTGGGGACAGAGGGATGAAGGAAAGGAGGGAAGGAAGGGAGACGAGAGATAAGGAGAGGAAAGGGTGGCGGGGCTCACTAGAGGTCATCACAGCACTGACCCTTCTCACCTATTGACCTTTACGCCAGCACCCACTGACCATTTCACCTTTAAACGTGACCCTTAAAATGGCTCCCCAGACAATGCCTTTGACACTGACTGTTTTTGAATCAGGGTTAATTTTTCCTCTTGAACACTGATGCAGAGATGTGAAGACATTGGCAAAGATCTGGCAATACAGTGGCGATATATTGCAATTTTTTTTTTTAAATTAAATTTTAGAAAAACTGTCATTCAGAACAGTGGGATCTGTATTTATCCAACAATACAGCACTACTTTGAGAAGGCACATACACTGAGAGGACGCTTAACTGCAAGTGTTTATTTAATCTTTGCATGTACACTATTACTTCAATTACTTAAATCAATACAGCAAGTATCACAAAACGTAATATTGCGATACTCGATATTTTCAATATTTTCTCACACAGCTAGTTGTGGAGTAGGAGTGAATGAATATGTAATTATATATCAGAATATTGATATATAAGGTGGTATAAGTGGAAGTGGAAAATTGATTTAGAAATTATGAATGGATACGATAAACATGACTTTTTGTTTTTGGCTAATCTAGTAAATTAAAGTTGAGATGAAATGGAAAAATGCTTTTTTAACCCTCCCCAGTCATATTGTGCACCTATTAAGCAATACATACAAAAAAAAAAATCTCTTCCTTTGTATTTATATCAGAATTCAGTCATCTTTTCTTCCAGTAAAATGTGTTTACATAAGCTAGTACTAACTTTTCAGCTATATTCACACTACACGAGTGACAAAAGCAACAGCGTGGCAGCCACATTGTCCGTGAGTCGCCGTTGTTGTGTTGCTCAAGCACTCAACATTATTATGTTGTTAAAAAGACATTTTTTTTTTTTTTTTTTTTAGATTGAATGGAACATGGTGAAACAAGAACAAATGATTGGTTGACGCTGTCGAGCATCAGATATTAGAGTCATGTCACTGCATTAGCGACGGGAGGGAAGGGAGGTGTGTGCTATGTTTCCCGCCAACTTTTTAGTGGTCAAATGTGAACGTTTTAAATCCTAATTGAAATTGTACACTGTTGAGATATAAATATTCCACTTCACTGGGGAATACTTGCAGTACACACGCAAAAGCCACTTGACTTCTGTTTCACTGGGACTTTAAATACCGGACAAATCAAGCCATTTCATTAGGTTCATGCTAAAATCCTGTAACACATAAAGCACTGCTGCTCATTGATCGGTAACATAACCATCATGGCCTCATACCTCCAGAGATATTAATAGGATAGGTAGTGCAGTGTAGGAAAAGTCTCTGATGGAATCGTCATATCGCCAACCCTTCATGCTAATTTAGCAGAAATATTTTAAACCGCAGCGTAACAAGGAAATAAGTTTTTAGGATTAGGATTAGTTCATAGGGTATAAACTGATAATGCCTGCTCACTGTAGTCTGGCAGATCAATGGTTGTGGCAGTTTGGTTCTCGGTCTTAAAATAATAATTTATAATTAATGTGAGGTGACTGCTAGAGGTGCAACATTTCAGTCCACGGTTCGGTTTGTATTACAGTTTTTGGGTCATGATTTCTGTTTGTTTTGCACATTAGGGAAAAGAAAAACACCCTTTTCCAATGTGTTTGAACTCCATACTACACTATGTATAAACAGATAGACTGATTGATTGACTGATAGTAAAGAATGATATTATATGAAGCCAAATCACTGATTTTATACATGAATTAAGGCACGCTAATGGTCAAGTATGGCCTATGTTCAGATAATTGCCTCTTCTATGTCTCTGGCACTTCCTCAAATAATTAGCAGGTCTGTATTTAATAGTGGTGCAACGGTTCAACGAGCCCACGGTTCGGTTTGTATGTCAGTGAATGATTAATTTTTTTTATGGTTGAGTTTTCATCCCTTGTGACAACATGAGAAATGAAAAATAAGAGTCAGCTTCCTCCACAATAACTGTGTAATGTGAAATCCCACAAATCCCAAAATGCAACTTTGATGATATGCAGATAAATGCCTGTTAATCTGTCCTTCCTCTCTCTCTCTCTCTCTCTCTCTCTCTCTCTCTCTCCCTCTCCCTCCTTTTCTTCAGATCCATTCACACCCCAAATTGCCAGTCTTTTAAAACATCCTTTCACAGAACCATTAGTATGTCTGTGATGTATTGTACTGTACAGTACAATACAGACAGAAATGTAATGTAATGAAAGAAATGAACAGTGGAGCATGAAAGATACGGCGTATTACAAGAGAATATTACAGAGGCTGGAGCTGGGATGTGAGGTAGGATGAAATGAAATTCATTGATACAATTATTGATCCAGTTCTGGATTCAGAGATGTGGGATACACCTACCTAATAAACTAGGATTAGGAAATCTCCACGATTCGTTGTATGTGGAATACTGGGGATGGGAATATGGACTTCCGGAAAAATCTCCCCCTGAAAGAAAGGAAACAGAATTAGAGCATGTTTAGAGCCAGCAGAAGAGAATCCTGTCTGTTTCTTTTCTGTTTTGTCTTTTACTTTGGGTTTTACTGAGCCTTCACTTGTTTTTGAGCTACCAGCCGTTGCTCAGAACAATCAAGTGGTAGTTGAGTGAAATTCATACTTTAACATTACAGTATGATCATATTTTTTTGTTTTTTTGTTCATGGATGTATAAATCATGTTCATGATGCACTTGTGCACATTGCAAACAGTGATTAGACCTCCTAAATAAGGTGACTAGATGCCGAAGTATCCTTTTTTTATTGGAGTACTCCAGCTAGACTATTAAGACTAGCTAAACCAGGATGGAGTCCATATAGTTATAGTTCAGGCCATTAAATAGGCGTTATCAGTGGTTATAAGCCTCATAGATGTGGGTCAGCAGGGCCCTGCCACATCCAATAGTAGGTTTTATCATCTATTCACATAGACATTCACCAAAAGAAGGTATAAAAGAATATGACAGCATGAAGCACATTGTGTGGTGGAGGTCAGGCAGTAGTAGTTGTCTTTTTGTTCACAAGCTAAAACACAATGATTTTCCTAAAAGTAAGTGGTTTTGTTGTCTAAACATAAATACGTTTTTTTTTTTGTTGCCTAAATGTAAAAAAAGCTATTTTCTTAGTGTTAAAATAGGGCTTTGAATTGGCAAAATCTGGTGATACGACGTATCATGATACTGGTGTAATGATTCAATATATTGCGATACTGTAAGCAAGGTGAAATAGTTTAGTTTAAATAGAAAAAGTTTAGGAAAATTCTCATAGTATGAAAAGACATGTCACCCTATCCATAAAAATCTCAGTTAAAAAAGTCATTATGTGATATGGCTACTACGGAGAGATCATTACATATGAAAACATTTGAGCTCATTATAGCCACAAGACTCTCAGCTTTCCAGTCATACCCATATTATGTAATTCCTAGACTGTTTAGGGACCCCACTACCGTATTCAAACACACCATTTAAGAATAGGCGAAAACAACACATTTATACTGCATCCAAAAAATGGCATGTTTTTTTCCGCAAACCACATGTTATCATCATTAAATGTCTATAAAGGGGAGACTCGTGGGTACCCACAGGACTCATTTCATTCAAAAATCTTGAGGTCAGAGGTCAATGGACCCCTTTGAAAGTGTTACCTTGTAACCTTTGGGCGATATTTAGTGTTCTTTGCCACATGGTTGGTGCCAATGGATTCCTTTGATTTTCTACTTTCATTTGATACCAGTATCTTCACTAACTTTAAGACTGAGCCCACTACAACCTCCAAAATACAGAACAGTGGTCGGGGTCGCCGGCAGGCTGTTGGATTTTTAATTTAGAGGTTAATTAAAAATTCACACATACGTGTTTTGGAGAATCGGTACAGTAATGCAAAACATAATATCGTGATACTCATGTCTATCAGTATTTTTCTTACACCCCTGGTTAAAAACATAACATTTCTGTCATTTTTTTTTAACATGTTAGAATGTATTGCTTTTAGGTTTTGCTTTCACATTACAACCTAGTAGGTGTAGTAGGCCCCACATTTCTGGTAGTTATAGCGACCAATAGAGCCTGTTTAATAGCCTGATAGTAGTCAAATAGGGTGCACAATTAAAACTTTTAATAAGGTGCATAAATGTTTTGACAAACAGCGTGTTTTGCTCTGATGTTGTTAGTTGCCGCTCCTCATTAAAAGCTTTTAGTAAAACCGCATGCTCTGAAGACCTCAAACCTCCAGAACATAACAGAGACACCCAGTCACATCTGGGATACTGCTGTGCACGTAGCTGTTGGTTTAAATGACATTTAAATGTTGTCATTTTGTTCTGCTTACAGTGAAGCTTTAACGTAGCTTTCAGCAGACTGGTTTGCAGAGTAGCTGAGAGTGACTGAACAGGAGATCTCAGCAAGAGTGTAGTGGTCCTCTCATTCAGTGGATGATAGCGTAGCTTTTCTCCCTCATTTACTACTTACTGTCTGGGGTCTACTGTTCCTCCTGTCTTCCCCTCCCACTCTTCTCTTCACCCCTTCCTCTTTATTTTTCTCTCTCGTCCTCTGGCCCGCCTGACTACAGCTCGCCCGTCACCCTTCACATCAAAACAACATTCTTGCCCATTTCTTTTTTTTTTTTTTCTTACATCTCTCCGCTGACTTGCTCTCTTTTTTTTCCCCACTCTTTTGCTCTTTCTTTCTTTTCTCCTGAACCTTCACTCCTCCCGGGGGATTCCTCTCCCATAGCTGACAGTCACAGACCCTGATGCCCCCTCCCTCCTACCCCCTCCACCCCCATCCCCATCCCTCCTCTCTCCCTCTCGTTCTGTCGGTTCTGCCTCACTGCTCCTCTACACCCCCTCTGAGTGTCAGCCCCCCTGCTGCAGAGAGAGAGAAGAAGAACAGCAGAAGAGAGCTTGCTTGCTTAATGAAGGTATGATATTAGACAGAGCGGACAAAAAGGAGGATAATTTGCCTGAGAAGTGCTGAGATAAAACACGGCGAAGCAGGAGAAGCAAAGTTGGGAGATTATCTTCTCCACTCACTCCAGTCAGCTCGAGGATTCGGGCAGCTTCCAATATTCACCGAGAAGAATTTAGATGTCGAGACTGTTTGTGTGCGTGTGGATGTACAACCCAACAAGTTTTCTTTCTCGCACTGCCCTTTGTGTGTGTGTTTGTAGCTGCGTCTGTCAGGTGGGGTCGGGATGCGGTCTCCATGGCATCCCCGGGTGCGAACATCCTCCCCTTGTCATCACCGTGGTGACGGCAACGTGTCAGGTTGTTTAGGAGATGAGGGGGGTGGAAGGAGGGGAGAGGAGGCTCAGGGGTCTCCCTCGTGTAGCTCAGTGTCAAGGTCGCACACACACACACACACAAGCACACGCTGTCAAAAACAAACACACACAAACAATCGCATGCCAGCACGCACATAAACAACCCAAACACACACACAAATATGCTGTCAAACCTGAGGACAGGACGGGGTGAGCGCAGGGGGACAGGGCGACAGGGTTACCCATCTTTAGACGTGCTGTTCCTACATGTCCACTGAGAGTGTGTGTGTGTGTGTGTGTGTGTCACACAGACTGAATGATTGGGAATACACAGAGACAAGAACTTGTAAACAACATTGTTTTGACTTTGCTTCACTGCCATTGTTGCTTTTGTGTTTCACCCTTTTATTTCTCTGCTGTATACTTCACACTGACCACGACCACCACTACAAGACAGAGAGAGAGTGAGAGAGAGAAAGAGAGACAGAGACTGAGAGACACACTGAGAGAGAGAGAGAGAGAGAGAGAACAAGAATGGCGGTCCAGGATTGAAACACAAAAGCAGCGTAGAAGGCGGAGTGGAAGGGAATGAATGAATTAGTCGTGGGTCACTGGTGATTCTCATTAAAAACAAATTACTAATGTTGAGGAGGGACAGCTGTGCTACTGTGGCTGGTTTCTAATGATACACATACGCACACACACACACACACACACACACACGACACACAAACACACACACACAAACACACATGCACACACGCGCCACCCCCTGGGAGCACTGTCAGCCATAGTGTAGACAGACAAGAAGGAGGAAGTGGCAAAGCTAAGTACACCCCCTGAAGATACACACACACACACACACACACACACACACACACACATCCAGAGGGAATTAACAGTTACAGATCTTCTGAGATGACGTGTGGCGAGAGATGACAGGAAGCTGAGTACGATGGCACTTTTGGTACCGAGAAACAGAAAGACCGAAACTCTTTGTGTGTGTTTGTGTTTGTGTGTGCGTGTGTGTGTGCGTGCATGCATGTGTACTCACCAGGTACCATGCCAGTGAGGGAGGGGGTGGAGTAGCTGCCCTGTCCAGTGGGAGGAACATGAGGAGGGTAGCCTGGCAGAGTGGTGCTGGCTAGGTCTCGACCTGTATACACACACAAACACACACGCTGTCATCAATACTTTCCTGCTATCGATATCATTCTTATCAGTGTTGATATTGTTCTTGTCATCTTATTCTTAGCTATAATCTGTCTGATAGTGCTGTATGTTGAATTGTTGTCATCCTATATTGAACATGCCCAGAACCAGTTCATATATGATGACAACAATTATTTTTAACATCAGCTAATTTCTCATCATCTTGTGTGCAACCAGTTGTCCAAACCAAAAGATATTCACCTTATTTACCATAAAATGTAAGAAACTAGATAATGTTCATGGTTGAGAAGTGCATTTTTGCCATTTTTGCTTTAACTATTATAAGATCATTATCAGAAATTGTTGCAGTTCGTACTATTCTTCAGTCCATCGGCTGTTAATTGATTAATCGTCTAAAGCTGCCCACACATGATCGGCGGTAAAATCGCCCTGAGCTGGCGGTGCCATTGTTTTCCTATTTGGAGAGCGGTGCCGCCCGGCTAGGTGGAGGCGCTACCCTCGGTATGGAGCGCTGCTTGAAATCACCACTGTGTCCTGCGCTCCCTGCACACTTTTCGATGATATACCTGCATAGCACTTGGCTTCTGCAAGGTTCTACACCGTGCCTCGCCGTGAGCAAAGAGCAAATTATCATGTGATTGTAGCTTAATTGTTGCAGCACCAAATCCAGGCAGATTTTACAGATATTTTTTTGTTATATTAGTTGAAATTCTCATTGCATCCCGACAGCAATCAATAAATCAAATGCTCTGACAATTAAAAAAAACAAAAAACATCTGCAACATCTGGTATCTGCGCTGTCACAGTCCTATAATAAACCCGCCCAGTGTAACGATTGGATGGGCTACCTGCTCGCCTGCATGCATTCTGGCCATCCACTCATTCCACATCACTGGAGTCTTCCACAAGCTGCTAGCTTGACAGCTGTGAATACTAACAATAGCCATGTTAGTTGTGGACGTTCATATGGGGGAGTGGCTTTGGAGGGAGACCTGAAGCGATAGACTGTCAGTGTTGCCAACTTGGCAGCTTTCTCGCTAGATTTAGGGACTAGTGCTAGTGCTTTTAGCTACTTACATGAGGAAAGATTTAGCAACACTGGGCCCATTTTTCTGCTGGATCATTTTTAAAATTTCAGTGTACTGTATCTAGTGTCTCAAGATCCCACCCTGCCTTTAAAGTTTTACAAAAGGTGACTTGGATTTGTGATTTCTGAATGTGTTAAAGAGACGAGTGCTCTGTCCGTCACTTTGCTGTTTCAAATTGTACATATGACCTTTTGTATTTGTAACTTTTGAACAGCAAAGGAACCATAAAACAGGATTTAACATTAGTGTGGCATTGTCTTATTAACTTACAGCCTACTTTGGTAACTGCCATAGATATGGAGATCATGGTGACCATGGAGACCATGAAAACTTTAAGTGATGCTCGGAAACTGGTCAGCATCTCTACTTAAAAATAAAACACTCTCAGAAATGGACTTTTAAAGGAAGCAAGATTCAAAACAAAACTTAAGCGTAATATATATACCTGATTGTGCTGATTTTAGTAAAAGATAAAGCGGCTCAATTTCACAGCTGACATTCTGTGCAGGGAAAGCACAGGAGTAACCAGGGACATTAACAATAATATCATTAACACTAAGGTGTCCCAGGGAGCCACAACAATGACAAGATATCTGAATAGACTGCAGATATTATTCATGTTATTAATTGCACTTGTTATGCTATGGAAAAGGGCAATTACAGTGGCAAGTTAAGTTTTAATTGTTACCATTTGTGACTTTACTCCCCTGACAGTAATTATACTAAATACTCAAAATGAACATAGCAGCGTTTTACTGTTAAAATGCTGCAAACATCACCTTGAAAACTCTACACCTCATGCAGGATCTTTACTGAAATATTAATGCAGTAGCACATTTAGGATGTCCCTCTTTCTTTTGTTTCTTTCTTCCTTGTTTTCCATCTGCTGGCATCTATTAATTTACCAGCTCCCCCTCCTCTGTCTACCACCGCCCTCCTCCTTCCTCTGTCTGTCACTAGGTGGATAGGATATATAACTGCATTAGACTACATGACAGTGTGTCGGCCCAAATCATTTCTCTATGTTTGCACGCAGTAGACATTGGGAGTGCGTGGAGAGGGAGCCCTCCATTCATCATCATCACCCACACACACACACATATATACATCTACTCCCCCCACCCTCATCCCCCTACCCCCCCCTGCACACACACATTTATCATCATCATAAACAGCTCAGATGCTAACACCATCAATCCCATTCACTTCCCCTCCACTTAACCACCACTAACTAACTGAGAGGAGGAGGAGGAGATGGGAGAAAGAAATAGAGAGGAGAACATAAAAGACAAGAAGAGGGGAAAGATGGTGTGAAACAAAACAGAGACAACAGGGAAGACAAAGAGGAAGAGTGGTACAGTGATGGAGTTAATGTATTTAGACCTAGATCTATTTGGCCATGCTAGTGTATCAGCCAATTTTACCCTATGGCAAATCTAACTATAAAGCATGCAATCTCTATCTGTCCGTATGTCCTTTGCATGTTTCCAGAACCAATCTACTTCACACCTGGCAGGTATATTGCTGAGGACCCAAGGACATACAATGTCAAAGTTGATGTAATTTGGCCAGACGGTGGCACAACGGTGAAGAACAAACTTAACGTTTTGGCCTGTAACTTCTGAACCCTAAGACTCAAACAAAAATTTTGTCCAAATCTGTCTTTTCCACTGCTTCTCTTAGAAATTTTGAGCAATTGTCACCAAATTTGGTTCAGACCATCTCTGTATTTTTGATGTTCCATACAGTTTTGCTATAGCTGGCCATCAAAGTTAGCTCAAAAGCTGTGGACAGGGCTTGTATTACAAAAAAGAAAAAAGAAAATATCTCCTGAATGCTTTGTGCTATTGTGACCACATTTGGTGGACATGTGTAGACATGATACCTGAGGGACCATGACAAATTGGCTCCATTTGGCCAACATGTGGCATTGTAACAGCATCATCTACTGTAACTATCAAGGAAGGATTTTCTGTCTATGTGTGTGTGAGTGTGCTTGGGTGTGCTATCTTGAGAACCATCCATCTGATCTACTTTACACTTGGCAGGTGTATAGGCACCCAAGGACGTGCAGTGTCGAAGCTGGGGCATTTTGGGCAACTTTGAATATGCAGGTGAACAGCACTCTGTGCAGCAGAGTGGGCGGGACTTCAGGGCTCTGCGGACTGAGTCAAGCTTGTCATCCACATCGGGCCTTTACAGGCTGTGGCTTATTGATTGCATTTCATTGGATGCTTTCCTGGGGTCAATACAAAATGAGCAGTTTTCGACAATGCTGCAAGCAACACTTCCAGGGGCCAAACAATATTGCCAAAAAGTTTATTTTTCAACTGTAAAATTTCCTGAAATCTTAGTCACAGGTCAGCCTTAGGTTAGTTTAGCTTCAGGCTAAATGCTAATGTCAGCATGCTAAAAATGCTGATCCTAAGCAGGTATAATGTCAACCATGTTCACAGTTTAGCGTATAAGCATGCTATCATTTGTTAATTAGCAGTAAACACAAAGTACAATCGAGGCTGATGGGAATGTCTTTAATTTTGCAGGTATTTGGTCATCAACAAATGTTTTAGCGATGAAGATGAAGAGTTGTTAGGGAGAGTTGTTAGGGAGAATATCAATCCAAAAGTTGTTGAGATATTTTACTCAAAACCAGAAATGCTAACCTCATGGTGGCGCTAGAGGAAAGGTCAGAGGATCACCAAAGTCATTAGGATACACCCTCTGGAGACCATAAATGTCTGTACAAAACTGAGATGTTTGTCTGGAGCGAAGCAGTGGAATGAACGACCGACCGACATGCTGATAGCGTGGCTAAAAATTACATTTCAGGGATCTTTATATGGGCAGATTCATTCAATTTTCAAGTAGAAATATTGGTCAACCTCGGGCTTTACTGGAAAATACAACTAAAACTAAGGGGAACATTAATGGGAGAAGAAACAGAGATAAGAGGGAGGGGAGCAGGCCGAGTAAAATACAACATGTGGTTACTAATCAACTGCGGCTCCTCCAACATCTCATCCGCTCATATTTCTGTCCTCTTCACCTCCCTTCCTACTTGTGTTTCTCTCTCACAGATCCCCTCTCCACTCCCGCCTCCTCTGTCCCTCTCCGCCTCCTCTCTCCTGTCTCAGTGTAGTAAAGTTTTTCTCGGTGTTTGACGCGACAGCGAGGCATTAGTGCAGACGGGCTACTCATCCGCTCAGGGTCAGTGCACAGGGCAAGGAGGAGAGGGTGGAGGAGAGGGTGGAGGAGAGGAGAGATGGACTCTCCACAGCCCAACTTAGAGGGGGCAGACAGGGCCAGATCCTCTGAGGTGTGTATGTGTGTGTGTGCGCACACTGTGTGTGTGTGTGTGTGTGTGTGTACGCGCACACTGTGTGTGTGTGTGTGTGTACGCGCTGTGTATTTGTGCATATGTATGCCAGTTGTGTTGATGTATCTGTTCTCCACAGCTTTGCTGTAGAGGTCAACCAACAAGTACAAGTCTCCTCCGTGCTCACTTGCAGCTACATGAAGACACTCTGCCTCTCTTTCTCTTCTACTGTCTCCCTATCTAACTCTTCCCCATCAAACAGCCATCAGAGCAACATATGTCAAACCTGGAGGGAATCAAGGGTGTACAGTCTGTCGCTTTGCACTCGAGTAGACTACGTGAAGTTCAGGGTAAAATGCCCTACAGATTTGGAAAGGCCTCAGAAAGGAAGATTGAATGTGTAAATGTTGTTCTACAGCGTGTGTCCAGAGTATCAACACGTCAAGGGTGCAATAACATTGCGTCAAACACACACAGACGTCTGATCCCCTAGAGGGAGCTCTATTCTGAGGGAAAAGACAGGCAAGGAAATGCATGCATAATATTAAGAAGCCATGTGTGTGTGTGTGTGTGTGTGTGTGTGTGTGTGTGTGTGTGTGTGTGTGAATATGAATGTGTGTTTGCATGCATAAGCAGAAATGGAAATTTTATCTCTCTCTCTTTTTCTCTGTCTCTCTGTCTCTCTCTCCTGACTTGAGCAGGTAATATTCCTCAGTGGTTTCAAAGGGAAAAAAAAATAGAGCCCATTCCTGGATATCCCAAATTCCCAGCTCTATGATTTCACTCATTATAGATGGGAATGTCGAAGCCTTGGCCAAGTGCTCCCAGGTCTGCTCTTAATTAACCACTGCCTCTCCCAGCGCCACTAAATGGAGACAGAGGACGAGACGAGGCTCTCACTTTTCATCTATCCTTCCACCTTTCTTCTCTCCTCTCCTGAGATCCAAACAGTGATCTCTTTAAACGGGTTCAATCACTTAGAATCCATGTAGCTGCCGAGGTAGACTTCAAATGCATCTGGCTTAGTGTGTTTGGAATATGAATTACTGTATTTTTTATGTAATACTATGGTCAGGGTATACAGTGTACAGGGTCAGACCTGTGCATGCTTGATTTTTCAGTATTTTTTAATCAGATAGATAGATAGATGGTCTGTTTTTCTTTTCACTCACAAATTTGTATTTCATCATTATTTTGGTGGTAATTTACGAGACTTGCAGTTTTAAATTCCCACCCAATATCTGACTCTTCATCGCTGTTAATTTGCAAAATTAAGCTTATTGTATTGTTGGAACATATGTACATCAGTGGGATAACAGCTACTTAAAATGACAAAAACACGTCTTTGGGAACAATGCATTTGATGTGTACCTGGACTTTTTATTTGGGTCATGTCCCATCCACTTACATGGAGGGGGCGGGGTTTTTGACGTGTACTGCAGCCAGCCACTAGGGGGGAATCAAGATGTTTTGGCTTCATTTTTGGGGAGGTGTCATGACGTCCGTCTTTATGTACAGTTCATGTTAAGCATATTGGTGCTTTACGTTATATGCTCATGTTAACATGATAGAATCATGGGATCAAATGTCATAGGAAAATCCATCCAGTGACACTTAAAGTAATACGCTTGTGTGCAGCTCCCCGCACAACGGACCAGTCAGCATCCTGTGATGAGCTACTGGCAGCTACTGGCAGCTATGGGCATGTCATGTGGGCGAGACCCGGTGAGACCATAATGTGAGATGACACGGAGTGGCGACTGTTCGCGGCTCCTTGCGAGGTTAGCGCAGATGCAGCAATAACATCAGTTACATCAGAACTGGAGAGAATTTCTTCATTGAAAGAAGGGTAAAAGAACGGCATACAGCGAGGTTTTCAACTTCAGTTAGCTTTACTTTTGATAGTTTGATTGACAGATGGTTCATCCAATCACCTGCAAAGTATTTTTTTTTAAGTGCCTGCCCTTTTTCCAAACAGTTTCCAATGACCGCTTCTCTGACAGGGTCAGGGTCAGGTTTTTCAGGGAATTTACTAAAATGACTTTTCAGGACTCAGCCTCACAAATGAAAAAAAAAAAAAAATCGCACTAGAACTGTTCAATTTGATTGTTACAAAGCAATGTTTGCACATTCAGCAATGTTGCCAAAAAGTCAAAAACAATATGAAGAAAAAGGCGTATACACACTGAATAGAAGAGCTGTGTATTGGCAATAATCTGGTGATATGTTATGTATTGTGATACAGGGGTTACGATTCAATATAGTGCAGTATTTTAAATGCAGTTTTAGGAAAACTGTAAAAGTATCAAGTACACTACAATATTCATAAAATCTGATCTGATCAGAACACGAAGATCTGCATTTATCACAGTCCCTGTAACATCCAGCATCATAGCACCACACTGAGACACACACTGAGAGGATGCATCTCTCTGCCAATGAAATAAAGTATTGACTGAGTTAATCTTTGCATGTATTGATTAAAAATCAATAATGTTTTTGAGAATTGATGCAGTAACATATATGTGATATTTTTTATATTTTCTTAAACCTCTACTGAGTAGATGCTCACAACAAAGACTTATTGAGCCCAGCTATGTTAGGTGACCTGATGATAAAAGGCTGAAACTGTGTAAATCTAAATAGTGTTGACGTCTTTTTTCTTGATTTCTAGATTTAGTTTTTAAATCAGATAACAAAAAGGCTATATCAGAGTGGGAGTGCACTTCTTAGTCCAGTGTCTTTCTTACCTGGAACGAGTGAATAGGACTGTGGACCTGACACGCTGGCTCCTAACTCCGCCCCTGTACCAGGATTGGCCAAACTGTTCTTCATCTCGTCCAGTCCACCAGCTAGTGAGGCCATGGCCGAATAATCTGACGTCTGAGCAGAGACAGGAAGTGGAGAAAGAGCAGAACAAAAAGAACAAATCATGACGTTTCCTGTCGGAGACAATATGAATATGCTGTAGTGCTGGACGTTGCTCACAGCTGTGATCAATCTGTTTGTTACATCCTGCTGCAACATGCCGCCCTTCCCTCATAGCAAAGACGCTCTACATGCACGCACGCACACACACACACACACACACACACACACACAGATGTACAGAAACACACTTACAGTTGAGAGTTTATTGATCTGTTTACAAAGACAAGGATTTACTGTACAACCAAGTCCAACAGTCTATAGCCACAGGATCAGCTCGCTCTTTCTCTTCATCTCTCTCACCCTCACACACACACACACACACACACACACACACCATACACATTGTACATCGTATAGACCATGGCTAACACAAAGCCTCTTGTCTCCCCAGATACCAACAACAATAAGAACTGTGATCATCTCAACACAGTCTCCCAGTGCACTTAACACACACACAGACACAGACACAGACACACACACACACACACACACACACACACACACACACACACACACACACACAGTCTTTCTCTCTCTACAGCAGTTAAAAACATATGAGGAGAGTGAAGTGACAAAGCAACATCTTGTTGTTGTCTAGTTGTACGGCTCTTGTTCTCTGTGTAAAAAGGTCACAATATAACTTACATGTAATGCATATTTGGGAATAATCTTTTTTTTACCACATTGTTATCATTTGGAGGATGAAACTAGAGGAATACCAATTAATTAGTTTGGCTGTTTTATAAGCTGTTATCAGTGGATCTGGGTTTCGCCCTGCGTAGCTGCCACCAGTCACACAGGGACATACTGTACGTCACTGTTTTGCACGGAGGCTCCATATACAAGTAAAAAAAGTAATCTCTCAAATTTGTAACGCAACTCTATCAGCTCTTTGTCCACAATACAAGACAGGCAGACAGGGAGGAAAATAAATCATTCACTGTTTCTTTCACCTACTTACTGCACCAATTTGGCGTTCTCTCCTCTTCCAAATAATCCAGCCACGTCATTATCCATTCATGAAATGAATCGCACACTTTGGTTGCACCTCTGAAAAGGCACCTCTTAATGTCCTAGTGCCAAACCTCCTCTGATTTCATGAGTGCCATAAACTTCTTTTGTGCCACAAATTTGAAAAAAAAAATCCTGTTAGAAAAACATTGTAAATGTCTGATTATGCAAAATAAATGAATAAGTACAAAACTGATTGCCTACAATATAGGCAGATAGAATGACGTGTTGTTAAGCATCCTCTCCCAAAATACAGACAGATAGATGGATAATGGAAACTGTCCGCTCACCTGTGTCTGACCCGAACACCGAGCCAGGATCCATCTATCATCATCTCTCTGACACGTCTGTGTGTGTGTGTGTGTGTGTGTGTGTGTTGTGTGTGGTGATTTAGAGTGATGGTGATGACACTGATGACCAACTATATATAGATTAACCACCGATTCTCAGGGCTGCTACGCTCATGATGCTACGCTCAATTACCTGCCTGCTGGCCATATATCTGTGTATATATGTGTACATATACTGTATATATATATGCTCTGTGCATTTTATCTGCATTTGTATATTTATGCATATAGAAATAAAGAAGAGTGACATGTTGCATGCAAAAATGTTAGAGATTTAATCCTCTCAATTTGATCTCAAATGTAGTGATGAAGAAGCAAGAAGAGCACAAAAAACCTTTGTTCAGCAGCTGCTCAGGTAGCCTGTTAAACACTGTTTAAGCTTGGCATTCTTCCTCAGACAGCATCAAGGACTTAACGCCGACCTGTTTCTAGAAACAAGGATAAAGGAGTCACAGCCAGGCCACAATCTCCGGGTCTGAAAACTGAAGCCGATGCTGAAGTGTCTTAAACTTGCATTCTTTCTAATATCCAGCAGGGGGCGACTCCTCTGGTTGCAAAAACAAGTCTGATTGTATAGAAGTCTATGAGAAAATGAGCCTACTTCTCATTTGATTTCTTACCTCAGTGAACATAAACATGAGTTTATGGTCTCAATTGCTAGTTTCAAGTCTTCTTCAATACAGCATGATGTTAATTTAGTAAATTATGGTCCCATTTACAGTCAGATAGACCATAAAGCAGGGTATGTTTTAGGGTGAGGCTACCATGTCATTGACAGGTCGTTACCATGGCGTTGTCCGGTCTGGGATTTGTCCTTGTTTTCGTCTTACAACTTTAACCTTTTCAATGTGTTTTCAGTTCATGAAAGTTAATTGTAACATTGTTGTCGCAGGAAAATGTCTTATTCAGCATTCGGTTTGTACTTAGCTCCACCCTCTTGTGTCTCTTCTGGTTGCAAATAATCAAAATGGCGACGGACAAAATGCCAAACTGAAGGCTTCAAAACGGCTGACCACAAACCGATGGGTGACGTCACGGTGACTAAGTCCACGTCTTATATACAGTCTATCGTCACAGCCAGACGCTCACACTAAAGGTGTGAATTGTGAATGACTTTACTCTTTTGAATCGTTTTGTTCAGTTAAGCTCAAAGATTCACAGCTCACAAACTGAGCAGATAAAATGTTTCTGATGCGCTACTGCAGACTACGGCTGGTTTATGCAATGTACAGTGTGTGTGTGTGTGTGTGTGTGTGTGTGTGTGTGTGTGTGTGTGTGTGTGTGTGTGTGTGTGTGTGTGTGTGTGTGTGTGTGTGTGTGTGTGTGTGCGTGTGTGTGTGTACACTAATGACAGCAATCAGAATTTCGTTTAGGTGTTGAGGTGAGAGTTTTGCACTGACCCTTTTAATACCTCTGCATCTGTGTGTGTATGTGTGTGTGCAGGTGTAAGTGTAGGCGTGTGTTTGTGCTCACTGACCTCTTAAACACCCCTGTGCTCGTCAACACACAACACAACCACTGGACTGTGACCTGCCAAATAAGAGCTTACCCAGTACACTACACACACACACCTCTCTCTTTACAGTTCAGACACATTTTAAGACGTCTTTTCTCTCTTAACGCCCCTCTCTCCCCCCTCACACATCACACCTGTAGTTTTTTTTTTTTTTTTTCTCCCCAATCATACATGCTATCCCAGCATCCCCTCCTCCCTCTCTTGGCCGCTCTCTGTCTTATTATAATGGTGTCTAATGTGTCCATGTATCCATGTAGATGGGGGCCAGGCAGCAGCAGCAGCAGTAGCACAGAAGAAGGGGTCTGCCGTGGTAATTGGCCATGATGAAGTTTGGCCAGTGGGGTGACAGGCCCGCTAAGGAAGATGGATCATTCTCATTCTGCCCCGTAAATGTTGTCAATTCCACCACTCATACAGCGCCATCAGCCCTCATCAAAGAGGAGGGACGCAGCTGCGGAGGGGCTGGGGTTTGAGGGGTGCTGGTAGTTAGAGGTGGTGGTTGGAGGGGGGTTGTACATACAGGGCAGGATGGAGGGTTATAAGAAAAGGTGGCAGGGGGAGCAGGACCTGGGGCAGTAAGTCATAGGCAGAACGAGGGATGAGAGGAGAAACGGATGCATGTAAGCAGTGTTAATTTCATGAACAAAAACTATGACTAAACTTGATCGTCAACAACTCTTTTTTTCATGTCTAAGACAAGACGACACCGTCATTAAACACTAACTTGACTATATCAACTTGCAATATTAACAAAAAACAAGATGAAAATATAGTTTCAAAAATCCAAACTATACCAAAATCTCCTTATTTTTGTTTAAAAAAAAAAAAAAAGAGAGAAAATGAAATGTTCAAAGCTGTGTCACGCCAAGGTGTGTAATAGAGATGCCAGCCCACCAGAGGATAGCGTGTCAGTCACGTTTTTCCCCACCGAGGCGTGACTATTACATGCGTGTATTTGTTACTGTACTAAATAGATTAGCTACTGTTGTTTGATATCAGTTCTGCAGAGAGCCAAGTACTGTGTACAATACTGTAGTAGATTTTTATTTGAGGTTTCAGATTCTGAAATGAAAATAGACAAAATGGACAGGATTTCTTCATAAACTAAAAATATACACAGTGTTGAACAACATATGCTAACCAGTGTTTTGTTCAAAGATTTTAAATACATAAACACAACTCTCCCATTGGCTTAGTTTTGCAGTCTGCTTCCTTACAGTATATTCCCTTTCAGTTTATCTCCTGTTCATAAGAGCGTCTCTATTAACATCAAACAGGTGCTAAGGTGCAAAGTCATTTTAATGCCACTAACGTTTTAACACATTAATGCAACTTGTGATTTTTTGGGGTTATAGGTTAATATCAAATGAACCTAGAAAACCCAATGAATCCAGTGGTACCAACCATGTCATGCTAGGTTGTGGCCATGGAAGTTAAATAATGCTCTAAAATTATACTAAATCTTGGTTAGGAAAAACTGGCATGGCCGTTTTCAAAGGGGTCCCTTGACCTCTGACCTCAAGATATGTGAATGAAAATGGGTGCTATGGGTACCAACAAGTCTCCCCTTTACAGACACGCCCACTTCAAGTCATAGTCATGTCAACACACTGACAGCTGTTGTTGCTTGTTGGGCTTCAGTTTGCCATGTTATGATTTAAGCATTTTTTTGAATAAATGCAGTACCTGTGAGGGTTTATGGACAATATTTGTCATTGTTTTGTGTTGTTAACTGATTTTCAATAATAAATATATACATACATTTGCATAAAGCAGCATATTTGCCCAGTCCTATGTTGATAAGAGTATTAAATACTTGAACAACCTCCCTCTAAAGCACATTTTGAACAGGTAAAAAAATGTGTGATTAATTATGATTAACTACGGACAATCTTGCGATTAATCACGATTAAATATTTTAATCGATTAACAGCCCGAATCTGAACATCACTGTATGTGGCTACTACTATTATGGTTTCTCTCTCTCCCACCCCGTCATTTACACACAGCAGGTTTGTCTACTGACTCAGATCTGAGAGGGTAATGGCTTGGTCCAAATTTCACATCAATAACAGATGAGCCATAATCGGCCCTCTGACACACACACACACACACACACACACACACACACACACACACACACACACGCACTGGCCCTGTTGGCTTGCACTATTTGCATAATAGTATTTCCCTTTTTCTCCACTCCCCAAATAGCTCCCAATTTCTCTCTCTCTCTCTCTCTCTCTCTCTCTCTCTCTCCCCCCACATTGTCTTGTGTACTCCTGATGGAAAAAGGCTTGACTATAAACAAATACAATTCCCTCAGAGGCCCACAAACTGAGACAGGGATTGTAGGGAAGGAATTCATCTGCGCTCAAACAGAGTGTGGCAGCAGTGGGGAGGATATTCATTTCCTGACGAGCCAGATAGACCTCAACTCTGGGGAGAGGCTGGAAAAGTTCATACGTTTCAAATGACGAATTGGGCTAACATTGATAATTAATGAGTGATTTATTGATTTAAATTTTTAGATTAAATATTAATGTATCAGTGGTTAATGCCTATCCTGTTCTCCAGCGTCACTGGTAGCGATCATATACTGCTGACACAGAACCACGGACAACGGATAAGGCTGGTGTTTTATATTGCTATTGCTTATAACAAGTCTCATGGTAAAACCGAAACCAACAATGAAGTGGTCCTACTAATAAGTGTCGTCATTGAGGCCAAAGTCTCGCAAAGCAAATTTTAAAGGCGGTGCTTATTCTGAATGAAGCATATGTGGGATGTGTCGATATTGTTCAGATTTTAGGAGCATTTTTTGGACATGTGTACAGAACATTCAGCTGGGGTTTACCACAGTGTGCGCCTCTTGCCTGTTTACAGCCAAATCCATGCATTGCATGCAAACCAACTCACTGCCAATTTGCAGAGATGCATGGCTAAAAAAGATAAGCCCACAGTGTCACTTTTGCTGTAGCTGAGGCGTCAATATTTTACATGTGTATGAAGGTGCAGTACCAGAAGAGTGCAACAAAACCCCTCACTTAGATTTAGGCAATAATGCTACTTAGTTAGGTTTAGGAAAAATGTCATAGTTGTCCATAAAATAAGTACATACACTACAATAGTACAATTTGTACAGAAGCAAAGTAACCCAAGTACGGAAAATACATCACAAATGTCACTAACGTAAAACACCGGTCTTGAACACTGGTCTCCTGGTTGGAAGTCCTGTTTGTTGGACCAATCCACATCCCCTTCCCTCTCTGTAAGCAGTCTTTCTCACTTTTTATTCTCTCTTTATTCCGTTGCTGGCTCTGACTGTAGCATATTTATATGGATGCATTTACATTTCAGTCAGCACAGACTACATGACGTATAAATGCCAAAAGCAAGAATGGCGTTCTTCTTGCACGCTTTTGCCTTGCGCATTATCATGGCATACATGCACTTTCTTGTGTGCCTGGGCTGCCATTATTAGTCTGTCAGCCATCTCCGTCCTTCAGAGGAGATCACCTTTGACCTCTCTGCTTCATTTTATGCTTTTTGGATGGAGGGAATGACTGGAAGGACTTTCTCTTTTTCTGGTTGGTGCTGGGTGGGCATTTGGACCCGGGGCAGCATAGATGGGTGGGGGCTCCGTCAGCCCTGCTGATTTATCACCTGGGTAATAGGAAGTGATTGAAGGGAAATTCAAATGAACTCTCTCTGACAGGCACACATGCAGACACACACATACGAGCACGCACACACAAATTAATAGTGGGGCTTAATAGACTATGGAGAGAGGGGGAACAAGAGCGGGAGAGGGAGATGAGATAAAAGGACGGCTTGTTAGGGAGGAAAGATACAGAATAGGTCTGAGACAAACGGGATAGAAGAGTAACTACTGGTGACACATAAAATAAGATTTGCTTGTGAGGAACGTGAGCAATTTTAGTTTTTTATCTGTTCAAGTGGGATGAGGGAAGAAGAAATAATGAATGAGGCTCGTGTTTCAATGCAAGGAAGCTAAAAGATAATGAGGAGGTTGAAATGACCGCTGAAATTACAGTATATTAGTATACCATTATAATATACTGTTGGCACCTGACATTGAGCCACTTGCACCTCTGTTTCAATTTTGCTTGCGCTCCATCCTTTTCTCTTTCTTACACACACACATTCACATCAAACGCACCCGATTTGACTGTTTTCACGCCATTACATATATGTTATCGCCCGCTATAAGCATCACAGATGTCAGTAGGGGCCCACTCTGCCCCCTAAACATGAAATGTTACGGTTTAACACAAACAAAACTGCTTCTTTAGCTTTAGGCATCAAAACTACAAGGTCTTTAAGTTTTAGGGAAAAACATTGTGCTGTGGCTTAAAAACACTATGCTTCAAAAGTGAAAGTGAAACTTAATGCTTGTGAACACAAGACAACTACATGTTGTTGGTTTCACACAAGTTGTCAACCCAGGCCTCCTGGGTGAAAGCCCTGCGTTTTGTGTTCCATCCATCCCCCCGACCCAACCCGCTCTCACTCTCAGCTTGTCAAATACTGCCGTTTGGTAAGCGCCCCTCAGCATCGGAAACCAGCACACGGAGGCACCCTGTAGCAACAGTATGTGACGAAATGTGCTTTCAACTAACTCCAATGTAAACCCACCCGTGGTGTTATTCAACGGTTGGAGAAAGTGATGTAGTATTAATAGTGTGAGAGTCCTCTAAGGGTGGGCAGGAACGAGTGGTGTTGAACAGGTCAAACAATCACAACCAGGAGACCAGTGTTCGTGTCCTGTGTGAAGAGTGTGAGTGAGTCAATGAAGTTAACATCATCCATGACCATTTCCTAACCCTAACTAAATGGTTGTTACCTAAAACTAACTTCCTGTGAAAAAGGAAATTTATTTTGAAAGGACACTATGTATGTAAAAACGTATACTGACACCCTGGTCCATCCAAAAGTAACGCAAGAGGGGTACCTTGTGCGTCCATCTCTGACGTCGATGGGCACTGACAAAGCGGCGACATTTGACAAGCTGGGAGTGAGAACATGTTGCCCGACTTCAACCCAGAGTTTCACACATACTACAGTGCCTCACTTACGCTTTTGCTGCTGTCACCTTTTTTTATTTCTTATTTCAGTGATCAGCCATGTAAACAGATGACAAAACAAGTGGGTGTAGCAGGGCCCTACAGACCCACAATCTATGGGCATTATAGCAAATGATAATGGCCTGATAACAGTCTAATCGGGTGCCGTTATGAATGTCAGTCACAACACAGCGTGACCCTCCTTGACCATAACCCCACCAGCACCGCCACACACACACACACACACACACACACACACACACGCACACACACACACTTCGGCCCACATACCACAGAGGCTGAGCTGTAGCTGTCAGGGTGTCAGTGTTGAGGGTATGACTGTCAATCATTCACTCTGGGAAATGCAGGCGAGTAAAAAGGGGGGTGGTCGACTAGACAGGATGAGAGAGGAAAGCAGAGATAGAGGGACAGATAGCGATGATTTGTGTGTGTGTGTGTGTGTGTGTGTGTGTGTGTGTGTGTGTGTGTGTGTGTGTGTGTGCGCGCGCGCACCTCTTTGTAATCACAATGCAGCATCCTAAAGCCAGTTTGACCCCGAGGCGACCTGCAGTTTTAAAGCCCCTATGGCCGACCCCAGTGGCTTGACCGGGCTCAGAGAGGACTCTGACCTATGAATCATGGGTATTATAGTCTTGAGTCGTAGTCTATAGAGCTACAAGAGCCAATCCCTGTCGACCTCTCGCCCTGCGCCACTCTACTCCCCATGTCGGTCAGAGGGAAGTGAATGGACTAAACAGTGAAGCTCTGCCCTAGAGGTCTAAGGCTGCAGCCTACATGTGACTCTATATACTACCACTACTCTAGTGTGTTTGTCCTCTTGCCCTTTACTTTGACTGAATAAATAAATAAAATTTAAAAGGATATCTTTAAAGACTGTGGAAACTAAAGTGTCATTCTGAGACGTTAGGCAAAATATTTCCTTAATATTGACCTGAGGGCTGCAGATTAGAGGACATCTGAGAAAAGCTGGAGAGAATACAAATACTAGCTTGTTGTCGTTTTGTTATTCAGCGTACTACTTACACCTGTCTATTCCACTCACATTTACATTAACTAAACTGCTGTGAAAGGGCGGGAGGTCAATTTAGATGCAACATTAAGACACAGAGACAAACCCTTTCTTGCATGTGTTTCTTTTTCACCTTTTTCTCTTACATGCAAACGACACACACACACACACACATATATATGGAGCACAATTCCCAAGATGCATCAGCATGCGGACAGTTCCTTGCCATCCCCCAAGCAGCAGGAAGTGAGGTCATAATGAGAGCCGGGTCAATATGCTCATTAACCCCTGCAGTGTATCTGGATTATGGGAACATCAATAGGGCTGACTGGGTCTCTGTTGCAGCTATCACAATGTCTACCAGACCACAGAAACTCACAGCAGTCAGACTGACGGAGAAACACGGTTTGATGCTGACATTTTTAGATCATTCAGTGAAAAAAACAGAATCTATTAGAATGAATGCAATGATTCTGCATTGCTTTGAAAATATAATTAGGAATGTTTACATTGGATTTTCATAATGCAATCTGACTGATTTCTTCAAGATTGACATGGCATGGCAAGGCATAGCAGGCAGGACAGGCTGTTAGCTGGAAGCAGAGACAAACATTTCAACTATAGCACCAGAGATGAAAGATACGGCACCAAACGCTACAGCTTCAGTGTGTATATCTGTTGGTGTATGTAAGTTGTCTTAATTAAGTTGTTTTCCCCATAAACTTGAGGCCACAAGAGTTTCTGTAAAAAAGAATAAATAAATAAATGTGAACAGCATTGTACCAAATTGTACTGGTACACCGTTAGTTTAGGTTAGATAAGACTCATTTGTCAAATGTTTTTTATCCAAAGTGATCTGAGGCCTGTACTATGAAGCTGGATTTGGTGTTAGCCATGTAACTTCAAGGTTAACCCTCAGTCCTACGATGATGGTTCACTTTTACTGGGGTGTATTGCCATGGTAACTGATGCTGAACACCGAACCTGCACCAGAGCAGGTGATGTTCCAGATAAGAGATCAATTCATATAAAAGCACCATCTACTGACCGATCGGAGCTCAGTGCGCAGATTGTATGATAAATATTATTACACAGATATGAAGAAGTTACAGTCATAATCCAGGCTCAAAGCAACACAGTGTAACTGACAAATGCAGAAAGTACAGCTGGCAAAAAATCAGTGACTCTGTGAATCCCCGAATTTCCCCCCTGGGGATCAATAAAGTACTATCTTAATGTGTAGATTAATAAACTTACATCACTGCCCATCTAGGGCACGATATATCTGACTATAATTACATATGTGTATTTTGTTAAACAGATATGTTTAACGTGATACTTTCAGATGCAAACCCATCAATGTGAAACAGACTTTGGAGCAAATAAAAAATAAATATAAGAATATACAGTTATTCAAAACGGTAAGTTGGTGTCCTTTCATATCTTATAAGTAATTTACACATTTACCCAATCTGTGATGGTTTTGCCAGCTGTCCTTTCCACATTTGGCAGTTTAAACTGCTTCTTTTAGTCTGGATTATGTGTTGAATTTCTTTTCATTTGTGTATTGCTCTTGATTTGTAAGATACACTGTTCTGATGACAGCAGACTTGTCCATGTTTGTAATTGGTCATATGCTGCAAACCCCGCCCCCTTTATGTGAATGCACTCATAGCCAGATTGAGAAACCCTAAATTGATAATGACCATCGTAGGACCGCTTAGCGGGATTGCGTTTGTCAGGGTTGGTTAAACCAGACAACAAGAAGATACCCTGGGTTTGTTAAACTCGCCTAGTAGTACAGGCCTCAGAGCTAGCATGTCCTCAAAAATTGGAAAGACATCCCTCTTAGACAAATTACAAAAACAGGAATAATCACTATGGAAAATATTAGCAAAGTTAACTACACAAGCATATGAAATCAGCTGTTTTACTTATAAAACCCCAAATAAGGGTTTTGGGATTGGGAAGCAAAACTGTGTGCACAGCTAAAAAGCATCCCTGGTGGTTCTGTGTGTATTGTGGTCTCGTTCATCAGTTTTTAATGTTTTGCAGTTTTTTACTGCATTAATTGTACTTTTATTAGAGCACCTGTCACTCCTGTCGACCCTCAACCTGTTCCCAAACTCAGCCTCAGCCCAGAGCCTGCACGGTGCCACGCCCTTACCTTGCCAGAGTCAGGGCTCACATAGAGGTCAGAGCTGGACTGGCTTGGACAGGGTCTGTCAAACAGGCGGTCCAATACCTCGATCTGCTGCGGCGAGAACAGCTCCCCTCTCATCTGCTTCCTGAGGAAGTCCCGCCCACTGTGTCCGTGCCCGTTGGCCAGCGGTGACTCCTGCAAACCTACGCCGAGAAAGACAGGAGAAAACAGTGAGGTTAGAGGGGTTGTAAATGGTGATTTAATGGAAGAAAACGGAGCGAGAGGGGAGGTTTAAGGAGGGTTTGAGAGTATGGTGTGTATCACAGAGGGAGAAACCAAACAGATAGAGGAATGAAGGGAGGTATGGTTTGATATAATAAATCACACAGGCAGATGTGGAGAGAAAAGTTTGAGCAAAGACTCAAATGAACCCCAGTGAGCTGATTTAGCACTGAGTGACTTGATAGATTGTGGAGACTCCGAGAAAACGCTATACAAATGCAATCCATTACCAAGCATACGCTGCCTCTTATTCTTGATATTCTTGAAAGTACACTCTTGCCTCTCATATATACACACTCCTCCGTCCCTCTTGTCGTATCACCCATACACACACAGACACACAAATATATATTGCTGTGGTATCAGTATTAGACTGTGAGCTCTCGTATCCTGCAGTTATTGCAAGGCTGAGGGACTGAACGAGACAATTATAAGAACTCTGAAGAGTCACGGCCCACAAATGATTAGAAAAGAGAGAACCAGAGAAAAAGATAAAGAGAAAAAGGGGATGAGGGTGAAAATCCCCTGCTATAGAGCCAATTCATTGCTCCGAACTGCTCCTGAGAGCCTATTTTAGTCCTGGGGGTCACTGTCTGTTTGGGTGTGTGTGTGTGTGTGTGTGTGTGTGTGTGTGTGTGTGTGTGTGTGTGTGTGTGTGTGTGTGTGTGTGTGTGTGTGTCCAGTGACGGGGGAGTGATATGACAGACAGGTGGAGAGGGGGAAGGGGCCTCAAATATATAATTTTTTCCATTTGGACAGAATACAGATTCATTTGTGCCAGACGGTGATCCTAAAGAAAAAAACAAAGTGATGTAGAAAGACAGAAAGAAAGTGAACAAACTAGAGAAATAGGACTTTAGGGCTTTTTACCACATTCAACGTTAAAGGATAATTTCCATTTATTACAAGCTGGGTCTTACTATCTAACCTTAAAGGAGTACGCCACCAATTTAGCACCGGACCAATTTCATCCCTGTTTGTCGTATTTTGCTGCTCGGGCAGAAGACCCCCTTTTGCATAGTATCTTGACACTTAATGGTTTGCACATGGATAACATTGTGAAACGGTTGCAGATAATGTAACACGATGTTAACGTGAAATAGTGGTGTTTGGTTTTGCCAACGAAATCACTGGTGCAGTGGCTTGGGTCTCTTCTGTGTGCAGTTTTAGCATGGGTTCTCCCGGTTCTTCGGCTTCCTCCCACAGTCCAAAGACATGCAGGTTAGGTTCGCTGATGACGAAATTGCTCGTAGGTGTGAATGTGAGTGTGAATGGTTGTCTGTCTCTGTGTGTCAGCCCTGCGATGGACTGGCGACCTGTCCAGGGTTTACCCTGCCTTCGTCCAGTGTCAGCTGGGATCGACTCCCGCCTCCCCTGGCAACCTCTAACGGGATAAGCAGTTGCAGATGGATGGATGGATGGATGGATGTAACGTAAGCTATATGCTTCGTCATCATGTGACTCAGTGGTGTAGCGTGACATAATGTCATCAGTAAAAATCACTCAACTTTTCGTTTCATATTGGACACAAACAACCGGTCCCCTGAGTAAAAGCTGTTCTCATACACTGTTCGTAACTATACCAATGAAAATTAATGCACTGTAATTTGTGTATATCCCACAAAATGTTGCCATGAGCAGATATTATAGAAAGTGAGACTTTTGGATACGTAATCTTGGGTTTTGCAATCTAGTCTAATATTTACATTCGTGTTCACTGACAAGGCTGAACAGTCAAAAAAATTACCGGATGTAAATGAGCTAACAGTTAAACAGATGATCTAAACCACCTCATTTGGAGATAAAACTGAAAGTGAGCACACCTGAAGTGTCAGTAATAATCCCTCCGTTGCACACAAAATATATGTGTGCGCTCAACTATGGCAAGTACATTGGGTCATGGTTGAAAAAGTACGGAGGCCGACAGGCAGTTTCCGTGTTAAATTTATCATTTGCTTAGTTTTTTCTTCCTCACAAGTTTGGCGAACCAACCTGTATTATTATCTGACATGCTCATATGTCTCTATCCACCACTCCCACATCTTGTTACACAGCTTTGCTGAACACTCGATTCTTATTGGTCAATCACAGTATTACTATTACCGAAAGGAAGATGGCCAATAAGACCCACATTGTAATAGCATAAAGGAAAATTATCCTTTAAATTAGATTAACATTTTTAAGCACATAGTAATCTACAGTTCCACAGCTGTGTAATACTACTGGTTACAAACAATATTTTCCCAGTTTGAGTGGTAACCAGTGGGTAACCTCCAGGTCTGAAAAGTGAAGCCAATACTGAAGTGCCTTAAACTTGCATTTTTTCTAACAGCCAGCAGGGGGCGACTCCTCAGGTTGCAAAAAGAAGTCTGATTGTATAGAAGTCTGTGAGAAAATGACCCTACTCCTCACTTGACTTATTACCTCTGTAAACATTGTAAACATGAGTTTATGGTCTCAGTTGCTAGTTTCAAGTCTTCTTCATTTAGAAATTACAGTCCCATTTAGAGTCTAATAGACCATAAAGCAGGGTATGCTTTAGAGCGTGGCTACCGTGTCATTACCACGGCGTTGTCCAGTCTGGGAGTTTTCCTCTTACAACTTTAACCCTTTTACAGTGTGTTAGTTGATTATAACCTTTTTAGTTATCTGAAAATGTTTTATTCAGTGTTCTTTTTTTGCTCCACCATCTCGTGTCACTTCTGGTTGCAAAAAACCAAGATGGTGAGGGCCAAAATGTCACACTCCTTGTCAAAACGGCAGTCCATAAACCAGTGGGTGACGTCATGGACACTACGTCCACCTCTTACATGCAATCTACAGTGGCAACCTCTTAGAGCTTAGATGTCTTTGGCACAAAGGGTGCTTTTCAGTTCACTTCAAAGTCTTCTAGTAAACCTGAAATCATCAGACAGTATCTAGCTGCTAACACTCACACAGTGCTGCATGACTCACAACACCTCGCCATACCTTTTCAGTACACAAAACCTCTTTCACCCACTCTCACAAACACACCGCTTGATCATAATCTCTCTTTCGCCACCATAGTCACACACACACACACACATACACAGATGTTGGGAGCAGTGTGAGTGTATGGTCCAGGTCTCTGGTGACAGACCAATCAGCGGGGAGATAAAGCCAGTATGATGCTTTAGCCTGGTAACCCACGGCGACCCATTTAATCCCACCGGCCAGTCCCCATGATGGAATTCAATTGATCAATCATGTAGCTCTGATGGCACCATTTCAGCCAGCTTATTGCTTTCTGCTTTCTCTCTGTCGCACACAAACACACACACCTGAATACACACCGAAAGGCTGACCCAAGTCTGTCACGACGGAGCACCCACAAAGGACACACGGAGAATGAAGGACACAACAGAACCTACTGTAATCTATAGCAAGAACAAAGCTTTTACTTATGATAATCAATACTGTCCGTTCGTCTGTGTGAATGTACGTGTTGGTGTGGATGCGTGGGTGGGTAGCTTGATATCCGGCTGGTCTCATTGTATCCATGGATGGGTAAAGAAACTCATTGCCGTGACGGGTTAAATCCTATTCACTGTCGGATACACACACACACACACACACTCACAGCTGCCTCTATCTCTGTGAGTCAGTCTCAGAAGGGAAGCGCTTCTCTTCCCTCTTTTTCAGAGCAGAACAAAACAAACAATGAGCCCTTATTGTTCTCTCTTCTCTGCCTTTTTCCTCTCTCTTCCGCCTTCTCTTTCTCCCTCTTTTGCTCTCTCTCTCTCTCTCTCTCCATCTCCGTCTCCCTCAGACTCGGCCTGCCGTTTCCATTTTACCCAGGAACAGTTGAATTATTAAATCCAAATACCTCCGAGAGTTACAGTAGATGGGTTGTCACCTGTTTGTGTGCTCCAGTGCATGTTTTATGTGCATGTGTGTCTGTCTGTCTGCAGGGGGTAGGACACCACCGGTGGGCATCTTTTTGCACTTGACATAGATTATCATACTGATAGGACAAGGGTCGTAAGTCTGACCTCACAGCCCCAGCCTGTGCATGTGTGTGTGACTCCAGAGATCAAAGTTTTTTTTGGGGGGGGGGCAGGAGGCACCAAGTGGAACTCAGGGTGAAGGGCGGAGCTCCCCTCCCTCCTCTCCTCCGTCCTCCATCCTTACTCCCAGGGTCTTTTATCTGGTAAGCTGCTGCATGTCACAGTGGATGCACAAGGGGGTGAGAGGTCATCTCGACATTCTGGGTAAATATTTCTTCTTCATGCAAAAGATACTTTAAAACAACCTCTATGATTTTCCTTCAAACGTACTGAGAATACTTTTCACTCGAGGAAAACACACATCTATCCTGAACATCATATCCATGTTGGATGCACGCACACACACACACACACACATACACACACACGCGCACACACGCACACACACACACACAGCCTCTGTGTGTAAGATAATAGGTTAAGATACAATAGTCCCCTTTTGGCCCCACAAGTCAAGTTCTTCCATTCTCTCCCATTCATCTACATTTTGCCCCCCGATCACCCCCCACTTCCCCTCGCTTTGGCTGGGGGCACAGGTCACCACAGGGCTTTACTCCCACACACTCCTCCTGTCCACACACATACACACACACACACACACACACACACACACAGAAACACACATGCCATGATCCCGCCTTCCTGTGTTCCCATCACTTGCACAGCTGCCATTGCTAATGCGTGTAAGTTACAGCAGAAATAAAAGGTTTCCTGCACATGTTCATAAATATACACTGTATATATTAGAGACGCACCAATCTGACTTTTTCAGTCCCGATAGCAATATTGATACCTATCGGCCGACTCTGAGTGCCGATCCAATACCAGAGTTTAATTAATAAGCTGTATGCGTCAAATGGTGAATGGTAAATGGACTCACATTTATATGGGGCTTTTCGAGTCTTTCAACCACTCAAATGCTTTATGCTACACGTCAGTATTCACCCATTCACACACACATTCATACTCTGATAGCAGAAGGCTGGGGATTGAACAACTCGCTGAAAAATCTGCAAAATTAATTACAATTCAGATGTAAAGCTTTTTAATGCTGCAACAAATTGCTCACAACTCAAAGAGGAATTCAAATTCCAGTATATAATATCCATAGTATATAAACAGAGTTGAATTTAATGGATTGACTTCATCATCACTGATACAGTACCTGATCCAGCAATTTCAGTCCATATCGGCCTGATATATAATATCAATAGCAGTATCAGTGCATCCCTACCATATATGATAACTTGATATGATGTCATATGATCATCATTTAATCAATTTCATAATATCACAATAACAAAAACACTTCTGAAGCATGCTCAAGGGCACTCAGTGGCTTGAATACAAATTTTCGTAAAAAGTAAATTAATAAATAAATAAAGATAAAATATTAATTAATATCAGGCCTGCTACACCCACCAGTAGGTATTACCATCTATTCACAATGTGATGCACCCGCTGAGGGTGGGAGAGAGGATGGGTCAAACAAACAGGACTTTCACCCAGGAAACAAAGTATATATATATATCTGTTCATAGTTATTTTAACCCAAGACATGCTGTTTTTTCCTAAACCTCAAGAAGCTGTAATTTTGTTGCCCAAACCTAAAGAAATTGTAGTTTTAGTGCCCAAACCTAAAGAAGTTGTAGTTTTGTTGCTTAAAACTAAATAAGTTGTAGTTTTGTTGGATAAACTTAAATAAGTTATAGTTTTTTTTGCTTAAATCTAAATAAGTTGTAGTTTATTTGCTTTAACCTTAAAAAGTTGTAGTTTTATTGCCTAAACCTAAAGAAGTTGTGGTTTTTATTGCCTAAGCCTTAAGAAGTTGTCATTTTGTTGCCTAAACCTACATAAGTTGTAGGTTTATTGCCTAAACCTAAAGAAGTTGTAGTTTTATTGCCTAAACCTAAAGAAGTTGTGGTTTTTATTGCCTAAGCCTTAAGAAGTTGTCGTTTTGTTGCCTAAACCTACAGAAGTTATAGGTTTATTGCCTAAACCTAAAGAAGTTGTAGTTGTATTGCTTAAACCTAAAGAAGTTGTGGTTTTTATTACCTAAACCTACAGAAGTTGTAATTTTATTGCCTAAACCTAAAGAAGTTGTAGTTTTATTGTCTAAACCTACAGAAGCTGTAGTTTTTTTGGCTAAACCTGATAACACCTCTTCAATAACCTGATAACAGTCAGATTGGGTGCGTTGTTGGACCCATCTTCCCTCTCAACCACCCTTTGCGTGTCTTTTTAGCCTCGGTATTTGACACCCTGGGAATGTGAACAGGCTGCTATATCAGGGTCATGGAACAGGAACAACTAAATGGGATTCAGCCATTGTTAACATTATAAATATTGACCTGTGCCTTTCCTGATACAGCATGACATGTCAACATGTCTGCTGTGAAAAAGGTCTATAAGAATTGTAGTGTGTTTGTTTCCCTAAGACCAAATTCAAAAATACGTTGGAAAATAATGAAAAATAATACAAAAGAATCACCTCATGCCTTGATGTTTGTATTGAATTGTCGACCAATGGACTGACAAAGGCTTTGGGGAGAAAAATCGCAGGCCATTCAGATTAAAATTCACCAAAACTATGGCTCAAGGTGAGGTGATTCTTTTGCTTTATTTTGCACTTTAGTGCCACCATTTTATTTTGATTTTATTTTGGGGGAACAAAAACTATTTTTCTTCTTTTCATCAGGCTATTAGATAATTTTCCTCGTAGATGGAAAGACACTAATTGTCTCATTACTGCATATGTAACATCGTCACCTGTACTGAAAGGTAGATATAACTACAAAGTCTGCATGAGAAAGCTGTGATTGTTGGCCTTGTGTGTGTGACTTGCATATGTTTATATCTTTTTCCTCCTGTGTACAAATGTTCATTCCGACAAGCGTACAGGCGTAAGTGTGTGTGAGAAGCTTGAATTATTGTGTATTTGTGTATGTGTTTGTCTGTCCATGTCAGTGCATGCTGTTCCCCCTGTCGCCCCTTGCTGTGTGTGTGTGTCATTATCCAGCGGGGGCCGCTCTAATGGAAGCTGTGATTAGCAATGCTGTTAATTAGACCACAGAGCCAACCGCGCAGACCTCTGCCACAGAAACACTGCAGATAAAACACACGAGCAAAACGTGACGCGTGGCAACGCAACGCTTTGTGGACGCTTCAGTGAAACGTGAAGTGATACAATATTTTCTTCAATATGAATTGTGAAGTCGTCCAGTCCGGTCGTAGTAAAAACGAGAGGCAGACCACACGTGTAGCACATGGTGTAGCATGTCATGCACATAAAGAACAAAGTGAGACAATAATGCTGCTAATTAGATAACAGAGCTTCTGCTTCAAATACAGATTCAACCACAGGGTCGCTGCCACAGACATCAGAGCGCACATAATAGTGTGGGATGCATTTGTGTAATTGTACGTGACTCATACTGGTCAATGAAATATGGCTTTATAAGAGAAGTAGACCCTGGATACATTTTGAATTACTTTAATGACACCAGGGCTGTGGAACAAGAATACCCTGTGGTTTTCATCCTATAAAAAGTATTAGCAGTAGTAGAAGTAATTTTTATTCAGCCATCACACATAATACAAAAAGTATGAACAATACAATCAGTATTAACAAAGTCAGCAGTCTTTGTATTAAGTAGTGACTGAATAGGCAGAAGCGAAATGCTTATAAATGCCTAATCTATATACTGATCAGATTGAGCTACCCTCAAGAAATAAAAAAACAAACAAAAAATGAAATATCATTCACACTTGTAACCCTCAAAAATAGTTTTGCAAACCATTCTTTTGAAAACCAAAAGTGAATTACGCATTCATATATTTATATTAGTATTATTCCATAATTTGACCCCAACAACAGAAGTACATCTCCTTTTAATACCTGTTTTAGCTTTTTGTATAGTAAACTTAAAAATAGCTCTCAGATCATATTTGCACTACCGTAATGAAAAAAAAAAAACATTGTACACCATCTGGGAGTGACATTAATTTGGCTCTGAACATTATTTCCATCATTTCATCATATACTAAATCATTAAATTTCGTAGCATGGGAACAGTGGATCAGTGCGATCACAGTAACCAGCCGTTTTGATAATACGTATAGCTGTTTTTTGTAGTAAAACGATTGAATTTATTGTCGTTTTAAAAGTCAAGCCCCACGATTCTGCACAGTAAGAAATATAAGGAAGTATAAATGAACAATAAATTACATGCAAAGCCTTATAACTTAATATAAAATGTCTGCTGTGGAAAAGACAATTGTAGGTTAGTATTAAACATGACATACTGTGAGTGCTCTGTAGCCACTGTATTCAAGTTTCAATCCAAATTTTGAGTAATTTGTTATCAGAATATGCGGAAAATCAGCAAAAGAAAACGCAACGTGTTTCCATCAAATACTGTAATGTGAATATTAGGAGTTGAGTGCATCAAGAGAAAGAGCATTGAGCCTCCAATCAGGTGCCATAGAGTACAGAAGTATGTTTGTTTTTTACAACTGCTGCCATTTTGGAGTGAAAACTTACTAACAAACTAACTTTATGGTTCAACACAGGCCATTTTGGTAGAATCTGACAATAGAATACAAATAATGTTGTTTTACTTTTGTACGCCACTTTAAAGGCGAATGTTTCACCGGCATCCCGTCGTCACTTTCAAAATTCAAAATGGTGGAAGCATAGATCAATTGGCTTTCACTTCTTGGCAGTATACGTTCTTTGATTGAACCATTTCAGATGCAGAGTGGAACAAGATGACGTAATTAAAAGAAAGCCGATCAAATGGTGGAAAACAATGTAGAAATCTTGAAGTTAAGTTTATGTCTTGTTTCAATTTAAGGGTCCTTATGGGTCTACACAGATATGATGGTTCTCGTCTGCTGCAGTTTTTCGTCTCTTCAGTGAAGCCAAAGCTTCAGTGATAAACGATACACCAACTTTTCCACCTCAGCCAAGTGTAAGAAAAAAGTTTTGTTTTTTTTTTCACAATGCAAATGGGACACAAAACCCTTATGTGGTGAAAGTGGACGTCTCTAGAAGAAACATCATCATTACTCGTCTGTATCTGGCGTGTGCATGTGCGTGTGTGCACGTGCATGTGTGTCAGGTCTAAAGTCTTTGTGCTCCGCTGATGGGTAAGTGGGCTGTATCCGAGCATATCGGAACACTCAGGGTGCACCTGGGATTCATCCTGGAACCTGCTGGAATGTTTTGGAAATTCATCAGCAGTGGGAAAAGGACCCCGTACTGTATTTGTGTGTATGTGTGTGTTTGTGTATGTGTGGGTGTGTGGGTGTGTGGGTGTGTTCGAGACAGAAAGCGGGAAATAGCCCCCAGTGGCGTTCTGTCGACCCCCCCTCGCTCCGACATCTGGTCCTGTCTCATTTACCGTAGGAGACTGTCTGTGTGATGGCTTTTTAATGCCATTGACACTGCCACACACACACACACACACACACACAAATATACATAGAGTACATGTGAGAAGAATCCCCTTATGTGTGCACACACACACAAGCTCATGCCTCCATTAACATGCATCCAACATTGATCCGGTTTGACAGTGTATATGATCAATAGTGCATGCATAAACTGACTTCTCAGGTAGCTCTCCAGTGAAGCACCGTTAGTAAACAAATAGGGGTTTCTGAATGAAGATGTTTGGTTTAGAATCCCATATTGCACCTACGCGCACACACACACACACACACACACACACACACACACACACACACACACAATACTCACACACACATCTGTCATTGATCCGAGTTCTTTCCATCTGGGGTCTCCATGCTGGAAGGGATGGGAGGGCGTCCACATCGTTTATGTATGTTGTATATTTATACTAGTGCACTTGAAAAATGCCATTACCATTAAAAAAGAATACAATAAGGCAGGAGAGGTAAACAATATATTTAAGCGCGCGCACACATATTCTTTTGCTCACCTTCGTCCCTCTTCCTCTTGCCCACGTCGGCAGCTGAGCTGATACCCAGAATGCCACTGATGGAGTACGAGGAGCCGGCTGAGTCGCTGGTCACTGCTGACACTTGTGTGGCCGCCACGGATGTCGCTGCAGACAGACCACATGATAATACAATGACATATTGAAAAATCAGGTAAAAGAAAAAGACAAGCAAGGTAGAGGGATAGTCACATATATTTCTTTAAATTATAGCACACTTTAACTTCTTAAGCCCTCAGAAAAAACAATAGAAACCTAAAATAACTACCAAAAATGAATCAGGAATAGCTCTTCGGCCATAAGGCTTATATGCATATTTCTGGTCTCCTTTGAAAGGTAAGAAGCTAAGGAAAATGAATCCATTATTAGTAAACATATTTCAATTACCATTCTAGAATACATTGAGATGCAATGAAGGAAAAAGATAAGACTTTTATTGTGGTATAGTATAAAATCTTTGAACAATTTCAAAGGCAATATCACATTATAACCAGATTCCAATGGATAATGATGCAACTAAATGTCTTCTACTGCTTGTCACTACAACTGGGACTGTAAATTTAATGGAAATACACTAAAATACACCATTTATGAGACAATTTATTAAGGTACACTCAGGCAATCATGTTTATCTTTTATTGGGAGATTTACTTCAGAACTTTAGGTTATGAATTTCCATATAGCCATGTTACAAATAATATAAATCTCCTGAAAACATTGAAACAGTAATAAATACAATACTAATTTATATTCACATATGACTCAAGAGCTCCATGCTATTCAGGCAGATAAATGGAGACTAGAAGGGCCCACTCCACAGCTCCCACTTTTGAAAGTCAGTCAAACTTGACTAAGATGGCTGCTGACTCCTCCCTAAAATTCACTGCAACTTCCCGTTGGCACAAGCAGGACAATAGTTAAATAAAATCTGCCATTTTGGCAAAAATAACATCTGCCTCTGTGAAATATTGTGGTAAGAACATAGAGTGGATTTGTGTCAGTGTGGCTGTAAAATGTGACTGCTTTGTTTGACCGTTAATTGTTTCAAGTCGAGGAGCGTTTAGGGGCTTTAGAAAGCTTGCAATTTCTCGTTTCTAGCGATACCAAACATGTTGTCACATATTGATGAGAAAATTTCGATTTACGAAGGTTATATTTGTACAACTTTATTCCATCCAGCTTCAGCAACTGCTTATCCCATTCAGGGTCATAGTGGGGGGGCGATCCCAGCTGACATTGAGCGAAGGCGGGGTACACCTTGGACAAGTCGCCAGTGTATCACAGGGCTCGTACAACTTTATGCGATAGGTCACCAGGTAGAGCAGGTGTCCCGTTTACAAGGCTGAATCCTTACCGCAGCGGTCCGAGGTTCAAATGCAGCCCTTTGCTGCATGTCATTCCCTCTCGCTCCCCCTTTCATAACTATCTCTCTGTCACTTTCAAATAACAGCAAAAAAATACATAGCATGGACAACACAGCTGTTTAACAGATTGCTGAAGACCTCATGTTTTCCAAACAGTATATCATGCATATACTGTATCTTCTATGAATAGGCCATCTTCCATATCAACTTTTTGTAACTACGTCACAGGGGTTGACGGTACTGGGTCCGTCGGGCTCAAGCCTTTGATATTTTAATGAAACCTCTGCATCATCTGTTCCACCTTACAGCATGTTCATCTCAATAGAAATATATTTTAAAGAGTACCCTCCTCACCTAATCAGTTATGAGAGTAATGACTCTCAAAATTAAACCAGATTGTAGTGTAAATTGTAAATTGTAAATTTCCCCACTGTGGGACTAATAAAGGAATATCTTATCTTATCTTATCTCTTAGTGAAGTATTGCAGCCCAGATAAACTGGGTCAGCGTTTGTTTAAAGTTGCAGTGTGTGACATTTTTTTTCCATAATAACCATTCAGTATATTGAAATTCAATTGTTCTGAAAGAAATCAAGCCTCTGCACCTCCTCGTGGCTCTGTTTTCAGGCATTTAATAATCTAGCCCATGACGGGAGACTTTGACCAATCACAGGTCATGTCAGAGAGAGAGAGAGCGTTCCTATTGGCTGTGCTCTGGGGATGTGAGCAGAGAGATCTCGACATGGCTGTCAGGTCACAAACTTTTTTTATTTTACAGCGAAACCACACACTACAAGATATTTCTGAAACCATTTGAGGAGAGAAACAGTCATAACAGTAACATAATACTGATTCATATTTGATCTGCGCTGCCTAGTTCAGCCTAGATCCTATGTCAGCTCTGTTTGGCTGTTTTCCTCCGGTCTATGAAATCCTGCCTTTAGGAGCTCCAAAGGACACAGAGTTTTATCTTTTTTTCAGGTTACCTGTTTCATGTACTACTGTCAGGATATAGTGACTATGTAAAATCATATTTGCTCCAATCTCGCCTACTGTGACTTTAAGTGGATTTTAAGGAATCCATATTGGATTTTGTAGCCTATAGAAAAGGGAGAAATACACATGTGGCTGCTGCTACAACTGTAAAGCACCTTATTTGGGGCTCATATATAATAGTAAAGGGCACCTTTAGCTCAATAACACTGCTGTATGTCTTAAAAATGTTTTTTAGGCTATATGATGATAAAATAAAATCATACTGCATGACGCTGAGTGACACAGAACCTTGTAGCTGATTCTCCTTAAATATGTCCAATATTACTTCCACCAGCCTTTATTGTTCTTTGAACTTAGAGCAAACGTCTTGATTCAGTTATTTATGACACCTTCAGAGACAGAAGATACAGAACAACAAACTAGGAGTGAAATCCTATTTTTCTCTCCCTAAACTCAACATAGATGCACTTTAATCCTCTAAAACTTTTACTCAGCCATACCGGCCAAATTGAGGCTTGGAAAAAGAAGAAGCAGGAGTCTGTCTGTGTTGTGCCCGTCGTTGTCTCTCCCTCTAATCTTCCCCCTGGAGGAGACAAGTTCCTCGCTGGGCGACACAGCGACATACTTGTCACCGCTTCAGTGACACACACACAAACACACACACACCGAAACATACAGTCACTCATTCCTGGGTCCCTTATCTGTGGCCCTGTAAGCGGACATGGGGTTGAGTGACAGTATGGTATCCCAGGAGGGACAGAAAGGTGTGGAGACAGACATCCTAATCCTCTCTCCCAGCAGACCTCCCAAACACAGAAAGACAAGACCGAAAAGGGAATAAAAAAAAAAAGAAACGATAAACCAGAGGATCAAGGTCCCTTCCAGCCATTGCTCTTTCGCTAACGACAAGCAGAGTATAATGAATGCATATCCCTCCTTTTCCCATCACTTGATTTAGCACTTCAATTATCTGATTTTCCTTTCTCTTTCTTTTCACTCTTTTTTTTTTATCAGACGTAACGCTTTTATTCCGCAAATCCAAATGTTCAATTTTCCGCCTGGGAGTGGGACCCATTTATCTGTGTAATCTGTGAGCTTGTGTGTGCGTGTGGCTGCATCTAGGTGTGTATGCATGTGTGTGTGTGTGTCTGCTAAATGTGTGTAAAAGGCAGGAGTCAGGGAGCAGTGTGTGTGAAATTAATTTAGATTAATAGACAATGTGCGATTATGAAGATATGAGAGACACCGAAACACAATCCACTGCAGGGCAGAGTGGGAGATATATATAGAGAGAGGCTCTCATATTTATTTGTACTCTGAGATGTTCATCATAAAAGGGAATAATGTTTCAGTCGTACTGTAGCTGTAATAGATGTATTGCTTCAGTCTGGAACATGATTAGAGACTACAAACGAACATTCAAACCATATTAATCTGAAGAAGGGTTTTTTTGATCAAGAATATTAATTTTACTCATCCAAATGTCCAAATCAGATGTAAGACTTCCTGTTGTTGTTGTTTGTGTTGCTTATTTTCTCAAACATTCTTGCAATCTACTTCATATTAGCAAAACAAAACTAAAATCAGAAAGAAACATAACTGTGGACCCTTGTTTGGGATCATTTGGTTGAACACAAACTTATTTAGGAACAGGCAGGTGACAAGATCAGTCATAACTCACAATCTGCTTTGAAGCCTTTATCATTTCAGTTCAGATTATTTTCATTGTCGATTCATCTGTCGATTATTTTCTCCAGTAATCGATTCGTTTTTTGGTTCATAAAATGTCCAAAAAATGTCAGTGTTTCCCAAAACCCAAGATTCCGTCCTCAAATGTCTCGTTTTGTCCACAACTCAAAGATATTCAGTTTACTGTCATAGAGGAGTAAAAAATAAACAGAAAATACTCACATTTAAGAAGCTGAAATCAGAGGATTTAGACTATTTTTTTTCTTAAAAAACGCTTAAATTGATTAATCAATTATCAAAATAGTTGGTGATTACTATAATATTTGACAACTAATCGATTAATCATTGCAGCTTTATTCAGTTCATTATGTGATTTTGTGGTGTATATTCCCAAACAAATGTTGACTAATTAAATGAACATAAACCTGTTGACACATAATAAATGTGGGTCTTTGAGGGGCCTCGGTTGCACACTTTGTCCGGTTAATAATCCAGCCTCGCTGTCAACGTGAACTTGGGAACATGCTGTAAATACTCTATTGACAATCATGATCTCCATTAGAAGATGATTCAGTGTTTATGATAATTGATTTATGGATATTAAGCTGGACGCCTTTGTTGCATGTTGTCCTCCCTCACTCTCTATCCTGTCAGCTCTCTACTGTGCACTCGACAATAAGGGCAAAAAAGTACTTTAAGACATTATAATGCTGCAGGAATGAGGTCTAAAACCTGGAAATGAGTTAGCATGTTTGCACTTCTGGTTCCTTCATCTCAAAGTCGATGAATGGGTTTTAGTTTATATGGGTGCTGCTGCTGCTGCACTAAGTTAAAATCAGGTAACTAATGTGTGAATTTCAGTCCTTGGATGATGACAACATTTTCACAGCTGGAAGACAGAAGTTGTACTGTACTGTGATGTTCCTCTTTTCTGCCCTACACACAAAATAATGGCAAAATTTCAGCATTTTTTTCACTTATCATTATTTGCACATTTGGTATTTAGGTAATCCAAAAGTAACAGAAAATAATCAGATTATATTAGTTTTATATTGTGATTAGGCTATTTATTACATTTTCAACATGTAATTAGTAATTTTATCTGACTGCATTTTCAAAGTAACCCAACTATGGTTTTAGATGTCTGTGGTTAACACAAGATTAAGAGATTTTAACTTTTTGTACTATGACATAAATGACATGAGTAAATATCCCACTTGTGAATTTTGAAGCTTTGGTGTGTCTTTACAAGTGTCTAAATGAGACTGCTAAAAGCCGTTTTCTTAGTGGTGATGTGAAGTCATGCAACCATGGTGTAGTTGGTTTATAGCCGAACGTTAGCTTACTTCTGGTGATTACTTCCATGCTTCAAAGATCATCATCAAGATTATCTTACAGAACAAAATGTGTAAGTATCATAAACGTGTGTTTGCTACAGAGTTCATTATCTGCAATGGATAAATCCCATTGGCTGTTTGTTGAGGGAACCAGTGCGATGCTACCTTCCTGGTTGGCCTACAAGAATACGTCATCCCTGCAGCACTCTGTTAACCTCAACCGTCACACTAACTCCCAGTTTACCAAACACACTGCCTGCCATTACTCTTCATTTTGGGACATCTTGATTAAAGCATTCAAGCAAAGACCCTCGTGGTGCACAACATTTCACACTGTGTTTTTTCACTGGAAGTTGAGGTCCAGAATTTCAATACGTTTCGTTGTTCCACGCACTGCACACACGGGCTCCTGAGAGACTCGCACAAAAACGGCTTCGCTGTAAAATTTGCTTTGACAGTTGGAAACAGGATTTTCATAGCAACAGACCTACCTAAGTTGTGAGCCGACACTGAGCCTGTTTGGCCGGGCGGCTGCTGAACCTTTGTCCGAATGATCCTGCAGGAGGAGAGGAGGAGATATTAGTGTGTGAGAGGTGGTCGTGTGTGTGTGTGTGTGTGTGTGTGTGTGTGTGTGATGTGAGAGGATTCTGAGTGACGGTGAGAATATGACCATCGTGGGAGCTAAACTGTGTGTGTGTGTGTGTGTGTGTGTGTGTGTGTGTGTGTGTGTGTGTGTGTGTGTGTGGAAGTGGCTGAGGCAGGCTGACATGGCAGAGGGGCCTCACACTTCCTGCTTGGCTGCTCATGCAAGCCTTTTCTTCCTCTTTCCTTTCCTTTCTTTTCCTTTTTCTCTCCTCTCATGTCCTCTCCTCTCCTTTCCTTTTTCCCTTTCTTTCCTTTCCTTTTGTGTCTCTGTCTGTCCTTACTCTTACACACCTTCCTTCCCTTTTGTCTGCCTCTTTTGCTCCCTCCTTCTCTCTCTTATTTCACCATCCCTCCCTCTCTCTCTGCCTCTATGCTCAGGGGAAAGGGTTGTCATTGTACCATCGTGTTGAACCACTGAGCTGCAGCCACTTCATACATATGGAGACTGGGGCCTCTTTGCCATTCTCTCTTCCAGTCCCGTACACACACACACACACATACACACACACACACATAAAACACACAGTATTATATTGCTTTAAGCTCTACCTACCTCCATACCTGTTGCTATACATTAATCACACACACACACACACAGATTACACAGACTGTAGTACCTGTTGATGGAGCTGACGCTGGGGACGCTGTCATTGTCACACACTCTCTCAGCCAGGAGCCTGTCCCGGATCTCCCAGGCAAACATGGTGGGGTTTTGGCGTTTGTAATCGGCGATCTTGTCGACCACTTTGGGAGTAGCAACCTTTGGTTTGGATCCCCCGATCACCCCGGGGCGGATACTGCCCGTTTCATAGTACCTGCCGATCAAAGAAGCAGAAGATGCTCACATTGGTCACAAGGGGCAACACAAGTATTTCTAGAAGAAGTGTTGCATAAAGGATGTTGGAAGATTGAACATTTGTTTTCACTAATTTGCAGTAGTGAAAGAATTATTCAAATATTTGCCCTAAGTAAAATTACCAATAAGTCCTGCATTCAAAATCTTAAGTAAAAGTACAAGTATTCCCATCAAAAAAGTACCAGAAGTAAAATCATTGTGCAGAGGTGTATATTATTCTATTGGATTATAATTATTGAGGCATTAATGTGTTTCAGCTGGTAGAGGTAGATCTCACTTTAATTACTTTATATACTGCTGGTTAGCTTAACCAATAATAATATATCATAATTCTATTTATATTTCGTATTAATGAATCTAAATCTGCAAAGTAGCAGATAAATAAATGTAGTGGAGTAGAAAGTACAATATTTACCCTCTCAATTGTACCTATAAGAACAGTACTTCAATGAACGTACCTGTTAGTTTCCAGTAATTTTTATTTCATTTTGCCTCTTCTCCCACAGGGTGTTTTAAATTGATTAATGAGTACCATGTTATTTTGAAATTATAAATGTTTAAGCTAAACAATCCAAAACATGATTTATGAAGCTGAGAAGTTTAATCAGGTTTAAGTTTATACATTTATGACAGTGTGACATGTTGGTTCTCTTATTCTGACCTTATTTATAAACCCAGATTGAGCAAAAGTGATCGAATCCCGCCTAAATCAGAAAGAGTTTACATGGTTAATATGACACTTCTTTTCTTATTGGCAACTAATTTGTTTGTGGTTCTCCACTCCAAGCACACTGGTTACTATTGAAGACACAAATCTTTAACAACTGCTCACAAATACATAGTTTAATTTCTTTTAAAGCTAAGTCCTCTCCTAGAGCAGCTGGATTATGGACTATATTCAACTTCAGATTTGGTGCACTTGTGACATTTTACACTTTGTTCCTCCCAGTCTCAGCTCGTTCCCTCCTGGCTCCTCAGTGGATGAACGACCTCCCTCTTGCACTCAGGACTTCTCTCTGGCTTGAATCTAAAACTCTCTGACCTGTCCTTCACCCTTCTCCTCCTCCTGCATTTGCACCTGATCATGAAAAAGATGATCAGCCTATCTTGTGTCACAGTTCTTGAAGCATAGGTAGGTTCACATTTTCACTGTCAGTATACTGACAAAGTGAAGTATCCCCCGGTTTGCAGAAACGTACAGTGCTAACATTTTTCCCAGCGACTGGGTTGGGATTTGAACTCAGACCGCTGGCTCCTCATGTTAGCTTCTGTTGAACATTATAATGTGATTTTTTTTCAGAGAAAAAGGACTATAACTACAGCGCCTAATCACTCTTTCAATGTACATATGGGCATGAGAGCGTTGTGTTGAGATAGACTTGAAAACATACAAAACTATTCTTTAACCATCCATTTTTATATCTAAGATTTATTACAAATATCTGCTGATTCTGACAACTTGATTACCATATTTACTACATGTCCCTGATGCTTGGATAGGAAACTGACAATTGGCCAAATGTAGGATTATTGGTTTTCATAACATTGTGTCTGTTAGATTACTTTCATGTGCAATTGTTTATGCTGCTGTCCCCAGACTTAATATTTCCCTAGTTAGCTTGTTGAATCATGTACGCTCTGATGAAGGTCGGACAGACTGAAAGCTTGGAATAAAGTGAAATACCGTAGAGATCGAAGTGGATATCTTTTCTATCGCCTATTTAGAGTAGTGAAATGAGTTACACTTAATGCCTTTAATTATTCTGATATATTGGTAACCTCACAGGGTCTTTGTCAGGATAGAAAGAGTAAAAACAGACACCTGGTTCTTTACAACCGTTACAGAGAAAAGAATTATTGGTATGATATCAAAACGTTACATCAATAAAAAATAAATTGACCATACAAATCAGACCATTCAGTATGATGCAGTCCCATCAGTAGGTTTAGGTTCCCTGGAAAACCTTGCTACAAGTTGTTGTCGGATAATGTCACAGTCGTTAGAACAAACTGTGGATAACAGTGACGAAACGTGATGCCAGAAATATTTCTGATGTCTGACTCGTGCTGGCTGTTGTTTTCTTTGGCAATTTCACATTGTGACACAGAGGTAGGAAGAGGGTGGCACTCACACACACACAAATGCAAACACACACACACAGATTCAGGCGTTTCGTGTCCACCATGGCTATTTCATGAATGTATTTGCATGCAGAAAGGGCATGGGGGGTGCAGAGGGGGTGGGAGGACAGCAAATGTGCTACACAGCTTGCAGAAAAAGGGGGGATGCTGTGTGTGGATGCAAGCTGTCAGTCAGTCTTAAACCTGCTCTCTCTCCCTCCACCGCTGTACGGTAGAGTTATCCCCTCCGTGAAGATGTGTGTTCCTGTAAATGTGCCTCTCCTTGTCTCTCTTTTTGTGTGTGTGTGTGTGTGTGTTGCACAATTTGACTATTCACAGCTGGAGTACAAACACAGCTAAAGGAAAAAAAAAAAAACAATCTATTTCCAAATGGAAAACTATTTAAATTATTCACAGCTGAATCATTGGTGAATAAACGAGCGTGGTTATTGATATCCGCACACCGATGAGCTAATACGCACACACACACACACACACACACACACAGAGAGTGGTAGAGTTGGTGTTTTTGTTCTGCTGGCACCGGAGAGACAGAGAGGAGAGGATAAAACAACCCTCCCTCCCTCCTTCCATCCCTCGATCCCCTCTCCTCCCCCCTCGCGGTAACGCTTCAGTGAGTTGAACGGCCAGGACAGGGGAGAGAGAGGGAGTAGAGAGAGGAAGACAGAAAGAGAGAGAGAGAGAGAGAGAGAGAGAGAGAGAGAGGCAAGGGAGAACAATGAGCAACACATTTTTTGATATAGCTGAGGGTCGCTGTAGCTAATCCTTCCCCTCCGTCCCCTCAAATGGTCTCTCTGTCTCTCTCACTCGTTTCTTCTTTCTCCCTGCACTCTTCTTCTTTAACATGCCTTTCCCCTTTTTGATTGTGTTCCCCTGTCTTTTTCCCTTTCTCCATCTCCCTCCGTCTCTCTTTTTATTTTTTGGGGGGGGGGGTTGCAGAAATATGGTGCCACTTTCATTTTGATGCTAATTCCAAAAAGTGATGAATCTTTTCCCTTTTGTCCCCCTTTCTTCTCCGGGGGACTGAACGAGCAGGGATTTAGTTTTGAATTTAGCTTTGAAAAGGCAGAGAGGTGGTGGTGGTGGTGGTGGGGGGGGGGGCAGAAATATTGAGAGGGGTCGGATGAGAAATACAGGATACATAGAGGGGAGAGGAAGGTTAAAAAGGCAGAGTAGAGTGAGAGAAATAAGAGGCATGGAAAACAGCGGCAGATAGCACTGAAAATGCACCTTGTGGGAATAAAAGAAATGGACACTAAATGACTCAGTGTGACCTTACAGGGGCTTCAGTTTGACACATGCTTAGCCAACACTGAACCCGAAGCCTGTGTTGACAAGAAAAAACAGGGCCACAGCTCTCAGTTAATCTGTTGATTATTTGCTCGATTAATCAATTAGTTGTTTTGGTCTGTAAAATGTCAGGAAATGGTGAAAAAATGTCGATCGGTGTTTCCCAAAGCCCAAGATGAAGTCCTGATGAGTTGAACACAAATTCATTTAGGAGTAGGTTGGCAGAAGACAAGTTCAGTCAATCTGATGAAGCCTTTTTAATATCAGTTCTAAGGAGGCAACAAACGATGTCTTTATTTTCATTGTTGAATAATCTGTTGATTATTTTCTCAATTTAATAGATTTGTGGTTTGGTCTATAAAATATAAGAAAAAATGGTAAAAATTTTTAAAAAATTGGTTGGTTTCTTAGTGTCTCCCAAAGCCCAAGACGACGCCCTCAATGTCTTCAATTCAAAGATATTCAGTTTATTGTCATAGAAGAATAAAGAAACCCAAAAATATTAATGTTTAAGAAGCTGGAATCAAAGAGTCTTTCCTTTTTTATGAAGAAATTACTCAAATCGATTATCAAAATATTTGGCGATTACTTTAATAGTTGACAATTAATAATTAGCTATAGCTCTAAAAAAATTAAGAAAAACTCTCAGAAACTCAGAAAGAATGAACCAGATACTTTTAGCTGTCCTGCTTCAAAAGTTTCCCTTATGCGTAAAAGATGGCGTCAAACCAAGGAGCCAGTATCTTGATAACCTTAGTTAAACCGTCCGAGGCGTGACAGGCCACACAACCTCACAGTCTGTCGCCACGCTGCTGAGCGGGCGAGTGGTCGAAGGTGACTGTGTGCCTTTACCTGCCCAGTATCTTGCTGACACATCCGTGGCTGACTCGTAGCTGGCGTGAGATGTCGCAGGGTCGAACCCCTTGGTGGGCGAGTTCCACTATTCGCTGTCGAACTACGTCTGGGAGAGGTCTGCCGTTCACAAACACACCTCCGAGCTGGTTCACTCCGCCGTGTCCTAGAAGAGAGAGGAGAGAGAGAGAAAAGACAGCGTTTGAAATGAATCAAAACAAGGTCAAGGATGAGTAAGAGACAGAAATGTTATGGCTGCCTGGAAATTTAATTAGGTGACAGGCAATGAAATGAGACAAAGATGAAGTTCTTCAAATGTGAGTGACCAAATGAAGGCTGTTGAGGATTTTAGGGGACTAAACGATTGTGACTTTTGCTACATGTGCGACAAATAAAAAGTACAAAATCAGTGATTAAAACATCTTAATTTACTGCGTCATGAAGGCCTGGTCTGTCCTCTAATTACATTTTTGGAAAGACACCACAGAAAACTGGACAGACACAAGAACATCACAAATGTTGTAACTCCTGCTTTTCCAACATGATCATCGTGATTCTGCTGTCAATCTCGTTTTTGATCAAATAAAACCATGTTTTAACAAAGACAGACTAACTTTGACCTGACATAAGAGGCGGTCAGTGCAACAACAGCTCCACTGAAGCAGTGAGAGTTAAAATTCCTTGTTAGAAGGCTGAATCTGCCAATAAAATGCATATCATGATACTGGACTAGCGATTATTGCAATATATTGTGATTTATTTTTTTAAATCTTATTTTAGGAAAACTGTTAAGAACACACATATCCATATGTATGTATGTAATAGTAGTTAAAAAGTTAACATCCAACATCACAGCACTACTTTGAGAAGATACATGCACTGAGAGGGTGCCTTTTGCAAATTTCATAAAGTACTGACTGAGTTAATCTTTTCACATACACTATTAGTTAAAAACTACACTACAGTGTTTTTGAGAATCAATACAGTATCACCAACTATCATATCACAATACTCAATATTTTTCATTTAAAAGGGGATTCAGACAGCCACTTATCGGTGATGTTTACATAAACGTCACACCCAAAGGCTACATTTCAATCTGAATTAAAGTGTCCACATTTCATCTTATTTGCGCGGATTTAATGCCGATCTGTTCTCACCATCGTGGATTTCTCTTGTGCAGTTAAAGACAATAGTCAACCGATCACAGAGGCTTCAACAAAACCACTAGTGTTGTGTTGGTGTCATTAACAGCTTGTTTCTGTGGGACTATAGTTGGCAAATCTGTATTCTCACATTAAAATGTGCTTTCAGCTCCCTTAAATCACTGGCCAACACTGAAAATACAACTACATCCCAAAAAAAAAAAAAAAAATTTCGCTGCTGGAGCTGCTTTGTTTGTGTTTATGTATATCGTTGTTTATGAGGTTTGGTTAAGAAATATTAACTTAGCCACGCTTTCTGGGTCCAGCTGATGGAGTCAATTTACTATCTCAGATACATCTGATCTCTCTCCTGCCACTGATTCATCTTGCTCAGCACAATAGTACCAGTTTAACTCCTCCAAAGTGCAAACTTTGCCCTTTTCCATCCAGGGCAGAGTAAGCTAAGATCGTGAGTAAATGAGGGGATTAATTATTGACCAAGGCCTTGCCCCAGCCCTAATATTCCCCCTGAGGGATGAACGTATAGAGGAAATGAATGAAAGAGAACAAGACCGGTATACACGAGAACAGGAGACGAGCTGATCCTTTACATAATTCTGTTCGTTGGATTGTTATAAACTGTTTTAATCCTTCACTCTTCTGCTGCTGTGACTATTAGACAGAGAAAGTTATAACTCGTTAATTTATCAGACAAACTTCCAGCAGGGACAATATGTAGAAACTGGGTAAAGTATAACCAGGTCTATAGTTTGCATCCATTTAGTTAAGAAGTCAGAAAAATGTCCCTAGTGACATCTTTAAATTGCTTGTTTTGTCCGACCAGCAGCCCAAAATGCTCAATTTACTATCATGGACTTCTAATAATCTGAAACCAGAAAATGATTGGCATTTTTGTTTACAGTATAGTCAATTAATTTGTTGTCAGTCGACTAATCCAGTGATTCCAAAGACTGGGTGGGGACCCACAGGTGGGTTGCAGAAGATTTTATGAGGGTCGCCTAATAAATTTGCAGAATTTCTTCTGTAATATTGTGTTTTCTGTCTGTGGTAAAACTTTAAGCCACATGAGGGAGCCTGAATGTTTGTGTTGTTCTGATAATTGTAGCTGACTTATAACACTGAATCTAATATGATTTGATATAATATAATGATATAATTTATGCGAATATAAATTCTGTCTGTTTTATTGATAAGAGGACAGAAAACCAGCCTGTTAACTCCATCTAAATGCATTTATTTGGCCTCATTTATTACGTATTTAACATGTGCATATCTTTTCAATAACATGCATAAAATGAAGTTGTGAATTTTCCAATCTATATATCTTAGAAATAGTTGGTTTTCCTATTCAAGATAATACGAGGTGATGTGGAAATGGCAGTGAAAACAGTCAGGAACGTTCATTTACGCACAAATTCACACCATTTATAGATATAAGGTCTTTTTAAGAAGTGGGTCCCCAGTAAAAAAGTTTGGGGAACATCGGAGTAATCGACTAACCAGCTAACTGTCTGAGCTCTAATATCCCAGCATGCACCGGAGGAGAGGCAGGGTCGACCCCCGACGGTCACCAGTCTATAGGGCACTTTGACAAACACATCCATGCCTATGCAAACTCCAAACAGCTGAGCCGGTGAGATTCTGCAGGCTAACCACTGTATCATCCATTATATATGTAATAATAATAATAATAATAATAATAATAATAATAATAATAATAATAATAATAATAATCTAGTCATCAGTAGTGGGGTACAGTACATAAGAGAATGTGAATTTTTTGGACCACTCCTCCATAGTGTGTGTGTGTGTGTGTGTGTGTGTGTGTGTGTGTGTGTGTGTGTGTGTGTGTGTGTGTGTGTGTGTGTGTGTGTGTGTGTGTGTGTTGTATGTGTGTATACAGTACTGTATATGTATATATCTCACCAAAGGCAGAGTATAAATCAACCAGATTTTTTTTTCTACCACATAATCCACTGGCTTTTGTATTACCATAGTGATTACGTCTTTAGGGGAAACACACAGACACACACTCACACACACTAATCCTAGCTGTGGGGGTAATAGATTTTAAACACATTACCCCAGCAGGGATACCCCTTTAAACACAAAGCTGTCCCCTGAACCTGTCCCCCTGTCCTCTCCTTCCCTCCATCAGCATAAAATAAAGAAACTCACACAGTCTCCTCCAGCTCAAACACAAACAGATCCACACATGGAGGATAAAATACAGAAATGTGAAGTCTCATTCTGTGAACTCAAACAAAGCTATTTCCAAACGTCTGATGCGGCGGGTCACTCTCTACTTTCTCTTACTACTTTATTTTTTGAGATAGAAGAAGCCTCATTATGCAGATGCCTGCTGCAGACAGCACAATTTGAAAAGCAATCGCTCTTTACAAAAGACACCAATATATGTAGACAGAGTCATATTTATGCAATGTGCATGAAAGCTGGGCTCAACCAAGGCTCCAAGTCTAAATGGCATGAAATGGAACAAACCAGCATGAACTTTAAAGGCAATATAATCACATCAACTGTATCAAAATCTGTTGAATTAAAGGAGCAATCCACTAAATAAAGGATATGTTTTAATTCAGAGATTATGCTGGTGGGACAGGTGTATTAAAGGGGCACACCACTGATTTTACACCTCAAAACCAGTTAATTCATCATGCAGGATTACTACTACTCAACTTATAGAATCATTTATATGATGATTTCTTTGAAGCTCTTGAGCAGCTTTGTCAAGTCCTGAGAAAATAACCCTTATGATGCTGTCAGTTATCCCAGCTTGGGGTTAAATCATAGACTGTATATAAGACGTAGGCACGTGACGTCACCCATTGGTTTGTGGACTGCTGTTTAGAAGCATCAAGTTCAGCATTTTGGCCGTTGCCATCTTGGTCATTTGCAGCCAGAAGTGACACAACAGAGTGGAGCTAAGTACAACCAAATGTTTCAATTAACTTTCATGAACCTGAAACATACAGTGAAAGGGTTAAAGTTGTAAGATGAAAACACAGACAACTCCCAGAGCAGCCAACACTGTGGTAGCGACCTGTCAATCACAAGGTAGCCCCGCCCTAAATCATACCCTGCTTTGTGGTCTATGTGACTATAAATGGGACCATGATTTACTAAATGAGCATCATGCTGTATTGAGGAAGACTTGAAACTAGCGACTGAGACCATAATCTCATGTTTACAATGTTTACTGAGGTAATAAATCAAGTGAGAAGTAGTTTCATTTTCTCATAGACGTCTATACAATCAGTCTTATTTTTGCACCCAGAGGAGTTACCCCCTGCTGGCTGTTAGAAAGAAGGACAGTTTAGGGCACTTCAGCATTGGCTTCACTTCTCAGACCCAGAGGTAGCCCACTTGGTTGAACATTGCAGATTACAGAAACACTACTTTAATGCAGTTGTGTCTAAGACATTTTGCATTGTGGGAAATGTAGGATCCAGCACTGGAGCTTGACCCATATGCAGTAAAAGTCTGTGGTTTTCTTTTTAACTATTCTTTTAAAAATCTGTCTCTTTCAAGTCCTTTATGGATATGCAATATTAAATGTCATCCCTATAGTAAAACAATACTGCCCAGCAGGAGCATCATTCTGGTCTTAAGTTGGACATGTTTTTTGAGTGGTATGTTTAACTATTTCATTATGTCCTCAGTATGTCTGATGGGCAGCAGCGCAGCAATATCACACATGACACTCAGTTGTCTCTGAATAAAGATGATGCTTTGTTTTTAGATTATTTGGATTATTTGGTATCAGTGGAAGACAGGAAGCTGTTTTAGATGGCATCTGCTGTTTGAAGTAATTTGAAGGATCTGCTACTCATACTATTCCACATATTGTGACGATGTGTCTGCATCCTTGTGAGAGAGCCTGCTGGTGGTTTTTACTACTCTAGCTCCTGAGCCAGTTCAGGATGGAGAAGTCAATTTTATTTGCACGCAAGGCCCAAAATCACAGCTCTCAAATTTGCCTCAAAGGGCTTTAAAATCCGTACAGCAGACTACACCCTCTATCATTACATCCTCCATTCACTGGAGATACTTTTTTTTTTTTTTTTTTTTTTTTTACATATTTTGAGGCATTTATCCCTTTTATTAGATAGTTGGTAGCAGAGAGATGATCGGAAGGTCCCCGGCTGGATTTGAACTGGGGATGTCAGCACCTTAAGCTACCTGAACCCCTTTATTCTTGCACATTTTGTCCCATAATCCTGTGATTTTACTGGAAATCGTGACTGTAATGTCCCACTGAGGTGCAGAGAGAAAACTCTCATGCACACTTTCAGATATTCCTCAAAGCGAGAACAAGCCTGCTGACCTATATGGACAAATTCAAGCCCTTAACACAAACATAAACACACACACACATACACACACACACGCTCTCTGTGAATGTTTTCTATAGTTGTGTGAAGGCATTATTCCCTCCTCCTCCTCTCTTTATTATTATGTCCTGAAACCTTTCGATGAATAAAAGCACAGTGTTTGCGGGGTCGTTTATAGAAGCCGACTGTGCATACACGCCCTCCTCACCACAGGTATCTGCAGAGGGGACTCTCTCTCTGTCTCTCTCTCTCTCTCTCTCTCTCTCTCTCTCTCTTTCTCTCTTCCCCTCTTTCTCAGATAAGAGTAAATGAAATGGTTCCTTTCACCCTTCCTATCTGGGCCAGGGCATGAAATACGCCTTGCTTTGTAAAGAGATGGAGAGGAATGACTTGTGACCTACAAAAACCTCCAGATAACTATTTATTCACTTATCTGTGTATTTACTGTTGGCATTAGACGTTCAGACTCTCACCATTCTTGGCATTGGGTTATGGGGATTATGTGTTTGAAATTTATTTTTCCAAGCCTATAAATACTGATAGGGACAAACGCAATAACTTACACATTCTGTAAAGGCGTTTGTTTATCGGCCACTGTAGCGTAATTCTCTAAATAATAGCATTTTAAAGACTATATGCCATGTTTTTAGTATTAGTCAAGAAATGGTGCTGGCTTAGACTGAATTTGATCTTGCAGTTTTATCATTAACACAGGAAAATTGCCTTGCATTTTTGGAGGAATGCTCCCTTTCTGGTGGACAGAAGCCTAAAAGGTGTATTTCTTAATAGCAGGACTGATGTTCCCTCACAGCTGTGTGAGTTTTAGTGACAGAGGTCCAGCAATTCATCACACTGACCAAACAAATTAACCACTTGCTCCCAAAAAATTCAATCAGCATTGGCCTGCTCCGGAGGTTTTGTTGCAAATGAGACACAAAGATTCTGCCAAATGAGGGGGGGTCTTGGCTTTAAAGGTCTTTCTGTAAAAGCTGAAGCTACAGTCTCTAGAGGGGGGAAAGTATTGGCAGAGGCAGCAGCTTCATTTTCATCCCGGAGAAACCGAATCAGAGAGGGACAGAGACAGAGACAGCCAGGGGACCCGGGGTCATTATGCAGCCCTTTTGTATTTTATTTATTTACCCTTTATAGGAGCTGACTTAAAAGCCCAGCACCTCCTTAAATGTTTGATTGATTCACTGTTTCCGGGAGGAAAAAATACAGAGATAAAGCAGAATATATTGGAGCTCCCCCATCCAGAAAATAAAGTCCATTAGTCTCTCTCTCTCTCTCTCTCTCTCTCTCTCTCTCTCTCTCTCTCTCTCTCAATCTCTCTCTCTCTCTCTCTCTCCATCTCTCATCTGCCTCGTCACGGCCTGACGACTCAAAAATAAAGCAAAAAGCTAGAAATCGCAACAAAACGCCACAGGTTCTCTCTCTCTCTCTCTCTGTTATGTCTCTTGAAAAAAAAAATAGAAAAAGAAAGAAAAAGCTTGAACTAGAAATTACTTTTGGCTGAAACCCCGTTTGGAAAGTTGCCCAGGAGAATACAGATGAAGCACATTTCCTTGAGCAAACAGTGAATAGATGTGTGAGATGTGCCAGGCAGGCGGTTTGGATGTATAGTGTTATTTCTCCTCTGAAAGGTGCAATAATTAATATTCTGTCGGCGATGTGTGAGTCAGGGAATCTTGTTAGTAAACGGTTATATTTATACTTATTTTTCTCATATCAAAATAAGTCAGTTTTACAGAGATTTCTGTGAGGAAAAATTATGATTTGATTATTTAAAAAAAGACTTGAATGATTATAAATTAAGCATACTTGTGGTGTTTTTACTTTCGTTTTATTTAGTGGACATTGGCATTCAAATAACATTTATGTTTTTTTATGTAGAAAAATGTGGTTTCTGCTTTTGTTTTGTCGTTTCCCCCATTTTCTTTAACTCATGTCTCGATCACTAAGGTAGGCCACAGTCTCTTAGCCTACTTAGTATTCAGCATGCCACCATTACCATCACAATATACGTGATTATGAAATTCAGCTCATTATCATCACAATTACTTGGTATGGATTTTTAAATCGTCGCTGCTATATATTGTTTATATGCTCCTAAACACGCTCCAAAAGTTTGCAAAATTAGAACCAAGTAGCTATAACCAGTGATATGAAGCATATAAAATATTGACATTTTCTTTTTTTGTCAACATAGAAGACTGTTACACCCAAAACAGGCATAACGAACGAGATGTTCAGTTCAAAAATAAAGTAACTTTGTCGGTCAAAACAATCGAAATTATATATATGTGTGTGGAAATGATTGCCATCTTATAGTGTGAGCAAACGCACACAGAGTGCGCAGGCTGTGGCTGTGAATCACTTCATATAATAATAATAACAATAATCAAACAACAACAAAAAAACAACATTAAACTTTAAAATCAGCAGGTTATTAAAACACACACGTGCTACAGAGAGGACTGCTGGCGCTGTGAACTTTAAGTATTTTATGAAATTGTTACACACATACACTTACAGCGCGCGCACACACTCGCCCAACAACATTTCCACGCGTCACAGTCGATTCATCCAGCCTCTCTCTCTCTACCTTTGACATTTTTTAGGTGTAATCGTTTTAAAGCGTCTCCGGGCTTTGACATATATAACTTTAGCTGCGCTCTTACCGGCAGCACCGCGGTTCATTGGCTCTGTGAAACTGCGGGGAAGAGGAAACATGATTCGTTCTAGTTTTTTTTTCTTTTTTATATGTGTGTGTGTGTGTGTGTGTGTGTGTGTGTGTGTGTGTGTGTGTGTGTGTGTGTGCGCGCAGCTTGCTTTTCTCTTTTTTTATCCTGCAGGATAACGCACCGTGGGAACCTCTGTCTGTCAGTCACGTAACACGGCTTCAAATAATAATGCATAATCTATAACACGCTGAAATACTTCAGGACGCTTTATTCAGCTTTTACGCGCAAATGCCAAATATCAGGTGCAGGTTGCGGATGTGAGTATTACGATTTTTCTTTTATAAAAGTATTTGTGCATTAAAATAAGTAATGAAGGTTTTTGGAAAGTACACGGCAAAGTCCAGAATTGAACTATTTCTTATTATTTGGGCCCATTACAGCCAATCTTTGGAGGTGACTATAACTGAACATATGACAGTAATTTCAGGTATCAAATGTGGGACGTAAGTTAGCTGCATAAACAACAGGCCATATTGTTCCGTGATCTCGGTGTTCTTGTGCTCAAAGACTGAACTGTTTTCAGTTATTATTGATATTAAAACGTGTGCAAGCTTGTTTAAAATAAATACCATGTGAAGGGAGGTAGCTAGTATTTGGGGAGGGAAAGAAAAACAAAGCAGTGCCCGCCATATCACGAGTGAATGAATCAGTTGTGCGCGCACCCCCCCTCCTTCATATAGCCTCTATACCCTGCATGTCCCCAAGCACCTGCTCTGCTGCTGAAGTGTCCTTGAGCAACACACTGCTGCTGCTGCTGCTGCTGCTGCTGCTGCGTGCTGTGAGGCTGAACCTGTGTGAGCTCTGACCTGCTGGGCAGCGAAAGGAGAATTTCCCTGCGGGGGATCAACAGAGTCTCACCTTGTTATTATTAGAAGACCCGAGCACATCTCCGCCTGCACCTGCGTGCGTAAAGTGCAGAATGTGTCTCTCTAACCTGGTTACTGTGTGCTAGAAACACGGTTACTCTTTGTGGATCAAGTTCAGCTTTTAGTCATGCTTTGTTACCTCTCTCTCTCTCTCTCTCTCTCTCTCTCTCTCTCTCTCTCTCTCTCTCTCTCTCTCTCTCTCTCTCTCTCTCTTTCTCTCTCTGACCCCTGCACCTCCTCTTCCCTTCAAAGGGGGAAACACAGCAAACAGGTTCACACACAAGGCACCAACAAATACAGCGCAAGTGTAGGCCTGCATAGCCTGCATGCAATACATTTCCCAAGTCAAAAAATCACCAAGTCCCAATTTACTCCGATTTAGTCAATGTACCTAACTGATAAAATACTGTAATAGACACGACTTAAAAATCAGAAGTAGGGATGAATAGCAAATTCACAAACGAGGTAAAATAGCACTAAAATCAGATAATCTAGGCCTTGACTTTTGCATGTGCCCAGATTTTAAACACTGCAAAAAATGTCCATGACTTAAGAAGTCACTAAGTAGAGCAAACAACTAAATATATAAGATAGAAATATTTGCTAATATATGAAGATTTACTTGCACGACAAAAATCCCAAAGTTTCACCCAGGCTGTTTAAAGATTTTCAAAAAATTTTAAATATCTTAATTTAGATCAATTAAATATAAATAAAGTGTTTTCCACGAGCCAAATGTTGGAGACTTTTTCATGTCCTTTCAGTAAGAAAACAGGATTTATGGTGTCTTTTGCTGAGTATGGTGCAGCTGGAGACGCTGTTATTGCATATGCACACATAGTTGGAGGTGTGGGGGTTGTTTCAGCTCGGGGCAAATGGGATCATGCAGATGGGGGGAAATAAACGTGTAAACTTACTGTGCATTGCTGCAAACGGATCGTGCTTACAGTGAATCTCCATCGTTAAGGTGGAGGGCTGCAGGGCCCCGGTTCGGTGTTAGGGGTCTTAAAAATGCCACCGGACGCCCCGCTTCAGTCGGCCACTTTATTGACACACCGTGACCTCCAATAAATGGAACCAGTTCCCTTCAAAGAGGATTTTTTTCCTTATTTGATTAATTAAAAAAAAAAGATGTTTAGTTGGTTGACAACGTTTACGCAAACTAATTTAAAAATATAGAAAGTGGGAGTTTTTCAGAAAGAAATGGCGTCAGAAATGTGACTCAGAGACGGGCTCCCTCCCCATGGGGACGGGACACCTCACCGGGTCTGTTCTGGCGTCTCCAAAACCAGAGGAGGGAGACGACACTAGTAGCTCTCATTCCCTCAGCTGCTCGTCTACACCGAGTCGCCTCAGTCCAAGAAAACAGATTCAAAGTTTTGCAAAAAAAAAAAAAAATACAAATAAAAATATGGAGACAAGTGGCCTCCCTCCCTTTCTCTCTTCCTCGGTCCGCTGGCCGTGACCCCTGAACTGAAAGTTAATAGCCGATGGGGGGACTGAACTTTCTCTTCTCAAGTCTGTTAAAATATTTTTAAATAATAAAAAAACCCAGTTCGAAAAATAAAAATATAATCTTTACAGATCCAGGGTTATTTTTCTTCCAGGTTATTTGCTGCACATTTTTCTTGTCAGAAATCGTCCTCAGCAGTTGCGTTCACATTAGTACTTGGTAATCTCCCATCAGTAAAGCGAGTGAGAGCGTATGAGTGCTCACATCTTGAAGTCTCATATCCACCGTGGCAAAAAAAAAGCGAAAGAAAATACAGAAAATTACGCAGCAGGAAAATAAAAAACTGATTTGGGTGAAAGCTGCTGATGCTGACTGAGAGTTGTTATCCTGTGTTAGAATGACCGAAGGCAGCTCTTGGTCACTCTACTGTCTGTTCCTCCCTCTGTGTTGACCAGGACTCGCTGCGCAAACGGACTCCCGGTTTATGTGTGAGTTTGGAGACGCATTTCTCCGCGTTGGAAAACAAACAGTCCTGTCCAAATTCAAAAGGTAGTTTTCTCCGCGCTCACACCAGAACACGCCACAGAGGCTGCGGTGTAAATCTGTTGCCAGGCTTCTTTAACCACACAGAGAGAAGCTGCCTGCGCCCAGCGTCCACGGTGGCGCACGCCGCGTTTCAGGACCTGCTCTCGTGCGGACAGCGCCCGCGCTCCCAAACCCCTGGAACCCTAACCTACACGCGCCGGCCAGCTGCCCGTCACTCACAGCGGATCTGTCCAATCACGACGCGAGCGATACTACCACGTCACCGCCAACCCCCAGGTAGAGTCGGGCGGGGGAGCGTGCTGATTGGCTGCTGCGGATCCCGTGGGCCAATGACGCCCCGCGTGTATTGTCCGTCCACCAATGGGGAGGCTCGGCGAAGCGACGCAGGGCTCCGGGAGTAAATGATCATATGTTTAATTTCAATTAACGGAGTAAAAAACTTAATGCCTTTATACCCATTTGCGCTCAATTTATTCATGTCAATATTAAATGGCTAATTAATTGAGTATTACTAAAAATGAGGCTTAGTTGCAGCAAGGCTTTATAAAAGAGGGAAAGCTCAGGAACTTAAACAGGAAATGCCCCTCTCTATATATTATTGGTATGTATGAAAAAAACAGGTGTACAATACATGAAAGCAGAGAGAGTGGTTTTAAAGGCCCACAGCATTTCAGAGGAACACATTTAAGTTCAAATTCCCCTAAAAAACCTGCAGCTTTCTGCTCATTTAACATCTCTGTATAGCCTACACGAGTGAGAGCTGTCAAGTGTCGTGAAAACAATCCGTTGTGCATAAATCCCCTCTTTCAACACAATGTTATAAATCTTTAGCTCGAGGAGGACTGAGAGAAAACATATGAAACATGCATTCCCGCTCATTACTTAATTGATTGCGGATCCAGACGGATGTCGTTTTTTTTAATGAAATGCAATTGGCGAGCTCCGCATTTACTCTCCAAACTGAGAGAGAGAGGGATTCATTACATGCTTGTCCCACCTGATTTGAGAGGGCATATCTAAGCCTCGCCTCTGTAATATTAAACACACAAATAGCCTAAAGCATGAGCCAAATTAAAAAGTGTTATTTCCCCCTTTTTTCCTGTTTCTAGACATTTAATCATTTCAGCTCCTCTGTGTTTATCCTGCACACATGAAGCTTAAATTAGACACATTATGCATATAAACAATACCATTAAAGACACCTGTGATATAATTTAGGAAGCTGGTCAGTAAAGTGACTCACTAATGAACAATAACTATATTCACCTTTTTCTTATAGTTTTCAGGTTTATCCTCAAAGGACGTACATCTTTGATGTACCTCAAGGCAATGCATCTGATACTGAAAAGGTCAATGTATGATATTATTGAGCCATTTCTGATTTTGTATTTGGCCATTTCTTACTTTGAATGATTGGTTCATAGCCTCCTTTCATAACGTGCACTCCTAACCCCCAGCCAGGATTAGTAAACACTCAGGTTGTCCTCATTAAAACAAACACATTCCTTATTTTTTATTCCACTTATTGTTCTCTGTTTAAAATCATGTCAGAAAGTGATGGTTGTCTTGGGGTTTTTTTTTGCTCTCAGTCGGAGGTTTCTTTAGCGAGGCTGTGTGCAGGATGAACCACGAGGGGGCGGTCAACCTTGGGCCATGTGCCCGGACGCACACGCGCATGCACATATACACACGCGCAAATGCAAGATCTAGAGGAACTTTACATTCAGCACACTTGAACTTAAAGAGTCTTCAAAGCAACATGGGGCCCCAGAATGTAAAACATGATCCAGGCCTACATATGAGGTCACTGTATCTGTGATTTCATATAAACCATTCTATTTCTCCAACCCAAATGTTCAGCTAACCCAGATGTTCAACCCTAAATATGGTTTAATAAATCTTCATTGATTCCCTGCTTCATAATCTACTGACAGTAAAGTACACACTAGTCCTCGTATTTCACATCTCTTTTCTGCATGAATTGAGGCCTCATACAAATCTGACAGACAAATATCTATCTAAATATGATTCTCTGTTTTTCTAATCGAAAAACGAAAAAACTCAAATAGAATAGAGTTAATAAATTAAAACTTAAATATTTAGGCTTGGGGTCGTGCACAAAAGACCAGGGCCACATGACCATTTAGGCCACAAATCATCAAAAGGAGTGAAAGCAGGTGAATGTAGACAATGACTACACTGCTGTGAGAGGTAGGACATCTGTTGGGTATTTTCTTTATATATTTATATGCATAAGTAGCATACAACTTCCTATATTTACAATTTCATTTTTTTTTCTTTCCCTTTTTGCATTGTCAGAGTATTTTTGGCTCCAAACAGGAGCACAAAAGCATAACGATATCATATATTTATATAACTCTATTCTATTTGCGTATTTTATTTTATTTTTGTTCGTTTTCATTGTGCTCGTCTTCCCTCTGCAGCTAGACTCTGTTATTTTTATTTATTGAGATATAGACACGAGCGCTTTCCTCCCCACAGAAGTAGACTGCAGCCGTCGCCCTTGTCTCTCCGATTTGCAAATTAAATACATAAGCAATTAAAAAATCCAAACACAATCAATCATGTATACAAATTGTTGTTGCTTTAGGGTTGGAAATTTTGAGAAAACTTCCATCAGGGTAGGACGACTTTAATCCGGGGGTCCAAACCCATTACCATATTTCATTACCTCTCCAGTGTTGGAAATGGGAGGATGAGGGGGAGGAGGAGGGGGAGAAAGAGGGTGTGTATACTTTTTTAAACATTAGTAAGAATGTGGCTGAGTTGTGATAATCATTTGGAGGCAAATTGGAGGCAATGTTGTTGTTTAAATGTTCCCTCTTTCCTCTTCTTCCCTTCCCTCCATCCACCATGAAGGCATCGGTTGTTTTGCTTTTTTTTGCGCCCGAGCCTCGAAACGAAAAAGCAATGAAAAATTAATAGCGCATGTTAACTCCACCAGCTCGTTTATTACACGCCCGCTGACTGTAAACATAATGAGAAAGCTCCCGTATCTCTTCTTAAGTTTTCATTTGCTTATAAAATATAAAAGTCATCATCACTAATAAATAAAATATATGGAGTGGAGAGAGTGAACCGTCTTGGACTTGCCGAGGTGGAACTCGGAGCAGGTAAATCACACTCACAGGCCTGATCAGACGGACCTATTTGTAATCATTTGGCTCGATCATAATGCGAGTAGACCAGTCTGTCATCTGTCAGAGGGAGTACAAGGCCCTGTTGGCCATAATATCAGACCCTGTCCTGTGTTAGGGCACTTGAGGTCAAAACGAAAGTAGGCTATAATGCCATGTGAGGTCATCCCTCTTTTTCTTTCCCCTCCCTCCCCTCGTACTCTCCTCAGTCCTCCATCGCTCTTCCGAAACATCAGGAAGATTATTGGCCTCTACTTCACACACAGAATGTTTAATACGCGTTTTGTTGTCGACTTTTAGGTGGAGAATCAAATATTGTTTATTTGAAATATATACGTCTATAAAGTACGAAGCCTAAATAGTCAGGAGGTCTGATACTAGGGTTTTGTACTGTTTGGTCTTAAGCCGCAGTTAGGCATGCACAAAAGGGTTGGCTGAAGGTGATACAGTATACTTGCACCAAAGCTGGAACCTAAATTGTGTCTCTCAGTGAGAATCTGACCATGATTTAGAGCCAGAGAGTAAAATTTTGGCTATGTGTGGTTTTTTTATTGTGATGGAGAGGAAGATGGTATATATTTGGAATAAATCATAGGAGCGTCAAGGATCAAATATTTCTACAAGACCAGAATAGATAAGTGACCCACGTCTAAATTTTCTCATTAGCAAAATAATAATTTAGCCACTACCCCTCGTGTCGTCAGACAGACTGAAATGGCGGCCGAGCTTATTGGAAAGAACCGGCCTTTACGCACTTTTACGCACGGCCAACCAACAGGGCGGAAAGAGAAAGGGGGGTCCCATTAGATCCACGTTCATTCTCACAGACTCTCTTTTGTATCCCGAGCACGTATCTTAAAGTGAGAGGAAATTGAGAGGCTGTAGGTATAGGCCCCGGGCCCTGAAGACTTTACACAGCAGCAGAGGAGGGCCTCCTTTAAACTCTGATTTCCTCCGCGGTTAAAAAGGTTATTATCCAATTGCTACAAATCCCATCGCTTTCACCGTTTACTAGGGGTAGGTCCACTCCACAAAAGACTGCAAAGGGGGCATTATTTGTCTTACACACCATAGGCACTATTTGATGACACATTTCCATAGTAGGCCGGGCACGAGCTAATTTATTTCTATTATGAGAGAACGTGTTAGGATCGGAGCACACTTTGTTGTCTCTGTATTGTGTGAAAAACACAAAATTCAGCCTGCAGGTCACTAAAAGTGTTGTTTCGTGGCTATGCATGCATTACCATATTCTTAGCACAGGCATCACAAAAGCAGGTTTCTTTTATTTCTTTTCTGCAGATGCCCACTGCCCTTTGAGAGAGGGTCACCTGCCCACCGTTTCTTAATGACAAACGACGTTTTATCAATGCAGACACAGCGGGCAGCAATATGAAATGATGTGATATCCATTGGGTGCCATAACAAGGTCGATGGCCTGATCTATTGCTGTACCAGACCCTGCTGTTTTATGAATAGGTCTATACGAGATGAACCTGTTGAATAAAGCAGTGGAGACACGCAGGATTAAAGAGCCAAGCTCCTTTACAGAGGTAGCCTATATTCTGGACTGAACCGAATAAAAAACTCCTACTAACGTCTACCACAAAATAATAAACTACGTACTTTCAAACCTTGTCAACTTAAATGGTTATAGTCCTCATAACACATTTTTAAAAATATATCTGAATTTAATAAATGATGTATCCCTGCTTGTCCGTGCCAAACAAACACACATTCACTCCACCACAATCTTGCACAGATCCACGGTACTATTTATCATAAGGACCAATCAATGTATCAGTGATGGCGCACAGATCAACATGTGGAGGTGACCTGACGCACAATGTGGTGCAAACCCAAACCAAAAAGTTCAGCCTCTTCTGTTTCTCTGCGAGCTCACAGAGCCAAGAAATCGTAAATTAAGAAACTAAACTACTATGATTAAACAAAGCCATTACTGACACCAAAATCATATTTTATAGCAGCCAAACCCAAACTAAAGTAAACTGCAAAAGTCTCCAGGCACATTTTTCTTTGGATTTTTAAAGTCTAAGAATTTTTTCAGCAAAAAGTTTCCAGAGCACTCCAAACGTTTCATACAAAACCCATAAAATCACAAAGTCACTTGAGATAAAACATTTTGATTAGTTAGAAAATTAAATAAGGTTCCAATTTCCCTACAGGACTACTTCAGACCACTTTGTAATACTTCTGATAAACCAGGACACCATCCAAAAGTTTTAAAAAGAAGAGTTTCTAATAACGTACATTGCCACAAATAACTTCCACAACTTCTATTTATTAAAGGTTTCACATTAGCAAAAAGAAAATTAAACAACACCAACACGTGTTTCACTTGTTAAAAAAGATAAGTCATAAAAGTGAAAGTTAACCCGGTGCGACCCTACCTGCTCTCCCCAGCCGCAGTGCAGGACTCTTGGGCCCCTGGTCCATGTTAGCCGGTTAGAACAGGGGGAGGCGATGAGAGGAGAAAAAAAAGGAAAAGAACAAAAACTTTTTTTCCAGTGTCCCTCTCTCCCTCTCTTCCCCCCCTCTCCCTCTCCCTCTCTCTCTGGCACTGTTTCCTTCTCTCCCTCTCTTTTTTTCTTTCCTACAGTACTTTTGGGGCGAGTTATAGGTTGAAATAATTCGACCCTTCCGCTCCCTATTGCACTCCCTGCAAGTGCTCAGTCAGCTGCAACTAAACGCTTTAGGTGGAAAAAAGGCTTCGGGGGGAAGCGTGAAATGATCACGCCGAGTAAAAGAGCCGCTCTCTCAATGTGCGCTCATGTCCTGTCCCTTTCCTGCACGAGCTTGCACACACAAACACGTTCATGTGCACGCATTAACACACGTGCACGCGCACGACCAAGCATGCATACATACACACAACATACAAAACCTCCACCCTTCCCTGCAGGGCCGTGCCCCCCCTCACTCGCATCTGTTACCAAGTTCCACTTTACTAAACTTTCCCGCCCCATCCTCTTTCTCTTCTTCTCCCCCTCTTTTATGTTAGATTCATTTCCTGGGGGACACTATGTAGTCAGGTAAATGATATGCGTAATGCAAGTGCAGGCTGTCTTCAACATGATAAAGTTGATTCTTAAGTGTGTTTATGTCCAATGTCCCTTCAGCAACTTCCAAAGGAGCGTTTATGAGAGTTTCTCCAATCATCCTCTCCTCCTCTGCCGGTGTACACCTGTTACGCACGGTGCTCTTTACGCATTACGCGCGGACTGGAAGACTGTGGAGCAGGTGCATTACACCTTCAACTTCACCGCTCTGCTGTTGGAGAGTCTTCTCCTCCTGCACGTGCTGTGCTGTGTGCAAAGTGTTTGTCACAAAACGGATAGTTCCGGTCCTCAGCTCCGATTGTTTGCGCGCGCACACACACACACACACACACACACACACACACACACACACACACACACACACACACACACACACACACACACACACACAGACAGTACACCTGTGAGCGCATAACATTTCATTTAAATATTAATTTGCCAACTGAAAATTTCCACTCATACTGATACTCACTGTTGTTCTCATCGAGAACTTTCTTCTCTGGCGGAACAATGACATTCAAGATTTCCTGAACATGTGTGCTCTCTTTGGCTCTTCCGTTTTATTAAAGCAAACATCCGAAGAGTTTTAGTCAGTTAAGACCAACTGAGAGGGTTTCACTTCACTTAGTTATAGACTGACTGCTCTGTGTAACCCAGTATCTATTTGGACAGGTGTGCCCTTCGAAAAATATATAATACATTAAAAGAAATAAACTCTTTCCTGTCATTTCTCTCCCTGTTCACACATTCATTTACCAAATGCACACGTTCACACACAAACCTAAAATAAAACATTTTTTAAAATATTATGCTTCTCCCCATTAAAAGAAAGGTGGCAAAAACAGGTTATGAAAAACTTGAGTATTATGTGAATATTTGCAGATCACAGTTCAAGACAAAAGCTTAAAACGTATAAAGTAAATGTATAGTGGAAGAAAAAAGTATAGTGGAAGTGTCTCGTTATATTAGGCAGGAGTGCGTCCGGCTGTAGACTCTGACCCGGAAAGAGTTCTCTTTGTCAGCTAATGCACTAAAAATATCAGTTTCCCTGTAGTGAGATAACAGATTTAGCATCACACAATATTAATACACCATATGACAATATGTGAAAAGTACAACACTAATAAAATCTAATTTACTGCAGAGACAAACGTTGGGAATGTGTGTTGAGATGAAGGAAAACTGTCCTTCAGTCTGTCCTCTGTCACTGAAACACCAAGAAGGAAACATGAAATATTCCACCGCAGAAAAACTGCGACTGAAGGACATTAAGATTCAAAATCTAATATTTCACATTTGTCGCGTCTCCTCTTGTAAAACGTGTCCTTCCTTCCTTCCGTTTCGTGTCTGTCCTCCAGACAGCTGCAGGTCTCAGGGTTCACGCGCAGTCCCGAGACAATTGAGTGCGGAACAAAGCGCGAGACAGCGACCCATTTTGCTCTGCTTGTCGCCTCGCGCTGCAACACTACGACCCTGACCTTCGGCTCGCGCCCATAACATCAAAACTGATGTTTGCGTGCGATGCAGGAAACAAAGGTCCAACTGTGACCTTCAGCCACCGATAAATATATTACACACAAAATATTTACGCTTCAGCATACAGGTGATGATGGATTAAACCAAGCAGATTTATGTTGGCATGAAATATACAGCACACAACCAAGTGTTTAAAATATACTTTCTACAAAATAAAGTCACATTTATAACTTCTAACATCCTGTTGTCACTATTAGGTTGCTGAAGATGTATTGTTATAGATATACATATAGAGTTATATACCCTAGACTACACTCTCTGCTCACTTACAGGCGGGAAAAGATCTTGAATCCTCGGCAGACTTGCCTCATCCTTATCTGTCTTTACAGGCCCAAAAGTTGAATCTGTATGCATGGCCATGGCAGCGGATTATTCAGTGCGTCTCCTAAACGTGCGAGCTCGCAGAAAAGACTGTACAATTATCTGCTATTGAGCTATTGGAAGAAACATGGTTATTATATTCTACATTCTGCAAGTTTTAATTTAGATGTGGTTTTTTTGCCAAGCTATACACGAGGGACCGGGAGAGGAAGGAGAAATGAAAGAATAAATATTTCATGTATAAAACTGCCATTTTTTTAGGGATTTGAGATTAATGAAGTCTACTTTAAATGAGCTTTACCTGATAATTAAGTGGTGTGAATGTGAATATTAGATCAAGTTTTTAGACATTAAATTTAGAAATAAAACACGCCTGATGCTTTTAATAAAGCTCATATTATTACTCATGGACAGTATATTATTATTATTATTATTATTATTATTATTATTATTAATTAAATTTAATTGAAAGAGATCAAATACTTTACCCTGATAGAAATGTGTCTAATATCTACATATGTGTTATTATTATTATTTTTATAGTTTTTCCAACCTTCATTTGTCATGTCGCTCCACATTTGGTTTGGCTGAACAGGATCTCCTCAAAGAATTCGCCATAGTTTCGATATTAATCATGACTTGTTTGTTTTTCGCCCCCGTGCTAATTAATGTAATTAATGTGAGGGGTGGGTGGGTGGCTGGTTGGGTGGGGGGGTTGTAGCTGGATCTGTGACCCGCGCTCTGACCGAGCGGAACCGGAAAGAATCGCATTAAAGCGCGAGAGAGAAGAACTAAAGGGGCGATTAGAACAATAAGTAAACACGTAAACACAGGAGGAGACGCTCAGAGTCTCTCTGGGACTTTTTTAGCTTCCACGACACCGTTTACATTGTGCGGTAAAGTGCAGGGAAAGACAGTTTAAACGCCTGAGTTCAATGAAGGGAATGATGTCAGTGTGCTGATGAGGAATCACATCTGCAGGGCAGGTCTGTCTGGGTTTGTAGCTCATAAACAGAAAACATATTCAGAGCTTTTATTCAAGCAAAAGCAGCAGCAGCACAATGTGAAAATACAAATAAAAGTCCTTCAAATATGTTAAGTGTACATCAGCAAAATAAATTATTAGAAATAAAGTACTCGTCATGGCCCCTTTCATAATGTTGTGTGTTATAGAATTAGTATGTATTATATTATTATTGACAATACATTAGTGGATTATGGTGCATTAGCAGCATGTAAAGTTGTTTAATTTATAATAAGCTCATCCTGTGTTTTGTATGCAAACCCTTTTTCTGCAAAGGCACTATAACTGTCAGATAAATGTAGAGGAGTAAAAAGTTTAATATTTACCTTTTGAATTTTAGTGAAGCAGACGTAGAGGAAAATGTACGTAATGTAAGTAAAGTAAAAGTACATGAAAATTGTACTAAAGTATAGTAATGTGCACTGCACCACTGCTCATAAACCTATTTAAACAGCTTATATACTGTCTTTGCTCCTTTCGTTAAACTGCATTTACATATCTGGTAGCACCTTTAACTTTAATTTTAATTTTGTTGTCTATCTTTTATATATATTTTTATATAATTTGCAGTGTTGCCCCTTATCTGAATGTTCCCACAGCTTGGCTTAAAATGAATGGAGGCTACATGTTTTCTTTGCCCCTAAACAGTGGAATAATTTAACAATATTCCCTTCCTTTTCATAAATAACATTTTGCTCTTTTATTGTTTTTTTGTTTTGTTAATTCTGTATTGTGGTGCTTGTGTATGCAGTCATGCCTGCTTTATATTCTGTGCTATAAATAATTTTTATTGTTTGTTTGCTTGTTTTGAAACATATATGAATAACTCCGAACTTCCTACTTCCTCCCTTACTTACTTACCCACGCAGATGGTCCAACTTAACATTTTAATGTTCTTATATACTTGAAGCAAATCCTTCATTCTTGAACATTAGGCTACTACATCTCCACTTTTGATCCAACTTTGTCTCACATTTCTGGACGCTAAGCCAGAGAAACCTACACTAAAACACTCTGATAACAGCTTGCCTCTGGTGCTCATGTGTTTGCTGTCACTTTCCCCCAAACACTCTGCCGTGCTGATTGAGCTCACCTCTATATCCCTGGGATTTCATTCAGAGTAGCACTTCACTGTGGTGACACAACAGTCCCTTTTTCTTGCAGCCATGGCGCCGGGGTGTTGCTGTGACTATAGAGGCTAGAAGGGGGCTTAAGGGCTGCAGGGCGGATTGAGAAATGGGACACATTATTTGTCCATGAAACATTATGTGACACAACATGACACCAGGCCATTTGTATGTAAGGGTAAACATTTCAGCGTGACGATTCGACAAGAGGGGACAAGGCTCCTGTCAATGTGGTTTTATACTCGCAGCTGAGAGAGAGAGGTGTTGTGGCATCGTGTGGAGACTTGGAGTGTGTGTGTGTGTGTGTGTCTCTGTGTGTGTGTGTGAGTGTGTGTGTGTGTGTGTGTGTGTGTGAGAGCTTCTGTTCACAAATTTAATCCCCATAGACACAAGTCACTTGGTCCGGTCTGAAAAGGTGTTGTCAGGCTTGTTCTCTTGTTCTAGTCTTTTCCTGCTGAAAGCACTGACAGACTGTTGATCACAGAGCTGCACAAAAAGTGTTTCTTGGAGTGTGTGTGTGTGTGTGTGTGTGTGTGTGTGTGTGGGTGTGGCAGGGGATTTCACCTGTACTGGCAATTCATTTAATTTGAAAAAGTGTGACGGTCAGATCCTCCCAGCGGGGTCCAACAACAAGAGAGTTTAAGCACCAGTCTAAAATCCACTGACCACAAAGTCCACAGACCCCGGGGCGTCCTGGTCTCCTTGGCCTCTAAGACGATGTTTCCCTACTGTTTTGACATATGACCTCTTAAACTGAGGCACCGTTTTCTTATCACATTGTGGACATGGCCTTTTTTCCTCTCAAAGTGATAAATTTGGAGTAGGGTTGACGATATACTGTATTTTATCAGACAATATAAACTTTTCAACAGTTCAACCATTGTTGCCAATCAATGAGCAGGACTATTTAATGGAAATATTGGATTTTTGTATGATTTTACATCACTGTGATGAAGTACTTTGGTTTGCCAGCTGATGAATTAGACAGAATAAACAGACATCATTATGTTATCCATGAACAATTTCTAAATCGAGTTTTTACCCACTCTATCATGATGTACATCAATATTGTGATATAAAATGACATATATATATATATAGATTTTATCCATATCTCTCACCACTTGTGTGAAGCATCTTTTTAAAGCCTGAATTCAGAATCAGCTTTATTTGCCAAGTACATACACACAAGAAATTTACTCTGGATTTATGCATCTTGTCAATGTATTTACACAGAAATAGAAATAATAGCTGGGACAAGGACAGAATAAAGGTAAAGAATAGACACAACTGTTATGTACACAAGTAGTGACAAAAATAGGTGTGTATATATATATATATATACATAAATATAATATAAATATATATTTGAACAACACCAATGACCAACAATCAAAAAAGAAATAAAATAAAACATCTATATGCAAGTCATGAGTTCTGTAAGTTGTACACAATATAAATAGTGCAAAGAAATAAATACTGAGTGGATATACATGGACTGGATGATGAATTATCCAGTATGTCACAAGATAAAAAAGCTAAATTAAAGAAACATCAGGGGGGAAAAATGACATTTTTTTGCGTAACACCACTGGTTTAAGACACTGGCTGTGCATTTGCAATAGAATATCCCGTCAGCTCTGCACTGTATATTATTTAATGCTTCCAAAACTGCCAAATGTACATCAACACCAACACGTGACTCTTGCGGGTGTCAGAGCTGTTGGTGTGGAAGCTGGTGTCGACTGAAAGGGCCGAGCAGCGTAGCATGTGCATGTCGGAGAAAGACTTTAGAAAGAGCACTTACTAAAGTGGTATGAGTGCTAGGAACCCAAAGAAATATTCAGTTACATGGCACAAAATTTCCGGCTTTGCCGCTGTGACGAGTCACCATTCCCCTCCGGCTGTGTTTCATCATTTGTTTCTTCCTGCATGCGAGCGTCGCCGCTGATTACTACATGCTCTACTTGGCATATTAACTCCAGAATTTACTGAATCTCCCAAATACACCACCAGTTTCTTATCCTGCAAAGCTATGTGATGCTGTGATATCTATTAATTAGTGTAACACTGATGCTAATGTGATTTGAAATGATCAAACTCTCCCTGCAGTGACACAACAAGAGTCTGTGTGATGTAGTGAAGGAAAAACACTAGTGGGGCTTTAGGTTCTGTACATCCGGTGTATGTGAATGACTCCAGCTCAGAGGGCCCCATATGGGTGATGCATGGGAGCCATTTTTGTTCAGAGGCGCTGATCCAGGGCGAGTCTTTTTTTTTTTTTTTTTTTTTTTTTTTTTTTTTAGGGAATTCCTCCTGCCTGGCTGCTTCGATACAAGCTGGCTGGTTGTATTTACATACATACAGTAACAAGGACGCCTGCACCAACACAAGCAGAAGAGGAAGCAGGGTTTTTTTTTTCAACAGAACTGAAACAAGCTGATGCAACCAGTTACGGTTGGAGTCTGCAGCTGAGCAGATGCTACACAAGACTTTCAGTCACATTTTTCCAGGGCTGCAACTAACTTTTATTTTCATTTTTGATAAATCTGCTGACTATTTTCCCAATTAATCAATTGTTTTGTTCTGTAGAGTGTCAGCAAATAGCAAAAGAATAATATTAAAAATGCACATCACATGTTCCCATGGAACCCAAGCCCATGGTGTCTTAAAAACATTCAGCTACCAGACATTGCATTCTCCCTCCCTTTCCCATTATATTTACTTCACAACAAGTCATTGCCAGGCACTTACCCTCAATCAGCCATTTATCTTATTTTCCAGAGATACCAACATTGTTTTACTACTGACTCACAAGCCTTGTTAGAACTAGGAACCAGATGTCAGATATCGTCCGCAGAGATAAACTAAACATTCATTTTAGACCTGCAAAAAAAAAAAAATGTCATTAATTCACAATCATAATATTTCTTTCCAAAAAAAGCCAGATTTTTATTCGACACCTTTCTAAAGGCTCTGTGGATGTATTATTTAAAAAAATATTTGTCTGCATAAAAATGTTATCAATAAGACCTTTAAACTGTTTTGTCCAAAACAATACGAAAGCCCAAAATACACATTCATGTTCTGTTGCAGCTAATAGATCAACTGACTAATTGTTTCAGTTGTACTTATCTACAAAACAACTGTACTAAAAAAAACATCTCAAGATGTATCTCAGAATTTACCAAAGGAAACTGTAATTTGAATTTTAGTAGTTTCTCTAAAATCCTTGTGTGTATTCATCAAACGGACTAAATTGAAGCCATAACAGTATTGAGGACACAATTGGGCCATTTTTACTCTTCAGACAAGTACATTTATACACAAATGACCATCAGTAGCAGAATATTGCCAATACACCGGAGCAGCTGACGAGAATCCTGTTTTGATAAAAACACTCCATCGTAGCGTCTGGCACCAAATGAAAGCAGGAGCCACCATTGGCACATACAAACACCATCAAATGAGAGCAATGACATGCTTCTTTTAACTCCTTCTCCTCAATAAAGATCATTCATCAGGCAGAACCATCCCTCAGGAATGTGTGATTGGAAATCAGGAGACTTTAAATCCCTGTCCAGGACCCTCCATCCATCTTCAACACGCCAGTGGTCTGGATGCTCAGAGATGAACCGCTGAACCAGATGCCTCCATTCAGTCCGTCTCCTCTACCTTTTTTAAAATAATAATAGTAAACGCCATCAAATGCATGGAGCCCAAAATCAGGCAGCCACATCACAATTTCACCGAGGCAGTGAGGCATCCCGGACCTGCATCCAATTTAGTGAGATATGGGGAGCAGAGGAGGCCCTCATATGCACTTCCCAAAAACAAAACAGATGCAGGATATTAAGTGTGTGTGTGTGTGTGTGTGTGTGTGTGTGTGTGTGTGTGTGTCAGATGTATACATGGGCTAAAAGAGGTGATAGTGTTGATACATGAGGTGCAGTCTAACCTTTGGAAGGAAACAATTCAACTCTGTGATGGCCTTTCCCGTGTTGACACGCATGGAGAAACCTCTGGAATCAGATGGCATTCACCCTCTGATTCTGTATCGTAACGCCATTCGCTCACTGTTATTATGATGCCGATTTTGTATAGTTGGATATACAGAGTTCACAATTATTTTCATGATATGGAAGGGAGGAAAAGATGGATATTAATGTTACACAGTCTTCATGAGAGCTGGGATGGCATAATTCTGCTGTATTGTACGTGTTATAAATATGACTGATGGCGATAGCCAGTCTGTTGAATTACATTTACATATAGATTTACATTCCCATCAACATGTAATAATAGCACAGGCCTGAAGGTCTATACTAGTCACTCATACATGCATGCACACGCCCAGTGTGCACAAGCCCATATTCTGACATTTCATAGCCAATATTTGTGCCTTATTGAGGAAGGTGAAAACACCGAACATCCATCAGACTAACAATAGTGAGGAACAGTGTCGGGCCCTGCTAAATCTTTTGTCTGCAGAATGAGATTTGATGCCTTTGAAGTAAAGCACCCCAGTTTACATTTACACATCAACTTAAATCATTGCATTTTATAATCAGAGTACATGTTCTGCAGTAATGTAGTCTCCACAATGCTCCATAATGTAGTCAACCATAAGCTGATAATATTTTGCATAACAGAAGAGTTCAGCCAGCACTGTTATTCAGATCCCACGTTATTGCAAGTGGTAGTAAGAGAGCTGACAGGAAATGTGTCTATAGAAAACCTCAGCTGGTTTTGAAGCAGAGTTGCCATGACCACATCACATCGGCAGCCCTGCTCCCTTAGCCACCTGGACAAACCTGATCTGTTAGGTTTAAGTTAAGTATTGGCGTGATTTCTGCATGTTTTGTTTCGTTAGACCTAAACCAGTGGTTTCATATGATGATTTATAAGAGGTGAGCCTGGAAAATTAATTCATCTAACAAGCCAACAAACAAAACATTAAGAAAACAACAATGAGGAAAAATGGTGAATGTAAAAAAAAAAAACGGAATAATATAAAATCAAATTACCAGATGATGCCATGAGGGACTCTGACCTCCTCATAAAGAATACCAAAACAAAAATAAATAAATAGATACCCAAAAAGGTCCAAATGCATTTCTTATCTGATTGTATAGGATTGTACAAGCCAAAATACCCTTACAATGAAACTGTTTGGTAATTATAATTTTAGAATAACTCCACATCACAGCAAAATGATATGTTCCTTTTATGATATCAGGATATAAAGCATTATTATAGCATCACAATCTATAATATTAAACTTTCACTGGCTTTTCATACCACTCAGACTTGACTGTCAGAAACACGTTTATACAACTGACTGACATAACTAAAATAACAAAAAATTAGAAGAAATGATCAATTTGACTATTTTCAGGTCAAGATAAAAAACAAATTGGAAAATTATTATAAAAACTATGCAAATGTTTGTGGAGTCTAAATCCTTATATTAAAGATTTGGTGCTGAGAAAAAAAAAACCCTCCAGCCCAGCAATTAAAACTAAAAATATCCAAACTTTACACGTTTGACTGAAGCTGTGTGCTTGCCACCAGCAGCTATCCCCACAATAACCTCCTCAGGAGGACGCAGTGAAACGTTACGGTCGGCCAACATATTTCCCCCTGACCAACCCGGAAGTGGATTATGTCCCTCTGGCTGGAAGAGCTGCCCCGACCCTTGTAACATCTCCGTTTTGTCGGATAAAGGTGAGCTCATTGTTTCTGAAATTAAATATGAAACGCGTACAGCAGTGTCTTTGCGTAGGGACATTTAATTTCCATGTATTTGTTTCCTTTCATGCGTGTTTGTGACCCAAATACCTCCTTGTTTACATCCGACCGGCTGCTCTGCTGCTTATAAACACGTGGACAGACAGGAGGGAGGCATGCTAACTGTCTACATGTAGGAGTAACCACATCGTAGTCACTTCTTAGCGAAAGTGTTTCGGGTGACTCTGTGTTTTGGGGCCAGTTAAACGTTAGTTTATCAATTAACGTTAGTGTCCTACACAGCCAACTGGTGCCTGAATCCACCTGCTAGCTTAGCATTTAGCTAGCCGGGGCTACCACCGGCTAACTGCGGTTAGAGTGTATCATTTCTGCTGTTTTGCTCGTCATTGTATTAAATTTAGTCATGTCGTGTGCGTGCTCACGATCATAGACACAAATCAGTTTTATATCTATGCTCTGGACCACATCCTGTCACATCCTTTCCCTCAACAACCAAACACCAGTTGCAACCATACTGAAATAATCAGTTTAGTTTCCCTGTTTCTCCTTTTAAAATCATCATAAACACACTTATTTAAGACAAAATGATGATTCGATTGTCATAAACAACACACTGTACACACAACAGACATTTCCAAATATATAACAGTTGTAGAAAAAGACCTTAACTCAAGAAAAAGGAGCAATATGAAGTTACATTGTAGAAATATACATAGGTCTATATTAGCCTACAAGTATAAATAAAATGCTTTCAAATTTACTTAAAAGTACTGACAACAATGTACATTTAGTACCCAATATGCAGAATAGCCTGTTATATTTTTATATATTGCATCTGTACTATTGATGCAAATTTTAGCTGCTATATTTACTTTTGAATAGTAAAATCTATAACAGTACATCATATTTGAAGAGATGATTGTATGTTTTTCTATGCATACTTGGCTTGGGGCCCTTCTGTGTGGAGTTTGCATGTTCTCCTCGTGTTAGCGTGGGTTTTCACCAGTGTCCTCCCACAGTCCAAAGACATGAAGGTTAATTGTTGACTGTGAGTGTGAATGGTTGTCTGTCTCTGTGGGTCAGCCCTGTGATAGTCTGGCGACCTGTCCAGGGGGGTACCTCGTGTTCGGCCAATGTCAGCTGGGATCGATGCCAGACCCCCTGCGAGCCTGATTAGGATGAGCAATTATGGGTAATGCATGAGTAATCTATTACAAAGCATTTTATTTGAAGATGTTTTCGATGTGAAATTGACAAAACAACTATCGCTCCGAAATAACTGCAGTGAAGTAAAAAGTACAAATTCTCCCTCTGAAAAATAGTGGAATAAAATAGAAATACTCCAGTAAAGTACCTCAGCATTGTACTTGAAGGTCCTGCACACAGATTATGATGAAGTCTGTTTATGATGACCTCGTCCTAGGTTGATGTTGGACAGAGCTATGATGTGAATTAGGTAAGGGACACCAAACTCCATGTGCCTAGAAGTCTAGAAACCACAGAGGGTAATGATTTAGCAAGCTAGCAAGTGGGTAACATAATGAAGGAAATGCAAAGACAACATGACTGAGGAGAAAGATGATATATAAAAATATATGACTAAAATTACAATATACTGTATAATATTAAGTTATTATGCACCGATAAATGAACTTCCATGGGCTTCACCATTTCTCACAACGTCAACAAACATGTCAGATTTGTGGCATTGCATCCTTTTTCTGAGTGTGAGGCAGTGGAGTTGAATGGAAGGCTAATTTGATCGTATTTTTTAGTAGGAAAAGCACACATATTACTAATAACATTATTAATGACTCTGACTTATGGTGCCTTCAAATGAAACTCATGAGCTTGTGTTTACAGCTTAAGATAGCAATTTATTGATCCCCAGGGGGGAAATTCGGGAAGTCATGTACACAACATGCTTGATGTTCAAGAGGTTAAGTCATGACGACACTGCTGCTAAGCAACAATAATATTAACATTACTGTCGGCATCTAGAAGCCACAGAGGCTAAGTGGGTAACATAACGCAGGAAATGCAAAGATATAATGACAGATGAGAAAGATGAGGCTGTTGAGAATATTGACTTCCTCAGACACACTGTAAAAATTATGAAGATTACTATGTACTAGTAAAATTGATTAGAATTTAGAAATTAAATTCAATGGGCTCTGCTATTTCTGACAACATCAAACACGTCACAACTCGTTTACTATGAGCTTTCAGAAACTTTCCACTTAGTGAATACCACAAGAGGGGGACGTTCATATGGACTCTTCTCTTGAACACGGTAAACACAACCTTATTTGGAGGCACTACTATTCAACTGTCTCAGTAACGTGACAGTGAGCCAGGATGCACAATACCTGGACCCTGAAACGGAAGCAGCTAAATGGAAATCAACCATCATTACTTTTAAGATTTAAACTTGAGATTTTACTTGACTCTCACGTCAAATGTTTTCTGTTGTAAAGGTGTGAGTTGTTCCACTTTAACAGGTGCAACAAAGCTAACAGGAGAGTCATGGAGATGCACAAGTACAGTCCATGTACTGTATACCCACACAGTCCTGTGCAGGGCTTTAATCAGGCAGATTAACTGAACACACTCGTGCTCACGGACCACCACTGTGCTTTGGCGTAACAGTCCACCACTGTAATGTAGAACACAGTCGGTCATTTGTTGGCTCCAGGTCTCTGTGCACTGCTAAAACTTCAAAACTGTCGCTCTCCTTCACCAGCCGGTAAGACTCTTCTTTCTGTCCCTTTAATCCCCGGCGGCCAGCTTGTGACCGTGTAGCGTGGCGTTTCTGCCGTGTGTGCGGTCTGGGAGCCAATCATCTCCAGCCATCATGGCACAGACACGCAGGACTGGACAGGGCAATGGGCCGATGCCCCCTCTCTGTCCTGTGTGTGTGTGTGTGTGTGTGTGTGTGTGTGAGGCGAGAGAGAGAAAGAGTTAGACAGACAGATTGGGAAAATTAGCACAGTGTGTCTTATAAAGAGTGTAGTAAGAAGATAATTTCAGTTTCTAACATAATCATTCAAAGTCGGCCCAAGATCATGTCTTGTTAGAGTGTTTGTTTTGCCTTAACAGGTGATAAACCTGAATCCAAGCTGTTTCTCAGCACCAAAGCTCTGATAACAGTCAAAAAATGAATCAGAGTGCAGCTGATCCATGCTCTCTCTCAGCTTTGTTAACAAGCCCCAACGGATTTCAGAACAAGACAAAGTCTATACCCATACTGTGATTGATGCTGGCCTGTGTTCACTTATTCCTTATGGCTATAGATAATAGTTGATATAACTGTATTTCCATGAGGTGAATAGTTTAGAGAGGAGATAATTGATGAGAGTTATTCTAATAAGATACAGCCCAAAAATTTAGGATCATTGTTGAGTACACCAGTCTATTGACGACTTCAAATGGGGTCGTGTTTATCGTGTTTATGAGATGGGAAGTCGTGCTCACGATATGTGTGCTGTTCACGTTGTTAATTTGTGAAGAACACTGCCGCTAAGCAACAACAATATTGACATTACTGTCCGAGTCTAGAAGCCACAGAGGCTAACAGCTAGCTAGTGCCTGAAAATGACGAAAATCTGAAACAATTGCGTGATAGACTGTGGAGCACAGCTAGTTGTCGGACCCTGGTCAAGGCTACGCTTTGATTGGCCAGTTTGCGTTTGAGAGGCAGGACTTAGTGAAGGGTCAGTTGTGATGGTTTACGATGTCTGTAATAACTCGGTTGGTTGGTTTTGTGTGTTTTCGTCCCTGCAGCTCTCTTCAGCCGCTGAGCTCAGCATCTCCCCAGGTGTGAGTGTTTGTAAGGTGCGTGCATGTGTGCGTGCATGTGAGTGTGTTTTGGGGTGATGTACTCGGCCTACCAGGATCGTAAGGAGTTGGAGGATGAGCTCTATCAAGAGGATGAGGGGGACTCTGAGGGGTCAGAGGCCAACAGCGAGCTGGAGTTCCGCCTCTACAGTCAGCTCCACTACTCCTCTAATGCCGGGGAGATGGAGGAGCAGGAGGACAGAGGGGAGAAGGAGGAGGGCTGGGACAGCCGGCAGCTTGAGGCACCTGAGAGGACTGTAGATGTTGACGGAGAACAGGAAAAAACTGGAGAAAACAGGCCTCCGTCAACTGATTTGAGCAAGTTACTGCAGCACCTGAAGAAGAATAAAGAGGAGAAGAAGAAGAAGGGAGAGAAACCTAATAAACAAAAGAAAGGGAACAGTAACTCTAAAGGTCAGAGGTCATCATCATATTTTGAGGAGGTCATCGTGATTGACTCCAGCCCTGATGTCATCTCCATCTCTGAGGATGACACTGCTGATGATGATGAAGGGGTCTGCGCCTTAAAGGGACGAAGCTCAGACCGGCTGCAGACTTCCAACCTGGCCCAACAGGTAGAGAGCAGAGTGAGATGCTCTGTGTGTTTGCTTGTGTACAAGAAACTGACTGATTGCTAAGCACACATTAGTTACTGTGTTACTTCATCACGGCACATGTGAAGTTTATATTGAAGTGGCAACATGGCTAAGGCTAGCAGCCGGCTACTGTCCAAAGCAAGAAACGACCACAAGAATCCCAATTTGTTTTTAGCACTCTCCCTCTTCACCGTCTTTGTCTCCTCTGTCAACAGGTCTGTAGTACGGGGAGCGTTTCCACAGTTAATGTTAACATTACTCTGCTTGTTCCACCGTCCACCATTTCCACTACCTGGGCATAGCTAAGCTAGTTTGTTAAGTTGTAAGCTATTTTGTTGCCACTTAGCAAATGCTCTCTGGAAAGCAGTTATGCTCTGTCTACTGTATGTCTAGGGCTTTTATTGTGAAAGGTAAGAACGAAAGGGCTGTAGCTGTCACATGCTGCTATTGACAACATGGGAGGCAGTGAAGAGTTGGCTGTCTATTTCATTCATAAGTATAGGCGCAACTCAAACGCGATATTCTTTGTTTGTGCCGTAAGTTGAGCCTTTATTTTCTTGGAAGATCGCCTCCAAGGGGCATACAGAATCATGTGATGAAAGCAGGGCTCATAGGGAACCAATCTAAATGCTTATGGTGTCATTATTCTACATCCATTGCATTGTGCAATCAACATTTACTTCATAAGGATAAGTTAAAGCAAATAACTCTATTTCCACTTTAAAGGTCCTATGTCATGGCCATTTTCAGGTTCATACATGTACATCTGTATGTATTCATGAGCATTTTTTCATGGTTAAATGTTCAAAAAACCCTTAATTTCCCTTGTGCCGTGTGCCTGAACATACCTGCATCCTCCTCTGTCTGTAACGCTCCGTTTTAGCGCTTTTCAATGGAATTGCGTTCAACAACAACTTATGGGTCCGGTTTCCTTCCTGTCAGCTGATGTCATTTACATACACTGCAACCAGAAATAAACTGGGACACATTTAAATTATTTAAGTTTAAAACTGTGAAATGGTTTATTACGTTGTGGATTTGTGACATCACACGTGGACAGAAATCCCGACAGTTTGTTTCAAAGGCGCAGTTGCTTAATACGGGCTGTGTATTACTAGTGTTTCGATGCTTTCACAGTATTTATATATCACTTAAACCTGCTTTATAATATAAAAGACATGAAAACTTCACTTTTTACAACATTGGCCGTTTAATTCCTCACACACTTTTGCCCTTGTGCTTTTGGGATTGGAAAGGCTAAAAAGAAGACAGCAACCTCCAACTCTTCAGATACAGAGTACCATTCTTACTACAGCTCTGTGCACACTGCTTCTACCTGCGGAGACAACCAAAGCTGGTAGTCCTGCTGTTCTTGACAACCAATGCTGCTTTCACCTCATATGTGATGGGTGGTAGAGATGGAATAGATTCACCTTTATGATTTCTTAGCACTTACATCAGCTGACAACTCAAGATGGCTTACAGAGTTGGTCTTGTGAGGTTTGCGAATACTGTGCACTGAAAATATATCACTACATCCATAGGTTTAATCATCTTGAACGACATTCTTAGTCGATGTAAAGCAGCTATCTCGGATTGCCTTTGCTGATTCACATTATAAGTGGAAGTCTAAGTCGGATATATATGATCTTTGAGAGGATTAGATTGTATTTTTGACCTAATATTTCCCACTTGGGCCATTTTGTGTTTCCTTTGCTAAATTCACAGTAGTGGCTGCTATTTTGTCGAGCTACTGTCCAGTGGCCAGTTTCAGCTCGCTGATTGATCGCTGTTGAGCTGCAGCACTCAGTGAAGCATGTAGCAATACTAGTAAATGACTTGCTGCAGTAGCGGAGCCTCGCCCCCAAAAGTTTAACTGAATTTTTTAATGCTGGCAAAAAAAGGACCAAAGTGATGATGTTTAACAAAGGCCCAGCATGTTTCACACAGAAAGAAGAGACTTGCAGTGTTTTCTTGACTTGTCTTTCACTTTTAATTCATAGTGGTTTGATCAGTTCAGGAAGGGATGCATAATGTTACAGCTGAAAGCTTTATATTTACAAAATTGTTTTGCCATTTAGGGAACCCAGAAACGTCTCAGCATGCCAGTGACTGTGCACTCCAGCAGCTCAGAGTCTGATTCAGAAGAGTCTGAATCAAAGTCGGACTCTTCTGATTCCTCTGATTCGGATGGTCTGGAGAACTGGATGATCCTGGGTCGAGGGAATCAGGACGGAGACCACAGCATCTCACTCAACCTGGAGGGAGGGTTTGACAGCAACAAAGGTGCGTCTTTGTTTATGTGTGTGAGCGTCTTGTGCATTGTTCAAACTTTTGTGATAGGTTTTTATTCATTTGAATGTGTGGAGAATGGAAGCAGCGAGTCATTTTGTTCGGTCCAGCTCATTCAGAACACTTAGCCCACCTGCAGCACATTGATAAGTAGCGGGCACAGCTACACTGTGAGCGCTGCATGCGTGTTTGTATGTACATATGCAGCATCTGTGTCTGCATGTTTTATGAATTTGTAAGCTCTTAGCATTCCTGGCACCGCCTGCCCAGTCGCTCGCTTCTCTGATGAATCTTTAAGTGTGTTTGTGTGCATTATGTATTGATATGTGCGCGGAGGCTTGTGCAAGTGTGAATATTTGTGTTTATAAAATATTCCAGTTCTAATCAGCATGCGTGTGTACATACATGCGCATACCAACAGTCATAACGCTAATGCCAAAAACAAACAAACGGGAGAGACAACAACGTGGGAGGGGAGGTCGGGAGAGATGGGAGTAATCAAAAAATGAATAAAAATGTTCCCCGCAAATCTCTTCAGATCTACACATTATCTTAACCTGCAGCCTCAGCAACCTCTCCAGCTCCTCTCCAGCAACCCCCACCTCCTTCTCCCTCCTAACCAACTCTCTTCCATCTCATTCTCTTATCCTATTTTCTCACTATTGTGCTCTCTCTCCCTCTTTCTGTGTCTCTCTCACCGTTTCTTGCTCATTTGAATTTCCCTGGGCTGATGTTTCTGGAAGAGTGCTCACTGCCTCCTCTACACACAACTGGGCTAAAGGAGGGGGTCTGGAGCTGGTGGGAAGGCTCGAGGTTTTGGCCTGGTTTTGGGAGGAAAGGAGGATTTTAGGTCTCTGTCTCTCCCTTTCTCTCTCTCTCGCTCGTCTGGCGTCTCTCTGTGATCTTTGGAGCTTGACCTCATGTCTGCACATGGGGGGTCATGGTGTGGTGTGGAAGGGGTCTTAAAGTGGGAGGAATGGGGGAGGGTTTAGCCCAAAAAAAAGGGAATTGAAGGCAAAGAAATTTGAGGGACGAGCCTCAATAGTCTTGAGCTGCAAGATAATTTGATTCTACACAGTAATTCTTAGCAGGGGTTGAGTATGTAGTGTGTGTTCACACTGGAAAAGTGTCAAAATATGTTTTTCTTATAGTCCTGAATCCCATAAAAAGACCAACACTAGCAATGAATTGATCTGAACAAGTATTGCCTTAGCTCGTTCCTCTGTGCCGTAGAGCTCCATTGTTGTCCAAAAACTATTAAAAACACGTCAGTGAGCCACGCTGTTGCACTGGATGTCATCTTAATTCATTAAAATGAACATGTGGTTTATTTTCAGTCAGACACTAACTAGTGCACCAAATGTGTATCAATCCGCAGCTGGAAATAGTCCCCAACAAATGCACCATTTACCCCTGTTTGAGTGACGTAACTACAACACCCAGCTGTTTCAGGAAATTAGAGAGACATTTTTAGTTTTGATTTACGTCTTTAGTAGGAACAAAGGTTGGGCAGAGAGTCACAGACAGGGAAGCAAAGTCAGACAACATTTAGAAGCAAAATAACACATTGATGATTTTGTTTTTTCCATGTGATCTGGTGACGTAAAGACAAATCTAGAATACGCCAACTTGGGTCTTTTTCAGTGCTTTATAGCCAAATTGGGCCAACTTCCCTGGAAATAACACACCTTCATGGAATAAAACATTCACAAAAGAGGAGAGGTGCTATTTCAGATGATCAAGTTGATGATGAGGTGATGAAGATCTGGCTGGCTACCACGTTTGTGACACGATTTCTTTGGGGAAAGTACCCTGTCAACGTTGGTCTTTTATTATACTCAAAACGTTAAGTTTTTTGAGTTTTCTGTTGATGTAAAGACTGTTTTCCCACAATGCCTTGCACAAGGGAAATGGAAGACAGAGCTACAAAACATTAAAACAGAGTTTGAATTGTGTTTAGACAACAGGAAGCTCTGGAAATAACACTAAGTCCTATTAAATCTTTGACATTTTTCTTTGGCTGTGGAGTTTTTAGTTGATTGAGAAAGTGAAACGGCAGCTATTTTCAAGCAGAAATCCAAAAGTATTTTCTGCTTCCAGCTCCTTAAATATGAGGATTTGCTGCTTTTCTCTGTTAATGTCAATGTAAAGTGAATATGTTTGAGTTTTAGACGAGATAATATCATCTTGAACTTTTTTTTTTACAATGTTATTGAGAAAACAAGAAATTGATTGACAGGGAAAATAATCATTAGATCGACGTATGAAAATAATTTTGTGTCCTAGTGTCATGTCAAAATCACTGTTTGGTGTCAGCTTGTATCATTTCCTCTCAGTGCAAAATAGTAAGGTGTATTGATTTTTAATGTGCACAGTATACTTTGAAAATAAGTATATAGTACCTACTGTGTACAATGAGCATATTTTTATGGAACTGGGATACAGTTTTGATTATTCCTCCTCTTGTCCTGTTTGCTGGTTAAATTATGCTTATTTTGTTCCTCTGGGAATTTGTCTCACATGCCCTTTTTGTATTACAAGAGAGAAGGCCAATTTTAGGCTGAGTTCTTGACTACAATAACCGTTAGATTCATAACCCAGGGCTGTTGGATAAATATAAAGATTGATTTCTGTTTTTATATGCCATGTTGTGCATTGACTCCTGTAGCCTGGGAGCCTGGCTTGTTTTTGCACATTTGTGTGGGTGTGTGAGTAACAGGTTTGCACAGCAGTGACTAATAGTATTTGTACGCCTAAACCCCATCTCAGCAGCACCATCAAATCACATTCACTACACTTAGTCTCCCCCTTTCAACCTACAGAAATTGAATCCTTTCATCCTCTTTCTCTCTTTCCCGTTGTGTCTCTCTCCTACACGGTGTCACTTGTTCACATACTTTTACAATCTAATCTTTTCTCACTCCACCACGTATGGTTTTTATCAAATACACGGACACACGTACACACCGATGCACACACAGCCCGAGCAGCTATCTGTCACCTGGCTGTACAGGGGCAGCTGTTGGTGGGTGGATCTGTAGGGACACTGGATAAGGAAAAGAGAAAAGATAGTAGAGAAAAGGAGGATGAGCGAGGGCTGTCTGCCTGTCCGGCAGCCGTGCAGCAGCAACCAGACGGAACAAGAGAGAAAAAGCAGGGCTTCCCAAAATCCAGCTCAGTGCCTCTCCCACCCGGAGAGGTGTGCGTGTACATGCCCGTGAATGAATCTGGGGTGTAGGCGGGGTGTGCTGAAGCTAAACTTGAATCGTAAGTGGTTAAACTTCACTCAGTGGTCACACTTTTTTTTTTTTTCTTTCTCTGTTGCTCCCCCCAGTTCTCTCCTTTGCTTTTTTTGTCCCCTCGGTCTTGGTCAGTGCACACCAAACTTTGTTTGAGGCTTAGAGAGTCAGCTCTGGCTCGCTATCGGGGTGGCCGATCACATCAGTGTGTGTGTGTGTGTGTGTGTGTGTGTGTGTGTGTGTGTGTGTGTGTGTGTGTGTGTGTGTGTGTCGGTGTCGGTGTGTGCGTATGTGTGTGTGTGTGTGTTTCACTGAAAGTCTTGGTGAATTAGAGAGAAAGGAGTGTGTTTGTGTGTTTGTAGCCAAAGGTTAACTCTCTCTATCTCACAGAGGAAAAAGGTAAGCTCTTCTCTGTCCTCTCCTCTCTCTCTCTCTCTCTCTCTCTCTCTCTCTCTCTCTCTCTCTCTCTCTCTCTCTCAAGCATAGTTATCTCTCTGTTCTTTACAGTTTTGTCATGCTGTTCAGATTACCTAGGCATAACACAAATGTTGTTATTTTAAAAGCAGTAGTACGAGTGTTTTCACTCTGTACCTTCATGTGTGTGTGAATGAGTGACGCTGCTTCGGGCCTGAATTCTGCAACACTCTGACACCTCAGTTGGCCTTTTTAGATTTTGAAGTGTGTATCATCTTCTGTTTTTGAGGGGCATTATTTTCTTTATTACACAGTACAGCTGAAGGTAGACAGGAAAGAGGGAAAGGGCCAGCAAAGGGCCGCGGGTTGGATTCAAACCCGGGCCGCTGCTAAGCAGGCGAGCTACCGCGGCACCCTGAAGTGTATATCATCTTAACTCATACTGTATGAGTGAAATATGGGTTTAGTTGGCTTCTGTGTGTTTTACGGCTGTGGGCATCGGGATTGTGAAATGAGATTACAATGGCATGTTGGGTACCACACTAAGTGTGTGTTGTGGCTCGGTGTGTGTTTGTGTGTGTGTGTTGTGGGTGTGTGGGTGGGCGGGCGGGCGCTTCAGAAGGGAGGCATGGATAGGATCAGCTCTTATCTTGGCTGCCCAGTGCCACACGAGGTGTAACGCCACACCCACACTACCACACAGTGTGTTTGAACAGGCACACACACACACACACACACACACACACACACACACACACACACACACTCACACTCACACACACTATGAAATCGCTGTGCCATAGTTTAACTTGTATTATCCAGTTTTTACAGAGGATATGCAAATTAGATGAGACGACTGTGTAGGCCTAATATTAGCGCATGCAAAATAACTCGTAGAAATGCAGTTGAAAGCCTGACGCTTTCATTTTTAAAAACGCTTCTGATTGAACAATCATGTGATGCCAGCGGCTACTGAAATGTAATGACAACTGTAATCTGGTAAATTAAACGGCAGTTTCTTTGTTATACTAAAAAATCCCTTCAGTCAGCGGCCGTGTCCTTTAAGTGTTCTCCGGCGTCGACTCCTTATATCTGTCAAAATAAATTCTACATTTGGCCTCTACGTTATAATTTGCTTATTGAAAAGATGTGCGTTTGTTGCCAGTAAGTGTGATATTTGTTTTCACAATGGTGAGTATAGTGTTTAGTACAAGACAGCTCTCGCGCTGTTTGCCCTTGAACTCACCTTCTTACACCTAAAGAGCTGTTTCACTAAAAGTATGCCCAACTGCAAAAAAAAAGTCTCAATGAATTGTCCTTTTTTTTGTCTTGTTTCACTTTTCATTGTTCCTTTTTTGTTCATGTCATTGCTGAACAGATCCAGTGACAATTCAATTATGTCAATTGTTTAATCCCTCCTTTAGTTTTCGCAGTGTTTTCCTATAAAATGTAGGTGAAGTGAGCATTTACACATGTGAAGAACAGCAGGAAGGAGGCAGTAGAAATTTGGATAAAATCAAAGAATGCGATGCAGCACATCCAGAGAAATGTGTGCGTACAGACGGACGAACGGACGGATGGACGGGGCTCAGCGTCAGGCGGAGGGAGAGAGAGATGAGAGTGGGTAAGCTAAAGTGGATGAGACAGGCCTTGAAAAGGATCGGCCACGGTGTTGCTGTCGGTCAGGGCCGGTTTGTCTCCAGGCTAAGATCTCAGAGTGGCTCTTAACACGGCTGGATCTCTGTCTGCACACGCTGACGTCCAGCGCCGTCTGTCTGTCTGTCTGTCCGTCCGTGTGTGTAGTTCGTCTTTACAGTCGAACCCTCTCAGATAACGCTCGACCTGCCGTGGCTCCGTACAAAAAAAAAAAAAAAAAAAAACTGCCGCAAATGTGGTTTGGACGCTGTGTATCTCAAGATAAATGAAACAGCTGTTTATCTCGTGAGCGGTTTCAGATTCGTGACACGTCGGCCACATTTGAATCAGTTTTGTTTGAAGCTTTAAGTTGAGTAGTCAGAGTTTTTATGATGGATTCTGTAATCAATTTGTGTACGTTGGATTGATGTTGGATTTAGCTCCGTGTTTTTGGTCAAATGTGAAATTAAAGAATGTGATGTAGCAAAAACATAACTACAGAAATTTAACTGTAATAATGTTTTATGGATGACTTGTTTATTGTAAATCTTTTCTACCTCTGCTTCACATTACAGATTTTCATCCCTGCTATTACTCACTGCAGACATAGTTTGATTCCAGCTGTGCTTCTTCTGCAGTGTCTTTATTGCTGATATGTAGTTTATTTATACCATATTTATCTGCATCTGGAAGAAACAAGTCATCCTGTCCGAAAGTAGTCTTTGTCAAAATAATCTATGAAAATTTTTCTATTTTTTTTTCTTTGAAACGTGGTCTGAAAAAACTCCCACAGACATCTGCGGTTACGGCTGCAGGTGTTCATTTGTATTAATGCGGCTGTTTGTTCTTCAGCGTGAGTACGAGCAGCATTTAAATATAATCTGGTAGAAACATTTGAGCTAAACTTGCACACGCTGCAAGCCGGGCGCCTTGAAGATCTTTTCTCTCGATGGATGGCATTTAGATTTAAGAAAACAGATCTTGTAGACTCTTGTTAAAGATATTTCTTATGGTCGGTGATGATAACATTTTGCGTTGTGGCAATGAGAGAAAGTGAAAGTGAAGGTGTGATGTTGTGTGTGTTGGAGTGTGAAGGTGTGTGCTCCTAAAGACAAAAGTGTGTGCGTGTGTGTGAGCTGGTGTCAGCCTCACCACGCCTGAGGTGAGCCCAATAACCGTGGCCTGGCCCACTGGAACGAAGTTTCACCGTCTTTAGTTCCGAATAGAGAAAGAATGTGACATAAAATGAAATGGTTTTCAACACTGTACGGTTTTTATGTGGAGCTGTTGAACTGTGGTGTTTGATTTTTGTGATTTTGAACGTCAAATTCACTGCCGAAGGTGTCAGAATGAATGTGGTGTGTGTGTGTTTTTTTTATAGTAAAAACCTCCCGTTTTCAGTAACTGTAGCCTGAAGGAAGGGGTAATAAACTGGAGACCAGAGGGTCCCTACTGTAGTTTAATGTGTGTGCATGTGGTGGAAGGGGGGGTAGTAGCATAGGGAATCCCTGTCTTCTTCTTTAACCTTTATTTAACCATCGTATCCCGTTGAGAGCAAGAACGTCTTTTCTAAGGAGACCTGCAGCAGACATTGTGCCCTGAAGCTACAGGATAAGACATCTAGGCGATTGCACACACACACACACACACACACACACACACACACACACACACACACACACACACACACACACACACACACACACACACCGCTGAAACACACTCATGTATGATTAAATAAAACTTCTAAGCCTCAACACCTTAATCCTGCATTGTACGTTCAGGCGGGCAGCGTAGTGTGGGACTATAACAGTATTTCAAATGTCATATTGTGAAGTGCCATTCAGTTTGGCCTGATTTACGCCACCTTCTTCACTCCCTTGTGTCTTTTCACTACCCGTCGTGTCCTTTTTAAGACAATCTAAACAGAAGGACGGGAGGGAAGGGACAGGAAAAAAATGTCAATTACAATTACCAATAATAATCATTATAATTAAGCAATCACATAATAGGAAATCAAATTATTGTGGGGGGGACAGTGGGACAGAGGGAGGTCTCGTGGGACTGTATTAATTTCTGTTCTTTTATTTGGCCGGAGAACTTTCCCCTTATTGTCTTTCCTTGTATTTTGGGCTGGGAGGGGTCGTCGAGAGGGCTTTATTAACTGGTAGCCTAGGGTGGTGATATTTTTTTTTTTTTTTGGGGGGTCCTGGAGGAGGGGAAGGGTTCGGAGGGATATGTATTAATATTAATACGTTTTTGGGATGAGGAACAGGAGGAAGGCGGGTGAGGTAGGGGAGCAAAGGCAGTCATGGATCCACAAAATCACCCCTTCTCCTCCTCGCCTCGTTCTCCCCCCCCCCCTCCGTCTGTGGGCATCAGCACCAGCAGAGCAGAAGTTCAGTTTAACAGTCAACAGGATAAGAGGGAGAACCCCGAACACACAAACGCACACATTTAGGGTTAGTACACTTGCTCCGGTATGCAAAGGGCTGCCTAATAATAGCTGGGCAATGTTTTTCACAAGGTCCCAGAGGATGACCGTGTTGTGTGTGTGCTGTGTGTGAGATTCTTGGCAGTGTACACCACACAGACACACAAGTGTGCCTGTTTAGCAGCTTCCTCTCCAGAGGCTGCTGGCAGTGTGTATGTGGCCATTCCAAGGCTTCTCCCCATGTCTCTTAATTAAGGCACTCGTCAGACAGAGACCAGCTGGGCCTGGTCTGGCCTCGCTGGCGCTCACCATATTTCAGTCAATCTAGTCTTTCCCTCCTCGTCCTCCTCTCCTACTTCATCTCCCCTCTTCCTTCTTTGTTTCTCTTTTTTATTGCATTCTGGTTTTAACCATCGCTGTATGTAGTTTCATATTGATGCTAGTCCTCTCTGTGTTTACTGCATGTGTAAACTTAATGGTTTGACCTTTCCATCACACCTACCTTCAATAAAGCACTAATTAGGAGTCCCATTAGGATCCCCGAGCTTGCCAGTTAATAGGCCCTTAAATACTAGGATTTAGGTGTTTGCTGGAACACGCTAAAGACTTAAGCAGTCATCATGGGAGGCAAATGCCAACTCTTAACAGATGAAATGCAAAAATTTCTTATCTGATCGATGAAAGAACTGTATAAGAAACAGACTCGCATCTGCAAAAGGTAATTTATCTTTAGAAACACACAGGAAGGTAGTGCATGTATCAGCGGCTAGTATGCTGTGCTTCAAGTTCCCAGGCCACTTAGTCTGCAAGGTTTCTCAGTTCTGACTCGTGTTCCTCTTAATTTCAGTCCTCTTTGTGAAGACCAACATACTCACGGGAGGCAAAAACTTGAACGAGGGTTTATTTGAGAAGCAATTACAACGCTACAACCGGTGATCTCCATCAATGTTCCACCTCGCCTGATCCACTACCGACTTGTTGTTCCATACGTTAAACATTATCACACTTTCACTGTACGCCATAACACGGTCTATGACACGGTCTATAACATGGTGTGTAAAACGGTGTATAACACGGTCAGACCTTGCTGCAATGTAAACATAAACTATACAAAAACTGTTGTACAAAGTAGAACTTCTGCAACATGCCATGTCAACATAAACAGTTTTACCGAATATAAATAACGGGTATGTGCACAATTAGTCTCATTTTCAACATATTCTTTACTCATATTTTCAGGATCAGGTACATTGCTTGATATCTAACTGAAAATGACAAAATAAAGGATGTTCAGAAGATTTTACCTGGTCGTATACTGTCGTGGCACTGCAACTGACGATTATTTTCATAGCTGATTATTATCAGCTGATTATTTTCTTGATTTGTTGTTTGGTCTATAAAATGTCAGAAAATGGTGAAAAATGTCGATCGTTGTTTCCCAAAGCACAAATGTCTTGTTTTGGCCACATTTCAAAGATATTCAATTTACTGTCACAGAGGAGAAAATATTTGTATTTAAGCAGCTGGATTCAGAGAATCAAATTGATAATCGATTATCTGAATAGTTGATTGATTTAAATGTTGACAACTAATCGATTAATCGTTGCAGTTCTACTGCCGTGCTTGTTTAAATGCTGCTTCCTTGGCCACATCTCTTTTGAAAAAGCACACTCACCATTAGCCCAGATGCAGCCTGTGTCTGACACAATTCAATCACATTGGTGTGATCAATGCTGCCGTCAGTGGAAGTCAATTTATCGGCATGATCTCTTGAATATTTCTACAATGAGCAGGAAAAGGGTGTCTCGGAAATTCAACATCAGCGTGCATCCATACTCCACCTTTATTCCCCTAACCCCTCCCTCCATCTATCCCATCTCTCTTTATTCCTCCACTCCCATTCCCAACCATCCTCCCTTACAACAAGACCAAGCCCTGGTTACGTGGCTGTTGCTATGCCAGGCTGCAGGGTCAGGACTCATGCTATATGCTTTCCTGTGCTAATCCAGCATGTGTCTGGGATCAGTTTGAGAGGTCACACAGCTGACAGTAAACGCTGTGTACTCATTCGACATATTCAGACTTCCTGAATGGGCTCAGTATGTCTAAGTGTGATAAATGATGATTATCAGTGGGGTGAATTTCCTGTTGTTGGAAAACCGGCCCAGCATTAGTATGGATAGTTGTCCTTGCACATCTGTGTACCTGGTTTATAACATTATGTGTCTGTGAATGTAGTTTAAGTCTTTGCTCGTGCACATGTTCCTGCGTGCACACATGCCTGTGCATTAGCACACCTAGGCCGCCCCTTTATCCGAGGGATTAGGGTTAAATGGAATGCTGAGATTCTGGCGGCGAGCAGCCGATAAAGCTGAAGTCGGTGTTGGGAGAGAAAATTAATTATTGAGGATAAAATCAGAGCAAAGGAGATAGTTACCGACTCGTTGGGGAGTTTAGTCATTGATATTTCGGCGCAGGCTTCCAGACAACAAGCAGAGTTCATCCCAGCCTTAATGTGAGCCTTGTTTTGTGTGTCTGAGCGTGTGTGCGCACACCTATGAGCAGGGCTTTGCAAACTTTTAAAGGTTTTGGTCAGGGACCCACAAATAGAAAAGCATTTGGGTTTTATACAGTCTTTACATACTGATTTCTTCTGCAGATCAGGGTCTCCTGCAGCTTCTGGGCTCTTTTTATAGACTCTAATCCAACATTTATTTTTCAAACATCTTTCACATTACTTGAACAAGCTTTATGGACAGTCTTAGCAAAATTTAATTGAATCCTCATTAAGGTAGTGGAATAAATGTAAAAAATCCACTACTACATTTGATTCCAACTGGTTGAAATAATCCTAAAATCAAGAAAGCAGGTTTGAGCCTAGGCAGGTTGTTGAATTTCCAAAATATTGTTAACAACAACAAATAATTAAAAATATTAAAGTCAGGTTCTTCTCTGATTGTTGTTCAGTTTCCCACCTTTTTAGCAGATTTTAACATTTCAAGTTATTAAGCATCAAACGCAAGTGAAGCAGTTGTCAATGAAAATCTTGGGTCTCAAGTTCCCTCCAGTAATGCTAATTAATGTAAATATGTATAAAAGAAAATGACACCAACAAACACCTGCCTGAACTAAAGATATTTTTAAATCTAGTTGCATGATGACATTTGTCTTTGCCTAGCCTTCAGTGATTCAAGCTTTAATGAATGACTTTGTTCTATAATATTTGTTTAATAGTAAATCCTAAACCTACTGTACAAGAAGGTAAATGTCAGGTAAACGAGAGAAAATATCTGTTGTTAAAAGAGGATCTGTGCCAAATTCACTGACTGGTTCCTTGTTAAGAGGAATTTGGGATCTTAAAAATGTATAGTAACAATTAAAAAGTAAAACTGCATCAGCTGTACACAAACCACTTTAGAAATTATTTTTGTTCCATGCCAACTTACCACCAATAAACCACCTTGAGATGTGTATTCATTTTCTTCTCTGGTTATATGTTTTCTAGCATTTTCTCTAAACTGTGTGCTAAACCATTGTGTGTCACAACAAAATCTGCTTTGACCAGATACATCAGTGTTTGTACATTTATCAACACTTCCAGTTCGGAGCTTTTTACAGCACAAATAATGAAATTAACCAGGCTCTTGCGCTGTTATAACTCACTATGGAATATAAGCCACACTTGGTGCCATAAAAGTAATGAAGCCTGGAAAAACATGACATGATTTTCCTTTTTTAAAGAGTCCTGAGTGGTCGGCGTTAAAAATCGGCTGTGAGCTAATAAGCGTCCCTGACCTTACAGGACTTCCTGTATCGAGACAGATTCATGTGCTTTTGCGGCTGCATCCGTGCAGGTGAGCGTGTTTCCCTCCTCTGAGTGCAGACTGATCAATAGTAATTGGGTTGAGTGTCTCCGGCCTGGTTCTCTCCTTTGTACTGTGGGCCTTTTGTAGGCTGAGAAAGGGGACAGGGGAGAGAAAGAAAAGGAAGAAAGAAGTGGGGAGACTGAGGGAAAATGGAGGATGTTTGCAAGTCGACGAGCATGACCGACTCCCTCAACCAAATCTCCGGATATTTATTCAGCATTACTCACTAATCTAAAAAAAATCTGCCTCCCTTTCTGCCTCTCCTCCTTTTCTTTTCATTCACACTGGAGGGATGAGGTGCGTGTGTGCAGCTTTATAGCGACTGTAGCATGAGGTGTGATAAAACAGACGACTTGTTAAGATGTATTAACGGGCCTCTCACCTCTTTCTCCCTCTTGCTTACAAACACAAGCGCACTCCCAGAGTATCTCTCCATCCGCCTCCCTCGCTATTCTGTCTCTTTTATGACTTCCATAAAAGCGACGTGTGTTGAGCGAGGGTGGTGAGCTCCAGCGGTATTAGCAGGGAGGCATTAGGCATAAACTCTAAGGTATATTAAAGCAACGGCCCTGTTGTTCATATAAACACGCCAATTCAATTTAGCCTGCCCCACGGGGAATGGGATTTTCAGCAGCTACAGAGAGTAGGAAGAGGAGGAGGAGGAGGAGGAGGGAGGGTGGGTGAGTGGTGGATGAGGTAAGACAAGAAGAGGAGGTGGGATGAAGGGATCTCGGGCAGAAGCAGGAAGATAGAATAAAGGAGAGGAGCTGAGGAAAAAAATGAAAGAAGTCAGGCAAAGATGTGGAGATTGGCTAGTTGCAGGGATTCATTATTATTGTCGGTGCATTAACTGCTATGACGTAAGAACCTGTGTGTGTATGTGCACATGCACCACAGACACACACACAAAACACACACACCCCGGCAGGCGGAGGTGCTGCCGGTGTCTGTGCACCGCTGCACGCTTGGACAGAGCGTTATGTGGGAAACCCTACAGTTATATTATTCAATCCAAATTCAAATGGGCTTGTCAGGAAAGCTCCCGTTTTTATTACCTGTCAGAAGAACCAAGGGATGGACGGAGCAGAGGGGAGCAAATTAAACGACAGTAAATAAGACCCCCTATCTCTCAACGCTCTCCCCCTGCCATCCTGCCACTCCTCCCTGCTCTATATTTTGGAGACACACACACACACACACATATTTACAGATTTTGACAGCACGTTGTTGTTCGCCTCTATCTGTAGTTTACCTTAACCAGGTTTTATCTGTCAATCAGATGCAGGACCTTATTTAGTTCGTCACTGAGTACAATCTGCAGCCAATATGAAATCAACTGAACCAAGAACTGGATTTGATATCAAAGGAAAAGTCTGTCAGACATTTATTTATATGGATTTGATGCACCTTTGACGTCTATAAATGAGGAATCATGGGAAATTGATGGAAAGAAATCAAAGGAAAAAAAGGGAGAACGAAGACCTAGAGGGATTTCTTAAGGATGAACTCTGTATGTGAAGAAGTAGTAGGGGTAAAACGTGGTGTTTCCTATGATTTTACACACACACACACACACACACACACACACACACACACACACACACACACACACACACACACACACACACACAGAACAGCCTCCTCCCATCTTGCCCCTTTCAGCCAGGCATAACCTCTGCCATCTGTCCACCCCCCACCTCCCCTCTTCCTCCTCCTTCCTTTTCACCCTCCTCCTCCACCTCCTCTGCTCTTCCTCTTCTTCCTCCAGACCCCCCCCCCGTTCATTTATGGTCTCATTTCCCCACCGTCACTCTCCGATGGCATTCAGAGAGAGAATTTAGTGTTTTCCTTGAGAGTCAGAGGGAGAAGCATAGTGGCCAAAGTAAGGAAATTTTTCAGTCATCCAAAGCAAACACTGACCATGTTAACGTGCACAAAATATTCATTTTGTAAGCTGTTCACAGGGTTAATGAAAATGAATATTCGACTAATATTCCTGGTTACATGCAGCCGTATCGATTAACGTAACCGGTGGTGGACTTGTTTGATCGTCAGAACACAGCCCCCTTCTTATATTCCCTCAGCCACCTACTTGAAGATAAGATGAACCTTTATTAATCCCCGGAGGGAAATTCGGGAAAGGCTGACATTGTGATATTTGCACATATCCAAAAACCTGTTGATAGCCAAGTTGTTCATAATGTTTAAAAGTATGTGTTTGTCCCTCTGACCAGAAATGTGGACATTCATCTCTGCAAGCTGTCGGTTTGTTTGGTTGTGTGCCACAAACAGATTTGGCCACAAATAGCACGAAACTATGTGTCGCAAACTGATGGAAAAACACCAATTGAGACTTTGAATGCGCTGTATAGATGTCTCAAGAATGCTCCTGTAATCTGAGTAATATGGGTATATCCCACATAGGGCTTTCATGATAACCACAATATTGCAATACCATGCTACTGACAAGCCAACCGCAGGGGATGGTAAGCAACCACCACGCTAGGTTCATGTTTTTTATTTTTTGAATTCTTCGCAATTTGAGTGGTGCATATGTATGCTACAAATGGCGGCGTGACGAGGAGCTGAGCTCCTATTCTGCTCTGAAGCGCTGCAGATTTGGTGCTTCAGAGTTGAAAAATGTTAAACTTGGAGAACACGCTGCTGTGCCGATATTTTTGCTTCTGCGGATATTCTGGATCATAGCAATCAGGCGCAACCGAAGCGTCTCAACTGAAAACAATCCCGCTGTTCCTCATTGCCCTTTATTCAATTAGTTTTAAAAGTCATTTAAAAAGCAACAATACCAAAATATTATGGCTATACCTTACAGTAAAGCTTATTTACTATATATAGCAGTAGAATCTGGAAAAAATACTATCACATATTGCACTGTTGAGCCAATCCTTGTCAGTGCAGGGGAAATAGCTTCACCACGACAGCCCTAATCCCACATGTCTTGATCGGAAAATGTTCAGAATAAGGCCTAATTCAGAATATTCAAACAGAATATGGTGTTTACATGACTCACATGAAATTCAGAATACCACCTTAGTCAGTGATATATTCAGAAACGAAGGCTAAATGACTCAATATAACCTTGATTATACTGTATAATTTCAACCCCATCATATGACCTCAGAGGTCTTACTTACTGGATATTGGAGTATGAGCATCTAGTGGGTTATTGGGGTTTTAGACATCCAGGAAAATCTGAATAACTTTTTCGTTTTTTTGCTTTTTTGTATTATTTTATTTTTTACACACACGCCACCTCTTACCAGGAATAGAAAATGCTGCTTCCTGTTGCTGTTTTATTAATTCATTACTTTTTGTGCCAGCTCTTCATTCCCACTCTTTGTTTTTTCTCTTAATAATAATAATAATGTTTCATCGATTAATCTACGTGCCTAATGACAGACATTTATATTTTGTTGTTATAACAATAGTTTTGGCTTTTTTGACTGATGATTTGACAAATAGCCTATTAAAAAGACATTACATTAAATAAGCTATTTAAAGACATCACTTGCATCTCTGGTAATTTAAGATTTAACAATTTCTTTCGGCTTTTTTTTGCTAGTAGACAGTTGAGGGCTGATAAGAAATGAGGGGAGATAGATTGGGAACGACATGCAACAAGGTCCCCTGTCAGACTCAAACTGGAGATGTTGTGGTTCATGATGGGAGTTTTAAACTCCTATGTCACCATTACGGCCCATTACTTTTTTTTTTTTTTTTTTTTTTTTTTTTTTACATTTTATGTGATTAACAATCAACCATTTAATCTGTCAATGAATTAATAACAAAAACACTGTTTAGTTACAGCCCTGTTATTGTTTTGTTCACATTCTCTCCCAAATCTACCGCCAACTTCCAACTTTGCCAGGTGAAGAGGACAGCTGGATGCATTTATTAACTGTATTTGAGTGAAGTGATAAAAGAGCCATATTAGGAGCTCCTCTTCTAATCCCCCATTGTTCTTTGTCTGTCCCCCATCCCACAGAGGGGCCGCTCTAATTAAAGACTAATAATTGTATTGTTTTATAAAGCCTACAGAGACAGAGATTCTGCTCTTCAATCATTCACTCTCTCCAATGTGCCCTGCCCATCGAGGGCTATCTTGCTGGATGAAGTCTACAACCCACTGTGGTTTGTGGGTGGGTGGGTGTGTGGTGGTGGTGGTGGTGGGGGGGGTTTCTGTGCAGCATACAGTAGGATGAAGAAGGAAAAAGCTAAATCTAAATTAAAACTTTAAAGCACCATTATTTAATTACCCCAAAGGCTGTGGATTTGAAGGATTGAAGGGTGTGTGTTGTGTGTGTGTGTGTGTGTGTGTGTGTGTGTTCATGCAGTTGTGTGCTGCCGTCCAGGATTATTTCAGTTTTTCAATTTGCCCTTTCTCCTCAATATGTGTGTGTGTATATGTGCATGGGCATTCATGTGTGTGTTTGCATGTGCGTGTGACCACAGTGTAACCCCTTATTGGTTGCCTCCTCCCGTAGCCCGCCTTTCACCTCTCCCCTCCACACACACACATACACACACACACGCACGGATGCTGAAGCGCCGGCAGATAAAAAGGCATTATGGTAAATTCCACTTAATGACAAATTTTTAATTTGGGGAACAGGGCCTGGTGAATGGAGCTTAATTACCGGGGCCAAAGATCCCTTGGAAAAATAACCCCCTTCGACATGCCCAACCTGCCCGATAATGGAGCGCTCCACGAAATGCCTCAGATTAACCAACGCCATTTATCTCCCCCCTCTCTCCCCCCTTTCTCTCGCTGTATAATAACAAAAATAACAATCATGAAAATTCTATCTGCCTCCCAGCCCCCATCACCCCACTTCCCTCTCCCGCCTTTCCGCCCTCCCGCCCACTGCCTGGCTCACTCCCGCAGGAGGAAATTCATCAAAATGAAATTGAGGTTGCAACTCACTGGTTTTATTAAAATATATTTGCCCCTTACAGACGCTACGTGCTGGTGTGTAAGTGTGTTTCGCCGCAGAAGACAAAAGGGGCACCAGAATAATTTGGTCAGTTTTATCAGCGTTATTTTATGTGCTTGTGTACATGAGTATGACTTTAGCCGAAAAATACAAACACTTGTTGACTAGTATGCTGCGCTGCCATCGTACCCCACCAAGAGAACATACATTATGTCCACACTGATAGAACAATATAATCTTTTTTTACTCGTGTGGGGGCGACAGTGTTTGCTGTGTGTAACCAGTCCTGTTAAAAACACAGCTAAAAGGATTAAACTTTTAATCAGAGTGGCAACCAACAATTGTTTTCAATGTTGTTTGACTGAAAAAAATTGTGAAAAATGGCATAATTCAGAATTTCTTAAAGTCATGTCATTAAATTTCTGATATTGTTCAATCAACATTTCAACTCCAAAGATATATCAGTTTAATATCACAATGAAACCAGCAAATCCTCACAATTTATTTGCCTGAGCTCAAGTAACTAGTTGCCTGAGTTGCTTTAAATTATACTATGTAAGTCATCTTGGATTATAAAAATTAAAAAAATTATATTTTGAAAACATTTCAGAATATATTCATTTTGTGGATCCAGTTAATATCCATTCCAAGAGGAGGATTTATATAAAAGTAATTTTATAATTTAAATGAATATTGATTTATGACGCAGTGTAAGTTATAGTATCTCTTCTCTCGTTTGCTTTTAAACATAATGCTGCGTTATGTAAATTACCAAGACGCCATGACTTCACGGTAGAGCTGCAACGATTAATTGATTAATTGATTAGTCAATTTGATTCATTTTTTTAAGAAAAAAGTTTCAGATTTCAGCTTCTTAAACCTGAGTATTTTCTGGTTTCTTTACTCCTCTATAACAGTAGACTGAATATATTTGAGTTGTGGAAAAAACAAGACATTTGAGGACGTCGTGGGGTTTGGGAAATACTGATCAACATTTTTCACCATTTTCTGACATTTTATAGACTAAACAACTAATTGATCAGTCGTGAAAACAATCGACAGATAAATCAATGATGAAAATATTCGTTAGTTGTAGCCCTACTTCACAATGCCAAATCAGTTTCTGTAACCTCCAGGTTTATTTAAAGCTATTGAACTTGTGACTCAACCTAAAGTCTGAGTCATTGATGTAATCTGATACTGAGTCATCATTTGATCAATATGACCAAAATACAAATCACAACATCTGCATAGAGATCATACGTGTTGAAAAAAATCTAATTATAAAGTGACAGCGTTTTTCATTTTCCTGTTATGTGTCGTATGCGCAAGCCGTCCAATCATATTTAGGGTAATTAAATATGTCAAATTCAGCCTCTTTTTGAAACATGGATGCATGATTGGTGAGACCAGCAGAACTGGTCATGAGTCAGGACTGTGTGTTTTAATAAGAACCACTCTGATAATGAACAGATAGGTGGAGATAAATTTCGCGTTTGAATTGAAAATCACCACTAAATAGAAAGCTAACGGATATTAAAAAGACACACTGACTACCTGTGGAACCCACAGACATGCACCGGCTCGGTTTCGGACAACTTGATCGTGGATCCGCCGCACACACAGACACAAATACACACAAACACTCACTGACTTTTTTTTTGGCCTTCTCTGGTCCCTGTTGTTGTGTACCCTGATTGGACCATGTGGTTGCCATGCGGTTGCCAGGCCGCGCCCCTGCTGTGTGGTAATTGGTGTCTGTGGTATTGCCGCGTGGCGACGGCGTTTTGACTGACAGGTTTGGCCACCTGCCCTGCCCCGGCTGCCAACATGGTGTGGAAGGGGGCGCGGAGGAAGGGAGGAGGTGGCACGGGCTGACAGGGGGTGAACGCTTGCCTTGTCATGTGGGGGATGGATAATCAAAGACGGGCTGCGATGAAACATGTGATGGCCGAACACGAGGCGATTCAACAGGGACCAGGATGATGGCATCTGCTAGCATTTCGCTTTTTCCACCGAGCCGCAGTGGCAAAAAATCTGATCATAAAACATCTTTGTCAGATCTCCTTTTAAAGATTGCCTTTGAATACTAAGGTTATGTTTAGAAAAGCTTCCTGAACCATAATCGAGGTAGACGTCCAACATCATGCAGCAGCTTGGCCACAGTGAGACAGAAACTCAGCCAGATGTAGTCTGAAATGTGTCTCTTTGTCTCTCTGACCGTTTACGTTCTGTGGTGTTATCCTTTGCATTTTTGTGTGTGATTTAATGTCCTCTTTCTTGTAATATCCAATAAAATAAACCAACCAACAACATACGCGACATCCAGTGGGATCAAGGAAAGAGATAGGTCAGCCAATGTGTCGCATTAGCCTGGTGAGCTAGTGTCACTAATGGATGAAATAAAGCAAAAATATAGGCCTGAGACTTTTTTTTTTTTGTCAGTACCAGTTGGATTCACCAGGGTCAAGTCTGCAGATATACAAGTATGGCAGTACTTTCATCAGTGGGCCATAGGCTCAGTTGGCATTATGTTACGTCGTTCAGCGACAGACAGGAGTAGAAAGACTAGAAAGGCACCAGATTCTGCGTCTTCTTGACGTATTTCTTCATAACTGCACAGTAAGTATTCTTGACTAAATATTCAGCAGTCAAAGTTAAAAAGTTTGGAAATAAAACATCCCTTAGATTGAGTTCACCACATAAAATCATCTTATCGACTATGTCAAGACTGTGTGGATGTGGTTTGTTCAGATTTGAATGACTGTCACCAGATTGTGATTCATATGATGCCTTCATCAAGACAGTGATGAGCACAGACAGAAATATATGGGTTGAAATTAATTACTTCCCCAGTTTGGAAAAACAGACATACAACACCAGGACAGGAGCAGGAATACTGCTATGGATGGGCACCAGCAAAACGTATTTTAGCTGTCTAAAAAAATTTGATATCAGTTTAAGTGTATGCAATTTTTAGAATATTTTATCAGTATATCTTGCCGTCAGACAGGCCTTTCCAACAGGGAACTGACACTGTTACATCCATCTATGCTATCTTCAAAGCCACCAGACTCCATTGACCTCCTTACAAATTACTTGCCTCGATTTATTTGTGTGACTTTGCTGAATCAGAACAAACCCTTGAAAACACCAAAGTCGCACAATAACACAAATAAACCAACCAATCGAGGCAGTGTTAGGCCAGTCGCTCCCATTTTCTCAGAGGTAAAGTTACTGCTTTTGACAAAGGAGTCTGATGACCTTTTATTAAACAGAAACCCTGCCATCTGTCTGTCTAGAGGCCCTGACACACCAAGCCGACGGTCGGCCGTTGGTCAATTTGGGGCAGTCGGTGAGCGTCCGTCAGCCTAGTTTTTTCTGTGTGTCTTTAGTCCGTTTTTTTTTTTTTTGGCCAGTTCAGCATGTTGAATTGGCGGTGGTGCCAGTCGTTCAGACCTCACTGTGATTGTCAGCTCAGTTTAAATGAATCAGTGCACGAAAATGTAAACCGACGTGAGGACAGCATGCCAATGAGGATAGTCAAGAGGGCACACACGGAAGACTCTTCTCATTTTTCATCTTCATCTTATCTGATCAATTCCAACACACAGATATTTTTACAATGACATGGCCATCTGGAATGAAGCTAAGTGGTGAGAGAGAGTGGTGTGAAACCGATCAGCGAATGCTGCTTTATTTCTATGTTTATTTCACGTACGTATCATAACAACGGCTTGTATATTCGCCGTCCTCGTCCATGAATACAGACTACCGCTGTCTGCTGGTGTGGAGAGTTATTTCATCTCACGCAGGTGCAGAACGTACATGGTAACTGATTGTAGTCGTAGTGGTGTGTTTTAGTGCAACTTTTTGACCAAGACAAAGGCAACGTGAGGTGACTCCGCTGGTGGCCTTCATCGCTGCTGGTTCTTTGACGTTGGGTTGGCGTGTCTGGGCCTTAACAGAGAGATCACTGGAGATAGGCAAAGAAGGCATGAAATGAAGCCAAATGAAATGTGCAGTTTTAATCTATAATAGGCCTGTACAGCTATTGATCTATTCCCAGCATGGCAGATATCTAGACACAGACAGTGTCTATCTCCTGGTTCTGCATATCATTTCATTTTCACTTCTTTATTTGCCCCACTCCTCCGCTGTCCACCATTATTCCCACAAACACTCCTCTACCTGGATGCCCTTTGCTGTCCGGTGGGCTTGATATTCAGCCAGCTTCTCTTTTGTAGTGTTGTAATGTGCTCCGTGGCACATACCCATGCATTTTCACCCTCCTCTTCCTCTCCTCCTCTCACTGTTCTTGTTCATTTCACTTGCTCTCCTGCTCTCTTTGCTGTAGTGTTTTACACCCTCGGCCAGACTTCTCTGTCACACAAAAGAGTCGAAAAGCTAATGTGCATGTGTGCGTCTCTGTGTGTGCGTCTGAGTTAGCCAGCCTCTTGGTGTGTTTAACCTCACAGAGGGCAGGGCTGTAGGGCAAGGGTGATGTCACAAAGGAAGCATTTTTTTTTTTTCGTGCACACACACCGACACATGCACAGCCTGCACACTCCCGCCCACCCTCTCCATTGTCATGTATAGCGTTGCTAATCCGGCCCTGTCGCTGCTTCAGTATCAAACATAACCTCCATTTGGGGGGCAAGGCCTCTCTTTCACTCCCATTTTGTGTAGGTGTGCGTGTGTGTGCATGTGTTCATGTGTGTGTGCGTGCGCGCGCACGCTTGGTGGTGTGTTAATGGGCCCGGTCAACAGCGTGGTACAATGGGCAGGCTGGCTTGGGACGCCTGTTTAAGTGTCGGGACAGGGAAAGAGGGACAGGCCAGTCCAAGTCTTTGATGTTGCTGGGACAAGAGGGGAGAACAGCTTGTAGATGACACACACACACACACACACACACACACATACACACACACACACACACACGTTGTAGGAAACCACTTTACGGTTACAGTTGTGGGGGTGGTGTGTCACTATGCGTTTGTTACATGCCTAGTGTCCTTTCAAAATAAACTTCCATTTTCATGTGACGTTAGGTTTAGGCAACACAACCACTCAGTTTGGGTCCTGGTTGACGTTAACTTCACAGACGAGCGACGAACTTGACTTCCAGGACCGATGATACGGATGACTCACGTGACGTAACGAATGTCGTGACGAAATAAGTCAACGTTATCGTGCCTTCAAATGGGGTTGTGTTCATGGTGTTCATGAGAAGAGTGCACATGAGCGCCCCCCTCATGTCGTATTCACAACCTTGTAAGTGGAAAGTAGTTAAGCTAAGAGTCGTGACATGTTTGTTAACGTTGTCAGAAATGGTGGAGGCTATGGAAGTTCATTTTTCAGTGCATAATAAGTTAATATATTGTAATTTTAGTTGCATATTGTTTGTCTTTGTAATCTGATATTCCAAATGGCCTCATCTTTCACCTCTGTTATTATATCTTTGTATTTCCTGCATTATGTTATCCACTTGCTAGCTTGCTGAATTTTTAGCTTCTGTGGCTTCTGGCGCTGACAATAACGTTAATATATCATTGCTTAGCAGCAGTGTTCTCACGACTTAACCACTTGAGCGGCAAGCATATCATGTGCACAACTTCCTATGCTCTAAACACAAGCTCACAAGTTTCATTTGAAGGCACCATTACTTTTATTTTCACATGGGTGATGAACAGCGGTCTTTTTGTTTGACCCATCCACCACCCTCTTGCCCTTAGCAGACTCTCACGCTCTTAATACGACGTCACTTGCTCCAACCTTTGGATAACGCAGCGGGTGGGTTTACATTAGAGTTAGCTGAAGGCCCAGTTTGTCAATACATTTACTAAAGGGTACCGCCGTACATCGGGTTCCGAGTTGGGGGTCGGGCCACATTAAAGGCTGGGTGTGTGTCTTGACGTTCCCAGTCTTGTCGCTGGTTTATCAGACTTAAACCACCCTGCCTGGACCTCGTCCCGGGAGGAGGACACCGCTCGTGGTCCCCTTCATTCCCTTCCTGTTTGTGTATGTGTGTGTCACCCCAGGAGAGCCGGGCATTCATGGTTCATTAACCACACGTACACTTCTGTTCTCTTCTCAGTGGTAGAAGGGACAGATTTAAATCACACACATGCAAGCTCCACCTCACACACACTCGCACTTTCAGTGTTTTGTTCTGTTCTGCCGGCTCTGATGAACTGGCACGCAGCCTCCTCCCCTCTCCTCCTCATCTTCTAGTAATCAGGGTACCTATGAGACAGACAGGTAGCATCTGTCGCCTCTTCTCCCCTGATCCTTCCCTCCCTCTGTTTCCCCGTCTCCCCCTCTTCCACGCCATTGTGTTGAATTTCCCTCGACGACGGAGTGATGTGATAATGTACGAGTTGTCCCGGAGAATAAAAATCAGTGGAACCTGCTGAACTTGCTAATGCAAAGGAACGTTTTCCCAAATTTCTCCCCGGTGATTGTTTGTGCCATCTGGAGATGTTTCAAGACTCCTTGTTTTCCTTCAGACCCCTATCGACGCATCACATACATTTCTCTTTTTAGGATTATTGTACTTTTTTAAGATGGCTGTAAGAAAAGCTTCACCATTAGATGAGTTGAAATTAAACAGTTGCCGCCGACATGGCGGAGGCCTCTCTCTCTCGGGTCCGTTCAGCTGCTCGGTGGAGCCGCTGCCATCTGCTTATTCAGCTCCAGACTCCTTCAGATCAGTTGGGCCACGATGAAGCGAGCAGCTCTGATGCTTTGGTTTTGAGCAGGGCCTCAAGGTTGATTAGCATATTTTCACCCAGTGTACAGACAACATCCCCCCACCCACCCTCTCTTCTTTTCCTCCTCCAGCACCCCCCCCTCCACCCATGTGTTTGATTCCTCGGCCGTGACAAAGAGCTTCAACCTTTATCCGTGTGTGTGTTGGTGAGATGGGGGGCCCTTAGATTAAGGGAAAGCTTCCTGCTCTTTATTTGGGGAGTCCCCCCGGGAGACGCTTTGGGAATGACTTTCGTTGAGTCACTAACGCCTACTCACACACACACTCAGACACACTTCTACGCACACATACACACCTTTCACCCCTGCCCTTTTTTCAAGCTGCCCATTGACTGGTTGTTGTGTAACACCAACTACACATGGACGCTTTCACAAACACACACACGTCAACACAGAGGCCCCCCAGTCTGTTCACAGTAGGTGAGCACTGCAGAGGTTCCTCATTCACAAACTTCACTAGAATAACTATCTCTCTAGTCTTACTGTTAGAAACAACACACATGCAAATTCACAGCATCATGCTATATGTAAAAATGTTTTATAGCGACTTATCTTTAGCTGACAACATGCAGTACATTTGTCATTTTTCAAGCAAACATTTGTGTCTTACAGCTTCTTCAGTGTGAGGATTTGTTGTTTCTCTGATTTATATCTTTGTAAACTGAATATCTTTGACATTTATAGACAAGACAAGTCATGAATTAATCAGGAAGTCATCAGCCGATTATACAATAATGCTAAAAATTGTTAGTTGCAGCCCTAAACTGAAGCAGACCAACTAAATGCTTTTATTTTTTGACAATGCTTCCTTGTTGCCCTTTTTAAAAATGTTCGAGGGCAATTTGTGTTTTCTCTGAATACTTCTTTAATTTTTACTGCTTTTATATTGTAGCTGTTTGGTTTCAGGTTAGTCACTACACATTGCTGTGCAGTAGAGTTGCATTGATTAATTGATTAGTTGTCAACTGTTAAATTAATCACCAACTATTCTGATAATCGGTTTGAGTCATTTTTTAAGTTAAGTCAATGTCTTTAAGTTGTGCACAAAGCAAGATATTTCTCGTCTTGAGCTTTGGCAAACACTGATTGATGTTTCGATTAATCAAGAAAATGATCTAAAGATTAATCAACAGTGAAAATAAATGTTAGTTGCTGTCCCACTTTGCAGTTAAATTTTGAAAAAGTACAGAACTTTGTCACCACCCAAGCAGCTACTTCAAATCGGTATGACTCTAAAAAGTTTATCCCAGCTTAAATTAACATACAATATCCGATATGGTCACATACTAATTTAGTTTTAATGTGCCAGCTTCCAAATTAGTGTTGCATGTTTGCATCTTCAGTTCAAGTAGGTCGGTGGTTTAGATACTGATGTTTCTTCTTTGGAAATACTTGCCGTAAATTATGTATTGGGGACAATTTTCCTTTCACATATGATAGGCTTAAAATCAGGATACACATTGTGTTGGCTTGTACATGACGTGTGGTCACTCGTGTATTTGTATCTCTAAAATATATGAAAAAATACCTTGGTTCAATTATCTGGAGGATATTTAAAGATTTCCATCCACCCAAATTAATCAACCCAGAGCTCAAATGATGTTAAAATCGAAAAAGAATCTAAATTTGTAGTCACAAGCTTTTGCTGAGATGAGGGCGACATTGAGTTGCTTGCAGGGTTGTGTGTGTTTTGTGAGGTGAAGGTCGTGTTGGAAAGAAGCCCCATCCAAACAGCAGCCATTTTAATTTGTTTGACGGGGGAAGAGAGGTGATAACCTCCCTCTGCAGCCGCACACCCAGGGAGGAGGAGAGAAGAGGAGGAGGAGGGGGGTAAAAAACAAGGAGCGAGGGAGTGAAAGCAAAGGAAGGAAGGCTGAGCAGAATTGCGATAAGGTGCCGGATAGAGAGAGTCAGAAAGAGAGAGAGAAGGAGGTGCAAAGGAGACTGTAATATATGTGTGTGTACGGCTCAAGGCTGCATGTTTGTCCAAAGGCTAAAGACTGTCAACCAGCTAATCGTGGGGGTCGATGAGTGGGTGTGTCTGTATGTGTTTGTGAAAGCATGTGTGGGTCATTGCGATCAGCACATAATTTATGCTGAGTACACGTGTCTGTGTGCGTTTCTGTGTGTGTGTCTGTGTGTACGTTACGATCTCTGGATGTCAGTTACAGTTCTGTGGGCCTGAGGAGAGTACAGTGGTCTCCCTCAGGGCGCTGTTAGTGCCACTCTCATACAGATGTGCTGGGCTGACACTGTGTGTGTGCGTGCACGTGTGTGCGTGTGCTTATGAGCTCCTCAGGGTTTAGAGTTCTTAATAAGGTTGGATATTGTTGATATTGAATCTGGTTCCAGTTCTTGTCATATTGTTTGAGTAAAAAAAGAAAAGAACTGTCGAAAGCAAAAAAAAAAAAAAAAACGCCATTATTTTCCGTTGATTTCGGATGCCATAAAAGACATTTTTAACGGGGAATTTTATAACAAACAATTCCAATTCAGCAAGAAGTCTCGTAACTCTAATCTTCTGTCATTTTTAAATCTTACCATTTTAATGTGTTCATGTTTTTTATTATTTGTGGTTGACAGAGATCATTTAGCATAAAGTGTGTAAACAGCTGCATTTTGACAAACATAAAAACTACAGAAAAATAACAGTAATGTTTACTTTTAAGACTGTGATCATAATCATGTACTATCATGTACCATGTACCGGATAAATTAAACCTTTATATAAAATTGTGCAGAAATGAGTATATACTAGAGGTTGATCGATACGGGTTTTTTATGGCCAGAATCAGGACAGCTTTTTTTGGGTGCTGGTATCTATCCTGGTTTTCTTTTTCTTCCATCTGATGAAATATAACAGCTTAATATTAACAAGTGATACAGAAAATTTCTTAACTTTATTAAACATTTATTAAACTACACTTAGGGTCTGTCTCTCCAATCTGCATTTTGTGTCTGCACTGTTTCTCCCAGTCAGGACGTTGTTCTTCTCACACACTCTTGTAAAGGTTAGCGCACTGGGCGACATCTACTGAGGTCTGCTGGTAGGATGGACATTTGACTGACACAAGGGGTGGAGTCACACATGTTCTACAGCAACAACACTGGGCTGCCCGCAGATGTGCCTGCTTGCTAATCGGCTTAATATCCTCAGGCATTGGCCAATGCCAGCTACGAAAAAATGTGAAAGAATCGGCCCGATTAATCGCCCGACCAATTAAGCAGTCGACCTCTAGTATATACCGGAGGTGGGACAAAGTCATTGTGTTGCAAGTCTCAAGACTTTGTACTCAAGTCCTAAAGTTCAAGTCTAAACAAGTCATTGTGCGCTCTGTGCCAAATGTAATGCCATTTTAACAACAGCATAATAATAGATTCAATTTACAAAAATCATAAATGCTTTTAAAAATATATAATAAATTCGTAAACAAGCACAGCTAAACTTAATCATTAAAGCAGATCTGGGGAATCAAGTGTTGCAGGGAATGAATGTTAGTTGACTCAGGAAATAAGTGATTCATGGCACACTTTTTAAATAACATACAGTACTTTTTAATCTTTGGTCTTGGGAGAGGGTATCAAGTATTTTTTAGCCTGGCTTGAGTCCTCACCACTGATATATACTGTTGAAAATAAGATGCTAAACTTTAGCAGTTAAATTTGCAGTATTTTAAAATGTATTTTTCTGTCCTGCCAGATGTTGCTGATGAAGGGGGCAGCTGGTTGGTTTCTGCCAGGGACAAGGAGGTAGGTGGACATTAGTAGTTTTACAGCATATAAAATCCTACTGACATTCAGCCACTATTATAATAGTAAATAGTTGTGTGCTTGTGGTCTGAATGGCAGCAATGTCCAAAAAATGTGAAGGAAGGGGCTGTGTTGAGTCAAAATTTAACTTTTATTTTGGAATTGTCCAAACTGCAAATGTCTAGTTATTTGAGGCTATTTCTGTATAAGTTTATAAGCCAAAGTAATATGTAAGAAGTAATGTGTGATTTCTGATTTTGTGTGAAGAATATTTGCTGTCATTAGAGGGTATGACACACTTTTATCTCACAGCTTGAACTTGAACCTGTCAGTCAGTGGTGTGGGAAAATAATTAATAATAATCTCTCAGATTTTCACTGAAAAGTAATGATTGACAGTTGAACCTTTTGTGGGAAGAAAATAGTAAATAAGCAAATGATGCATCAATTGTGTGTATTTCAGGCTCAGATCTATAACAAAGACAAGGGTGCCAGGATAACGCCACAGCGGCCGCCACACAGATACTACACTAACAAGAACGTCCACTGTAGAAACTGCAACAAGACCGGACATCTCTCCAAGAACTGCCCTGAGCCCAAAGTCCGTTCTTCTCAGTGCACCGCAACATGTACAGCTTATACACACTGATGAGTACAAGTACGTAAAACTACTAACTGTGTTATGCGTGTCTATGTGTGTGTGTGTGTGTGTGTGTGTGTGTGTGTGTGTGTGTGTGTGTGTGTGTGTGTGTGTGTGTGTGTGTGTGTGCAGAAGTTGTCACCGTGCTTCCTTTGTGGCACTCCAGGCCACCTGGTCAGTGACTGTCCCAATAAGCACTGCAACAACTGCGGCCTGCCGGGGCACCTCTACAACTCCTGCAGCGAGAGAGCCTATTGGCACCAACGGTGTGAGCGGTGCAGCATGACGGGGCACTTATCTGATGTGAGTATAGCAGCCTATGTTTCATTAGACTGGAATTAAAGTAAGAGAAGAACACTCTGTACATTTGACTCCAATGCAGGCATGTACAGATATAGCCAAACTTACCTTCATCAGGACAACACAATACATGGCCAAAAATATATGGACACCTGCAGGTGATTGTTTAACATGGCATGGGCCCTAATCTACTGCTGTAACCGCCTCTACTCTAGGTACAAGAGCAGTAGTGAAGTCAGGCTGTGATGTTGGGTGATAATGCCAGTTCACGCCAAAGGTGACGGATGGGGTTGTGGTCGGCTCTCTCTGCAGATCAGTCAGGTTCCTCATCACCAAACTCAGACCTTGGTTTGTAGGCAGGAACATCGTTGAGACAGAAAATTGCCTTCCCCAAAATGATGGCATGTTTCCACCAAGCTGTCTAGTTCAGTTTGTTACACATTCGAACTGTTAGTTCTGCATTCGCATTAGTAAAAAGTTGGGATTTGCACTAATAAATCACTTAAATCTTGGTAACACCTTGGTCGAGGTTCCAAGTGAGCTGAGTTGACATTAGAAGGTGGCGTTAAAACACTGCAGACCAGCGACTGGTCAGAGAGAGTCGTCACTGGCGTGACACGGGAGATCCTGCACTAACCTACCTAATTTTTAAATAGCCAAGCTACCGTCAACACTGACCGCAATTCTTATTTCACTTGACCCAGATTTTTAAAAAATGGCAGCTCACAATCCTACACCGGACACATGTAACCTACACTACACCGTACAGTTGACGTGCAGAAGCTCCTCTGTTTGGTTGCTATTGAAATGATTCGGCAAGTGTCGCGTTGAAGATTATATCACACCAGTTTCACATACCCTCGCTACAGCAGCTGAGAATCTTGCCTCCACTGACGGGGTACTATCTGCAGCGGAAACATGGCTACAGAAAAGGATTTGGTACCAAAGGTGAGTCGAGTCGAGCAGAGCCATGCCATGCAGTGAAAACACACTAAAGTTGTCCACACGGTCTATTTGACTCAAGAGAGTCTAACACATTATGGGCTAAAAAGCACCTGTTATGACATACATTAACATATACAGTAGGTATGTAGTTACACGTTTGCATGTAAGAAATGCATAAACGAACCCCTAGAAATACAACATATCAATGCTAAAAGCAAATAGAGTCAAATTAAGACCGAAGGAATTGAGAATCGCACAAAAGCATCACTTTAAGTCTTTTATTCAACAGAGATGTACTCATAAGTTTATTGGAAAAAAGTCATTCAGCATGAAAAAAGCAGAAAAAATGACAAATTCACTAAAGAAATTGTAGCTGACTATGAACAAAACAACTGATTAGTCGACTAATCACCTAAGAGGGGGCAGCCCTAGGAGATATACTGTTCATAGAAAAAAGAAGGGAATGACGTTGTAATGACTACTATCAATAAAAAAGATGCTAACTCTGACTCATTCAAAGTAATTCATACTGAAGTCCAGATACTTTTATGCAGTTTATTAAAAGAATGGCAAGCAGCTACTGTCTTGGAATAACTAAAGTAGGCGATGATCAACAGAAAATATCACAGCCTAGCTCACCTTCTTTGTCTCAATCTCGCAATCCAAGTGTGCACGTAAATAAAGTGAAACCACATCCCTGTGCCAATTGCTGTAAGTAATAGTGACTGAAAAGAACGTGTGCAGCCTAAACAAATAAAAATGAACAACACAGGTTAGATACACATTTTTGCTCTGACAGAAGTATTGCAGGAGTAAGAAAGCTTTAAATTCAATCAACTTCATGCTACTGTATGAGCGTGCACCACTAAATGGCCACAGATAGCGTATATGTGTGTGGGGGGGCTTCGACGTGTAGTAAGAACAAAGAACAATTAGTGCTGAATGTAAACATGATGACGCGCCAACCACCTTTATAACAGCTGTATGTGCTTTTATTTCCTCTCCATTACCCCCTCTCTTTTCTCCCCCACTTTCTCTCGCAGTAATGAGTGACCAGGGGTCAGCACACGCTGCTGTTCACATTAATTGATACACTTCAGCAATTACAGCTTAGTTATGTCTCTGCCATGCTGCATATTCCAGCTGTGTGGGTGTGTGTGTGTGTTGGCAGTGAAGGGTGAATCTAATGACCATCAATGACAATTATCCCACCACAACGTTCATTACCCTGCCCATTTACACTAATGCCATAGGATGGAAAACCCTGTGTGCATGTAAGAGCTTGCCTGTCTCTCCCCCACCTCTCTCTCTCTCTCTCTCTCTCTCTCTCTCTCTCTCTCTCTCTCTCTCTCTCTCTCTCTCTCTCTCTCTCACCAGTCAGTCATGTACTGTGCTCTGTGTAATGGATGAGTAACCAGGTGAACACCAGAGGGAGAGGGGAGACCAGGACACACACCGCCCATCCTTCCCCTCTCTTCCTCGCCCTCTTCCTCTGGATCCTCATGTTCATCTTGTTCTTCCTCTCTCTTTTGCATATTGTTTTCAACAGCAAACAGAAGTGCAAAGTTGTGTGCTATTGTAATTACCCTTTTCTTGGATCGCATAACTTTTTTTTTTTTTTCATACACACTCAAATTATACTGTATGGTAGTGTGTGTGAGTGTGTGTTTGTGTGTGTGTGTATGTGTGTGTGTGTGTGTGTGTGTGTGTGTGTGTGTGTGTGTGTGTGTGTGTGTGTGTGTCTTAGTGTGTGTGTTTGAGAGAGAAAGAGAGTCAGGTCTCTGTCCCCTGGGCCTTTCTGTGTCTCTCATTAAAGACAGACGGTTGACGGAGCGCGAGTGTGTCGCTCGCCTCGCCTGTCGCCCTCGACAACAACACACTACCCCGGCGGTCTGGAGGGAGAGAGCAAACGGGAGGGAGCTGATGTGGGTGTGGTGGTGGTGGTGGTGGTAAGGGGGTGGGGGGTGTTGAAGAAAAGAAAGCTAGATGAAAGGTGGAGGAGGATACAGCTATCGAAATTCATATTCGCCCATCTCTGTATTCAAATCTAAACAGCTCAGATTAAGCCAGAAAAAGGTGCCCAGTGTTGTTTACAGGCTTAAAGATCAGGATTTGAACAAGCACGTTCGGCCAAAGTGTCACTTTTTAATGTGACAAGAGTTTGCATATCATGCAAATTTGTATGACTTGTTTAGTGCATGCAAGAGAGAACTACACATAGGCTTCCTCACAGGACAGGCTTAAATCGTCCTCTCCTTCTCTCTCCTTCTCTCTCTCACTCAGTAGGTGTGTAAGTAGATAAATCTTGTTGCCTGCGGCGACTGCGGCATTTTCAATTTCCCAGTGGGAAGTGGCGGCGGTTGGGAAAGGATGTCGGAACGCTTAAGGAACAGCGTGGCGAAGCCCCGGAGATAATGCTTTAGCCACACCGGGACAAAACAACTGACTGCCTTACTTACTGACTGAGTGACTGACTGGCTGCACAGAGACACATGGAGGGAAAACAGGCTGTTGCTGAGAAATCAGGGTGATAAAGGTCTTGTGAGAGACTTAAGGAGTCAGAGAGGCAAACGAATGACACCATGTTCTGCTATTCAGTTTTCTATTGGCCTCTCTTTGTTAAGCAGCATCTGCCTAATGTTTCTTCTTCAGTGTATAATAATAATACCCTGTTTATATATGTCAGAATGAAGAGACTCACATACATGCTGCAGGTTCATTCCCCTCTTTTTAGTCTGCTAGATTCCTTTTAATTGCTCAATAAAAGTGTGCATGTCTGTCTGTATACTTGATGACCATATCAGGTGTTTCTTCTCTCTCCTCAGGCTTGTCCAGAGATCTGGAGACAGTATCACCTCACAGTGAGTATTGTACCATAAAACCAACACTGTCAGCCAATTCCACACACAGTATTTGGAGACTCATTGAACACTATTGATTACTGTAACTTCTCAGTTGGGACCAGCAGTTATTTTCATTGTCAATTAATCTGTTGATTATTTTCTCAATTAACTGTTTACTTGTCTGGTCTTAAATGTCAAAAGATGGTGAAAAATATCGATCAGCGTTTCTCAAAGCCCAAAATAACGTCCTCAAATGTCTTGTTTTAAAATGATCTATTAAAACAATGTGCGCCAATCTTTATCTGTCCTAGTGGAGGAGCAAGTGCCCTTTTTTTATTATAGATACTGATAGTAAAGTGACATAAGAATGTTAACAGTTTGTGTCTTCACTAACATGAACAGATTTAACAAATATGGAGCCAGTCCACGTGCTATTAACCCACCCCATCAGTATTTCCTAAGTATGTTGTATGAAAAAAATGAGTCGGGACATTTTCAAAACAATGTGGTGGAAACATCACCACACGGGCACAGTCTAATGTTGCAACCCTGGCTCAGGGAGAAGCAACATAAAGGAGGAAGCAAAGTTAGGTCAAACAGTTTATTAAATTAATGAATGAAAACTAAAACGAGGAGCAAACAAAGTGGTGAGGGGACACTTGGAGAGAGGGCGAGGGAGGTGGATGAAGGGCCTTTTGTAGGTGGATCAGATGCCACTGATTGGACAGGAGGAGTTGATTGGGATAGCTGATAGCACCCAAAAAGTGAAGTCAAAACATCTGGATCGCCCCCTGGTGGCTGGGTGTAGTATAGGTCATAAGTCCCGCCTCCTTCATATTAGCGGATGGAACATGGGCCAAAATAAAAAGTCAAAGTGCACGTCAAACATTTTTTTCCCAAAGATGGTTTCTGTCATTTTTAGGTAGTTCTTATCACACTGATGTATGTTTAAGTATTTATAGTTTTAATTTGTTTGGCTTTAATTGGTTTGACGCTATAAAAAGGGGTGAAATTTTGTGATTGAGAGCTGTGATTGACAGCTGCTGTAAGTGGAGCTGTCACGGAGTCGGAGGCTCAGGAAATATACGACAAAGGAAAGTAACTTTAACTTTCCAGAGCCGTCATGGGTCTGTGTAATAGAATGTGTCCATTTGATTATAAATGTAGTTATAGAGATATTATAGTTAGTTTTTGTGTCTTTCTAGCCAAACAGCTACCGTGGGGCTGCTGGGTGGTTCAACGCTAGCAAACTGCAGCTGTGCTTTGCTCATGATTGGATAGGGTGGGTGTGGGCCGTTGAGAATATCAACATTTTCCTCAGACATATTATAAAATTACCAAGAAAAACAATATATGACTAAAATTACAATATACTGTACAATATTAACTTATTATGCACTAGTAAATGAACTTCCATGGGCTCCACCATTTCACACGTCAACAAACACATCACAAGTCGTGAATTCGGGGATTTCAAAAACTTTCCACTAAGGAGGTGAATACGACATGAGAGGGACATTCATGTTGGCCCAACTCGTAAACATGGTAAAGACGGCCCCATCTGAAGGCACCGTGTAACTCTAAATGAAATCAAAATCTCAAGATGGCCGTTCCTTTTGTACAGTGACAGGAAGTTGACACACATATATATATATATATATATATATATATATATATGTGTACACTCTACATATACACTGTATATGTAGAGTGTACTAGCAGTTTGTAACCAACCTATGTCAAAGCAGAATCCCAGTGGAGGTAGTAGTTCTTCTCAGAGTCCCAATTAAAAGCAGAGAAATGTAAAAGAACGAGGTGGTGGTGGTGGTGGTGGGGGGTGACTAAGCCAGCAGCACACTCACGCTGCCCCACTTACAGCCAGGGACACTTCTTAAATCTTTTTCATGCAGAACCTGCCTCATCAGATAGAAATATTACTTAAATATTATTTTACAGAACAAATAGCCTATCTAAAAATATTAATGAAGTCTGCAAGGGAGACTTTGTAATTATTCACTGTGTTTTTAATTTACAGAACATGGTCCACTTGCACGAAAAAGCAAAAAAATAAAAGTGCTGGATTGTGGAGGTTGTACATTAGTGGGTATGGGACACTGTAGGAATGAGTCCTAAAACCCAGAAATGAGTTAGTAGTGTAGCCCTTCCAGTTCCCTCATCTGGAAGTCAGTTGGTTTTTTGAACAGGTTTTTGGTTAGATGCCTGAAATAATGTATACAGTTAATACAAGCTTAAGAGATTTTAATGTTATAACGATATATAAAATACGTCCGTAAGTATCCCTCTTGTGAATTTTGAAGCTTTTATGTGTGTTAAACTTGGCTAAATGAGACTCCTAAACATCATCACACCGTCTCGTCCGCCTTTACAGTCTCATTGCGTACGCTCACGCAACTGTGGTGTAGTTGGTTTATAGCTTAACGTTAGCTTTTGACTTCAGGCGATTGCATTTACGCTTCAAAAATCCTAAAAGTGGTCTTCATTTGTGGAGATTATCTTACTGAACAAAACGTGTCAGTATCATAAACGTGTGTTTGCCACAGAGCTTATTTTCTGCTGTAATCCAAAATTCAATAAAAAAATCCTATTGGATTTTTGTCGTGGGAGCCAGGGTAATGCTAACTTCCTGGTTGGCCTACAAATATGTCTTCCCCGCAGCGCTCTATAGGCTGCATTTATCAAACCGAACACCAGAGTCGCATCACTTTCCTTGTGGTTTCTGCAGCATCTTTCAGTGTTTCTCAAAATCAACGAGACAGTAATTCGAGCATTGTGACAAGAACCAGATCATTTGTACTTTAGCCACCAGAAAGAAAGTATATTTCCATGAGCACTGCAAAGGAAAAGGTGTCACGCGATCGCACCAAATCAATAAGTCAGTTGTGATTGGAATTGACGTTGCCCTGTAGCAGATGAGTGAACCATGGCGGGAATAAAAAAACGTCTCAAAAGATTAAGGAACTGCCCTGAGTGACGGGAAACCTTACTTTTTTTTTTTTTATTGGCTTCATTTTTAACCTAAGTGCACATGTGACATCCGTATGTGTGTGAGAGCAGAAGCAATGTCAAAGAGTAGAAAACTGTGTGACAGTCACAGGGGCCATATGTCAGCAGGGATGCATTTGCTTATTTGTGTGTGTGTGTGCGTTTATCCAAAATCTGAAAAGATAACTAGTTTCCTCGGCTCCTTATGTATGCATTTGTGAATGTGTGTGTGTGTGTGTATGTGTGTGTGTGCATCTGAGCGAAGGGGTGATATAGACCTCAGCCTAAGAGAAAAGAGCAGCTTGTTTGTCAATTAAAAGACGTGATAAAGCATGAAATGGGCTGCCAACGCCACTCGGGACGAGGGAGTGAGAGAGAGGGAAGAAGAGTGTGTGTTTGCATATATCTTGGCATGCACTTTGTGTGTGTGTGTGTGTGTGTGTGTGTGTGTGTGTGTGTGTTGGGGGAGGTCTGTCACTCTCCTCTATGGAGATTAATTAGCAGGGGCTGTCTAATGAAAAGGCAGCATCGTTAGCGCTAGGGTAGCACGGCGGGAGAGACGGAGGGAGGAGGAAGGAGGAGGAGGGAACAGGACAGAGAAGTTCCAGGGGAGACGCTGGCAGAGAGGATGGGAGTTAAGTTTAATACGCGCTCATGTGTTGGCGTTATGTTTTATGGCAGAGTTTTTCCTTTGAACTGTAGACCAGAGGAAGTAATGCTGATGAAAGCGCACCAGAAAAATTCTTTGGCTGCCTCGCAAGATGATCAAACCACCTTTTTTTTGTGTGTGTGTGTGTTTGCGTGTGACGGCGTGCTTTAACGGGTGGAGGATTGTGACCCAGGTCTAATTGAAGTATTTAAGCAATTTAAGCACTGGGAACAGAAGGTCGTTACAGATCCAAACTGGCATGGGGGTTAGGGGCTCGCACAGAGACAAACACACATGCATGTACACAGGGCTCCTTCTGTTTAAGACAGCCTCATTTTATTCATGATGCTGCTTATGACCCTGAACTCCCCAATGTGAGAAGGTGTGTGTGTGTGTGTGTGTGTGTGTGTGTGTGTGTGTGTGTGTGTGTGTGTGTGTGTGTGTGTGTGTGTGTGTGTGTGTGTGTGTGTGTGTGTGTGTGTGTGTTGCTTTGGGAGATGTGACTCTGTCACCTTCCGCTGGGCTCAGCCAGGTGTGAAAAGGCATTCTGTCAGACCTCCCTGCTACTGGGTCCATTTATCCTTCGTGTGTGTGTGTGTGTGTGTGTGTGTGTGTGTGTGTGTGTGTGTGTGTGTGTGTGTGAGTGTCTGTGTGTGTGTGTGTGTGTGTGTGTGTGTGTGTGTGCGTGCGCGCGCTGGGTCCGTTTATCTGCTGTGAGTGTATGTGTTGTCTGCCTGCACCTGGCCCTCAGCTAACAAACTCCTCCAAACCACACAGTATAGACCACAAAGCCCCGGGGTATTTACTGAGAAAGTAAGATACTGACACACATGGACACACACACACTTCTACAAAAAAAAAAAAAAAAAAAAAATATATATATATATATATATATATATATATATATATATATATATATATATATATATATATATATATAGAGAGAGAGAGAGAGAGAGAGAGAGAGAGAGAGAGGTAAATGGGGTAAAAAGCTGTCCTCAACATTTTCATCTTGTGTGTCATGGTTTTGAAGACGTTTTTACACAACAGTAATATTTACACAAGAAGATTTGCTTGGACGAACAGGTTTACTTGAACAACTCTTTCTCAGTCTCTCTTTCTCTTTCACTCACCCACTCAAACGCCTACAGACACCCTGGTTTTACTTCTTTCTTTTGCATACAGCCTCGCTGCAGACCCCATCTGCCTCCTTCCATCTTCATCTGTTTTCTTATCTTTCTCACTGTACATGCAAAATATCATCTACCCAAAAATACCCCATCATTGCTGTGATGTTTAATGCAGTCTAGCCATTTTTTTTTTTTTCAAAATGTCTAATTGATGTACACATTTCTACCAGCCAACGTCATCAGCTTAGCTTTTTCCTTCATTACCCAGAATTCTTGTCAACAAGCCCAAAAGAACAGGTGTGAACTGGCCTCTTTCAGTCTAAGATTGGTTCATGCACAACATCATGCCTCCTCTGCTTTGGATTGGATTGTTGGTTTTCAGTGCAAAATGGAGACTGTAGCGGGAATCTGAATCATTTTATTTGCCAATTACTGACATACAAGGAATGTGACTTGTGTGTGTCTCTAAACGTACCGACGCAGAAACGGAAAACACAGCTAGAGACAAGGACACTAAAGCTGGAAACATAAAGGTGAGGAATAGACAGGACTGTTCAGTACACAAGTGAATGAAAAAATAGGTATAGATATTATGTAAATATATGTACTGTTTATAATGCACCAATGACCAACAAAAAAATATGAAATACGATAAAAACGTCTGTATACAAGTCGAGGGTTCTTTAAGAGTGGACAATACAAATAGTGCAAAGAAATAAATACTTAATGGATACACCGTAGACGGACTGGATTTTGTACAGTATGAACATGTGTACATGTCTATATACTGTATGTACAGTGTTTAAGATTTATAACTGAGTGAGTGATGTCAAAATACTCTATTGTTTGTTGTAGAGGCTCGGATATATAGATTCATAATCTCGTCATATGTTTTAAGGTACATCCTAGTGTTTTATATAGAGACACCTTTATTCCTCTTTAGCTGTATAGAAAGTATGAAGCCGCTGGCTTGATGTTATTCTTATGTGTTGAGAGGTACTTACCTATAGTATAAATGCATTTTTGCATATATTGCTTGTTTACTATGTATATATGAGTTGTGTGTAATACACATGTAACATTATTTTTGATGACGTGGGATATTGGGGTTGCTGCGGTAACATGTTACCAGAGCGTTTCCCCTTTAAAGATGGCGTCTCTGTGCAGATTTACTAAGTCTGAAGAAGAGCTTGTGCTCAAAATGTCACCTAGAAAGATGTGCCAACAAATTGCACTCCAAGGGAGCTACTCGGTTTTAGGTTGTGTGCTGTGTTGTTTTAGATGTGTGCAACTACCTTACGTAGTTTGTTTTAGATAGCTTAAAATGTTTTTGTTCTTAAACGCCATTGGTGCAGCATTTAAAAATATGGGTGATGTCACATTGATGACATTTAAACCAACTGATAACAGCAATACAGACAGTGATTTTCATTAATGATGAAACTAAGGATTTTTTTTTTTTTACAATAAATCATTTTGTCCAGTGTCCAAGGTGACATCTTCAAATTGGCTGTTGTCCACTAAACAACACAAATGTATTCTATTTATTGAGAAAAACAGCAAATCCTGACGCTGAAACCAGCAATGAGTGGCATTTCTGCTTGACAAAAGGTTTTAAACAATTTATAGATTACCGAAATGGGTGATTGTTTTTTTTGGGTTTTTTTGTTAGTCAATTCTGTCATTTGCAGTATGCCGCTCAGTGTATTTGAACTCAACAGCGGCTGTTTTTTGACAAAGGATGGAAAGAGAACCATTTTTCTTATTAACCACCAACAGCACAGGAAAGAGAAAGAAGATGAGGTCAGAGGGAGAAAACCAGAAACAGACAACAATAAAAGAGGAGTACAGTGAAGTGAGGATGGATGGTTGAAGGATGGTCAGTAAAGTCAGACAGGGCAGCACAAGTTGAGCCACCTGCTGTCCGTACACAGGCTACATTAATGCATGTAAAGATTGTGCATAAATGCGTGCATTTAGTCATACAACACACAAGTCACAGTGACTTTTTCCTCCCCTCAGCGTTGTCACATCCCTGCTGTGCTGGGTTAAGACCAGAGCGCCACCCTATGGCTGCTGCAGGAAGTGCAGGTTCTCGCTTTAATACGCACAGATGTATGAAGTGAGAATTTGCCTCCTTTTAACGTGGGTCAAATCCAGATCAGTAATCAACTTCCATTTGCCTTTTTCGATGTGTTTTGCTAGCTGTGAGTGGTGTATCGGAGCAAGAAGTGGGCAGTAGATTCAGCATCATTCACCTACAGAAGAAATGTACTCTGTATGGACCAGAGAGAGAGAGAGAGAGAGAGAGAGAGAGAGAGAGAGAGAGTGTTGTAAGAGATTCAGAAGGATGGGAGGAGAGAGTGAGAGAGACGAAGAGGGTGAGTGTATTAAAACGGGTGAAGAAGACAGGAGAGTCTGAGCACAGCAGCTGATTGGTACAGGTATATCAGTGTGTGAGCATTGATTGGCCTCTCTTTAGATAGTACTGGTGACACCTGTACGTGTGTGTGTTTATTGATCGGCACCTCGGCCCACGTCGGTGTGTGTATCGAGTGGATTCTCTCCTCACGGTGGTATCAGTGTGTGTATATCGATCTTTTCCTCAGGGACGTGTGTGTGTGTGTGGGTGTGTGTGGGTGTGTGTGTCGGTGTCTCTCGGGGTGTCCGTGGAAAAACAGTCTGTGACCTTTTTGTTCATAGAAATTAAGCCGTTTTAACTCCTCTCCTTTCCCTCTTTCTCACCTCACTGCCTTTTTTCCTCCCTTTTCATTTAGTATGTTTTATACCTTTTTTGTCTCCAGAAGGTTCTTTGCTTTATGCTCGATTCACACACGTCTTTGTGAGCCCAAGGTTAGGACGGTTTGCCCCTTAAAATCCTCTTCTTTTCAGAAAAGAATATACATTTACATCTCTTTAGAAAGAAAAAAATTAAAAAATGACTTTTTAACAAAGTAGGCGAGTTTGTCCTGCCAAATTAAAGCTCATAATACATAATATGCTTCAAAATATTAAAAAAAGTCTAATTCAAATGGCTCTTTTTCTTCCACTTTGTTAGTCGAACTACATACTTTCTCATAGATTTGACACTTGCAAATAGTCATTAAGTATCACAACTAAATCCTTTGCAGTGCCAATGGTGTGAAATTTATTTATTTATTTTAATTATAAAAAATACAGATGTTCAACTGTGTCACTGTTTATAATAAAGTTGTTTTAGTGAAATTGTTCATTGCTGAAATTTCAGTCCTTTGATTTATTTCCTGAAATACATTCTGGAGTAATAACAGTGATGTGTAGTATTCACATGTTGTTCATATATGTATTTGGTCCAGTAGTGTAAATATTTAGAAGCAACACAAAACGTATCTCTGTATCAGAGCATTGTGTCTGTACTGTGCTGTTTACATTTGTCAGATTTTAGTCGACAGAGAAATTACTTGAAGAGAAACTATTTTAACTTTTTTTTTAAATAACTTAGTTGTTTTGTATTTGAAAAAATGTGTATTTTAATCATATTGTGTACGAATTAGGGTTAGAAGTTGTTCTATTACTTCAATGACTTGATAATTTAGAGCAATTGGATTATTGTTATATTTAATATAGATTTAGTTTTGTAATATGGGATATTGTTTCATATAAGGAACTAGAAATGAATTGTTAAATGTTCTTTGCAGTGACGTGTGTGAATGTGTCTGGTACATTGTGTACCAGGTTCATCGTTTGCCCCGCTGACTTATAATTGCAGGACAAGACCAGCTACAACAAAATGCCTTAAGTACATTTCTGGTGTCACATTAAGTAGATATACGGGGTTGTATTTCAAAGTGGAAAAACTACCTGTGCATTAATGCTCGTCCTCCTCAGTGACCCAGGCAGTGTGGTCCTTCTCAGGATACATTACACAAATGTTCGCTCTCTACAGACTCATTATAGAAAGAACTGGTTGTTTTTACTGTTGTTTTATTGTGTTAAATACGTGTTAATAATTCTGCCAGAGTGCATCATTTTCAGTCTCAACCAGGCACCTTCAGCAGTTGAAATCGGCCACAGGTGAAGCAGTAGGACCTCTTCAACACGCTGTGTTAGAGCGCCATTCGGTGGTCAAACAGAGACGTGCACTCTGAGAGGCTGTTCTGGATCAGATTTATTCCTCCTGGAGTTTGTTGTGGAGTTTGTGTGTGCACATCCACAGTAACTGGCCATCTGCAGGAAGCTTGTTTGGATTGTTAGCTGCTCCAGTTTCACACGGAAGGTCTTGTTTTTTGTGTCGATATAAGAACGTTTCATCCATCTGTCCCGCTTCAGAATAACAGCGATGGTGTCATTTACAAAAAGAGGCACATTCTTCTTCTTCTTCTTCTTCTTCTTCTTCTTCTTCTTCTTCTTCTTCTTCTTCTTCTTATTATTATTATTATTATTATCATCAGAAACACATTCATAAATTATTTTCATTTGCTGGAAAACAGTTATTTGCACGAAAAGACAAAATACCTTCACACTGAATATGTTGATGATTATTCCCAGTATTTTTTTGCCTGTACATGGACACAACAACGTTCCAACCACAGAGGGTCTTTAGGTAAAAAACAATCTATATAGAATAAAAAAAGAATTGGAAATGAGACAGTAGGGCTGGGAAATATGACAATATCATGAAAACTATATAAAAATGTCTCATATATATAACGATTTTCATCGCTGTTTAGGCTAGGCCTGTATTTATTTATTTTCTCTATAATTTCACTTAAAACTGCTTTGCACTCAAATTCTTGAAATTTGTCAGGTATTGAATTCACACAAGAGTGTACAAAATTAGGCTTTACCATGTGCTTATTTCATATAGACTATTTTTTATCTATTAAATTACTAGAAAACATGTTCAAACTACTTACTGTATATCCCGATAGATGATTTTGGCCACATTGCCCAGCTCTATGAGACAGCAGTGTGTGGGTATTTTGCTTTTTGTTTATTATAAATGAGATTATTATACAATCATATTAATAATATCAAAAAAGAACGAAAAGTCAACAAACTTTTCTCAAAAAATTGACAAAATTACACAATGCATGTAGCAGCGACAGGAGACGGTGAAGTGAGTGTGTGTCTTTGCAGTCAAATTATACTACACACATTGGTGAAGGACAGAGAAATACAAAAAAAAAAATAGCAAGATTATTATAAAATATGCCATTAATGCACTCTGTTGTGACTGATTTATCTGTGTTGAGACCCACACTTATATATGAGTAACGACCCAAATTACCCATAATTCAAATAGTAATGAGCAATACGGCTCTGAACGCTTCTGTTCTTTCTGTTCAACTTGGTTGAAGGTTCGACCTTTATTCTCGTTCTGTCTGGCTGACCTCTTTTTTTCCCATTCCTCTTTCAAGAATGGGCTCAATTCAAACAGTAAATCCACATCTATTCAGTGGGCTGTTTTTGCTGTCTCATCATTGTACAGTACCGACTCTCCAGTCTTCTCACCTCCGCCACGTCAAAAGGCTCTCAACTCTTTATTCTCCCGCAGACTGAGACACTGAGGCAGGGGAGGGCACATTGGTAAAAGGAAATGGCTTTTTTGTGTTTTCAATGTAGTTCTATTAACAACGAGCCACCATCAGGGCGAATGAAAGAAAGTCCTGCGGGTGTAGGACGTGCAGTGCAGAGCGTGGCACTTGACAATTAACTGGTTTACAGTACGTACACTACATATACACTCACAGCCAACCCAGATTATTCAGTTCATTCTTTAATAAACCTTATTGATTAGCTTCCTGATTAGCTTACGCTGGTAACCTACATCACTGCTTTTTGCAGAGGCTGAGTCGGCGTTACCATTTGAAAAAAAAAAATCCCAACGCAGATGGACCCGTCTTTTTAAATGTGATTATTTTTTTCTGTTTTTCTCTGTTTTATATCTTTGTAAACTGAATATCTTGTTGACCAGATAAAACAATTTGAAGATGTTACTCTGGGCTCTTTGAAATTGTGATAGGCGTTTTTCCACAATTTTCTGACATTTAACAGAGCAAATAATTCATCTGCAGATTATCTCCTTGACTGATTAATTAATCAATTATGAAAGTAATCATTAATTCCAGCCTTAAATAAATAGAAATATACAGTCGATGGCCACCGTCTGACTTCCTGTGTTTACTTTATGTGGAAGTTTTGGTACAGGTGTCTTCACATACAAAACTGAATGTACATGTAAAAACCATAGGAATGTACACACAAATACACACACACTCACTCTCTCTCTCTCTCTCTCTCTCTCTCTCTCTCTCTCTCTCTCTCACACACACACACACACACACAGGTACAGTGTTATCAGAGGTCCTGCAGGCTTCGCAGGTCTTTGTGGCTTTCCGCTTAGCTGGATGGTGTCGATTTTATGTGTGTGTGTGCACGCATATGTGTGTGTGTGTGTGTCTGCAAGTGTGTACTTGTGTGTGATTTGCTGGCTGAAATGTAAAATCAGGGTTTAACATCCTGACTGGGGCATAAGAGTCCATCTGTATATAGTATATCTAAATCCCTGACTCTCGTGTGCATATGTGTTGTCTCTGTGTAATTGCTGGAATAAAGTAAGTAACATGTTTCCATAAACACACTGGCAACAGCTGAAAGACGCCTCTAAACTCAGCAGTGAGTACTAAGAATAGAAATTGAATAACTTAGACCTAGATTTGAATAGATTAGCTTGTATCCTCTGTTCCGCCTTCCACGGTGTGACCAGATTACCTCCAGTCGCTGCCCCAAAAGGGGGGGTTTCCTCCAGAGGTGGCAACCCACCGCCGTTCAACCCCTGCATCACATTATCATTACATTCCAGGAGCATTTTCTGTCTCTCTAAAGAGAAAATCAGGACTCCTGCTGATTGTCTTCAGACTGATTGACTGACTGACGGGAGGAGATAGGGAGAGCCTCTGGGAATTACACAGAGTCCTCGCAGGGCGCCGGGTTAGGGCTTCGGTCTGAGTCTTTGTGAACTGGCAGACACAAAGGGGGCAGGAATCACATCTGGTTATTTGGAGGACACCCCCTCCTCTCCCTCTCCCTCCTCCATAGCCTCCCCTAACTGCACACATGCACACCTCCACCTTAAACGCTCTCCTGAGAACCATTGATTTTCCCCTTCCTGTTAAAGAGTGAGAGCAAACACTATAATTAAATTCTTTGCAGTTTGCTTTGCACAATTAAAATCCCCAAATGAAAAATACGTGGATTAGTGGCCCCGCGGTTCATTTTTCGTACTCTCCTTGAAAAGATGTTCACCTTATAGCCGCTTCACAACCATCTAATTAAACCCCCCCATCCTTAACCTAATGTGTACATACTGGCATGTTTGTTTGTTTTGGTATGAGCCCAGTAGTCTTATGTTGTGTTGTGAGCCTGTTTTTTATGATAAAGCATGTAGAGTTGGTCCCCAGTGGGTCCAGTAACATATGCAAACCTCTCCCCATTGCTGCAATAACATATGCAAAACAGCGCCGCTGGCCCCGGCCCCCACGCACCCACTACCACCACCACCCGTTACTGTTCAGATCCCACCCCCACCTCTTACACACACAAGCCTGTTTGCTTCTCGGATTGTGTTTGATAACTCTGTGTGTGTGTGTGTGTGTGTGTGTGTGTGTGTGTGTGTGTGTGTGTGTGTGTGTGTGTGTGTGTGTGTGTGTGTGTGTGTGTGTGTGTGTGTGTGTGTGTGTGTGTGTGTGTTTCCTTCAGATTGTAGTCTGTAACAGTCTGGGCTTTGTGTTGGCTAAAGGATTATCACAGCTTTGCCACCAGCAGCTAAGGCAAGGAGCAGAGGAGAGCGGGGCTTAGAGAGACACAGTGGATGTGTCGGGACAACTGTGGGAAAACACGGCTGTGTGTGGGTGTGTTTGACAGAGAGAGAATGAGCGAGAGCGCTCATGTGTCTGTGTGTGCATGCATGAGAGGCCACGGATGGCTGGTTGGCTGTGTCCACCCGGCGAAGCCCTCAGGACCTTCTCAAACACTCTCCTACACACACATCCTAAACCGTCGGTCCTCGTCCAGGTTCAGTCCCCTCTCTGTTGGACTGGCAAAGTGTCTCTGAACAGCTCCAGAAGCTCTTCATGTCACATCAGCAGGAAGTGGATCAGACTCAGATCTCTGCTGCTGTCTCCGCCTTCAGAGGGCCGTTAAATTTAAAGCTAGTTTATGAATGGGAGGCAGGAAACGTGCAGATGTAAGTGATCATTTTTATGAGATACGATTTGGTCTCTGTCACAAACAGCATACACATAACACTAAAGCATGCACAAAAAATTCAGATAAAACAAATTTAATCTGACAAGGTAAATGGGCTTAAAGCCCCTTTCTAGTCTTCCCGTCACCTAAAGCGCGTTACACTACATGCCGATATTCACCCATTCACACACATTCATACACAAGGGATCTTAATACTTAACTGTCTAACCAATAACAGACATTAAGCATTTTAACCGATTAACACTATTGATTAAGCAGTTAGAAATATTAATAATTAATTAAAAAGCTGAGAAAAATGCAGAGGATCAGCTGGTCACTTTAAGGAGAAAAGCTGGTTCACATTATGAGAGAGCACAGATTCAAGAAGTTGGCTCGGGACTTCCAGCTGAGAAGTTGTAGCTTATAACCTCATAGCATTTATTCACCGACAAATAAACTGTACACACAGTCTGTCCGAAACTCACTGAAGTTATGCTACAGCGGGAACGAAGCCACCGGCAATGCTAGCAACTGCTAATGTAGCAAAAAAACACACCCACTCACTAATGTAAATCTGGGCAGACACACAGCTGACAATCTGCTTAACTAAGCCAAATGTGCGCTGGAGACTTTTACTGGGAAAGTGGCTGTGTGTCTGCGACACTACACACAGCACTGTGGCTGCTAACGCTCCTGGATGGTGAACTGGAGACAGTGAATGCAGCACTGTGGGTGCTAACGCTCCCGGATGGTGAACTGGAGACAGTGAATGCAGCACTGTGGCTGCTAACGCTCCCGGATGGTGAACTGGAGACAGTGAATGCAGCACTGTGGCCGCTAACGCTCCCAGATGCTACAGTAGATCTCCTGACACTGAACTGTTGACGCGGTTGTCTGTTGCATCAGGAAAGCATCAGTATGCTCACACTGAACACCCACCTTTCTGACATCAGATTTGGGCATCTGTGTCCAAACAATTTCTGAAACTCCACACCCAGTTCACACAGCAATTGGCCGGCAGTGTAGGGGAGAGGAAGTAAGCATGGTTTGAACTCTCTTTTTTGCATCATTACCACACAACTGCTTCTGTCACTTTTTGTTTGTTCAAATTATGAATTATGAATTCCTTCCAAGAAAAGACTATTCAAAGTGGCCTCTTTTATCCCCATATCTGAACAATTATCACATCACATCTTTCTATGGTCACTTGAAACACTTTCACCTTCAGACGTGGTTGGGCAACATGGTGGAGGACCTAGTTTCAAGCATAATCCGTCACCTAGACGTGGTCTATTAATGATAATGATAACAACAGGAACCTTACTGATGTGCAATTCAGGAGATTCTCCCCAGCAATAGTATAGGTGATAGTAAAAATGATCAGATGTCAGATCTACAATGTTAAATGTCTATGCCTTGCAAATGCTGTCAATTTCATGAGAATCACCTGAAAGCTGAACCAGTCAGCAGGTCATTCGTACGATGACATGACTCGTTACATTTCACAACTGTTTAAATCGATTGCTGTAAATATACAGTGAACTAATGCAACACTTTCCAATGGCAGAGTCAGTTTCTCTTCTCAAGTTTAATGACAATCTGATTTTGACGGATATTTATGGAGAAACGGTTACCATGTTTTTACAATGTGAAAATCAAAATCAACAGGAACAGTTCATATAGATGTATGACCCCAAACAAATGCTTGCTGAGCTCTACCATCATAACTCTGAGTGCACCACAATCAGCGGATTGGATTTGTCCAGCTAGTTTGCTTTTCATTGTGCTCCCAAAATCTTAACTTTGACTTTTACAAAGAAAAACATGCAACTAATATTAGTTTAGTGCCAAGAGAGTCAACGATGAAGCGGATTTTAAAAAACATCTAAAAATATGTCTGTGTCATATTGACTTTCACTGCACAGCCAGACTCTCTAGGACTCTTCTCCAAACCCCTGAGAAAGAAAGAGAAAGACACCAAACTGATACGATCCCACAGGGCCCTCGCCCTGTTAGCAATTTAGATGCCCCCGATAGGGAAGCGGCGGATGAGAACAGAGAGCGGGAACGAGAGAGAGATGAAGATTCATCCAGTTAATTAATATTGTATGAGGCAGACAACTCCTCACACGCACACGCGTGCAGACGCACATCCACGCCTGGTTTTTAGACTACTATCGCAGGTTGATGGGAGAATAGGAGGGGATTTCATTTCTTCTTCTTTCCCTCCTCTCTCTTGCGCTTTCGTTCATTGTGTCTATGTGCTGGATCAGAGTATGTGGAGATAACAGGAGCCCAAGGTCAGGGAGGGAGAGACAGAGGGAGACCTGCAGCCAATTTACATGAAAGATGAATGGGAAGAAGGGCTGGAAGGGTGGAGGTCGGGGGGCGGACGGGGAGACTGTGATCTCCTTAGGGTGTGTGTGTGTGTGTGTGTGTGTGTGTGTGTGTGTGTGTGTGTGTGTGTGTGTGTGTGTGTGTGTGTTCGCGAGAGGTCTGTGATCTCCTGGCCTTTGTGATGGAGATGGGCCCGGCCGGCCTGACCCGATAATGACGCGATGCTCTAATAGCATTCATCCTTTCTGCTGGAAAACTACTCAAGCGGAAAAGAGAGAGGGAGAGAGAGAGAGAAGGGGGGACAGAGAAAAGGGGGGAAAACAAGTGTGAGGAGTAGATGTGGGGATGGAGGAGAGAGGGAAGCAGGAGGAAGGGAGTGGAGAAGAAAAGGAGGGGAGGTTAGCTAAGCTATGTTTAAGAAATGACGCGGGGCACAAATCATTTGTAATCTTGGAATCAGGGTTGAGAGGAAGGAGGGGGCGCCTTAGGTGTGTGTGTGTGTGTGTGTGTGTGTGTGTGTGTGTGTGTGTGTGTGTGTGTGTGTGTGTGTGTGTGTGTGTGTGTGTGTGTGTGTGTGGACATTAGCAGTAAATGCACTGTGCCTGTGTCTCCTCTCTCTTTATCAGTGTATATTTGCTGTGGGCGCTGGAGCATGGAAGGCTTTCAGAACACTGGCCCATAGGGGACGGGACCCTGTGTCCAATACACACACACACCACAGACACACACACACACACACACACACACACACATAAACAGACGGTTACTTATCATACAGGGTCATTACAGGCCTCTAACTATAGCCCCAGTAATCACTGGTTTATATCAGCACCCATATTCAGCATACAATACACAGCGGCTCGTATCAATAGAGAGCATGGGAACGAGAAGAGGGAGAATGGGACAAATGGAGCGTTAAACCACCACATTTGGTTTTCTTATAACAATTGCCTTTCATTGTCTCTGTCTGCACTTAGACTAAGACAGGTACTCCTACTCCTGTAAGGCAGCGGAGAGAGGGTCGAACCCCGGCCTACTGCTACAACTGCTCCAGGAAAGGACACTTTGGCCACGTGAGTCACTCTCTCTGTCTTGTTTTATGTAGGTGTGTGGAGGTATTTACCATTTAACATGCTTTTTCTCTGGTCCCAAGGCCAAAATAAAGCCCAGGGTGATGGCATTAACCTCCAGTTACGTTAAATAGGTTGGGAAGTTTATTTATTCTGTCTCCTAAAACCAGAAGTGGTTTGAATCTAACCACACACCAGATTTCTCAAAGCTTCTTATGTTTCTTATGCGATAAGAGAGCTCTTTTCAGTATTAACTTCGGCACTAATGTGAAAGATTATGTTGAAATCCAACACACTGTCAGCACTGAGTTCATTAGACAGTTTGGCGAGGAATTTTGTCAAGCATCAATCTTTCCTGTCATGATTTCATTTTCCTATACACGTCTACCAAATGCACACAAGTCCTACAATAACTAAGGGATAATCTACAGCAAGCTGGTCATTGTTGTGAATGAAATCCCGACAGGGTAATGGCATCTCTCATCACCCTGAAGGGGTTTCTATCACAATGACCTTTCTGCCAGATACAAAAAACAGAACTGTGCCCATAATAATGGTCTGTTATACATAGCAACAGTCTGCTAGAAAGAAATAACAGACCATAGAACGTCCTGATTGACTAATCAGAATTGATTATTCAACAAAGCCATGTAATAATATGCAGTATTTGGTTATAAAGATGCTGGAATAAGGGGATAACAGACTTTCTGTCCCCCATTTTCAGGTATCATGGTAATAAAGTGGTAACGATTAAGTCAGGTATCATGTTGGGGATAATGTCCATATGACATCTAACATATTGGATCTTTATCCAATCATAATCAAGAATTGTGTAGCCTAATTCAAATTAACTCAAAATGCTCTGACAACCAGCCCGCTACAGTTTGATTTGAAACAACAGGTCAGGCTATGCTGCTGGCTTGGATAGGCCTGTGGTGAAGGTGGCTCATAGCTCCGACGTTGAGTTTCACAGAGCCCATCGCCAGGACCTCACTGCTTCCCGGGGCTGTGGAGGGCTCTCTGCAGGGTGTGCCCTCTCTCCTATACAGTCGATGTCAGCAACCCACCCGACCCATCTTGAAATGTGTTAGAGGACGAAGTTCTTCATTGATTTAACCTCTTAATTTTGCTCTTCAAATTTCATTTTAAAATGTACTCAGTTTTCTCCCATGGGACAAAACCCACCAAAGGGTCCAATCCAGCCCACGGGATGACTTTGCAAAGTGTAAAAATTACAGAAAAGTATGAGATTTTGATTTTTAAGGTCTGAAATACCTTTACGACATTTCTGACAATGGGATTTTAAGTTAAAATAAGTCTGAATTTTGGCATAGGAAGCCAAAATGATGAGATATTAAGTCAAATTTATCATTAGTTATCATAGAAAGTCAGAATTAAGAGAATTAAGTTCAACTTTTGACTTAAACTTGGAGAGTCAAACTTAAAAGATATGACTCAAAGCTATGTATAGTTGATATGAAAATCGAGATTTTCGTTTCATGTCACATGACATTAAGTCCAGATTTTAAGTAAATAATGTCCAAATTTTTCAAGATGAGGTTAATTTCATTGTGTTGTTCACATAACACTACAGAATTAATCTGAGGATAATATAGTGTAATGTAAGAATGATCTCACAGTTTCACATTTCACATTACAGTCTCACCTCTGTGTCTCCTTTGGAGTTTGAGTTTCTACGTCTTTTTTGTCATCTTTTGTGAATGATTTTTGTGTGTGCACGCTGTCATGCGTTTGTGTGTTTTCCTCAGGCCTGTAATCGGCAGAGGATGTTCAACGGGACGTATCCCAGCACCCCGTTCATCAACCACTACGACACTAGGAAGGAAATCAAAAGCAGACAAAAATGGATAAAGTCGAAAGTTAAAGGTAAGTCAGATGCAGAAATATGCAGACGTGATATGCGTTCTTCTTTATTGTGACTGCAGTCTTTGGCCTTTTAGCGCTGCTAGCACGAACTGACGTCTTTGTCAGGGTTAGTTCTGGAAGAAACATTCACATCATGTACTTAAGTATAAGTACAAATACATCAATGTAAACATAATAAATGCATTTAAAATCTTAACTAAAAGTATAAAAGTATTATCAACAAAATGTGCCTATTGATCCCCTCCACTCAAAAATGTGTTTCTCTTATGTTTATGTCCCACTAAATGTTTGACCTTGACTGTACTGCCTGTATCTGTGTCAAGTTTGTCACTAGAGAGGTGTTTTCACATTCTTGAGTCTGTGTACTTCCCCAAATCTGAGATTGACTCTCCGGGCAAGCTAGATTTGGTACTTTACAAATTTGAAAGCCAATCACTGTCTAATGGCTCATATCACCAGGGAAACAGTCTTCGACACAACACGGGCAAAGAAACCTGAAACCTGCGGTGCAAAGCAGAGTTGTCGGTACGAAGCGTGAGAGTGAGAGTTTTGACAGCAAACATGGTAGTGTGTAGTTTTTGGATGTAAACCTGATCCTGGAGCTTCTTTCCACTATCTGCCAAAGAATCCCACCAGATATTATTGTGTGTTTCTCAACCGCTAACGCTGTGTCAGCCACTGCCAGTTACAAGCTAACAAGCTAACAAACAAATAAAAGATGCCAACTACCGGTACACTTAACCATTCTGATACGTCTGCTATCTGCGATTTTGGTGCAGCTCTTAAACCCTGTGTTCTCCATGATGTACAGTATGAGTGTGGTTAACACCCTTGTGGTCTTATGATGTGCATGTTTAATGGAGCTGTTTGCAGAGATATAATATTACCTGACTAGGGGTAATATCAACATAGCTTTTGTCAAATCTGACTTTTCATGACAGGAAAAAAGATCAAATATGTAATTAAAGTCTTTTTGTTTCTGTTTTTCCCCAGAGCTGAAGAAAAATGGCTTGTTTCCTACCAGTTCTCAGACCCCTCTCACCCCAGGACCACCAAAGAAGAAACAGAAAATCAGCCATCACAAAAGCAACCACCAGTTTAACCACACACCTCGTCAAAGCCCTAACAACCACAAACCCAGCCATATCTTCTTTAATGACAACGATGACTTTCGTGAAGCAGCGCCCAAATCAAATAAGTTCAATAAGTACAAACAGGGAAGTACTGGCCATGTGAAACCGTGGAAACCCAAGAGACCAGTTCCCACCTCCAAAGAGCCTCTCCCTCCGACTAAACTCATTGTGGATGAAGTAGATGACTTTCCCAGAGGTGGAGGCAAAGGAGAGGATACACAGAAGAAGAAGAAGAAGAAGAGATCAAGGAAGAGGAAGATAGCGCTACCAGAAGGATACAGAGACAGCAGACCGGACCGTCTCTTTGGGACTATACCTGAAGAGATGCAGGGGTTGGCGTCAAAGCCACAGAAAGGGAAGAGGAACAGGAGAAGTCAAGTCTGGAGGAACGCTCACAAAAAGCATGCTGCACAGATGTACCCGACGGATGAGAACCTGTTTATCATCAAGCAGAGGAAACGCAGCAGATAGCATCACTTTGTGTGTAGGTACCGGGGTCTCTATGACCAGTACATAGGGTATGCGTTCATGACATTTAGGGACAGACATCTTGTTGACTCAGGTCTTGCTGCAAAACAGTCGCCAGTGCTGCTGTTTGGGGTTCATAGGCCTTAATCATGGTGGATGTTTTGACATCTCACAGTAGGAAAAGCACAGGTGTAAATTATAAAATCCTGGTATTGTGCATGCTGACACTGTCACACTGTCAGGGCTACTGGGACACTTGACAAGTGTTAAAGGCAATAATCAGGTGCTGTCCATGTGAACATTGAACAGGTTTTTTTGCTGCAATCATTCTTCCTGGTCATTCTGGTCCCATACTGAGATCCCCTCCATCAGTAATACACTCTCACTGTAACGCCGGGTTCACAGCAGTGACACTAGGCTGTTGGGGCACTGAGAGGGAAGTCAAAGGCGTTTATTGGATGCATTACCAGAATCAGATCATTTATATCAGTTATGTTGTTTATAGTAGATTATCAGTGTGTTTTCTTGCCAGATTTGCTCGGGGCACACAAAGAAAATAGACCAGACGGTGAATCAAACGCTGAAAATGGCGAGCCAGCGTGGTGCGGCCAGTGTGAATAGCTCAGTTGGTTTGTAAAGGGTCCTGAAAGGACACGGGCAGCGCTTCTCCAAAATATCACAGCACTTCTGTATCTGTGAGCCCGTTGTTATTCTCAGTGTTAGTTTTATGCAAAAAATGTTTTCAAAGGTTTATAGTTTAGACAAATCAAGTTGATATCTTCACCGTCTTTTTAGTACAAAATCCCCCTTCTGTTACAATCGCTCCACTGTAGCCCAACATGGAAACAGAGGAAATTTTGTACTAAATGGACTGTATCCTTTTTGCACAAAATGACATAAACCTACATTGGAAGTACTGAAGAAAAGTGTCTTAATGTCCAGTATGAAGGAGGGATGATTATAACAAGCAAAACCTGTTATAATGTTCACATGGGCACCTGTTGCTTTAAGACTAACTGAAAAATATGAAGCTATTCGTTAGTTCCACCTAAGTTTCTCCTTGTGGTCAGTGTGAGAATTGTAACCCAGTGGCATCATGTTCACATGTAAGTGCTATCTCTGAACCCATCAGCAATCGGTGTAACAACAGATAAGCCTCTACGGGGGCAAGGGGCTGTATTTCTGGGGTTCTGGTGTAGCCAGCCCATATCTGGGCACTTTCCCATGTGCTGCTTATTGTTTATAGCCTGATTAGCAACTTGAAATGTGAGACTAAAGTCGAGAGACAATGTGTACAACCGGATTGTTTCACAAGTAGCGAGATTAAGGTCATTTTAAAACAATAAAAAGCTAAATCATCATCAGACGATAGCCGGTGGGTTCCCAGATTGCATTTCGGTCAATGCGTTCGGCCTCATTTGCTCTCCACACCTGTATTCAACCAAAGCCTGCTTGAACGTGATTGCGATTGTGTGATTGAATGCAGAATCGGTTTATAGAGATTACTCTTAATGTGTGGAGATAGACACTTAAGAACCCAGGTAAGCATTCATACAGTCAACAAGGGGTAACAAACCATCTCCATCAGTTCTGATCTCTATTAAACAACAAGATAATTTGCATTACTAATATATAGCAACAGCAAATAATTTAGTTGCATCAACTAAGAAATGGTTAAAATTTATCTATTGATGTCATTGTTATCAGATTCTCTCATTTCTTTGCTCACGTTAGTTTCTGCATGTTGCAAAATTTGAATTAAAAACAGACTCTGCTCTTTGAAGTACGGTCAGATCATGTCATTGTACCTGTGCTCTGAAGAAATTTATTGCTGCTGTTTGCAGTTTGAACCGGAGGATAGCGATTTTCTTTTCAGATACTCTTGGAAAGGGTCCTTTTTTCATTTAGAACTGAAGAGATGCCTTTTTGCTATGACGCTCATGATTTGTATATTATCTAAATATATGAACTTACTGTAAATACTGCTGTTAAAATCTGCAGATATTCACCTCACTAGTTCTTCTGTGATCAGGTCGATGCAACCCCTTTAACCATCCACTATTTAAATTCAGTTGTACAAGGTCTTATTTGTTATGGTCATAACATAATGAAATAACGTAACATGAAAGAGTATGACATGGTTCCTTGATAACATGCATACTGGCTGCCTGAAGTGTCTTTGATAAATACAACTTGAATCTCAGTCGTTATTATTCACATTACCTCTCTGATGTAATTTATCTAGATAATACATTAAAAATATTTGGTTTCAGTCCTTAAATGTCTTTTTTTTTTTTTTTTTTTACACCAGATGAGATACCTGTATGGTTGGTTGTATAAGGTCTGCTCCACAGATTTTGTAGCTTTATTAACAGTCACTGCTCTCAATCTAACAAGAACTGAGAAAAAAGATGAGGTGATGCTTCCACATGTGAGCCATTCTGTTGATATAAATGATCTCATAAATATGTGAAATATGATAACTGCTGTCCAGGAGCAGCTGACTCACATTTCAGAAATAAGTTCTCACATTTTGTACTGTATATGGTCATAGTCATATGACTATAACCATTTAAAAACTTGTCGTTTTAACAACTATCACACACACAAGACTTGAAGCAAACAATACCCTTATCCAAAATACCAAGAAAAGATGAGATACATGTGAAGAACAAGTGCAAAGCTGCCAGATGACCGCAATATTGGCAAGACAGGAAACTGGCCTTCAGGGTAAAGAGTGTGAAAAAAGAAACAACTAAGACAAAAAAAAAAAAAAACAACACAAATGGGTGGTGATCTGCCAGAATGTCAGTATAGCAGCAAAGGTCATTTGCATATTGCTCTTAGCAATAGACAGCATTTTGTTGAGCTGCTTCCGGAAACATGGTGATGATGGAGGCTTCCAATTTAATAATATTAATTTTTTTAACCACAGTCATCCCTATCTTGAGGGCCCTTTTCCTGTCAGAGCAGCCAAATTACAGTCTGGCTGAATGTTTGTTTCATATTGTTTGGAAAACCCAGTAAATATGTCAGACCACAAATGACCCACAACTGAACAGTTTGCTGAAATCTTTAATGTAATCTTGTTCATCATGACCTTTTTGGAGACAGGAAATGTTAGCATAAATTATATTAGAACATCCATAATCAAATATTTCAACTGTCAAGAAAATCCTTAATAGGTTTGCCAAAGGTTTCAGTGACGTCCTCTTCAGAATGACCCTAACTATGACCATGTCAGTTTGAAGATATTTTGCTGTACTGTTTTGAAAATTAAAGGAAAGTCAACTCAAAATACATTATGGCACATAGAAAATACCCTCATGTTTAAACTCAGTTGAAATCTTTGCCTTCAGAGGTTTGCCGAAAGTCACATTTTCAGCATAATCCCATTCAGGATGACCTTGACTCCTGATTTTACATAGTCAGTCTAAAATCTGAAGTCATTCTACTATTTCACTCCAAACTAAATTGAAAAGTTGTCAGCCCTTTAAAAAAACTGATGTAAAATACCTCAAAATTAACAACTGCAGTAAGGACATTATTTGATTAAGTTAACTTACTTTCCACCTCTGCAAGTTGTTATTCTACTTAAAGCAGCAGTGGGAAGAAGTGGAACAAATCTGATTTTATAAAGTTATTTTTATAAAACTATAGCTATATCCTGACAGTAGTGCATTAGACAAGTAAAATGAAAAAATGTGCCTGTGTCCTCCGGTGCTCCTAATGGCATCTGCAAGATTTTACAGACCAATCAGAGCCGAGCTGGAGTCTGTCGTCTCTGATCAGCTGTCAGTCACTCACAAACTCTGTTCAAACTAGGCAGCGCTGATCAAATATGAATCATATTCTGTTACTGTAATATTTCTCACCTCAAATGTTTTCAGAAACATCTTGTAGTTACTGTTTAGCTGTGACCTGATAGCCATGTTGAGATCAGTTGAGGAAATACCAAGCACTGCCCACCAGCCAGAGCACACTTTCTCATTTTACAGCTGAGCAGTACCCACAAAATGTTTCTGAAAACATCTGAAATGAGAAATAGGCATTCCAGTAACAGAATATTGATCTATATATGATCAGTGCTGTCAATCCCGTGAATGACAACTGCTCCATTGAATGAACAGCCAATAGGAACGCTCTCTCTCCCTCTTTGAAATGACCTGTGATTGGTCAATGCTCCTGTCCAGGAAAACAGAGCTATGGGGAGGTGCAGAAGTCTAATTATCGCTCATAGCACTTTAATTACAATATTCTGAAAAGTTACTTTTGCCCAATGATGCATAAAACATTCTCCATTCCTCCATCAGGTTTAACTTCGGCCATGTTTCCGCCACCTGTTGAAACAGTCAGCGAAGCCCTCCTGTGTAAATCTCCGTAATTCCCACACTTACGTCAACCAGTGAAGGCAACAGTTGAGGAACTCGTGACGCATTACGTCGCTCCGCCCCGCGCTGTGGACAGCCAAACCAAACCAAAGCAGAAAAGTGAACACATCCACAGTTGCACTTATCTTTCAGTGTCGTAAACGTCTTCAGTGTGAGCGTACTCGCCTCGTACGACCACACATAGTGAGTTGGACAGCGTCTTGACACGGCAAAGAAGGATAATGGAGAACGGTTTGTCCACAACCGGTGACACCAAGCTGGACCAGGCTGTCAAGCAGTGGCTGCAGTATGACAAGGTAAGCGGACAGCTAGCGGGCTAGCTTAATGTGCTGTGGCTGTTACTCAGTCTGTTACCTGGCGTTGCATAAGCGATTCATTGTTAGGTCAAACTGTGACTTCCAGGGATGAGTCCAGTGTGTAGCGTACTAATGTAGGGTTGCTTATAACATTACGAAAACGAGGAATATTTTACGCCAAACAGCAGTGTAAAATAAAACACTGTCACTACAAATGACAATAATGTGGCATCAGGTACTGCGTGACTGAAATGAAACCCTTAGCCGGTGTTTCATAATTAGTTTTTGACCAATCACTTTACTGTGCTGTATTATAATGTTTTTTATTTTATAGGTTTACATTATAGTAATCATTAAAATTAATAATATTGGAAATGACTATGCAGTGTCATGGGAATATACTGTATGGACAGTGTTCAAATGGTCCCCTTCCAAACCAGTAATTATTGTCAATTTATTTCTAATTTGCCCTAGAAAGTCAGTTCAGTTGAACATGCAGGCAAGTCTCCAATTAATAAATGAATATTGCATGAATATTTACTTGATTTAAAAGGGGGCAGGTCCTCAAGGTTGAATACCGTTTCTCATATTTCTTTTTAGGAAACCTCCAAGTAAAATATTTGGAAATAACAAACCTATTACACAAATATTACCTTCTTTCAGTATCTAGTCACAGTGCCATGAATGAAAGGCCTAGTATTTTGTGTTGTAAACACATTAAACAAATATGAAAGCTTCACATGGTACAGTTCCTCTCCCTCCCTGCTGTCCTCATCAAAGGCACAATGGACTTCCTCCTTACAGACTGATATACTGATCTTCAGAAAAAGCTTGGGTTACTCATGGTTAAAGAGCACACAGATGTGTAACCAGACTAACATCCGCCCAGCCAGAACAACTAAGTCATTCATGGTCTTAAAGAGACATGGGATGCAACTAATCAGGTCACACTGGTAAAGGGAGCCTGGTTCATTAGTCTTAACATAATTGCATTAGAGCAGCTTGCTCAGTGGCCCATTTTAATAAGAATGTATTTGTGGTTGCCATTGGAACCAGACTGATGCTGTGGTAAAGTTTTTACTTTGTTTAGAAAATGAACACATCATTCATTCACACTGAAATACAGCATAGTTTACCATAATTTTGCTTGTAAGTCTCTCCAGGGAACAAATATCCTTGACACACAATGCACACAATCTGAATTAAAGTGGAAACAGTCAGTGAGTTTATTCACAGAAAATTAGCTATTTTCATTTCACTTTCTTAGTTTCATAAGGACAGCAGACTGAGAGCAACATTTCTGCCATCCAGTTATTTCCAACAGTTCCAGTCACTGGCAAAGATGTGCTCTGAAACATCTCACCAAACATTTTGATAAACATTTGATTTTTACGCCTCTGTACCAGCCCCACCAGTGGTCGGAAGTACCGTGTTTGTGGGTTGTCTGTCCATCCGTACCGTCTGGTTCGTTCTTGTGAACGTGACATCTCAGGAATGCCTGGTGGAAATTTCTTCAAATTGGCACAAACACAGACGATGAATAATTAGATTTTGGTAGTTAAAGGTCAGTGTGACCTCATGTCCAACCCATTCTCTTGATATCTGAGGAACGCTGAGAGCAAATTTCTTCATATTTTGTAGAAATGACCAGGCAGACTCAAGGATGAACTGATTAGATATTGGAGGTCAGAAATCAAGGTTACTCTTATCTTACAAAACACATTTTTTTGCCATAACTCTGGAATTTATATGCTAATTTTGACAAATTCACACACATGTCTAATAGGATAAAATGATAATATTTACAGACATGGATGTAAAGTGCAACTTGATTGGTTGGCAGAGGCATACAACTGTGAGGAGGTAATTCTAATGTTGGTACATTTCAAAAGTAAAACCGTGAAAATTTCACTTCACGATGGACAAAACCAAACCAACTGGCAGCTCTAAGAAATAACACAAAAGACTAAAACAGACTGTTTAAGTGTTACATTAGAAATCATACTGACATTGCTAACCTGATCTTCAATTTTAAACTCCACATTCCAGGTTTTTTTATACATTATGTAAATGTTGGACTTATTCCTGTGTATAACAAAATGTGATTTCCTTCCCCAGAACCCCAAGACAGCGTCAATGGTGCAGGACCTGGTGAAAGAAGGAGCGGTGGAGGCGCTGAAGAAATGTTTCTCCTCCAGGATGGAGTTTGGTACAGCAGGTCTGAGAGCAGCCATGGGCCCTGGCACATCCTGTATGAATGACCTCACTATCATCCAGACCACACAGGTTGGTTAAAAGATGAACTACTACCACACATTAAGCATCAAGTCACATGCAGAGCCAGACATGCACATTACTGATTCTCTGCTGTTTTAAGAGATTATTCCAAACTCCTGTGGTAAACTGCATAGCTCACATGCCAGAATCTTGTTACGTATCATTGCTACTACTTTTCCCCTCAACTGCCTATAGCTGTTGTCAAGTGTCCTTCACTTCAATTTTTCTCTTATTTCCACAAATCTTTTCCCCCTGACAGGGTTTCTGTTGCTACCTGGAGGAGAGTTTTGCTAACTTTAAGGAGAGAGGGGTGGTGATCGGATACGATGCCCGGGCCCACCCTCCCAGCGGGGGCAGCAGCAAGCGCTTCGCCAGCCTGGCTGCAGCTGTGTTCATCAGCCGAGGGGTGCCGGTCCACCTCTTCTCTGACATCACCCCTACACCCTTTGTGGTAATCACTTGAATTTCAATAATTTCCTCATCTGGGTTTTTTTTTTTTAAGATTGCAGTAACAGTCACAGATGATACAATACCTTAAAACAGAAGTATCATTTTACTGCTTACTCTTACAGTTAAACATGCTTAATATCACCATTTGTAGGGTAAACTTGTTCTTTAAACTAAAATCATTTTGTCTGGTGTCTGGTATGCTGGTGGCGCAAGTGACAGTGAGAGAGAAGCTTAGGGGCAAATTCCATTCAAAAATGACACTTCCCCTTCGTATACTGCAGGTTGCATAACACACATAGGATTCAAGTTCAAGTTATACTCAGTTTAAAACTTGTGACCACTCACACGACTTTGTGTCTACAGTATACTCCACATGCATAAAATCATACGTATCGTAAGATATTCTCTAAGACTGTACCGAACGTTATTTTTTACTTTCAAAGCTTCTGCTGAGGTTTTCAAATGAAGTTTTGAATGTCTCTTGTCATAATTAATAACATCATCACCCTAGAAAATTGAAAACTGGAATATCCACCTTGTGGTTGTATGCCTCCACCTCCGTCAAGCTGCAGTTTACACCCATGTCTGTCCAAAATGCTTCATTTTATCATATTAGACGCTTGTGTGAAATTATAATAATTAGCATATGAATTGTTGACTTATGGCCAAAAATGTGTTTTTGAGGTCACAGTGACCTTTGACCATCAAACTCTAATCAGTTCATCCTCAGTCTAATGGGACATTTGTGCCAAATTTCTATGGCTTTCTCTTCTATTTTTTGGCAAAGTTAAATACAAAATGATTCACAGCCACAAACTGTGAAGCCAGTCAGGATTATTATCAGCCTCTTTCATCATTCCCACTTTACATTACTCATTTTGTTAATTGTGTAGTTGTGGGGACACTAAGTCACTTCATGTTGGTCTTCTCTCTCTGACAAATACGCAGTTTGTAAAATAGTTGAGTTGACCAGTTTTTACTTACCTTCACCTGGATTCTATGTCCCCAAGATATTCACTAGTTTATAGTAAATAAGCAGGCTGGTTTATGGTTAACACAGGAAGGGTTATGCTTCCACTAACAGAAGATGTAAACAAAAATGCTATGATTGATGATACTGTCCCCCAGGCTAATTAATGCTGGTTCATAGACACACAGCAATGGATATTTACAGAAATGCCACACTAACCTCCATTTCAAGATTGTTTGCAGTAAAAACAGAATCAGCTGTTTGGCTCTCGCTAAATATAAAATGACAGTATTGATCTTCAAAGATCAAAGTTGTATCCTTTTTTTTTTTTGGTATTTTTTGCTCTCACATTGTGTGCTTGCAGTATACTGTGCATTATACAGTATATATGCATGATCTAGTATAGTATGTTTTTTGTGTGTATTGGAAAAGTGACATATTTCCCTCCGGCTTCCTGCAGCCTTTCACAGTTTCACACTTGGGTTTATGTGCTGGTATCATGGTGACGGCCTCTCACAACCCCAAACAGGACAACGGCTACAAGGTAAAAGCTTTTACTTACTTACTTATATACTATCTTTAGTTTATCAAGTTGTTGTTGGCTCTGATAGTGGTCTCAACGCTTGAAGTGAAGGATGTCCCATTGTCCCAGGGTCAAAATAATAGCACCTGTCTGGGACATAGAGATACAATGTCTGGGACAATAGAGAAACTTATCATTAAAAGTGAAATTATTACGATAAATGCATCATTGAATACATACGCATGCTTACACACACACACAAAATCAATCATAGAGAGAGACAGATACAACAGCATGAAAACCCTGAAGTGGCTGAACAACACCAAGGAAGCACTTATTTCAATGTGGTAGTAGGTAATATTACTGTGTGTTACTAGTAAGTAGCAGAGGAACTACAGTATGTCCATTACTTTGGTAGCTGCAAAGATTCTTATATGGTTATCATATTGCAAGCTATATAAAAAAATACCCTGTGTGTGTATTTTTGTACCACTTCATCAGAATGTGTTAAAGTCGGATGTTTAATTTTTATTTTGTCAATTTAATTTGAATAATTGCTTTGAAAAATGAATCTGAATAGCATAATTTGAAATTTAATTTTTAATTTGAAAATTCCAATAATGTAATATTATGAAATTTTTATCTCTGATAATGTATTTGCTCCTCACTGAAAATTCAACCGTCTGCATACCTCCATATTCAGTTCTCACATTTCAAATCCAGTTGTTGCAATTTAATTTCGGTCTGCATACGTTTTGATTGTTTTGATTGTGATACTGGATTAAAGAAAATTACTGGTATCTTCTTTTTTCATCCTGCCGGGTGTCACAGCGGACTGGTGGCCAGCAGCAGCACTGGGTCTAACTCATGTAACAGAAGCAACGGAAAGTTTGCCAAGTAAAAAGCAAACTTTGAAAGTTTGCTCTTGCTGCCATTACACAAATTAGATTCTGTTTGCTCAGATTTTCTGTATAGCTCCGGGGTCCACAGTGGGCTGGAGTTTACTCAGCAGACGTTCTGTTACTACCATTGCACAGGTTAGACCAACCTGATCTCACAGGCTTGTTTCTTACCGCCACCAAGAGACTACTTTGCTGGGAGGAGAGTGGCAACTTGATAAAAAATAAATAAATTAAAAATAATTAGCAGATTTATCAATATTGAAAGTAGTGGTTACAGATATAGTCCTAATTCATTGTTCTGTCTGCTGTCATGTCTGTCTTGTGCTGCTTTGTGTCTTAGGTGTACTGGGAGAACGGAGCCCAGATTGTGTCTCCTCATGACAAAGGTATCTCCAAGGCCATAGAGGAGAACCTGGAGCCCTGGCCTGAGTCCTGGAGCACAGAGGAAGCCCTGAAGAGCCCCTTGCTCAAAGATCCCTACCAGGACATCCACACACAATACTTCAAAGCCATCCAGAAACACTGTCATCACAGGTGCTTCATAGATAGCCACCTACTGAACAGCACATATCATTTAAAATACCTGAGAAAGGCATGAGGTAGAACTAGATTAACTGTGTTCCACTGATGATTGGAATCACTGTGTTGCTGTTTAACATTTGAAATGCGATACTACTATAGGTCATACTAGGACACACGCACACTCAATACCACGGAGTTAAAATGAGGAAGGATACGTGGAATGAAAAAAAAAAAAACAAGGTTTTGACCCTAGCTTCTTTCTTCACAGGGACATAAACAAGAGTTCAGAGGTGAAAATTGTGCATACATCTGTGCACGGCGTTGGCCACGCATTTGTCCAGTCAGCTTTCAAGGCCTTTGACCTTCACCCTCCATATGCAGTAGAGGAACAGAAAGATCCAGACCCCGAATTCCCCACAGTCAAATATCCCAATCCTGAGGAGGGAAAGGGAGTCCTGGTATGTTCTGAACATTCACATCACATGCAGTCATATTTAGACGACACTGGTGGGGTGAGGGTGAGGGTTTCCTGTGAAAAAAATGTGACATAGTGCCCCCTAGGATGTCCTTCCAGTAGAGACAATGAGATGATATGCCCTCTAGTGTGCCCTTAAAATCACAAAAATGTGATGCAGTGCCAAATAGGCTGGCTGCCCTACATACTCAAAAACATTCTTTTTTCGCCCCTGATAAGTGTGTGTGTGTGTGTGTGTGTGTGTGTGTGTGTGTGTGTGTGTGTGTGTGTGTGTGTGTGTGTGTGTGTGTGTGTGTGTTTTGGCAGACACTGTCGTTTGCACTGGCAGAGAGGGAGGGGGCAACTGTTGTGTTGGCGAATGACCCTGATGCTGATCGACTGGCCATCGCTGAGAAGCAGGAGAGGTCTGTGTTTGTGTGCATATAATTGTGTTTCTACTACTAAACATAGCAGTTTTTAATAGACAGTGGTGATGTTTTCTCTCCACACTGTCAATGATAAGCTGATTTGATGTGTAGTTATCTGATGTGAATTTATCGGGGGTCAGTTGACGGCCAAGGACAACTTCCTTTTGTCACAAGATATAATCTGGGCAGACGCTTGATGATTGAAGCCGGCTAAGAAGAGTACGCTTTAAAGTCTGGCCTCCAAGGACCACCCACCTGTATAAGAGCTACATGCATGCACCAAAATGACAAATTTATTAACTCAGTATATAATATTGTGAAAAAATTCTGACATTTTTTGCAACAATTATTTTTTAGCAAAACATGTCATTTACTCTGTTGTTTAATCTGTTGATATCTCTGCCAACAAAATATGCTTTGTCATCATTTCACCTTATACCGTACATACTACAAGTGTAATGTCTTTGCAAAAGGGTCTTGGATTTTGGAAATATTATAAATCTCAAACTGAGATGATGAGTCATGTGTGGAAAGCAGGTAGTTAAAATCAGGCCTTAGCCAGATTAGAATGTAGAAATATAGCCACCAAAATCACTATGAAAAGTTTTCTCCCTACATCATTGTCTCAGTGCTGTTTTAAAGCCTTCTCCACACTGCCAAGAAAGTAAAAAAAAAAATACTGAATCCCTTTTTATTTATTTATTTAATAAATGGGGGGGGGTTTGAGTCCAAAAATATCCAATTCATCCCATACGTAATTTTTATGCAACTGCAGATTATGATCTCCTTCTCATGTCGGTAAATCCCTCAATTTCCCAGAACCAATGCCGATAAAATGCTTTGAATAACGCAGACTGGTGATATAAAAAGTTGTTTGTTTGCATGCCCTTGCGCCTCCATCACATCTGTCTCTCTCTGTCAGTGGACAGTGGCGAGTGTTCAGCGGTAATGAGCTGGGAGCGTTGCTTGGCTGGTGGATGTTCCACTGCTGGAAACAGCAAAACTCTGACGCTGCTGCTGTGAAGAACCTCTACATGCTGTCGAGCACCGTGTCATCGAAGATACTGCGCGCCATCGCTCTCAAGGAAGGCTTCCACTTTGAGGTAACGCCAGTAAATGCTAAATGGACTTGCATTTATATATTATATTTTTTTTCATAAAATATTTTCAGCGATTCTGATTTAAGAGAAAATGTTGTTACAGGATATTAACAATACACTTAAATGCACTCTATTATCGATAGGCTTCACCATTGCAAAATGTTGCTGGAGTTCATATTTCAAATCACACTTGACGGTTATTGTCTCCACTCTCTGAACAGGAAACACTAACAGGGTTCAAATGGATGGGAAACCGAGCCAGAGACCTTTTGGACCAGGGCAAGACTGTTCTGTTTGCCTTTGAGGAGGCCATAGGTATGCGCAAATGCACACACACACAGACTAATGTTATCCACGGACATAATTATAGGAAAGTGGTTCTGATTTATTCTCCGTGGCATTGCATTATAAGAGTTGTTGTGCTTGTAATGATCTCCACAATGTCACAAGATAAGCTGAAGTATTCATCTGATAGAAGTTTATCTCGGGTCAGTTGACAGACAAGGACACAATCCTTGTGCCGGCTAACAAGATCTAAACTGGGCTGAGAAAACTGACTTGATAATAGAAACTGGTTATGAGGAGTTTGCATAAAAGTAAATCCATCCATCCATTATCTGTGATAGCTTATCCTATTCAGGGTTGCGGCTGACATTTTGCGAACGGGGTACAACCTGGAGAGGTCACATAGAAGTAACTGCATAAGAATAATGTAGAAATACATGTTTTTGTCATGGAATCGTCTTTTATTTACACACATTTTGTATTGAAACATGTAGAAGAGTAAAGTTTCCTAAAGGGACAGTATGTAGGCTTTGTTGGCATGTAGCGGCTGCAACCATCCGAGTACCCCTGCACCCTCCGTTTCCGAGATTGCGGTAACGTGAGCTGCCAAGTGCAAAACCGTGGTAGCGCCAATCACGTCGCTCAGAGGCCATCTTTACCACAATAACACTTTAGGCTTTACTACGGTATTTCACTCTGTGGCTCATGTTACAGTTGCCTTCAGGTAACACTAAGGCTCTCTCTAGAGCCAGTGTTTGGTTTGTCCATTCTGGGCTACGGTAGAAACACGGCGGAGCAACTTGGTGGACTGCATGAAGAGAAAACGCTCCCTATGTAGATATGAAGGGCTCTTTGTAAGCTAACGAAAACAGTTCTTAGTTTCTGGTGATTATACAGAAATGAAAACAAAGTTATGAATATTCTATTTCTCTTAATAATATCATAATGATAATAATAATAACTATGCAGTTTCCTCTGTAATCTGTCTTTATACCTCTGCCAGCAAAACATTACTTTGTCTTCACTCTATCATGCTAAATATGTCTTTACTGGCACGTTGCTGTGTGACAGTGTGGTGAAGGACGGGGGCCCCTTGTGTTTAATGTTGGCTGATTGCAACCATGACAACACTAAAAAACTGTATTACCACATTTACTTCAAAATATAACAATTAAAATATGATGCATTATTATTCATTAAACTATCCAACATCATAGTATAACTGAAAGCTCCACCTTGAACAGACGTTAAGTAAATTATGCTGATACTTCCTCTCTTTCACTCTCCACTGGAAGTAAACATTTGAATGCAGTACTTTTAGTGTACAGTATTCACAGTTTTACTGTTAATAATTGTTTTACTTTAGAAACATTTTTGAATACATGTTCTACCAGTTAGAAAAATGTCAATGTCAATGTCAAATCACTAAATGCACCCCTGTCAATAATATGCCAGAAGTCATGAATGCTCCAGTATAACCAGTATAACCAGTACAACCTTTAACAGTTTCTGCTGTTTTGGCCACAGTTGGTGTCCCTGTTATTCAGAGCGAAAGCCAGCTCCCTTCAACTTCTTCTGACACTTCCTCTGTGGCCTCCTGCCTGACAATGCATGTAGCCGCAAATGTCTACTTATGTGTATCCACACTGGTGTTCTAACCATGCTGCAAGCATGGAAATATCAGACGTGTCAACTGAGGACCTTGGTCTTGGTTAGCCAGCGGTCAAACGCCATGCATTGGGTTAAAGGTCGTCTGAGGTTGATATGATAGATGTTCACTCAAACACACACATACAGCTTCACATTCTTCAGAGCATTCCCATGTAACATGATTATGAGGCTGTAAATGGAATCACATGCCTTTGCACGCACTGTTAGTAAAGGAAGCAAGTGACCTACAACGGATGGAGGTTTACACATACCGGGGATGAACTGAAAGTGTGTGTGTGTTGTTGTTGCAGGGTATATGTGTAGTCCCTCTGTACTGGACAAGGATGGAGTGAGTGCTGCAGCCATATCAGGAGAGATGATTTCCTATCTGGCCATGAAAAGCTCCAGCCTTTCTCAACAAGTCACTGCCATCTATGAAGAGTAAGACACACGTACATTATACTCATCTGGCTTTGATGTATATTACTAAAATACTGCAGACTTGAACTCTGTCTCTTCTCTGCTCCTCATCGTCAGGTATGGCTACCACCTCAGTAAGAACTCCTATTTCATCTGCCATGACCAGGATGTGATCCGCAGCTTGTTCGAGCGCCTGCGCAACTACAGCGACCAGAAGGACTCGTATCCCACTGAATGTGGTCGCTTCGCCATCTCTGCTGTACGAGACTTGACCACCGGCTATGACAGCAACCAGCCCAGTAACAAGGCTGTAAGTGCACTCATGGACACGTCCACTACATCCACTAAGAGCAGGACAAGCACTTGCTGTGACCTGCAGTTATGTGAACTATGAAAATTACATCATTAGAAACATGATAATGTTCCTCCATAACTGCTGGATCTCTAAATAAGCAACTGTTTGCTAACAAGTGCTCCATATCAACTTCACAGGCTGATGATACAGTCAGTATCCACTGCCCCCAAGTGGCCAAAGAAAAAACAGTTATTGCAGGTTTAAAACTGGACTGTGGCTGTTAAATGGTGGTTCAATTATATGTGCTAAGATTATACTGAGGAATTCAATAACCCACGTCTCCAGAAGGGCAGTTACTGCAGTAGTTGCAAAAATATATGCAGAAACCAAATATGTGAGCTACTAGGACTTTGTCAAATGTTATTTTTTTTTTTTAATTCAAAGCTTCCACTTAGACTTTCAAATGAAGCTTCAAATGTCTGTTGTCGACAGAGAGTTCCGCGGCTGTGTGTTTGAGAGAGAGGGACAAACAGGAAATAGAAGGTGGACAATATTTCTCCAAGTTATGAATAACTTACTCAGAGCACTACTTTGTAACGCGCCCACCCAAACCCACAATATTCTCTTGTAAGGTTAACTAAACCCACCTGAGCCGCAGGTCTACCAGTCAACCGCACATCACGACTACGCAGCCACCACTAGAACCTGATTCTGCAAATAGTACGTCAGCCTCTTTATCTGCAACTGTGCAGAAATACTGGGTTTAAACACAATGAACAGATATGCAAAAAAATATGTTATGAGCGAAGCTTCAAAGCTTCCAACTACTCTGTACAGCCCCATGAGCTACATCCTTGTGTTGTAGAAGAAGAAGAAGAAGAAGATGAACCTTTATTAGTCCCACAGTGGGGAAATTCAATTTACACTCTGTTTAACTTATACATGGTACATGCACACAAACACACACACACATGCAGTAATGGAGAGGTGTCAGAGTGAGGGGGCTGCTCCAGACAAGCGCCCCGAGCAGTTGGGGGTTTGGTGCCTTGCTCAGGGGCACCTCGGCAGTGCCCAAGAGGTAAACTGGCACCTCTCCAGCTACCAGTTCACCCTCAGTTTTTGGTCCATGTCGGGACTTGAACCGGTGACCCTCCGGTTCCCAAGCCAACTCCCTACAGACTGAGCTACTGCCGCCCCGTAGTATGTAGTAGCCGTAGTATGTGTATTTGGAGAATTTCCCTTCCCTCCTTTTGGATCTTGTTTTCCCATCTATCCATCCGTGACTTCTTTCCTCTTGTGTCCCAGGTTCTTCCTACTTCCAGGTCCAGCCAGATGATCACCTTTACCTTCTCCAACGGGGGCGTGGCCACCATGAGGACCAGTGGCACTGAGCCAAAAATCAAATACTATACTGAACTCTGTGCTGCTCCTGGCAACAGGTAGAGACCAGGCCAGGAAGTGACAAATGTATTTAGGGCTAAAGATTATTTTGATTATGGAGATTAATCATTTATACTATAAAATGGTAAGCTTACAATTTTGTACAGTAAAAGCCAAGTTGATGGATTTACATATTTTGTTTTGTCCAAATTAAAGATATCCAATTTACAGTGATATGAAACAGGAGGAGGCAGCATTTCCTCGCCGTGATGAAGCTGGAATTAAGACTCGTTACATTTGTGCTTGAAAATCATCAGTTTACAGATTTTCGAAAGAGCTGCCAGTTACTTTTCTATGGAACTGTTAGTTGTTTTAGCTCTAGATGTTTTAACTCTAAATACGACCCCCAGTTATCTCAACTCAGTTACTTCATCATAATTGCTTGTTTTCCCCTCTGACTCTCTGGGTCTCTCAACAGTGATGTGACACACCTCAAGAAGGAGCTGGACGACTTGGTTGATGCCATTGTTGAAAACTTCTTCGAGCCAGAGAAGAATAAGCTGCAGCCCAAGCCGGAGTAGCTCTGACAGACATACATTCACATACAGGACCAGCATTTCCCATAATGTTTTAATTACTCTAGAAGGGATTCTTGATTTAATACAGGCTTTATTTTGATAAACAGTCCCTTTAATGACAATTATAGCAATGTGTTTTCTGCCAGTTGGACCAGAGATACTGTTTCATATCCACTGATGAACCTAACTTTATTATTATTATTATTATTATTATTATTATTATTATTATTATTTGCAGTGTTAATGGCAACCTCTCACCTCCACGTTGAGTTTGTGTAGCCATCCATCTGTTTTGGTGTGTAGGTATGGATCCAGAGACCGTTTTACATCCAGCAGTTACAGCTACATGTTTTGGATTAAGTTTACCTCAGTGCTGGAGATTTTAAACCAACGGTAAAATGTTCACCACAGTCATTCCTGCTGCTTCTCTGTGGCGTTCAGATACACACATTGCTGCATATTTACTTGTATTTAACAATCATGCATCCCATCCTCCTTCAGGATCAACTGCAGGGCTGCTAATATAAAGAGTTACAGAAGTGTGTAAATGAGAACTGCTGAAGCTGATGTAACTTTAAAACTAACATTAATGGATGTTGTAAACTGCTGTTAAACTCTGAAAGTGTAATATCTAAGATAATGTGAGATTGAAAGTGACAGTTGAATATATTTTTAAGTTTTAAAAGCTGTCAATCTGAAGTTGATAATTTGTAAAAAGCCTGAAAGCTTAGAGCACCACCAGGTGGAGATATTGTACATTCATTTTTCAAAGGCACCCACTGCTTATTACTTGATTTGAATAATTAACACTGAGAGGGACTCTTAAATCTACAACTAAGACATTATTACTTCCCATTATTTAAGTGATGTTGACTCTAGGAAAGTGTATTTCGCAGCTCATCTTTACTCATGTGCCTCGTATTCAAAATGCATGTGCTGAAAATACAGTTTAACTCAATAAAAACGGTTTCTAACAGTGCATGTGGAGAAGAATATCGAGGAATAAAACACACACACACACACGCATACATACATACAAACATACATACACACACATATATACATACACACAGGCTACGTGCGGAGACGTCGGCCCTCATCCTCCGTCAGCGCATGCATGCAGCATGCACTTGTCATGCCCCATCTGAGGATAGACAGGAAAGGAGGGAGGTCGAGTCTGCCCTGTCTTCTATATTTAACTCTCACTAGAGACCGCTATGGCTCTGTGAAACCCTTCTGTCTGTGTACGTATGTAATTACCCTGAAATCCACTACAGCCGCTCTTGGTTGCGCTTCACGCATCGGACCAGACTAAAGTAAACCGGTAAGATGACCGTGCCGGCATGAAAGGAGCAGGGGAAATAATGTTGAATTGAAAAAAAAAAATACTGACCACTTTGGGAATAGCATACATGAGTCGTGTGAGCTTTGGTGTCTGCGTAACTTTGTGCGTAAAAATACCCTGTGCCGTGCGTAAAATTACAATATCCGATAAAAAGGAGGCGTGTGGGGCGACGCTCCTCGGGACGAAAATCTCATTCAACTTCCGTTGCTGTTCTGGTGCAGCACACCGACCTACACTGTATGCTTCACTGTCTCAGCTGGTTTAAACTGAGGATTGATTTTTACTGTAAGGTCAAATATGAGGTACGTAAGCGGGCGTTTTATTTCTCTGGAACTCGTTCACGTTTTAATTCCATACATGGTTGATCTGTTTCTCATGAGCATTTTAATCAATCCCGCTTTTAATGTGGACGTGCTCTGACCTCTGATTAAACATAAAAAAACGGAACCAACCTCTGTCTATCAGTGATCATAGTGATTGTAATGTCGCTAATGTTAGTTTCTGTAGGGCAGGGAAGGTCAACTGGACCTCTACCTCCCTCCTTCCCTCTCACTAGTCAGGTATGATCCTCACAGTTTAGCTGCCCGTGGTGTTTTTGTTTGTTTGTCCTTGAGACTGTAAAAGTGTAGGTCAGTAGTCACATGTGTTTCTGGTTGGGTAAACAACACCAGGTGGTCATTTTCTAGTACCCTCCAAATGACACTGTGGTTACTACACTGCTGCAGATTCACAGTGACCTGATTCTATCTAGATGGCAAAGTGGCGCATAGCACATTTAAAGTCCTCTATTCTCTAACTGATATTTTGCAGGTAAAAGCAGAGGCAGCTGCCTCTGACCCCACCAGCCATGGAGGGACTCTACTTTGATGTGAAGCCGAGAGGAGATGAACCATCCAGGCCAGGGACCTCTGAGAAACCTCCTCCTAACATGACTTCAAACCACTACTCATGTCCATCACTGTCACATCTCTCCTCTTCCACATTGTGTCCTCAGGTGCTCTCCTCTGCTAGGAAGAGGACTGCAACATGGGGTGAAAAGGGAGAGGAAGAGGGAGAGGAAGAGGAGGTACGATACAAACTGACATTGATCGGTTCTCTGCCGGTCCACCACCTGACCACAATGGCCATGCTACCCTGGGTGGTGGCTGAGATCAGCAAGTCTCGGCCTGGGAGGTTGGGTGCTGGGTTCCCGTTTCGAGGACAGTTGGACCATTCTACCCGAAATCAGACAGTTTGTCTGTGTGTGTCAGCATCGTGGGTGCGGTGTGTGTCCGTTCTTGGGGAGGGAGTTGCCTGGGACCCTCTGACACACACAGTGCTGTTCGAATGTCGGCCTCACCAAGTGACAAAGCTCATTCACAACAGCCAGGAGCCCAGCAGCTTCGGCTGCCTGGTCAGAGACGCACCCAAGTGTTCCTGCTATGTTTTCCTGTGCCAGGACAGCACCAAGGTAAGGGTGTATAAATTAGATAATATGAGATGAAAGCTGTAAGAATAATATACAGGTTTATGCAAAAAATTCTCTAAAATAACAATATCACAATTACAAAACAGTTTCAAAGGAAGGGAAATCATCTGTACTCCACTGAGAGATGAAATTACTTCAGTAAAGTTAAGTCAAGGAACAGTCTCATAACTCGGAACAACATATGTCAAACAAAAACACATCAACACAAACTCGGCGTATAAAGGTTCACAGAGATTTGGAAAGTCAGATTAGTCTCTAGAACAGAAAAACAACTATTATAACAAGATGAGAATCAGGGATCCGTGTCCTTATATTTAATGACAAAAAGCTTAAGCATTCAGCGTGACAGCATCAGTATTTATTATGACATGACCGCTGAAAGAAACTGGATCTTGCTTTGGCATCATGGTAGTCCATGTACGCTGTGCTTTTAGTTCAACAACATAAACATACACTCGCACGCTGTGCTGACTAGCACAGTCCTGACCTCTAAATCCTTTCACCTCTCCTCCACATGGCATGCTTGGCCAACAGCCTCTGCACTGTAAAGTTACAGCTGGCGTCCGGGTCAAGCCAGAGACATTTGATAGCATCTTCATTGCATGCCGTGCCCAACATATCAAAATACTTTGAGAGATGGAGACAATGGAGGATACTACATGAATCGGAGAAGTAAGAAGAAAACGAAATAGGAGCTTGACCTTGATTTAAGGCAGATTTTCATGCTCTTCACAGGGCACATGTGCAGGCATCTGGGCTCATAGAACAAATACCTGCATATGCCTCAAATACATGAAGAGCCAGCATTCACTGTTTGATTTACTGTAAATATAACTCTGTGTGTGTGTGTGTGTGTGTGTGTGTGTGTGTGACTTCATCTAGACTATGGTGTAAATGGACACATTCAGATAAACTGATTTTCTACACACATGGGCTGTTCGTGCGTTAGGATCACTGTTCAGGCATTTGTTCTGCATACTCACTTGAGTGAGAGTCAAATGAGCTTGCTTTACATTAACCAAGCAGGATGTAGAACCATGTTACCATGGCGACCACTTCCTGTGGCCCAGCGCCTGTTGTGATTTTTTTTTGTTATGTGTGTGATAGTGTGTATGTGTGGATGCTTGTTCTCTCTCTTCAGCACGTTTAAAAATGCGATGATGATGTCAGGCTGACCACCTGTTGCTTTGCCTCTGTCACATTGGGACACACAAACACACACAGCCGTGTACTTCTGTCTTTGTGAGGACACTCATTGGCATAATGTATTCACTAGCCCCTTACCCTAACCTTAACCATCACAGCTAAATGCCTGAACCCACCCCTTATCCTAACCTTAACCCTAACCCTAACCTAAGCCTTATTCTAACCTGGCTCTTATCATGAAGTTTGAACCCTCAAAAAGGCCTGTGAAGGTCTGTATGAAGGTGAAGACCAGCCAAAATGTCCTCACTTTCCAAAAATGTCATCACTCTGACAGTCTAAATTTCAAATTGGTCCTCACAAAGCTAGCTGTACAAGAACACACACACATATGCACACTGAAAATGTGTGGAGGACTTTATTGGAATTTAGATGGTGTGAGCTAAGTTTTTATTTAATACAATAGAGGTGCATGAGTCTGGAAACATGCCTGGCCTTCAGAACCAAAACCACACACACACACACACACACACACACACACACACACACACACACACACACACACCAGATCTGTCAGCAGTTTACACAGGAAACACAGAACCACACACACATACACAATATCACACTCAGCAAATTGGAGGAAGTGATGGTACATTAAACTGCATCATAATTTCATGTACAGCAAACATCCAGGTGTTTATGTACCAGCTCTCATTCAAAAACAGTGCTGCAGAAGATGCAAATGAAGTAAATGTTAATACTTAAAATTCAGTTTTTCTGTACTCATCATAACATCGTAACAGGCACATTATAACCCCTTGTGATATTTAATGTGGCCTTTTTAAAAAAAAAAAAATCAGAGAGTAGTTTCTGAAACATACAAATTTGAGCCAGTATAGAGCTTAAAGAAACAGCAAAGCCTTAAGAAGATGAGAGCTGGTTAAAACCTTTAAGTCCATCAGTTCAAAAATGGAAAGAAATGGAGAGAATAACCTATAGTATATATATAGTTTAGAAGAAGAAGAAGAAGATATTCCTTTATTTGTCCCACAATGGGGAAATTCAATTTTTACACTCTGTTGTTTTTACTTATACACGGTACATGCAGACCCGAGACACACACATGCACAAACAGGACCCATATACATGCATCAAATGGAGAGATGTCAGAGTGAGGGGGCTGCTCCTGACAAGCGCCCCGAGCAGTTGGGGGTTTGGTGCCTTGCTCAGGGGCACCTCGGCAGTGCCCAAGAGGTAAACTGGCACCTCTCCAGCTACCAGTTCACACTCAGTTCTTGGTCATGTCGGGACTTGAACCGGTGACCCTCCGGTTCCCAAGCCAACTCCCTACAGACTGAGCTACTGCCGCCCCCAATTATTATAGTAATAATAGTTTGTGTGTGTGTGTGCTTATAATGCGTATGCATATGTATGTGAATGTGCGTATGCAGATACACAGAGTATACATATACATATATGAACTATGCATACGTACAGTATATGGATGTGCGTGGGTGTGTGTGTGTATGTTTATACTGTATATGAAGGTTTATGTAGATGTGACTGTATGTGTATGTATACATGTGTATATAAGCTTTTATATCCATTTACTCTTTGATTTTACCTTTCTCTTCTGCGTGTATAAAAATGTTTTTGCAAATACACTATTGCAACTACTGCGTATATTGTAGATGAATAATTCACAAGTAATTTGCAATAAAATTATCTTTTGAAAAAAGAAGATGAGCGCTAACAGCCTAACTACTCACGCAGCATATCTGAACTGCTGAAAAATAAGATTAATAAGGCATTTTATACATAACACCAGTAATACGAGACGTTGAAGATCTTCAAAATCCAATTCATTGGCTGTATTTTTATATTCACTGTGCAATGCTTTATTTTCATAGAGTGATTTGGGACATGATGTATGTTACAAGCATTATTTGGTTGTCGTAAAAATAACCATTGCAGGAAAATGCATACAGACGAAAAGAAAAATTTCTTCTTCTGTCTCAGGGGCTCTGGGGGGTTTCCCTTGCTGCGCCTGGAGTGGCAGAAACTAACCACCGGGTGTCACCACCGAAGTGTGCAAAGTTCACAATGTTTCCGTGGGAACATTTTCTAAATGAAGTTGAGGTTGTTGTTTGTTTCACTTGCTTGCTTGACTTACTTGATGTATGTAATTATTTGTAAAGAATTTAGCTTTGTTTTTTAAATTAATTAATCACTCTTCTGCGAGTGAACAGATGGTAATGATATGTGATTATATATTTCAGTATTACCTCAACTTGTATGTACTTTATCATTATCTAGTCAAAGTTTCAAATAACTTTTCTCTTTTGGATATGAAATATGATTAAGTAAACATGTAGTCACCTCATAATTACACGCGTATGACCACAATATAGATATATATAATATATATATTATTAACAATATATATTCCATGTATGTGAGACAGAAAAAAAAATCAGAGGAATCTGACAATAAAGTCTAATCTAATGCTTCGAAGCTCTGACTTTTGCCATGGTAACTGACCTCTAAATCAGTTTTCAAACACCTCGGGGTTTGTTTGTGTTTTTGATTTTTCTTTAATATATATAAGTATGTAATAATAATATATAAATCCAAAAAAGCCCATGAAATAAGGAATAATCCCACATTATTCATGTCCAACATTAATTATTATTAATTATTCTCAGATAGATATTGCTGTTTGTGGTGTTTGAGGTGCATTTGAGGACAGTAGAACATGTCGAAGCTTTGAAAACAGTCAAATATTTCTCACCAAAGCTTAGAAACCTGCTTCATCTTCATTAGATATTAGTAAATGTTTATGTAAGACTATTTGATTCTCCATTCTCCACTACTAACTATTTTATAGGCTATTACTATATATGTATTTTCACAAGGTTTTTACTGAACTGTATGATAAACAGGTGGCCAGTTACATAGACATACTATGTGTCATACATAGTCGGATAGAAATGGACTAATTTAAACCCTTCTTAATAGCAACTGGTGGTAAAAACAAAGAAGCTGATTAGATATGACCTAGTTACAGTAGTTTTCCTGTTATTTCATTTGAAGACATATTGCTGGATGTTACACTGTCAAAGTAATCTGCAATACAAACTGTAACCAGTTCTGCACTGAAGCTGTGGAGTTTGAGACAAACTGTGTCAAGTGTTGACCAAAAGACTTAAACATAACACGGGTCTGAACTTCTGTTCCACGAAGTTCGCTTCAGTCTCAGCTATGAGCTGCGGCGTTCCCGTGGGCACCCATTCCTGCTGGGTTGGTTCTGCTCCGTTTACAGACCGGAAATACTGTTTGTGTGCAGTCATACCAACGAAGATAATGGACACAGTCTTAATCATGTGACAATGAAGGGAAAACCACCCAAAAGTCTACCGCCTAAAGTTTAAGTACCCCGGGACAGGAACTGTATCCACCCCATACTCCAAACGTATTGGCGGATTTAGCCGTAACAAGCTAACCCCAGCTAGCCGGACTAAAGACGGAAGTTTTTCAGCAGGCCTTCAAAACAAAAGCATATCAACGTAGTGTATAAACCACACCCATATGAAGTGATTGGATATATCTTACTTTGAAATTTCAAAACAGGATGTGTCATTAGTTTGGACAGCTCGACTATTAACCACAGGCTCCTCGGCTTCAGGGAGCAAAATCAACTTTCCAATGAAATGATATTGGAGTGTCCCACACTGTCAGAGACAAGTCTTGGAGACGTGATCGTTCAGATCTCGCTTTTGTAAAGTTGATGGCGGATGGGATGAGAGCACGACTCCAGCGGCTCAACCTATTTAACATCAAACAAGAACAGAAAGATGTAAGTGACGTTTAAAAGCCGTGTCGGTGCGGTTTGTTTAATTTGCGTGCCATGCTAAGTGGAGAGTTAGCTAACGTTGACCGAAGTTGTTAGCGAGCGTTCACATTAGCCGAATTAGCGCAACCTGTTGTTAGCCAAGTTCAAGAAGTTAGCTTAGTTAAGGTCGGCGTAAGTTACACGACTATGGCAGAATAGTCGGTACATGTTTAGTAAGGTGCTCTATAGTGTCATGGCATTACATTTTCTTTATTTAGCTAACTACACAGTCTTGTCTCTATGTCATGTATAGTAACAAATGACAAATAACAAGTGACCTCTAACACAGACTACAGCTCTTTGTAGTCACTGTGTATGACATCTGGCTACTGCACTAGTTGGTCAAGTACCTTACCATAACTGGTCAAGAAATGATGAGTGGAAAATGTCTTCACTGAATGGTTTCTGACTGTTGGTGTGCTGGTTGTAAATACTGAGGGTCACTTAGGTTTCCACAGCTGACAGTGATTTGATTTGAATGCTGTATTTACACTATTAGATAATGATGAAAATGTCAACTTATTTTGAAGTTTGAATATAAGATTTCAATTGAACTCGGGTACTTTCTATGGATGTCAGATGATTCCTTTTTATGCTGGATTTTATTACAGCATATACTGTAAATCAGATTTATTGTTGTTTATCTGCTGCTAACCATAGTGTGTGCCTGTGGTGGGGTCTTCTCACATCTTCACCGCCATTGGTTATATATTTTGAAATACAGTATATTAGAGATAAAATAATTATTTGATGGATTGATCAGTCCATCGACAGAAAATTAATTTGTAAATATGTGATTACTCCTTTAACAATTTTCAAAGTAAATGTGGTAACAACATAAATGTGAATGTTTGCGAGAAGTCTTGCATAACAGTAAATTGACTTTGCTACCTTTAATTTGAACTAATTAGGTCATTACACACTGGGGCGTTTTTTTTTTTGTTTTTTTTTTTGGTGCAATTATTCACACATCAGTATATTTTTTCAAACTGTTGTTTTTGTCATGAATATTTTTACACAGAAGGTGAATGTTATGCAGCTAAACAAGGCTGATTTTTCTGAGCTTTCACACCATGAAGTAGGTCTGACCTGAATGCTTCGAAGCCTTGACCATTGTCATGGTAATCAACCTCCAAATTACTATTCAAATGCATAGTTTTTTATTTTATGTACATATGTAATAATGAAGTATAAATCCCACATAGCCAATGAAATAAGGAATAATGATGCATTATTTATATTAAACATTAATTATTTGTTGTTACTGTCAGATGGATATTGCTGTTTGATGTGTGTAGAGGTGTGTGTGTGTACAGTGGTGCAGCAGTAGCCCTGACATGGGGGGAGATGGAGACAGATGGACAGGAGAACATGTCAGCATGCTGTGCCCCACGGCAAGGCTTCGAATACCGTCAAATATTTCTCACCGAAGCTTCGAAGCCCAAAAAAATGGGATTTGAGACAGCCCTACTGCGAATAAAAGCATCAATTAATCACATTGTGTGGAACGGACATATTCAAAATGTACACTATAGTGTATAATAACATGGAGGCTCCGTAGTCTGAACCACGATTGCAAATTCTGTCATTCCTTTCATTCTCAAACCGATTGCCAGATGCTGCAAAGGGTCTCTCTCTGGGTGCTCTTCTGATGCTTTGTCCTTTGCCAGCATGAATCTATTCATTCACTTCCGTTCTATGTGAGCGAAGGGATGGAAATACATTTGCTTCTGGTGACCATCTTCACATTCAAGTGGAGCTCAACTTTGGTGAATTTTCAACATGAATATCGCCACGGCAGGCAATGGTCACTCACCTGCATTTGTGCATGGGTGATCAGGATTTATTGAAGAAGTGTTACAACTGTTCCAAATTCACATCACTGATTGTATGAATAGTCTTGATTAGGTATGTTAATAATTAACCATTTAACCGATTAACGCTATCAGTTAAAGGGTTAAAACAAATATTAATAATTAATTAAAAAGCTTAGAAAAAGACAGAGGAGTGTCTCGTTACTTGAAGTAGAAAAGCTGGTCCACTTTAAGAGATACAGGAAGTTGGCTCAGGACTTCCAGCTGAGGAGTTGTAGCTTGTAGCCTCGTAGCATTTATTCACCGACAAATAAACTGTAAACACACTGTCTGCTACAGCTACATTCACAGCTATTACTCCATCAACAAGCCTACACTCACTGCCACCACACACACGTGGTCTGCCGGAAACCTGCTGAGTGTACGCTACAGCAGGCACGAAGCCACCAGCAACGCTAGCAGCTACTAATGTAGCATAAACATACACCCTGTTTGGACAGTCACTAAAGTTAAGCCAGAGTGACAGAGTGGCGTTATGCCGGGCAGATATACAGCTGACAACCAGCTTAACTAACTAAATGTGCGGTGGAGACTTTTACTGGGAAAGTGGCTGCATGTTTGTGACACTACACACAGCACTGTGACTGCTAACGCTCCGGGATGGTGAACTGGAGACAGTGAACGCAGCACTGTGGCTGCTACAGTAGCTCTCCTGATGGGGAACTGTTAAATTGTCTGTTGTGCTCATATACTGCAGCTGGTGCACTGCGGCATGTGAGGCACAAATCTTGTCGGTTAATGGTTAATAATCGGTTATCGAGGGTCGGTTATCAGTTGAAAACATTTTTCAGAATTATCATCCCGATGAGTAAAATTCGCAGGCGAGAATTTTGCATTTTTGTGTCATCGCACCCTCCAGATGCAAAAACCTTTAATTGGGCAAACACATCACCTTGGGTTCTTGCAACATATTTTTCACATTAAAAAAATGTTTTGACTAAATGATTATTTGATTAATGGAGAAAATAATATACATGTTTTTCGATATTGAAAATTATCATTGTGTTTCATTTATATTAGAGAAACCTGCTCAGTGCATTGTCCGTCTAGCTCATGGTGTTGCTCAGCATGTTTTTTGTAACACTGAATAAGCATTCTAGTTATGAAAGGATTATTATTTAGCGTTGACAGCTAGAATTTAAATTGGGTAACAGCAGTCCAAATTCAAAGCATTGGCGCTGTGGTCGGTCTGCTCTTCCACTGTGACTGATAGCAGCACGTTTTTGCAATCTGAGGGTTAGCCTCTGTCCACCAGCAGTAGTCAGAATCACTGTGTCTCAAATACTCGCTGCCTTGATAACCCAGATCCCAGATGTGCTAAGGCTTTTCAGGTCTGGTAGAATCTAATGTTATACTATCTGTGGTGATCCAGTTCATTTGCTTGCTTCTATGGCTGCAGAATACTGTGTTTGTGTGCCGATTTGTTTCATATATGGCATCGGTGTGTTGAAATTGGCAGTGGATGGTATCACGCGAGCCAAAACAAAACAGGCATTCTGGACCTGAGGAAAACACACTGGCTGTAGTGTTGTCATCTATGATTTATTACAGTAAATATATTACATATTGGTCCTTTAAATATGGCATATGCCCTCAGCTGGAAGTTGTCAAAGCTGGTGATTCTGTTAATCAGTGGCTTACTGACTGTCCGACCCTCTATAAAGTAGAGTACATGAAAATCCAGTCTGCTTAGCTCTTGTAAACACAAGCCAAATGTAGGTGTATGTGAGCGAGTGTGCGAGTGAGTCATGAGGATATCACCTCAAGAGCCATTGTGCTTATGCCAGGCCTTCACTCCTGGAAGAGAAGGCAAGCCATTTCGTACACCATAATTAGTCACATATAGTCTGTCTTGAGCTGTCATTTCAGCAGTCTCTCTCTCATGCCTGGTTTCACACACATGCCACCTTATAGCCTTGTCCTAGACTCAGTACCACCATTTGAACTGCAGAATATTGTGGAGTTGGGCTGGGATGATACACCTGTCTCCTGATTCGATGCTATCACGATACTTGGGTGCCAATTATGTGCATATTATATATGTATTGCGATTTATGATATTGTGATTCGATATTTATTGCGATTTTTGTTCACTTTTTTTTTTAAACTAGACCATAGGCAAAAATTAAATCATACACTTCTAGGGACTTTTACTCATGAAAATATCTAAATTGATACAGTGATAATGTTTAATTTTCAGCATGTATGTAGTCAGAGATATCCTGAAGTCAAATATATCATTCAATGTCAGGAAATATTTATTACAGTTTTTCCAGAATAATAAGAATAAAGAATACAATAAGAATAACCCCATCAGGGCTGTTTGAATGCATTTAACATAAATGTCAGCATATGGGTGCTCCACAGTTGTAGTGTCGGCCGATTCGACTACGGATATAAGAGTGATGGCTGGCTTGACAGCATGTTAACGCAGTACATTTGCTGTCCATGACAGAGTTAGCATGCAGCGTTTTCTACTTTGTCGTTTTGGCTCGCTGGGGCAGGCTGCGGTTTGTTTTGGTTGACGTATACAGAACGGATGTGACGTCATGTTACTCAGACTATAAAACTATAAAAGCAGTAACTTCCTTCTACCTCCACATAGACTTAAGTGAAGCAAATATGTTGATTCTGGCATTAAAAAAATCTATTTCAAAATCGTAAAAAAAAGAAAAATTTGAAATACACATGTGAATAAATTTTTTCACCACCCCTATTGTGGAGCATGGCCTTTTTTATAGTTGCTTTTTGGCTTTCTAATTAAGCGATCGTGATATAAAATTTAGTTGTAATGGAAAATTATGTCATAGGTTGGGAAATTCTCCAGAATGACTCGACTAAAAGGGCTGACACATAACTTCCTCAGATAAAACAACTGTCTTGTCTCAATTAAGAAAGCATTTCAGACTGAATTACTTTCAAAACAAAAGCAAAATGATTAGCCAACTTGTCCAAGAGAGACTGCAGGTCTTGGAATCCCCTTTTCCTTCTCTGTCATACCCTCTGCTTGTAATCCCTTTGGTCTCACATGCTTTCCCCTCCCTACTCATGTGACACAGTCTTTGGGCTGTTGTAATTTTGAACAAGCTTGTAAACCGAAGGCACCTTTCCTGTCTTCATATAACTGAGCGTCAGTCCGCTTTTTATCTATTTATCTAACAGTCTGTCTTTCAGTTTCTTGTCTCACCGTCACCCTGTCAGTCGCTGAGCTACACCTAACAATCTTCTTGGATGAGAACATTATCTATGAGCCTTACTGACCTCATTTATTCCTACCCAAGAGTTCATTGTGACTCTCAGCAGCACTCTGACAACAAGCTCCCACATTGTGTCCTTGTTATCACGTTTGAATGACTTCGTCATCTCTGCTCCGCTTGTCTTTGTGCTGAAGTAGCTCCTTAATCCCAGTAGGCTGATGTCAATGTGTTGGACTCTTGTGGCTAACCAGTTCAGTCACCCAGTGGTTCTTCCTGCCATACGACTACCCCCCACCCCCTCCCCTCAAATTTTTTTTTTCGTTTCTTTTGTGCTTCACTCTGTTAGTGGTGTTTCTCGTCTGTTGTACATCTCTTGTACTTTGAACTGCTCTGGCTTGGCTCCACAAGACCCAGGCACATGACCATGGGAAGTGCAGAAGTGGGACTTTTCGCTGGCTCGTCATCGTTGTTGTTGATTTTCTAGCTGGTGTGGGTGGTTTTCTGTGACATTCCTCTGTGACTTCTAATTTTGACCGTCTCCCGACGGGCTCATATAAGTGAAATGTCCATTTAGGGTAGGACAGTAAATTTGACACACAGTGTTTCTTCAAAGTATTTTGATTAAGGTGGTGTATGAGAGTAAGGTCTGAAATGAACTTTTTTCAGTATTTAATTTTATCTGCCACTTTTGAAATCTAAAATCTAAACCTAAATGAAGGAATAATTTTATAATATTTTAGATGTCATTCAATGTTTGATATATTTTACACAAAAACATTATATAAATGGTAAGTCAGAGTGGTCAAATTACATCGTAGCTTCTGGGGAGTCCTATTTTTCTGGAGTCAGATATTATAATATGGTCTAAGCGTTGTCTTTTTCTGGTTTTGCTGCGTCACAGTAAAGTGTGTAAAATTCTGAACTTACCAGACTGTTCTAGCTGTTCTGTTATTTGTCTTTAACACTTAAATTCACGTTACTGATGATTCTCATTCACTCCTCACTCATAGTCAGCCATTTATCCGGGGTCGGGTCGCAGGGGCAACAGCTCCAGCCGGGGACCCCAAATTTCCTTTTCCCATTCCACATTAACCAGCTCTGACTTGGGGATCCCGAGGTGTTCCCAGGCCAGTGCGGAGATATAATCTCTCCACCTAGTCCTGGGTCTTCTCCAAGCTGGTCGTGCCTGGAACACCTCCCTAGGGAGGTGCCCAGGGGCCATCCTTACCAGATGCCCGAACCACCTCAACTGGCTCCTTTCAAGGCAAAGGAGCAGCAGCTCTCCGAGTCCCTCATGGATGGCTGAGCTTCTCACCTTATCTCTAAGGGAGACTCCAGCAGGTTTCCTGCTGAGAACCGTGGCCTCAGATTTAGAGGTGCTGATTACTAATGATTATTTATCAAAAATCTCATTGTGTAAATATTTAGCGAATCCACCAGTAGTCAACCCCACAATGTTGTTGCAATATCAAGATATCAAGGTATTTGGTCAAAATATCATGATGTTTGATTTTCTACATATCGCCCCGCCCTAAGTGGCAGATGGCCTGATGATTTTACCTGCCAAAGAACTGCATTTGTTGGGCAAACTTCTTGTTATATCAGCCAACTGCTGTTTAGTAGATGTGGGACCCATGGCTGTACTGGAGTCCCTCAGCCTTGTAGGAGGGAAACTAGATAGAAAGTCTAGAAAGAAAGGAGCTGAATGAAGCCAAAGAGCAGAGAAGGTTTGAGTGATATAGACAAATCTATAAAACAGGCTTTGTTTGTGTGTTATTCTAATCATTTTGTCTGACTATGCCATTCATATGATATCCTCCCCTTTGACCCTTTTGCTCTCTTTGACAAACAGTGAAAAGTTTATTTTGTTTATTGCCCTGAATTGCAGCTTCTCTTTTACCGGTGCTACTTGTGTAACTTCCTTCTTTTGGAGGTCAGTACAACAGTAGCTCTATTTAATTCTGGTTTGGTGAGAGACAACATGCTTTTTCAATGTTGTTCCTCTGCGAGAGGCCAAGTTTGTGGGTCACAGCCTGAGGCCGAGTCCAGCTGCCTTCCTGTCTGAGATCATGTACATGTTACACTGAACAAGATGCTGTGTGTCTATAGCTCATGCTGCCCTCTGAGGAGAAATCCTTTCAATCCACAGCTCCAGATTTTAGGTTTTAGCCTTGTTGAAGAGGTCTAAAAAGGGTGTTAGAGTAAGAAATCCAAGAATGGATGACACATGATGAGAACGTACAAAGGAATGTGTTTGTTTACATTCATCATGATCAGAGAGATCCCCAGCATGCTATCAGAGACTATTAGGACTGGGATGATCTCCTGATTCAGTCCTATCACGACACTTGGGTGTCAATTTGATATGTATTGCGATTCGATATTACAATTTATTGTAATTTTTGTTAACTTTTTTGAAGAAAAAGTTGAATCATACACTAAATTAAGACAGTAAAAATGTTTGATTTCCAGCATGTATGTAGTCAGAGATGTCCTGAAGTCAAATACATCAGTCATTGTCAGGCATTATTTATTACAGGTTTGCCAGCAACCTATGTGTAGTGTGTACTTTCTCATTTTGGCTCGGTGCAGCCGGCTGGTTTGTTTTGGTCAAGGGATATGGAACAGATGTGACGTCACGTTACAACAATAAAAGCTGTAACTTCCTTCTACCTCCACATAAACTCAAATGAAGCCAATATATCGATTCTGGCATAAAAAAAAAATAAATTGAAAATTGTAAAAAAAAAAAAAAAAAAAAAAAAAAAATTGCATTGCATAGGTGAGTCATTTTTCCCCCACCCCTCATGACTATCCATCGTTTCTTGGGAATAGTTGGTTTTCTCTCCGGCATGATCACAGAAACTGATATATGAAACAGTACATGCTATTATTTTCATAATTGATTTAATACGCTGATTATTATTTTCATGATTTGACATTTCAACTGTGAAAAGTTTTTAAAAAATGTGAATTAATGCCCATCTCAATTTTAAGAATATGTTGCTATTTTTAGTTGAAAATTGACCCAGTTTATTAATCAATTATCAAAATAGTCACAGATTATGAAATTAATTAATAAATTGATAAAATTATAAAAATAATATTAATACATTAATGATAAATTAATAAATTAATTGTTTCAGCTCTACTTTTCTTTCAGTTTAACCTTTCACAAATGAGGAACCACGAAAATAACTGTCTAACAATTTGATAATTTGCAATTTTGCATGGATTGGTATGTTTGGCATTGGTAGTTAAGTGTAATTTACTGATACAGACCGGGGGTTCTACTGCACATGCATTAGTATTATCAGTAGAGATAATAACAACATCATGCTGAGCAGTTAAGGAGCCGTTATCTTGGCTGACTAGACAAGACCTGTACAATTAAGAAAACAAGTCCTCCTCCTCTTTATGGCCGTTCTGTCTTTAATGACACGAGGAGGGAGAGGAGAGGCACGTGCAAGGACTGAATGTATCTGCTGAAGTGTTTCTGAGAGTCGAGCAGTGAAAGCAGAAGGAAGAGGGAGGGGTAGATGGCGAGGCGGGGGGGGGAAGCAAAACAGAGAGAGCTCTGTTGTTAGTGGACAGATAGCAGACTCCACTCTCATGCCAGGATGATTAAAAACAAGTAGACACTAGAAGCTAGAGGGTGAGAAACATGGTGTCTGGGTGCTGATGAGGCTCAGAGAGAGGAATAGAAACAGTGAGTGAAGCACTGATTAAACAGGTAGCAGGAAACTATATAGTGTCTCTGAGGCACAAAGAAGGGGGAAGAATAAGTGTTTTAATGAGAGAAATGTAGCATTTCTGCTGCATAAGTAGGTTTGGGCAACACAATGAACACATCGGGAATTGGTCAAGGGCTAAATCTCTCATTGCTTTCAGTTCTTTTATTAGTTAGTTAGTTTTATAACTTTTATTATTAAGTGATTTAAATATGTGGCTCCATCAGGGTTGTGGGAAATAAAACATAGTTGTCCAATGTAATACAGAAATCATGGTTCAATTCGCTGCAGTTTTGGTGTCATTGGTTGGTATGTTGTCAGTAGAAAACATCTGCTATCACTGCTAAATGTGTGGCTCCTCTTTGTTTTTGTTTTTTTTGTTTTTTTTAATTTAAGGCCTGATGCTCAGGGGCAGTAGTACTTTGGAGTAGTGGCTTGGGAACCGGAGGGTTGCCAGTTCAAGTCCCCATATGGACCAGAGTGTGAACTGGTAGCTGGAGAGGTGCCGGTTTGCTCCTTGGGCACTGCTGAGGTGCCCTTGAGCAAGGCACCAAATCTCCAACTGCTCGGGGTGCTTGTTAGGGACAGCCCCCTCGCTCTGACATCTCTCCAGTAATTCATGTATATACTGTAGGTCCTGTTTGTGCATGCATGTATTTCGGGGCTGTGTAATAAATAAATAACAATAGTAGTAGAGCGTAAAAATGTTATTTCCCCTCAAGGGATCAATGTCTTCTTTAAGAGAGGCTTTCGAACGCTTTGTATTCCAGTGGAAGAAAATGACAGAGGTCCTCTGGGTGTTATGATACACCTGTGCAATTTTTTGTTGCAGAGCTGCTGTTTGTTTTTATTGGGTTATTTAGGGTTAAAATCAGTCTCCAGTTTTATTTAGACTACCATGATGTATTTGAATTCTGAAAATGATAGTTATGCTATTTATGGTTTTCATTTCTTGGTTCAGGTTTTATTAGAAATATCAATCAATATAACCAGTATGGGTTCATGATCTGGATCTTGTATGTCCTCTGTACGTAACCATTGTTGCCAAGCACATTCAACAAGGCAGGTAACTAGTAGAGCGGCCAGTCAGACTCTGTGTTTATGTTTGGTGCCATGTCTCCTGTGGGAGTGAGGCCCTTATCTTCAGAACATGAACGCTTTATGAAAGCAGCATGCTGCTCTCAGATATGTTCTAATACAAAGTAAAATTTAGAGGCTGCAAAAGTTCACTCTTATCCTGAGTTGTTTAGCTGTACTTCATGAATATAAACATACAGACAAAAGAAGAGGGCCTGGAAGAGTTCTTGGAGACCCACTTCATACACATGGAGTTGGTACGTTATGTCACAGTACATGTCTGAACTGACAGTCAGGGAACATATTCATTGGCTGTTTGTCAATAAACTGCTGAAACACCCCGAGGTAGAAATTTTTGTGATTCAAAATTATGTTGCAACCGCGCACAAGTTTTCTGGTTTCATTTTTTTACCATATATCTCTTACTCCTTCACTCTTTTTCCATTCTGTTGACATTAAAGGTGCTTCAGTCCAACTTTTATCCATCTGTGAGAGGTTGAATCTATCTGTGCTGCCTCTGTGCTAAATGATTAAAGACTGGAGTATTGATAAGCTCCGACGTCTCTGGTTCTTTTATCAGCAGCACTTTTGTGTAGTTTATTATCATGTTGGAGCGAGGGATGTTAATAATTAACCGTTTAACCGATAACCGACATTAAGAATTTTAACAGGTTAACGCTATTGGTTATATGGTTAAAAGAATTATTAATAATTAATTAAAAAGCTGAGAAAAACGCAGAGCATTGGCTCGTCACTTTAAGGAGAAAAGCTGGTCCAGCGAGTCAGCTCAGATACAGGAAGTTGGCTCGGGACTTCCAGCTGAGGAGTTGTAGCTTGTAGCCTCGTAGCATTGATTCACCGACAAACTGTACACACACTGTCTGCTACAGCTACGTTCACAGCTATAACGCTATCGACAAACCCACACTCACTGCCACCACACACACTGTCTGTTGGAAACTCCCTGAAGTTACGCTACAGCGGGCACGAAGCCATTGGCAACCCTAGCAGCTAGCAGCTGCTAACGTAGCACAAACACACGTTTGTCGGACACTTGCTAACATTATTCTAGGCAGACACTCAACTGACAACCTGCTAAACTAAACTAAACTAAATGTGCGGTGGAGAATGTGCTCATATACTGCAGCTGGCACACCACTGCATGCAAGGCACAAATTTTGCCAAATTTAAAGTTAACATTCTAGTTGCAGCCTCTCCCCTTCTCTCTAAAGCTGGGCACACTCTGTACGATTTCAGCCCATTTCTGGTCCGAATTTTGAGCCGCGTGACTCATTTTAGAGTCAGACTTAATCTCAGCTTCGTCATTTGCTGTGCAGTGTGCAGGGGGGCCGAGGACCGATTAACTCCTCCCGACCGGCCGTCAGTCGGATGAATTCCTATGTCAGAAATTAATTTATTACACACAGACAGTGTGAGCACATGAACTGCTTTGGCTTTACATCACAAATGATCTACTTGTATACTAGGAAGTACACAGCAACATTTCTAAAATTGTACAGTGTATGCCGAGCTTAAGTAAAAGCAATACCTATTTCAGTCTGCTCTGTCCGCCGTCTCTTATCCACCGCCGTTATGTTTTACATAAGCACAGCGTGCTAGCTCAACTAATAGTGAATTGTTACAAACAAGCTAAGACAAAATATGTTGGTATGTAGTCTTACTGTTTAGCTTAGTTTGCCTTGTATCTTCAAATTCTTGTAAACTTAACTACTGGCTGAGTCAAAGCAGCCAGGAGGCAGGAGGAATGACTGATACCGCCTGATGTCTGTGTTCTTCATTCTTTGCAAACTTCACTCAGTATTGTAGGAACTCAGTCGGTATGTCAGGAACACGCTTTATTTTATTAACATTTTAGATTTGTTTCTGGTGAGATATTATATAGTTTATATAGAGACTTTGCTTTTGTAAACATTACTGTTGCTGCTCCGGAAACATTTAGTAATATTTAGATATATTTAATTCTAATCCTGTTTTAAATTACATATTTAAGAAAAACAAACAGTTATTGCAGTTTCTCAGTTGTTGTTGTTAAATTTCTTATTTTGATAATTTAAGATGTTCATTAAAAACATAATAATCTGCATTAAATTTCCTGCATTGCATTACATGTCCCTGACATCTTTTGATAAAATAAGTGATGGAGACAGAAGATGAATAAATCCTTTAGAAATGAAAAGTCAACAAGTTTATGAGATATCTATCTAAACTATAAACAAACCACCAAGACCAAAATAATTAGCTCCTTGGTGGAGATTATGTGTCGCAGACAGAATTCATAAAGGTTATGTTGTTTGGCATGTCACCCAGGAAGGAATGTATTACTGAGTAATCCTCTAACTGCTGCAGTGGTTCAACAAGTAATTCACATCCTTTATTTATTCATATGCAACAGTTGCAATACCACATATAAAAATGTTCCTACCAGTTGAAATCCTAAATAAAAGTACCAAATTATAAACACCAAAAAATACTGAGAATCAAAAGTAAAAGTACTCATTCATGTAGAATGAATCATAGTTCACCCACACAGGTGTTTTCACTTACTGCCTGACCGGACCTTGTTTTTGGCCAAGGCCATGGCTCCTTTGCCCCCCCTTGCTCGGACCACACCCATCTTCAGACTTCTGATCTCAACTACACACCTGTAAAGTTTTGTAACTGCATCTCACAGGGTTGTGACACAAACACCAGGTACATATTCAGAACCGTGTCTGTGGTAGTTCCCACCATAGTAGGTGTCTCGAGGACCTCATTTTGCCAGGATGAGTCACACAAGGTGAAAACAATACCAGTGTCACTGTCGTGGCTGGTAAATATACTTAATTGGCATCTTCCTTCCTCTCTAGTTGCACCTGTTAAAGTAGGACAACTAACATTTAAAGGACCAGTGTGCAGGATTTAGTGGCATCTAGTCACTCCACCGCTCCACTCACCCCTCCCTTTCCAAGCATGTCAGAGAACTACGGTGGCCTTCAGGTGACATACAAACACAAATAGCCCTATGTAGAGCCAGTGTTTGGTTTGTCTGTTTTCTGCTACTGTAGAGGCAAAGCAGACTCCATAAAGCGGAGCGGCTCCGTATGTAGATATACACGGAGAATGAAAACACAATTCTCAGTTTCAGGTGATTATACAATAATGAAAACATTCATATTATGAATTGTTATTGTCAATGTTATCTTTTTCATGGCAGACATTTGTGGTGCCTTCAAATGGGGTCGCATTTACTGTGTTTAAAAGTTAAGTCAGCAATGGCAATATTAACTTTACTGGCCAAGTCTAGAAGCCACAGAGGCTAACAATTTAACAAGCTAGCAGGTGGGTGACATAGGATAGGAGGCAGAGGATATTAGCTTGTTTAAAATATCAACATTTTCCTCAGACATAAAATTACCAAGAAAAACAATATATGAATAAAATTACAATATGCTGTACAATATTAACTTATTATGCACCGATGAATGAACTTCCATGGGCTCCACCATTTCTCACAATGCCACAACTCGTGAACTCTGAGCTTTCAGAAACTTTCCACTTACAAGGTTGTGAATACAACATGAGGGGGGCGTTCATATGGGTCCATATGTAAACATGGTAAATACGACCCCATTTGAAGGCACCATTTGACTTCTAATAGCAGGAGCAGCACCAGTGTATTTAATGACATTAATTATGGCAGCATTCCCGACTTGTCCAGGATGTACCCCGTCTTCGCCCAAAGCCAGCTGGGATCGGCTCCAGCCCCCCCGCGACCCCCTAACGGGATAAGCGGTTGAAAATGGATGGATGGCAGCATTCCATATAGAGCAGGTCCTGGTATTGCGCATAATGGCTCACTTTAATAGCTTACTGGGGCGCTGAATGGATCTGAGCTTTTTATTGTTATTGTTTATCACTGTGCTTTTCCTGCTATGACGAGTGAAAATGTCAGCTGTGATAAAGGTCTGTGGACCCCTAAAAAGACCATAATTCCCACCAACTTCAGCCTGAGGAGAGGTCTGATCAGTTAACTGAGAACACCTGTGTGAGTCTGCAGAGCCTTTAAAAGATATTGTGGAAGCGTTTAAATGTTGTAGCTGGTTGAGGTTCACTTCATAATGTGCTGGGTAGCATTATATTGTAGCTGATCATATGTTTTTAATATAAACTCTGCATCTGCAATGTGACAGCAAATACAACTGTCAGGTAAATGGGGAGTAAAAAGTATATTTCTCTTTGAGCTAAGTGCAGTACCTCAAACTTGTACACATTCGATACTTTATCTGTTTTTGAGGAGAAAATTCAAGGGTCAAATCCATTCACAACGCTCAGGGCATTTAGCTGACGCACTTATCTGGTCTTACAGAGGAAATGGAAGAAAACGAGGCAGGTATTGTTTTGATAAAAGAACAGGAGTGAGCACATCTCATGCCGAGGCAAGACGCAGCAGGACCGGATCTGAAGTGTCGGTCTGTGAGACTGCAGATTCAGTAACTGCTCAGGCATCTCACGTTAATGACGTGACTGATGTGACTCAACTACTGCTTCTGCTTTGCTCGTCTACTTCCTCGTTTTAACTCCTTGGTCTGGTTCGCTGCCAGTGTGATGTAGCAAACCGGGCCCACAGTAGGAGAAGCGTGTGTGTTGGCAGCCAAGGTTGAATTCTGACTTGTATGTTGTTTTTGGAGATGATAATGATATATTTGTAGCATAATATCTTTTGTCCATTATTTGTTTTTTAAATAAATAAAAGTAAGGAAGTTCAGTATCATAAGAAACCGCAGAATTGTTTTTTTTTTTTTTAAGCAGTGCCGTGATCTCTGCTTTATTAAGCATAATTCACTCATTTGTTCAGACCTGGTATTAAGTTGAGTCCTGAGTGATCGGATCACAAGTGGACAGCTTTAAGTAGTTCAAGCACTGAGGACGCACTGAGATCAGATCGCTCAGACCACATGCAGAGGTGGTCTGGGCCACATCTGGCCACAATTTTTTAGCAGTGTGTACGCAAATGTGTCCTGGGCCACATTAAAAGACCGCTTATTCAACTGATTTCCCGCTGGGATCCGCAGGTGTCTGCCCTCCTCAGGTGTCTTGTGTACCTCACATGGAAACGACTTCTGTGTTCTACTGTATTTTGTCGGTACAAATGTATTGTATTAAAATATATCTTACCTATAGGCTACATTATTATCATTCTGTTGGGGATGGGGCGCTGTGTTTATTCCAGGGCTTTGCGTGGAGCTGATACCCGCCCACTCGCTGTCTCTGGGGGCCGCCGGTACAATAACCTTGTATTTTGATGTTATTAAAATGTACCTGAAATAAGAATGTGTAAGATATTACTACTGACATTCCTGTAATATTACGTCACAATGTCCACTGTATTAACCGTGTGTTTATTACGTGTTTATTTACATATAGAGCGCGGTAGTGAGATCCAATCACATGTGGTCACTCAAGACGGGTGTGGAGACGCATTCTAATGCCAGGTCTTAACAGGGCCATTATGCCATTGGTACACAAATACAGCTATAAGGCTTTAAATGGACTGGTTCCCTCCTACTGTATATAGTATGTCCAGCATCATTTCCCCATATACTCCATCCAGCCGTTTACGTTCCCTCGATGCCGGTTACGTATCCATTCCTTATTTTGATATGAGCTCTCTTGGTGGTTGAGCCTTCGACCACCGAGCTTCACTTTTCTTGAATAATCTCCCACTGCACATTCTGGAGGTTGTTGAATCTTTCAAATCCTGGCTGAAAACATAACTTTGTTCTGTTCACTATGATCCCTCCTAATTTCACCTGCTGGATACCCAGATTACTGACTGTTTTACCTCGTAGCTACCCCAGTCCTCTGATGGTTTTACTCCATGATGTTTTTAACATTTAACCAACCTTGTTGTTGTTTTCTTTTTACTGACTCGTAAAGTGTACAGAGACTCTATGAGTAATGTGCACTTTAAATAAACTGAAGTTGACACACAATCGTAGAACAGTGGAAACTTCCTACTTCGACTAACCCTGAGTTCTTTATTTTTACTCTGTGTGTTCGTGGAGTTCTAGGTATGTGCAGTATATTTATATAGAGGAAGTTGTCCTAAGTAGTAGCCTAGGAAATGTTGATGAATTTGTGAAGACATTAGTCATGTTTGACAAAGTAGAAAATTCATTAAACAAGGAAAGGAATAACCACTGGTCCCTCGGTCAGAGACACTGAGCAGCTTAATGCTTCAGGCTGTAGTCTGACTCACTACATTTATTCACTTATTTTGCTACAGCAGGATCAGAGAGGACTTTTCTCTGCATATCGGTCTTTAGTTGCAGTGTTGATGTTGCAACCGTTATCAGGCTACAAGTGAGTAGCACGGAGTGTCCCTGCTGTATAGAAGAAAGATCACTGAGTGACTGTGTTTGGAACAAAAGACAATAAAGGTAATCTGGGTGACAGTGATCATAACTCAAGGATATCCAGCAAACGGTCCAGATTGACGTGTGATTGATTATTTATAAACCAAAAGGAACGTGTGGTTCAGGGCACAGGTTTTTACTGTGTTGCTGATCTTTTTAATTTAGCTGACAACGATCAGCGATAGCTCTAAAGACTTTGATTTAAAGCTAAAAGCTAAAGCTTTGACCTTTGCCATGGTAATCAGTTCGGTTAGAAACTGTGAAAGAACGGTCCAACACAGACCATGTAGCTCTGACTATAGACGGGTGGACGTCCAGGGCTGCCGAGAATGGGGACAAAATCATCTTCTTGCAGTAGAACATGAAAATAAAATGAACAGAGCAGTGTTGTTGTGAATCAGTGTGTGTTTGGTTTATGCTGCACTTTATGTTGATGGCCTTAGCGTCTGTGTTTTTTTGTTATTATTATTTAAATATCAGGGAATAGAGAGACTTATGTTACTGTTGTTTAAAAAAGGTCTAGTGCTGGCTGCCCTGATGCACGTTTTGTTGATGGCCTGAGCCTATAATTTGTTTTTTATTTATTAGTTATTTTTAAATAACACAGTGGCACTTGATCCTTATATTATATATTAGTCTAGTCTACTGCTGTTCAGGCAAACAGGTGGCTCATTTTGGCAAATAAAAGCTGTTCAAACGAATTGAAATTGGCCTGTGTGTGTGTGTATAAATATAAATAAATAGTGCAATAAATTGCTCTATTGAATCACAATGCTTAAAAATTGCAATACATATCAAATCAGCATCACTATCCGTGATAGTATTGAATCTGGAGATAGATGAATCGTCCCAGCCTTAATGCTTGGTTGTGACTTTTTTTGCTGTCATCATTCATGTCTAAACAACCAATGTGTTTTAATTTGTCGACAAGAGCACAACGTTCTTCCTAAATCTAGTCTCTTTAAGAATAACCCTCATTTTCTTGAATTTCAAGTTAACTTACGATCACTGACGATGATTCGACTCATCGTCTTTAAGGGGGCAGCCCTACTGTTTATCTCATTATCTCATTTTTCTTAACCATTCTTACTCTTGTTTGTCTTGAAAATTGGCACAAGCCAAGTGTCGGACTGTTTTAAAGGTCATGGAAATCCTCTGTGTTATTCATGGAAACAGTGGTTACAGAACAGGATTTTTGTGTGAGCGTCAGCCCTGAGTTACGGTTCAGTTGTTCAAGGCTGTCCTCATTTAACCCACGTATCTGCAGACATTAGGCTCGGGTTAAAAAGAATAGCAACACATCTGCATCACAAAATGAAGAAATAATCTTGTTGCAAAATATGTGGATGAGCAGGAAGTGCTTTTTTGCATCAGATTTTGCTCGATCATCTGCAAATTACAAGTATATATGTTGTAGCCACGGTGCGTTCTCTATGTTGCAGAGCAGTTAGTCTGTGTGTCTGAGTGTGGTGAAATAATAATGAATTGCTCAGTGTGAACAGAAATATCCAGGAAGCCAGACAAGAGCAACAAAGCATTTTCTGCTGTTCTGCTCTGTTTCTGTCTTATCTGTGACGTATGAATATTAGTGCTTATGTAGATTATATAAACTACATTCACAGCCAAGTAATACAAATGAGTACACACAACCTTTCGATTTATTACAGTTTCCTGGATAAAGTTTATGGATGGCAGTGAGTGTGTATAATTGCTCAAAAGAAAGCGAACCTTTCCAACTCGCCGTACACCATTTTTTAAAATAACGAACTGCTACATCCTGACTGCTGGACCATGTGGGATTTCAGCCAGAGAGACGGTGTTTGGAAGGACGAGAGGCAGAGCTGTGGCCATGTGGTCCTCCTCGCTACTGGTATGCAACTGCAATTGTTGATATCAGTGGGGAGTTGATATTAAAAGACAGTTCAGCTGCTGAGTAAACATGACATAAAACCCACTGCGGTGAACCAGCAGTGTTGCTGGTGTTCTGCTGCTTATTCTTTGCAAGCATCCCAAGATGAAAGAGACTAACTGAGCCTTTCCCTAAAGAAAAACTGCAGGTGTTATCTGGTTTTCCCAGAAACATTCAACTTTATTTGATTAATGCAAAGTGAATGTATGTGTAAAACACAGGCACGCTTTTTGTGTTCATGTACTCAATAAATAGACAACTGTTTTTTTTAATTTTCTTTAAACGTTTCGAGCAGTCAGTTGATTAAAATATTTAATTGCGATTAAATAGCAAAATATTTTTCTGTTCAAAATGTACTTTAAAGGGAGCTTTGTCAAGTATCTAATACTCTTATCAACATAGGAGTGGGCAAATATACTGCTTTATGAAAATATAACAGTATGTATTTATATTTATTATTGGAAATCAATTAACAAAACAAAACAATGACAGATATTGTCTAGAAGCCCTCACAGGTACTGCATTTAGCATTAAATTTATGCTCAAATCATAACATGGCAAACTGCAGCCCAGCAGGCAACAACATTGTGATTATAATACATTATCTACATTATGTGATTATCATAAAGTGGGCATGTCTGTAAAGGGGAGACTTGAGGGGACCCATAGAACCCATTTACGTTCACATATCTTGAGGTCAAAGGATCCCTTTGAAAGTGGTCATGCCAGTTTGTCCTCACCAAAATCAGTGTAAGTTTGGAGCATTATTTAGCCTCATTCACGACAACCTAGTATGGCATGATACCAGTATCGTCACTCTAGCTTTAAAACTGAGCCTGCTATAAGTTACGTTAAGGTATTAAAGAAATTAGTCCCATTAAATCAAATTTGCATTAACGCATTAACTTTGCCTTAATAATATGTGTTTTGGAGCACTGGATTTAATCATATTTCTACTCTCCTTTTCTTTGTTAGTTGCATTTCGAGTCTTTATTACAGTGTGTGTGTGTGTGTGTGTGTGTGTGTGTGTGTGTGGGTGGGTGGGTGTGTGCGAGTGTGTCTGAGTGTGTATTTTATGTTGGAAAGGGTCACAGTTCAGGGGTCTTTAGAGCAGAACAGGAATAGATAGAAAGATTTTAGAGAGGACTGTCTTTCTTTCACTCACACACATACACAAACAGTGGCCTGCTGAGAACTTTTAGCTTGCACACAGTGGTAAACATTCAGTCTATAAAGTTTTATAAGAAACAAAAAGTAGACATTACAGTGAAAAATACAAGTAAACAATGTAAATGTTTTGGGGCGGCAGTAGCTCAGTCCGTAAGGACTTGGGTTAGGACGCGGAGGACGCCGGTTCAAGTCCCCCATGGACCAACTGGTTGCTGGAGAGGTGCCAGTTTACCTCTTGGGCACTGCCGAGGTGCCCCTGAGCAAGGCACCGAACCCCCAACTGCTCTGGGCGCTTGTCAGGAGCAGCCCCCTCACTCTGACATCTCTCCATTGACGCATGTATATGTACTGTGTAAACAACAGAGTGTAAAACTGAATTTCCCCACTGTGGGACTAATAAAGGAATATCTTCTTCTTCTTCTTCTTCTTCTTCTTCTTCTTAAATTCAGAGTGTAGAGGGGAAAAGTGAAAGGAGGGGTCAGGAGGAAAGGAAAGAAGGGAATCAAATAAAGGGAAAGAGAGTACAATGCCTGCTTTTAAGCCGAAAGGTCCCAGTTCGGCTTCTTGTCAACACATGAAGACGTCAGACGTCACAGGCTGCTCTATTTGAGAGGACCCTGACACACATTACACCATATGGCAGGTTAGCTCAAAGTGAGGTGAAGAGAAGCTGTGGTTCATACAGCATGTATTCAATGTCTACTTCAGTGAACCTCTGTTGCTACTGAAGGCAGCCATCAGTGCTGGAGCAGTATAAGCACCCAGTCAAACACCACTTTTAGAAATGAAGAGGGCAGTTAATATTTTTTAAAGCGCATGAACACACAGCGTTAAATTGTGGCAATGGATATGATGGCACTGTGAACTGTTTATAGGCAGATATTTATTTTTGCCTTTGTTTAACATTTGGTTTCGTACACTATAATATGTGTGTGCAGAAAGTAGTGTCTAGGGCTGTACCGAATAGTTCGAAGCTTTGCTCTATATCAGTATTTGAATGCTGCACAGCTAACCCTAACCCACGGGTCGGGTGGGTTTGAGTTAGCTTACTAGAAAATGTCATGGGTTTTGGTGGGCGGGAGACAAAACAGTGTTACGAGTAAGTTATTAATAACTTACAGAAGCATTGCGTGCAATACATGTGTACATCTTCCACTGTTGTCGCTTTACCTTACACACACACAGAGCACCACACCTACATGTATTTATGTTGACAAAACTGATGAGTTGTATTCAATAAAGGTGCTAAGTGTGAGATAACGTGTGTTTCTATTGCTTCCACACTTAATGAGTTTAGACAGATCAGATGTAGTTGATGTAGTTTCACCTTTAGTGAAACTTTAGGTTTTATTGTTATATCATGGGATCCAAACGCCTTTTCAAAGTTGTTTGTGTTCTTATGCTAAAATGGATGTGGTCATTTTCATTAAGTTAACTGTCATGCAGAATGTTTTATTATAGTAAGTTTAAAGTTCTCATCTCCTGCTTGCTCTCCGTCCAGGTTCCTGAGATCATCAGTACGTTGAGGCAGGCTGGCAAGAGCTCGGCACGCAGCGATGACATCGCCACCATTTCCAACAAAATTTCCTCTGGAGGCAGCGATTCCTCTGAAACATGTTTTTCTTCTCTCTCCACGACGACACCCTCCGCGGCACCCTCTGCTGCCTTGTCTCCGACAACCTTTGTCAAGAAGTTTGAGGTGCTGTTTTGCGGCCGTGTGAGCGTTGCTCACAAGAAAGCTCCTCCCGCCCTCATTGATGAGTGCATCGAGAAGTTTAGCCAGTTGCATGGCTCAGGGAAGAGCAACAAAGGAGGAAATGGTGGGGGATTGGTCGGTGGGCTGAGGAGGGCATTAACCTTTCAATCCAATGGACTCAGTAGTGGTGATGTTGGTAATGATGCTGCAGGGAGTCCAACCACTGTGAACCGTCGTGTCCTGTTCAAAAGAGACCCCAGCTTTCCCTGCCTGCAGCCCCTGGATGAGAATGGACTCTCACCTGAGATCTCTCACACCAACACTACTGATGCACACACCCAGTCCGCCGGAGTACAGCCCACCAGCCTGCAGGAGAACAGGACCTTGCTGTTTACGGTAATTTTCATGAGTGGATAGGCACTCAAAAATTAGCAAGCGTGCTCTAACAACTCCCATTTTTATACTCCTTAATTGTTAAAACCTGTGGGTCTCCTTTGGGCCTGAGAAGTGAAGCCAACGCTGAAGCGTCTTAATGCTGCATTCTTTCTAATAGCCAGCAGGGGGCGACTCCGCTGGTTGCAAAAAGAAGTCTGATTGTATAGAAGTCTATGAGAAAATGAGCCTACTTCTCACTTGGTTCGTTACCTCAGTTAGCATTAGCGGCAAGAGAGGTGGTTTATGCCAATCGTTGCTCCGATTGGTGTCCATGTACACACCCATTCGGATCATGTCTCCCTGGAAAAATTATCTCCACTGCGCACGAGTGCTATGTCAGCGTGACCTACCGAGCTACCTAAACAACCTAGCGTTTGTTTACAACACAGAAGGAAGTACAACTTCGTCTTCTATTTTCGTTAAATTAGACAACTCTGCACATGCCCAAAGGATTTATTCTGTTTAAACACTCGGTGCATTTATACGCACGTCATGATCGGATCATTTTATTTAGTGTCCATGTAAACAGTGGATTTGGAATTTCCGATCAACCAAGGTTCAGATCGGATTGGAGAAATTTGGCTAACGTGATAAATGATAAATGGACTTTATGTAGCACACTCTTCTGACCAGTGTGAGGTAGTGCTTTACACTACATGTCAGCAGTCGCCCATTCATACACCGATGGCTATGCCTTCAGGAGCATTTTGGGGTTAAGTGTCTTGCTGAAGGACACACTGACATGTGACTGACGTGCCAGACTCAAGGTTTCAAAACAACAGTCCAAAAACCAAAACGTGACATCATGGTGACTGTGTCCACTTCATATATACAGTCTATAGTTAAAACTCCTTACAATAATTGCTTTCCAAGAAATCAAACTGAGTCTCAATGATCAGTCTGTCCCCAGATAGTACTGTGTGCCACCCACTGGGACCATACACACTGTACACAGTCCACTGACATCAGTTCTTTATGCGTTATCAACAGAAAACACTGATGAAAGTGTCAAATTGCCAAACAAGCAAATAATCTGGGGCTCATTTACTCACACAATAGTCTACCAGACTAGAAGGGAAGATTTACACCTTTTCTGTGAAGGAAAATGAAATCATGAAAAAGAAAATGTTGAATTTTTGCACATTGTCAGCAGTGATTTTGTTAGAAAAACATTCAGTCATGACCTTTATCAGGCATCCTGACCCAGAACTGAAAAGCTTCATTTCTAACAAAGTCTGACAATGCGCAAGTTACCAAAGGAAAAACTATTTTGGGTGGTGCAGCAGTCTCATGCTGTGTGTGAATGGTAGTCCAGGATAGGTTTGGACAATAAAGTTACAGACATTTCTTTAAAGATATTTATCTTTTCATATCCTTTCTCAGTATGAAGGGGGAAAAAACAACTCCTTTTTCATGGTTTATTGTTTCAGATTGAGCCAAGTCAGAGGTTTAAAACATTACCATCCAGCATTATTGTACATTGATTTTCACCAGTTGCTCATCAATGACAGAGAGGGAAAGAACAAAAGAGAGCAAAACTATAAATCCTGTTATGACTCAGCAAGAGCAAATGCTGACTGCTGCTCAAAATGAGCTCAGTCACGCTCCCCAATTCACTTTTAAGTGACCTCAGTGACCTGCTGCCAACAGTTTTCCTGTTTGTCCTCTAGACAGGAAATGGGGGCCACTGGCACAGGAACCACCAGGGCCCATCACTGCCCCTCTCAGCAAATACATACATATTATTGACTCTGATGATACATCCTGCTGCTGCCATGAATAGTAGGCAGAATGACCTCATCCTGGTGACATCATTACCTAAATTTTGAAAATTTAATCCCCCTTGTCTTCTAGAAAGAGTGATTCTGAGATTCGTATTTGATACAGAAGAACAGCATTTTTTCACAAGGGAATAGCTGTACTCACACAAGTGGGAAGACTTGCGATTTAACAGACATGAGCTCACGTGACTATTATGAATCACTAAGTTTTTCAAGGTTTAGGAGTGACCGTGACTCATGTCCTAATGGTGTAAATAGGGATATCCCCTAAAGCGGAACTGTTCAAAATTCATTGGTACTTTTTGAAAATAGGAGAAATGAAATTGTCTCATTTGACAAATCTTTTTAAAAATGAACTAAAAATGTTACTTTCAGTTCAGGCTTTTTCTGCTTTCAGTTTTTTTTTTAATCACGTAATCATTGAAACAAATGTCCAGAAGTGTGACAAATTGGGCTACATCTGTGAGGCTCATTACTGCCGTCACAACCACACCACAAACCTCACCATACACACAGAAGCACACGTACCACAGACCACAAGCCCAGGAAAACACGCTTAGATTCAAGAGTCTAACTGTTTTGTCTTTGTGTTTTTATCTTTGTTTCAGGTGGGCAGGTCTCAGATCTACTTGGTTAGTCCAGACACTAAGAAAGTTGCCATAGAGAAGAGTTTCAGGGAAATCTCCTTCTGCTCACAGGTATGAATGAAGCCCGTCATTGTCTCTTTAGGCTTGTGTGTGATTTTTTTAAACATATCTTGAATCTTGAATCTTGAATCTTGTAAATTTCTCCACTGTGGGACCAATAAAGGAATATCTTATCTTGAAACACCTGATTTTTTTCTTTTCAGGGTATTCGTCACGTGGATCACTTTGGCTTCATTTGCAGGGAGATGGTGGAAGGAGGAAGCTGCCACTTTGTTTGCTACGTCTTCCAGTGCACCGACGAATCATTGGTGAGAGACGCATGATGAAGGGAGAGCATAGTCGAACATGGCAAGAAAAGGATGGGACAGTAAACAAAAAGAATAATTCATATGTTTTGTTTTTTTTGAAATCCAAAAATATTTCTGTTGGTACAATTTATTCCTTTATAATGTTCTACAAACCTGGAAACATCTTTTGAATAATTGTTGATGTGAACACAATGCAGAGTTGAGCAGTATGTGTAATAATTTCACATATTCTCATATTTCCATATCAGTATTTCCCACTCAGTCTTATTTGGTCCTTTGGATTTAAATAAAGCTGCAACGATTAATCTATTAGTTGTAGGGCTGCATAATTAATCTAAATTTTATCAAAATCACAATATGGATAACACAATTTTCCAAACGCAGGAGGCACAATATTTGTTAGAGGCAAAATGTATGTCCAAATACTATTTTAAATTGAATATTGTGCAGAGATGTCCTAGCCTGCACATTATATTCATATTCATATTTAAACTAATCATATCATAATCATTTGAACCACCTGAGACTGAGGAAAAAAGGTTTTGATATTTATTTTATATTTTCCTTTGCATAATTTAACTGTGATGTAAGAAATATATCATAAAGGATTTTTGTCAATAGTGTTCATTTTCTTTTTCATAAAGCCCCTTGTAGACATAGGATCACTTTTTTCTGGAAAAAGTACAATACAAGGCATGATTTGGTAACGATAAAATAATAATGTTTCTTTTTAATTCTTTCTTACTTGATGAAACAAATATAAAAGACATTTTAAAAGCTGATGAATAGTGATGGAAAAAATTATCAATCCCTCTAATAATACAGATCATATCACAAACGTAATATTATTTTTCATTCAGCCCTAATTTGTTGTCAACTATAAATCAGTCACAGCTATTTTGATTATCAATTAAACAGATTGAGTAATTTCTTAAGGAAAAAAGTCGGATGAGGATGTCATCTTTGGCTTTGGGAAACACTGATCGACATCAACAACTAATCGATTAATCAAGCAAATAATCAACATAATAAATGACAATGAAAATAGTCAGTTGCAGCCCTAGATTTAAATCTGATTAAATTCTGCTCTAATTCTTTAGACTTATGACTCAGTGCATCTGTGCTCTACTGAGTCACAGTATGCCAAATGGATCAGTTTGATAAGAAGCCTCGGTCATTAGACGGATATACTCTGTCAGCTAATGTTGCAGTGTGATTAGATTAAACTAGATACTTACTGTAAGTCATGAGACAATGAGTCAGTATTTGACTTCTGCCAGAGTAAACTGGACAACCTGTGGGAAAAACTGCATATCTTGTTTAGTGTATTTTTACACACAATATAAGACCCATATTTTCCTCATATACTGAAACTTACCTTGAATTAGGTTAGGGGTGTTCTGGGCACAGAAACTAAATATATATTTTTAAAAAGCAATATTAGTCCTTTGCTCAAGAATGGGATGAATTTGTTCAAATAATTGTTCTCTGTAGTGAAACAGTTAGCTAATGTGAGTCAATACAGGCAGAAGCAAACTCAGAGATACACTGACAATACCGAAAGGCTATAAGTTGATGGATGAAAACAAGCATAACGAAGTCTGTGTTTTGCTCTTGTAGGTGGATGAGATCATGCTGACTTTGAAGCAGGCGTTCTCTGTGGCCGCCCTGCAGCAGAACGCAAAGACCCAGAGCCAGCAGTGTGACAGCTGCCCCATGCAGCAGCTCCACAGACTGTGTGAGCAGATAGAAGGTAGAAAACTGCTTTTGTTGACATAATGTTGATAGGTCAAGTTCATACACTTGTATACATCTACAGACGGCTGTCGCAGATTAAAAGAGCCATTTTGTTCACCCCATTTTACATTTACCTCTTTAAATTATTTAATTGCTGTGGCAGAAGGCTGTACCTAGCAGTGAATTAGTACAATAAATATTTGATATTTGAATTAATGCAAGTTGACACTTGATGTGAATGTGATAGATTAAAGGAGGACGGATGTAGTTGGAGCTTTTGTGTGAAGAACAGTTGATTTGTCAGCTGGACACCCAACAGACATAACACTACTTTCACACAACAAATGTTTCAAAGCTGTTACAGTGGAGGAAAAGTTAATAATTTATGTTTACATGCCCACGATTATAACAAGGCTTTCAGTTTTGTCACAAATTAGTTCATCTATATAGAAAACTGCATCCTAATGGGTATAAGGGCATATTATGCTGCTGAATTATGTGACCAGCATAAATTGCCTGTCGGTGTGAATGTGAGTGTGAATGGTTGTCTGTCTATATGTTGTCTGTCTCTATGTGCCCTGCGATGGACTGGCGACCTGTCCAGGGTGAACCCCACCTTCGGCCAATGCCAGCTGGGATCGGCTCCAGCCCCCCCGCGACCCCTAACGGGATAAGCGGTTGACGATGGATGGATGGATGGATGGATGGATGGATAGATTGATGGAATTATGTGACCAGTGAACCAGGGCCACGTCATTGACCCTTAGTACCCTACATACGCTATAAACATACACCTGCTATATGTAAAACTAAATCTGATGTGAGATTTGTCTTGTCTGTAGAGTGTTTTTATTCTGTATTTGCATATTTTTCAGGTCAACACCCATATAAAATCAAGCTGGAGCTTCAGAAACACTTGGCCACTCTGGATAATGAGGAGCAAGCGTCAGTCTTTGAAAACATTATGGTAAGGTGTCTGTTCTGTCTGTGCACCTGTAGACACCTGTAAATGTGAATCCCTAGAGTTACCTTTGAGAAACAAACCAGTCAGTCTGCAATTTCATCTCGAAGCCCCGCTTGAAACTGTAGTCAGAGCATCTTTAGCTTCTACACTGTCACGTATTTCACAGTGAAACCAGTGTGCAGTTACAAGAAGGGTTTGAACAGATAGTTCAGAAAGGAGATATAGGTTTCGTCACTGTCTCGCCCCTTTAAGAGACTAGCGACGATGACTAGCGACGATGACTAGCGACGAGACTAGCGATGTCCTGAGTCTCCAGTAGGAGTGTACATGAAGTGTACATGAACACAGAAATTGACTTTCACCTCATTGTCACATAGACCCGTTTTTCATAAGCTGCATATCTTCCAAAAATTTAATTTGTCCAAGACTTTTCTGTCTCAGCAACACACTTTTGCGAGATCTGGCAACTAATGGTTGCAAGTGTCCAAGCTAACTAATTTCTTTAATGCTAAATATGGCTGTTAGCTGTGTAAATATCTAATTTAGCAAAAGAAAATATAAGTACATTATGCAAATATAACCTAATCTCCTTTCATCCATCTATAAGACTTTGACAACTCTTCCAAACAAGGTGGGGAGGTGAACATTTTGCACTTTCAAACCTCTGGCAGAGCTTGCAGTGTGTTATCTTTCTAAATCTTTCACATTTGATTGGACCACTAAGAAGTAGGCGGGCTTAGAGTTTAGCTCGAGACAGAGCTGCAGAGGGCTGTTGGCTCTCTGCATACCTACCAGGACCCTCATCTGTTGTTAGATCAGGAGGAGGACGAGGGAGAGATCACAGGGGAAACTTTACCAATGTTCAGCCGGATCTGTGTCACTCAGCCAGAGCTCATCTACCAGCAAAACTCTGGTGGTTTACCTTGAACGAATTAGACCTTAGCTGCATTGTTTTGGAAATTAAAACAACATTTCTGCCCACTAACATCCAAACACAGATATCTCTCTATATTGATTTATTAACTACTACAAAACAAGTGTGGTTTTACTGTGTGACTACTGTTGCTGCAGGATGAGTCCACATTTGGAACCATTTTACAGAAAAGACAAGACAGGGGTTTGATGTAAAAATATTCTGATACTGATAAATATTTGTATTAGTAGTGGTATTGAATGTTTTGGGGTTTTTTACATAGCGAGAGATACTTGAACATTTCACGCAGGGACACAGGATTAAAACTGAGAAAAAGTGTTTTCATGTCACTGGGTCTTTAAGTTCATCATGACTTTGGAATCACATGTTTTTCATGTGGAATTTACATTTGACTTAAATATTTCTACCACCTTGTCTCTCTGTTTCTCTGGCGCTTCAGTCTCTTTCCCCTGAAACACAAAGTGGATCGTGTAATAAAGCACATCCTGTTTGAAATGGATCTATAGGCCCGTTGATGTTATTTATCCATCACTGTTACTACAGATTGTTGTACAGTTAAAGATGACTCTTGAGAGGCGAATGCCCTCAAATATTTCTCTGTGACTCAGCTGACATCTGCTGGTGATGTCGCGCAACTGCAACACTACAACAGTGCTGAGCTGTCAGTACAGGAGATCAACAAATCACTGCTTTTCTACTGTAAAACAGCATATTGTATCCACTATTGTAATATAGCTAATGTCCAGTCAAAAACCTTCACAACTGGATGCTGTTTTTATGTCAATATTTGCAATCTGTTCCTGCCAGGGCTGAACAAAAATCTGTAATTTTTAAAAATTGTATTGTGTGTGTTTCAGAGGGTTCGCCCTAAGACCAATCAGGAGGAGAATGAGTTGGTTATGGTCTCTTTGAGGAATCTGTATGAGGACAGACAGAGGACCCATCAGCACACCCTGCCTGGAGACAGCAAACAGGTCACTTATGCACACACAGGGCTGCATGATTATGGCCAAAATGATAATCATAATTATTTTTTATCAATATTGAGATCACAATTATTTATTGCAATTATTCACTGATTTTAGGGACAAAATATTTATTGCATTATTGTTTCATTGCATTGTCACATCTAATTTAACAGTCAAAGTCAACGTTATTGTTAATTCTGCGATATTTACAGGACATATAGAGGATCGAAATGCCACGGTGTAAACATGTAATATTCAAAACAGGGATTAAAATAGGGCTGACACACAGAAGAGTCCCAAGCCCGGATTCGAACCTGCGACCCTCTTGCTGTGAGGCGGCAGTGGTTAGCGCTGTCGCCATGCTGTTTAGGTAAATTGATGACTCTAAATTGCCCGTAGGTGTGGATGTGAGCGTGAATGGTTGTCTGTCTATATGTTGGCTGTCTCTATGTGCCTGGACTGGCGACCTGTCCAGGGTGAACCCTGCCTTCGCCCAATGCCAGCTGGGATCGGCTCCAGCCCCCTAACGGGATAAGCGGTTGACGATGGATGGATGGGATTAAAATAACACAAGTAGGAACTAAGACTTTAAAATATTTACATCATAGCAAACAAGAAAGAGAATAGAGACAACAAGGCACAAGAACTGTAATGATAACGTAAACCGTAGAGATGATTGTAGTGCAAAAGTAAACTAGAATGAATAGTTATAATGTAAACATAATTATAGTGCAATCATAATTATTGTGCAAACAACAGATTTGTAAGTACTGTTTCATCCACGGGATGAGTAACAAGTGATTTGATGAGTATCAAAAGTGGCAGGTGCATGTTGTGCTAATGTACAAATCGTAGCATTTAAATAAGACTGGTCCTTATTCACAGTGCATCTCCTAGAAGAAATTAAACTTAAAAGGTTCTTTTTCACCTGAAATCAGTGCCTGCATGTTCGTTTTGCCCATCTGCTGTGCAGTATAGTACTCTTATTCTCTGGGCTCTTCCCATGACGTACAGGAAAGTCTTTCGCAGGCCGCCACTGTAGGGTGCACGCTAGTGATGCTGAGATAGGGTAACCTTACTAGAAAATATTGCGGGTTCAGACAGGCGGCTCAAAACATGACAAAGCAGTGTTCAGAGTAAGTTACTGATAACTTAAAGAAACATTTCCTGCAATAGTCCACCTTCTCTTACCCTCTCTCTGTCCCTCAACCACACACACACCAGCCGTTGTGGCAGCACATCATTTTAACGCATTCTGTGCCACCACCACTTAATGCGCTGTCAAGAGGCTGTGGTCGGGGCGACCTCTAGCTCACCATTAGAGAGTGCAGCCATGTAGGCTGAGTTCTTGGCAGTGGCCCAGGTTTGATTGCAGCCTGTGGCCCTTTGCTGCATGTCATCCTCCCCTCTTCCTCCTTTCCCATCACTCCCCAGCTGATAATGAAGGAAATTTAAACCTTAAAAATAATCTGAATGATCATTTTACATATTTCTGTGTGATCACATTGCGCTTTATATGTTATGCAGCAGAGTTTTCTATGAGTGGAGTCACGTATTTTAAGAGTCAGTATCGCGGTCGATCATGTTCTTTTAATTGTGGAGAGCCAAAAATGTGATTGTGATTAATATTTGATTAATTGTGCAGCCCCGTGCACCCATTATAGGCCCAAGTAGTTCACCGAGGAAAGAGAACTGAAAATATTCCCTTTCACTTACACAGACTATACTTACATATACTCACTCACTACCTTCTGTCTCCCTATACTGTATCTCTATATGCGTATGTGCTGTAGGTGTGTGAGGAGGCAGCTCCAGCCCCAGTGGATGTGCAGCAGAGTAGCAGTCGGCAGCGACTTGAACAGTTCAAGAGCCGAGCCAAGCGCTCTCTCACTGAGTCCCTGGAGGGGATCTGGAAGGTAACAATGCTCTTTCGTTCTTGGTTTGTGTTCAATAATGCTCAAGTATTCACTTGTATATTTGCTATCATTATTTGTAGTTTGTGATTTAACATAGAAAAACTGGCATTTTAAAGATGATGGTGTTTTTTGTTTTTAGAATTTTAAATCTTTATATTTTGAACATAGAAATAGGGATATAAGTGACATGGGTCCTTGAGGTATTGTGCTGGTTTGTGATCTTTGGTTCCATGTAAAAGTCATGTACTGTATACAGTATAACCTTGTGTGTTTTTGGCAGGGGAGCAGCAAGGGAAAAGCTCAGAGGGACAACAGTGTAGGAAGTGACAGCGGCTCTTCCGTTTGTACGGTAAACAGCAGCCTGGACCAGCCTTGTCCAGATGACCCCTTGCCTGCCTCCTCCCAGATGAGACCCACCAGCCCCCTCAGGTAAACACACCTAAACACACACTGACTCATATCCTGGGGCAGAACAGTCGGCGGTTTAAAGGTCAGAGCAGTACTACTTGTTTAACTTGGACTTAATGGTTATAGGAGTTTATGTGTCAGTGATTTATAGACCACCCTCCAGAATAGATTGATAGGTCGATGTGTTTTGAAACTGTTTTCTAGAAAACTTTTGTTTGCAAAATCAGAAAGGCCAGAACTGTAGAACAGAATATCATTGTACATAATTAAAGGATGCTTAAATGATTTTAAGTTAATTAGAAAAATAGGTAGTGCATATTGTAAACTTTATTTCACCTCAAACTTTTTTGTGTTGGACTGCGTTAAACTGTATTAGAGCTGTCAGCGTGACAAAGCAGTGTTCAGTCATTTAAATGCCACTGATTTCTTTAACGCATTAACGCAATTGATCTTTTTTGAGGTTGTAGCACCTCAGTTTTAAAGCTAGTAAAGATACTGGTACCATATTAAACTAGAAAACCTTGTTGCTAAATAACGCTCTGAACTTTGGTGAGGAAAAACTGCCATGGTCATTTTCAAATTGGTTCCATGACCGCTGACCTCAAGATATGTAATAAAAATGGGCTCTATGGGTACCCACTGACAGCTGTTGTTGCCTGTTGGGCTGCAGTTTGCCATGTTATGATTTGAGTATATTTTTTATGCTATATGCAGTACCTGTGAGGGTTTCTGGACAATATCTGTCATTGTTTTGTGTTGTTAATAGATTTCCAATAATAAATATATACAGACATTTGAATAAAACAGTATATTTGCCCACTCCCGTTTTGATCCGACGATTAAATACTTGATAAATCTCCCTTTAAGGTACATTTTTACCAGATAAGAAATATGCCATTAATCACAATTAATCATGGAAAATCAAGCAGTTAATCCTGATTGAATATCTGAATCGATTGACAACCCTAAACTGTATGTTAGGTGGTCGTGATGTTATGTGTACATTGTGTATTTCTCCTCACACCATTTCCTCTTAATCCTCAGGTGCCACAACTCAACAGGAGACCTGAAGCGCCTTGACACCTCTCTGCACCCGTCTCCCTCCACCTCCTCTTTACCCGATGACACTCAGTGTCAGGGGCTCCGCCGACGGGCCAGCACCTTCAGCCACCCTTCCAACCCTTCCCCAGGAGAGTACTCACCGCTGTTCACGCGAACTCGCACACCACAGGACCCTACTCCAGCTACCAAGCCCAGGCTCGTACGACACTACTCTGTCAGCACAGACACTCCACACCAGAGCAAGTAAGGGGAGCGTTTCTGGTTGCTCTTTGTTTCTGTGTGTGTGTGCTTGTGTTTGTAGAGGTAGACAAGTAAATATGTGTTTAAATGTGTGTAGAATGTGCCAATAATGCCAGTTGTTCAATAATCTGAGATTCAAAATCAGCAGAGGTGACATACATGCAAGTGTTGACACATCATTTCCAATGTCACACATTACAACCAGTAGTGAAGAAAGTGATCAGATCCTTTGCCTAAGTAAAAGTACTAAAGAAAAAAATGTAAAAATTCTCTCTTACAAGTAAAACTCCTAGTAAAAGTATGGAAATTCAATCAGGAAAATGAACCTGAAGTATTAAAAGTATAAAAAAACACCCTGTGACTGTCATACTATTATATAATATATCATCAGATTATTATGACTTATGCATTAATATAAAAGCAGGAGTTTACCGTCGTAGCTGATTGAGGTTGAGCTATTTTTAAACTATTGTGTACAGGACAACTGGTGATTATTGCATTATGGATTAATCTGCTGATTATTTCCACCAGTGATTGAATGAATCTTTGTGTTGTAAAAATTCAAAAGATTGTGGGAAATACTGTCGAAGTTACAAGAGCTCAAAGTGACACCTTCAAAATGTTTGTTTTGTCTGGCCAACAGTCTAAACCTCAAAATTATTAAAATAAATGAAGATAATTAAAAGCAAATGTTCACACACTGGCTGAAACCATGAAACGTTTTAGCATTAAAAGAAGTAGCCAAGTAGTCAAAATATTTTTCTGTCAATCCATTAATCAACCACATGTTTTAGCTGTTTTCTGTGCAGAGAAAAGATTTTAGTTTATGAAGTAACTGGTAACAATATTTCCCTCTAAAAGATGTAGTGGAGTAGATGTAGAAAGTTGCACGAGAAGAAAACTCAAGTAAGTTACTCAAGTAAAGTACCTCAAATTTGTAAATGAATAAATGTACTTCATTTCACCACTTATTGCAACATGTCACATATTAGTCACATGCTATGAGATATGAAGTTGAGCTGGAAGACAAAGAGAGGAATGGTTGTCCTTTTTTTGGGGGGGGGGGGCTTTTTTCATTTTTATTGACAGCGATAGTGTTGAAAGGGGAAGACAGAGAGGATGACATTCAGCAAAAGGCCCCAGGCTGGATTCAAGCCTTGGTACTTGGGGCGCCCGCTCTACTAAGTGAGCTACAACAGCAGCCCGCACTTGCTGTTTAAGATAAAGATGATATGTTACCTGTCATCACAGACTTTATGGTATTAACACCTTGTATCCTCTTCCTGAGTCAACAACTGAAGCGCTTACTGTAGTTTTATACCCCTCACATAAATGGTGACCATTAAGAATAAGCGTATGACAGCAGTCTCACGGGTGGTTGAACACATGTTAAGTAGAGCATGTCATACAGAGTAGGTGTGTCTGTGTCAAAGAGAAACAAGACAGTGTAGATCATCTATAAAGAACTACATATTGGTGTATATTTCCAGGTTAATGCATGAAGTAGTTGAGTTTCTGTCAGAGAAGTGATACTCCATGTCTTTGCTATCAAATTAGCTTCCTCTGCTCTTGAACCCAAACTCCGCTCTTCTCCCTTATTTGTGCAAGAAACCTCTCGACATAAAATTGAAGTTGGTGACAAAATCAAATGTCACACTGCTTTTGATTATCAATGATAGTAATATAATTGTTTGAGGAGGCTGGGGCTCCGAGGTAGAGCGGGTTGTCCATTAATCACACGATCAGTGGTTCGATCCCCAGCTCCTCCAGTCCACATGTCGAAGTCTTGAGACAAGATATTTAACAAAGACAGTACCATCGGTGTGTGAACGAGTATTTAGATCAGATACTGATGGGCAGGTTGGCACCTTGCATGACAGCCTCTGCCATCAGCGTGTGAATGGGTGTGAATGGATGAATGTTGACATGTAATGTAAAACACTTTAGTGGGTGGAAGGCTAGATAAGCTCTATATACTGCAAATGCAAGTTCATTTACCATTTCATCCACCCATCTGCAACCGCTTACCCCGTTAGGGGTCACAGAGGGCTGGAGCCGATCCCAGCTGGCATTGGGTGAAGGCGGGGTACACCCTGGACAGGTCGCCAGTCCATCACATGGCACATAGAGCCAGACAACCATTCACACCTACGGGAGTAGGTGGAGAGTCATCAGTTAACCTGCATGTTGTTGGACTGTGGGAGGTGGCTGAAGAACCTGGAGAAAACCCACACTAACACAGGGAGAACATGCAAAGTCCACACAGAAGGGCCCAAGCTGGATTCGAACCTGCAACCCTCTTGCTGTGTGGCGACACTGTGCTCCCCCATTTACCATTTATTTGAGAAAAAAAATAATGTGATATGGAACAGGATGATGAAGCAGATGGGAGCATTCACAGTTAAAGGGCAAATCCATCAATTTTACACATCAGAGTGTGATTGAGAAAGTGAGCTGTGCCATTTTTTTCAAGTGAGGCAGCTTCAGTTGGGTCTGAAGACTACAAGTCTGAAAATTGAAAAAAAAAACTGTGTATGTATAGTAAGAAAGAAGTGAGCTCAGCTCACCAGATCTCTGTAGTCCGCTCCTCATTTCTATTTGAGACTAGTGGCTTGAGGCTACATTAGTGTCTACAAGCATAACACCTAAATCTGTGACCAAACTGTCGGCATTTCTGCTGTACTGATGTTTATACTGTCTATCGTGAGCCTGACAATGTCATTGGAAAGCACTGCTAAATCATCACTCAGGTAGAAGAGTCAAAAAATATACAGAATATTAAATGGCTTCAGATATTGTTGTAATGTTGTGGTTGAAACTGGGAAAACACAATATTAACAGTTTTTTACCAAGGAGTTTGTGATGAGCGGTAGGGCTGTGTATTGGCTAGAATCCAGCAATACGATACGTATCATGATACAGGGGTTACGATTCAATATTTCACACACCTTCATATGCATACAGTCCGAATCATTATAGTGGGATCTATTTATCACAGTAATATCCAGCATCATAGTACTACTTTGAGAGGGAGCATACATCAGGGATGATGTACGTATATGCATAATATATAGATTTTTTTAATCTATATATTATTCAACCAAGGCTCTACATCTACTGTATCTCTCTACCTTCAAAAACTCTCCTTTGTCCTACTCTTTCTCAGTTGTCATGCTTTTTTTCAGTGTCTTTGACTTTCTGTGCTCTCTCTTTCTGTATTTGCACTGTTTCTCAGACATGTCCCAACCGACTCCACCCTTCCTCCTGTTCCTCCCTGCCCTTCATCTCCCTCTCCTCTCCTCTCTCATCATCCTTCCTCACCTTCCACTGGAGCCCGGCTCAATAAAAGAGGGTGAGAATCCTGCATTGGTTTTCAGCTCAACTCACGCAGTCTCTTTTCTCTGTTTTATGTGCACATGCTAATTGTTGAAATCCTTCTTTTGACCTTGTTTTCCATGTCATTATGTAATGCCACGTTCAGATAGAGAAACGCAAAACATGTCACTCAATGCACTTCAGTTCAAAACCGTTTCTCATAATTCATGTCTCTCTGTGTGAACGGGGCCCACGTTTCTCTTTTCATCTGATTTCACACCTCCATGTCTCCATCTCAGTCCTCTGGGTGGTCTTCGTGCTCGTCTCCACTCCTCATCCTCTGTCCCTAATTTTCTGAAATTTCCATTTCTGGCTCCTGTCCAAGAGAATGATTGTCCTGAGCCAAAGAGCAGGTACACACACACGTACATCAAATAGTCCCGTCCATATTAGTGTGTCTAGCATCGTTTTAATGGTGCGCTGTATTTCATGGATCACTTAAGCTGACTCTATTTTTTTATGCACAGTATATATGAATGTGTGTACAGTAGTGTATATGTATAGACTGATATAGTTTATCAGGGCATATTGCGTAACCATTCCTGTGCTTGTTTGTGTTTCAGGGATGTAGCAGCTCTGTCTACACCAACTGCGGCATATGTGGCCAAGGCGTCTGGGGAAAGCCCTCTGCGCAGCCACCGCCACTCGTGGAGGCAGCAGATCTTCCTACGAGTCGCTACACCTCAGAAGAACACAGACGCTAGTGGTAAGAATGGACACTCTCTATGCAAGGTTCCCCGCCACGACTAAAAAGTGGCCCTTTTAGTAAATTGAGGCTCACTCAGTGTTGATCACTGATCTGGCAACGTGTTAAATTACAAAGAAAAGTGTATTCCTCATAAAAGTAACAGATTCCTTAGGTTAAAACAGAGTCCTCAATTTGTCCTAAAGGCAATCATGCTGCCATGATCCTTTTAATACATAAACGCTTAATGTTTAATGTACAAAATCTAGAGCACATTAAAGAGAAAATCTTCACTCAGGATGAGTCTGAGAATGTTCTCATTCATCCAGGTCATAGTCATTCTGGCAACAATTGAATCGAAGTCTGGACTAGTCCCCACTAGACTAGTGGGGACTAGTCTAGTGGGGCAACACTGGTGTTACCCATTACACCGGATATTTTACAAGAAAAGATGACGGTCAATATGTGTCGCACATTGACTTTGATTTTTACCATCAGATGACAGTGTGTCTGGCCTCTGGTCCAGCTTTTGCTGCAGAGCTATGGGGTCTACCTGGTATCATTGCGCCACGCACACCGGTTGTGACCCGCTGCGTCCTCCTCACAGCAATTACCTCATTGGGTTTAAATCTGAAATATTGCCAAATAGGCGAGTGTGAATCATGACATGTGCTACTCTGAGCTAACTCCTTACAGAGCAGATGCATTCGCTTTCAGAGTGTAATGTCCATCGTCCTACTATCTGTTGATGACATGGTTGCGGTGGTGGGTATGTAATGTAATCAGTGTGTGCCCAACCACTCTGTAACACCCGTAACACCGACTACCATGACAAGCCTAGGTACAAGACTGTGTACATTTCGAGTACTACTCATTCACCATTGTGAATGGCAACTCTGGAAACTCAAATAATGTTTAAACTAACCTTTCAGCAACTACCTGGCTTATCCCCCGCCTCAAATGTTTTCAGAAACATTTTTTGGTGAACTGTTTTTATAATATGCGAGAAAGTTTCCAAACAAGCCACCATGTTGGCCTGGGAGAGGACCCCCAAGCAACGTAGGAGCATGTGCCACTCATTAGCCATTCTCATAGGGTGCGGTACACATTTCCATTGAATCAGCAAGCTCTTCCAAACAGAGATGTAACTATTACACTTAGGATTGTGGGTAGTGTAGTGCTTCTCGATGACATTGTGAAATGTGTTTCTCTTAAAACAAGGTTGACATCATATGGACGGGAGCATATATCATTTCACAATCTCAAACAGTAGGTCACAGTAAGTCTACCCTGGACAGTTAAGACATTATAGCTAATAATCAAATCTGCGATTCAGAATATGATTTTCATTTCCTGGAATCTCCATATTATTTTCAACATGAGAAATTATGCAAGAATTAAGCAATTTAGACATTATTCCAGCTCATCAGTAACAAAAATGCTGACAAATCTGAAACAAAACATTTGCCTCTAAGTGAATAATTCAGCGAAATAATTTCATCTCACTGAGTCATACACATATTTTGCTCACTGGCACCAAAGAGTATGGTACATGTGTCTTTTAGATTACTTGCCAAACTAAAAAACACCTGCTCTGTGCACTCGGTGAGCATGTCTGTGTGTATGAATGAGTTTTCGCAGGTGAGATCTTCACACTTGGGTGACTTTGCATGCTCCAGTTATAAAATTCACCACGTGCTCTTTTCAGGAAAAAGGCAGCGTAAGGTCAAAGCATGTGCTTAATATCCTACCAAAATAAGAGCATGGGCAAGACACCTGATGTGTGCTTCGTCACCGGGGCTATTTTTTAAATGGCTGACATGTAGACAGTGGTGCAGTGACGACACTTTTCCACTCCGTGTCACTCTTTCATTTAATGTGATGGTTCAAGTGTGATTAGAAAAGAGGATGGAGATGAAAATAGATCACTTTACCAGAGCTCGTTCTCTGCTGTATAAACTTGAATTATATATGTTGTAGATGATCCTCAGTACACTGATATACAGTACATGTCCATTCAAACATTTTGGATTTTGATGTGCTGTGGGATTTTATTCTTTTATTCTTCTTTTATTATTTTATATTGGGATGTGCCAACCTAGTTTGGATCAGTATGGTACCCACTACTAATTTACTTTCCTCTTCAAGTCCCAGTCTAGAAAGTGCATTAAACATGATGACATTGATGTAAATATTTTTGTTTATTTTTCTGTTGTTTTCCTGAGAAAAACTTCATCGGCAATTTCTAATCCAGTGGTGAAGGACAATTGATTCCAATATATAAAGCACACAGTATGGCCATAAAGGCCAAAGTCATTGTCAACAAATGCTACAAATATGCGAAATACGCATATTTGTGCAAGCTGAAATATTTGATTAGTTAGGGAGAAATCTGTGTGACGCTGTGACGCGAAAGCCTATCAGTTTTGTCTCTAACATCCGAACAATGTTGAATCTGCAATGCAGGAAAAAAATATTGTAGCTGTCTGAGGTCACCCAGAGCTACGATAGTATCTTATATGTTCATATTTGTACACAGACCGAAGGAAACTCTGTGTATAATCGCATACTGTCTGTGGTATAAACACCAACTTCGCTGTCGTATTTACGCCTAGATAATGTCGTGTTGAGTGTTGATGGAGCAGCTACAGTGTTAACATAGCCTGGCACTGATTGATTCAAACTCCATTCAGAGAACAAGCATTTTAAAAGTTGTTTGCTTGTCATCTTGTGCACTTTTTTACAAATCAGCTTCATTGTGTTGTTGTTTTAGCAGCATTTTGATCCATTTATTGAAATTAAAACACAACACAATCTGTTTATTTTGAATGCGCACCGCTGTAGTGACGCGTGGCTGGCTAGATACAGTGAGTGCAGCTTTATGAAATTCACTGAGCACTCCCGGTGATGTTATAAACCAAGACACGACAGTGTTTGGTTTTCCAACACATCTACAACACATGTACAAAGCAGCAATGGTGGTGGTTATTTCTGCCATGATTAATGAAACGTTGTTGATATCCACAGGGAGGTAAACCCCTTCTCTCTGGTGCATCTAGCGCATGGCGAATGACGCAAATGATCCCAGTGGTCAACCTTGCACGAGTAAAGCGAGGCGAAATATTCACTTTGCGTTTGGTGTGACGTAGAGTGAGAGATTGTTAACTTGCAACTAAAATAACACGGGGCTTATATTTCTGCATTTTTATCGGACTATGATTGATTAACATGCACATGAGTTGTGGCATCTTGTGCTTGTTTTGCAGCTGTGAAGTTTACATTATAGAGTGAGCTTACCCTGACTCTGATTCTTTTCAGTTGATATTTTCTTTCACCGGGCTAATGTTTGCCACTGAAGGGCTGCTCTGAAATGAAAGAAATTGGAGTAGAAGCTTGAATCCCTTAGGCAGGTAAAAAAAAAAAAACGAAATGGCTCTGCTTGAGATTTATAGCCCTGTCAAGTATTTTACAGGTGTGAAGGATACAAGTACTCAGTAGTGTTTTACATTTAATAGAATATTACTCACCAGTCTCTTATGTCAGTCATCGTGTGTGTGTGTGTGTGTGTGTGTGTGTGTGTGTGTGTGTGTGTGTGTGTGTGTGTGTGTGTGTGTGTGTGTGTGTGTGTGTGTGTGTGTGTGTGTGTGTGTGTGTGTGTGTGTGTGTGTGTGTGTGTGTGGCGCGTGCAGATGTGGGAATCATGCATGTGCTTGCATGTCTTTATATCCTGTGTTTTGATAATTATATGTACCGTGTCTGTGTGTGATGTGTGACAGAACAAGTGTTGACAGTGGTGATAGTTGGGTTGGTCACACTGCAGCTCCACTATAACTCCTCCTGTATCAAACAGTAAAAAAACAACCTACATATGAAAACATGCTCAAACATTAACATTTGTTTCGGTGACATGCATTAAACCCCGGGAATGAATTTCGGTTGCAACCAATGATTAGTTTCAAATGGATTGATCTGTCAGTTATTTTTTGATTTATCAATCAGTCATTCAGATAGAGTCCAGGATGACGTCTTCAAAGGTCTTGTTTTGTCTGAACATCAGTCAGTTTCCGACGATATCAAACAGAGAAAAATCTGCAAATCCTCCCATTTGAAAAGCTGTAATTTTCTTTATGTATAACTTAATTATCAAATTGTTGATTGATTCCATTTATTTATTTCTTTTTTTTTGGTTTTACATTTTTTCTGGATGGATTAATTGAGTAATTGTCACTCACAAATCACAGTTTATCCGGGGTCAGGTCGCGGGGGCAACAGCTCCAGCAGGGGACCCCAAACTTCCCTTTCCCTAGGCCACATTAACCAGCTCTGACTGGAGGATCCCGAGACGTTCCCAGGCCAGTGTGGAGGTATAATCTCTCCGCCTAGTCCTGGGTCTTCCTCGGGGTCTCCTCCCAGTCTGTCGTGCCTGGAACACCTCCCTAGGGGCGCCCAGGGGACATCCTTATCAGATGCCCGAACCACCTCAACTGGCTCCTTTCAACACAAAGGAGCAGCAGCTCTACTCCGAGTCTCTCGCGGATGGCTGAGCTTCTCACCCTGTCTCTAAGGGAGACGCCAGCCACCCTCCTGAGAAAACCTATTTCGGTCGCTTGTACCCACGATCTAGTTCTTGTCATGACCCAGCCCTTATGACCACAGGTGAGAGTAGCAACGAAGATTGACCGGTAGATCGAGAGCTTTGCCTTCCGGCTCGGCTCCCTTTTCGTCACAACGGTGCGGTACGGCAACTGGACCCGCTGCTCCAGTTCTCTGACCAATCTCACGTTCCATTGTCCCCTCACTCACAAGCAAGACCCCGAGGTACTTGAACTCCATCACTTGGGGTAAAAACTCAATCCCAACCCAGAGTAGATAATCCATCGGTTTCCTGCTGAGAGCCATGGCCTCTGATTTAGCCGCTTCACACTCAGCTGCGAAGCGATCCAGTGAGTGCTGGAGGTCGCAGACCGATGATGCCAGCAGGACACATCATCTGCAAAAAGCAGCGATGAGACCCTCACTACACCGATCTGCAAACCCTCCTCCCCCCGACCACGCCTCGATATCCTGCCCATGAATAAGGCTGTTTTAATGTTGAGTCTTCATGAACTGTCCTCTGATGTGATAATCAATTGTGTCACATTTCTCTGAAAACTCCTGAATGTATTTAAATGGTGGTATCTATAGATATTAACTTTTTCTTTCTATTCTTACAGAAAACAAAATCATTTTAGACAAGGGAACAGCAGCGGCCATTCTTCACTATGATTTGTTGGAATTACAGTGGCGTACTTTATAGTTTGATGCAGTTGAATACAATGTGCCTGCAATAAATACTACTGTAGGCAAAGTGTCATAAAGGTCACAGTTTCTCATGTTGCTGTAGAAAATATCTGAATTGTCTTAGAGAAAGTGTTATTCCACTGTTACCTGTGCTGTCATGATTGCCTGTCTGATGATGTCTTTGTCACTGCAAACAGCCTTGAATTCAAAACCCCTCCTGCACACATAAAACACATCTTGGCAGGTCCAACAGAATTTTCGTGTGTTATTTCATGTACTATCAGCAGAGTAGAGACGTAAGGGTGAGATAAAAAGTCAGGAAAAAAATCTGCTGTCAGCTGGCATCGATCCAGGAAAGTAAACAATGGCACATTCTGCTGTGGGGCGGCGGCTCCGCCAACAGCGATGCGCGCCACACCAAAAATAATAGTGATGGCTGTTTTGCTACGAGTCCTACGCTTCTTCTGATGTTTGGATTTATTAACCTGGTTGTATTTATACAAGCTAATAGGACTGACTTGTGTATTTTCCGTTGTAGTTCCATGGAAATGGGTGAAATCACAAAAACACAGCATAAGAAAAACTTTGTAGTACTGTATTTGAATTACAAGTAAAAAGGCAGCTGTACAAATGATTTATATTTCAAGATTTTGGGCTGGTTTGCTTCCATGTTTTCTTTCAGAGTACTCAAAAGAAAACATCCAAAATGTACATTTAGGTGTTTAATTTATTTCACTTTGTCTGTCTGCATCTTAAGATTTCTCCTGAATTCACCAAACGTTCACATAGATAACGCCTCATTTGCATATTTAAACAGAAAATTTCAGAAAACTTGCAATACAAAAAAATTATTGTCTTACTGCAATGTATTTATCTTATTCAGCTGTAGTGTCTTGTAAAATTTATGGAATTTTACAAGACATATCTTTAAAGGCTGTTTTCTCAAAATGAGTGTTTTTTTTTCAGGCTCTGAGCCAGAAATTTCCACTTCAGTAGCGCTTACATTTACTTTCCAGTATCATTGCTATCCATATTCTGGAGGTTTTTACAGAGGGATTTCTTCATATATCATTCATAGCCTATATAACTTTTTATTCCTGTTGACAGTATTTTGTGATTTATGGAGTGATAAATACCTTTGACTCATTCTGCTCATTTCTGCTCTGGAAATGTTTCCAGATTCATGCATATTTAGTAAGCTAGTGCTTAATTTGTGTATTTAAGCATATAATTTAAGAATTTTTAATATAAAATATAACTATCTTAATGTAAGTAATTGACAGGGGAAGTTTCATGTTGATATCTATATCTACAAAGCTCACGAAAAACTGCTGCAGCAAAGATGAAGAGTGGCCATTTTCAGACCACGTAACACTGAACACTGCCTAGCAGGATATTTTCCATGTTAGCCACAATGTGTAGAAAGCATCCACTGCTGTCTGCCACTCCTGTCCTGCTACCACTGGGAGGAGCCAACGTCTAAAATGTCCAAATTGTTAGCACATAGCCACCATACAGTATGGCTCAGTTAACACCTGTGACACAGTCTCAACAGCAATGAAGGGGGGGGGGGGGTTGGTTTTTTTGGAGGAGTAATAGATTACATTACACTGCTGTACACACCCCTCCGATCTAATGAATGCAACAGGAATGTGGGACTAATGTGACCTTTTAATCCAGTTTCCACCTGAACATGCTGCTCATAAGGGATTAGCGAGGTTTAGGCCCAGCATTGTGATCTAAGCTCCCCTTTCAAATGAAACACCAAGTAGGACATTTCTCCTCATTATTAGTTCAATCTGCACCTGAAGTTTATTTTGACAGTCAACTACCGTGCAGTAAAGGAAGAACAGTGCTTCGAGCTGGTCAGTGTGATGGGCTTTGTGCCGGCTGAATGCAGCGGTCGAGTTGGGCGTCTATTTATGTGTGTGCTGCTTACATACATGAGGTCATGGGTGTGTCGACTTTGTGTGCGTGTACGTGTGTGTGTCTGTGTCTGTGTGTGTGTGTGTGTGTGTGTGTGTGTGTGTGCGTGCGTGCGCGCATGCGCGCGTGTGTGTTGGAGGGGATGGCAGTGTCTCAAGGTCATGTTGACAGTCCACACACAGACAGCGCCAGAGGAAAGCGCCAGCCTTGTTGACCCACTTTGTCTGTGTGTGTGTGTGTGTGTGTGTGTGTGTGTGTGTGTGTGTGTGTGTGTGTGTGTGTGTGTGTGTGTGTGTGTGTGGTTCTGGTGAAATGTTTACTCAGGGAGGGGATCGTGCCACTCTGTGTAAGAGGGTGTGTGTACGTGGTTGTTTTGGCATTAAGACATGGTCTTAGCATTAAGATTAGGCGTACACAGCATGGTAGCTCTTATGGTTAAGGTTACAGTAAGGCGTTAGTAGATTGTCCCGACAAGGATCGCAGGATAAATTTGCACGCATATGCGTTTGTGAGTGTGTGCATGCACTTTTCACACTTACCGTATAAGCGAACTCTTCAGCCGAGTCTGTTTGTTTAACAAATACATGAGTCTCTGAAGAGCTTTGCTGTCTGTGTGTGTGTGTGTGTGTGTGTGTGTGTGTGTGTGTGTGTGTGTGTGTGTGTGTGTGTGTGTGTGTGTGTGTGTGTGTGTGTGTGTCTGTCACACACTTATAACTTGAAAGCCATATGTTTGTATAGTGCGTCTGCTGGTTTCAGCACGTCTTGGAAAGTCTCCCTGACACAAAGGCATACACCTGGCACAAAGAACACTATTGTGTGTGTGTGTGTGTGTGTGTGTGTGTGTGTGTGTGTGTGTGTGTGTGTGTGTGTGTGTGTGTGTGTGTGTGTGTGTGTGAAGACATTGATGCACAATGCACAGTTGTCAGTATTGTCTTTGTGGTGTATCTGTTGCTTGCAATGGTGACATATCTTAATACCTATTTCAGATTTTCCTCAGAAGAGTCTTTGGAAAGATGAGCATCAGATTGACATTCCTAAGGCGTGTGTGTGTGTGTGTGTGTGTGTGTGTGTGTGTGTGTGTGTGTGTGGGTGGTGGTGGTGGTGGTGGGGGGGGGGGGTGGTAATCAAACTGAATTGCGATATTTCTACGAACTGAAAGAGAAGGCTATCTGAGCTATCTGGATAGTTGTTATGTCCTTCCTCTAAACAACACGGTATTTTGAGGTTTGGGATCCACCCTGTACTTTGGGGTGGAGTCACACAAACACTTTTTTTTTTTTTTTTTTTTTTTTAACTGTGTGTGCGTTGCACCCGACTGTGTCAAATATATCTATGTTTAGCATTTTTTGTTTGATTTTGCATGAGTATCCGAGCGATTGTTGCAAGTCGAATTGTCTCCCCCATATAAAGTTTTTCATATCCTGTGAATATAGATTTTCCTTTTTCCTAACAAGCTCTACTGTTTTGCACAACCTGCTTATAAATATTCTGATTCAAATTTCTATTATGAAAGGCATAATGTACAGCGACCCAGTCATTTTTGCTGAAGGGGTTTATTTCACAACAATGACTGGCTTGCTGTGCATTATTTTTCTTATTACACAGCAATTTACCTCAGAAATCAATAACTTGACTCAAAAACAGTCCCGAAGTGTGCCATCAGAACTGCATTCTGTAATTGACCAATCAGAACTGAGTATTCAACAAAGCTGTGTGATTCATATTATAACGCTGTTATCTCTCTGATATCTTCTTGGTTGTATCCTGCTGCTGCAATGGACACCTAATGTAGCGTGACCTGCTCTGATCTGCTCTAATGTAACCTAATCTGATATGTCTTTCAGAACGAGGAGATTCCTGTCTAGAGGGCGGTCGAGTGTGCGTGGGCCAGGTGGGAGTTGGAGGAAGTGGGGATTCGTCCATAGGGGTGGTGCCTGAGGAGAGGACGAAGAAGAGCAAAGAGGAGCTGAGGGAGCTCTGGAGGAAAGCCATCCTGCAGCAGATCCTGCTGCAGAGGATGGAGAGGGAGAACCAGAAACTGCAGGGTGAGTAGGATGGATGAAGGGGATTGAAATGCACACACAAAGAACAAGGAGTCTGCATAACACACTTGCCAACCTTGAGAGCTCAAAAACAGGGAGGATTTCTAAATCAAATCAGGGGTCAGGGGCTCCTCCTCCAGAAAAATTGAGTTTCAGAGAGCAAAAGAGAGAATGAACATAACAAAATAATAAGTACAGTACAACAGTGTTTTAATCTTAAATACTTTTAATTTTACATTTAATTCTCAGGAAAGAGTACCGAATAATTCTCCCCTATGGCATGAACTTGTGGGGATCTTTGGTACAAACTAATATTCATCAGCGACGCTGCGTCGCTCAGCTTCGGTAGCTGCGTGATGTAATGTGCGGCGAGCGCAGCTCAAACAGTGTTGTGTCACAAGCAGCTCTCTTCTGTAAGTAAACAACATTGGTGTAGCTGTATTGTTGTCCGGGAAACAGTAGGTTACGGCTTATACATGCTGTACAGCGCCAGAAACATGTTGTGATAATGAAAAGGGGAAAAAAAAAGGTGTGAAAATCAGTCATAAATCGGGAGACATACCGGAGAATTGCAGCCCCGGGAAGAAACTGGGTGACGGCAATGAAAAATGAGTCTCCTAGGAAAATCGGGAGGGTTGGCAAGTATGCTGCTTAGTAGCCCGTCATGTGTTACATTTGTACACACATCCTCAAATGTGCTAAACAGACAACATGTAAATATGAGTCACTACAATGAGAGGTTTAATCTCTGTTAATTTTTTAATTAGCATTAACACAAACATTGCAGGGCATGATGAGTCACTTCTATTATATTCTTGATAGTAGTCACTATCATTGATCACAGTGTTGACACCCAAATTTGAATTAAATGATGATTGCTTTCTCTAGAAGCTAAATAGCAAGGCAAACAATTTGCCTCTTTCTTTAATCCGTCTCTGGCAGCATGCCTGTCTAGATGTGCGCGCACACACACACACACACACACAGAGGCATTCACGCGCACGCACACACAGACACACACACACACACAGGTACACACAGGTAATCGAGTGCACACCTGTTTCTTGTAATATTTAGACCCATCCCAAATGAACAGGTTGGATATTATATAGGTGTGTGTGTGTGTGTGTTGTTAAGGGTGTTGCCAAGTGCACCACCTCTTTCCTGACCCAGTTGGCACCGATCAACATACACACCTAGTTATGCGGCACACCCCTAACTACCTGCTCTGTATACAAAGAAATAATTCACGCACACATAACACTTCATCCATTACACAGATAGAAATCATTGCCTACATAACAGGGTGTGGATGGAGAGAATGTGGGTCAATTTTGATTAAAGGAAAACAAGTCCGGGCAGCGAACTCGCTGCACTCATACGATAACACGGCAACATACATATCTGCAGCGTGTGGCGGCTTTCTTGGGCGTCAATAGTTTAATTGTGTTTTATTTCTCCCGCAGGGTACGCTCCACCTTTCTATCCTTTATTTCAGTCAGGGTGGTGCTCAACTCCCCGTCCTCTATTCTTTCTGTTTATCTCTCACACTGCTGCATGTTTTATGGGTCAACTGTGAAATTGTGCTTGCGTGTGCCTCCATCAGTGTGTGCTCCAGGGTGTGGGGTATCCTATCTTGTTGTGTGTTATCATGGGTGGAGTGTTGTGGCGGGAGGTTGGAGGTTGGAGACAAGGAGCGCTCGCTGGGCTGCAGCCAGTGAGCAAGTCCTAATGGACCAGACTCTCTCTGCTCTAGACAGCTGATAAGGCTGACAGCAGAGCCACGGCCGCTCCAGCAGCATCTATTCTTACTCTGGGTGTGTCAGCTATCTGCTTCGTCCAAGTTTTCTTCTTTTATTATCCAGCCTACGCCTTCCAGGTCACTCCCGCTACTTCTACGTCTGTGATTGCTGAGGCCACGATGTACAGCATTCCCTAAAAGGTTTTCAGACTTTATGAGACTTTCTCAATTTGTCTTGTGCCAAGTTATTTTAAAATATCCTGGATTTTAGTGTGAGTTCTATTGAAAACATGTTACTGAATTTACATATTCTCAGTTTGTTCATTAAAGCTGTTATAATTACCCCAGTTTACTTTTTTCCATATGTTGTAGGGGTAGGGGAAAAAATCGATACAGCATAGAATCACGAAATTTATTTGCGTGGCAGTCTTGTCTTGATACACAGAGGTCAAGTATGAATCTTTTATAATATAAACTATTAACCTCTTAACAACGAGCTATTCTTTCTTGTCTTTTAGAGGATGTGGCGGGCTCAGTCTTAAAGCTAGAGTAAAGATACTGGTATCATATGAAAACTCTAGAAAACCTAAGGAATCATTTGGTATTGATTGTCATGTTAGTTTGTTTGGAAGAACGCCAAATTATGCTCCAAAGTTGCAGTTTTGGTGTGGAAAAACTGGCATGGCCATCTGAATGAAAACTGTATCTTATTAGATAAAAGTTTGTTGACAAACATAAATTACAGTTGTAAAAAGGTAATAAATCACAATATATCCTAATGCAATACTCGGCATATTACAAAATGTTTAAAATCATAATAAGGTCGTATCATGACTTAAGTATTGTGATAATATTGTATCATAGTTCCTCTGTTGATTCCCACCCCTCCTAATATGTTGTGAATGCAAATAAATGCATTCCCACTCTTGGCTGCACACCTAATTTCACCTCCGTTTCCTGGAAGGTGACAGTGTAGGTTGTCAGGAAGCGGACTGCTGTCTCTTTCCTGTCTCATAGTGATGATGTCACTCTCTCCAGCTCTGCCAAGTCTCAGCTGGTCAGTGGGTGGACACCACACATGAACGGAAAGGGTGGGGAAGTCCACAAGGGGAAAGAGGGAGAAAGAAGGAGAGGGAGAGCACGGTTGACGGACGAGACAAATGTAGGATGGAATGGGAAGAAAGAGTTGAGTGTCGGCAGAAAAGAGAAAGAGAAGAAGAGAAGGGCTTTGGGTTAAGAGATTAGGGAGGAAAGAGAGGAAGGGTGTTGACTGAAAGAGAGGAACAGAAGAGGGGTGCTGGGTGTGCCCTCACCTTCTTTGATCGCTGGTTTCAACATGTTGCAACGGAATTCACAGCTTTAGTTTATGTGTTAATCTGAAAGTCACAATTTTGGTTGCGCAAAACAAAAACCATCTTATAACACAGCAGGAGCATGTGTTATAATAATGATACGTCCCCCCTGTGCAAAGGATCTTTAATATTCCCTGATGTACTTTGTCATGTACAGAACAATGTGATTTGATCTAATAAAAACTGGTGCATTTAGCAGCTAAAGAGCCAGACATTTCCCTCAGGAGTTGGTGGAGACCAAAACCAGAGTTAAAAGAAAATGAATTTTGGACTTACATTTTCCACTGATCTTAAATGGTCAAATAAAAAGATTTCTTGTTCAAAAGAAGCAAGTGAAAAGTGAAACATGGTGCTTAACCAGCAGCGCTGCTCCTGCAGTCATTTCTCACACCCAGCTGATATTTTGAGCCATTTGCCTCCAACATTTCCCAAACCACCCAAAAATGAAAGCTTTCCTGTTTTTAGAATATATAACATGCTTAATTTGATTCATTATCACAAGTCTAAAAAATCCTGTGAGCAGCTTTTATTTTCTGATCAATTCACAGCCTGACTCATGAAATACTGTTGGCCTGGCCAGTTCAAGGTTTTATTTATTAAAACTTAATTCTTTTCTTATTTTGACCTTAGTTGTGGTGTCATTCAATCAGTTTTTGGCTGCAGTCACATTTTCTACTCTACACTGTTTTTATTGTTATGACAGGATAGCTATTGTGTGGAAGTCTTGCATGAAGATACAGTAGTGTGGAAACAAAACCAAAAGGACAGCACAAAATGTACAGGGCTTGGTGCTTTGTGAAGGCAGCCGCTCACATCTTTGCAAGTGTTGCCAGCACTCACGCACATACACACACCACAGCAGCAAGACAAAGGGCGTCGGGGTTGTCGCATTATTGACAGTGCATTGTTTGTGTATTTCTCCTCGTAGCCTCAGCAAGCGATCTGCAGAACAAGCGCCTGAAGCTGGACTACGAGGAGATCACTCCGTGTCTGAAGGAGGTTACTCTGGTTTGGGAGAAGATGCTGGGAACTCCTGCGAGGGCAAAGGTCAAGTTTGACACCGAGACCATACATTCTGCTGTTGCACAAGGTACATATTAGGCTCCACAAATACATATATCAGTGCTTCTTGGAAATGTTTGTTCTTTTTTAAAATCACCAAGTATTAGCAAATATTGACCGAAGCTTAATGTATAAAGCTCAAACACTGAAAATATGTATTGTAACTTTTCTCCTTATCATCAGCTGGGGGGCCTATTCCCAAATACCACGAAGGGAAAGTGCATAACTTCCATGAACTGTTTTGAATTCAACGCTTGTGTGCACGCTCAAGTCAGTGTGTATTTCCATTTGACAGCTTTCCTCCAGTGTCTTTCTGTCATTGTCAAGGCTTTCAATTATGTCCATGTTCTAGTATCAGCATGTTCTGCACAGGGGATTGAAAGGTTATCTCTTTTGCCCTCGGCCTCAAACGTAAGAAGGGAGACCTAAAATTCAGAACACACATGCACACAGAAGAGCTACTGGCCAATGAGTAGCAGTCTTAGGCTCTCTACACACCTGGTGTTAACATGTATCCTAAGTGATCCAATCACAAGTGGACAGCTCTAAGTACGTCTGTTCACACCTGCATTAGAATGCGTCTCTACATGCGTCTCCAGTGACCTCCAATGTCACTTTCCCGCTCTGTATGCAAATAAACTTGAAGTAAAAGTATGGCTAATACAGCAGATGTGATGTGATTTCACAGGAATGTCAACAGTAATATCCTACATGATTGTGAATTTTGTGAACACCAAAATATTAGGTTATTGTATCGGCGGTTTCCCGGGGACCTCGGTGACACCGAACAGTGGAGTACAACAGAGAGTCAGGGATGAAAGTGAGCGGGCGAACGGTTGGGTGTCAGCTCTGTGCAAAACACCGACACATCTCAGACAGTATGATAATAATGCACACCACATGCCTAGTCTGATAGATAAGCAGCCTATAAATAAGATATATTTTAAGAAAATACAGTTGTACTGACAGAATACAGTAGAGCACAGAGGCCATTTCCATCTGCAGACAAGTGCTCGCCTGTCTGTTCACATGAGGAGCACAGATCCAAGCATGATGTCAGTTGTGTAGGCGGTCCATAATATGGCTCAGGACACATTCGCGTACACACTACTAAAAGAATTTGGTCGTATGTGGCCCGGACCAACTCAGACTCAATGTGGTTTGAGCAATCGGATCTCAGTGCATCCTCAGTGTGTCTTTAGCACGTTCACACCTGTACTTGGAGTTATCTACTTGTGATCTGGATCTATGTTCATGCCAGGTCTGAATAGGGCCTTTGAGCTGAAGCAGCCTCAAGAGCTGGATCATGACACCAGGTGATGAGATCACACTACAACAGTGGTCATAGGGGTGAAACTGCAAGGTCAAGTCAAATCAAGTCTATTTGGCTAGTACAACTAGAACTGACCAAACAGCTGTACAAGTTAAAGTGAAAGTCTATGTTAGTTAGTTAAGTCATGTTCAAACATCCTCCACCCGTGATCTTGACATAGTCATCATAAAGATGACTATATGATGAAGATAATTAAACTTACCGATATAAAGCCTTAAAAATAATGAACTTATTGCTGCGTGTCACAATCATTTATTCATTATAATTTTTAGTTAATTACTTTGCGGACCACCTGACAGAATGGCACAGACCCTGGGAGTCCTTGGACCCCACTTTGAGAATCACTGGTTTAATCCCTACAAACACCGAAAGGTAATGATAAGAAATAGCTGCTCCACCCCACCATCTGTAATCTAAGAAGTACACGTCAGTCATTGTGTGATGCAATGGTTTACTACTGCATGTAGAATATTTGCATACAGACAGTGTGAGTTCATTCCTGAGGTCAAGACTAAATTCTACGCTCAAAGCAAAATACTGTCAAACACCATATCAGATCACGTTTAGAAACATGATCTATAGCTAACAAACCTCCTCTCTGTCTGTCACTCAAGTATGTTTACAGACAAGGTAAGGCTCCTCTCGGTAGGCCTAACATCATATGTTAGGATTTGCATACTATTGGTGGAAAGTCAGTTTTTTGACAGTTGCAGCACGTTAACATGTCATTCCATCTTTGCATTACCCCACCCTCATCCACCTTCATCTCTTGTCATCTCTGACAGGTGTCCCAAGGCAACATCGAGGCGAGATCTGGAAGTTTTTGTCTGAACAATACCTGCTCAGGCAGACGGTCCCATCCCGACCCCCGGCCAATCACACTCCGTACAAAGAGCTGCTGAAACAGCTCACCTCGCAGCAACACGCCATCCTCATTGATCTGGGTAACTGAAGTATCCATATTCACTTACACAGTTACTTCATTTTAAAGCTATTCTGCTACAGTATATAGAAAGAACACTGAAACACAAATGAATGTGCGGTATATCCAGTGCACAAACACATCAATAATCACTCATACATATTTAGATTTTACAGGCAGGGTATCTACAGGTCTTGACACAAGCCACAGACCGTTTGGCAAGTTCAAATCAGAGTGCAGTTGATACTTTTGGCCTGTTTTCCATTTAGTCTGGCTCAGCTTCACAGTGCACGAATTAAAGCAGACCAAATGAAAACTTAAATTTACTGAGGGTCATGAAGGAGCAGGGTCAGAAACAAGAGCAGACAATGTGGAACTTTGAAATATTTAAGTTTTTTCACTTTAATTCGGCTTTGAACGACTGTGCGCACCAATCCCTTCTCCTCCACTTTTTCTCCAATGACTTTAAAAAAAAAAAAACTAAAAAGTGTTGAATTCAGTTTCCTCAACAAGAGGCCCTTAAATTTCCTTTTCAAAGTTTTTTAATAGTTTTTCTCCCCTGCCATAGACAGTAGCTCTACTTATAACTGCACTGGCTGCAAGTTGTCAGGAGACATTATACATAATACTCGCTGCTCATAGAATCTTGATTTTAGCCAAAATGTATTAAATAAACATTTGACAATTTTATCTGGGTTCTTTACTAGAAATTATTGTTACGTACAGATGGGAAGTACTGACAATTATGCAATCTATATATCAACAAATGTATGTCCTTATTAAACAATTGTAGACTGGTTTTCCATCATTGTTTGACAAGTATGATCTTGAAAAAGGCATTAAACTGCCTTTGCGTGGTATTAAAAACCCTGCTCAGAGATTACATTACAATATCTCAAACCTCATTTTAACGCTTTCAACCTCAAATGTATCCAACACCCCCCACCCAAAAACCCACACACACACACACACACACAGCACTTACACCCCACCCACATAACACCCACATACATACACACATCCACCCACACATCCCTGTTTTTGCTGACCCTGTGTCTTTCATCTGACTATCTTGTTATTCACTCTACATCAGATAGGGTGAGGACGGAGGTAACGCCATACGCTGTTCACGGTTTGCTAACATGTATAAAGGTGTTATATTCTGTAGGGTAAAAACACACTGTTTATGACACTGAAGCAGCAAAGAGGTGTGCAGGTCAACAACTCAAGGTTGTCCACTACAACATGCAAATTTGAATGAGCTAACAAGAGTTGAGAGGAGGAGGAGGTTAAGAATTTAGGCTTGTTAAGTGTAGCACTCCCACACCTTATATTCAGACACACACTCTCCTTCGGGCAGGGGAGGGAGTCGAGGCATTATGTTCACAAACATAAAGCCCCCACATCACATTCCTCGCATACACACTCACGCAGATCGTCATTGTCTTCTCCAAAGCCTCACTGTCACACACTGTAAGTCAAGAAGTCCTAAAACACTCACACACAAACACACCTGTCAATTACAGCCCCTCCACATTAACAGCGTTCCTTCACAAATCACATGTCATTATGTTGTCAGGGTACATGTCCCATCCGCCGCTACATGTTGTGAAGGAGGCTATGCGGCCTTTCCTTTAAGTTGGGTGTTTTCATGAATGCATTTATAAGCATGTCGGCTTGGAATGGGTCGACACATGCTCGCACACTGAGCTCCTTTTTAACCCATCAACAGCAGAATGTGAAGTCTCGCACCCTGAGGCAAAGTTTAGCACAGTTTATATGCTTCCTTCAAACACATGTACACACCCAAAGGCGTTGGTCTCTTATAGATAGCTCACACAGGTTCCTTCCAGGAACATGTCAAATATCATGACAAATCAATCAGATAAATCAAATCTATTAAAGCCGTTTCATCAGGTTGATCTCACACATTGATTAGGTACTTTGGTGCTGTCTTTCATACTAAATATAAACAGTGCAGATGTTTTTGCGATTTAGATCATATCTCGCTCTTTTCTTCTGTTCCAGGTCGCACTTTTCCCACTCATCCATATTTCCAAGCACAGCTGGGGGCAGGACAGCTGTCTCTGTATAATTTACTGAAAGCCTACTCACTGCTGGACCCTGAGGTATCATTTAATTCTTCTTTTAGTGGTCTTCCTTTCTTTCTTCCTGGGTGTCTCTCTCCTCCCTCGATGATGGAGTCAATGGAACTGCCAACTGTCTTTTAGGGTTAAGCCTTTTTTCCCCTGCCTTTACTGTGTAAACGTCAAGTTTGTTATTGTTGTTGTCGTAGGTGGGCTACTGCCAGGGCCTGTCCTTCATAGCAGGAGTGCTGCTGTTACACATGGGGGAAGAGGATGCCTTCAACATGCTCAAATTTCTCATGTATGACGTCGGGCTCCGCAAACAGTACAGGCCTGACATGATTATCCTGCAGGTGAAATGCTCAAACACACACACACACACACACACACACACACACACACACACACACACAGAGTCTCTTTGTCCTACATGTATATCACACATTTACAGAATCTGTCAGTGTCCCCTACACAGCTTAAAGGGACAGTTCATCCCAGAAACAATAGGAGATAATAGCTGTGGAGATGTCTGCCTTCTCTCGGATATAATAGAAATAGATGGCACTCAGCTTGTACTGTTGAAGGCAGACATCTCTACGGCCAATATCTCCAACACTGATACATACTGTAGCACTACAGGTAAGAAGAAAAATGTGTATGTTTGATTTGGGGGTGAACTGTTCCTTTAATCTTGATCATATCTTTCTGTTACACACTTCAGTTACATCAAAGACTGCAGGTCACTATTTTTGTGTACGTATATGTATTTATAAGGGCTGTCAATCAATTAAAATATTTAATCATGATTAGTCGCATTATTGTCTGATTAATCGTGATTAATAGAAAATTAATTCCACATTTTTTTATCTGCTCAAAATCTACCTTAGAATAATAAATAAATTAGAAAATATAGGTAAAACATTATATTGTATTATAGAATATTATAGATAATAATAATGAAAAATTAGGACTGTCAGTCCTACTGACAATTGTTTTATCAAACAAATTTTATTGCATAATTAATTAATTGATTAGTTGATTAATCACTAATTTATCATACATTTTTTAATCTGTTCAAATGTAATACACTGACAGATTATATATACTTGACATTAGATATACTTGACACATTTGTCAAGTATTTAATACTCTTGTCAACATGGGTGCTTTATGCAAATGTATGTATTCTATATTTATTACTGGAAATCAATTAATAACACAAAACAGGTACTAACTTTGAATATATATATATATATATATATATATATATATATATATATATATATATATATATATATATATATATAGAGAGAGAGAGAGAGAGAGAGAGAGAGAGAGAGAGAGAGAGAATTGCTGTTTTAACAGTGACACGTAGTTTACATGGAAACTAACTTGCATTTATACTTGGTGCTAATTTGATCTGCCAGGTGGGTTGTTTCACAAAACCATCTGAGAAGCCGTCATGGAAACTGTGTGGAAAAGGGCAGGCACATTCAAAAAATACTTGGTAGGCGATTGTATGAACCATCTGTCAGTCAAACTCGGCCAGTCGGGTCTTTTCCATCGAGAAAAGCCTTCAGTACCGTTCTTTGCTTTTCTTTCAGTGAAGAAATACTCTCCAGTTCTGATATATCTGATCACAGCATCTACGCTAACCTGTTCAGGAGCCGTCATTGTTGATTCGAACCAACAGTCACCTTTCCGTGTTGCCTCTCACACCTCTTAGCCACGCCTGTAGTAGCCAGTAGCTCCTCACAGGACGCTGGTTGGTTTGTGCTCTGGCCACAAACGTATTACTTAAAGCCTGACGAGGTGGATTTTAGTGTGAGATGTGATCCTGTGATTCTCGCGTGATCTTGTGACATTGCAAGGATCCAGCCGCCATGCAAGTTTTTCTTGGTGCAAGGGGTTCATAATCCCACAATAGATAGATGTGGCATAGATTTTGAGTTATGATTCAGCATCAGATTTTACCCTTTGATAGAGCTACTGCAACACTAGACGTACAAACTATACCTGATCTGGCTGTATCATCTTTCATTCACTTTGTGATAGTGTCAGTGGGATTTTCTTTACTGAAAAGGAGAATTTTGCTGCGTAGTCAACATGTTTTCTTCATTCCTCTTCATTGAGCAGGTGCACGCCTACACTACGGCTACATGCGTAGGCTCAACTTGAAAACCATGTACAAAATATTAAAAGCACAATCTGCACATAATGTACACTCAACCACATGCTCCCAGTCAGACCAACAAAAACTCTCTGGTATGTTGTTTATGTCAGATTCAGATGTACCAGTTGTCGCGGCTGCTCCACGACTACCACCGAGATCTTTACAGCCACCTGGAGCAGCAGGAGATCGGACCCAGCTTATACGCCACCCCCTGGTTCCTCACCGCCTTCGCCTCACACTTCCCCCTCGGCTTTGTCGCCAGAGTCTTCGGTAAGCTTTGAGAGCCGCATATGTCTCTGCACTCACAGACCACGCTGTTGTTTTACTTGGTCCCCACACGGCTTCTTCTCTCTGAGAAAAGCTCGGCAGTGTAGATGTAGAAGAGAAGCAGGATGTCGGTGGGGATTGTCTCCACTCCCCGGTCAGCTTTTCTAATTAGATCTTGGACCCGGAGTGATGGAAGGAGGGGGAGGAAAGTGGTGGAGTAGGATGAAAAAATAGGAGGAACTAGAAGTTGTACATCTATTTCCTCCTGTTTTTCATGGGAAGGAATCTAATATGTTTGGCAGTGGTGCACTGAAGACGGGAGTGGCTTTTTGTATTGTTAAAGTATAAACTGTAATTTTATGATTCTTTGGAATAAAGTGTTTTACAGCAAGGCCCATGTAGGCAGGCACATTTGAGATAAAGTCTTTGTTTGTCAGGTACAGGCTGTTGTTTTCCTCTGAGGTGACCTTTTATCGTTTGTGTAAATACCATCACACCCACAGCCCCTTTTGTATACGTCTTCTTTCATATATTTGCTTTACTTACCCTCATTCCTTTCTTACTGTTGTTTTCATGCATAATTTTTTACACGGTGCTCAGTCAGTGAACCAGACTCTCCGGCTCCTCGTGCTCATCTGAGCATAACGCTCTGTGTGTGTGTGTGTGTGTGTGTGTGTGTGTGTGTGTGTGTGTGTGTGTGTGTGTGTGTGTGTGTGTGTGTGTGTGTATCGTACAGTACGTGGGGCTCCACAGCTCCGCTCCCATTCCATAATCTGTTGTATGATCTCATGCAGTCCTGCCGAACCCTCACCCCACCCTGATACATTCAAAGCACGCACACAAATACACACACCTACGCCATCTCTGGCCTATATTTATGTTTGCTTAAACCTTTTTATTGACGTCAAAGCATTTATCATTTAAAAATCTTTTTAAGTCAACAATCAACACAGTAAGCACAACTACAAGCATCTGTCATTTATTTTACGGTTGCGTAATTTTAAAAATGCTCCCACGTCACGGCCTTTCCTACCAATTATCTCCTTTTGTTCATCTGTAACCTTTTGACTCCTCTGTGTTTGTCAGATATGTTGTTCCTGCAGGGGTCAGAGGTCATCTTTAAGGTGGCCTTGAGCCTGCTGGGGAGCCACAAGCCTCTGATTCTGCAGCACGACAGCCTGGAGTCCATCGTGGACTTCATCAAGACCACGCTGCCCAACCTGGGCCTGGTGCAGATGGAGAAAACCATCAACCAGGTTAGAAAAAGAAACTTTCAGTAAAGTGTAACGTCACGTCCAATCACTGGACTGCCTAACTGCAATACAGCACAAAGCTTTTTATGGACCTGATATTATCTATTGTTATTTTGGGGATTATTATTAAGTGTTTGAATTGCATTTTGTCTTGTTGTTGGTATGTACTGGGAAAGCAAGAAAAAGTAATCCAGCCATTGCTAAAGAATAAGTCTGCCTTTACTTTTACATGTATTATACTGTCATCAAATACAAAAACAAAATTTTTGTTAGTTTGTGTCCAAAGTTCCATACTAACATGCTGTTATTTAGTAAAAGTTTGAACAGCACTGAAAAGACTCTGCCCTATCAAAACTCCTCACTGCCTGCTAACATTACTCTCGTTAACTAGCAGTCTGCTTCCTTGTCTCTGTACGGTTGGCTTTCACACCTGATGCAAACTGTACCCAAGTACACATGATCCGTACTCGAGACCACCTGTCCCAAGTACGGCACAGAACATTCACACTAATCAAACAAACTGGACTTTGGGGTCAAGGGCACTCGGATCCGCGTCCCTGATGTGAAAGCACCCTTAGTCTCTGGTATGTCTCTAGTATAACTTGAGAGTATCTTTCATTAAATATACAGTAAAATATCACTTACTTAATCACCAGTAATTTCCAATGAAATTGTTTTTTCTGGGAAAAAAACATCTTTAATTCCAGTTTCTTACTGTGAAATATTTTCTGGTTTCTTTACTCCTCTATGACAGTAAACTAAATATATCTGTGAGTTGTGGACAAAACAAGACGTTTGAGGATGTTATCTTGGCTTTTGGAAATGCTGATGGACATTTTTCAGCATTTTCTGTCATTTTATAGACTAAACACCGAATCGATTAATCGAGAAAGTAATCAACAAATTAATCGCCAGTGAAAATAATCATTAGTTGCAGCTTTACACTTCAATATTTAAGCAGCAATTTCCATCTCTTATCAGTGTTTAGGAGGTTGAATGAATCTGCATAGGTCAGGTGACTTGAGCTTGTGTATCTCTGTGTAAATATGTGATTTTACTAAATGTGCTCAAGAAACTTCCCTCAGATTACTAAACAGATGTGCGTCATCTTAAGATCTAATTTTACGCCTCATGGCGGATTGGCAGAGCTAAAGAGACAATATAATTACTTTATGACAAACCAAAAAACAGGAGAATGATATTGTGCTTGAGTGACAGATGCTATCAGTGTGAACCACACCCTCGCAGTGATGAGGGCAGCCAATGGGTGGAGAGTCACAGAAGCCATTTAACCTTCACCTCATGCGTCAGTGTTTGTGGTGGCGAAAACTGGAAAATTACCATATATCAACAACATCAGACACGTGTTGAATGACTCCAATAAACAAACAGTCATAGTCGGACTTCCTTGTGCAATGTTTTTATGAGTCAGACGCATGTAAACTTAAACATTTACCATTAATGTTTAAAATGAAATAGGTAGATGACACGAGTCTATGATGAGTCAACGACATGGAGAGAGATGTTATCAAGGTACTCTATAGTTTAGAAAGTATGTAATTTACATGGGACAGTAAAGGGCGTTGAGTCACGCTCTAGCTTGCCGGTGCTTTCCCTCAAGTGCCACTTATCCAGGTTGTCTATATGTGCACTGTGGTGTGAGTCACAGTTTCAACAAAAAAAAAAAAAAAAACAGGGAGTGTACTTACAGGATGTTTGGAACTGCATATGCAAAACATGTCTCCAGTGTTTATTTTCTATTATGCAGTCATGTATGAACCAAGCCACCAAGAGGAGCACCAGTCGTTGATGCCAGTTTTTGTAGCGGCCAAACGGTGGTACTACAACATCCGTGTCCATCACGTGATGCCATTGGGCCCAAAAAAACTTTTTCCCATGGACTTAGATTGGGAAAGAGACGTCTGTAACTCAGAGGATACTTGTATTTTAGGTGAATCAACTCCCCAGTATGAACACTCTAATATCCCTTATTTAGATCATTAGGTCCTAAAAGCTGTAAAATACACTAACAGCCGAATCCAGAGTTATTTCCCCTCCTCCGTTCATGTGAATGAGACCCAGACCGAGTCTGGAACGAGGGCTGGGAGGGGGAGTGAGCAAGCTGTGATGACAGTGTGACATTTGTAATCCTGTGACCGATTCATGTGACCGAGCTGTTCCACGGGCCCAGTGGATGCGGAAGATCGCTGGAAGATCGGGGTACTTTTCCAGTCGGAAGTCAAGCCATTTTGGCTTGATGCGCCACTGAGCAACTTTCATAGTAATGAACGCCTCCAACACTGTATCCAGTTCTCTTTATACATTCATGTGATGAATATGTGGGGTTTCTGCAGTCTAGTGGTTCTCATGTTCCCCTAACACGTGAAAGGTCCCCAGTTTGAGACTGGATGGAAACAATATTTGCTTTTCCTGAATTTCCCCCCTGGGGATCAATAAAGTACTGTCTTAGGTACAGGACAACCACAGTCCGCTAAGTTAGATTGGTAAGATCTGAATGCACGTTTACATCGCTATAAGGAAGTTGGACGAGGAAAGAAAGTCATGGCAAGGGAAAGAGGAAATTTTGCCTCATTAATGTTGTTATTCCCTTATAGTATTGGGTTTAAATCTGAAATATTTCCAAATTGGCACGTTTGCATTTCAACTCCAAATCCTCTGCTATCTCTCAGTCTGTCAACTCTCTCTTGTCCAGTGTGTGAAACATGACACCTGCTGCTCTGAGCTGAGATGGCGTATGGGGCAGATGTATTCACATTCATGACGCCGATACGCCAAAATTAACTAAATGGCTTTTATTTCTGCAAAAAGCAACGGTGGGCGTGGTGTGTGCCCGACCACTGTATAACACCGACTGCCACGGCAAGCCTACTCACACTTGTGCAGACGCGCTACTCATCCATGCAAGTAGTTTATGCAGAATGGATATATAAATGGATTATAACACGTCCCCAATTTACTTCTATCCATTTGAGAATTTTTTGACTCACCGTGAAGAAAAACAACTTCACAAATTCAAGGTAACACAGGCTGAGTAATTGATATACAAATGGTCATTTTAAGGGTGAAGTATTCCTATTAAACACCAGCATTACACAAGCAAAATGGTTCTCGTGTTTCAAACATATTTTGAGGTCATTTATAGAAAACAGTTATTCAGTCGTTGCTCACTTCAGTGATTATAAAGCCAAAGGATAACAACATTGGAAAATGAGAAGTCTAGATAATTGCACCCTGCCAACTTGTCCAAATTCCTCACATACCTTATTCACATTCTTTTAAAAAATATAAATTATCTTCTAATTTTAAGTTGTAGGGTACTTAATGAGGGGTTGCCAAAAGTTAGTTATTTAAAGCATATCAAATCGTCTCTAAGGTGTTAAGTGATCCAGCCACATTTTAATTGTTGAGACAGTAAGTAAAGTACAGTAATTTTCCTCCAATATGTGAGTGTTCATGTTTTTTATAGGAAAGTTTTTGAGCTGAGGTAAAGGTTCACTGTAGACTCAGATGAGTCGATGATGTTCTCTCAGCTCATTCATGAATGTGAATGTTTGCTGTTTAGCAATCTGACGCACAAAATGTTTTGTTTTTCTGAATGATCATTCAACGATGAATGTCGCTGCACGTCGTAAACACTCTCCGTGTCCATCAGGTTTGTCAGATGGATGTGTCCAAGCAACTCCAGGCCTACGAGGTGGAGTACCACGTCCTGCAGGATGAGCTGCTGGACACGTCCCCGACCCTCAGCCAACACCAGCGAGCCGCGCAGCTGGAGAGGACCAATCAGAGCCTCCGACAGCAGAACCTCGACCTGCTTGATGAGCTTCAGGTACACACACACACACACACACACACACAAATAGAGACAAGTTATCTTCTCTTTTACTTTGATTTCAACGGTCCCTCGCTCCATCAGGTGTCTCACGCTCGCATCTGCAGCCTGGAGAGCCGAGTGGAGACTTTGGGCCAGTCGGAGGGCCGGCTGAGGGAGCACGTTTCAGCATTGGAGGATGAGAAGAAACAGCTAGTGAGCACCGTCACACGCCTCCAGGACCTCCTCGCCAGCCTCGGCATACACACCACCCCCGATGGACACAAGCTCCCCCCACCCTCTGAAAGATGCACAGCGACGGCAAAGGTGGAAGACAGAGAGGGGCTGGTGAGCAGGACTGTGGACTCCATTCCCCACCCTTTGGTTCTTCCAGGGGGCTCGTAACTGCGCCTAATGTTTTTCCAAATGGTAAGGTCGACCAGAGGAGGAGCCGTTTGCGGACGGTCCAGGAAGAGAAGGTCAAGTGAGATATTAATATGACTCTTTACACTGAGCTTTATCTTCTTCCGGGCTCCAGAATGTTTTAATAAAAAGAGTAAATACAGAAAGGAGAAGAATGGAAATATAACAAAAAAGGGGATGGGGTTAAAAGAGAAATAGTCATTGGCTTCATTGAGTGTTATCCCAAAGTGCCCACCTCCCGCTCTCTAACAAATATAAATGAACATGTGATTCAAACAACAATCCCCAAAGGAAGCACTGCTGTCCCACTGGGCCTCTACTGTAAAAACAATACAGTTACATTTGCACCTGTACTTTGTATGTTTGTGTCTTTAAATGTCTATGAGTGTCTTCACTCGTGTTTTATGCTCCTGTGTGGGATGCAACAAGGCTAAAATAGCCAAAGAACGTCTTTATTAATATAAAACAAGCTCGAACAAATACCTTATTGATCACACGTAACAAGTACGTAATATAAAGTTAAAGTCTTTCCAAAGAAGTGCGATAAGAAAGTGAGATGATGGGACGGGTGAAGAAATAAACTTCATGACAAAGTGTTTTTTTTTTTCCTTCTCTGTTATATAAGTTAGATCTTGGATGGTGGTGCTCATATTCAGAGGTCAAAGGTGAACTATATTTGATTTTTCCCTATTTCTGGTCTTCCACGTTTTTGTTTCCTGATCTGTGTACATTTTAAACTTAAGTTCCAGTAGCTCACAGGAAGAGTAACACAATAAATCCAGTCTATTTCACATCCTGTGTGTTCACCTTTGAATACAGGTCGAGCCGTCTGTGTAGAAAGGGAAATAGATGCATCATTAAAAAAAGTAGCTGTGCCTTTATAATGAGGGGAAGTACAGACTTGTACAGATCAACTGATTTAAATTACTTCTTTCTGAAACTTCAAACAGGAAACCTCTGCTGCTGAGACAATCTGTCAGCTATGAGTCATTTACTGTATTCAACACACTGAATTCATTCAACCCCAGATGCAGCTTGGTGTGTTTGTGTAAATGTGTGTCTGTGCACTTCATGATGGCAACAAATCTGTTGATTTACACTGTAAAGATATTTAGCTTTTACTCCTGACTCTCCTTGCACATGTGTTTTAAACAATTGTTGTTATGCTGTACTTTAAAATACATTTCATATCCTTTCACGCCTCTGTGTGTGTGTGTTTACCTGCATACAGTGTGGACTCACGTGTGTCAGGTGTCATCCTGTTGAAGACGGTGTTGATTGTTACCACCTCCTGTCTAAACACGCCAGTCACTTTGAAAGCTACGGGCTTGATATAAGGTTTCAAGCATATGGGAGTATACTGTACACAGTATTTAAGACACAGACTTGCATTTGTTTCCAGGAACTCCTCCTGAAGCTGAGGAAAAAGGCATGTCGGGGCAAGTTGTGGCTCTGTTAGTATGCATGTATGTGTGTGTGTACACAACAGAAAGAACAACTACAGTAGAGCCTCAGCCCCCCAAAATATCATGAAAGTACACAATGAAAAGGAATTAACCATTATTTGTTCATCATTTTTCATTTTAAAAATTGAAAAAAGCAGATTTGTGCATCACAAATTTTAGACATTAAAAATCTGCTAATTGTTTGCTATGTACTGTACACGCCGCTGCTAGATGCCCTGTTTTTAACAGACAATCGCGTCTTTTTGTTTTGTTATTTGGAGGACTGCATTTCCTCGAAGTCAGAGTAACAGGAGTGTATGATTACACAGAGCTCAAAGCCAGATCGTTTTCTTCTCACATTCCTAAACCTGTTTGAGGACCTCTGAGTGCACCCATTAATCAAGCAGCTGGTCGGGGTGGAGACGCCTATTTATCAGGATGTTTCCGTGTGAGCATCTGATCATAATAACTAACAAAAACAACCATGATGAAGGACATTGCAGGTATTTTATACAGTTTAGTCTGCCGATAAATCGTGGTAAAGCCACCAGCTGGTATTTCTAAAAACAAAACACAAGAGGTAACATTCACTGAGACAACTTTTCCACACCTTTGCTGTTAGAGGTTATCTCTGAACAAGAACAAAGGGGTTAAAGTCTCTCTATTGGCTAATTTACACCCTGCTGTGTCCCGCTATACTACACTTTATACCTTATCTTTATAGTTTAGTGTAAAACTTTTCTCATACTGGCTGTGCTGCAGAATCTCTTTTCACCCTCTGTCTGAAACAGTCTGTTGTGATTGGTCAGTCTGAGGGCGTGCCAAACTAGCCGCTTAGCAAAATGTGTCACTTGGTGACATCATCATGTTACAGAAGAAAATGCTGGACTTCAAGCGAGGCGTTTCAGGCAGTTCAGGAGGTGTGTGTGGAGGGGAGTGAATGGACTTTGTAACTTTGCACTTTTGCACGAAAAACTACATAACACACTAAAGGAAAGTGAAAAAGAACAAAGGTATAATAAGTCTTCTTTTTTATATTAACAGTGGATTAAATTACTGCCTATAATACAAAACAGGTCGCTCATTGCCTGCAACTTTTGATTCACTCACTCATCAGCACTGTTTCCAGACGCAGCAGCTGTTTTCAGTAAAAAACCCACAGTAAACTACCTGGTCAGCAACAAACAGCAGACAAACACAGTTAGCAACTAGCCGGTGAACATAGTGGAGCATTTAGCAGCTAAACAGATGGATATTTTCTTCAAGAGTTGGTGGAGACCAAAACCAGAGCTAAAATAGAATATTGGACTTACATTCACCAGCTGGTCAGAAACACGTCTTCAAATAAATTTGATAATGCTGCTCTGTAACTGCTGGATGTGTAAATAAGCAACTGTTTGCCAACATTTTCACCATATCAAGTTAGAATATCATTTATATTTATATTAATGTGGTGTTAACAGCTTGTTTCTACTGCCCCCAAAGTGATGTAGTCCAAGCAGTCCAAGTAAGATAAGAAAATGTTTGCAAGCTTTAATGTTCAAAAAACATAATTTTTCTAACACTGTATGAATTCACCTGTAATGTGAATTTCCCCACTGTGGGACCAATAAAGGAATATCTTATCTTATCTTATCTCATCTTATCTTAATCACCCTTTGTTTTAGCACCTGTCTCTTTAAGCCCCCCTCATGAAAAAGCCCAGTCTGCTCTAATCGGCTCGTCAGAAGTATGTGCACCTTTGCAAAGGTAGATATCGAGGGTAGTATGTTGTAATGCATGTGACATAGGAAGGGGAGCCAAATGTGAATGGCTTGCTGAATCACATTTTCTGATCCGCAGCCCATAAAAAAATACACTGTCACAAAAAATTCACAGTTTGTGGGTTGGCAGGAACTTCAGATACGCAAGTAATGTATGTGTACATGCACTGAAAAGTTCCCTTCAATATTATGCAGGTCGCATTATGGGACAAAATACCCAGTTTTGTTCTCTCTCTCAGTTTTGTTCTCTCTCTTCCCATATTTGCTGTCTGCATGTCTCCTGTCACAAGGCTAATGCTAAAATGTGTGTTAGCTACCGACTCCCTGACAGCTCTGCAAGCGACCTTTGACCTTCCCTTTGCATGAGGGCAACATGAAAGACCCTGTCTGCAGGGATCAACAAAATAATCACATTGTTATTAGTCATAATTAGTGCTGTCAGTGAACTCTTGCACCGATCCCTCTGCTCTAAAGACACAGCTCAAGTCTTGATCCAAACCAAACACTCCTGCTGAATGGAGATTTCCATGAAGCAGCAACAAAGGGAGTCAAGTTCTTGACATAACACCCAGAAGCCAGACACACCCTCCTCCCTCCACTAATGAGACCGATCAGCAGGTAAACTGCGTGGCTGCTTGATAAGTAGCCGCACCCTGCCGATCACCAGCCTCACTGAGGCTTGATGCTGCAGATCTATGATGATCTCTTGGACGCTTACGTGGATTTTTTTTTTTTTAAGCTACATAACCCTCCTTAACCGAGCAGCCCTGCCCATTTCGTGTGTGCCTGTGTTAAAGGCTCAGTTATCATGCGGTGTGTTGTAACAGCTACAGTTGTGTGTATGTGTGTGTGTGTGCACCTGCTGGGTCAGGCCGGGTTGAAAAGGTCACAAACATCTTGTCTGTTCAGGAATCTCGCGTGATTGTGGTTGAAACTCAGCATCTGTGTACAGATCTTCTTAATTCTCTGGCCGACCAGAGTGCCGCCTACGCTGTGTGTAAACAGAACGTATGTGTACAGTGTGTGTGTCTACAGTACAGTGTGTTTATGTGTCTCTCCGTGCCAGGCCGAGCAGACTGCCAGGGGTTGTGCCGCTGCCCAGAGTTTTGTTTTGTTGGACTTGGCTTCTGTTTACCCATCTACACTCCACCTCAGGCCTGCCCTGCCCTACACCGAGCTCCACCACATGCCGGTGTCCTCCTAAAACCATGATCCAGCACACTCTGAGTCAGCCTGAGAGAGGGATTTTCAAGATGAGGATCTGATAATTACAAATCGATAATACATAAGTAGGTTGAGGGCAGTATATTGTGTGATATCAGAGGTCCCCCCCATCTGGGAGAAAATCATGTTATGAATCTATGAGGCTGTGCTTAGCTCAGTCTGACAATGGATAAGCCTCTGGAGGGGCTAAGTTTCTGGGGTTCTGGTGTAGACAGCGGATATCTGGGCCAAGACTTCCTTTTCCACACACTTCTCATTGTTTACAGTCTGAGACTGGAGTTGAAGTTGAGAACAACACGTACTACCAGATTGTTTCACAAGTAGCCAGCTTACAGGCTAATTTTAAACCAATGAAAAGCTGAATTATCATCAGATGATATTGGTCAACAAGTTCGGCCTCTTTTGCTCTCCACACGGACTGTTTACCTGCATTCAACCAAAGACGTGATTGGTCAGCACTACTCGGACCACAAATGGAAACCAAAACACTTCCGATACCAAAATCTTGTCCTGTTGCCTGCAGATTCTACACGTGAATGTATAATCTATTCATAGAGATTAAGCTAAATGCTAACACCACTCAGCGTGCTAACATGCTCACAGTGACAATAGCCATGTTCCATTTGCATATTTTTATGCACATTTTGTGTGTGGTGTGAAAAAAGTTGTATAGAAACTGCAAATTTTGATAAAACTTTCTCACTCGTGCAAAAAAGTTGTTATGCTTGCTTGAGATGGTGAATTTCAGCTAAGCAGGCTATGCTACCAACTTCTGACCAAACTACGCTGCAGCCTAGTTTATTGGCTCCATAACTAGCTGATGGAAACGTACCTAAATCACATTTCTTTTTGGGACATTTCAAAAGTTTGCTTAAAATCAACTAACGTTTACCATGTTCACCTTCTGAGTTTAGAGTGTTAGCGTGCTAATGTTTGCTAATCTGCACAAAAAAGTTAAGTACAGCTGATGCTGATGGGATTGTGAGTAAACCAAAGTATTATGAGTTTTATTTTTACCTGAAGATGCAAAGTTAAAGAATCACTTAAGTTTTTACAATTCATCCTGAAGAGGACATAAATGTTAATTTTCATGGTCCATCCAAAAGTTGTGACGTTTCACTCAAAACCACCAATATAAACCGCATGATAGTGCTAAAGGAAAAACAGAGGATCACTAAAGTTAGCAGGATCCAACCTCTGGGAACCATGAATGGTTTTACCAAATTTTATTGCAATTCATCCAGTAGTTGTTGAGCTATTTCAATCTGGACCAAAGTGGTGGGCCAACTGACAGACCTCCTTAGAGCTACGCTGCTAGCAGTTTATTTTTATCAGCTCACCTTTCCACACCAATAAATTCCTACTTCTTCGTTTTATGTGGTGTATAAAGTAATTCAGGTGGATGTAATCATTAATGATGCTCTGTTTAAAGACATGTAACAGGACATCAAGCGTTAACATGAGAGTGCACTGGTCAGTACAAAAGGTCGAACAGTGTCAGTAACAGCTCATAAAGCTTTACTGCAGCACTAAATCCTGATAAGCAGCTACTAGACCTGAAGCACCCGGATAATTCAGAGTGATGGAGGCCATAAAGCCAGCTCCTGATTATACTGGACCTGCTCCTCTCACTGTAGTCTGACATCAGCCTTAGCTGGTGAATCTTTAAAATATTAACCTGAATAAATGTATGTTTTGATAACAGTAGTGCTTTTACTTACAGCAAGCAATAAACCTTTTAGGTTGCACTCCAACCTATCGTCGGGCTTGCCAATCTGGGGAAAACCTCTACTGTAAAGGAAAGCATGCATTTCATATAGTTACAACAGGAATAGGAAACAGAAGAAACTGCAGTCTATTATACAGTTGTATACTGTTTTGTTTTACAAGAAGCAAAAAAATCCACAAATCAAATAACAAATGCTGTAACAAGTTTAAGTCTGGATAAATAATTATTAATACTGTCATTTAATTATTACTTTATTTACCTAATGATATAAACCAGTCAAACTCAGTTTCATCCTGGGCCACATCAGCATTATTGTTGCCCTAAAAGGGCCGATTGTAATTGTAAGACTATATAAATATATCTACTCTTGATCATATTACAAAATTGCCTCTGCATTTGATTATTATTAGTTTTAGTAATAATTTATTTAATAACCAGTACTGAAGACAAAAAGTGAGTAAAAAAACACCCTAAATATGTTTATAACTGTTTTTTTAATGCCACAATTCCAACCCTCCTCCTTTATCCGGGCTTGGGACCAGCAAAAGTGGCAAAGGAGACCCAAAAGAGACACTCTGGTGGAGGTGCTTAGGGTTTTTTTAATAATTCAGGGTTTGACTACCAAATTTTACATTTACATCAGCCAGTGGAAGTGCAAGATTCATTCAGTCTGCACACGGAGGAGTGAACATCTCCTGCTCTGACTAGGCGGGACTGCTGATGAAGAGTGGGTCACCTGTGGGTGCTGACGAGGAGGGGCCCACGGCAGCACCCGCTGCTCATTGAGAAGAGTAAGAATCATACCTGCTTTCACGTCAGTCCCCAAAAGTCTCCAATAACACCAGAAAGAGTTGCTAGATTTGTCTGGTCGCTTTTTTGAAAAAGAGTTGCAAGAGGGGTCTGAAAATTTGCTTAATAGAGAGACAAAGTCACTAAGTTGGCAACACTGCGCTGCTGCTGGAAACCGGTGATACTGAGACCCTTCAGTGCGCATGTCACCAAATTGAGATGCATTGTGGGACATGTAGTTTAAGGACACCGCACTTTTGTAACACGGTAATTCTTTGCAAGCCCTCACGGGCCACATAAAATGATGTACCGAGTTTGACGTGTGATATAAAGTAATCCAGGGACAATATCGCATACTACATACTCCGGTACAGTAGGTGGCGGTACGCATGTAAGTAAGTGTTACCCGCCAATAAAGTAGAAGAAGAAGAGGTAGAAGAAGAAGAAGAAGAAGAGGAAGTGACCAAATAACCACAGAAGACATCCATTGTTGGATTTGTTAGTTTTATAAAGTCTCTAAAAGAAAATTTGTTCCATGATGACAAAATGTCTGAAATTGGCACGGTCACAGTTTAAAAGCCAGTAAGGTGAGTAGCAGTCCATCAAACTACTACTACTACCACCACTACTACTACTCGTACTGCTACCACTACTACAAGTTGTAATTGGAGTACTTCAATGGCATCCCAGACCTTACAGTCCTTCTCTTGTCACATTGACTTTTCAAGTATTGAAATTGTTCCCTCTTTAAAGACCCAATCAATATCATGCAGTAACTCTGAATAGTTTGACACAATTTCTGTTGAAGATGTTTATTTTTGACTGTGGGTTTATGCAGCTTTGCACATTGTGTGTGGTGTGTGTCAGTCAGCTGTATTTTACTGCCACACCACACACAGTGCAATGCTGAATACCCCTAAAGGTCTTTTTCTGTGAAACATCAGCGACTTGGCAAGGAAATTGCATGTATATCTCACCCTGCGCATTTCACCATCACTGTCTGTGTAACTGTGTTTCAACATACCACTCAGTCACTGCAGCTCCACATGTCTAAACTGCTAGTTAACATGTCACTGTTGCATAATGAGGTGTTCAGCGATTGATTCATACATCCTCTGTAATCTGACCAGTCTAATGTGGGTTTGTGTGCATATATGTGTCACAATTTATGGAAATTAGAAAAACACTCCCTTCTGATTTTTTCCTCTTTCTTCTATGATCAACAGAAGCATCACTCTGTCCATTTATCACGTGTGTCTGTTAGTAACTATAAAAGTGACAAAATGCTGCACAAATAAACACAATTAAGCATTTTATAAATATGAAAATGGAGGGTTTTTCTAACAATGTTCTTATTTGTCATTTGTCTTGCACATCTTCATGATATGAGGGAAAATATGTGAATGTTTGAGATGGTAAACAGTGTTATAAATTAAAAATGTGAAGATAAGCGTTGGTTTGAGGTTACAGGCAGCTGGCATTTTAAAATAATGATTTATGACTGCTGATATGTGAGCTTATTATACTTATTAAATCAAAGGTCATAAAAAATATGATCTGTATTGGGCCAAACCCTCAATAATACAATCCAGCTAAGTAATTATTGCCAATATATGATAGGAAGCACGTCTTATCTAACTATAAAGCTAGGAATCTCTGTCTGTGTCTGTGTCCTTATATCTCAAGAACCGCTCATCAGATCGACTTCACACTTGGCTGATTTATTGCTGCGAACCCAAGGGAGCGCTTTGTCGAATTTGGTGCAAGTTGAGCACATGACACATTCAATATTAACGAACTTTGAATAAACAAGTGCACAGCAATGTGGTCAGCTGTGGGGGGCGGGGCTTCAGGGCTCTGCTGACAGTCCATCACATCGTTCACCACGGCTCATTGTGGTTCACTGCTAAATAAACTACTCATAGTGATCACATCTGTCCGGGTCAAATTGATCACTATAAGCAGATGATTATTATGACAAAATTTTTGTTGCTGTGAATCATTTCTAATGCAGATTACCATCTAATTGATATTTATATTTTTATTACATGAATACAAAATAATGAACGCATAGATATATTAACAGAACTGGATACAGTGTTGGAGGCGGGGCCCTGTTCATTCCTATGAAAGTTGCTCAGTGGTGCATGGTGGCAAAATTGCTTCTGCCTGGAAAAGTACAGTATTTGGAGCCGATCTTTCCGGGGGCCCCTCTGTGTGGAGCTTGCATGTTCTCCCCATGTCAGTGTGGGTTTTCTCCAGGTTCTCCAGCTTCCTCCCACAGTCCAAAGACGTGCAGGTTAATTGATGACTCTAAATTGCCTGTAGGTGTGAATGTGAGAGTGAATGGTTGTCTGTTTCTATGTGCCCTGTAATAGACTGGCAACCTGTTCATGGTGAACCCCGCCTTCACCCAATGTCAGCTGGGATCGGCTCCAGCAACCCTGCGACCCCAAACGGGATAAACGGTTACAGATGGATGGATGTGACTTTCCTTTTCTCGTCATGATATCAATGTGCACCCAGCATTGGCCTCAGTTATCCAACAAGAAAGCCAATGGTCCGTGAGGCAAAATATCAAGAGATTAGAAAACAAAACAAAAATTCAATTAACGTTAGTCTAACATAGTTTTAAAATGTCTTTCCATATGTTTTCATGTATGAAAAGACCTAAAATTAATACAGTAAATGGACTACTTGATTACTATAAGTGAGTATAAATGAGTTATTTAAACAGCGTTTATAATGGAATGATTCTGTTCCAAGCTTTTTGATCCATATAAGCAGTGACCATGATCAATATAAGGGGTTTCCACTGTACTCATCACAGGTTGCATGGATGCTGGATATACTAACGTTACAGCCGGACTGTTCTTCACTTCCCAGGAGTCAACACGAACTGAGCACACAACTGGACACAGAGTCGAACCTGAGTGTATTTCACCGTTTTGACCGTAAGTAAGCTGTTGGTGTGTTTTTCCCTGTGAGTAAGACGGTATTTTCCCGGTGTAAGACTTTAGACTAACTTATAACACTAATGACGTTACGTTACCACCAGCAAAATATCTCCACTAATTGAATCCATTACATATACATTATAACCCTGGTGGTTATGTGTATTTCACAGATGTCTCTGACCGTGAGTAACCACGACCGAGGTGTGTTTTTAAGGGGGTGATTTGGGGTTATTTCGGGGTACAATGAGTTAGAATGGTAACATAATACAATATTTGTCATATATTATAAACATCATAATAAATCAATGGCTGTTAGAGGCCATTTTAGTGAAAGGTAAAGCCGACCTTGCCAAACAGGCACCACAGGCTCAGCATTCAGCCTGTTCTGAACATGCCTGTTTAGAACGAGCACTGCTCTAGTTTAATTCATCAGCTGTTTCTTTAATAGAAAGAAAGATTGGCTGTGAATCACCACTAATCAACTGTATACTTGGGCATGTCTGAGCAGCCATGTTACAGTGGCCAACTGTTACTCCCTTGTTCCCCACAGTCTGTTTTCTTCCTCTGTACATTTAAAGCTGCAGTTGTTAGAAATTGAGCAAATATGATTAAATATAAAATAATAATATAAAACGGTCACTATATCCTGACAGTAGTACATGAGACAGGTAATCTGAAAAAAAATCATGTGCCTCTGTGTCCTCCGGTGCTCTTAACGGCATCTGCAAGTTTTCACAGACTAGAGGAAAACAACCAATCAGAGCCGAGCTGTAGTCTGCCGTCTCTGAGCAGCTGTCAATCACTCACAAACTGCAATAAAATGGTCAAAATAGGCAATTTGATTCATATTACTGATCAAATATGAATCAATATTCTGTTATTGAAAAGTTTGCTCCGGCTGGTGCAAACTTTCTCATCTTACAGCTAAACATTTTACATGACATTTAGTCATTACAGTAACAGAATATTGATTCATATTTGATCAGTGCTGCCTAGTTTGACTGTTTGATTAGAGTTTGTGAGTGATTGACAGCTGCTCCCCTTGAATGAACAGTCAATAGGAAAGTTCTCTCTCTGAAGTAACCTGTGATTGGCCAAGTCTCCCGTCACAGACTAGATTGTTTAAAGCCTGAAAACAGATCCACGAGGAGGTGCAGAAGCCGAGTTTTCTCTCAGAACCTTGAATTACAACAGTGATGCCAAAAAGTACTCTGCCTGCTGCAGGTTTAAGTAAAAGTAGTAACCTGTAAGTATCTTAGTGGTACCTAATTGATACATTAAATCACAGGCTGTATCATAACGTGTCGCTGTCCTGTTAGAAATCTAACATGGTAGAAGTACACTGAACACAAATATAAATGCAACACTTTTGTTTTTGCTCCCATTTTATGTGCTGAAGTCAAATATCTAAGACTTTTTCTGTGTAAACAAAAGGCTGATAATATGACAATATTGTTCACAAATTTGTCTAAATCTGTCTTAGTGAGCACTTCTCCCTAATCCATCCACCTCACAGGTGTGGCATATCAAGATGCTGATTAGACAGCATGATTATTGCACCGGTGTGCCTTAGACTGGTCACAATAAAAGTCAACTCTAAAATGTGCAGTTTTATCTGAGACATTTACAGTATTAGGCACTGAACGGGGGGGTCAGAAGACCAGTCAGTATCTGATGTGACCGCCATTTGCCTCACACAGTGCAACACATCTCCTTCACATAGAGTTGATCATGTTGTTGATTGTGGCCTGTGGGATGTTGGTCCACTCCTCTTTAATGGCTGTGTGAAGTTGCTGGAAACTGGCAGGAACTGGAACACACTTTCGTATACGGTGATCCAGAGCATCCCAAACGTGCTCAATGGGTGAAATGTCCGGTGAGTATGCAGGCCATGCAAGAACTGGGATGTTTTCAGCTTCCAGGAACTGTGTGCAGATCCTTGCAACATGGGGTTGTGCATTATCATGCTGCAACATGAGGTGATGGCGGTGGATGAATGGCACAACAATGGGCCTCAGGATCTTGTCACAGTATCTCTGTGCATTCAAAATGCCATCAATAAAATGCACCTATGTTTGTTGTCCATAACATACGCCTGCCCATACCATAACCCCACTGCCACTATGGGCCACTCACAACATCAGCAAACAGCTCACCCACATGACGCCATACACGTTGTCTGCCATCTGCCCTGTACAGTAAAAACCGGGATTCATCCGTGAAGAGAGCACCTCTCCAGACGCCACTGAAGGTGAGCATTTGCCCATTCAAGTCGGTTACGATGACGAACTGCAGTCAGGTCAACATCCCTGTGAGGACGACAAGCATGCAACTGAGCTTCCTGGAGACGGTTTCTGACAGTTTGTGCAGAAATTCTTTGGTTATGCAAACCAATTGTTGCATCAGCTGTCCGGGTGGCTGGTCTCAGACGATCTTGCAGGTGAAGATGCCAGATGTGGAGGTCCTGGGCTGGTGTGGTTACACGTGGTCTGTGGTTGTGACGCCGGTTGTATGTGCTGCCAGATTCTCGGAAACACCTTTGGAGACGACTTATGGTAGAGAAATGAACATTTAGTTCATGGGTAACACCTCTGGTGAACATTCCTGTAGTCAGCATGCCAATTGCACGCTCCCTCAAAACTTGCAACAGCTGTGACTGTGTGATAAAACTGCACATTTTAGACTGGACTTTTAGTATGACTAGTCTAAGGCACACCTCTGCAATAATCGATATGCCACACCTGTAAGGTGGATGGATTATTTTGGCAAAGGAAAATTGCTCACTAACACAGATTTAGACAAATCTGTGAATAATATTTGACAGAAATAGGCCTTTTGTGGGCACAGAAAAAGTCTTAGATATTTGACTTCAGCTCATAAAATATGTGAGCAAAAACAAGTGTTGCGTGTATATTTTTATTCAGTGTAGAAAGTGTCATAAAATGGAAATAGTCAAGTAAAGTACAAGTAGCTCAAGTAGTGAGTATTGAGGACATAAGAGCACAGTGTGCTGCAGATCCTCCAGCAGTGACCTCAGAGTGAAAGAGGCCCAGATTATGAAAGAGGCAGATTGTAGTCGTCCTGCTGAGTCACAAACTGCTAACATGGACCAGCAGGCTGAGCAGAGAAAAGGCGTCCTCACTGGAGAACTGGGAAGGATGATGTTACAGTGTGTGTGTGTGTGTGTGTGATTTTATGTGTGCAAGGGTGTTTCTGTTTGTTGTAGAAGGTCAGGCGCCGCAGTTAGGGTGTGACCACCGCTGTCCTGTCAGCACATCGAGTGTCCACAAAACCCCACCCTTTACCCCCTGCTCGCGCTCTCTCACCCTCTTTCTTCCTCCCTTCCTCAGAGCCAGGGTGTAACCAAGACTCTACTTGTCGGTTACTCCGATCTGTAAAAGGAGAGGGGGGTCTTTGTGTGTGTGTGTGTGTGAGCGACAGGCAGAGACAGCAGGCAGGTTTTCTTGAACAATAAAGCTGTCTGTTGGTTATTTCTGAACCCTAGAGAGGAAGCACAACTCCCTGCTGGGTGGAGGGACGATTCATTGAGCCCCCACCCAACACGCACACACACACACACACACACACACACACACACACACACACACACACACACACACACACACACACACAACCATATACACGCACTTCTGCAGATTGATCCAGAGACATACAAGTCACACACACACCAGCTATCTTTGAGCCCAAAGTCTCTTTCTTGCCCCACCCTTCTTGTACAAGAATCAGTAATTGTGTGGCGGAGGCAGTCGTCTATTATAAAGCCGGGCATTATTCCAGCACCACTCTGAAAAACTGGGTGACTTCCATCAGGCCGCCTCACAAACTGTGGATCTGCTACTATTAGTGCAGGTCCACTTATATAAGACGTTATGTAAGGAGTTTGATGCAAGCTGTAATTACAGTTTCGATTAGAGCTAGAATTACCACCTCGAACTTGTTTGTCTCTGCCAGCCAGTGAAGTTCCTGTTTACATCCATGTCTATCTAAAATGTCATCTCTTCATCATTTTATCCCATAGAGTGATGCAGGGATGACATATTTTTGTTGGCAAACCAGGAAGTTAGAGTCGCGCTAGTTTCCCTCGACAAATAGCCAATCAAAGTGGTAGCATATTCAAAACGCTTCATCGTTACAACTGAGAAAAACCACAGCTGACCCAGAATTTAAAAGTGAATTGATTTAAGCTGCAGACCTGAAGTTTCATTGCTCTCAACGCCTCATCGTTGGCCTCCACCTGGTGTAAGCGATGCAGGTCTCTGATTTTTAAGCTCAGTGATTGGATGTTTTCTATGAAAATGTACCTTGGAAGTTGTAGTTACCATTTTTATACACACAAGCTTGTACATTAGACTTTGTATCAAGGAACCACATATTTTCAAACACTGTCGTAAATCTGTTTTACCGATGATTTGGGACTCGATTTCATGCCGAAGCGCTCCAACTGTGAGTGATGTAACATTGTTTATGGGGAAATTGAGTAGGACTTTTACTTCTTTTATGCATGTACTTTAAAATGGGAAATGTCTGACGCTTCTTAACCAGGGTGGAGATGTATGATGTCCAGGTTCTCTGCGGTACTGATTCCAACCTCAGCTCCACTGATGACCAGGGTCAGGGTGTCTTCACCACCTTTTTCCTAAAATCATCAATTTTACTGAGCAGCAGGTTTTTCTCTGTGCACCATCCTGCAAGATTGTTGATTTCTGATGATGACGGTGTTCGGCGCTGGAGTTGACGAGGTGTGAACGCAAATCCAAGAAAGATCTAAAAGGAGGGTCCATTATTTATTTATTTATTTTGTCATTTCGTAACTTCCCAGTGGTGTTCCTTATGTGTTCCAACCTGAACATAAAATTTTTGGTACGTATGTTTTAGCATCAAAATGCTATTTTCCCTAGCCCTTCTAAAAACTTCTTCCCATGTGACCTGATGCAGGTTTCTGCATGATGATGCTGCTACATACACAGAAACTTAGATGACGGTCAGCATGCTCCCAGTTTGGAGAAGCAAACAGGAGTACCGGCACAGACGCTAAGCAGTGTACCGCTGTATGGACGCCACATTAGTTTGGATCTGAAAGTCTCACAATAACAAACAAACTAACCGACTGACGCAATGGTTGACCTGCAACTCCTGTGTTATGCAAGGGAAAATGACTGTTTTTGTTAATAGAGTCTGGTGCGTTTACAGACTGTGATATAATGGCTTCAGCTCCCTGTCAGGAAGGGCGGTCTGATGGTGAGGCAAAGCAGTGAAATTATTCAAAATATAGCATACACTTAAACTGATATTGACTTTTTTAAGTGGCTGAAATACATATCTGTGGCTACTGTCCTCACCATTCACATAATTCATAACCTCATTGATAAGATTTGATTAGCTTATTTTGTTAACCTACATTACTGCTTTTACCAACGACTGAGTGGGTGTTTCCCATTGAACGATACGTAACAACGCAGATGGACTGGTCCTTTAAGCTCATCTGGCAACGTGACCTCAAACATGATGGGGGCACTTCTGCTTTTGTAGTGTGTGATATTCTGGATCGCCTGCCACATATCTTGGTGGCAGTGTTGTTGTTGAAGTCTCCCTCCAGTCTGTTTGCCTCCTTGATGCCAGCTTTCAGTCTGGCTCTGGCTCTCTCCCATCAACCAGGCTGTTGACTGGGGAATGATTTTGTTGAGTACAGGAAGTCTAGTCTAATGCATTACCTGGAGGTATGGGTCTTCCAGGTAGGGTGTTCTGGGCTGGTTGTACTTGTTGAGTTTATTTCAGTCTGCCAACCCGTCCTGCTCTGTCTGGGAAAGCAGCCAACTCAAACCAAATGAAAAGTCTCCCTCTGAGCACTCTCAAATTTATCTCTTACTTTCTGCAAATATGTTTTCAAATTAATTTGGCATGAATAGAACAGTATTTGCCCTGGAGGTGCAGTAAATTTCCCCTTCCAAAGAAGATTTTATTTTCTAATTACAGAACAATGTAGTTATCATATCTGTCTGTTGGCAAGATGTCTCACTTGAAACAGATTTGTATGGTATTCAGTTTGGCGACTATGTTGGCTTTGGACCAAGGACTAATTAACTGAAGAGGTTTTAGCGTTTGTCTGGGATTTCTTCCATTACTGTCCATGACTGTTTTTTCACTCCAACAGAGAGATATTTATAGTAATTCAAAATTATAAAGCTAAATTCAGGGTTAATGAAGCAATGTGACATAAATTGAAGTGAAGGAAAGCCTTTGGTTTAACAGCAAATTGTTCTGCGCTGGCAGGAATTTTCACTTTCTGTGTAATAACAGTAATAACAAAGAAATTTTGATTCCCAGCCATGACAGTGTGTAGCTAGTATTGTTTTTTTACTTGTGAGTTGCTTTGTGGGTCACCTACTGTAGCAGGAACTACCATAGAAGCGGTTTTGAGTATTGCCGGGTGTTTATATTTTAGTGATGAGATTTTGTCTTTGTGGTAGCATCACAACTGTGCAAGACTCAGTCATGAAACTTTCCAGGTATGTAGTTGAGATCAAAATGAAGACTGAGCTTATAGATGAGCGGTCAGAGCAAGGGTGCTGGCTACAAATATAAACAAAATGCAGCAAATAAACAAATTTGACATGCATATATGGAAGGACAGATGGATATTTTTTATGCCTCCATGTACGCATTTTGGGCTGCCCACACATATATACGTTCTGTATGTCCGACTCATTCTCGTGAACACATCTCTGGACACCTTGAGGGATTTTCCACTGGGACTCTAAGACTAAACTGATTACATTTTGGTGGTCAAAAGTCACTGTGACCTCACAAAATTATGCTAAAAAATATATAGATAAAACATAAAACATATGCTAATTTTGACAATTTCACACAAATGTCTAATAGGATAAAATGAAGTGACATTTTGGACAGACATGGATGTAAACTGTAACTGGTTGGCAGAGGCAGACAACCACAAGGCGGTAAATCTAGTTTCTTTCTTATATTCTTCTTTTCTTTTAGCGACAGTGCACTATAAGTGCAGACAATTTGGGGCTGTGCCTTCCTGACCGTTAGTGTTAACCAGGTGTGATAATATTTAATTCAAGCTCCATCCAACAACACAAAGCTACTGACCTGCTCTTCTGCTTGAGCACTTTTCACCAGAGTTACTAGTGAGGCAGCCATTTGCATGAAAAGGTGTATGAATGTCCCGATAATGCACATGGCATTTAGCGTGCAATAAGAAAGTCTTTCTTGCATTGGGCGTGGCATTTATACACCGTGTAGTCCTGTAATGACTGCATTGTAAATGCTTTTAGTGACGTTTGTGATGTTTATATCGTTTATATCTTCATACGGAATAGGTCTTCATCACGGAGTCCACCATGTTGCACCGCCATTGTCAACTTTTTGCTGCTTGGGCCGTAATCACTAATGTTACTGGCTCCTGCCCCAACCACTCTCTCTCTTGCTTCACCACTCACTTCCCACGTACGCACACACAGTCTACGCACAGGCCATTGTAGCTCTCCAACACACTTGGCACAAGGGAGAGGTTTCAGTTGGTTGCAGTCTCCTCATCCCATCTCACCGCTCGATAAGACCACATTTCTTGCCTCAAACTAACTGCAGATGCCATAGTTTTGTTGCATGGCAGCATACAAATGACTCACGAAAAGCCCAAATGACGTGTAATTTTGTGCTATTTATACGCCTTGCTGTGAGATTGGGTTGAGTGAGGTCTGAAACGCAATAATAAGTAATTAGTGTCAAGCTTCCTGTTGTGGCTCTGCATCAAGGTGAATCAGGTTCAAGTTGTCAACAAGAGACAAATCAATTAAAAACTAACTGTTTGATTGCATGATCAGCTCCTCCCTGAGTCATTTTAAATGACAGCGTGAACAACAGTAGCTGCTTTTATGTGTGTTGTGTATGGCATTCTTCATTTGGGTGGGTTGATTTCCCTTCAGGTTCATGTCTCGCTTAGTGATATTTTAAATGCCACCACAAGGCAAACTCGCTCTCAATGACGAGCCACTAATAAACTGCTCTGATTCTCCCAGTACATCTATACTGGGAACATGTAGACGGCTGGAGCCCAGAGGAGTTTTGATATGAACAATTAGTGTTTGTTCTTACAGTGCTGTGTGTGCGGGTTACGCCATACTGCCTGTGGTGAATATAGAGACAGAGATGTGATTGTTCCCCACGGAGACGTTAATCTACTATAACATAGCTGAGAGTGAGAGTCACCTGTCTTCACACAGACACACAGTGCTCATCTAATGTGACGTTGCAAAACAGAGATCGTGTTGAAGGAAGATCATAATTTCTCACACAATTACTTTACGGTAGGTAGAGCTCAGCCGCCCCTCAGATGTCAGATATCTGGAGATCATCCAGAGTTTCTTACAGTCTCAAAATTCATTATCTCTGTTTATGAGAGTATCGCTCAATCTGTTAAATAGCGCTGATGACAGGATGAGTGAAACACGCTCGCAGATATCTTGCACAATGTTTTGTTTCTATCTTCGAGCTTCTTCTTCTTGTTTTTTCTGCTAATTTGGCAGCGTGGTGTGTCTCCTCCCGTCTAGGATGTATTTTGTTATTGTGAGTCTGAAGAAAAGTAATTCTATCTTGTCGCTTCTTGTCAGTGTTGCAATGACAGTGACTCTTTGACTAAATCAAATACATGAATGCTAATGTGTGAGAGCCTGTGCACATGGAGGATATGAGGTAGTGGCAGGAAGGTTCTGTTACCTGTCCAAACCACAGTGTGCCAGAACATCTGTTATGTGGAGATATTCATTCTGTCAATTTTACCTGAGTGTGTTTGTGCGTTGGTTGATCTGTTCACCATTTTGGTCCAGAGTGAAATACCCATCCGTCCATCTGCAACTGCTTATCTCGCTTGAGATCGATCTGGAGCCGATCCCAGCCGATATTGGGCGAAGGCGGGGTCCACCCTGGACAGGTCACCAGGGCTGACACACAGACACAGACATTCACTCACATTCACACCTACGAGTCAGTAATTAAGCTGCATGTCTTTGGACTGTGGGTGAGAAGCTGCAGAACCTGGAGAAAACCCACACTAACACACACAAACTCCACACAGAGGGGCCCCAATGCGGATTCGAACCTGCAACCCTCTTTCTGTGAGGCGACAGTGCTGCACTCCACTGCACCATCCCAGCCTGAAATATCTCTACAACTATTGATGCATCAGCACACAATTTCTTACAAACATTTGTGATCCCCAAAGGAAGAAACCTAATGGCTTTGGTGATCCCCGAATATTTCCTCTAATGGCACCGTCACATGATTTTGACATCAGATGATTTTCTACCAATCAGTGCTGCCAATCAGGCACCTGATGTCAAAGAAGAGATAAGGACTTTTGTTTTGAAACAAAATTTTGAACTGAGCCATATTGCTTTTGAAAAAGCTGACTTTTCATCACTTTGTGATCCTGTGGTTTTGTCTTGTGGTGCCTGACTGGCAGCACCTGGAGCTGAAAGCGAGAGCCAATACCAACAGGTGAATACACTGTTGAGCAAGACAATTTTGGCAAATTTCACTGGGGCACTTCCAACATAATCCCACAAATGCATGATCCTTACAAGTTGGACATCATTGTTGAGGTAAATAAACAGGATTTCCAACAATGTAAAATACAATGCCAATTGGCACTGTATCAATTGAGAAGTAATCAACCAAACACAAATATACAAACTTTTTTATATTATTATATTTATATTCACAAAATAACATATATGATATTTACAGATCAGCATCTGGCAAATGATTGGTTTCTAGAATGTGGGAAGAAATATAAGAACTAAATGAGAAGAGTTTTGATTGAGGGGAAGCTGGAAAGTTGTGAATCAAGATCATCCGAGTGCCAAGATTTAGTAGAAATTCAGCAGAAGGCGCAACATTTTCTCTTGCAATTAAATTTAAATTTCACCTGTGTGGTTTGACAGGCCGGTGGTTATAGTGACACTTCAGAGGAAAGGACGTCTCATTTCTCATTTCTCTGAGGGGGCGGCAGTAGCTCAGTCCGTAAGGACTTGGGTTAGGATGTGGAGGACCAGGGTTCAAATCCCCCATGGACCAGGGTTCAAATCCCCCATGGACCAAGACCAACTGGTTGCTGGAGAGGTGCCAGTTTACCTCTTGGGCACTGCCGAGGTGCCCCTGAGCAAGGCACCAAACCCCCAACTGCTCTGGGCGCTTGTCAGCTCACTCTGACATCTCTCCATTGACATGTATATGTACTATGTACTGTGTACTGTGAACAACAGAGTGTAAAACTGAATTTCCCCACTGTGGGACTAATAAAGGAATATCTTCTTCTTCTTCTAAAAATATATTTTCTTGTTTCCTGTCTCCTCACGTCTCTTTCTCACCTCCTCCGTTTGCATCTCTTTCTCACCTCCTCCGTTTGCATGGACTGAAACGCAAGGAGAGGAGTCGAGGAAAGGAATCAAATATATGCAGGAGAGCATGTTATTGTCTTACGTACTGTAGGGTGTGACCTGCCCCGGGTCTTTGTGTTTGACCCAGCCCAGTGTTGGTATGTGTGGGTCTTTGTGCCTTTAGGAGTCAGATGTTTCACGTACGAACAAACTTATTTCTCCCTTGTGTCAAGTGTAATTAATGTAAGTCTCCGTAATTTCAGTCGGGCTGTATTTTGAGTTGTCAAAAAATGGTACCTCATAAAGTGTCATTTTTAAAACAAACATACCAAGTGCTTCACAGTCAACTAATGTATGTAACTATGTATGCAAAGGCAGTTTACATAAAGTGGGAGCCAGTGGATGATGGTCTGCGTGATGCTGAGGAGGTCAAAACTCAAAAAATACTTAGTTTAAAGAAGGACTTTATTGTGAAAACATGTTTCATCTGCCATCTGCGACATCTATGCATCTACAAGTGACTTCTGTCGGACCAGAGGGATAATCAGTGCGTTTATAGTTCCCACTCTCTTTTTGTCACGCCTGCTGCTGGGAGAGGCAGCAGGGGAGGGCAACTCACAATTTTTTGCTTGGATAAGTTTGGGAACTTGTTTGAAGGTGCTATATACAGAGTTCACAGCATGTCTGGCCTCCAAACGGCTCTCAACATGGAGACAGCCATGCCTGTGGCTAGTAGCTAGCGGTGCTAACAGTGAAAACAATGGCAACAGAGCTGACAGAGCGAACAGTGTTAACATTAATGTTGTGACAGACAGTGGTTGATCCGTACGGATCTCCACCCACGGTTCAGCACACATGTGAACAGCAGAATAATAACACAGTTTAACCATCATAGTGTAAAAGAAAATTTCACTGCTGAATTTTATTGGATGATTTTCAGTAACAACAGGTGATCAGGAGATAAGCATTAATACTTCCTTTCTGCTGATCCCTGATAATGCTTCATTGTGAACGACAAATCTATGTTGAAATCAGCAGGAGGAGAGCTACAGTAGTTCACGTTGGCGGCACCGACACTAACAGCGAATGCACGGATATTCCATTGAGTTACATTATGGTGCGTTCAGGATCTATTTGGTAAAAGCTTTTGGGCAAAGCTAAAATCTAACATTATCATGATGTGTTCAAATGCAATCTTGTAAAATGTAGTTTTTGCAAGAAACTTCAATAAAGTTTAACCATACCAGTGTGCTTTAATGCAAATGTAAAATGCTAACATTTAAAATTTAAAACAACAACAAAGACGATCAGCCGTCAATCAACAATCTGTATCTTCGGCAAAAAAAAAAAAAAAAACAACAACAAAAACAATTGGTGCGTCTGTAAAAGTTATATTTGCTCCCTTTTTTATACTGATCTGATCCATGACTTAAAACTGTGATACGATCTGAAACGTGAGTTTTGTGATCCGTTGCATCCCCAGTTAACGTGGGGGGAACCGGAGGATGGGTGCTAAACTTCCACATGAGGTTTTGGGTCGGTACAGTGTTATCAGCAGTCACCGCTATATGAGCGCAGTGCAGAGCGGCAGCCATTAGCTAGCCAGTGTGCACAACAGAGAGACTCACATCCACTAAAGTGTATGCACAGCAAGCCCGGCAATGTAAACAAAGAGGGCGCCTTCATTCTCTGCTCAGGTTGACATTACACTACAATATCTTTACATAGCAAATAGTTGTTTTCTGCTATATTAATGCTCTAGATCCCGCACATAGAACCATCAAAAGTATAAATTGGCATTCAGACAGTTAAAGAACATCTTAAAAATGCAGGGCTCTGTGTTGTTTCAGGTACTGGTGAAAGTCTGAGACACAGATCCATGAGTTTGAAGTCTAATCAGACACCCAAACACTGCACAGCGGCTTATAATACTACGAGGGAGGATTTTACAACTCTAGAAAGTTAACGTGGTGACAATCATATCTTTTGTTGTGATGACTGCCAGGTAAACAGCAGAAAACACACAGCACAGGAATGTGCACTTGCATGTGTTTGATTGGCCCACACAGCGCCTTGCCAGATGATGTCACACTGCGTTGAAGCAAAAGTGGAACCAGGTTAAACTCGCTGCAGTAGCACCCCAACTGTGTCAACGCAATGACCTCATTCAGAATAATGAGGGAGCTGCGTGTTTGTGTTTGGCTGAGTTATTACCTTAAAAGACAACCGGTTGTTCCTGTACGAGCTGGCCAATGATAAATAGGTAGTCAGGGTCCTAATTATGGGGATGGGTGTCTATTTGGTTTCCAAAGTATACTGTATGCTTGCCATGGTGGATTTAGTTGGTTCATTACGGTTGTCGTTTATGGGTTTGGGAAGCAGCTATTTTGATAACTGGTTAATTATTACATTCTTAAAGCACAAATGCCAAAAAATACAATTCCAGCATGTGAATTATAAAGAGTTGCTGCTTTCTTTTTCTTTTGTGATAGTGAACTGTATGTCTTTGGCCTCTGGACTGTTGGTCTGACAACACGATAATGTTATCTTGGTGTTTAAGTAATTGTGATCACCATTTTATAGACAATAAAATAGTCATTAGTTGCAGCCCTAGTTCTGTTGCTAGGTTGGTTTTGAGTGGATGCACTCCGCTAGAAGAAAACATGTCTGTGTTTTGACTGGTGGCGGTTCACCTCTGGGTTAAATATGTTAACTACACCACACAGGTGTACAGGTGAAGTTCAGTCATGTGGGCTGTTGGAGGAATTTTGTATTCAGTGGGAGAAGGCTTTATTTTTTCAACAAGAATACTTACTGTTTTTGCATTTCACCTCTTCAAGTGGGGTTGAAATAATCTTAAAATTATATTTCTCTTTCTCTCTCTCACCCACACAGCTTCCTGCCCATCACCTCCCCTCCCCTCGGGGACAGATTTCAGTATTTGCATTGTGTCTGTACAGAAAGTTGTCTGTGTGCGTGTGCCTGCCTGTCTCGTTGTTTTTGTCTGAGTGTGCACCGCCTTCACCTCCAGCTAAACTTGACATTTACAAGCTGTGCTCCTCCCTCTACTACACAAACACACACACAGTGGACTATCATTCTACACTGACCAAGCCTGGGCCACTATTTCTATTTCTTTTGGGAAAAAAAAAAATGAAACAGGATGTTTTGTGTTGATTTTTCATAATATAGGTGCAAAAAGGCTTTTTGAATTTTCTCTAAAAAACTGCCAACACAAACACATTATACCATTCATTATTTCTTTTCTAATTCACTGGAAGGAGTTGCAGCTGTTATGATGGATAATGAAACATTACCTAATTGTTCAGTCAGTCAAAATGAATAAGTTAATGATAATAATGACACCAATAACTAATAACTATAATCTTAATGATGATGGTAATCGTAGGCTAATAGGAGACAGACTGGGAATGACCTACATTGTTGTAAAGTTTTAAATACGAGTCATTATGCTCGTGATGCTTGTAGTCACAGGACAGTTTTCGCCATGTTTCAACACCATGATGATTGTAGGTGTGGTAAGCATTTATATCTGCTACAGGGGATTTTTTTTTTTCAGGGTTCCTAAATGATGAATCCATCTGACTTTGACGTCCCCTGGCCTCTCCGCCAGCCTCCATGACGTAGACATTTGTAGTGTTGAGATTTGAGATATCTCAACATCTATTGGAAAGCTTGCCATGAAATTCTGTGCAAATGTTACAGGCCCATTGCTGGTCTGCACCTTCTCAAGAAATCATCATCGCCACAGCACCATGTTGTGGTAGCAACTTCTGTTTAAAGTGGAAATGAAACGTCCAACAAGGGAAGTTGGTTTACGAAATGGATTTCCACACTGATGGGCAATTATATAACGCACATGACAAATGTCAGCCTTTAAAAGAACACAGAAGATCCATTTTCGTGGCAAGAGCGACGCCATGTTGCAGTACTCCGGCCTGTGACGTCACGAGGTTGGGTGGCTCAGTTGAGTTACACGGATACGACAGTAGAGACTGTGAAAGACAGAGACCGAGGAGACACAACAGAAGAAGACAAAAGAGGGGACACTATTGTATTGCTCCTGTATGTTAAGATGAGTTCACAATGTTGAAACCAGGGACAAAACAGTCCGTTTCATAAAATGCCCCTGAAATGGAGATAAGTAACTTACTGTATCGATGACACTGAAAGAGCCCACCGACAGGTAGGCCCTATCCCAGTGTCCACACCCAGATTCACAGACTTTGAGGCCTGTAAAGTCTGAGGGTTTAGGGCTGTCCCACTGTCAAATCTTTTCTTTTCTTGTCTTTCTCGCAAACATTTCCATAACACTTTCCATAAGTCCACATTTCTGCAGACTTTGCCTGAGGGACTTACCCAAAATTCAAAGCGTTGTGACATTTAAGACAGGGTTACCACAGTCACTAAGGGAAGTCTGGAGGTATTAAAAAACAATTCAGCCAGGTATATTTAAATTTGCACATAAAAAAGAACAGTAAGGATTTAAGATGGTAAATGAAAACTCATGAAATCAGAGGAATACATACATACATACAGTTACATATGAAATTTGACCTCTGTATTTAACCCATCGTAAGTAGTTTAGGAGCAGTGGGCTGCTGTAGCGCCCGAGAAGCCACTTCATTGTCTAGCTCAGGGACACTTCAACATGCTAACCGCCAACCCTTTGGTTAAAGGACAGCCCGCCCCCCCACTGAGCTGCTCTACACTGAGCTCTGGTTTATTCATCAACCATTTCTTTTAATTTTGCTTAATGAAGTTTGACAAAAACAAGTAAGGGTTCAGGGGCTTAAGGCCTTGGGGGGGGGACACTGGGTTTGGGCTGCAGTCCAGCTGCAGCTGGCTGTATCACCATCTTCCGTCCTCTCCCCTCCCTTATTACCTGTCTCTCCTCCTCTGCTGTCTCATTGACACCGTTCAAAGACGGCGTTGCTGAGAAAATAAATGCCCAAAACACTACTTTATTGTGAAGCCCACGTTATAGCTTTTGTTTAGGTAACTTGCAAGTAGCTTCTGCTAGCTAACTAGCTACCGGCTCAACGTTAGCGCACCAAAACTACTGTCACAAAGTAAAGCTTATCACTAAAGCAAATACTAGAGACATTATTGGTCTAATATTACCTGTGTTCTCTCTCTACTAACTAACGAACTAACTCTCTCAGTTATACTCCCAAGCTGACGGACAACGCAAAGACTGGCGCTCCCCTGTCCACACTGTTCGGAGCTGCCGCTGACAGCAGCCCACCAAGTCGGTCAGCGTGCGCATCGACTTGGTGGGCTGCGGTCAGTGTAACCAAGTTAAATAGTTGGTCATTTACTTTGTAAGTTGAAGGAGAACACAGGTAGCAATGGGCCAATATTGTTTCTAGTATTTGCTTTGGAGATAGGTTTTACTTTGTGACTTTAGTTTTGGTACGCTAATGTTGAGCAGGCAGCTAGCTGAAGCTACCAGCAAGTACAGTATACAAACACTATAACGTGGGCTTCACAATAAAACAATGCTTTAGGCATTTATTTTCTTAGCAACCTTGTCTTTGAACAGTCTGAATGAGACAGCACAATGTCCCCTCTTGTTTTCTTCTGTCCTGTGTCATCTAGGGGTGGGCACGTTTTGGGTATAAACTGACAAGGGTCCGAACTACGGAGCCTCCTTGTTATTGATATATTATCCTCATAAAGTTTAGGAGTGACATATCCTTGGCTACATAAGCTGAAACTAAAGCTGGCAGTAGACTCTGTAGTCTGTTTAGGTTAGTTTGTCATGTATCTTAGTAGTAAACTAAAGCTGGCAGTGGACTCTGTAGTCTGTTTAGGTTAGTTTGTCATGTATCTTAGTAGTAAACTAAAGCTGGCAGTGGACTCTGTAGTCTGTTTAGGTTAGTTTGTCATGTATCTTAGTAGTAAACTAAAGCTGGCAGTAGGCTCTGTAGTCTGTTTAGGTTAGTTTGTCATGTATCTTAGTAGTAAACTAAAGCTGGCAGTAGACTCTGTAGTCTGTTTAGGTTAGTTTGTCATGTATCTTAGTAGTAAACTAAAGCTGGCAGTAGACTCTGTAGTCTGTTTAGGTTAGTTTGTCATGTATCTTAGTAGTAAACTAAAGCTGGCAGTAGGCTCTGTAGTCTGTTTAGGTTAGTTTGTCATGTATCTTAGTAGTAAACTAAAGCTGGCAGTAGGCTCTGTAGTCTGTTTAGGTTAGTTTGTCATGTATCTTAGTAGTAAACTAAAGCTGGCAGTAGGCTCTGTAGTCTGTTCAGGTTAGTTTGTCATGTATCTTAGTAGTAAACTAAAGCTGGCAGTAGGCTCTGTAGTCTGTTCAGGTTAGTTTGTCATGTATCTTAGTAGTAAACTAAAGCTGGCAGTAGGCTCTGTAGTCTGTTCAGGTTAGTTTGTCATGTATCTTAGTAGTAAGATAAAGATAAAGAGATAGAGATAAAGCAGCTCCTCCTCTCTACCAGCAGGACCTGTAGTGGTTCACATCAGCAAGGGAGGAGGACAGAGGACACGAGGACAGAGGACAGGAGGAAGGACTGATACTGACTGATGTCTGTGTTCTTCAGTCTTTGTAAACTTCACTCAGGAATATGATTTATCTTATTAATATGTCGGATTGTTTCCGGTGAGATATTAATGTGTTTCTATGGTGACTTTGCTGTTGTAAACATTACTGTTGCTGCTCTAGAAACAACATGTGTCCTAGTTGGATTTTAAACATTCAATTCTAATCTGGTTTTGAATTTAAAAACAACCAGGCTGACATAAGTACAGCTTATATGCACGCTTCAATATTTGTTTATTTATCACAAGTCATATCATCATTTCAATATTGAGCAGTGTCATTGCACATGGCAGATTTTCCTCATATGATGCTGGCCTAGTATATGTTACTGCTGCTGTTGTTTAAAAAAGCTCTAGTGCTGGCTGCACTGATGATTTGTTTTTGTTTATTAATTCATTTTAAATAACACAGTGGCACTGGAAGTCCAGCTGTAAGATGTGACAATGAAGTGTTTTGTTCCTTATGTTAGCCTGCTGTTGTGAAGACAAACAGTTGTTGATTTTTTTTTTGCCAAATAAATGAAATGCACGTTTAAACTGAAGTTGGAAACTGGCCTCCTTGCTGTACCACAAATGTACCGAAACCAAATGTACCACAAACCGTGAACCGAACCCTGAATTTTATGAACCGTCCCACCCCTAGTGTCCTCTCGGTCTCCACCTTGCACGGTCTCTACCGCTGTATTTGCGGTAACTAACCTATATAACTAACCTTGTGACATCACAGGATAGAGTACTACAGCACGGCGACGCGGCCACGAAAGCTGCACGAAAGATGAGACGGAGCTCCTTTTTTCTCTTAAATGCTGACATTTGTCATGTTTTGTTATATAATAGTTTAATTTCCACTTTAAAATATGGGGCCTTCCGGATACATTCATAATCAGTCACACACTCGTACTGTACATCCTAAACACACACATACAGTATATACAGACTCATTACTCATGTGCAGTCATCAATACATTGTGTCACACACATGCATGTGCATTTTCACACTCATATACAGTATATATTGTACATACTACTGTAAATAACACACATACTCTCGTTATGCATGCATGTTTGTTTATATATATGTGTGTGTATGCATGTCCATGCATGTACAGTATGTGCATGCATACTTGTATGTATGTATACATGTATGCATGTATATGCATGAGAGTATGTATGTGCAAGATCTTAGCATTGGTATATATATGTGCAAGTGTATTCAAGTTTGGCCTGTGGCCACCTTGTCATACACAGACACAAACAACCTGGTTAAACTCTGTGGAATTCAATCTTCCTCCTCTCTGAGGATGAGTTGGTGAAACTGTAGCTGTGTGAGCACAATAAGTTTGTTGACCTTATTTCCCTCTGATGCAGAGCCAGCAGTCCCAAATCCACACTACACACTGATCCTAAGCAGGTTTTTAAATTATAGTATTTTCACTGAAAAAAAAGACAAATTGATGTATACTCAAACTACACAGCATATATACACCGATCAACATGCTGATATTTTTGGATACTAACTGCAGTGCCGATTGTTATGTAGTACATACTGTAAAATTAGCATGGATTTGGGACACAGCTTCAGGTTTCATTCAACTTTCCTTGGGCAGGTATAGTCTATATTTTGTTCTGCATTTGTTGACTGCAAACTGCCTTAGCCACACCCATATGAGTCGGTAGTTTGCACTTGAGTGTGTGCCCAGTTTCAGAAAAAATACTGATCCTGATCTACTGATAGTGAAATACTGATCTATGACTCTTGACAGGTCAGATCAGGTTTCTAAAAGGACCTCAGCTGAAGACAAAGTACTTGTTTCTCACCTGGTGCATTTCAACCTCCCAGAGCAACTCTCCATTATCTGACAGGACGCAGGGTGTTATGAGGACATGTGGATCCGACCTTCGCTCTCCCTATTATTAGTCGCTTGAATCATATAAACTATGAAACTATTCTGAATCAGGCAGTTGTCTAGGGTGTAAATGCATCTCTTGGACTAAACCCCATTTTTTACACTAAGCGTATGAAGTTGGCAACTATAATCTTATTGTTATCTGACTTTTTCTTGCTCTGACTTGTTTATTATAACAACCTGCATCATTTCATCAAATGTTTTATGTAGAAATAACTGTAATTGTGCAAAAATCTTGTTTAATCCCATACAGACGACCAGTACAGGCTTGTCAGAATTTCCACCATAATATCGGACAGCCCACAACTTGTTCAGCTTTTATAAAAAAGTTCAAATTACTTTTAAAAAGTTAGCTTTCAAAAATGTGTGCCGTTGGAGCGCAGGTCATGAACTCTCAATCTCTGTATTTCTTTAATTGTAAAAGCTGAGGTGTGAATGTTGTTGTTCCTTCACACTTTAACTGTTTTATTACGAGCAACAACTCACATGCTGGCTCACATACACACACACACACACACACACACACACACACACACACACACACTGGGGAACATACAGTACCAGGGTGTGGAAGTGATGCTAGTGTGAAATTTTCTGGCATCAGTCCAAAAATTGACACAGCTCATTTCTGCATGAATGACTCTGCAGGATGCCTTGTAGAAATAACGTACACTATAGTGGTACAATATAGCGTGGAAAAAGCACCATCAGTAATTCCTCATCATACGGGTATGCAGTAACGCCTGACTAGAAGAATGTGACTGTTGCAGCTGATCAGCAGCCTCAAATAGGTGTGGCAAAAAGTAGGACACAAAAATAAAAAACTACCGTATTTTTCGCACTATAAGGCGAACCGGATTATAAGGCGCATTAAGCGAAGCAAAATGGTCAGATAAGTCAAACTTTATTCAGTTCATTTAATAACTCAATAACTTCAATAACTCTCAACATTTTTCAGTTGCTGAAAAAAAAGCTGCTCAAAGTATTTAAAGGGACTCTCTGTAAGAATAAGAATTTGCTTTTTAACAATGACACCCGTGGCCGTTAAGTCAACGACAGTCAACGTTTTGTTCGCTTGATATTCTCTAAGCTTCTCTGCTCCGCTACTCTCTCGTTTTCTTACACACTCATCGCTGCTCTGTCTCTCATGCTTCACCACTCACTTCCGACATGCACACACACTCGTCACACTGGCTCTGCTATTCTCCAAATGATCTATGCTGCTCCCACAACACTACTTATCGCCGACGTCGGCGCTTCCGTAGAGTTTGTGTTGGAGTCTGAGTTGTGGTCGGTGGAGCAGTGGGAAGCAGTCATCAGGCTGAGAGAGGAAACCCAGAAAATCGCGGAAGGTCTCATTTTTTAGGTTAGGTTACAACCTGTTCACACATTGACAGTAAAAAAAAAAAAAAAAAAAAAAAATTTAAAAAGTTAATCCAAACTAACATTTTACCAATGAAAATGTTCCAATAACTTCAGATAATGTACAGTCTTGTAATGTGGACAGTTTCTGTCAGTTTCTTTGGGACAGAAAAGTGTACCAGGTGTTTGTTATTATTGTTATATAGTATAATACAATAATATGTATAAAGAATAATAAGAATTAAAAACAATACAATAACATGTATCTAGCTGGGTCCAAATTGGATGATCTGGTTTTGATCAAGAAAGAAAGATTAGTTTGTATTTTGTCTACCTGATGTGTATCTACCTAGGTGGGTCTGAATTTGATATTTTGATTAATCGTGATGGAAACGACTAAGAAAAAAAGATCAGAAGTTAGAAAATCTACTCTGATGTAGTTTTTGAGGTTGTTCTCCTACACTGTTTGTAGCTATACCTGTGAAAAGTAATGCTCTGTAATTTGTATATTCTAATGTAATAGAGAACCAGGAAATATAAATAGTGGCGAATACAGCATAGGGAGGAGGTCGGGATGGATGGCTGGGTCTAAAAACACTGGATTTTTGCCAAGGAGATCATTGTTCATATCCTGTTTGAAACCAGACCTCAATGCTGATTTATTTGTCACGTAAGTTACATACTAAAGTAATGTCTCTTCCAGAGTTAATTTAAGACAAACCATGATCTTTTCCTAAACTTAACTAAGTAGTTTTGTTGCCTAAACCTAACCAAGTTGTTTCCTGTGAAGATGGAAGTTTATTTTGAAAAGATTGAAGGCATGTAATGTGAGTGTTGCTGGACATTCATAGGAAAACAAACAAAAAAATAGGACGAATGTTTTTGTAAGATACCATACAAACCGTTGTATGAAGATACTTTGTGTTTTTGAAAAACGTGCCGTGGGTATCATGTGTGCCGAGTCCTGTAAATAGTCAGAGTGACGCATCTCAGTTAAATTTTACTTCTGTCCAGATCTCAAGTCCGACATCAAATGCTGTTTTGTCAAATCCCTGAGATATAGTAGTAAAAAAGTATAACCAGACTTGGCTGGAAGATGCTATAACCCACCAAACACAAGGACCTGGAGTACAGCACAGGCCCGGTATGTGACTTGCATAAGTACTTTCTTAGTTCTTGTTCGTGTCTACAGGTTCACAGTGTATTTTGGAGTCAGGAACATCTAGTTCTCTGAGTAACAGAAACACAGTTACCTGACCCGAACAGCCCTCCATCCTGCTCTGTGAGACATCACCCCATCTCATGCTCCACTTCTCATGCAGACGGAGACGACTAAGCCTAAGCGGATGTGTGTTTATACTTGAAAGGCTTACACCTATTCTAATATAGAAACCAGCCATGAAATAACAGCTGTCATATCATCGCTGCCTTGTTTCAACAGCAGCAGCAGCAGCACTGCCTCACTTGGCTGCACAGAGAGCATGGAGGGCATGGCTGTAATGACAGATACCACGGTGTGTGTGTGTGTGTGCGTGCATGTGTGTGTGTGTGTGTGTGTGTCACAAAAATGGAGAGCAGGAGTTTTTAATCCTGTGTTGCAGATGTGTTACTAAAGCATCAAAAGCAATGTCACATACTGAGAATCATCAGCATAAAAATATATTACAGAAAGAAAACATTTAATATGTACAGAAAAGTATAAAAATGAACAGATTTTTTTCAAAAATGATTAAAAAAAGGAAGTGATAATGCAAAGTGATGAGCAAAGTGTGCTGCATTGTGTTTTGACATGAGCTCGCTGTACTACAGTACTTTGTTACACTCAGATTTACTATGGCCCCTTGCCAAAGACACAACAGGAATAAGCGTTCACTGTAATTATGTTTGGGGCGCCCTTTTGAAAGATCTTGATTGACACCTGCCAGCTGATCAGTCAACAAGTTTTCATTGTGCTTACAGAATAAAACAGCATTACTGTGTTTTAATGGCATGTTGTAATGTACATGCAAGTGAACATGTGGTATGAAGAAAGGTTTTCAATGTCAGAGTGTATAATCATCTTTATACCATGGCCACTGACCTAATGAAATACAGAAGCTGTGTGCAAGTCCTGAGTCATTTGTTGAAGTTTGCTGGTCGTCAGTTTAAGCCGTGGTTGCATCATTTTCACCAGAGAGACGTACGACTGTGTGGACTGATTTTTGAGCATGAGGGTGGAGAAAGCCTCCATTGTGTTAACGTAACAGCTATTGATATTTGTTTTATAGCAAAGTGTCAAATGGCAGGGTGAAAACCATATTTGCATCTTGAAGCTTTGCATTAGAAAAGCTGTTTGGAAGCAGCAGAATTTGATACAACTTCCTCACTTGCAAAAAAGAAAGTTTTTACCCTCTCTTCAGGTGGGTTTTCCCTTTCACAAAAAAGAGCTGATATGCTAAACGGATTATGGAAACGTCTTCGCCAAATGAATTCTGCCGTAACGAGCATTTAACTCACGTGACTGATCAGCTGTTTCTGCTGTCGGCGTATTCTCAGATATTCCCATTATGTGTGAATATGTGAGTGCCAATTTCTAACCAAACTACATTGTAGCTGAGTTTATCTGCTCCGAACTAAGTTTGTTTGCTCCAAAATTTGCATTTCTTTGTTTGTGACATTTTAAACTTAAAATTCGCTTAACAGTTGAGTGGAAACACAGCTACAGTATGCATGCACACACATGCAGAATTGGGTGTTGATTCTCAGTGGGTTCACTAGCAGTACAAACTCTTTCACTTTAGAGTCATTTAATCACTTTGACTTTTGAGTTAGGTCTTCACTTAAACAAGCGATAATGTGCTCTTCACCAAATGTAATGCCATTTTAACAACAGAATAATATCTTACATTTACAAAAACCATGAGTGTTTTTTAAATTAAGTATTTATTTGTAAATGTGAGGCTATCAAAGTTAACACGATAATAACACACTAACGTAAAGTTGTTTTAACAGCACTAATTTCTTTAACGCAGTCAATCTTTCAGAGTTTGTACCGGGCTCAGATTTAGTGCTAGAGTGACGCAACTGGCATCATATGAAACTAAGAAAAAAATAATCCATTGGTGCCAAAAATGTCATCCTAGCTTGCCACGAAGGAGGTTAAATAACACTCCAAACTTAAAAAAAACTGTTGTGATCATTTTCAAAGGGGTCCCTTGATCTCTGACCTCAAGATACGTGAATGGAAATAGGTTCTATTGGTACCGAGTCTCCCCTTTACAGACATGCCCACTTTATGATAATCACATGCAGTTTGGGGCAAGTCATAGTCAAGTCAGCTGTCTGTTGAGCTGCAGTTGCCGATTTCTGACCAAACTACACTGTAGCTGAACTTACTAGCTCCAGTTGATGGAAATGCACCTAATTTGCATTTCTTTGTTTGTGACATTTCAAAATTCCCAAAGTTCACTTGACAACTGAATGGAAACACAGCTATAGTACACATGCACACACATGCACATGCAGTCTAACTGGAAAGCCAAAACACTGATCAAAAAAAGCCTCAAGCGTGACTGTAAGCTGCAGAGTTGGGTGTTGATGCTCAGTGGTAGTAGTACAAACACGTCCACTTTAGAGTCATTTCATTCAGTGTTAATACCAAAAATATTGCTTAATGGATCATTAACTGTAAATGCAGTGTGAAGCAAAAATATTGTTGCTATGGCTAGATGCAGTTTAGATCAGTAGTTTAGGCACAGTCACACTGGAGGCAAATGTTTTTTCACCCCTTCGCTTGCATAGAATTGAACTGGAATTGAATGTTAATTTTACGTATAATGTGACTGTGCCTTTAAATTTGAGGTGTCCTGAAAGATAATTGTACCAGTTAGCCAATGAGAGACAAGTATTATGGAGCGATGAGTTAAGTGTTGCAAATGAAATTACAATTAATTCATAATTATAAGATAATTATAACTGTCTTACATTTTGCTGTATAATTGCCTCTCCCTCCTTTGTAACAGTTATGCATTTCCTTGTGGGGAGAGCTTGTTCCTTGTCACACCCAAGCCTTCCTCTTCTTTCACATACCCAGACACTGCCACACCCACAAACACACACTTTAAACTACCCACTGATAATTTAATTAACTCAAATTTCATCCGGACTTCCGCAAAATTAAAATGTCCGTAATGCCTATCTAATAAGTACTTTTGCTATAATTTGTATGAACTTTTCTGCAAGTAATATTTGCATTTTATGCAGGATTTTTACCTGTGAAAGTGAATTAAGTAAGTGAAGTAAAAGATGTCAATGTGTTTCCCACCACTAACAACTCAGTTCCTCAATGGATCATTCAGGTCAGGGTGCCAGATTTGCCATAATGAACATTTAAATCGTATTAAACACACAGCATACCAGACAGTTTCATTAATAGCAGGCCACTGCTGTTGTTAAAGATTAGGATTATGATTGCTGGAAAAGTTTCAAAATGTAGTTTTCCAGTGGTGGAAGGTAGCTAAGTGCATTTATTCAATTACTTAATTTAAGAGCAATTTTGAGGTCCTTTCGGCTACTTGAGTATTTCCATTTTCTGCTTTTTTGTATGTCTAAACTAATATTTCTAATTCAGGGGCAAATATTGAACTTTTTACTCCTCTGCATTGATCATTACTGTTACAGTTACTAGTTAATTTGCAGATTAACATTAATAATCTAATATATAATAAATAATTAAATAAATGAGGATGGTGTTATTACTGGGAGCAAAGCCACAAGCTATGCTGCAGTATATAGGCTAACGTAATAGAAATTAACTCCATTAAAGTGATGTAGCCCAGACATTAATGCATCAGTAATTATGTTCCAGTACCCAATGGGCCAATACGTCTGTTCGTTCTGCTAAGACACCACCGACCAGAGAGCATCAGAGCAAAAAGGAAATGCTTTCACAACAGTTTCTTCCCCACGGCCACTGCCAAAAGATATTCAAACTGTTTTTTTTCTCAAACAAGTGATAATGTGCTCTTCACCAAATGTGATGCCATTTTAACAACAGAATATTATATTAAATCTACATTGACATTTTAAAAAAAAAAGTAAAATGTAAAATTTTATAATGAATTAATTGCTTTCATAACTTTGTAAAACAAAATGTAAATAGATAGATATACATAGATATGAATTTACTGAATTTATTATTAAAATAATAAAATGTACACCAGCAACTTGGAAAAAAAAAAAACTCTAATTTTACAGGAATCACAATTCAGGTATAAACCTTTTTAATGCTACAACAAATGAGTCAAAACTTAAACAAAAATTAAAATTCCAGTCTATAATGTATATAGTATACAGACAGAAAATGTGACATAAATTGCTTTACATTATTTCCCTTATTGACTTACTCTTCTGTTTAATTTTCCCATTTATTTGTTAATCTATTTATGTTTATTCAATTTTACATTAATTGATTCATTTTTGCACTCGTGTTTTATTCATTTATTTATTATCAAGTCATTTATTTATTTATTCATTCATTCATTTTTTTGTTTTGGCAGGTTTTGTCTATAATAATATTAATATTAGAAATGTTGCCAATAGTTAATTAATAATATGTGGCATAAGTTGATATTTCTATTTGAATTTACTTTTTCCTTTGTATTAAATCCCTTATTTATTTTCCCTTCCGTTCAGTTTTCCACTTTACTTATTTGTTTTTGCAAGTTTTTTTTATTATTTATTACCAGTCATCTATTTATTTATTTATTTTAATTTTGGCAGGTTTTGTCCTCCATATCCCAGGACTTTTACATGTAACAGAACATATTTCTGCACTGTGGTGTTGTCACCTTTAAGATCTGCCCTCTTCTTGTTCTTCCACCACTGTTGTCTCTAAACTTGAAAACAAAATTGCAACACACACACACACGCACACAAACACAAACACACACACACACACACACACACACAGTTAAGTGGACCACCCCGCCCCGGTCCCGCCTCGGTCCCCGCCCAGCCCGACCCCGTGGAGAACAGACAGGCAGACCGGATCATGTGACAGCAATAGTTTCTAAACGACAAAACCGGAGAGAGGCACACTCAGAGACACTCAGAGACAGAGACAGAGAGGGTTTCGTAACTTGGGGAAGTTTTGGGGAGCCGTCGATCAGTGGAGCAGTCGTGTTTTTTCTCGTGTCAGTGACACCGCGGAGCGTCGCCTGCGTCACTTTTTCACCGGATTGTCTTAATTGAGTTTCCCCCAGAAAGAGAAGGACCCTCTGCCGTTCATTCCTCCCGGATTAGACTCCTGTCCTCCATCTGAGAAGTAAGTTTGACACCGTGGTCTTCCTCTAATGTCACTGTTTCACTCGGTGACCCCGGCGTACTGCTCTTATTCCCTATCGGCTGCTGTGGTGAAGCCCGTAAACGCACCGTGGTCCCATAAAGATGGATGTGTTGGACTTTATTATGGGAAAGAAAAGAAGTCCATAAATTCAGAGTCTGTTTTTTTAATGAGATCAAGCTGCTTGTGTCTGGCTGATTCGCCTAATTATTTAATTAAAGTTGAGACACTTTTTTTTAAAATAAAATCAACATTTTTGCGTGTTTCGTGTTGTAAAGGTGGAGAAAATAAGCGTCATCAGTGGCTGAGATAACTGGTGTAACCTGACAGTGAAGGCAGCAGAGAGACACTGCTATTTATAGCCGTCAGAGCCTTTTATAGAACACAGTGTGGTTTAATTAATTAAAATAAAAACAGTGGTCTAATACAGGCTTGTGACGTAGACTCCACTGTTAATGGCATCCTTTCATCCTGTGAGTATGTGGTATTGATCTAGTTCAAAACGGTCCAGATAGTAGGGATCAGTTGTTTTTTCCTAATTAATTAAAGATTGATTTGTTCTTTAGAGTCAGATTTGTCAAATGGAAAGTGAGTGAATGTATGTTTACTACTTTTGACTATTCAATTTAAAATACACTCAAAAGCAGCAACTTGTCCATTTTTGAGAAGCTGGAATCAAAAAGAGGGCATGTCATTGATAATCGTTTGCTTCTCTGCCCACTGGACTCAGTGATAGTTTGATTTATTGCTTCAGCTGTAGATCCCATTGAATATGAAGCTGAATCGCTGTTGGTGTGTGAGAGGCGACCCCTCGGTGTTGCTGCGTGGTGTCAGAGAGCACATGTGTGTGACAGGTGTGTGGTCAGTCACACCTGAGCTTCTTTGTCTCACCTCTGGTTTCACCACATCCTTTACAATACACATATCTCTCTCTCTCTCTCTCTCTCTCTCTCTCTCTCTCTCTCTCTCTCTCTGTGTGTTTCTCCGTCTCTGTCTCTCCCTGTTTCCTGTGCTTTGTTTCAAGGCTGAGGCTTGCGTCACACATTCCACTTGGCATATGAAGCCCTTATCCTGTTTAGAGCCTGGAGAGAGAGAGAGAGAGAGAGAGAGAGAGAGAGAGAGAGAGAGAGAGATGTGGATGTAGGGGGTGGATGGGTGGAATAAGGGCAACCTCTCTCTGCCTCTTTGTCTTAATTTACACTCTTCAATCTCTCTGGAAAAGTTAGAAAAACATGTCCTCCCTTTTTTTTTTTTTTTTTTTTATTCATATTTATTTGTTTGTCCCCACCCACCCCTACGCCTTCTCTCCTGAATCAACATGCTGATGTTATCTGGTGGAACAAAATGCGCACACACACAGCTCAAAGGGCATGTCCGAGGGAACATTAGGGCTAAACATTAAGCTCCTGGATGCTGAATGGTTCTCCATTAGAAGTTAAGGGAACGAGGACGCCGTGGTCGACAGCCATAAAAAGCTGTAACTCGTTAAACAGCTTCGTGCCAGCACACGCACGCACAAACACACTCTGCTTATAAACCGCTGGATTGAGCCACTGTGACTGTGTGTTGCTCTTCTTTTTTAACCCCCCCCCCCCCCATGTTTGAGGTTCATTGAAGTTTTGTCATATTTTGGTTAAAACCCACTTGGTTTTCTTCCCCGTTTTCTGTCTGTTCTTTCCACTTCCATTTTGACATAGTTTGGTCAGAGCCGCTGTTTTCTTTGCCCTTTCTCTCCGTCTATTACTCCCTCTCTCTCTTTCTCCTCTCATTCTTCGGTTAGGGAGGTGCAATGTGTGTGTGGGGGGGGGGGTGTCAGACAGGAAACCGCAGGCCCCCTGCAGCAGCAGCACCCCCCATTTGGCTTCGCTCTCCTCCTCCTCCTCCTCCTCTTCTTTACACCCCCCGACCCATCACGCAGTGTGGAAATAATAACAGTCAGACTAAACTCTGAGGGCTTCCGCTTCTCCCTCTCCTCCTCCTTGGCAGCCTCGCTCCTTCTCGCTGTCCTCAGTTGTCTGGAAAGCCTCAAAACTTTGCTCTCTTTGACAAGTACGACTTGAGGTGTGTGCACATGTTTGAGCCTTATGTCAACCCCGGTGTGTCTTTTAAATTTCATGTGGATGTGTGTGTGTGAGATGATGGATCCTGTTTCCTCTCCCCCGCTGACGGCCCCCTCTGCCCCCCCCCAAACACCCTGAGGTCTACAGGCCTGCAGCCCCACAGTCTGCTGGAGAGGACCGGAGAGGGGCTACGTTTTTGTGTGTGGGGATTGTAAAAGGATGAGAGGAGTGAGCTGGCAGCTCAGATGAGGGAATAGGAAGCCAAAATAAGAGGATAGGGGGCTCTTAAAGTGAGAGGAGTCAAAGTTGGAGCATGTGAGGCGTTATCAGGGGAGTCAGGAGGAGGAAGTGAGGTAAGGGGTTGAAATTAGGGAGCAGGGAGGTACAGCGGGGGGGCGAGTGAGTCTCGGGCAACAGAAGGAAGAATCAGAGGTGAGGTCAGAAAAAGGAAAAGTTAAACGCTGGAACATTAGCTCATCACCTTGATGAGTCACGTAGCCTAATTGAGGTGTTAAGTAAAGAATAATCAGTGCGTTCCCTAAGGGGTGGAAATAGGTAACGAGGTGTGAGTCAAGCTACAGTATGAACATGACGTTCCACGCTGCAAACCGGTGATGTGTGGCAACGCTTGACTGCTGAGTCACACGATTTGTGATCAGTTTCGGGGTGTAACGCAGCGTGGGGCTAAAGCTGGGCGAACACGCCCATTTCCGGGCCGACTTTTTAGGCGCGCGACTCATTTTAGTGGCCGCTTAAATCCTCCCGACCGGCCGTCGGAGAGTTGAATGATTTTCTGATAGAACTTTTGGTCGCCCGTCCACAGGCTCTCTTGAAGCAGAGCCACAAGCCAATTCCCCAACATCGATGCCTTTTTTTTTAAACTTTTTTTCACAGTAATCAGGGTGTTGCTATCAAGATGCAGGCTACAACCAAGCCCCGAGGAAGAGCGGCGGTCATTAATGCAAATTTTCCTAGTGGCCAAACAATAGTACTACAACGTCTGTGTCTGTCACATGATGCCATTGGGCCCTAAAGACTTTTTCCCATAGATTTACATTGGGAAAGAGACTTCTATAACTTTGCAGACAACTTTTTTTTAGGTAAATGAACTCCCCAGTACAAACACTCTAATAGCCCTTATTTAGATCATTAGGTCCTAAAAGCTGTAAAACTGCGCTAATAGTTGAATCTAGAGTTATTTTCCTTCCTCCGTTCATGTGAATGAGACCCAGACCAAGACCTGGAGGCGCAGTTAGCAAATGGAGACGACAGCGTGACGGCTTTGACCTGTCAAATCCGGGTGCTTTTCCAGTTGGAAGTCGAGCCATTTTGGCTTCATGCGCCACTGAGCAGCTTCCATAGGAATAAATGGGGCCCCGGCTCCAACGCTGTATCCAGCTCTCTTTAATACATCCATGGCTACAACAGGTATAGTAAACAATAGCTAGCTTACCTCCAATTCTCTTTGCAAAACGGACAAGCCATACTGTCCAGGTCTTCCTAGCCAGAGAGGATGGCACAGATGATCAGGGCAGTATGTTAGCATTGTGAGCCGTACAGACCTCTGCTAGCAAACAAACTGTCCCTGCCTCGGAGCTCTCAGACAGTTTTTTATTCTACAGCTTTCACCAGCCAGAACGGTCCGCAGGAGCCGACGGGCCGTGGTGGTTTTTTTTTTTCTATTTTACACATACAGTGTGACCACTCAGGTCGTGGCTGATGATCGGACCGTACAGTGTGAGCACATAAATCGTGAGCGTTGGCTTTGTATCGCCAATGATCTACTCGTACGGTAGGAGTCGGAGTGACACCAAAATTTCTAAAATCACACAGTGTTTGCCCAGCTTTACATGAGGTGAGACTGACGAGGTAGAAGAGAAGAGGCAGGAAAAAAGAGTCGGACGCAGGGAATTGAAGGCTGTAACTGTGTGTGTGTGTGTGTGTGTGTGTGTTGCGTGTGTGTTGCGGCGTGTTCTTGGACAAAGCTGTTGTCTGGAGGTTTCTGGTCTCTCTGGTGATCTCATCATCTCCAGCCTGTTGCCATTAGAGGGTGTGTGTGTGTGCAGGCACGTTTGTGTCTGTGTGAGCATGTGTGCGTGTCTGTAATAATGTAGTCCTTTAGTGATTTAGTGTGTGTATTCTGTTGAGCTAGCAGAAACTTGGTGTGCGGCTGCGAGTGTGTACAAGTATGTGTGTGTGGTGTCAGTAGCCAGCGACTCCAAGCCACAATATTTTCCCCTTCAGTCATGTTGTTTTATATCATTCATAGAGAGGGAGAGAGAGAGAGCGCGGGGTGTGTGTGTGTGTGTGTGTGTGTGTGTGTGTGTGTGTGTGTGTGTGGTTATAAAAGATAAATACAGTAGGAAAGATGTGTGTGATCACTGAGAAGTGAAGAAGAGGTGTAGAAGAGGAAGATCTGGAGACAGAGAGAGAGAGAAGTAGGAAGTGTTTGCTGAGTGGGTTGGGGTTGAGTACACAGTAGCTCCACTGACCTAGAAGGACAATATTTGCGCACCACACTTGACATGCACAAACACACACCCACATGTAGAGAAAATACTCAGTAACTCCAGGTATACGGCTACTTATTTACCAGAAAGGTGCAGCAAATGCCGGTTCCTTCACGTCACAGTCTGTGTGCGTCCTATGATTTTTACATCTGCAGTACCTGGAAATGCTCCGATGAAGCAGAGGTGCAACAGCTGTCTGGTTTCTAGCTCGCAGTCTAGAGGTTGTTGTCCAACGTCAGGTCCTTTTCAAAACTCAGTCTGTCAGAGGATCAGTGCATTGTCGTAATCAATCAGTCTGTAGATTGTTTTCTTGATCAATTTATGAATCATTTGGTCTATTTAATGTCCAAATAAATAGTGAAAAATAGCCATTACAATTTCCTGTAACACCTTCAAATGTCTTGTTCTGACTGTCCAGCACTTCAAAACCCAAAGAGATTCGGTCCCTGTATACACCAAGACCCCAGAACGCCAGTTATTGGTGTCAATTTTGGGGGGGCGGCAGTAGCTCAGTCTGTAGGGAGTTGGCTTGGGAACCGGAGGGTCACCGGTTCAAGTCCCGATGGACCAAGAACTGAGTGTGAACTGGTAGCTGGAGAGGTGCCAGTTTACCTCTTGGGCACTGCCGTGGTGCCCCTGAGCAAGGCACCAAACCCCCAACTGCTCGGGGCGCTTGTCAGGAGCAGCCCCCTCACTCTGACATCTCTCCATTGATGCATGTGTGTGTTTCGGGTCTGCACGTACCGTGTATAAGTTAACAAACAGAGTGTAAAAGTTGAATTTCCCCTCGCGGGACTAATAAAGGTTGATCTTCTTCTTTTCATAGTGGCCAAACGGTGGTACTACAACGACCATGTCCGTCACATGATGCCATTGGGCCCAAAAAGACTTTTTTTTTCCCATAGACTTACATTAGTAAAGAGATGTCTGTTATTCATCTTCCCAGTACGGACAGTTGAATAGCTCTTATTTAAATATTACGTCTTAAAAGTTGTAAGATGTGCTGATCGCCAAATCCAGACTTATTTCCCTTCCTTCATTCACGTGAATGAGACCCAGGCCGAGGCTGGAGCGAGGGCTGGGAGGCGGAGTTAGCAAGCTATGACGACAGCATGACTGCTCGAGCCATGTGACCGAGCGGATGCTATTGCACCTGCTTCATGGGCCCAATGGATGCGAAATATCCGGGTACTTTTCCAGTCTGAAGTCGAGCCAGTTTGGCTTCATGCGCCACTGAGCAAATTTCATAGGAATGAACGGGGCTCCGCCTCCAATGCTGTGTCCAGTTCTCTTAATACATCCATGATCTGCATGTAAACTGATATTTTTAAAAGTGGATATTTTCATCCACGTTTAAAAAACAGAAGAATCGATCCACACATTGTTTTACAAAATATCTCCATCCACACTCCAGCTAAAAAACAACTCCAAACACTCGCTGTAATATTTCAAGATTAAGATTAAGATTTCAAGATTTCAAGTTAAGGGTCAAGGTTTTACCACCACTTTATTACTGTCAGTTCAATAACAGTTACTGTTCGTAGGGGGCTGGGATTCCTGGTCGAACTGCATGATTGACGCCACTCTGCTGTCATCAACTGTCTCTTTACATGCATAAATGACGAAAGGGAGGTCATTCAGGTTTATGTTCATCACCCCTTCTGAGTGCTCCAAACCTTCACCTTCAATCGGCCAGAAACACCTTCAGTCACCGTTCGGCCTTGGGATGTTTAATGTCTCCCTGCTGTTTCTTCCTGTGACATTAACTAAAGTAATAATTAGTCCAAACAGTGCTGACAAAACATAAGAAAGCCGGCAGTCCGCCATCTTTGTTTTTGTTTCTGGCGAATGCACATTACACAAAGTAACAATGGGTATGTACGAAATGAGATAAAAAGTTACCAGAGCTTTTAATAATCTGCTGTTTAGAAGGCATTTTCAAAAATGTCCAAACCCTGTTCGCATGTAGACGAGAAGCCAGAACGTAGAGGGAACAGGGCGTCAGTTTACCGTCACACAAGACAAAGAAAAGCAGCAAATCCTCATAACTGACAAACATACTTTTGGTATTTTTTTGCTTGAAAAACGACAAGCGATTTATCAAACTAGTTACCACTGATTAATTTTCTGTCAACCGACTCGTCGTTGAATCATCGCAGCTGTAATTGCAACACTGATTTGTACACAAATCAACCAGCTCCAGCTGTCTTCTCTGTCCAGAGGCCTTTATGGTTGGTGGAGCCGTACTGAGGCACACGCTGCGTCGCTAAATCCAATTTCTTTCCTGCGATTGTCTAAAGTTTCTGTGTCTCATTGTATTTATTCTGTTATGATGCACCCCGAGGGAAAGTTTGTCTTTTTCACAAGGACGGTTTCCCCTCTTGCCATCCTGCTGTCACATGTTGCCTGATAACCTCTGATCGTTTCCCCATATGGTAAACCCAAAACCACCTGGCATACACCTCCATGCAGATTAAAAGAAAACATCATCCCCAGTGAGACACAATGTTATCCCACTATAAGTGTTTTTGTTCCAGATTATAGGATTCGTGCATGTAAGAGGTATTACTGCATGACAGGTGAACCCTGAGGGGAATGGTACGTATACCTTCAAGGATTTAAATGTCACCGGTTAATTGTGCCATTTTCTTGAGCAAGCAAACACACATGCGTTTGTACTTGCTGTAAAGGTACAAATGGGCGTTCACAGGTAGACACATCATGTAACTATAAATCTCCTTCCAGCTGAGCCCAGCCCTGCAGTGACACGCTAATTTGCATTTAGTGCGTTTTAGAGTTGAAAGGAGCCAGTCAGGTCGGAGTCCACCAATTCATGGTTGCGTTTTGATGGGTGTTGTTTTGTTTTTGATGCACAGAACGTATTGAACTGGCTTGTGACGCGTTCATTAACTCGCAAAGTCACACATTGCTGTTTATCAGGCTACAGATTCAGAGATGTTTTGTCATTTTCAGATCAGTTCTACACATTTGCCAACCTGGGTCACCTTTTAGGACAAGACATAGACTGTATATGAAAAGTGGCCGTAGTCATTGGTTTGAGGTCTGTGGTTTTGAAGTCTCAATTTTGCCAGACGTGGAGTTACGTACAACTGAACACTGATCAAGACATTTTTAAACCAAAATGTTAGAATTAACTTTCATGAACTGAAAATACACTGTGAAGGGTTAAAGATCTATGATGAAAACACGGACAACTCCCAGACCGGACAGCACGATGGTAGCAACCTGTGAATTGCAAGGTAGCCCCGCCCTAAATCATGCCCTGCTTTACGGTCTCCTTGACTCTAAATAGGACCATAGTTTACTAAATGAACATCAATCTGTATTGAAGGAGATTGAAACTAGCAATTGAGACCATAAACTCATGTTGACAATGTTTACTGAGGTAATAAATCAACTGAGAAGTAGGCTCATTTTCTCACTGATTTCTTTTTGCAATCAGAGGCGTCGCCCCCTGCTGGATATTAGAAAGAATACAACTTTAAGACACTTCAGCATTGGCTTCACTATTTAGACTTGGAGGTTGCCCTCTGTGAAAGGACAGTAATGGCTGCAGCAGTGTAAGAAATGTTGGTGTCGCCAACTACAGGCAACTAGTGGAATAACTGCTGCATTACAGCCACAAACAGCAGCTATTAACCTGAAGGTGACACAAGTGAATCCAGTTACTGTTGCCTACAGGAAGAGTTATAGCAGTTAACAAATACATTAATAAACACTTAAATCTAGTTATAACTCTATTACAGTGTGTTAAAAACTATATAAATATACTACATAATCTTGAAGTGTACTTAACATCTTTGGGTTTTTTGACTGTGGCTCAGACCAAACAAAAATTCCTAAAAAGTCACCGACTGTGGGTTATTTATTTACGTATTTGTACACTTTTAACAATTAATCAAAAATAATAAATAATAAATAATAAAATTATAGTCAATATTAATCAATAATAATGGTTATTAGCAGCCATACTTGTTGAATTTAGGGCTGGAAGCTGTTTTCTGGTGATTTCTATCAATGACACTGTCGTCCTTGTTTGTCAATGGTGAGCTGTGAGTCAGAGGTGCTTCTCTTGGAGAGCTCTCATCGCTGTTTCAGGGGGAAATATTTAGATGTGAACACAGGACAGACACATGGAGCGGGGACTTCCACAATGGGCATCGACTTCTTTGGACCTTTTTAATTTCTTGCGTCTGCAGGGAAAATACCGCTACGCTGTATTTACTGTTTGCTGTTCACTCACTCTTTTGTCCTTTTCCTGTTTCGTGATCTATCTGTTGCCACCTCAGTGTGTGAATCACAACCACAATAGAACAACTGCTTGACCTCTCATTGAACTACAGTACAATACAAACCCGGATTGGAAAACACACCGTCGTTCACACACGCACGCACGCACGCACGCACGCACGCACGCACACACACACGCACACCGGCCCCACCTGACTGCAGTCTCTTTGTTTCTATGGAGCCAGGCGAAGGGTGAGGCTTCAGTCGTCATGTTCACACCCTTCCTGACCCAGTGAGCGAGCATCCTGCTCTGCTATTGGTCTGTTCCCCATCTGGACTCTGTGTGTGTGTGTGTGTGTGTGTGTGTGTGTGTGTGTGTGTGTGTGTGTGTGTGTGTGTGTGTGTGTGTGTGTGTGTGTGTGGCTCGGGCGTGATGGTCTATGTTCTTGCCCATTTGTTAATAATTAAAGGCTAACTTGTCTCCAGACTGTGGACTTTAATCAGGACACACACACACACACACACACACACAAGATCAGGGTCATAAACACACTCGTCTCGGCACAAACACAGAATCATCGCCGCTGCACCTGGCCATTCAAAGCCAAGGTAACTGAAACCACCTTTGAAACCTCACACGCTTTTCATCCAAACACTTGACAGACCTTCACAGGTGTTGTGTGTGTGCATGTCTGAAACGTGTGAGAGACTGATCTGTCACCGTCTGCTCTTTGACACCGAGCTGTTTTCAGCCACATCACACCTGGAAGCGTCTCGTAGTCTCGTAAAACGGCCCGCAGTAGAGTTGTCTGTAGCGGACAAGTGAGCAAGAACGACTTCTGATTTATGTGCTGAAAGTAGCGACGACGGGAAGACGTGCAAAATCAGACAGACCCTCATCTAGTCTTTTCCTCAACTTGACTACTTTACGTGATTTACTTTTCATCACTTCTCAAAGGTTTGTGTGTGCGTGCATACAATATCACTTTAAGTTGTCTAGATGTGCATTTGTCCTTTTCTTCTGCCTCGAAAATGAGATAATTACTGATGGTGTTGTACAGTAAAAGATGAAAATGAGACAAATGAGCAGAGTTATGGACAATGGTGGAATGTATTTAAGTACATTTACTCAAGTACTGTACTTTATACTTCTACCTGTTCTTTGTACAGCACTGCATTTATCTGACAGCTGTAGTTAGGTCTCGTGTATCGATATTTTACATTAAAAAAAAAAAAAAATCATGACAGGATTACACAATATAACACATTATTCAAGATTAAGCCAGTGTTCCCACCTTTTTGGTTTTTGTGCCCTCACTGAACAGTCTAGCTGAGGCCCCTCGTCACGTGTCAGACGTCTGTGAGTTGTTGGCCGTTCCACCAAAGAGACACTTCCCCTCTAAACTTCTCACATGGTTTCATAAACAACAGTTTTGAGGCCCAAAGAGGTAAATATGGCCAATATTTCACAACAAAAGGCAGAGATTAGAGAAAAGTCTAAAAAGTAAGTCAAAATGTCCGTAGTAGAACTATGTTTTTCCTTTCTTCCGTCTCCATTAATCATCTTACGACCCCTGAGATTTATCCCGTGACCCTTTGGAGGGGCCCGAGCCCGAGGTTGAGAATCACTGGACTGTCAGTTATAGTGGTTGATTTCCTGAAAAACAAAACTTTTTTTTTTTTTTTTTACATTAAATCCATAATGTATATTTAGGTGATAATAACACTTCTGTACTTTTTACTCATGTATGGCTTTAAATTAACTTATAATGGAGTATTTGACCCGTAACCACTGGTTACGGGTCATTACTGGTTTCCATGTTAAACTGTACTGAACAGAATTGTAATTGTGATAAATGAGTGTGTGAATGTGTTGTTAAGTATTACATGTGTGTACTTATGGCTGTATGTGTGTTTTATTTTGTAGGAGCCTGGCCTTTGCAGCCATGCTGATGTATGACTACCCTCTGAAGACAGACATGGAGACGGTAAGGCTTGTGTGTGTGTGTGTGTGTGTGTGTGTGTGTGTGTGTGTGTGTGTGTGTGTGTGTGTGTGTGTGTGTGTGTGTGTGTGTTTTTGTGTTTCTGTGTTTCTGTGTTTGTGATCAGCCATCTTTGTAAGGACCAATTTGAGATTTAGACCTTCAGAGTGTAGACATTTTTGCCTCATCTTGGACAGACCTTCAGAGGCCTTTTTGTGGGTTCAAACTTGGTTTTAAGGTCCAGGTTAGAATTAGGTTTAGGTTAGGGTTAGGGTCAGGCGTGTAGTGATGGTTACGGTTAGGGGTTTAGGGTTAGGTAAGAGGTTGGGTAAGGAGCTAGGGAACACATTATCTCAATGAGTGTCCTCACAAAGATAGAAATACATGTGCATGCATGCTCTCCCGTCATGCCCGGACATGTTTTGATGCCATAGACTAACTGACCGACACACACGGACTCCTGTTATGTGTCTAGACAGACTGGTTCCCACATTCCAGCTCTTCCTGGACAAACAGGCTGCTGTACAGTGGACATTTGCATACAATGAGAACAAATACTGCCAGGCAGCAGGCTAATGAACACACACACTGTACTCTGAGACATAGCAGTTATCCACAAACAGAGCTGGGTTTCAAGTGTCTGGCTGGCTGTGGTTGTTTGTGTGGCAGAAACATGTTTTCCGTGTTATTCAGCGCTGAACGGAAATTTTTAACTGCTCTTTTGTCCTTCTTCCTTCTTCTGCATCCTCTCTTTCTCCCTCTCTTGCAGTCATTCTACTCTTCGTTAGTGAAAACCCCAGAGCCATACGGAGTGATCTTCTCCCATTCCGCCCACATCTATCACCCCACGCACATGCACGCCTTCACCCAGCCCCCCCACTCCCCCAGCAACCCCACACACACCCAGCTGGAGCCCGTGGACCTGTCAGTGAGCAAGCGTTCCTCCTCCTCCTCTTCCTCCTCCTCTCCTCCCTGCTCCTCCGCCTCCTCCCCAGCCTCCTTGCGAAGCTCCCCGCCGTCCCCCTACAGCTCGGCGAGTCGCGCCTCCCCGCGCTGTTCCACCCCGCACTCCCAGCTGCGCTCCTCCCCCTCCCACGCTCTCCCGCCGTCCACTCCCTCACTCCCGTACCCCACCATGGTGGCTCCTCTGATTGGCTCGGGATCCGGAGTCATCCAAGGGTCAGGGGTCATGGTGTCTCCGGTCATGGTGCCTCTGTCCGTCCTCTACCCCTCGCCTCTCCACCTGCATCAGTCGATAATGGTGAGCCCGCCTGTCGCCAGCGACGACGACCATCATCGAAGCAGGGAGCACAAAACAGGTGATTTATTTATCCATTCGATTCTAGGGTTGTTCTGATGGCAATACCGGTATCGGAAATGCGTCTGATCCGACCCAGAATTCAGTATCAAGTATCGGCGAGTATGCCAGTCTATGCACCAGTCCAATACTATAATTTATTAACCCAATATTAACCGTGTTTAATCAGATATATATACATCATAACAGTTAAACATCAGTGTACGCATGCTGGCTTACGGTTTCTCCAAATAAAAGATAATAAGATATTGGGTTTTTTCAGATTTCATGAGGAGATTTCTCCTTTAATGAACATCTTTTTCAGAAAATGAGGAAGTGCTTTTCATTTCCTCCGTTTTCAGAATATCAATTTCAGCAGATTCTTGTTTCTTATAGGGAAGCATTTTTTCTTCTGTTTTCTGTGGTCAGACGGAGGTCACAGAGATTCACAGAGGTCACCGTCTCTGACTCTCCTACAGTATATTTGATACACATAGAGATGCATACAAAACACTTCTGTAGTAGCATAAATACAAATGTGTTTTACATCTGAGAGACAAATAAAAACAACAGAAAGTGAAACTATTCTGACCTGTGGTCTTGCAGATTCAATCTTAATGTGACGCATAAAATAGTGACAGTATGTTAATGTGAATAAATCATGACCAGACTGACCAGCCATTCGTATCTACCCAGTTCACTGCAGCGACGCCCATGACCTGCACAAGCCAATCAAAACAGAGCCTCGCTCCGAGCTCGCTCATGACCTCCACAGCAGCCACGAGATGAAATCATCAGTCATCAGGATACCGCACGAATACGGGTGAGAGACACTCACACAAATGTTGAAAGAAGCATCAAGAAGTAGTTTCTTTGGTTTCACCGTCTGCTGCAGCGCTTCCCCTTTAACTTTATTTGGAAGTCGAGCTCAGAGGCTTCGACCGGATCGTCTCTGTTCCTGTTGTGAAAATTCAGGTGCAGTCCCAAGACGGACGAGACATTTTGAGCACAAATACTTTTTTTTGCAAGTGCATAAATTATATGTAGTGAAAAATAAGTTAATTTGTCTTCAGTACATTTATTTCTTCTATCAACATAAGCACACCCTGCCCTGTACGCTCTTATTCACACAGTAGAGCTGCAACGATTAATCGATTAGCTGTCAACTATTAAGTGAACCAACTACTTTGATGACTAATCAATTTGAGTAATGTCTTAAGAAAAAAAGTCAAAATCGTGATTCCAGTTTCTTAGATGTGAATATTTTCTGGTTTCTTGACTCCTCTGTGACAGTGAACTGAATATCTTTGAGGACGTCATCTTGGGTTTCAGGAAACACCGATTCACCATTTTATAGACCAACAACTAATCAGTTAATCGAGACAATAATTGACAGTGAAAATAACGATTGGTTGCAGCCCTGCTCAACATGACCAAGTCAGGAGTCATTAATTTACAGCTGGCTGCTTCAGTCCGATCGCTGGAAGTATTATTGGTCATTACGGAAGTAGGGGAGCAGATATACAATTTTATATGAAAAAAAAAAATTTTGTGTGCTCAAAATGTCCTTTCTTGTACTCAGGACTGAGACTCAAATATAACACCATGCACATCCTGTCAACTCTCTGCTGTCTTCTGTTTGATAAATGCAAAAATGCCCCAAACATTTTCTCTCCAAGCTGCATTTCCTCTTCTTGTTGCAGCAGTGGGAATGTGGGTGAGCGGAAGTCAACTAGAAGACACCTGTAGATGACACAGGACCAGTAACACAACTACTGTCATGACTGGCACATGAACACACTGACTGTAACGTGTGCTGGGTGTGTCAGATTCCCTCATTCCACTGTGGCGTCTTTTTATTCGCCCGTTTCCTGTCTCACCCGGCCGCCACACCTCTCACCACAGCGCCTTATCGCCTCCTAGTCTGCCACACTAGTTCATATCTTGATCTTGTCACCTTCTGCCTTTCTTCCCTTCTCTCCTCTCTTCTTTCTCCCCCCTCCCTCCTTCCTCGCTCGGCACTTCCTGTATTTTTTAGCGCTCATTGTTTGGCATCTCCCACTCCTTCTTCCCCTCCTCTCCTTCCTGTTTCCTCCTCCTCCTCCTCCTCCTCCTCCTCCTCACCTCCCATTGTCATCTGTTTTGGTTCCCAGTTGGTTTTTCTTCTACAAAATAACGGCTTTTCCTCACAGAAATAATTGCATGTCTGTTATATGCGTAATAGTGAGGGAACGCTGCCAGCTAGCTCTTGCTTCCTTTATTGTAGTTGTCGGGGCTGTTGCCATCACAGGCCGCCGTCGCCCTCGATGACTGTGAAATAATTGGACTCTTAAGGGAAAAATAGTGGGTGTGTCTTCATCTGTCATTGCCTGTCCTCCAAACCACATGAACGATGAAGATATACGTATTGTATGTATTAAAATTCATAGGTCATGTTTGCTCATTATGTATAATAATGATGAGTTAGCCTGTGTGTGTGTGTGTGTGTGTGTGTGTGTGTGTGTGTGTGTGTGTGTGTGTGTGTGTGTGTGTGTGTGTGTGTGTGTGTGTGTGTGTGTGTGTGTGTGTGTGTGTGTGTGCACGGGGGATTTTTTTGCACATTCCTTTACACAGAAGTGATCTGTGAGGGATTCATATTTCAACACTTGACACCTGCTCTCAACTGCCACTTACACACACCCACACACACACACACACACACACACAGGCACACACACACACACAGGCACACTCGCACACTCTTTAATGACAGTGTAGAAAGACATCTCCCTCTTGTTTTTGACTGTGTAACACTAAAATGAGTTTTCTACTCTATTCTCCTCTATTCTTTTGCATTCTGTTATCGTTTGATTGACTTTAATGTTCGTGCTTTTGTACAGAAAAGCTTTCACACACACACACACACACACAAGACGCAGAGTGTTAGAAACCTAATCTTCGTGCATGTCAGCATTAAATTCCAGTGAATGAATCGTTGAATGGTTAAGTGAAAACGTGAGAGGGTTGACAGGACAAAGCAAAGGCGTGGTAGACTGGGGAAAGGCGGGAGGTGTTTTTCAACTTCCTGACGGGTAGAAGTTGTTATTGCATCGTAGAGCCGCTGCAACCAAATTAAACTTGCATTAGATTCGATTTCAAGATCATGGCGGAGGCGGCTGTTAGTGTGCAAGCACTGGCGCCCTCTCCTGGTCAAATGAGATGACGCAAGGGACTCTAACGTGATAATCTCCTCTCTGTCTCTCTTAGGTGTAACAACCCTTCGGTAATAGTTCACTCGGGCGCCAAGCATCCTCTCCCTGCCGAGTCTCCTGACACGCTGAAAAAGCGGCGAATTCACCGCTGCGACTTCAACGGCTGCAACAAAGTGTACACCAAGAGCTCCCACCTCAAAGCACACCGCAGGACACACACCGGTAAGAGTGTTGATTCACACACACACACACACACACACACACACACACACACACACACTGCACTTAAAACATTAATATCAGTGGTTCCCGGCCTTTTTCCTTAAGGGACCCCTTTTACTGGTTATTTCATATTATATTCAGTGCATAACAATAACAGTGCAGAACGATGTACAAAAAAACTGTACAATTAACCCAAATAGTGAACTCAATAACTGCAGGAAGTTTATGTAAAACGAACGATTTGGATGAATTTTTCCTGTGAATATTACATCATAGACGAGTTTTCCTGTTACTTTTAGGTACTTTTAATACATTTCTCCATCTGTATTATGTATTCTTTTATTTTAATAATACTATAATAATAGTAATACATACTTAATAGGGTTCTTTTTTGTCAACTTCAGTGTTTTATTCTCCCTGATACTTGTTCTATCAGCTCTTTGGTTGTTTTACTGTGGGCATGTCTGTAAAGAGGAGACTTGTGGGTACCCATAGAACCCATTTTCATTCACACTATCTAGAGGTCAAAGGTCAAGGAACCCCTTTGAAAATAGACATGCCAGTTTTTCCTTGACAAAATGTAGCGCAAGTTCAGAGCATTACTCATCCTCCTTCCTGACAAGCTAGTATGACATGGTGGGCATCAATGGAGTCATTAGGTTTTCTGGCTTCATAGGATGTCAGCATCTTTAGCTTTAAAACTGAGCCCATGACAACATAAAAAGCAAGAAGTTAGTGGCATTAAAACAAATTTGTGGTCGGGACCCCCAGGTTGGGAACCAATGATTTATATCATCCTTTGCAAGCCGTCCCACTGATCCTCCTCACATTTTTTCCTCATGTGCAGGTGAGAAACCCTACAAGTGCATGTGGGAGGGCTGCACATGGAAGTTCGCCCGTTCAGACGAGCTGACGAGACACTTCCGCAAGCACACAGGAGTCAAACCGTTCCAGTGCCCCGACTGTGAGCGCAGCTTCTCCCGCTCTGACCACCTGGCTTTGCACAAGAAACGCCACCTTCTGGTGTGAAACCCTCTGAAACCGGGCAGCTTTAAAGAAGCCCGGTGCTGGTTTCAACATTGGACTGTACCACTTTGACTTGATGGGGGGGGCGGGATTTTAAAGAGTTGGCCTTACACGTTGGACTTCGACAACACATCAACAGGGAGTGGGGAAATGTTCCTCAGGGTGCAAGTTTAGACTCTTTCACCTCATTAGCCTGAAAATTAGCTGGTGTCAGCTTATTAATCATGTAACCATCCTGCAGATGTACCATAAGCTCCTGTTATAATAGAAATAGACCTCTGATCAGCTGTGGAAGGTCTGCACACTTTTTAAAAAGAGGCTGCAGCGTCTCAGCTGGCCTGAGAGCAGCATCCTCTTGTGGCCACAGAACCAAACAGCATGCTCAAGCTTCTTTTTTTTTTTTTTTACAACATCAGCTCTTATTTCTCAGCATGCATTCAAGTAAAGATTGTGGACTCAAACACAACACGTTATTTGCTAGCTAGGCCAATATAATGTGAAACTCCAGAATGTATCATATTACACCTACTGTGCATCCATCGTGTCATACATCCTTCAGCTTTCTAGCATCAGCACAGCTACCTGTGACATAACGCCAATGCTAACTCCTCCATCATGGACCACATTAAAACACCACACACCTCATCTGCCTCTACAAGCTTACATCATGAAGTGACTTTAACAAACAGGTAGCTATTGCTCGCTTTCTCTTTGTACATACATGCACATGTTTAACAGCACACACAGCAAGAAAACATGCACTTAATGAAAGCAGCTTCGGTCTGGTGTGCTTTTTGGTATTTGGGTTGAAAAAAAGGGGGGACTCTGGGTCTCATTTGTTGTCGGAGTGAACTGTTTTTTATGTTTTCATTCAGAAATGTGAAAGTTGCTGCACAGGGGCATTATTGTGTTTGTGAGGAAAAGACGCCACTTGGTTGGTTTAAGGGTAGAAGCAATGATATGTCAAGTTTATGCATCTATATGAGCTATTTGGTTTATGATGTGATACAGTGGTAGCCTTTTTTATTGTATGACATGTATATGGGAAAATACAAAGTGCAAAGCAGGGATATTTGCTCTTTAATTTTTTTTTCAGGAACAGATGAGTTTTATTCCAGCCTGCCACACAGGATATGTAATTTTAAAGAAAATAAAATTTAAGTTTCCTTAAAGGGGACCCATTATGCTTTTTTTCCCCCCTTTCCTTTAGTGCATTATATAGTTTTGTGTGCATGTAAAAGGTCTGCAAAGTTACAAGGCCCAAAGTCCACACTCCTACCAACAGAAACGCTGCTCCTGAACTACCTGAAACACCCTGATTGAAGTGCAGTGTTTTCTTCCATAACATGGTGATATAACCAAGTAACACATTTTGTTACTAGTTTGGCATGCCCTCAAACAAAGCTAGTTAGAGAGGAGCTGGAGCAGCCGCTATGAAAAAAGTATTTGATGAAAAGTAAATATTTTTTGAACATTAAGTCATCTAAACACGCTCCAATAGAAACCCAAAATACACTTATGCATCTGAAAATAAGCATAATAGGTCCTCTTTAATAGAAGGTCATAAGATATTCTTCTACTTCATCACAATTTTGTGTTTTTCTGTTTTGTGCACTTTATGTATGCATATATATATATATATATATATATATATATATATATATATATATATATATATATATATATATATATATATATATATATATTCCCAAAGCCAAATATTTTCTAATCACATCAGTTTTTCTGCTGGTCAGTTTGATCAGAAACATTTAACAGGTTAACATTTTCTAATCATGTAGTGCCAGAAAAAATGTACACACACACTCAGCCCGAATGTAGCGGCTCAACTGATCTGCATTTTGACCCTGAATTATCTTTGCGGTTTTTGCTTGTACATGTTTTTGTATTTTTGCAAATATAAGTTGTAATATATATATATATATATATATATTTTATAATTGATTATTAGACTGAAAGGGCAATTAAAGGTTTTTATTAAGCATGATTTTGATACTCATAATAATGGATATTATACATTTCCATAATTTTCTGTCTATAATAAACCCTATCTCTTTTTTAATCTAAACGCTGGCAATTCAAAGGGAACATGTTAAACTGTGAACATATAACTGTACAGGTCTATCTGCAATTTTGCATTTATTTTAAGACAGACTATTCATACCACTTAATAAACTTATTGATAATATTTGCAGAATGGAGTGCTGTGTCTTACATTTTGTGTGTTTGTGTGTGTGTTTGTGCTGTTAATGGAGGTGTTAGTTGGTAAGATGATTAAGCAAAAAATGTCAAACATTTGCTGGTAATAGCTAATTGAGGGGGCGGCAGTAGCTCAGTCCGTAAGGACTTGGGTTAGGATGCGGAGGACCCGGGTTCAAATCCCCCATGGACCAAGACCAACTGGTTGCTGGAGAGGTGCCAGTTTCCCTCTTGGGCACTGCCGAGGTGCCCCTGAGCAAGGCACCAAACCCCCAACTGCTCTGGGCGCTTGTCAGGAGCAGCCCCCTCACTCTGACATCTCTCCATTGACGCATGTATATGTACTGTGTGAACAACAGAGTGTAAAACTGAATTTCCCCACTGTGGGACTAATAAAGGAATATCTTTCTTTCTTTCTCAAATGTTATTATTTCCCCTTTTTCTCAGATTATTATTAGTTACTTAAATATATTTGTGTTTTGCACTGACTTTAGTTTCTACAGTTTATTTAAGGTGCAAAAGCACCCCTTATTTGAGTCTATATGAGCTAACAAAACCTAATAATATAATATAAATATTAGAACGGTAATAGACCGTGATTTCAGCACACTTCACAAGTTTTAAAAACACACACACAGGCACATACTAACACCGGCAGCATCATCGCCTTTATAATATTGTGAGAATAATTAATTCAATAGCAAAAACAATAAAATTTGTAGCCTCTTTATATGATTGTAATAATGTAGTGATATTTTGCTATTTTCTGACATTTTAAAGACCTAACATTAATTTATCACTTAAAAAAATACAGTGAGATGTAGCCTTAGTGTGTGTGTGTGTGTGTGTGTGTGTGTGTGTGTGTGTGTGTGTGTGTGTGTGTGTGTGTGTTGTGGCTGTGAATATACAGCATTATAAGACTCAAATTGCATATCATAACACAATTATTTGAATTATTTCATCTTATCTCACCAAAAAGCAACTTAATATGAACAGTTTATAATTCTGTCGTTACCCTTGTTTATATATTTTGGACCCGCTGTTTTTTTATATTTTCTGTACCTTTTTGATGTTTTATACTTGCACTTACTTTTTCCTGTAGCTTTCTAGACAGTTTAAATGGAAAAAAGTGGGCTCGTCCGGGATTTGAACCCGGGACCTCTCGCACCCTAAGCGAGAATCATACCCCTAGACCAACGAGCCGCGGTGCAAGTACGAGTAAACAAAGCCTACTAGAACTTAAAAAAATCTGCGAAATCGGTGTGTTTTTTAATATTTTTTTCTGATTATATACAATATGCAAGACTTGTTGTTAAGTTGGACTTGAAGTGCAACGAAACAAAGACAGATCATCTATATTTCCAACACAAACATAAGTATTCAAGCAAAGCGAGATTTCACCTCTTCCCACTTCCGCTTTCGCTCTTGACAAGAGCAGTTAGCGGGATCAGGAGCAGTATTGTAGCTAAACGGCAACAACAGGAATGACTCTTTGCTTGTTTGGGCAAAAAACTGCCAAATATGGAACAAATTTAATTATAATGCCCTGTTTCAATTTGTGAAACCCAAGAAACAGCACTTAAGTAGCTGTTTCTATGGATCATTGTCTTCAGTTAGCTTGTGCATGCACTGGCTTACAAGCAAGTTGAATTTTGAGTAGTTGCTAGCCGTTTGCTAGCAGCCTAAAGACTTGCTGAGGCTATGCTAGAGGGTTTATAAACCAATAGACAACGGTTGTTCCGGAGACAGGGAATTATCTTGTCTATAGATACTCTTCGATGCATCACTTACCGGCCTGCCGACGTGGCGGGGCGGAAGAGTAGCCGCTGGCTGGCTGGCACCAAACAACCGGGTGAGCTGCACTGTCACTTTCACAAAAAACAAAACTGTCTTTGAGCTTTATAACTCGTCTTTGCCCGAAACAACCGAAAGACACAAACGGGCAACAAAACCGGCGATGAAGTTTTACTAATTTGTTTCACTGCTGAAGATGTGTTCGTGTAGACTCGTTGAAAAACCACCACAAACACGCGAATAATAGCCTAATTGTCATTTTGGCTTTCAAACTGAACAGTGGTCTTTGTTGAGTGTCTGCTTGACATTCGTCTGTATGTTGTCATTGTCTAATAGCGTTTACTGGAGGTACTGTGTTCAGATAGAGTTAAGAGAAGCAGAAGAAGCTTTGACATATTCATGTCATCAATATAAATCAATGAAAAAACAGACTGTCTCCACAGTTTGTGACTTACTACATTTAACTTTAAATTACTCCAGATAAAAAGAAAATACTCTCACATTATATTTATTCTGCCTTGTTTTGCAGACTTTTTATTGACATTTTGTAGCTATACTGGTATTGTACGAATCGGTTTATGTACCATCTTGCAGATGCAGTTTGTGAGAGATAATTGTGTTAAATGACATTTTGCTGCCAGGAATCAAACTTAAGTGTTTGGAAACATGTGGATGACAGTAATAATGTGGGTGTATATGACCACTAGATGGTAATGTTGAACCACGAATAGATAGTCCCAGTTCATTACATTATCAAGCAATTAGCAAACTAAATGAAATATAATCTCATTGCATTATGTTTGGACGAGCTCTTACATTATCCAACAGTTGCCACATGGCCTGCTGATAAACTTTAGCAGATCTACTATATGTAGTAAATCTTTGCTGGGATGGTGGAGTGAGTGAAATTCACATTTCAGTCTTCAGAAGAGTCTATCCTTTGGTAAATATTGCCTATATTATCCTATTCGATAGCACAATGTTGTCTAATGCATGATAAACGAGTACTGTAGATAGACAGAGGAAAAAAAGGTTTATATTGATGAATAGATCCAAAACAAATTTATTTATAAAGCGTGTTTAAAAACAGTGCAAACAGTGCTACACAGTTAAACATAAAAAACATAAAAACAACACTATAACATACTAAGACCAAATTAAAACAGGCAGAACATTAAAATGATAAAAGCGTTAAGACCAATAGGGAAGGAAAAAGGATTAAAATAGGCAAAAGCCAAGGAATAAATGTGCTGAATAGATGCTGTAAGTCTGTATGTTTTTGTATATGTTACAGCTCCATACATGCAACATAGTTAAACATTTTATAAAGCTAAAAATTCTGTGTGTACTGTATTTACACTGTATCCTAAAAACTGTGGTATTTTACATTTTTGCACACATTGATAATGCCGCTATCATCTCTGTAATCCTCCAGACGTGTAACCCCCTGCCATCCATTTCCAGCACCTGAGCTAACTGGTATGTGTTGCTCCAGGGTTGTGACCCAGGTCGTCTCCTGACCAGGTTCAACCCGGGTCGACTAGTTTGGTTTGAATTGATAAAAAGGATCATTGGTGTTAAAGGGGTATAAATCACACTGATTGCTTTTGTGCAATGCTTCAGTGTTCAAGACTTTTGGCCTCAGTGTTTCACATAGCAGGCGTCACATTTATTATCAAATCTGGATGTGCGTCATTTAATTTTAATTAATCTTGCAATTTATACAGAAATTATACGAGACTTCCTTTAGAAAACTTTCATCTTTTTATCCACTTGAGTAAGTGATCAGTAACCCATTTATGCCCGCAACTGAAGTTTATAATCTGTCAAACAGTTTGGCTGAAAAGTGAGTTTTCTTATTATAACGAAACTCTTTGTTTGATTATTTCTCTGTTGTTACAATGATAACTGGCATTGTGTTTCACATTGTTGGAAAGCCTGTTTATTTACCTTCACAATGATGTCTAACTTGTAAGGATCATGCATTTGTGGGATGAGCAGCACAGATGATTATGTGGGTATTGCCCAAATGAAATTTGCCTAAATTCTCTGCCAATGCTGAACAGCCTGTTGGTGCTGGCCTTGTTTTGAGCTCCAGGTGCCTGACTGAAGCAAATCATCTGATGTCAAAATCATGTCAGACAGGAGATGAGGAGTTTTGTTTTGAAACAAAATCTTGAACTGAGCCGTGTTGGTTTTGAAAAAAATGACTTTTCAGAATGAAACAGATCACTTTGTGATCCTGTGGTCTGGTCTGGACCTGGAGCTCAAAACAAAAGCCATTTTATAGACCAAACAACTAACTAATTAATTCATTGAGAAAACAATCAACAGATTACCTGGCAATGAAAATTAGTTAGTTGCAGCCCTGAAGGATGACATCTTGAGTTTAAATGTTGAAAATTTATAGTCAGTTTTTGCTCTTTGCATGTTGAAATTAAAGCTAATGTTAAGACAAGTATTCAGTTGGTTAATAGACAGAAAACTACATTGATTATTAATAAAAGGAAACATTATCTAGTGCAAGCTTCTCCCATATTAGATTCTGCTATTTTTTGTTTTATATCACTGTGAACTGAAAGTCTTTGGGGTTTTTTTAAGCGCTAGTTGAACAAAATAAGACACTTCAAGACATCTTAGGTTCAGTGAAACTGTGACAGGCAATGAAAACAAACAGGTTAATGTACAGTGAAACAGCTGCAGCACTAATTGAAATTGTGTTGTAAAAATTGAGCCAAAGCATCATAAAATAATGCAACCATCTGTATGTAACCATCATACACCAAAACCAGCTCACACAGAGAGTACATTTCCACAATCAAAATATCTATTTGCACATTGTCGCCTTAAATGTATGTTGTACAGTTTATGTTGTATGAGTATGTGCAGGATAATGTTAAAGAATCAAAGATCAGCATTTTCTCAACTAACCCACTAAACCCAGATATCTCCTCTCTTCCAGATCACCATGTCCCAGACTGACGCAGACCCCTCCGCTGACATCAGCGCCCCTGCTCCCACCCAGCCCCCCCACGCAGACCCTGACCCCTGTCAGGATGTCCCAGAAGCCTTTGCACCACCGTCAGCTCCTCAGCAGCCTCCTCTGATCCCCGAGAGTTTCGACCTCCCTCAGTCCACCGCAGAGGAGACGACCATGGAGGACACTTCAGAGGACCAACCAGAGGCTGCCGCTGAGGGTCAGGTGATCATATGTGACCAACCGGTGAGCCTGGAGCCAGACGCCGAGGCAGCAGAGGAGGATGTTGAGGTTTGTTGTATTAGTTTATAGACATACTATAACCTGTCCAGCACTGGATGTTTGAAGCCAGTACTGACTTGATATTTGAGAGTTTAGAAATCTGTTATATATTGTTCAATATTATTTCTTTTACATAAACATATAGCAGATAGTATCTATAGATTTTGGACTATGTGCTTTGGGGAACTGTAATTATCATTTGTCCCTATTTCATGTTTTATAGACCAAAGGATTAATCAGTCATGAAAATAATTATTAATTACAGCACTATTTGACATTTGAGGCTACGAAACGTGTTCAAGTTCAATACAAATTCACTTAACTTGTATCTGTGAGTTGTAAATATAATGCAGACAAAAGTAAAGTTTTCTAAATAGTATTGTAATGTAAGTATGTTTGTGTGTACAGAGGTCGCTTCAGGAGAAAGAAAAAGGTTGGGGAGGATGGAGTTCATGGGGAAAGTCTCTTCTGAGCAGCGCCACCTCCACAGTGGGTACGTCTCCTGTTGTTGTCTCCTCATTCTCTGTACACACTCTACCTCCTGATCTCCTGAGTCGTGACCTTGTGTTTCTGTGCGCAGGTCAGAGCCTGACCTCAGTAAAAACGAAGGCAGGAGAAGCTCTGCGTCTCCACAGGACCTCAGTAGGAGAGGAGGCGCAGGAAGAACAGGAGGAGGGGGCAGAGGAGGAGAAGAAAGAGGGAGGAGGTGAGAGTGGAGAGACGGAGCTGTCCAGCTCTGGGGAGTCTTCTGTTAGTGCGGCAGCATCGGGCCGTGGCGTCTTCTCTACCATCACACACGCCGTGCAGAACACAGTGAGTGAAAACACACACACACACACACACACACACACACACACACACACACACACACACACACACACACACACACACACACAAAGCTACAAAATCATGTGAGGAAAACCTGTCAGTGGAGATAAACTCATTGATTTCCTATACAAGCCTACTTGGTTCAAGAAACTGTCAGCTGATGCAGATTTTCTGCCCTGTTTTGAGCTATTAACCCTCTTAAGCCTACAATCAAATACTGAGGTTTTGTCATTGCACCCTTCAGCATATGAAGCACAGCGGGCGTTCCATTAGTTATAATATAAACCCATCCATGGCAACAGTTCCCATCCTTATCTATTATCTTTATCTATTTTTACTTTCCCATAATGTTTACTAAAGCAAACATGTCATAATGTCATGAGTTAACTGTACTTCAGACTTATTATCATTTTTATTAGTATTTTTATTTTTATCATTTCCGATGGCTGTCTCTCCCTCTATGTCTGTCTCTACGTTTGTGTCTCTAGGGAAAGTCAGTGATCAGTGGAGGTTTGGATGCCTTGGAGTTCATTGGAAAGAAGACCATGATCGTTCTTGCTGAGAGTGACCCGGGTTTTAAAAAGACCAAGACCCTAATGCAGAAGACTGCATCCCTGAGTCAGGCATGTAGACACTCTCAGAGTCCACATAGAGACACTCACAGAAAACGAATATGTCTCCTCCTATCTATAAATAATATAAAACTTGTGTCTGCGTGGATGGAATGAGCTGATGATTTTCAGTGGCAATCCACGTCCTGTTTTTCTCTATAATGACAGCTCTGCAGTGGTGTTATATTAAGGTTTCACTGTGATTTTTCAGATGTTAAAGGAAGCCAAAGAGAAAGAGCGGGCACGTCTGGGCAACCAGCCAATCAGTGCACCTACAGCTCACTACGGTATTCTGTTTGACGACTACCAGGGTTTGTCACACCTCGAGGCCCTGGAGATCCTGTCCAATGAGAGCGAGGCCAAGGTAAGGCACAAGTGTGAGGAATATAGAGTTCTTTTAAGAAACAGCCTTTTTGATTCATATACGTTATGTCTGCTTCTAGGTCCAAGCCTTCCTCTCCTCCCTGGTGGAAGAGGAGCAGGAGGAGGTGAAGAAGGAGCTGATTTTCATTAAGGACATCTTCATCAAGCGAGATGAAGAGGGAAAAGAAGCAGAAGAAGGAGAACAGATGAAGGATAACGGTGATCTAAGTTCCCAATTACACTGTTCTACTCCCCTATGTGAGTGACCCAAACCAGCCGTAGACCTGCTGGTGTTAGATGTGGTCCCTGAGCACTGACCCATGATCAGCTCTGACATTAGACCTCATTTATTAGTGCTAAATTGCATGTATGTAATAATATAATACACTGGGGTTTAAACTGGTCACAGACTCTCTTAACATTTACCTTATGTTCGGGGGAAAAAAAAAATTAAATCCAGTTTCTCACAAAAATGACAGCTCAAATATTATGTGATTCAGTGTCAACATACACAAATTAGTTTTCCTGTTTGCAAAAGCCTGGAAAACCTCGGGACCTCCTGGGTCCCGGTGTTGGAAGCATCTTGTTCCTGATCTGTTGTCGTTGTCTCTGTTAAAGAAGAAAATGTTCTGCCAAAGTGAAATTCAGTGTCGAGGGGATGTCATGTGATGGCAAGTTTTGGTTTCATCATATCTCACCAGCCACTTGTCACCTGATATTTTAAAGACGATGTGTAAACTTCTACTGTGTGACAGGCGCCCTCAGGCGATATCACATTGGTGCAGAGCTCAAAGGCGACTGGTGTCCCCTCACCTGGAGGGTTTTAACACAGAGCCTGATCCGGTGTAGGTGTTCAGGGGCCACCGACAAGTTCACAACAGAAATATTCAAAACAAAACCAGCAGAAACTACCAGATAAAGACATTAAATCTGCATGTGTGCTTTACACATTAAAATCGAATTCATTTGAATTAATTTGGCACGAAAATGAGAATCAGAAGTCTCTGTTGAGCTGTTAAGATGAAGGCAAACAGGAATATTATCTTAATGATCTCAGCATGGGAGCAATCACTGCATGGGGTACAAATCTGCTCTCATTCTACAGTTTATACATCTATGGCGTTAATATATTGCTGTGTGAAGTGAAGTGTGCTCACATGATGTGGGTGTACGTGTCCGTGTGATTGTGTATTTCTTCCAGCGGCCAACGGCGAGGAGTTTGTGAGTGTTCTCACTGAGCTGCTGTTCGAGCTTCATGTTGCTGCAACGCCAGACAAACTCAACAAAGTAAGTCACACACACACAATTATTACAGTAACTGTGACAACAACCTAAACCTAATTCTAGCCCTAAAACGCATCAACACAACGCAAGAAAATCGAGGTTGAACAAGCAGACATTAGTCTCACCAGAAGCACAGCCAGAAGACATATTGTTTAACATTTTCTTAAAGGTACGGTGTGTAGGATTTGGCATGTAGTGGTGTGGTAGCAGATTGAAACCAACTGAGTACCCCTCCGCTCACTCCTCCCTTTACAAGATCGCGGTAATGTGAGCTGCCGAGTGCAAAACCGTGCTAACACTGTTAGCCTCGCTCACACCATAATAACACAACTTTAGGAGCATCAGAAGTCAGACGGCGGCTGGCGGTACAACGGTTTTACACTCTGCCTCACATTACCGCAGTTTCACAAGTATGTCAGAGAACTACAGTGGCCTCAGGTAACAGGTAAAAACTCTAGAGTCAGTGTTTGGTTTGTCCGTTCTGGGCTACTGTAGAAACATGACGGAGCAACATGGAGGACTCTGAAGAGGACCAGCTTCCTATGTAGATATAAACGGCTCAATCTAAGCTAACAAAAACACTTCTTATTCCTTAGTTTCAGGTGATTATATTCTATTTCTGCTAATACATCCCCTGAAATGTTGAACTGCTCCGTTAAGAAAGTTTTTTGTATTTAAGTCTATCTTACTGCATTATTCATATGCTCATATGCACATTTAATGATTTTATCGGTCACAGTAATCGCTCCTCTTCTGCATACTAGCCATGAAGTTAATCCCTTCATATTGTGACTTATGTTGGTCATCCAGTAATAATCAAAGACAAAAAGAAAATTGGCCTGAACAAACACACTTTTAACAATGACCACCACAAACGGCATAAAGAAAAAAAGTCAAACTTGTGTTGATATTTTCTTATTTTACTTTTTTTACATAAAGCATAAATGAACATAAATCTTCATATTTAGTGCATCTTTATGGAGAACATCTTTTATCCTCAACCAGTTGAAAGTTAAACACTTTGAAAGGCACAAAAACTCTGGCCTCAGTATTTCAGGGTGGATTTTGGCATTATTGTCCTTTCAGACATCCTAAAAATTCAGATTATTTGGGTTTGTTTTTTATGTACGGTACTCATACATTGTAATCATGTTCCCAATAGGGCTTCAGATTGGTTTGGTTTATTCTCTTTTTATAGCTCTTTTCCTGTCTTTATTTAAAGAGCTGTGAAAGCGGCATTCTGGGAAATGTAACCAACATAGAAACAAAACAGGACATCATTTTCCTTCAACCCTCACAATAAACTTTATTCTCACCTTAACTTGAAATCACTCTCAACAAATCCCTTCAGGGAGAATTTTCCTCAGTTTTCTAACCTTGTTATTAGATATTTGGTACACACACACACACACACAGAGTCATTTTCAACATCCAGTCTCTCCTGCTGCAGTTTCAAACATTTCCTAAAAGTTATCACCTTTGAAGTCCTTCTGCATATTCAAACTCACATATATAGAATCCACATTTGCATATAATCGTGTATACGCATCTGATTAGCATACATCAGCATGGCGATCTCTCACCATGCAGAGCTGATGGCTGGTAATTATGCATCTCCAGGCTCGGATGAGGGCCCATAATTGGGTGAGCGAGGTGGAACAGCCTGTCACTACGGAGACGGTTGACAGGGAAACGCAGGACCAGCCGGCAGGAGAGGCCTCACCTGGAGAGAACGAGGAGGAGGAGGAGGAGGACAAGAGGAAAGATGGAGAGGTGGAGCAGGGGGAGGAAGAGAAGAAGGAGAAAGAAAACGACCCCAGATCTGTAGAGGTGAGGTCAACTCAACAACGTTATGTGAATGAAATCAGCAAAAGCAGAAAAGCAGAGACTTTTAATTTAACCTCCTTCTCTCTTCTGCTGCCACACACTGGTCTGATTTAATACAGTTATTCTGTGTGTGTGTGTGTGTGTGTGTGTGTGTGTGTGTGTGTGTGTGTGTGTGTGTGTGTGTGTGTGTGTGTGTGTGTGTGTGTGTGTGTGTGTGTGTGTGTGTGTGTGTCATTCGTTCCAGGCTGTCTACCTGTCGTCAGTCGGCAGTCTTGCAGAAGTGACGGCTCGCAGTATCGAGCAGCTCCACAAGGTGGCAGAGCTCATCCTCCACGGCCAGGACCTGGAGAAACCAGCCAGAGACCAGGCACGCATCCTCACCAGGTGTGTGTGTGTGTGTGTGTGTGTGTGTGTTCTTTAAGTGACACTTATGTGAGAGCAGTGAGATTTCCTAAACTCTGCATTTTTATTCCAGGTTGGCATGCGCCATGTGTAAGGAGGTGGAGTGTTTGGCCAAGAAGTTCTCTGATACGCTGCTTCTTGTTGGGGTAGGTGTGTGAGTGTGTGAATAGATGAGTGTTAAAGGAAGGCTGATGTTATTATATTTTTCCTTATTGTCATCAATTCCCATGAATGGTCCAAAACCATAATTATCTTTATTATAGCTTTCTGTTGTATTTGTTTTTTACATTATAAAGACTAGGTGTGAATATCATGTGCCGCCCTATCTTAAGCTGTTAAATTACTTTAATTTAGTTATTAAAGTGAGTTGAGCAGAGCAGTGAAAACAGCTTTAGAAGCAGGTGATGTGGGGGTGGGTTCAGTAAATGCTGAGCTGCTGAAGCCGTGGTTGAGATATAGTCTTTCAACTATTATGTGGCTATTTTGACATTAAAGGGGACCTATAATGCCATCTCCCTTTCCTTTAGTGTGTTGTATAGTTGTTGGTACATGTAAAAGGTCTGTAAAGCCCAAAGGCCACACCAAAGGGAGTTCCTCTCTCCTACAGAAATGCTGCTCCTGAACTCCTTGATTGAAGTCCCACCTTTTCTTCCATAACATGGTGATGTCACCAAGTAACGCACTTAGCCCTGCGGCTAGTTTGGCATGCTTTCAAACAGCATTGTAGTTTTTGGAAAACATCACCCAATCAGGAGTAAATGGCACACAGATTTATACACATTAAATGTTCAAGTGAGTATTTGCTGCAGCAGGACGGCATATGTGGGAAGGATAAACACCAGTGCACATTTTCAGGATGATGAGGGTAATAAAATGTTGAGGTTTCTGTGTTTAAGGTGCAGCATCCTTTAGATGTCAGCCATACACAGATCAGCCGTAACATTAGGACAGCATGGGCACCCTGACTGGTCTGTGGCTGATGTACTGTGTGTTCTGACACCTTTCGATCAGCAACAGCATTAACTTTTTCAGCAATCTGAGCTACAGTAGCTCTTCTATTGGATTGGACATCACAGGCCAGCCTTTGCTCCCCACGTGCATCAATGAGCCTTGACCTCCCGTGACCCTGTTGCCGGTTTACCGGTCTTTCTTTCTTGGACCACTTTTGGTAGGTCCTGACCACTGCAGACCAGGAGCATCCCACAAGAGCTGCAGTTTTGGAGATGATCTGACCCAGCCGTCTAGCCATCACAGTTTGCCCTTGTCAATGTCGCTCACATGCTTACGCATTTTTTCTGCTTCCAGCACCTCAACTTCAAGGACAAAATGTTCACTTGCTGCCTAATATATCCCACCCACTGCCAGGTGCCGTTGTAATGAGGTTATCAATGTTATTCACTTCACCTGTCAGTGGTCGTAATGTTGTTGATGTTATGGCTGATCGGTACATATCTACAGTATACTGACAAAGACACAGACTTCTTTTGAAGTACATATACTGTATATAGGCTGTGTTTTTACCCACACTGTAAACCACATTGGCTCTTAAATTAAAAAAAGAGTCCTCCAGTAAACCAGCTATGTTGCCAAGTCACGTTTCACCCTCTGTTACTTGAATACCTTGTTGGCTGTTGAAGCAGCGACAACATCTCTTCCATGGTACTAAGGGGAAATGTCACTCAGTGAAACACTGTGGCTCGTTCATGTATTTTGAATAGTTTTTGGAATATAATGGAGGTCTGTGGCAGGAAAAAGCTACTGTATATCCCATAGGACTAGACGATGATTCAATATGATAATTCATCATCTTTCAGTGGAATCATGTGGTGATTAATCAGCTATCCAGAGAGTTATGTCGTCTAAACTGATAACAACAAGCACATGCTGACTAAAATTCCTCAGAAAATCTGAATTGATAAGAATTCCTCTTATGGGAATACCCCAATGTAGTTAAATCAAACTTAATTAATTAATCTGATTACACTGTATTTGTGTGCGTGCATGTAAACGTAGTCAGTGTCCAGCTGCAAATATTTATTATTTTTTTGCTGTAATTTTACTTGAAACTTAATTGAATCAGAAAATACTTAACAGCCATTTGTCAAGTGTTTAATTCACACAGTAGTATACAGAAATGTGCTTTACCATGTTGTTATTTCATATAGACAATGAATTACCAGAAAACATGCTAAATCATGATATAGATCATTATCACAACTTGAAATGACCTCTGTCAGTATAGATTTTCACCATATTGCCCAGCCCTGCAGTTGTCAGCAGTTTTTTTTTCTTGGAATTTGTCAACAATAAGGAAAAACTAAAATACCACCAGCCTTATCCTTAAATGTTTATCTACTTCCTGTCTCTCATCACTCTCTTTCTCTCAGGGCCAGAGAAAAGCTGAGGAGTTGAATCCGCTGGTAGATAACGTGCAGTTAGAGGTGAGATGCAAAGATTTGTCCTCAGATGATCTTTATTGTAATCAAGTGGCGCTGAATGAAATTAATCACGCTGGCAGTGGCACCGTGATGATTACTGCTGGAAATGCGTGAATCTTTGCAACTGATGTGATTTGTTTATGGGGAACAAGGTAACCCGCTTCACAAGATATTTAAAGATATGTTTATAAATGAAGAAACTGTTGTTGGTAGGGTGGTCAATATGTTTAGGATGCTCAAAGTAAATTATGAAGTCATTTCAACTTCAGATACCTATCCTCCACTGTAATCTATTTCAGTGTACCTCTATATACTGTATATATGGTAAATGGACTTGCATTTATATAGCACTTTTCTAGCCACTCAGAGTGCTTCACACTACATGTCAGCATTCACCCATTCACCCATTCACACACCCATTAATAGGCTGATGGAAGTAGCTGCCATACAAGGTGCAGACTCTACTATACTACGTATATTATTCTATACGATATAAACTGGGGAAAAAAGAAGTTTGGCTTATTGGATTGTGTTTGGATTATTTCTTTGTTGTTACAGTGTTAATTAGCATTTTATTTGACATCATAGGAAAGCCTGTTTATTTACCGTCACAATGATGTCCAACTTGTAAGGATTGTGCATTTGTGGGTAGCACCCAAGTGAAATTTGCCAAAATTTTCTGTCAGCTCTAAACAGCGTATTCTGTTGGTGCTGACTCCTGCATTGAGCTCCAGGTGCTGCCAATCAGACACCACAAGACCAGACCACAGGATCAAAAATTGATTGATTGATTGTTTCATTCTGAAAACTCTTTTTCAAAACCTTTTTTAGTTTCAAACCAAAACTCTTCTCTGACATGATTTTGACATCAGATGATTTGCTTACACTGCTGCCAATTCGCATTGTGACAACAGAGAAATTATCCATCGAACACAAATTTCCAAACTTTAAATCACCTGAAACCTGAAAAGAATTGTTGTGTTTTCATTAACGTACAATGAGCCATTTATGTCTACATAGGGAGCGGGTCTTCTTCACGAAGGCCATGTTGTTCCGCCATTTGTTTCTACAGTAGCCCAGAACGGACAAACCAAATGTTGGCTCTAGAGAGACTTTCACATTTTTATGTTACCTGAAGGCCGCTGTCGTTCTCTTAAACTGCGGTAATGTGAGCCGCAGAGTGCAAAATCTTGGTACTGCCAGCCGCCATCTCAGATTTGTTGCACCTTAAGTAGGGTTATTATGGATGGATGATGATGATGATGATGATGATGATGATGATGATTGTGATAATGTACATGGGTCTCCTGCCTGCAGGGCTCCAACAGTACCAACTACATTGAGAATGCATTGCAGCTGCTGCTCCCCGTCCTGCAGATCTCCCACATCCAGAGCCAGCACTGTCAGCCCACCACAGAACCAGCTGCACAGACACAGCACTAACACAACACACACACACACACACACACACACACACACACACACACACACACACACACACGCACGCTACCTGCTTGTCTTAATGTATCTATTGTTGTACAGAAAAGTATAGAGAATAGATTATTCCAGATTAAGTGCTTAAATTTACATCCAGTGCCATAGCAATGGGTAGAAAATGTTATATATATATATTTAAATAACATAATCTTATCTAATCTTATCTATTGAACAAAATACTGACATGCAGGCTGTATGTGTGACTCTTCCACGTTGAGGAACCAAACGGTGTTCAGAGCTGATTCAAACTCAGCTGGGACTCATCCGATCTGACAAAACAAAGATGTTCCTGTGTCGTCTCCAAAAGCTGAACCAAAAGTTACTGAATGTGTTGAAGGGACTCTACGTTAATGTATGTTTAGCTTTCTTTGCACTCCTTATGGTCCTTTTGTTATTTCAACAGAAAGAGCACTGACTAACACTAGTGAAACATCTGTTTGGCTGAAATGTTTTAATCTCGTTTGAGACAAATGCCAATATTAGTAATAGCTTGTTTTTTATGTTAAATTATGTAAAGTAACACAACCTTACATTTTACTCACCCATTTTGACAGAAAAATCTGATCTTCATACTTTGAATTACAAAGTATTTAGTTCTCCTTCTCCCTCATTGTGTACATTGACGATGTAATGAAGGTGAATTCATCTCTAATTGCTGCTACATTTAAAAATTGTAATTCAACATTTTGGGAAATTTGCTTATTCGCGTTGTTGCCGAGGGTTAGATGAGGTGATCGTGACAACTCTCATATCTTAGGGTGATATCGATCCTCTCATCATTTCTCACACTCTTAACAAGAAGGAAAATCAGAGTATTTCACTACATATTGAAAAAAAAAATGACATGTCATTGTCTTTGTTGGAGCCCAATCTGAACACCTTGAAGAAGGCATTAGCTGAAACATTTTATTGAATAAAGGCTCTCAGTGCTGTTTTTGCCAGGTTCTAGATTTACACTCTTCTTGCTCCCCAGAGGTATATACCTCAATCATTTTCCACATTATTATATTTTCCCTTTTCTTTGACCACCTGTGGAGTTTCATCAGCATTCCCAAGGATCTCACAGTGCATTAATGTCCTGTGTTAAATTGGCTCTTAGCTTCCAGCCAGCAGATTTCTCTGCCACTCCTTCTCCTTCTTCCCTTTCAGAGATTCATGGATGCTGGCTAGAAAGATATTAGTTTATCTGTCGTAATGTTTTGGCTCCTTTCAGCTATGTCCAGATGGAGTAAGGCCGTTTATCAGCCGTGCTTAGACCTTAGAATACAAAATGATTTGTAATGAGAAATGTTTGGGAGGCAAGTCATTTATTTAGGTTTGGACAGTTAACTAATATATTAAGAGTCCCCTCTGATAAAATGCCCTAAGACTGTTTCAGGATGAGATGTTGAAAAAAAAAGTTTTAACTGTCTTCATGTGTTTCAGATGTTTTTATTTTCACCATAAATGTAGCTGGTAATTGAAGCATTTTAAAGTCCATTAGTCTGCTCCTCTGGCTGCTCCTGCGTCACCAGGCCTCCTCCTCTGTGAGGGAGGAGGTAGAGGGATGGATGCGATGATGCAGATTTGCTAAAGATAGACAAGATCAAAAATACAATTCACAAACTGGATTTAGATGATAGTGAAAAGAATGAGGGTGGGGTGATCTCAACTCTCTGCGTGAGGTACATTTGATGTACAGTAAATTCATTCAGGCTGCTGATTACATTAGAAACACTAAATACGAAGTATAAATTACAGTAAATCTAAGAGGAGATACAGCATCTGTATGGAAAATACTCAAGTTCTGTACTTAAGTAGGCCTACAGTTTTCAAGTAAGCTACTGGTAATTTCATTTTCTGCTACTTCTTACTTTCTACTCCATTACGTTCATTACATTACATCCTATTTATTTAGTTCTAGGTAGGATACTGGTTACAGACAGATTATTAATATTAAACACAATCAACAAATACATTCTGCAGTTAGTGAACCCTACAGAAATCAATCACAATAGTGTAATTGAGGATGATGTCATTATGGGTTTAAGTTATGATTGTACACTGGCGTAGTTTAAAAAGGTTGCACACAGGGCCAGTTTATGGCATCGGTCATAAAAAATGCCAGTGGGCATCCTTCCTCGTTTTCTGCATTGCGATAACAAATTAACAAAGAAAGAAAGAAAGAAATGCATGTTTCTCCCTGTAACTTTTGCTTTTTCATCTGCCATGAGTGTAAATTGTAGTGAAACTGACAAAACACTTTTAAGCAAACAATATCGGCTGTTTATTTATGTTATAATAAAGTTATCTATGAAGATAAAAACCTTAATTTTTTGTCTTAAAACCATTGTGACGTCTAATGTGTGTGGAGGTTTTGGGTTCTGGGGGAGTGAGCCAACCCTGGTTGCATCTCATTTGTTTATTTATTTATTTATTTATTCAATTGTATTTATTTTTCAATTATTTTTATTTATTTATTTATTTTTATTTGTTTTTTTATTATTTGTATTTATTTGTTTGTATTTTTTATTTATTTCATGTGTTTTTAATCTATTAATATATTTCATTATTTTTTTAATCTATTTATTTATTCCTTTCTTGTTGTTCCACTCTGTGTGTAGCTAACATGCTAAATGCTAACGTGCTGATGGGATCCTCTAGCAGTGATTTCTGCGTCCTCCGTGGAGCCGTAAACTTCACTGAGGTGTGTGAGGACTTCCTGTTGTTTGACTTTATCATTTAGTATTCTTCTCGAGTGTCTCGGCTCAAAATGTTTTGTATTTAAGAGGCGCCGTGGAAGCAGAGGGTGGACTGCTTGTTTGATGCTCTGTGAATCAACAAGCAGAGGAGTTGAAACTACAGCACACTGAGGAGGACTTTGCACGAAGCTTTCAGACTGAAGTTCAGGCAGGTGAGTAGCCTACTAACATTACAACAACAAGCTTATTGTTTTAACTTACTATACAGAGGTGGACATGGTATATTTACCTGTGTAGCAGTGGTCAACATTTCCATCCAGCAGAGTTTCTATGTCATCTGGAAAAAATGCACGTTAAGACTTTTAACACTCAGTCACAGACAGAATTATATATTATATAATATATGAAGGTTTTGTTTTATGATTTCCTACCTTGAGTGTCAGCTTCTTGAATGGGTGACAGTCCTGTCCATTTAAAAATTAAAGTTTTCAAAGGACCGAAATGATCAAATCAAATGATTTTCATCCAAACAGTGTGTATGCATTTAGGAACTGACCTGACTGAGGTTGTGATCCATAAGAGTGAACGATCATCCCTGTAGGACAATAACAGGTCACTTGTACCTACTGTATATTTATTACATTTATAGTCATTACAAAAATAAGGATGTAGAGGAATATAACTAAGTATAAAAAATTACCAAAATCATTTACCTTTGGGAATGATGAGCATCTCTGTGTGATTCACACCATCTAGTTGAAAGATCATTGCAAACACACAGTCTATCAGGCACATTTATTAATATTCATTTCTGGGGCTGTTAATAGATTAACACATTTATTTAATTACACATATTTGATCAGTTCAAAATGTATCTTAAAGGGAGATTTGTCAAGCATATGATACTCTTATTAACATGGAATTTGGAAAATATGATTGCTTTATGCCAGTGTATGTATATATTTATTAGTGGAAATCAATTACTCAAGAATTCACATTTACCGTTAAACTGCTGGCCGGGGACGTCGTAACTAACAGAGTGCACGTTGGGCCTTTCTGGTAAAAATATGAAACACGTTCGGGTCAGTTTAAAACGATAAAAATAACCTAATGAGCATGTTTGTGTGTGCGTGTGTGTCTTACTGCATGAGTGTCTCCTACAGTAGATTTGTCCGAGCACAGTTGTGACTATAGTCAGCATCACCAAACACAGCAGAGCCAGCCAGAGCACCCTGAACAAACACTGCCACTCACCTGGAGGACAGAGGGATTTATACAGAGACAGATCTATTATTTATTGATTAAGCTGTCAACTATTTCTTTGACTAAACACCTGGCTGTTTAGTCTATGCTAGGGATGCTAATTTTGAATTTTTTTTTAAACCGATAACCGACCCTCATCAACCATGTATTATTACCAAAAAGATTAGGGCGTCGTATGCAGTGGTGTATAAGCACAACAGACAACTGAGTCCCCAGTTCACCTGTCTCGGAGCGTGAGCTGTGGTGGTCAGTGGTGCTGCGTGTAGCGTCGAGGACACATGCAGCCACTTGACCAGTAACTCTCCACCGCATCATTTAGTGTAGCTACAGAGCTGTTAGCTGTGTGTCTGCCAAGTATCCGGCAGTCCATGTGTGTTTGTGTTATGGTCGGAGATGTAGCGTTGCTGGTGGCTTTGTGGCCACCATTGTCAGACACATACGGTCTATCACTGTGGTGTAATGCTAGCGAGTGTCCGGCAGACCGTGCGTGTGTGGCATTATAGCTGTAGCTGTGAATGTAGGAGATGCAGTTTGTGCAGTTTATTTGTTAGTGAATAAAAGCTACAGCTCCCAAGCCTCCCAAGAGCCCCGGTCGTTAATCCCAATTTAGTGGCCAAACTATCGTGTGACATTACTGGGCCCAAAAAGACTTTTTCCCATAGATTTACATTGAGAAAAAGACGGAAAATATTTTTTTTTTTGAGGTGAACTAACTCCCCAGTACGAACACTCTACGCTCATCACTCACTAGTCGTCATCTTTATTTGGGGTCGGGTCGTGGGGGCAACAGTTCCAGCAGGGGACCCCAAACTTCCCTTTCCCCGGGCCACATTAACCAGCTCTGACTGGAGGATCCCGAGGCGTTCCCAGGCCAGTGTGGAGATATCTTCCCCAGGGTCTCCTCCCAGCTGGTTGTGCCTGGAACACCTCCCTAGGGGCGCCCAGGGGCATCCTTACCAGATGCCCGAACCACCTCAACTGGCTCCTGTCAATGCAAAGGAGCAGTAACTCTACTCCGAACCCCTCATGGATGGCTGAGCTTCTCACCTTATCTCTAAGGGAGATGTCAGCAACCCTCCTGAGAAAACCCATTTCAGACAGTTGTACCCGCAATTTAGTTCTTTTGGTCATGACCCAGCCCTCATGATCATAGGTGAGAGTAGGAACGAAGATGACCGGTAGATCGAGAGCTTTGCCTTCCAGCTCTGCGGTACTTTAAAGCGAATGCAGTACTGCCCCCGCTGCTCAGATTCTCCGGCCAGTCTGACGCTCTATTGTTCCCTCACTCAAGAACAAGACCCCGAGGTCTTTGAACTCCTTCACTTGGGGTAAAGACTCAATCCCTACCCGGAGCAGACAATCCATTGGTTTCCTGCTGAGAACCATGACCTCTGATTTAGAGGTGCCGATCCTCATCCCAGCCGCTTCACAGTTGGCTGCGAACTGATGCAGTGAGTGCTGGAGGTCGCAGACCGATGATGACAGCAGGACACATCATCTGCAAAAAGCAGCGACGAGACCCTCAGCACACCGATCTACAAACCCTCCTCCCCACGACTACATGACAAACATTCCAATAGCCCTTATTTAAATCATTATCTCCTAAAAGTTGTAAAACGCACTAAAAGCCAAATCCAGAGTTATTTCCTTCCTCTGTTTATGTCTTTGGCGACCCAGACCACGATGACAGCGGAAGCTGTGATGTTGGGACGCAGTAGGGTCCAGTATGACCTGGAAGATGCAGGTAGCCATTTTACCTTCTTGCGCCACTGAGCAACTTTCATAGAAATAAACGGGGCCCCCCCTCCAATGCTGTATCCAGACTCTGTGTCAGACTCTCTTAAGATGGGCTGTTAAGGTTGACCAGTTCTTCTTTAAGTGACAAGCCACTTCTCTGAGGTTTGCTCTGCTTTTTAGTTACTGTGTAATGTTTCTTTTAAATGTTTAACCAATAGCATTCATCAGTTAAAATTGTTTATATCGGTTAATGGTTAAGCTGTGAATTATTAGCATCCATAGTCAATGCATTGTCAGAAAACAAACATCTTGATCCCTTAACCCTGAAATCTGTGCCAGCCTGTAAACTCATGTACCTTCATTTTATCAGTAAACCCTTAACAATTGGAAAGAAAGGAATCTTTCCAATTGTCTGTATTTCGGTGCTTTCCCTTGTTGCAACATGTAAGTTCACACCTGACATATATAATTGGTGAGCGTTGGTGAGGAGAAAATAATCTGAGGACGGACAGAAATGAGACAAAAATGAAGAAATAACAGCAGCAATAAATATGGGGAGAAAGGACACAGAAAGGGAGCATGGAAAAGTTTAGTGGGAAAATTAAAGTGAGAGGGATATCCAGCTTTCAACACACACACACACACACACACACACACACTGGAAAATATGACTTAGTCATAGCTTTAAGCTTGGGGGTGTGTTGGAGAGATGAACAGAAGGAGCGCAAGCCAGAATCAATAAAGCCTCACAGATACAGTAGATTAAGATGTACTGTAATTCTCAGATCCTACAGTACAAAGAGAGGAAGGGAAACAAAGTCACAGAGCTGAGATTGAAGTCGAGAGGACGAAATGAGGGAAATTTGTTCTATTGAAAAAAATGACTCCACTGTGGACTGAGAGAGAAGACAGGCTTGAATGAGATTGAATCAATTTAACCGAAAATGAAAACTGATTGGCCAATCTCTTTCCTCTCCTCTCCTTTCCAATCTCAGAGTAAAGCCAAGCTGACCACACAGGGAACAAAGAGCTCTCTCATCCTCACACCAACCTTTCTGTGTCCGTTTCCATGGCAGCTTTTCCTTTGCTGTTGCAGTCAAAATTGTTTGATTGGCGAGCCAAAGAAGACAGCGGCTTTGATTGGCTGACCCCTGGTTGGGCGGGACAGGGAGACAGCAGTACAATGCTTTTCTCAGTCCTTCATCATCATCCTCTTCTTCCTCCTCCTCAGGTGGGTCGAGGTGTAAGAAGCTGTGATTGTTATGGCTGTACAGCGTGAGATTCAGGGTCTCTGTATCTCCAAGTTTAAGCTCCACTGACACCTCCAAGTGTGTTTTTAGAGCTGTGAATGAATATATAGACGAATGCATAGATTATAGGTACGTTTGCTGAAGAAAATTGTGCGATGAAGTTGAAGATCCGAAGGTAGCAAGTACACCCTTAAACGTACAGTAGATTCTTTATAAAGTAACATGGTCATGTTGTTTTTGTTTTTTTAGCAGTCATGCTAGAGGCTCTGTAAAAATCACTCTGCACTGGCTGTACAATTGTTTTCCTATGGGGAGAGGGATGTGACAGTGAGGAAAATTTCCCTCTGGTTAATAAACTTGTGACAACACCAGTGTTACCAATTACACCAGACAGTTTACAAGAAAATATGACAGTCAATGTGTGTAGAGCGCTAACTTTGAGCTTTACTGTTGGGTGGCTGTGTGTCTGGCTTCTTCGGCCCAGCTTTCGCTGTGGGGCCACAGGGGTCTACCTGCTGTCGCTGGGCCCCGCTCACCAACTGTGACCACTCCATCCTGCTCGCAGCATTTACCTCATTAATGTTAAGCTTCGCTTACATCATTGGGTTTAAATCTGAAATATTGCCAAATAGGCATGTTTGTTTTTCGCTTCGACACCAAACCAAATCATCATCTCCCAGTCTGTCAGCTTCCTCGTCCCTTTTCTGTGAAATCTGCTGCTCAGTGCTGACCCTCCGCATGGAGCAGCTGCTTTCAATTTATAGCATCCGTCGTCCGACTATCTATTGATAACATGCCGCTGATACAGCAAAATGAATTAAATGATTGAATCGGTGTGTGCCCGACCACCTACCTGAAGGTAACGTGTTGCTACGAAATTCTGCCATATCCGTGTCTGTTTGACACATGAACCAGCTCTTTTCTGGGTCTTCACCGCCTCTCCTGGAGTCTGACTCAGGATCTATTGTGTTGTTTTGATTCTCATGTATGCAGTCCTTCTCCCACTTTTCACTTCCTGGAGTCTGTGTGAGGTCACACATGTCCTCTCTCCTAATTTCAGCGTCCCCATTCTGCCCATTTGCCCCCTTCTTCACCTGATCCGCTTGCTCATAAGGTCGGTAAGGCAGGCAGAGGAAGCTCACTTTTGATACTGAAAGGAGAAAGACAATGAGCTACATGAAATCCACAGCGATTTCTCGGCAGGAGCCGGCTTAGAGTGGGATAAATGTGAAGTGCTCCAAAGTCAGAAATCAGAGCAAGATCTCAAAATGGAAGTTATTGCCTCCAGTTTATATGTGACACACAGACAGACAGGAGAGGCACAGACAAAACGCGAAACCATTGAAGGCAAACACGAGCTGCTCTCAAAAGGAGAACAAGCTTTTCAAGGCAACACAATACGGAAACTTTTTCAAAGCAGCTGTCAGTCGGTGTTGTATAGAGCTATATTTGGGAGTGATTTTTATCTCAGAAACAGACAAAGTCTACAAGACCAGGAAGAAACAAGTCAAAGTGACTCAACTAAATAAAGTTTACTTCTTTTAAAGATAGGACTTTTGAACAAAACTTGTAGGAAAACAGAGCGTGAGAGTGTATAAATCCTCCATCCAAAGTTGTTTTGGATGACCCACCTCTGTACAGTGTGAAGAATTCTGGGAGACAGATGATGAAGGCGAGGATCACGAGGATGAGGAGTTTAGTGAGTGCTGCTCTTGTCATGGTTGCACCATAAGATCACACACACACTTCTTCACGCTGACACAGGCATGAGTTGTGGCTCGCGGTATCTGCTTCCTTTTCTTGAGTTTTTAACAAACATTCATTCAGAGAAGCCTTTGGTAGAGTCGAAGGAGCTCGATGCGATATTACTCATAAATTCTTGCAGAAGCAGGCGACATCGCAATGAGACACATGCACACAGTACTTCCCTTCCTATTACACTTCCTGTCTTTTTCTCAGAAAGAGTGAGAAATGGAGAGCCGCCGATATAAGAAAGAGTTTCTATCTGCTGAATGTGAGTAGACATGTGTCGGGGCGTGGATGAAAAAAGATGATTGATAATGTTTTGTATATGTGTGGTGTATATCTGTACAGAGAGATCAGCTCATGGTTTAGATTTGTTTGTGTAAAACAGAGAAAGAAACAAAGAGATGTTTCTTTATGCCTCTACATGGGACCATCTATGGTAGACTATTCACACTGTTTCAGTTGCTGATGTTAAAACGAGGAGGGAAACGCCTCAATGTAACGCTCCTTTACTCTTCTACGGAAGCCCATTTCCACTATGATACGTTTTTCCTCATAATTATGACATATCTCATAATTGTGAGACACTTTTGCATAATTATGACTCAAAGTATAGTAAGTTATGATGCAGTATCTGATAGCTATGACACAGTATCTCATACTCGTGACAGATATATTCTCATAATTAGATTTGTAAAATGTACAGCGTGCGGATCATTGTTGTAGCTGTACACTATCTTGCTTATAACATGGCTGCTTACTTAAGAAATCAATAATTTGACACAAAAATGGTCCGCCAAAGACTGAGTTCAGAACAGCATCCATAACAACATTTTTTTATACATAGCAACGGTCTGTTATATATAGCAACGGCCTGTTACACATAGCAACGGTCTGTTATACATAGCAACGGTCTGTTATACATAGCAACGGTCTGCTATAAAGAAATAACTGTAGAACGCTGTGAATGACCAATCAGAATCAAACGTTCAAAAAAGCTGTGTAATAAATAGATACACATAATATCAGATACGGTTATCATTATCAAATACTACAATTTTAAGTCATAATCATAGAAAGGTTTCTCATTATCATGAGAAAGTTTATCATAATTTTGCCTTAGTAGTACTTAATTAGTAGGAAATATCTCATGATTTTGCCAGGTTTTCTTATAATTAAATATGTAAAATATACAGCAAGCAGGTCATTGCCGTAGCTGTACATTATCCTGCTTATTGCACGGTACTAACTTAATAATAAATAGCAACGGTCTGTTATACATAGCAACGGTCTGCTATAAAGAAATAACAGACGGTAGAGCGCTGACACTAGTCAGAATCTGGTATTCAACAAAGCTGTGTAATAAATAGATGCAAAAAATATCAGATACTGTCGTAATTATCAAATACTACAATTTTAAGTCATCATAGAAAAGTTTTTCATTAAGGTTTATCATAATTGTGCTGTAGAATTACATAATTATTAAGAAATACGTCATGATTTTGCCAGGTTTTCACACAATTATAAGTTAAGTCATTTTCTCATAATTCTGACTGTATAATTTATAATAGTCATACTTTTAAGAACATTTCTCATAATGAAATGTGTCTAATACTTAGTCTTAATTATGAGAAGATTTCTTATAGGATTCTCATAATTATGTTTGTCTCACGTAAGGGATAATGTACAGCAAACCAGTCATTATTGTGAAATAAACTCTGGGACAGTTGCAGCACCCTGAGTGGACCCTCTGTGTCGTGTCGGGGTCTTGCATCACCCTGAAGGAGTTTATTTCATAACAGTGACCCACTAGCTGTATGTAATCCTGCTTATTACACGGCTCCTTACTAATGAAATCTATAATTTGACACAAAAACGGTCCTCTAGAGTCCAACATCAGAACTGTGCCCTTAGCAATCATAGACTGCCATGCTTTGTAATTAATAATTATAATATGTCATAATTTTGAAAATCTCGTAATAATGATGTACAAAATCATACATATGAGATATTAAGTTGTGGTATAAGAAATAATTTAATAATTAGATTACATGCGGAGTCATAATGATGAGAAGGTCTCTCATAATCATGACTTGTATGTATTTTTATTTTTATTTCCACAAGATGCAGAACTGAGCTTCCAGAGACCTGTGGCCAGCTGCCTCTCTTTTTATCAGTGTTGGCACTCAGCAGAGAGCTGATAGGTGTTTCTGTTGCTGCTGCTGTAGAGGAAATTACCTTTCTGTTTATCTTTTTTCATTTCACTCTATTCCAAAAATATACGTATTTTTCCTTTGTACCGTTTGACTTGATCTCTGCTGGGTGTTTAGTGTGGCTCAGATTTTGAGGTTGGGTTCCTGAGAGCCTCTTATCTTGGCAGGGCTGGGACGGTGACACACACACACACACACACACAGTGTATCAGACAAACACACACACACACTCAAACACACAAACACAGTGATGAGCATGGCTGGCAGGTGGAGTCTTATCTCCACTCCACAGCGGCTTGCCTCTCTCGGGGCTCAGTCGGCAGCTTAGAGCAGGAAGGAAGCAGCCAGAACAAAACGAAAATCACTTTCTGTCCTTTTATGTTCCGTCAGAGCTGCTTGACATTTGAAGCATTTCCAAATATTTCGAGTGTATGGCTGAAATGTATTTACTACCATACTACCTGTGATTTTTGACTGACCTGTGGCATATACAGTGTGTGTGTGTGAGGAGACGTGTCTGTCGGTGTTTCTACTTCCCTCCTAATGAAGCCCAGTGGGAGCTATTCTGTATTCTGACCCTGCATTCAAGCCCCCAAAAATGTTTATTTTACAAGTATGTAATTTCCAAATTATTTCCATTTCCACTCCAAACATGGAGAAAAAAAAGTTAGTTTTAATGAATGAATTCCAGTTAAGGCCGTCACAATATCAGATTTTCACTTCACAATTATGTTGCTCAAAAGAATTCACAATAACAATATTAGCGCTATATCTATAGAAAATTTATAATAGTAAAAAGTAATAATAATAATGCTGTCAAATATATCTTTAACATTATTTACTGTGTGTGTTTTTTTTTTCTTCTTGGCAAATGAATTACACTCAGTGTGTAGCTGCTGGGGGTGGAGACAAAGTGAGAAAAGAAACACAAATGATTTTAGAGGCACCAGATTATTTACACAATATTATCATATACTGTGTGCATTATTAACATTATATCAGTATTTAATTTAATCATTTAAATGATTTTTTCCCTTCATCAGTCTACACTCAACACACCGTAATGACTACCTCCAAGCGGGCTTTCATGCATCTTTCACTGAGGAGAGGCCTCCATCAGGTCAGTCTGCCATAAAGTCCAGATCAGTGGAGTGTGCAGTGATGGGAGTCCTACTGGAAGTTTCTCCAGTCCACACAGGATCTCTGGAGCTCAGCCTGAGTGATCATCAGGTTCTTGGTCACCTCTCTTACCAAGGCCTTTCTCCCCTGATTGCTCAGTCTGGCCGGGCAGCCAGCTCTGGGGAGAGTCCTGGTTGTTTCAAGCTTCTTCCATTAAAGAATCATAGAGGCCACTGTGCTCTTGAGGACCTTCAATGCAGAAGTTTTTTTTGTAGACTTCCCCAGATCTGTGCCTCAACACAATCCTATCTCTGAGCCCTGCAGGCAGTTCCTTAGACCCCAGGGCTTGGTTGATGCTTTTTTATGCATTGTCAGCTGTGAGACCTCATACAGACAGGTGTGTGTCTTTCCAAATCATGTCCAATCAATTGCATTTACCACAGGTGGACTCCAGTCAAGGTGGAGAAACATCTTAAAGATGATCAAGGGAAATGGGAGGCACCTGAGCTAAGTCAAAGCTAAGTCAGCTGAGTCAATGTGATATTTCAGTTTTTCCTTTTTAATAAATTTGCAAAACAAATCAAAAATTCTGTCCCCCCCTTGTCATTAAGGTGTATTGAGTGCAGTTTGAAGAGGAGAAATAACAATTTAAATGATTTTAGCGTAAGGCTGCCACATAACAAAATGTGAAAAAATGAAGGGGTCTGAACAATTTCTGAATGCACTGCATAAAAAAAGACAGAAAACGAGTTTTTATCCTTCTGTGTGAAGTGCGTACCTCGCAGCTCCTCACAGATGGAAGCTGAGAGTTAGAGGATAACAGAAGGGGGTGAAATGCCTGATCAAAACTGCTTTTATTGGCTGCAGCGATGAAGTGTAATTGATGTGTTCCACATTTTTCAGGGGACCTGCTGGAAACCCCTCCAGGATCCTCGAGCCTCCACGAAACCCAGTTAGAAAACCACAGGTATGGACTCGCTCCTCTTTACTCGTGTGATTAGTATACTGTTGTGATTCTGCTGTTCTCTGACAAACCAGCGGAAACAGGAAAATAAGAACTTCATTTTAATAACAACAGCCAAATTTTCAACCTAAAATCTAAGATAACTGGGGTTGATTGGGTGAAAGCTCTAGCAGATGGACTTGGAAGATGTTTATTCATGACCCGACTGAAGATACCTGTAGAGAGTTGGGTCCTAAGAGGAAAGACAGGTGTTCAAACGCTCTGATTTTAGGATGTTATACCCCCATTTATAGCTTTTCCAGCAGGACGGCCAAGTCTGGAGATGTCTTGCTGGAGTTGATGTGTCTGTTGGTCCATTCAGAGCAAGATATTTTAACAAGTGTGGCCAGATTGCTGTTAAATTCTCTATGGATAATGATGCGCAGAGGAAGGATTTTGTGACCCCCCTGACCTTTCATCTTGCACCACCATCAGGGTTAACACCTGCCGTGAATAACAATTTGGTCCTAAACAAGATATCTCCAAAATAAAAAGCCAGATTTCTTGCAGAGTGAGACGAGAAGATTGCTACCACTTTCATTTCTGTATGCGAAATTTAAAGATGGAGCCATTTAGATAGGCGGCAGAGACTCCAAGACGTCACTGCCCTCTGCCAAAAAATAGTCCTGCACAAACCCCTCATAAAACCACAAGTAGTTGGTTTTACCCTGGTTTTTGGATGGCTTAAATAAGCAAATGTTAAACATGTTAATTAATGAGCTTTAGAGGTGCAGGTCGGCAGATTTTTTTTTTTTACTTTGGACAGAGACGGGCAAGCTGTTTCCCCGTGTTCAATATTTATGCTAAGCTAGCTAAGGCTAGCTGTCTCCTGGCTCCAGCCACATAGTTAAAGGAACAATGTGTAAGATTTTAGGGGATCTATTTGCAGAAATGTATTATAATATATATAACTGTGTTTTCATTAGTGTGTAATCACCTGAAACTAAGAATCATTTATTAGCTTAAAATTAGTCTCTATGTAGATATGAACTACATAGAGAGTGAGTCGTCTTCACAGTCTGCCATGTTTCTACAGTAGCCCAAAATGGACAAACCAAACACTGGCTTTTGGGAGAGCTTTCACATTTTACATTACCTAAAGGCTGTTGTAGTTCTCCGACACTCTTGAGAAACTGCGACAACGTGAGCCACAGAGTGTAAAACTGTGGTACCACCAGCCACCGTCTGACTTCTGTTGCTCCTACAGTAGTGTTATTACGGTAAGGATGGCCTCTGAATGAAGCTAACGGCATTACCACAGTTTAGTTCATCTAGCTTTTGGCATGAGCTATTACTTAAATTTTCTGTAGATATCTATGACCCCCAGGTGAGGAATGCCCCTACAGATAAATCTTTTGATTTGACCCAGTGACCTTCACTGTGACACCATCCTCAGGACAAATTTTACATTTTTACCTCCTATGAGAATGATGCTTAGAAAAACAAAACTGTCATTATGATGTTCATTTGATCATCTGATACTTTTATGAGCTGTAATGAACTCTGCATCCTCCGGAGATCAATGGCAGAACTTACATAATTTTGGCATACCTTCAGACTATTTCAATAATTTGACTCAATCAAACAAGTGATTTGTTTAGTCATAACCTGTTTTGTAGCACAGTCTGTCAGAGCTAACACTGCACATCGATCACTTTTAATGCTGCTGTCAGAAACTCTAATGATGAGCACAACAGTGCAGTACAAATGCTGACTGGGTGAGAAGTGTGTGTGTGTGTGTGTGTGTGTGTGTGTGTGTGTGTGTGTGTGTGTGAGACAGAGAGACACTTAACTTTTCTTCAAGACATAGTAATTTGCTGAATAATATGCACATTAAGCATAAATCAGACACACTGACAGTCTGCGGCGTCACCTCATACTGAAATCACTTGAGAGATAGATATTGTATGTGGGCTATTTTTGGAGCTCTGCATTACTGCAGAATCTGATGCAGAGAGTTTAGAGATTGAATATAACGGCATGATGAGATTAGGGATTTAGGTACACGAGAGGATATTTAACAACAGGCCGTGCTCCACAAGCTCAGTGCAGGCTGGGGTTGTATTTCAGGTATTAGATGTTGTACATTTGATCCTTCTCCTCGTGTCCTTACTGAGACGACTGGATTTAATCCCAGGATCTGCTTTAAGTGGACACAATGATGTTTTCAGAAAGAAACATGAAACGTCAATAGCTGCTGTGATTTGAAATTCTCTTTCATCCTTTATTTTTGTGTTGAGAGAAAAGAGCTGAAGCAGGTTTGTTCAGATTTGTAATGCAGTTTTTGTTTTTTGTGTGATCTACAGTAATTGCTATAACTGGTTTGTCTCCTGGGCGAGCTCAGACCATACTTAAGTTTAAAGGTGTGTTTGTTTTTGTCGTCTAAAATGCTCCACCGAAAGAATTAGTGGGTCATTTTTCCCCATAGCTATGAAACTTTTGAATAAGATGTGATACTTGCTGGTATCCTGAGATATGGGTTTCATTTTTGACTTAAATCTTAAGGTTTCCTCTCATATATAGTGTAACAACTGAATTTCACATTTATGATCTATTTTCTGGTCCCATTTTCACCACTTGTTGTCCGCTTTTTGATTATTGTGTCATTGTTTGTATTAAATACATTGTTTTAAAGGGGACCTGTTATATTTTTGTGCTTTCCCCCTTTCCTTTATGTAGTATTTTTGTGCATGTAAAAGGTCTGCAAAGTTACAAAGCCCAAAGTCTAGGTCAAAGGGAGTTACTCTTGCCCACAGAAACACTGCTCCTGAACTGGAAACACCTTAATTCAAGTCCCGCCTTTTCTTGTGTAACATAGTGATGTCACCAAGTACCACATTTCCTTAATACCTGCCTAGTTTGGCATGCCCTAAAACAGACCTAGTTAGAGTGGAGCTGGAGCGGAATCTGACGAGTTCAGTTCAGTTGACCAATCACTACAGAGTGGGCCAGCTGACCAATCAGAGTAGAGTGGGCTTTCCAGGGAGGCAGAAGCTTGAACAGAGCGTTTCAGACAGAGGGTGAAAAGACATGCTGTGGCACAGCTGGTATGAGTTTTTTTTTTTAAGATTAAAGCATGTAAACATGTTCTAGTAAAAACCCAAAATATAAAATAAGAGTAATGGTAATGCTCTTTTATTTAGTGGCGAGGCATCTCTTCTTTTACACTAATGTCCTCTTTGAATATGTGTCCGTTTGTGTGCTAGCACTGTTGTTTTGGCAGCTTATCTTTAATATGTTGTCTGTTGTGACCGGTCTGACTTGTTTCTCTTTTGTTATTTGTCATTATGCACGAGCCAACAAACTAGTTTCCTCTCTGGGAAATAATGAAGTCATCTAATGTAACCTAAACTTGCTCAGCTCACATCACATTTTAGATTTTGCATCAGTCATACAACTGAATGAAAATTCGCCATGCTAATGAGACAATAAAAATACCACTCCAGATTCCAATTTGCCTACATCTTCTTATATTAACAGTCAGTGTCAAATTTTCATGTTGGCCTCTCATCTAACATCTGAAGACTGTCTCACCTTTGGCAACTTTTTAGCCAAGCAAGTCTGTGGTAGTAGCGGTTCCTCTGACTTGTCATCTAGCTCCATCATCATGGCAAATTTTTTTGTCCAATACTTTGTTTTGTGACCAAATACTTGTAAAAGACATGACATTTCCATCAGCTCTACCTTGATTTCATGATTTTGGCACGCTAACACACTAAAATAAGATAGTGAACATGGTAACATTTCCTGCTAACCTAAAAATATCTACCTGGCTGCACCACACACCGGCTGTGACCGCTCTGTCCTCCTTTCCGTGTTTAACATTTTGGTTCTGTTATAGCATTGGGTTTAAAGCTGAAATGCTGCCAAATAGGTGCATTTGCTTTTCACTTAGACACCAAATCCTCCACCATCTCCGGTCTGTTAACGCTCTCTCCTCCCGTTTGTGAAATCTGACTCCTGCTGCTCTGAGCTGACACTCCGTATGGAGCAGAAACATTCACACTTTGTAGCGTCCGTCATCCGAGTATGTACTGATAGCTTTTATTTCTCTTAAAAAAAAAAAAAAAAAATCAGTTAAACGACAGTGGGGGTGGTGGGTATGTAATGTAATCGGTGTGCCCGACAAGCCTATTTGCTAACAAGTTCACGTCAAGTCCACATCCATCATCTTAAAAAGTGATTAACATGTAAAGGTTTGCACTGCTTCAAATGGCCCAAAAATATTAGTTATTACAGTTATTGCAAGTTTAATTTTCTCTTTTGTGAGCCTTAAAATATGCATGTTTAAATCGAGCTAATATTGTGTATTGACTATGTTGAAGGTTTTTTGAAATGGTGGCAAACAAGTTAAAGGAGAGACAAATAGGGAAGAAATGAATGAGGTGTGAGTGGTGAGCATGTTTTTCCATTAAAAAGGAGGTGGTGGAGGAAGAGGAGGAAACTGCAGGAGGAGGAGGGCTAGCATGGTGATTTAGTGTTGTGTCAGCAGTAAGGCGTCATCTGGCTCTCCAGAGACGAAGCCACTGTCAAGCTTTATGACTCTTTATGGAGAAATTATGATGTTTCACAAAGAGATTATCATTATGAGCGAAGCTTTAAAGGTGATGAAGGTTTCCAGACTCATCCCGCTCGTGGCTTTAATATGTCTGTCTGACTGTCTGTCTTGCTGAATGTCTGTCTGTCTGAATCACAGTGCTTTATATTAGTCGCATGTGCCCTGAATAATACAGCATGTCCTCGAGTCTTCTCGTCCCTTTCTCAGTGTTCGCGAAAAGAAATACGGAGGTGCCTCTCCTGCCGTCTCTCGCGGAGTTTCAAGGTTGTAAGAGTCAGGCTCGTATTTTTGTGTGTGTCTGTGTGTGAGTGTGTTGGGAGAGAGGCAGCACTTCAAAGGATAGCACACACTAAAGTGGGCTAAAGTGGGGTGAATTTACAGGAAGAGCAGAACCATCACGCTGCTGCATCTCTTTTGTATCTCTTCGTGTTTCACCTTCTCCCCTCTCTCTTCTCTCCTGTGCTGTAACCTTTCTGGTGAGAAAATGCCATGTCAATAAAAGCTTTTTAACATGAGGAAAAATCAATGTGCTCCAATTGCACCTTTTTTCAAGCCTGCCAGCTGAACAAATGAGCGGTTCTGCTTCGGCACACAGGGTGATCGCTGGTTAAAAATGCTGTTTCCTAACTAGATTTTAAGTAGTTTTACTATATATTGAAATCAACATAAAAAGACACACTCTGTTTGTGGCCCCTAAAATCCTGTTCATGTTGATATAACTTATAACACTTTACACTTTAAAGTGCTTTATTGGTCACAACTCACACCATCAAATTTTATTGTCCTGAAAGGGAAAGCAGGCATGCAGGCAAGGATGCAATAAAAATGCATCATAAAAACAATAAAAACACAATAAAAACACACAAACATAAAGGCTCAATAAAATGCATTATATACCTACATCAGTTGGTAAGACCAGACGATCAATCTCTCATTGAAATAATCAATGTACATCTTTGGAGTGAGCTCTCAAGAGCGATAGTAATATTTTCTTTTTATATCAAGGCCTTTATTCAAAACACAGGAAAGTCTGAACTATTCTGTGCTGTATTTGTTGTTTCTGTATTATTATTCAGAATATCTGCTTTTTGATTACTTACTGTTATTTCTGTATTAAAATTGATCAAATGTCTGAGTTGTTGCTCATAATGACAAACCTGCAGAGAATTCCTGTATCATCCCAGCCCCTTCGCATGAAAAGGCGTTAGGTGAATTAGGGACGCTAATTTTGAAAAATGTTCTTAACCGATAGCCGACCCTCGTAAACCGATAATTTACTGTTAACCTACAATATTTGTGCCTTGCATGCAGTGGTGTAGCAGCTGCAGTTTATGAGCACAACAGATGACTGAGTCAACAGTTCACCATCAGGAGAGCTACTGTAGCAGCCACAGTGGTGCGTTCACTGTCTCCAGTTCACCGTCCGGGAGCATTAGCTCCCACGGTGCTGCGTTCACTGTCTCCAGTTCACCGTCTGGAAGCATTAGCTCCCACGGTGCTGCGTTCACTGTCTACAGTTCACCATCCGGGAGCATTAGCTCCCACGGTGTTGCGTTCACTGTCTACAGTTCACCATCCGGGAGCATTAGCTCCCACGGTGCTGCGTGCACTGTCTACAGTTCACCATCTGGGAGCATTAGCTCCCATGGTTTTGTGTCCACTGTTGCGTTTCTGACAGATCGTGTGTGGCGGCGGTGCATGTGGGTTTGTTGGTAGCGTTAAAGTGAAACTTAACGCTCGAGACATGAACAGCAGAAATCCTTGTTTATTGCTTTCCAGCCATCTGTACGTGAACCTAATTCTGTCCCCTATTACCTGTTTCTGGATTCTGACCTGTTGCCTATTGCTAACCTGCTCGCTGCCGGTGTCCTCTGGGATTTGTTTGACTGTTTGGACTGACTTCTTCTTGCCAAACCTGTGAGCCTCCTCCAGATCTTTGCCTTAAAGATGTTAAATTCGATATTCAGAGCATTAATATAGCAGCAAACAACTAGTTCACAATTATAGAGGTAATGTCTACCTGACCAATCAATGAAGTCACTCTTCTTCTGTGTGTGCTGTAATCGGAGCTTCTCTTTGCATTGTTGATTTAGCCCCGTGCATGCCCTTTAGTGCATGTTTGTGCATCTGAGCCACTGGAGAGCTCACGGACGACGCTCTGCACTGCTCTGATATGGAGGTTAATGCCGTCCTGACCGATGGCGTTGTTACAGAAGTGTAGGACCCACCCTCTATTTCCCCCTCAGGTAAACAACAAACCGTTACTGTATGTTTCACGGCGGCGTTTGCTCTATTAGTGCTGTTAGCACCGTTAGCTGCAAGCAGCCACCTTGAGAGACGCTGAGATGTTTACAGGCAGTAGAACGAATGAATTATTTATTTTTGTGTCTAGTCATTTACATAATCCATGTTTCATGGGATTATTCAGACACATTAACCTACAAAAAAACAAACAATCATTCCAGCATGTTAGACCACTGGAATCTAACAGCACAATACACCAGCAGCATCCAAATATAAAATGAAACATCATGCAGGCATAATCGGAAACGTGAACCTCTCACAAATAATGTTCCAGACTATATCTCACAGTGGAAATACAACAAAAACAGTCACAGATATATAAACACATCTGCCTAAGCACAACACACGTACACAAATCCAAACATGACAAAAAAGCTATAAGTCTATCCATCCATTGTATACTTTTCTCCTCCTATCCAATGCTTTAGAACGAAATTCAGCAAATACAAAAACATTATCAAAAAGCTATTCAATTAAGGCTCCAGTTTCCAAACCTATCAAATATAGAATATAGAATATTGACTTTTTTAGATAATAGAAATGCTCCCAATCCCCTATTTAGCACCTTTAAGTAACTTTCCCTTTATTCTTCCTGCTTGCCTGCTGTGTATTTGTCTTTGTTTGACTTCTCCTCCATATGTTGCCTGAGTTGACCGGGTGAGAATTAAGATTATAACACTGAAGATATACAACTGCTTGTTGTATATTGCTGATATTTCACTCTTTGGTCACATGGAGATACAGTTTAAAGCAAAGAAAAAGTCACTCAATTTTCACTAATTCATGGTGATTTTTAAAATTTTCACCATGCATTTTTATTTATCGATTTCACTGTCAACAGTGAAACAAACATTCCAACATTTTTGCGTCGTATTTCATCGTCATCGTGGAGTGATTCGAGCTAAAACTCCACTATAGTCTGAAATGAGTCTGGTGGATGAAGAGGGTAAAGGTGATCTAATGTACAATGTCACTCTGAGTGGTCCGCCTTGCTGCTGGTTTTGTGAAGGTTTGTATGCATTATTTGTGCTGCAATGACCTTGTAAGAGCTTGATGAAAGATGAACACAACATTTCTCTGGCTGGTCTGAAAATGGTGCCGTATTTCTAGAGCTGACTATTCTCGTCACGTCTTGGAGAGCAGCTTCGTACAATGAGAATAAAATGAGCCTTCTATCTACCTTTATTATGGAAAGCAGCACACACACACTTTCTCATGCTTGAGAGCAAATGTTATTTTAGGAATTTTATTTTTGGATAATGTTATTCATGAGTTTGCTAGAAAAGAAGAACGCAGATGTTTTGGGAGAAAGCTGACTGGTAGATTTGACATTTCAGTGACATTGGCTTTTCTTGCGTTTTCCATGAAGTTCAGATTTTGTACTTTAAGATCAAATAAATATCCTATCGTTCAGAGGACGCAGGTTAATTGTAATCGGTTTTGGCGTGGATAATTATAATCATATATCAGCGAGAACATTCAAGCCATTACGGCTTGATTAACATTTCATCACCCATCTCTCTTCCCAAGCATCCCAAATGCTTGTCTGTCATCTGATGATTTCCTTCATTCTCTCACTCATTAAACCAGATGCATGTTAAAAGCTCCCTGGTGCTGAAATATGAAGTACCGCGGGCCAGTTATGAGTTGATAAGCTGCAGCATCAGCGTCTAAATGCTCCCCTCCATCCTCTAGTAATTACCGACAAGGTCTCCTGCCTGTTCCTCCTCTCCTTCCCATCGTTAACATGATCTCTAATTCCTAAAAGCCAAGCTCCTTTCATCCTGCACTTAGTCTCAGATTTGTTTTTTGATATTTGAAGGGAGATGGGTCACAATTTTAGGTGTTTTAAAAGGAGGTGACCTAAGAAACACCCTCAAATACTCTCTAAAAGAAATTCTTATAATTGTGAGTATGTATATTTGAGCAAACACTGAAGGCATCCAAAAAGTTTCTTCAACTTTACATTTCTAGTATGTGGTCTGACAGGACAGTCCTCTGCTGCCTTTCTTTGTCTGTCATCCTCCATTTGTTTTATCATAGAAGTTTTTATTTAAGTATTGAATAAGTCAAACTCCATATGAAGAAAAACAAACAAAAAATAAACACTTCAATAAAATCAACAGTACAACCATGTTAAATAAGGATTTATAAACGGAAAAAACATATGAGCACATAAACATACAATAACATAACAAAACACATCATCATTTAATACTAAATACTCAGTGGTGGAAGAAGTTTTAAGACCTTTAATTTAAGTAAAAGTTGCAATACTACAGTGTAAAAATACTTTGTGACAAGTAAAAGCCCTACATTCAAAGACTGACTTAAGTAAAAGACAAAAGTATTAGCATCAAAATGTACTTAAAATATCACAATTAAAACTACTCATTATGCAAAATGGTCTATTTTATCAAAGCACATATTATAGTATTGAATTATAAATAGTGATGCATGTGTTCACACATTTTTCATATGTTTTTTTTTTTTCATATGATTGTCCAGCATCAATTTCCGCTCCAGTTTTTTTTTTTTTTTTAGGAAAAGATCATGGTTAAGTTACACCTCACTGGTGGTGTAATTTAAGTACGGAAGCTACGTGACAAAAACTACTTAGTTAGATTTAGGAAAAGATTGTGGTTTGGGTTAAAATAACTCCAGAGGTGGTGTAAATTAAGTAGAGAAGTTACGTAACAAATAAATCAACGCTGACTTCTGATTTCACACTCCCAGGCAAAACTCATGTTTTTTGACCCACCTTGACTTCCCTTCTATACTTCCTTGTTCACAATTATATGGATTAAATACAAACATTTACTTTTCGTAGGTATGGCTATGAACAGTGTATGAGCACAGTCTGTATCACTAAACATAGATATCATCACCACACCAAAATCTGCTTTAGGTATTTCTGGTGGTAACTCTGATCCTCCATTTGATTTTGTCTGTTTACTCGTCTGTATAGTCTCAGCCATCAAAGTGGAATGATTCATTCTTGTAATAGTCCACAGAATAACCAGCCATTGCACTTTGTTGAATAAGTTGAATCTTGTTGGACAAGATTTTTTTTTTGTGATTTAATTTGTTGGTGCTCCTTCTTTCCTCTCAGTCTGCTGATCGTCTTCTCCTGTTTGTGGTCACGGAGAACTGTTCTTACTTATTCTCATTTTCTCCTCTGGTATGAACCAGCGGGAAACCTCCAGGTCTGAAAATTGAAGCCATTGCTGAAGTGTCTTAAACTTGCATTCTTTCAAACGGCCAGCAGGGGGCGACTCCTCTGGTTGCAAAAAGAAGTCTGATTGTATAGAAGTCTATGAGAAAATGACTCTACTTCTCACTCAGTAAACTTTGTAAACATGAGTTTATGGTCTTAATCGCTTGTTTCAAGTCTTCCTCAATACAACGTGATGTTCATTTAGTAAATTATGGTCCCATTTAGAGTCAAACAGGCCATAAGCAGGGTATGATTTAGGGCATAGCTACCTTGTGACAGGTCACTCCCACAGCGTTGTCTGGTCTGGATGTTGTCTGTGTTTTCTTAAACCCTTTCACTGTGTGTTTTCAGTTCATGAATACTGTAATCTTTTGGCTACCTAAAAATGATTCGGCGTTCGGTTGGACTTAACTCCACCCTGTGGTGTCATTTGTGGTTGCAAAAAAAACAAGATGGCAACGGCCAAAATGCTGAACTTGAGGTTTCAAAACGACAGTCCACAAACCGATGGGTGACGTCACAGTGACTAGGTCCACTTCTTATATACACTCTATGATAAAATCAGCCATTCCCCCAATCATCCATTCATAACAATACAGTAGCAGCATCCACATCAAACTTATGGCTCTCTGCTGTTTTACGGTCAGTTTATGGTCTCAGTCGCTGGTTTCAAGTCTTCTTCAATACAGCATGATGTTCATTTAGTAAATTCTGGTCCCATTTAGAGTCAAATAAACCATAAAGTAGGGGATGATTTAGGGTGTGGCTACCTTGTGATTGACAGGTTACTACCACAGCGTCATATGGGCAGGGAGTTAATCCGTGTTTTCGTCGTTAAACTTTAACACTTTCACCGTGTGTTTTCAGTTCATGAAAGTTACCTAAATATAAACTTTTTCGCCTGAAAATGTCTTTATCAGTGTTCGGTTATACTTGGTTAGACGGCTCCACCCTCTTTTGTCAAGAGTGTTTGGTTGCCAGTAACCAACATGACGACAGCCAAACTCAACTCACGTACATGTCTTATATACAGTCTATGGAATAAAGGATGTCATTGCAAAAATATTTTATTTGGGATGCCACACTGGTTATACAGGTGTGCTAATCCTGCCAGCAGTAAAAGGACTAATAAAAGGCCACCTCATGCTGGCTGCTCTTCACTCGTCCATCTCTGTCTCTTTTCTTTTTTTCTTTAGAAGAGCCAAAATAAAACACTGAGGCATCACTTTCAGACACCCACACTAAGTGAGGAATTGATCCAGAATTGATCGAGTGTCGACTGGCTGACTAATTACTTTAAGATTGTGTCTCGTAGGCCGTGATTGGTTTGAGATTGGGCTGACTGATACTCAGGTACAGAAGCAGCCAGGATTGTTATTATAATATTCATTGATCACCTTTTAATGCTTCTCTTTCACCTCTCTCATTCGATTTCTTTCTCTGTATACCTCCATTCTGTTCCCTCTGTGTCCCTCTGTTGTCTCATAGGTTTATGGATCAATGATGATGGAGGTGGGGGGTAAGGTGACCTTCCTCATGCCGACCAATCCCAGAACTCGCTGGATAAAGCGCTGCCTCATCTAAAGACTAAAAATGCCTCTCAGGCACTATCTGTTTCTCTCACAGCGGGAGCAGAGTGGACCAGAGAATACAGTAGAATCTCTGTGTTTTATCAGCTGATTGAGGATGACTTGTCGATCTAATTGGAGAAAAAACAGTGTCCTCAGTTGTTTTCCCTCTAACTCCCTTCAGCACAACTTGGTTTCTGTCTCTGTCATTGGCGTATAATTGAAGGTTAGGCTAAGGTTTGGGCTGAAGCGTGTATCCATTATGTTTAATGATAGTGCGTGCCTCCAGGGAATGAATGTAAATAAATAGAAAAGCCCACAAAAGTTAACCTAAACCGATCCTGTGTGTCTCTATGTGGCCTAACAGAGAGAAGAATTCAAAATGCCAAATAATGGTGGCAGAAAGAGCTCAGTGCAACCTAAAGCTGCATTAATTAATTTTCTTATATCAACAATGGATCAAATGAGAAAGTTGTCTCTTGTAGTGACGAACCTACAGTAAATGATCATCACCCAGCCCTACAGTTCTCCTCTCTACAGAGCTTTTTAGAGTCCATCAGCTCATTTTGGTTTGACAGAAATCAACATTGAAGGTGCACTATATGATATCCAGAACATTGATATAGCAGCAAATAAATATTGTCTATGCAAAGATATAAAGAGGAGTAATGTCTACCTGACCAGAGAGTGAAGTCTCTCTCCCTTTGTCGTTTTGTAGTCAGAGTTTCTCTGTGCTTTGTTGACATAGCCGGACTGACCAATACATGTTCTGCATGTGAGTGTGTCCATCTGGCTAGCTCACAGCCGCCTCACACTGTTCTCATATGGTGGTGACAGCGGTGATATCGCCGTCCTGACTGACAGTGCTGTTACAGAAGTGTAGCACGCACCCTCCAGGTTAGCACTGTTAGCTCTGTCAGCAGTGTTGCTGTATTGTTAATGCTGTTAGCACGGTAGCTATAGCACTGTTGCCATGTTGAGAGCTGTGCAGAGGCACAGCCACGTCTCATGGTGTAATAGACCTGTATGTCCACCAAAAGAAACCGTGCCAGTGTCACATTTTATGTGAATATTACACGCCTGCATGAAGGTGCTGTGTTTTGTAGTGACGGTTGTCACGTGATGTTTGTGACTTGTTGTAGGGATGTGCATTCCAAGCAAAAATACTATTTGATAATCACCCCCGCAGCAGCTGCTGCAGTGGTGGAAAATGACCATCTAATGCTGTGGATTAAGATTTTTTTTTTTTTTTTTAAATCTGGCACATTGCAAAGTCTCTGACCTCCATATCAAGTTGTCCATCATATTATAAATATTTCATTTCATTCAGAGGAACTCTGACATGTAGCATAGAGCTCTGATGTGTGTTATTGAATTTAATTTGTAAAATTCTTGTTCATTTCTACTTTAATGGATGCCTGTTTTCCTGACATTTCCCAGTAAATGTTTCAAAGCTTTTAGACCATCGTATCTCCCCAAATAATTTATCACAGTATCGAGGTACTGACGGCACCGACTCTCTCTCTCAATCTACTTGTCACTCTCATTTCTATGGAAGTGATGGGCTGTGATTGGCTTGTGGCATCAGGGCAGAGTAAATTATTAAGGCTTTCTCTTTATTTGGCCGTAAATGCTCCCTCTCCCCTCCCTCTCTCTCTCTTTCCATCTCTGTCCCTCGTGTTTTTCACTTCCTCTCCTCCCTCAACACCCAGCCCATTTAGGAAAAGAGTGAACAGGATGAAAAGACACTGCAGTGTGGAAGAGGGGAAGCAGAAAAGGAAAATAACACATAGACAAATGTGTTTAGATGGGCAGAAATGGAGCAAGAATGTCAGCAGGGAAATGGAGGGAAAAGAGCTATGGAGCATTAGTGGGAGGAGTGACAGACGGAGGGAGAGTGCTGATGAATTGCACAGCGAGCACTTTGCTTTCCTCCACCTGCCACCTGCCCTACAAAGAGACCTGAGCGCATCAAACAAGAGCAAACACACCTGCTTTATACCTAAGAATAGAGACTGTTTGCTGCTGTGTGTGTGTGTGTGTGTGTGTGTGTGTGTGTGTGTGTGTGTGTGTGTGTGTGTGTGTGTGTGTGTGTGTGTGTGTGTGCTACGGTAGGTGTATGTGCTTGGAACCCAAACCAAGGAGAGACCAGTTGAGTGTTGCTGCCATTGGAAAGCTGTTAAACTGTCAAATGCTTGAGGGCGGCGAGAGAGGAAGAGAGAGAGGAGGAGTTACAGAGAGAGGAAGAGAGTAGAAAGAAAAAATAGAGTTGTTTTCATGTCCATCAATAATTCAGGATGTGTATTATCTCCTGTTGTGTGCGGCTGCAAACTTCTTGACTCAGCGATTTTAGTGGCAGCAAACAACCCGACACGTTCATGTGTGCACACGCACACACACACAAAAACAGGAGGATTAGTGATCGCTTGTGTCATTTTGCACACAGAGGTGCAATTTGTGGGATTCATGCTGTGAGGAATCCTGACTACTGAAAATAAGTGGGTTTGTTATTAGTGTACATTTTTTATCTTTTGAATCTACCAGCAGCCATTTAGCATAACTCCACACTGCTGTTCCATAAAATATAATTGCACCATCCCTTTGTGCTGATGGCAGCTATCTTAAACTTCTGACTTTCTCTTCTGCTGGGTATGACTTTGGTTTTTAAAAGCTGCCCTAACTAATATTTTCATATTAACAATGGATCAAATGACAGTGTGAAAGGGGTCTTTCACACCGATAAACCCACAGAGAATTATCGTTGTTGTGGTTTAAGCACGTGCAGTGGGTTTTGGTTCACTCTCAACACCCAGCCAACTGTGAAAAAGCTGATAAATCTGCTGTATACTACCAGCCCAGCACCAAACAGCAGACAGAAAAATCCATTTGAACATAGCAGAGCATATAGCAGCTAAAGAGCTAAAAATTTTCTTCAAGAGGTGGTGGCGACCAAACCAGAGCTAGAAAGAGATTTAACACACTGGACTTAAATTTGTCAGTTGGCCAACAAAACGACTCAAAACAAATGCAAATGTTGCTCTGTGTCTGCACAATATGTGAAAATATGTCACTTGCCATACGTGCCATACGTCACTAACGTAACAAAACAACAATCTCCTGGTTAAAAGGTATAGTAGAGGTATAATAGATGAAGGTACAGGGGAGATTTCTTCTCTCCTCTTGGTACCAGTGAAGAGCCTTGCTGCTACATCAATATTGGCTGTAATCACGACAATAAGTGTGTATATTCTTTAGTATCAAAATTCATACTTTGTATTTTGGGGATCAATAGGAATTACCAGTGCAGCACGGTTTTCATGCTGTGTGGATATTGGATGGACTCAGGTAGCCATTGTTCTAGTTGCTGCTGCTGCTGGAGGGCGTAGTGTGATTTGTCGGGGGTCATATAATCTCATAACATCTGCTCATAAACTTCTGTTTGTCCTGCAGCAGCAGAATTAAATGTCAAGAGTTGAACAGGTGCGCAGACCAAGGCCAAATGTCGGGCCCCGGCAGATCAATGGCTGCCTCTGCTCACAAAAGATGTATATGTGGGTGTGTATGTTTGGACGGCAGCTGATATGACAGGAGTTTGATTAGACTGGATGAGAGCCAGAAGCCATTGCTTTTCAGCTGTGGCTGCTCCCATCCTTCCTCCTCCTCCTCCTTCTCCTCCTCTTCATGCTCTGGGGTTGCTAAACAGATGCATAGCTCAACAAACGTTAAATTTGGCAGTTTACATCCTCCATTCTCCCTCCCTCCTGCTTTTCTCCTCTCGGGCAATTAGAGAAACCAGAGCTAGCAAGCTAGAAGCCAAACCATAGCCATTATGTTGTGTGTGTGTGTGTGTGTGTGTGTGTGTGTGTGTGTGTGTGACCCAGGTGATGTGCTTTAAGGCAAAAAGGCAGAAACTATTTTCCCTTCCCACAGCAACAGGCATGGATCAAAGTAATTGGACAGTTTGGGTCACACTTGGGCTGTCCAAAGCCTTGTGTGCATATGAGAGTGTGTGTCTGTATGTTATGTGTGCTTTCTCTGCCGCGTAGACCTTGTAATGCTTTCCGTACAGCACACATCTTTATAACTACATGCACTCTCAATAACATCTTTTTCTCTCTACATTTGTGTTGAATAAAACATGGCAGTAAAAGTGTGTCAGTGCAGTGCAGGTTTCTGCTCAAATACGAGATCAGATAGACAGTGTGCATGTACCTCCCTCTGCCAGGAGAAGGCATAGATGTAATTGTGGGCAGTTTGGGTGTTTTGATCCTTGGCCGCCCTGTTTCCCTCTGTGGGATTTCACAGGCTTTCTTGCTTTTCCTCCCACTCAATCTACTGTACCCTCTACTAGTCAAGACACACTTTAATTAACGCCGGTCTTTCACACACAGCGGATCCGTCTCTTGAAGGGGGAAGGATAGCAGAAGAAATGAGAGAACAAGGGTAATGGATGGGAGTGAAGTGGAGGAGGACATTAGTAAATGGACAGAGGAGGTTATTACAGGATGTGATCAAAAGAAAGGAAAGGAGGCATTAAAGAAATGGACAAGTGGCTCCACTGATTAGCTGACTGTGGCAAGGTTGATTCCTCCTCCTGAACTTAACTGCATAGTTTTCTGTCTGATGACACACGAATATGATGAAAAGTAGAAAAAAGGAGGGTGGGGGAGGAACAGCGAAGTGAGGAATCTAAAACTTGCAGGACTGATGTTGAGTTTCTTTCATTCTTTCATCTCTCCTATTAGTTATTTCTCAGGAAACTGGGACAACACAGTTCGTCTGGAACTAAAACACACACTCCCTGAATGCAGATAGAGCCCGATGTGTGTGTGCACACACACACACACACCACACACACACACACACAGAGAGAGAGAGAGAGAGACCACGGAGAATGCCGTCCTTGATCTGTGTGGTTCTGCTATTGACTGATGTGATGGAGGATAAGAGGGAAATTACCAGCTGAAGGTGGTCTGCATTTTATCCACATTAGACCATTACTTCTATACTTGTGAGAACCCTCATTCACATAATGCACTCCCTAGCCCTTACCCTTAACCTTAAAGGAGAAACTTGATTTTACACACCAAAGGCTGTTTATAGGGTCTTTGTGAGTACTACTGTAAATGTGTGAACAGTTTTATGGATCCAGAGGGAGCTGTGCAAAATCTGCTAAATTGTCTTAAAGGAACAGTGTGTAAAATTTTGATGGATCTATTAGTAGAAATGGAATATAATATTCATAATTATTTCATTAGTATATAATCACCTGAAACTAAGGATTGGTTTTTTTTGTTAGCTTAGAATGAGCCCTTCATATCTACATAGAGAGTAAGTCCTCTTCACAGAGTCCGCCATGTTGCTCTGCCATATTTCTACCAGTAATGGACAAACCGAACACTGGCTCTCTAGAGAACCTGTTGCAGTTTTATGTTACCTGAAGGCCACTTGTGAAACTGTGGTAATGTGAACTGCAGAGTGCAAAACCGCTGCTAACTTCTTGCACCTAAAGCAGTGTTATTATGGTATGGATGGCCTCTGAGCGAGGCGAACAGCATTACTGCTGTTTTACACTCGTTGGCTCTCGTTTTCGTAGTCTTGGAAAGGGAGGGGTGAGCGGAGGGGTACTCGGTTGCAATCTGCAACCACACCACCAACACTGTCCCTGTAAGTGATGACACTTGACTGTCGGATGGGTCTGAAGACTACAAGTTTAAAAATTTTTACAAATCTGCAGGCGTGGAATTAAAAAGACGTTAGTTCACCAGACCTCTGTAATCTGGTCCTCATCTCTGCTCAAGGCTACATTAGCTGCTACCAGCATAACACACATTCATCTCTGAATGAACTGTCAGCAGTTGAGTTGCATTGTGGGTAATATAGGCCCCAGGTCTGTGGTCGAAAAGTCCGTTTTGCTTAGAAAAGTTCCTAACAGAGTGAAATGACCCTGAAGTATCTCCGCTGTTTAAATTCTCTAAATGCTGAGGAAATGTGCTTCAGTGAAGCAGCTGGTCACTAAAAGAGCTGTTTAAGAACGTATGGGGGGAAGCAGCCTCTTTTGTACCACAGCAGCCCCGCATCAATAACATCCACCATCCAACCATCGCATCATAAATGTGGAGCCTATAGTGTAAGTGCAGTGATTCACCACGGTTGTCTCTTCCTAAGTCCTTATGAATTCTCCTCCACATTTTACATTTTTCCTTGACCTCATGATGCTTTCCATCAAGGTTAAGGAAAAGTGGTTGGGGAAAGACATTAGGATGTAATTTTGTCACTTTTTGAACACAGTCCAGGCTTGAAATAAAAAAAATATCACTAGTTATGCTGCATCATTTTTTTTTTTTTTTTTTTACTTGTCCATAGTGAGCAGCAGGCAACCTGAAGAAGTCTGATTGTATAGAAGTCTACGAGCAAATAACTCTACTTCTCACTTGATTTATTACCTCAGTAAACATTGTAAACATGAGTTTATGGTCTCAATCGCTAGTTTTAAGTCTTCTTCAATACAGCATGATGTTCATTTAGTAAATTATGGTCCAATTTAGAGTCAAATAGACCATAAAGCAAGGTATGCTTTAGGTGTGACACCAAGATGGCAACAACCAAATGCCAAAGAGAAACTTCAAAATGACAGTTCACAAACCAATGGGTGACGTCACGGTGGCGACGTCCACTTCTTATCATGAGTGTTCTTATTGGATGAGTGGAATACGATTTTTACCGTCTCAACTAATTGCCTAACCCAACCTTTATCCTAAACTGAACCTAAACCTAATTTTAACCTTAGACTTAAAACCAGGTCTTAACCAAACTGCCCTTTCAAGGTCCGACCCTACATGAGGACCAGCCAAAATGTCCTAGTTTTGCAAAATTGTCCTCCCTGCCAAAACTCAAACTGATCCTCACAGAGATAGACACACACACAAATACACACACACACACACACACACAAAATACACATACACACACACTTAAAAACACATGCTCTAACCTTGGGTCTCCTTCAATTCTGCAAGCTTTCTTGCCCATGTGAATTAATTTTCTGTAAAATAACATTGAATATTGAGCCTCCAGATCAATTTAATTGCAATCTTTCTCTCTTTCACACACACACTCTTTCTCATTCACATGTTGGGAGTATCCGGCGTGTTGATGTGGAGAGGTAATTATTTGCTTGGCCAGTCTGAGCCTGCTCTGAGTCTCAAGGACGGACTGGCCTGCAGCTACAGCACCAACCAACACTGCGATTACACAAGGGAAACAGGCAGCGAACGTGTGTATGTGTGTGTGTTTTTGTCTGTGTGTGTGATGACGGGCCGTGACTTGAATGAAAGTGTGTCCTTGTGTTATTGTGTGTATGCATGCAGAATGTATAGTGGCTATATGGCTCATATTTTTAAAAGCTGTGTGTGTGTGTATAGGTGTAAGTGTGTATAAGTGTAAGTGCATGGGTATATGTGGGCGTTTGCACACAAGTCATTATGTGTGAGCCAGTGAGCCTATATAGAGCAATGGCTCACTCCTGCAGGTCTCCACCTCAGGGAATCACTGCCACAGTCCCACCATTACATGAACACACACACACACACACACACACACACAAACACAAACACGTACACACACACACACGGTCCCTTGTGTGTCACAGTATAATAGCAGGGATGGGGAGCAGGAAATTGAGGTTGGGAAGGAGATTGGGGAGAAAAAGGGGGAGTGCAGATGGGGAGGAAAGGACGGAAGGTTTCAAAACTGAGCACAGTGAAATAGAAGACTGAAAGGAAAGAGAGATATACAGTATAGTGAGAGAGAGTGAGATTGGAAGAAGGCCATTGCAGGATGAACATCAGTCATGAGAGATGAACTGATCATCACAGACCGGCCAGACAGATAATGTTTCACTTTCTGGCCCCATAAAATCTTTTTACGACAGCTCTCCCCAGATAACTGCTACCTGTTTTTATTTGGTTCTGTATTTGTATTTGTATTTGTGTATGTGTGTGTGTGTGTGTGTATGTGTGTGTGTGTGGGTGTAGCTGAACGCTTATAGAGTACAAAGCGTGCATAAATGGGATTGCATACTGCTGCGTGTGCATGCATGCAAGCGTGTGTGAATGCACATAAACAGGATGACTGAGTGTGAAGTGTGTGTGTGAATGGGATTTCATTGTCTCATTTTCTTAGGTGTGTGTCTGTACGTTTCTGTGTGTGTGTGTGTGTGTGTGTGTGTGTGTGTGTGTGTGTGTGTGTGTGTGTGTGTGTGTGTGTGTGCGTGTATAGCTGTAAAACTGTGCTGTAGAGTTTTGAGTGATAGCCTTGGACTACCACAGCCAGGAGACCAATAACAGTAGGCGGCTCAAGGAGGCTCCTGCCAAGTGACCAATGATTAGATCCAACTGAAGGAGACCAGAGCTGAATGGCCTGTCATTCCTCGGCTTCATTCCCCCTCAGAGCCCCATTCCCAGCCTCCCCCAGTAACAGGACGGCATTTCCACCATGAGTGTTGCAGGAATGCATTGGTTTTACTCTCTCAGTCCTCGGTTTCTTTTAGACTTGTGTTCAAGGCTCTGTAGGAGTGAGAGCGTGTCCCTGTCGATGCTCTGTTTGGCAAAAATGAAGTTTCTTCCATTCAATCAGTTGGTGTTTAAAAAAATCATCCAAAACAGCCAGTGAGAAACTCTGAGTCTAAGAAGTAAGTGCCTTAAACTTGCATTCATCGTAATAGCTGGCAGGGGGCGAATCCTCTGGATGCAAAAAGAAGTCTGATTGTATAGAGGTCTATGGAAAAACGAGCCTACTACTACAGTAAACATGAGTTTATGGTCTCAATCGCAAGTTTTAAGTCTTCTTCAGTACAGCATGATGTTCATTTAGTAAATTATGGTCCCATTTACAGTCAGATAGACCATAAAGCAGTACCTTGTGATTGACAGGTTGCTACCACGGCCTCGTCCAGGCTGGGAGTTGTCCATGTTTTCATCGTAGAAGTTTCACTGTGTGTTTTCAGTTTATGAAAGTTAAATGTAAGTTTGGTCACCTAAACATGTCTTATTCAGCATTCGGTTATACTTAGCTCCACCTTCTTGTGTCACTACTGGTTGCAAAAACGCAAGATGGCAACGGCCAAAATGTCGAACTCGAGGCTTTAAAAGGCAGTCCACAAACCAGCGTCTCAGTGGCTGCATCCACTTCTTATATATGAATTTGTTCCATTCAGTCAGTTGGAGTTTGAACAAAAATCATCCAGATCAGCAGCTGGATGTGTGATGTGTGAATCCTCTGCTCTGACCTTTAGTTATTTCTTTGCCTTAATGATACTGCTGCTTGTTTTCATGCCTCCTTGCAGACTCGGCTTGTGTGTATTGACTTGTAGTATTGATCAGTTAGAGCAGCAGCGTGGTCCTGCACTTCGTTGTCAGTACAACCTGAAACTGAGGAAAAGCTGTGTTTCTCAAAATCTGGCAAACAAAAGCGGTAAAAGTTGAATCGTCCGTACTCATCTGTTCCGTTCAGTCTTTTATTCATGGAATAAAATGAGACTCTGGGGCTGGCTGTTAGTGTGCAGAGCCAATTTATGAGTAACACATCTCCCATCTGTATAATTCACAAAATGACTTCAGCTGTTTGACTTATTGATTTTTGCTAGAGCAGGGCTCCTAAAGCATCCCTCCCCTCCTGTTGGTGGGACGCACTGTGTTCCGGCTCCGTTGCTCTGGCTCATCCCACGGTTGCCCCGGGGTTACTGGGGAAGGTGAGGAAGACTGGCTGGCTGGTCTGTTGCTGGGGTGCCCCAGGCTTCTTGATAGAGATGGCTCCCACAGGACCTGCTCCCACTGATCATTACTGTCTATGAATCGCTGCTGCATTGCAGATGGAGGGAAGAGAGGGAGGAGAAGGAAAGGTAGAATGGAAGGAAGTGGTGTAATGGGTGGAGAAGAGCAAATGGTTTGTGGAGAAACATTGAGACGGGAATAAGGAGGTGTGTGTGTGTGTGTTTTTGTGTGCATGTGCGGAGAACAATTTCATTTTCAAGGACACTCAGGTCCTCCACTGTGGTGATTTCGAAGCAATATTTTCTGTTTTCAATATCTTCCCAGACAACAAAATCGGCACGTCAGCTTATTGCAGCCAGGTTTCTAAATAAAGTGTGATTGTTAGGAGGCAATAAAACAGAAACGGAGACTCGCAGAGAGGGAAGTGTTGGGAGGAGTGAGTGAAGTCGGCCAGACAGATTGGAAGTGATGATGATAAAGAGGATGTGTCCACCGCCTCATTACATTTCAGTCTTTGATTAACACGTAATGATTGCAGCGGCCTCACAAACCTGCATCTGACATACAGTATATGGATGCATAGGCCTCCACAGTCACAGACATGTTTTTTAGGGCTGTGTATTGGCAAGGATCTGGCGATTCGATACATATCATGATACAGGGTAACAATGAAATTATTATGACTCAAATATTGCGATACTGTGAGCAAGGTGATAAATTGTGTTTTTTAAAATTGAATTTTAGAAAAACATTCATGGTATAAAGAACACAAAAAACAGCAAATGCACATTGCTTTTACTGGGAAAGTGGCTGCATGTCCACGACACTACACACAGCACCGTGGCTGCTAACGCTCTGGGACGGTGAACTGGAGACAGTGAACGCAGCACCGTGGCTGCTAACGCTCTGGGACGGTGAACTGGAGACAGTGAACGCAGCACCGTGGCTGCTAACGCTCTGGGACGGTGAACTGGAGACAGTGAACGCAGCACTGTGGCTGCTACAGTAGCTCTCCTGAGTTTGCCATGTTATGATTTGAGTATATTTTGTATGCTAAGTGCAGTACCTGTGAGGGTTTCTGGACAACATGTCATTGTTTTGGGTGGTTAATTGATTTACAATAATAACTATATACATACATTTGCATAAAGCATGCATATTTGCCCACTCCCATGTCGATGATTATTAAATAATTGACAAACCTCTCTTACATTTTTAAGAGATAAGAAACGTGATTAACTTGTGATTAACTATGGACAATCATGTAATTAATCACAATCAAATATTTAAATTGATTGTCAAAATCAACTTTAGCATCAATTCTGCCATATGTGCAGGATGTATAGAGTTTGAAATGCCATTTCTCTAAGACCCATGGTGTAATAATAAATACAATATAAATATAAAAATATAATAATATAATACTCAAAACAATGGTTAAAATAACACACATAGGAGCTAAGAATTTAAAATATTTACAAGATGGCAAAGACGAAAGAGAGCAAGGACGACAAGGCACAGATGTCAACAAGACTGACAGCCCTATCAATCACCCAAATTGTTAGGAATAAAGCTGAGACAATTAATCAATTAGTCAAGAAAATCAAACTGATTTTTTTTTTTTTAAAAAAAAACAACTATCAGTCATTTATCCTTTTTCAGGCAAAAATGACAAACATCCATTGGCTCCATTCTCAGTTCTGAGATGTGATTTGCTGCGTGTCTTTGTTTTATGTGCTAGTAAACTAAATATGTTTGCGTTTTAGAGAAAACAAGCAATTTGAAGACGGATTTTAGAACATTGTTAAAAGCACGTTACACTATTTTCTTGTTGTTTCAGCTCCAAACAAAACATATGCAGACTCACAGCCAAAAAGAAATATCTTGCCCTATATCGCCTACATGTTGCCAGAGAGTTGTACTGATGGGTTCCATCTACGAAGTACGCCGATTATTGATTGTCTGTCCGGCTTGTTGAATTATAATGATGATGATGATGATGATAATAACAATAATGATCATTCCTCTCTGCTACTCTGTGGTCTGCACTGGCAGACATGTGACATTAATTTGTCCTTGTAGCAAATGTTTGTGGTTTGGTTTGTGCATGAAAAGGCTTTTGGCACTGACGTTACAACTGTGTCGACCTCCCTCTCTCACTCCCTCTCCTCTCCTCCTCTCTCCTCTCCTCCTCTCTTCTCTCCTCCTCTCCTCCTCTCTCCTCTGTCCATATACTCCGCTATGTTCCGCTCACTACAGCCAGTCGCGGTTAACGGGCGTGCGGTTGCCAGGAGAGACGCGCGTACAGTACCGTGCACAGCTTTAACGGCAGAGCGACACGGGCTCTCCCCCGCCATTTCCTCGTGTCGAGCCCTGGAATGTCGAGTAGCGGCTCGGGCTCTTCCTCGCGGAAGGAGTTCGACGTGAAGCAGATCCTCAGGATTCGATGGAGGTGGTTCGGTCACCCCGCGGTACCTCCGCCTCACTCCCCGCCGCTCGGAGACTACTTCGCCGGGAGGAGAGCGGGCGGCAGCTCCGGAGACGGAGCTTCAGTTAGCGGCTGTAGCAACTCGAATTCAGCCAGCGCAAACCCCAGCGCCGGGGGTCACAGCGGGCTGGTGGCCAGCGGCAGCGCTGGGTCTAACCTGTGTAACGGCAGCAACAGAAAGTTTGCCGATCCGGCGGGGAGCCGGGGCGGTCCGGGAGGAGCGGCAGCTGGAGCGACAGGGAGCTCCTGCCCTCGCTCCTTCAGCCAGCCAGAGTGCAGGAGCCCCGGCGCGGCGCTGTCGTGGGTTTCCCCGCCGCCTCATCGTCGCTCCCGTCCGGTGACCAGCATGGAGCTCCCCGGCGAGGCTCCGGTGCCCCCGCTGGTACCCGAGCCACCCGCTCATGCCGGGGTCGAGGAGGAGGCGGCGGCAGCGGCGGGCACCGAGGACAACAACAATCACCCAGAAACCGACTCCAGCTCCTGCAGGCAAGTTTAGACCTTTAAAGGGGGAGGTTTGAGTTTGGTTTAATGTCGATTTCGGGACTCAGTAGCTCAAACTAAAGTTCTGGGCAACATTTGTGCAGAATAAAGTGAATGAAATTCACTAAACACACACTCCTTAAAAGTTAGGTCAAGTTTAGAGCACCTTTACCCTCAGAGTTAACTTTTACAGAAAAGGAAATGAGTTTACCCACCAAGTTCATGGTGGGTATGTTCTAGTGAACTTGGTGGTTAAATGAGTGTTTTATAATTTGATGAACCATTCTGCTTTATCATATTTAACCACCAAGTTCTAGTGAACTGGCATTACCTGTTTGTCACTTCACTCTTATCATTATCATCATTGCTGGCCGGTGGAAACTGAATATTCACCTGCTGTCTATATAGAAAAGGTGAATAGGGGATTCACTAAGAGGCTGGTGAGACCGTCTGCAGTAACACAGCACCACTCATATAGACAGAAAGAGAAGATTATGGCTGAGTACTGATTGCTCCCCTCAACCTCCTAATGAGGCTCCACCAACCACGGCTCTGTCTGTTAAAAGACACAAACACACTCTTGCAAATGTGGGATTTTCAGAGTCAAATTAACAATAAGACTGCAGGGCTGGGCTCTGCATGTAGCAGCATACTCTGCACTTGACATTTATATTGTTTTGTCTACAGTGACTGATTCTCTTTTAAGCTTTCACTCCCAACCCTCAGTGCTCTGCATGTTTGTGCGCACATGCATGATGGAGTGTGTTGCACTGGCGCCACGGCCATCCAGCGGTTGTGATGTGAATAGAGAGAGACGTTTAATTAATAGTTGCCATGGAGACAGCAAAACAAGGCAATTAGGGCATCATAACTCCTCCCAGATTTATGCTTTTATTATGATGCAGCAGTAAATGTGATGGAGTAAAGGGAGAAACAGACAGTGTGTGTGTGTGTTTACTATACTGGCATAATGATGCATCTGAAAGCCTCCTATTATACTCTGGGTTCCCAAGACACACATCAGAATATATAAATGATTCATACAGGGGGACACACACACACACTCACACTTTAAAACAGCTTTCAATGGGAGCAAGAATTGATGTATTTTTTTTAAATCGATTAACGTCTGATAAACTTTCATTCGGCGCCCCATTTGTTTTCCTCAAATGTCAGATTATGTGCGACAGAGAGACAAGCATGTTTTTAAAGATATCTATTGTTATGCAAGGCTTGATGTCATATCTTCAACGATGACGGGAGTCAGGCAGCGCTTAAACCGAAAATTACTTCTGCTCAATAACAGTGATGCACGCACACACATACAAGCCTCAGCATAGGCAACAATGGCATTATGATCTGAACCTGAATGGAATATGCATTGTGCATGTGCGTGGATATATAGCCATGTCCCTGCACATGTTATGGTTGCCATACCAACACAGAGATTAGTTTCTGCAGCATACATGTTCAGCTCTGTGCATGTATGCTTTGTGATTTGTGCGTGTCTTTTGCAATTCATCCCCTCCCTCTGAGAGCTCCTGTGTACAGTATGATACCCCAGGAACACGAGTGGCAGAATCCCAAGTGGGATCATGTGGAGGGACGCGTACTGAATCCCAGAGTGGATCGGCTCGGCTCAACTCCACTGATCTCCTCTCCCTTTCACCCCCCCCCCCCCCCCCCCCCCCAACCCCTTTAATCCTGGTGTGCCTCTCTTACTCCCTCTCCCTCGGTCCCGTGTTCATCCCTGCCCACCCTTGTCCATTCATTTGCACTCTCTTTTTTTACCCCTTTTTAATATGCTGGGAAACAGAAGCATTTGTGTGTCACAGAGTGGGTAACATGTGACCAGGCAGGCACCGTGGCTGTATGATCACATCCTATATCAGCTTACAGAGCCAAGTTTCATTTGCATTAGCTGTTAGCCTACAGGCTAATCAGGCTAGATAGTTAATCACAAGGGAGTGTTGGTGCAAATGTGTTTGTAAGAGAGAGAGAGGCAGGGAGAGAGTCAGTGAATGACAGTGGTGTGAGTGTCCTTGCCTGGTGCAGGGGTTTAAAAAATCTGGCTGCATGGTGTTGATTCGCCCCAGACACACTCTCTCTTTCTCCCCTCTCTCTCTCTGTTTCTCTCTCAGTGTTGAGTGCCTGCCAAGCTCAATTAAGGGGACTGGAAGGCAGCGTTCCCCCACTTCAAAGTCATCTCCTCTGGCAGTATTTAGCCACGGCATTCGTCTACATACACAAACACGCACAAGCATATACTCACAAGAGGACAGGAAAGATAGCCAAAAAGCCTCCCTGGAGGGTTGGATTGGGATGGGGAAAAGAGAAAACGGAGTCAAAGATGGATATTGGGATGATGGGGATGAGGTAGGAATCTAGTGAGTGATGGATACGATTAGCTGAAGATATAAAAGTGAGGACGGGAGGTGGTTAGAGAGGAGAGGATGGAGGCAGAGGGTTGAAGACTCCCTCTGTAGCGCAGCAGCACACACAAACCCGAAGCACACACAAATCTGAAGCCCAAATAGATGGTGAGAAACTTCTAGGTGTCAGGGAAACCCCTTTCTGTACACACTAGAGATACAAGAATGATCTCTGATTTATAATCCTGTTTTAGGTAATTTTGTATTCACATTTCAGATCATGTTGTGTACATCATAGGGGTGTAAGGAAATATTGATACACATGAGTATCACAATATTATGTTGTGTGATACTGCATTGATTCTCCAAAACACTGAATCGATTTCTAATTAACCTCTTAAAAATGTGGAGGTTGTAGCGAGCTCAGTTTTTTCATCAGTTCATCTAATGAAACTAGAAAACTTAAGGAATACTTTGTTACCAACCGTGTCATAATGGCTTGTCACAAAGGAGGTTAAATAATGCTCCAAATGATTTTGGTGAGAAAAAACTGGCATGGTGATTTTTACAGGGGTCCCTTGGCCTCTGACCTCAAGATACCCTCTATAGGTATCCACAAGCATAGAGGCACAGTTTGGTATTGGTATGCGTATAGCATACAGGATATATTACACCCTCCAAACAGAACGCTACACAACCAAGCATCAGTGAAAAAATGAGTTTGATTGCATTGTTTTCTGCTGGGGTGAACTAACTACTGCAAATGTCCTCCTGTCTGATCGTGTGATAGGTACGTGGTTTGTTCACATGGTGTAACAGCAAGTGCATATTTAACGATTTCAGCGTGGACAGAAAGCATCCGATGTTATAAGTAAATAAAACTTGTCTTGTTTGTTTCTTATTCTGTCAACAAGAAGACACAACAAGGTCAATATTTTTCATTGCAATAAATTATTGGTTCTACATCATTATAAAAATACAGTATAAGATGCATTTCTAGGGGATTCAGTGAACCCCCTGAACCAAAGCAAACTGTACCTGTGCCCATGAGTCAGTATAAATGTGTTTTTTCCTATCCTGAAATGGTGTATTTCTGGTCTTTATGCTGACAGTTTTTCTATATCGCAGTGCAGTATATCGCCTCGCTAACAGCATTGCAATATATTGCAATATACTGACTTGTTACCCCAGTATCATGATATGGATCATATTGCCAGATTCTGGCCAATACACAGCCCTAGTACACAGGCCACATTTTCCACCGCCTTCCCAGGATTTCTCTGTTGCTTTCTCTCTGTTTATTGCCGAGAGGATAGGCGTGTGGGAAAATGCAATTTAGGACAGCTTGATTTGCAACAAACCCACGCACATACTGTACATTCTTCCACAGCCCTAAAAGAGTGTCATTTCTCTTTAACGGCAGAGTTGAAAATAATGTGATCCTCGGAGTATCAGTTCGTTTCCTATCTCTTTGTGCTGTCGGGCCAGTACTGCCACTTCTGCTGTTAAATTAAAAATGGAAGTACAGCCCTGGCTCTCATAAATTAAATGCTGGTTTGGGAGCCATGCCCATGATGGCTGATAATTCACAGGGTAGCTATACTTCGGTGTTCATCTTTGATGAACACACACTGACTCACACCTAATCAGCTCAGTCAGGAAGAATAAGACATAACCCTGGGCTGCTGCACTTCACCAGTGAATAACGAATATTGAAGCCAACCTGGCCCAAAACCCTGCTTCATTTCTCGTTGTTGGTATAGATACAAGGAAACTGGTTGCCATTAGGGAGCAGAGTAAATTACTACACATCCTATGGGCTTGGCTCCCACAGCTATTTAATTGGCAGCTTCTCTTTTAAGTGGGCTAAATTTATCTGGCCATTTACTCCTGGTAATTGGACCATTAAAGAGCTTTTGTCTGCTTCTGGCGACATACAGTAATCCTGTTGAGAAGTGAAGGAGAGAGTGAATATGTGTGAGGGAATGGCACAAAGAAAAAGATGGCACATGGATGACACAGAGCAGCTGGTGTAGGTCCCTCCACACATCTGTGTCTTTGTCTTGAACAAAAGAGAGTCAGCTTTAACACATGCACTCAAAGCTTGTGTCTCCTTCTCTTTGTGTTTGTTTGTCCGTGTGTGCTTGCCTGAATGACTGTCTTTGCAACAGGACGTCGAACAGCAGCGCCACACTGTCCTCATGTGTGTCGATGGAGCCGTGTGCATGTCCAGAGGAGTGTATGTTCACCGCTCTGTCCCACGCCGACGTCTCCTTCCGCAAGATGGAGGGCTACCTGAGGTCCCGACAACTGTGTGATGTCATACTGGTGGCCGGAGACAGGCGGATACCTGCACACAGGTAGCAGCAAAGAGACACTAAAATATTACACAAATATGCATAGCAAAGACGGTGAAGTTGAACAGATGTGTGCCATTAGGGCTGCAACTAATTAAATGTCATTGTCAGAGAGAAAAACAGAGAATATTGTCAAATTTCATCTTCACATTTGAAAAGGTGCAACTAATCAACCATTTTTGGTTGCTAAATGACAAAACAGGTTTATTGATTTATCAAAATTGTAGTAATTTTCTTAATCATGTAACTGCTCATTTTATCACCATACATGATGAATGTATAACACCGGTGTTATAGTGGCAGAAGGAAAGATTAGATGACAACTGTATTCATCAAAAACTGCTTTTTACATCATGTTGGGAAATTAAGACTTCACCAACCTGTCAATTTGTAGTTTACATCTGTCTGTCCAAAATGTCCTCACATCATCATTTTATCCTATAAGACATGTTTATGAATTTGTCATAACTAGCTTATGTATTCTTGACTTATGGCCAGAAATGTGTTTTATAAGGTCACTGTGACCTTTGACCACCAAAATCTGATCAGTACATCCTTGAGTCAAAGTGGATGTTTGTGCCAGATGTAGTGCAGTTCTCTCCAGGCTTTCCTATAAAATTGCTTTCACAAGAAAGGGACAGATATGAGGTCACAGTGACATTGACCTCTGACCTTTGTCCACCAAAATCTAATCAGTTGAGTCCAAGTGGATGTTTTTCTCAAATTTGAAGAAATTCCATCGAGGAGTTCTTGAGATATCACATTCACGAGAATGGACCGGACAGATAGACAACATCAAAACATAATTCCTCCAGCCACAGCTGTCGGAGGCATAAAAATGTTTTTTCTTCAGGGCGGGTGTTTATTCTGGCCACTTTCTCAATGTTGCTGTTTGCCTAAAAGCGACTGGCACAGTGAAGCATGCACACTATAAATGTTGACACACAAACACTCACTAGGGTTGGGCGCTGTAGTTTCAGCTGGGAGATCAGCTGTTCCAGCAGCGAAGCATTGTGAAACACTCTTTATTCAAGCTCAACAAAAACAAAATAGTATCTTGGTTAGTTTTGCCAACAATCACCAAGTCTGGTTTGGTTGAAATAAATCCTCAAGTTAGTAAAGTTAAATGTGAAAGTATGCCAGCTCTACACGCTGTTTCCCTGCTGTCTCTCTCTCTGCCTGCAGAGCAGCACACTGCAGCTCTCGTTCTTCTGAAGCAAACCATTAAATTAAATCAGCTAAATAAAATGACAAACAGCGGCTAAAGAAATCACCCAAAAAACAACCTGCAATGTATTCAACCAATTGCAAATAGCAGATATATTCGTCCAATCACACATGCATACTCCATCTACAAGATTATGATACAAGATTATGATTAATACACACGACACATAATCCACCTACAGCTGTAAGAATTAGTCAATCAACTCTTTTGATATTTGAATAATCACCACTTTTCAAGCAAAAATGGCAGACAAATTGCAAATTATATATTTTTGTGTTTTGGACTGCTGGTTAGAAAAAAAAATCAACTTAAGGGTATTAGAAATTGTGATGAAAAGTTCTCACCATTTGATGATACATCATAGACAAAACCATCAATTGGTTAATCGTAAAAGTAATTAATCAGTAATGAAAATGATTGTTGCAGCTCTAAGGCCAACATGTTCATCTAAGTTTTTACTATGCACACACACGTTGAAGTGTTATGCTTAACTCTCGCATGAAATGGTGACACTCAACACACCACCTGAACATGTGCATGTACAAACACACACAATGACACATACTGCTCACACCGGATACTGTTTGGAAAGAATTTTCCACAAACACAGCAGAGCCACAGTCACACTCATAAAAGTCCCTTTTATTTTTGTAGTCTCTCTGTACCACACATAGTCAACTGAGCCTCTGAATCATGCATCAAACACACACACGCACACACACGTGCCTGTCACCCACCTCATACCCCCACTACGCTGCTCTGTTGCTGTTGCTGTCTGGGCATGAGGCCGTGGGTGCAGCAGCAGGGTCCATCTGCACAAGGAAGACACAGAAGAGCGGGTCCTCCACCAGCAGAAAGCCTCCTTTTCTCTCCCTGCCTTCCTCCTCTGCCTCATTTGATTTAGTCCTCCAGGCACAGATGGTGACAAACAAAAGACCCTGCTGCAGGAGAATCCTAATGGTGTATGTGAAAGAGTGTGTTGGCATCTGAAGTTGTGTGTATGTGTTGCTGAGTGTGTGTGTACGAGCAAAGGGGGTGGGAGTAAGATGTTTGAAAGTGGGTGTTTTGTTTGCAATTGATTTATTGTACGTGTAGGATAAAAACGCTTTTCTGGGAACAAAACACACACCCTCTTTCTCTCCCTCTCTTTCTGTCTTACATGTACACACAAACAAATGCACCGTACAAGCTGAATAGGCCACTTGTACTGTGTATAGCTGCATATTTCTTGTGGGGTTTGTTGCAAGCACCGCACTTAAAACTCAAGCTCTATATACGGTATCTACTTTAAAAGTAGAGCAGAGTTATACCGTTTGTCTCTGGGGCAGTGCCCTATACAAATATATTATCTTGCAAAGCTATTTTTGTACCCCCAAGTGGACACCCCTGTAAGAGTGCCACCTCAACTGATTTGAGTTAATATTCCTGTACCTCAGAAACTTCTTTGTACCGTTGTTGTAGATCACTGGGCATGCATCTGGGGCCCATTACGTGCGGACTACGGCTCCTGTCTGTTTTTAAACAGAGGGTTCCCGCAGGCTCTTAAAAAGTCTAAAATCCAATATCCTGAATTGAAGGCCCCAAAATGTCTTAAAATCTCACAAAATGTCTTAAATCCAACTTTGGCAGGTCTTAAAAATGCATTGGCATTACTTTGATTTCAAAAGAAATGCATTATGTTTCTTTTAAATGTTTTGTTTTTTGAAGATGTCGTAACAAAATTGGAACCAAAAGGGAATAGCTGTGCTTCCCAGAAACATATTTGAAGCCCGCCGCACCCTCTGCAAGAAAACATTGAACTTGGAGAATTGGGCGTTCATGTCTTTTGAGTTGCAGGACAAGTGAGAAATACATAAAGCGGGCTGCAGCAGCAAGCACCTGTGATCAGCCAGTATTGTTCCATGTCAGGATCTAGAGCATCAACTCCAGTCAACCTTGTTTGGAGCTACACCATCAATAAAAGCTATTGATGTTCTAATTTTCTTTAATATCCTTAGTACTTTCATGCCAGTATGGATGTGAAGTAGGTCTTAGATTGCATTCATAATGGTCTTAAGTGGACATAAACTAGGTCTTAAATTGCACCCATAATGGTCGAAAAAGGTCTCAAAAAGTCTTAAATCTGACTTGTTGAAACCTGTAGATACCCTGCAACATGAAGACAAGTGCTACGTTCCAAATTGCATACTTTTTATTTTTACATTTACAACATACTACAGCTGCCCTTACTGCCCTTACAAAGTACATACTGTTGCATGCAGTATGTGTACAATTGGGACATACTACATCATAACACTGTCCCTAGAACATTGACCTGCTTGCTCATATATCCACTGTGCAGAGGATTATGAGTCAGAATAATCAGAAAAGCATGCTGACTTGCATACTGCAAAATGTGACTGGATGTAGTAGGACATCCGGGTATCTTTGGCATTTGACACACTATGTATTGGCACATATTAAATCTTATTCTGACATAGTAAATAGCATGGTAGTATGGGTGTTGGAACGCACAGTGACATGGTGAGTCGATGTTCACTAAGTATGTCTACAATGATGTCCACCATCTAAGTTGCTAAGCAGGTGAGCGTGCTAACATTTGCTAATTAGCACTACACACAAAGTACAGCTGAGGTAGATGGGAATTTCATTAGTTTTGCAGGTGTTTGGTCATAAACCAAAGTCTAGTTAATTTTATTTGTGTAGCCCAACAATATCACAAGGTTGCCTTGAGGTGCTTTACAATCTCTACAACGTACAACATCTTCTGTCCTTAGACTTTCTAGTTGGATAAGAAAAACTCCCAAAAACTTCTTTTAATGGGGGAAAAATCTAAGAAACCTGAGGGGGTCATGGTAATCAGCCATCCAGTAGTTGTTGAGACATTTCACTGGATAAGGGAAAGCTTTGACCTGCTGATGGTGTTAGAGCAAAAGTCAGGGGACCGCCAGAGTCGTTAGGAAACACTGACCGACTGAAACAGACATATTGCCATCTCTAGAGCCACGCCATTAGTGTCTAACGCAAAATGCAGTTTTCCTTTGTTTTTGCGTATGTGTGGAGAAAGTCTTAACAGTTGAGTAAGTCTCTCCTACCAGCCCTCCTGTTGTTTTCCCCTCTGTTTTTCCACCACTGTGTCTCTGCACATCCACACTCAATCACAAACAGACCCAGTGTTCAGTTTCCAGCTCGCCCTCCTTTCCTGAGTCCAACTCGTCTGTTTCCTGCTCTCTCTTCACTTCAGCATTTTGTCTTCTTTCCATTAGAGTGACACACTGCCTGCCATGTCTCCGTCTGCTGCTGGGTGCATTTGTGTGTAAATAACCCAGTACTGTATATACTGTGTTGCTCACTGCATGTCAGACAGAGACCCACATGAAAAATTAAGGAGTCAAAATACTCTGTGTGTGTCAGTGTGTGTGTCAGTGTGTGTCAGAGAGAGAGAGAGATAAGAAAGAGATACCCGACTGGAATACTGGCAGAGCAACTTCCTGCTGACTATAGTGTATTTTGACATCTTTGTCTGTAAAGCACACACTCACGCGCACACACATACACACACAGCCATGTACTTCTGTCTTTGTGAGGACACTCACTGACATAATGCATTTCCTGGCCCCTTACCCTAAACCTAACCTAGACCTAATTCTAACCTGGACCTTAAAACCAAGTCTGAACCCTCAGAAAGATCTTTGAAAGTCTGTCCGAAGTTGGGGACCAGCCAAAATGTCCTCACTATCCAAAAATGTCCTCACTCTGAAGGTCGAAAACTCAAATTGGTCCTCACAAAGATAGCTGTTCACAAACACACGTGCACACCCACACCACTCTTCTCTGCTTCAGGCTATCTGTCATGGTCCCAGTGTCACACTCAGTAATGAGATTATACACATGTGTATAACACACACATTCAGTACTCACACATCCAAGTCTGTTGATCATGAGGGCAAAAAAACACACACAAGGACACACAGAAACACAACATCGGAAGGAGAAAATCAGCCGTAAATAGTAAAGCACACACAATCATTTTAATGTGAAAATCTGTTCTCATAGCTGTCAAATGGAGCTCTAATGTGAGCTTTATTATGATCAACTTACTTAGCAGATCACCCGTATTAAGTTCAGGACATTAAAATAATGAATAGGGGTGTAACAATACGTTTTTACAATAATATGATACCTATCACTTTCCGTAATTCTTAAACGATTCAAAGATGATATTTGGCTCATCTAGAGCGATACTATATGATACATTACAATACAATACAATATGATACAATACAATTCAATGACTTGAAATCAATACAGTATTTTATTTTTTTTTGCCAAAAATTCAATCAGTGTGACTGTGAAATAAATAGCTGGACCCTAGACAGTGCAGGTCAGGATTGCTCAAAGTTCTCCTTGTACGTGAATGAGAGATAAATTAATTTTGAATATAAACACGTAAACACAACAATTAATACAAAATACAGAAAATTGTTATGTGAAAATAATAAAAAGTGCAACTTCAGGACCCGCTGCTTCAGTTCTCAAGATACAAGGCAGTGCAATATTTAACAAAAAAAAATAAATAAATAAACCAACTTCTATTCAAGTTTAATGAGCAGTGGTTTAACCTGCTGCTTCTGTTCTCATTTTCAATATAAAACAGAGGAGCAATCATATTTAACAAACAATGAAGGGCATGGTTTCAGTAGGTGCATGGAAAAATTGGTCATGTTGACGTTGTATTTACCCTTTGCATATTCTGTAACCAGCAAGCAATATATCAAGGACGCCTCCCTTTTTGCAACAGCCATAATGTTTCTACACACTGGACCTCAAACGCAGCTTGGAAATCGAGCTGCCGAATGTCGATAGCATCATACAGAGGGAACGTGAACCTGACTAACGTTTAACATTTCTTTACTTTTAACAGTGATTAAAAAAAAAGACATCCATGTAATATTTGTCCTCCTCAAATACAAGGTGCAAACTCTTAGTATCGATACAATTGATTATTGCCTTGCGAATCGATTCAAGATTGACTTATGTCCCCTGAGTATCTGTCGATGTAGTTGGAGCGTAGGAATATAAATCAGTACACTTAGGTAGCAGATCAGTCATTGCACCCCTAATAATGAACCCTGCGGTGATCTGGACCGGACTACTTTAGACAGTTACAATTTCATTTACAAGGACATCTCCAAGAGCAAAGAATGAAAACACTGCTCATAGAATATTAAAACTTTCTGGTACTTATTTAATACCTTTATGTTTGTGTGTGTTTAACTTCACAGTGGCATGAAAGGGTAATAGATTATTGTGGTGGGGAATTAATTAACTGTCTTTTTACAAATGGCCTTAAGATGATTCTTCTCTGTCCTTCCTCTGACTTTCTCTCCATTATGCCACATATCTTCTCTCTCAGACTCTTGCATCTAAAATTTGCATTGACCTTACATTAAGCGTATTCCTCTCTTTTTTTCCTCTCCTGCCCAGGTCTCCGCTCTCTCAGCTGCTGTGATTGACACATGCAGTGAATTGAATAATGTCTTCTCTGACTGCAGGGATTGGCTCGTCTTTTGTAGTGCATGCCAGGACTTCGTCTGGCTGGGGTTGTGTCTTTTTTATATTATTTTGTGTGGATTTTTCTCTGAATTCTGTTTAAAATGAATAGGCCTGCCCCCTCTCAGTCATTTTGGTCTCATTCAACTAAGATTTCTTTAGTTGATTAGTTGTTTTTTGTGCCTTTTTTCATGCTGAATGGCTTAATTCAACCTGCTCTCATTCCCAGGGCATCAAATGCAGATGCTTTGTCATGGCCATTAGCATTCGATGCGTCCGCACAAGGCACCCTTTAGCATTGGTATGAAACACACCAGACGTTTCATTAACAGCAATGTCCGCGGCAACAGTAAACGCTCCAAGAAAGTGTGGCGGCAGCATGATGACGTAGTTTAGAGAGTAAAAAGACATACACCAGGCGGGTGGGAGAGGCAGTGGATTGGTCCCAACAAACACAAGGCTTTCATCCAGGAGCCTGCTGTTCACGTCCCTTGGTACATTCAGTTTGTTCACCTCCCGTGTTCACAACATTGATCTCTATTTTCATTATACAACCACAGCTGTTTTGAGCCCAACCATGTAAGTCTTTCCTAAACCTAACTATAATGGTTTTGTGGCCTAATCCTAAAGTGACACCACGGTTTGTGATGGAGTGGCAGTATGTGACGAGTTGGGAAGCGAATGTGTTGCTTATTTCCAAGAAACCTGTGAGCACATCTCTGGTAAACACAATAGTTAAAAACTTCAGTTTCACATATCTTCCGCTTAAATCAACTAGTCAACAAAATTACGAGTGTTAGTCGACCCAAGAATTTCTGTAGAGAATAGAAAGATTTTTTTTACATACAAAATCATCTCTGGAGAGTTACAGCATGAAATAAAGTATGTAAATAACGTTTGTAAAAGTGGAATTACACAGTATTGACCTTCAGGCAGTATGGTCTTATGTTAAGTCTTCTTACTCTTTCTCTTGTCTTTGTAAAATGTCTGACTTATCATAGAGTCTTACTCTGTTAAGACAATCTATTGCTACAGATTGTGACCTAAAAAGCCAGGAGATGTGTGAACACATTGTTAAGTGTGTTAAAGTGAGAAGAGCTTTGGGCCCTTTTGACATCTGTGTGTTCAAATATATATTTTTTCAAATATCTATTTAGTGTCATATGATTAGAGATTATCCAGAGATAATGTGGCACTCGTTTTTATATAAATATATTCAATAAATAATCCTAAACAAATAAATATAATTAGTATGGTCAGTGGTAAGTATAAGTCAATCTCTTGTATGTCGCAAGTTATGAAAATATGTGATAATAAAAACTTGATTCGTACTGCTTTTTGGAAAACTTGCTTCACTGCAGTTGCACTATCAAGCCTTTAAACATCTGAGCTGTATATCCTCAATATGCTGACTATGAACAAACATCTGGAGATGCCTTAGGCCAATGCAAGGCTGTTGTTTGCACAGTTTTCTTCTACCTCTGATCACATCTCTCCACAGGGAGGAGGATACAGTATGGTGATAGTGCCATTTGGTAGGGGATCACTTTCTTTAGGACAAATCAAGTTATTTTAATATTAAATGTAGTGATTTTATTCTGTATGGAGCACATACGTGCAAGATAATAATAATTACAGTGCATTTATTTGTTTTTCAGTATATGCATTGGTCCTCCTGTAACTGTTTAGAACGATAGAAGGCTAACTTGTCTTTCGACAGCCTTGATGTTGATATATTTTCAAAGCTATTCAAAGCTTCAGTACAGTGCCGCTGCTGCACTACTGTACACACACTTACCTCTACATGTAACAAACAGCGATATCCCTCTGAGATTAGCTGATAATAATTAAAGTTGAGCATGAATAATGTTAAATGTTTCATTGAAATAATGAAATAATTTCATGGGCTATTTTGGGATTTGTACTTAAATTAATGTAAATGCCTGACACTCTAGCCAATATAAAAATACATATTTATATTTATATACGTATCCTTATATAACATTGATTTGGAGGTCGATTACCATCACAATGGTCGAAGCACTTGGGTCAGCCCTCGTTGAAAGTGATACCATTTTTTTTGTTGCTGTTGTTTTGTTTTGTTTTTTTCAGGTTGCCGTCAGGAATTTTCATAAAAGCAAGCTGGGTGCTTTATTCAGACACGAGGCTGACGTTAAATTGCCGTCAGTTTTATGTTAAGAGGTCTGAAAGTCTGTATCGCCTCACAGCAAGAGGGTCGAAGGTTTGGTCTCCAGCTTCCTCCCACAGTCCAAAGACATGCAGATTAACTGATGTCTCTAAATTGCCCATAGATGTTAATGTGAGCGTGAATGGTCGTCTGTCTCTATGTGCCCTGCGATGGACTGGTGACCTGTCCAGGGTTCACCCAATGCCAACTGGGATTGGCTCCAGCCCCCCCATGACCCCTAACGTGGTTGCAGATGGATGGATGATGGTCTGAAAGTCTCAATCTAACGCTCTCAAGCAATATCGAAAAAAAGTCGGATAATTAATAATAAAACATTAAAATCTATGATTGGTCTGGTATGAATGAACATCAGTGTGTTCTCCAGTAGGATGGTGTGAAGCCCTCAGTTTTATGCTGTAAAACCACAGACCTGCATGATGAGACACTATTCTGGTCTCAGTTTGGTCCAACTTGGTTGTCGTGGTTACTTATTTTGGCTTGAATTTTGACACTTGACTTTGACACTGCTGCTATAATTTGCAGCTCACAGCACTCTTAAAGGCTAAGAGCACATACCTCACCATCAATTCAGCTTCTGCTTATCAACAGGTCTGTGAAGGGACACGTCAGACACAAAATCTACGTTGCCGTACTATATTCTTTTTCAGCAGTTATATCAATGTGTGAAAGACGTGATTAGTTAGACCACTTTTAAATCACCTACAGGCCATTAGTAACATAGAGATACACGAGTATAGCAGTATTATGTTTAACGATACTGTGTCAATTCTCCAAATTTTTTTTTTTTATTATTATTATGCTCTTAAAATGTGATGGCCTGCCAGCGTACCCAGCTGATACTCTTTTGGGAGTTGTAGCAGGCTCAGTTTTAAAGCTAGATTCATATGAAACAATAAAACCAGAGGAATCCACTGTTACCAGCCATGTCATAGCATGACAGGAAGAAAGCTAAATAATTCTATGAAGTTAAGCTCATTTTTGGTGAGGAAAAACTGGCATGGCGATTATCAAAGCGGCCCCTTGACCTCTGACCTCCAGATATGTGAATGAAAATGGGTTCCATGGGTACCCAGGAGTCTCCCCTTTGTAAACATGCCAACTTTATGGTAATCACATGCAGTTTGGGGCAAAATCTATGCAGTTTTTTAATGTAGTACAAATGTGTTATTTTCACCTATTCTAAAATGGTGTGTTTGAAATGTGTTGTGTGAATCTTTCTGCATACTGGGGTCCCTAAACAATCTTACAATTGCAAAAATTGGGCAAGGCTGTAAAGCTGAGACTCTTGTGGATCCAGTGAGCCAAAAAGTATTGATGTTGTTAGTCCCAAATTAGCCATTTCACATGGTGACTTTTCTTTTATTCAGATTTTATACATATGGCATGACGTGTTTTCCTGAAATTTGATTTGAAAATTCTATTGAAATATGTTGAATCATTACCCCTGTATGATGATACGCATCATATCACCACATTCTTACCAGTGAACACAAAAGCATTTGTAGCTTTCTAGCTGTCCCTAACGGCCGCAGTTTAAGACACGCACTGAAAGTCTGGCCGTTATAGGGAGAGGGAAGCTGTGATAATGATTTAAATATGGAAATAACGCTGCACATTGTCAGACAGTCTCTCCTCAAGGGCATTCATAGTGTTGCACTTGTTTAACATGAAGTGACAGTAGTTTATAGTTATTCAATGAATGAAAAAAGAGCTTGAGAGAGAAGTTTAAACCCTGCTTACTTTTCTGTCCTCCACACAGTTGGCGAACTACTGTGTGAAGTGTTGGATTGTCTGTTTTCTAAAGAATTTGGATGCAAATGCTGACATTGGAGAGTTGTGGGGGAAAGGGGTTTCAGTCGATCATCCGACAAGCACTTCAGTTAGGGCACAGTGATACCTTCAATGTGACTCGAATGTGTATCTACTACTGTAATATATTTATAGGATGATAATGTTGTGCATTGTATGGCTGCGTCATTTCCAGGCCTCTCTGTACTGCATCTTTTCCCTGTCGGTCCAGACTCGTCCTGTCAGCAAGGTCAAAGCACTCTGTTCCTCCATTACAGCTGTCTGTCCTCTCTGACTGATGCCTGACACTCTCTCCACCCACAGACTGGTCCTCTCATCCGTGTCGGACTACTTTGCAGCCATGTTCACCAGTGATGTGAGGGAGGCCAAGCAGGACGAGGTGAAGATGGAAGGAGTAGACCCTGATGCATTGTGGGTCCTGGTGCAGTATGCATACACAGGTATAAAGACGCACTGATTGCCTGTTAGAAAAAAGATCAGCACATACTGTCAGGCAAAAATAACATACCGTGATGTTTTTGGAAATTACTGAGGAAGCTTTTGAAAAGTGAAACTCTTTCATTTTGATTTGTTTTTCAAAAGTAGCTTCTTCAGTAAGACCAGATGGGCTTGGGGCTAAGTGCCACAGGCAGGGTTGAAAGGAGAGAGACTAGCACATTGTTCTCATCAGCCCAACAGTAACTTTGTTTTTGTTAAAAGTAAATGAACAATTTCAATACGAGGAACGTGTACTGTAGCTTGGAGCTAGAAAATATGTCAATATAATATCTATATTGTGATATGAGACTACAGATCATCTTACACCGTGTCCTAACTGGATGCGAGCTATACAGGCACACCGCATAGCATCGTACGCTCTCTGTCCACACTGAATCCGTTAAATTATGCACTCCTTTTACATTATGTAAACAAACCATGTGCATAGCATCTGACTGGAGCCCAAACCGGACGTAACCACTTAAAATATGGGTTAGTAGTTCTTGCTATATAGTACATTTGTAGCCTACTTTTTAAATAAAAAACACGTTTTGTATAGTGAAATTTACTGGAAATGACATACACCATGGGCTGCACGGTGGTGTAGTGGTTAGCGCTGTCGCCTCACAGCAAGAGGGTCGCAGGTTCGATTCCAGCTTGCGGCTCTTCTGTGTGGAGTTTGCATGTTCTCCCCGTGTAAGCGTGGGTTTTCTCCGGGTACTCTGGCTTCTTCCCACCATCCAAAGACATGCTGTTTAGGTTAATTGATTACTCTAAATTGCCTGTAGGTGTGGATGTGAGCGTGAATGGTTGTCTGTCTATATGTTGTCTGTCTCTATGTGCCCTGCGATGGACTGGCGACCTGTCCAGGGTGAACCCCGCCTTCGCCCTATGCCAGCTGGGATCGGCTCCAGCCCCCCGCGACCCCTAACGGGATAAGCGGTTGACGATGGATGGATGGACATACACCATAGTCCATCTTGCATCTTGCTTGTGCCCAGGACAAGATGCGACAGCACTACAGGCAGTGACACAGACAGGTGCTGAGATGTGGTAAACATGCAGTTAAACAACCGATTAATCGACCATTAGGACTGATTTCTTCATAACAGCAATTTTAGTTAAGAAAGAGTAAATGTGGATATTTTGCTCACAAGTTGTTGTCTGTGCTCAGCCTGCTGTATATGTACTGAACAAAATAATACATGGAAGAAGTAAAATGTAAGAGGAGCACAGGATCCTTTTCTTCTCTTGGTCCTTGTGTTAATACAACCAATTTTTAGGCCAACTTTCTCATATTTGTTTTCTATTGCGCTAAATTAAAAATAAATAAATAAATAAAGACAAACAGGAGCAGATCAAAATGAGGCTTCGTACTGCAATATTGTAGTGACGGCCCACATTTCCCATAGCTTTCATAGTTGTCACTTTTGTACTGTGTGTTTGTGTCTTGTGTTCACCATTAATAAGGTCGCTGTTACATTTCTTGACGCCAGGTAGCTCGTAATAGTTTTTCTGTGGTGGACATTACGCATATAACTGTGAGCATCAGTGCTTGTGCTCAAAGTGACAATAATCAGGTTAATATCCTCTTTTACATCCAGGACAATCGACCCGGTTTTCTCTCACTGTCCGCAGCACTGACAACTCATTTTATGTAAACTAATCAACCGTTCTTCGTCCATGTTGTGGAGGTCTCAACGCAAGTGACAGAAAAAAATAGGAACTAGCCATCCAGCAAAAGTTCAGCTCAAAACGCCACGGCCAGTTAGGACACTCAAATAGAAAACAATCAAGCTGATTTTGTCGCTGATGCTTGCTTGTGCCTTATCCAGTTAGGACACAGTGTTAGAGCTTGGATATTGTAGTATCATAATCTGACACAAGTGTTGTCTCTTCTTGGTTGTCAAGGATACAGTACAGTAAAGTGATGTAATTATCTGACCTTAACAGACTGTTCTAGCTGGTCTATTGTTTGCCTTTACCCACTTGTTCATTATATCTACATTACTGATGATTATTTATTAAAAAACAATGGTCAACCAAATATTATTGCAATATTGATATTCTCCATATCACCCAGCCCTACTGTAGCTGAGGCTGAGTGCTCAAGTGATGGTTTTGGCTACTCTGTGTTTAAACCACGGCATCAACTTGGATCACACAGTTTTACATACATAATCAGTAATATACTTTTCCAAACCACTCCAGCTATTGTATCATCTTCAGCCTCCGTCAGGTTTGTTCTCAATTGTATAAAAACGAAGGACTCTCATGACCAGTTGCTTGAGTTAAAGGCGGTGTTACTCTCGATCTCAAAACCTGTTAAATAATAAATCTTAGACACTTTGAAATATGCAGCTCTTTTGTGGTGTCTTTCTGTCTTCCAGGTCGTCTGGAGTTGAGGGAGGATACCATTGAGTCTCTGCTGTCAGCCTCCTGCCTGCTCCAGCTGTCGTCAGTGGTTCAGGCGTGCTGTTCGTTCCTCATGAAGCAGCTCCACCCCTCCAACTGTCTGGGTATCCGCTCCTACGCCGACGCTCAGGGCTGCAATGACCTGCAGAGGGCCGCTCACGCCTACACTATGGTGGGTACACAGCCAGTTTATCTCTATACCTCCAGCGATTGTAGAGCCACCACGAGAAAATTAATAAAACATCTGCCCTGGAAAATATGAATCTGAAAATGATGATGTAGACTCAGGTAGACCGCAGGTGAAGTTTAGGTTTTTAACAATAAACAGGCTTCCTTCCCTTTCACAGCTTTCCAGCAGCTCTCTGTACAGTTTCCCCCGGTCAGATTTTGGTCATTTTCCAGCCTTGATGTTATTCTTGGAAACAAATTGGTCCCTCGTTCACAACACACTATTATCACCACGATGGCGGTTTTCAGCACAGGGTTGCTATGGTGACTGTGAAATAGCTTGTCCATCGACTTGATTATTCCTTTTCTTTTCTCATCTCCTGTCTTAACGCGCCTTTTTTCACCCTGCCTCCCTGTCAGTGTTACTGTTCCTCTCTTTCTTCCTTTCTAAATGGATTATTGTTAAACTTTAATCTGTGGTAATTATGTCGTAGAGGTTGCTGTACTGGGTGTGACTGTCTACCTGCGTCTGTAATTCACTCACACACAGCCATTGTATAAGAGCTATACAGGCTGTGTAGAGAGAAGTCAAGGTTGTCTTTTTTATTTTAAACGTTTTATTTGTGGGAATCAGGTCATATTTACATGTTACATGTTTATTTCCCCCCTTTCTAATACCACAGATACTCAAAATAAATAAATAGATACATTTAAAAACAATAACTACTATATGACAAACTATACAGTCGCAGTACAACAACCATTGTTATCATCACTTTCCTTAATGTCACAGTTGAGCTGACACAGTTACAGAGCATAATGTGGGCTGTTTAACCCTCTAGAGTCTACATATACAGTACAAAGAAACGCCTGGAGATAGTTTTATATTTTTGTCAATTCTGAGCTTATTCTTTTAGTCAGTATCAAGTGTTATATTACATATTACATATCATTCAGGGGAACCTGCCTGTTCTTTCTGGTGCAGTGTAAAGTCACCATTATGAATTACCTTTTTGTGAGCATAAATGGAAAATTATGTGAATTTTGTTTTTTTCAATGTGAAAAGTTGTATTTAGGGGCTTTGGAGGTCTATGTGAAATTAGGTGCAACCACATCTTTTCCATAAATGGTTCCAGTTATTTAATGTTTTGTAGAAACACGTCTGCTACACTCGGCTTTTAAGGGTTAAGTAGCTAGTATTCATTTCTACCCATCCACATTCACTCACTACTAGAACTGAACTGATTAATCCATTAATTCAATCAGCTGGTTGTCAGAAATTTAACCTATATCCTATTGGGATCATCAATTAATTGTGGTGATAATAAAAGTTGTGATGGACATTTTGACTATTTTGTAACATTAGTAGTAAATGATTAATTTAGGAAGTAATCAGCAGATCAGTTGATAATGAACATGATTGTTAGTTGCAGCCCTACACTCTCCCCATCTCACACCACTGAATCATCCTAACCTTTTCTAATCCACACCCTTTTTTCCAGGTTTTCATCCATCTTCCCCTGACCTTTCTCAAGCCCTCATTTCCTTCCTTTTTTCTCTCTCTTCTCACCACCTTCCAACCCCCTCATCCTTTCCTCTCTCCACTCATATCTCCCTATTGTTTTTTTTCCTCATTTCTTTTTTCATCGACTCTGTTTTCTTATAACCATTTCATCTCTCTGTCCACCAGGAACACTTTTTAGAGGTGGTGGGAGGCCAGGAGTTCCTGTTGCTCCCAGTGGAGGAGATGGAGAGACTGATAACGTCTGATGACGTCAATGTGCCAGACGAGGAAACCGTGGTAACCTCTTTACTAACGTGGGTCCGTCATGATACCACCACACGACAGCGTCACCTACCCCTGCTGCTGGCTCACATCAGACTGCCACTGCTGCAGCCACAGGTGAGAGCTGCAAAGTACACTGTCACATATCATAATGTTGGAAGTGACTGACTTATTTTAAGGTATAATGTGCAGGAATTTTCTAAGAAACAGTGTGTCGTCCGGTACAAAAATAATCCCTCTTATCATCATTTATAACCCACTAGAAGTGTGTGGTGGTGTTTGTATCTACAGAGACGCTGCCCTCTGCCTGTATTTTATCTTTTCTTATTATTTTGCTGCATTTGGGATGTTTCTGGACTTCAACAATAATGTTTTATTTCTCCAATTAGCTGCTTAGCTCACTCTAACGCCGCTCCCTCTCTTCATTCACACGATAGCTTGCTCAACCATCGCTGCCCTCTGTCTCCCTCCCTCAGTTGTTGAGCCAAGGACGAGGGGCCAACTTTGAATGCCGTGTGTTTGCAAACAGCAACCGACAACTGTTACACGTTATACCTTTAAAGCAGCTATAATCAATATTTTTAGAATAACAATGTGTCAAATGACAATGTGAAAGGGGTCGCCCATTGTGATGAACCTACAAAGAATTATCAACCAAATGTGCAGCTTTACAGAGTTTCAGCTCATTGTTTAGCTGTCCTGCCTACAACTTTATTGTTTTGGTTCACTATTACTACCACTCTTACATTGTAGGTGGCTGTTTTCAGTGAAAAAGCTCTAAAAACCCACCTGCTCTGCTCAAAACAGACAGATACAGTTATCGACAAGCTGGTGGAGCATTAAGAGCCAGATTTAAAAGAGATTGAATATTTTGCTTGCATTCATCAGGTGGACAGAAACACCATGCCAAATGAATGACAGTGTTGCTCCAAGATGAATTACATGCACTAACAAGAGCACATTAGTTATCTGCTGTGTTCATGAGATTGTTGTCCGTGATTCTTAGTGTGTAGCATCAGGCAACACATTTTGAAGATAAGGCATATATCTTACAGTATGAGGCAAGTGTTTGCATCAGCGTTCCTCCTCTTGATGATCTGTTGGTCTTTTGCCATGACCAAATTTGTCTCATGCTCTCTCTCCCCCCCCCTTCTTCTCTACTTCCTCCTGGCTCCAGTCCGTCTCTCTCGTCTTAATGCAATTAGAGGGACTGTAATCATTACACTAACTGTAGATCACAACAATTACTCTGACACGTGTGTGCTTGTGTTTGTTGTGTTTGCGTCTATGTGTATCTTAGTGTGTGCGTGCATCTCCTCCTCTCTCCTCTTCCTAGCTTGTGCAGCAGAGTATCTTGACTGGTAATATGATGCTGGGAAGTTTATATGCCAGACAAAACCTCAGTTACTGCCTAGGGCGTTGAATGCACACACAAACCCACCCATACACACGCGGTTTAAACCTTAATTAAGTGTGATAGCTCTCTTAACTGCTGTTAAATTATCTGTTCTCTTCGTCGCTCTCATCAGTCATTTCCCTTACGATGTACGATATAAAGAAACTGTAGCGATAAAACTCCTCTTGTCCCCCCCAACCCCCCACCCTCCACCAGGTTTATTGTATGAACCCCTCAGATATACGACTTTGCCCTGGTCAGCTGAAATCACAAGTAGCTGTAACATGTAATCAGGCGAGAAGATGGATGGCGGAGAGTTAAAGCAGCAGAATAGCACCAGAATAGAGAGAGCAGGTGGTGTTCATTATTTGAAAGCTGGGAACCAGCTAGGAGTTGCAGCTCAGCACTGTTTCAAATTGTTCTAGTCATTAAAAAACTATTATTAATGAATGAATGAATGAATTTTTTAAAAAAATGTCAAAGTATATAAAGGTTTAGAGCATTATGATAGAGGTATATGATGGTCATCCCCATGCTCTCATGGCTCATGTCTCATAAGTTCCTGCAACAATTTTTGGTTTGATACCATCTGTTACACAGATTTTATCCAGTTAAATTATCGAGAATTGATAAAAAAAAAAAAAAAAAAAAAAGATCAAAAATTCCTCCAAAATACCACAAGAAGACATCCAGACCTTGAGGAACATCATAGAAAAAGTCATGCTGTGATTTGGTATCAAAAACATTTGACATTTGGATATTTGTGCAGGATTTTTTTTTTTTTTTTTCAGCTATTGGATGGTGAGCACTTCTGTTCTGGAAACAGCTCTGAAACCTGCTTATTGTCAATCTACCTAGGAAAGCCATCCACCCCCTGGATGCTCCAGGTCTCTAGTTGTTGATTGTTAAGTGTTATGAGGCTGTGATTATCCTAGAGGTCACCACAGGTCATTTTATACAGTAAGGTCAAACTTCAAAGGTCTCACTACAATGAAATGGCTACTATGAAGACTAACATCATCACATTTAAATACAGTTGGGCTCACTGAATCTGCAAGAGTCTCAGTCTGATACCCAATTTATATAATTTCAAGACTGCTTATGGACCCCATTACGTAGAAATATTCAAATACATCATTTTAGAATAGGTGAAAATAACACATTTATATTGCATACAAAAAAACTGCATGTTTTTTGCCCTAAACTGCGTGTGATTATTGTAAAGTGGGCATGTCTGCAAAGGGGAGATTCGTTGGTACCTATTGAACCCATTTTCATTCACATATCTTGAGGTCAGAGATCAAGGGACCCTTTGAATATGGACATGCCAGTTTTACCTCACCAGAATTTAACATAACTTCATAGTGTTATTCCCAATAGGGTAGCATGAGGTTTTCCTATGATACCAGTACCTTCACTTTAGCTGTAAATGAGCCTTTTACAACCTCTGAAAAAAGTCAGCCGAGGGTGCTGGTGCTCTCAAGGAGTGGAAGAGGTTAAGTGTACGCTATATTATGTTATGTTCACTACTTTATCTTGCTGTTAGACAGTCCTTTCCTTCTCCTTTCCACCTAGGAACTGAACTGAAAGTGAATTTTATCTATGCTCTCTTCAAAAGCAGCAGACTGACTTTCAGCTCAGCTGCCCATCAAAAAGTATTCTCTAAATTTGATACGTGGAATTGTTGAATACTGATTCTGATTGGTTAATAACGCCATTCTACGGTCTGATATTTCTTTATTACTTTTACTTTATTGCTATGTATAGTACACTGTTGCTATGGGCACAGTCCAACTCTGTCCAACTCTAGCGGACAGTTTTTGTGTCAATTGTTGATTTCTTAAGTACCGTAAGTAGCAGTGTAGTAAGCCAGATAATGTACAGCAAGCGGGTCTTTGTTGTGAAAGAAACACCAACAGGAAGATGCCACACTTCGACGCAGAGCGAAGGGGTCTCTCAACGCCTTGCAGGAGTGTTTTTCACAACAGTGACTCGCTAGCTGTATATTATCCCTTACGGCGCATACAGTTAGACAGATGGATTTTTCTGGGGAGAGTGAGCCCTTCTTTTTGGTGGCTAAAATATGTTTTTTGCTGGTACTCCTTTCTGCTTTTCAAACTGGGGCCTTGCCGACTCTCATCAACTGTAGGTAATACACTGACCATGGTGCCTCATACAGCCCCACTTCAAGACACAGAGACAATGCTTTTAACAGTATATCACACCCACCACCACCAGCAGGCTAAACTGATAAATTAACTTACAGCAACCTCATGAGCTGTGACATGCCAAAAAAAACAATGTATAAACCTCACACAGACAGCTGATCGATATTCATCAACCAATTAGTCAGCTCTCTATAGGCCACAGTGTGGTTACTCATCAAAAGGATGTCAATGCGCCAAATTAATACCTTTAATCCCTTCTCCCATTACCTCTGCTACGCAGACACATTCACACTTGATCTAATCTTCTCAGAGGTACATCTACGGGCTGTAAATTTGACATTGTGCACCAAATAAATTGACAGTAAGAGTGTGTGTGGTTGTCGTTATCAACAATAATCTGTTGATTATTTTCTCAATGGATCATTTGATCTGAAAAATAGCAGAAAATTGTCAAAGAAAAGGATATCTTTCAGATCTTCATGTCTTTTTTTGCTTAACTTTATGATACGCTGAAACTTTATGAAATAACTGAGTATAAGTATTGGTAGAAAAATCTACCACATTATGAATAATGACTGACAGGTAGAGAGACGGGATGAAAAGGAGGCATCTGGTGCAGTCGTGATTTGGGGCTCATTACTGTGCGATCACTGTCAGGCACTTTTTAATGGGCTTAATAAACTGACAAAGTCAGATACAAGCACAACAGTTTTAACAGCTTTTGACCAATTAATCAGGGAAAATACCCACGCGGACATGCATACTGTATGTGTTTATTTACATGACTGTTCATACAAATGCCGTCATACAGATCCACAAGATTGCCTCCTAAACCGATTTCACAATCAGCAGATAGACTTATTAGAAGTTAGGCTTTTGAAGTCGTGCAAAAATCACGTCTGGTATTATAGAATCCAGTGGTTGGTTTGTGTACTTTCACACCACAAATAAACCGTATCAGAGTCCATTTGGTGGTGAGCCCAGACCCACCTTTTCAAGCGGTCTCAGCTCATTTAATAGCTTTCTCTCCAGCCCAAACGAAATGTACTAACCCGGCAAATGAACCTCAGTTTGTTTTAACCGACCCAAACAGGAAAGGTATGAAAGCACTCCATACTAACATGCTCACAATGACAATGCTAACATGCTGATATTTAGCAGATGTAATGTTTACATCATTTTAGTTTTGCATGTTAGCATCTAACATTTGCAAGCTAGCACAAAACATAAAGCACAGCTGAGCTCAGGCAGATGGGGATGTTATCAGTTTTGCAGGTGAACTGAAGTGTTGGACAAAGTTAAATTTTGACCCAGCGGTAGAGACAAAGTCGGTATCACCAAATAGGCTTCATTCTGTGAATTTCTCCACTGTGGGACTAATAAAGGAATATCTTATCTTATTCTCTGTCTGCCATGTATATATGCTACAGTCCATCAACGCTTTAGAAATGTGAACCTCATGGTGACGCCTGAGGAATACTGAGGGGACCAAAAGTCAGTATGCTTCATCCTCTGGGGACCATGAATGTGGGCAACACACCTACCATACCATGCCATCCATCCTAAAATGACTTAAATGATTGAATTAAATAATTAATTACATTTTGCGTCAATCAACTAATCGGATTATTGACTAATAGTTTCAGCTCTAGTGTATAGGGGTGAGTAAGAACAATGAGAGGGGAGTAAAGCATAAAAAATGCACATATGTTAAGGGTGTGTGTTTCTGTTTGTATGGGGATTGTGTGTATGTTTGTCATAAGTAGACAAAGTCCATGCTGAAGCAGCGCAGGAGGACTACTTTCTCCCTTCCCACTGTGAGGTAGAGAGAGGACAGAGAGACGAAGGTGGGACGTCTGAAGGATTCGGTCCTATTTCGTCCACCACATTCAATCCTTCACATCGTGTGATGGATAAACAGCACAGGAGAGAACAAACACAGTTCTCTATCTCTGTCCTTCTTTATCACACACAAATAAAATGTCGAAATAAGGTTCACCCTAATTTGTCGCTGTGTGTGTGTGTGTGCAGTGGCAGCGTGGGTTCACCCTGGCGTGAAAGCTGCTTATCCGTTAACCATGCTTGCTTTACGCTCTACATGCCTGGCTGGGAAAATTGATTTTCTATTCAGTGACCAAATTGAATTATTTGGGCCAAATCTTTCTTTTTGTGGTGCACAGAGGAAAAAAGAGGGTGAAAAATATTATTTGGCTTTTTTTCCCTCTTTTATCAAATGTCTTTTATTTTGCTTGTTCTCTGTGATTGAATCTTAGCCGCCATTTCCCCACTGACTATTCTTCAGCCAACACACACATGCGTATATGTGCAGATATACAAACAGTCTGGAAACTGAAAGTGACTTTTATAAAAAAAAAAAAAAAAATCTGGCTCCTCTTGAATCTCTATTGCTTTCCAACACACACACACACAAACACACACCTATCTAAATGTAAATCATGTAATTCTTGGCTTCAGGGAGAACTTGCTTCACACCACCCTGCCTCTCTCACAGGCAGTGATTTCCTGTGGATGTATTTTAAGGAACAGACTGGTTGGTTGAAGTGCTTCATGCTCCCGCCGCCCCATTTGTGTGTGTGTGTGTGTGTGTGTGTGTGTGTGTGTGTGTGTGTGTGTGTGTGTGTGTGTGTGTGTGTGTGTGTGTGTATATATAATCGTAGATGAGGTTAGACGGTCTGGACGAGACAACTGATGACACGCTGAGGACAGATTAGTCCTCTAATGTGTCAGATGATTAGTGTGTGTGTGTGTGTGTTTGTGTGTGTGTGTGAGCACTAATGGCTGCTGGTCTGATCTAATCTCTCAATCAATGAGAGAACAGCTTTCTTTCGACCACAATCAGCGGCAACATCGTAACCATCACATGCAGTACACACATACCCTGCATTTGTTTGACTTCCTGTTGATATAGCAGTTGTCACATGTCCCTGTGTGTGTGTCTGTTCATGACTGTATGTGTTGTTGTTGGGTTTTTTTATGTGTGTAGTTCTTGGCAGACCTGGAGTCCAACCCTCTGCTCCGGGACAGTATGGAGTGCCAACGGCTGCTGATGGAGGGGATGAAGTATCACCTCTTGCCCCAACGCCAGCCGCTGCTTCAGAGCCCCCGCACCCGGCCCCGCAAGGCCACTGTTGGGGCCATGTTTGCTGTAGGGGGCATGGATGCTACGAAAGGTGCACATAACCGCACACAACCAAACATTACAATGCATACAGTATATACTGTATATAGTGTTTATACTGAATATTTTTACCAGCCGCGACAGCACTTGACTACATACACACCGACACACACCTGCGTGAATATATCGGCAATCGCCGCTTGGAAAATTATATAACATGTCGTCCAACTGTAGTGTGGGGCTGAATGATTTTGAAAAAACATCTAATTAAGATTATTTTGACAGATGTTACGATTGATATATTTGCGATATTAGAGGGAATGATCATTTTTACATCATTATTCCAATTTTCACTAGAAAACATATTAAAATGATAAAGGTATGATTTTTGCAGGGATCTGAACCAAAGTTTGTTGTTTGTATGCCTCCATGCCAGCGACAGCCGTGGCCAAAGGTATTAACGTTTTCAGGTTGTCCATCCGTCCGTCACTGTAATCTCATGTCCGGTCCATTCTTGAGAAAGCCGTATTTTGGAAACGAATTTCTAATTTCCGATTTCTGATTTTGGTGGTCAAAGGTCACTGTGACCTCACAAAACATGGTATTGGCCATAACTCACAAATTCATATATTAATTATGACAATTTATGTATGAAATGATGAAGTGATGACTGGTTGGTGAAGACATTCAGCCACAAGGTGGTAATTATAGTCTCAAGTCTGTAGAATATGCTGTAGGCCAGGACATCTCTCCAGCAATATTTAAATTAATTTCATCATACATTTCACCTTTAGCAAATAATCCGTCTCCTGCGATTTGAAAATTGCAGCAGGCCATATCATTATTTTGAAAAAGTTTGATTAATTGTGGAGCTGTGCCCTACTGTTTTAAGTATTTTGCCAAATGGTTATACAGTATATTTGTCTGTGGACAGATTTTGTCACCAAGATAGCACTACAACTGTGCAAGCTGCAGTCAAGAACTCTGAGACCAAGATGAGGGCTGAATTTGAATATGGGCGCAGTCCGAGCAAGGGTGCTGAAAGTAGGGGGGCCACTTTGCCCCGTGGCCTAATCTGGCATTGTGGCTGGTGTGATCCCATTACAAGATGGTCTCTAGTTTTATATTAATGTTTGTATTTTTATTATTATCTGGTCATTTATTCAATAATATACAGTAGACAGCTGACAACAAAGAAAATAATCAGGGAAGTTGCAAGTATGTATATGTATTTCTTTGCATTTTGGAAAGCTGGTTGGACAAAAAAAGTAATTTTAAGACATCGCCTTTGGCTCCGGGAAATTGTGATGGGCATTTCTTACTATTCTCTGACATTTGACAAATGATAACCAAGAAAAATATGAGCAAAGTAATCGATAACTTGTTCCAGCCATAGTTTTAGACCCTTAGGCAGCAGTATGACCCAGCACGTCTAATTTAAGAAAACAAAATTCACAGACATTTTCTCTTAATTCTGGCTTGATGGAATAACTATCTCATAATTAGACCTTTATCTTAGAATCATGAGAAAACTTTAGCAGAGATCATAATAAACAGACCTCATTGATCCATGTGTGCTTGCAGGCTCAGTGACGTAGTCTACTGTTGGGGAGGCAATTAACGTGGTGTTAATGTTACCTTGAGCTGACATTAGAGAGTTGGTATCCTGGTCACGTTCGTCAGAAATGCAAAATTAGAGCACATCCAGCTCCACAGTTTTGACATGTTTTTCTGTTGTTTTCTCCAGGTGCTACCAGTATCGAGCAGTACTGCCTGCGTCGAGACACGTGGCGGCAAGTCGCCACCATGAGTGGACGGAGATTACAGTTTGGTGTAGCTGTCCTTGACGGCCGTCTCTATGTGGTGGGCGGCCGAGATGGACTCAAGACCCTCAACACTGTGGAGTGTTACAACCCGCACAGCAAGGCCTGGAGCGTCATGCCTCCTATGTCCACGCACAGGCATGGCTTAGGTGAGCCCCTTTTTTTTTAATTTGAATGCTATATACAGGCATTATAAAGGGCTTGGAAAGGTCAGTTAGGCCAGCTACTTCAAGAGGAAGAATTATATTTTTATTTGAATTTTGAGTATGGTGATCCTTCCATCCATCCATCCATCGTCAACCGCTTGTCCCGTTAGGGGTCGCGGGGGGCTGGAGCCGATCCCAGCTGGCATTGGGCGAAGGTGGGGTTCACCCTGGACAGGTCGCCAGTCCATCGCAGGGCACATAGAGACAGCCAACATATAGACAGACAACCATTCACACTCACATCCACACCTACGGGCAATTTAGAGTGATCAGTTAACCTAAACAGTATGTCTTTGGACTGTGGGAGGAAGCCGGAGTACCCGGAGAAAACCCACACTTACACGGGGAGAACATGCAAACTCCACACAGAAGAGTCCCAAGCCAGAATCGAACCTGCGACCCTCCTGCTGTGAGGTGAGAGTGCTAACCACTGCACCACCATGCAGCCCTATGGTGATCCTTGCTAAAAAAAAAAAAAAAAAAATGTGATTGTGAAAAAGATTCAGTGTCATGCTCAAGAGCACCTCAACAGACGGAGAATGTGTATCTTGTTTCTCCCTGTGCAAGCCAACTTTAACGATGACAAAATCTGATAAGGCATGCTGTGCAGGTGCTTCATTGTTTTTATAAATGTGTGCATGTGTGTGGGGATTCAAACACACATCTGGCACCACAGATGTTCTGGCAGATAAATACCTCGCGTGCGGAGATGTCAACATGCTGCTAACTCTGCACGCATCATGTCCAGGGTGTGGCCGCACACACAATAAAAACTCACACTCCCATCCTAAATGCATCCGGTTTCAGGAGCTTGTCCAGGCTGATCATGTTTTGGTAAGTTGCCATGATTTAATCATGCACATGTGGTTGTGTATCACAGGAGTAGCTGTCCTAGAGGGGCCCATGTACGCAGTAGGAGGACATGATGGCTGGAGCTACCTCAGCACAGTGGAGAGGTAAGAGGATGCTTCACACAGCTGTTTTATTCTATGTTATTTACTCCACTTAAAAAATTTTAAAATAACATTATCTATAGTAACACGGAAACTGTGTGGAAGATACAGTGATGTGATCTCTTGACTGCACTGTAAATTTCATTACTTGTTAAAACATTTTTAAAGTTCGGATTAGCCGTGTTTTATTATGTGCAGGACTGAGAAGTTTGGTACATAATTTTTTCTAGGTGGGACCCCCAAGCTCGCCAGTGGAGCTTTGTTGCAAGTATGGCTACACCCAGAAGCACAGTGGGAGTGGCTGTACTCAATGGCAAGTAAGTAAAGCCACTCATGCACTGCTTCACACATCCACATACATCAAAGTTAACAGGCGAGTCCATCTGCATCCTGTTTTTCCAAACTGGGAGCATGCTGACCGCCACCTAAGTTACTGTATGTGATGTTAATACACTGACTGTAAGGATATACAGTATGTACAGTATACTGTACAGGTAGCAGCACAGTCATGCAGAAGCCTACGTCAGATCATGTAGGATAAACATTTAGAGGGTCTTGGTAAAATTTTAAAATTTGATGCTACAACATATGTACTTTGACCAAAATGTTAATGTTTTTGAGTACATAAGAAACACCACTGGGAAGCTACAGCGTCATAGAAAAACAAAAAAAAATGAATAATGGACCTGCCTGTTAAAGATTCAATATTATCACATGTACTATAATACTAAAAATGCTTTTAGATGTTTGTTTGCGACTCGTGTTTGTTGAACTTGTTCCTATGGATGCTGTATGCTCTTATTGCTAGTCACTTTGGAGAAAAGCATCAACTAAACTGATGTATTTTGATAGATTGTTTTTAATCAAAAGACAGTGTCATTTATTTTCTATAACTGTACAGTATATTGTGCCACCCTACCTCATTATAGTACATAGCCACTATATACCATAGAAATAATCAATTCATAAGCAGTAGTGCTTGTGGTTTGGAGAACTGAGACTAAAGGAGAACATTTTTCAACAGCTTGAAGCCACAAATACTTTTTTTTTTCTTGAGGATAAAATATGTCTTTGTCGTGCGAGGACATTCTTAGAGCGCCACACTCTGATTGTTGGAAGATGAAGGTAACAGAGGCAAGGTTATTTTACTGTAACTGCTGTGCTTTCCTGCACGACGCACTGCAGCATCAAACAGTAATGGAAAAGGTGACATTACTCACAGTCGCACACACACATGCAGCAGTCCCTCATGCACAAATGCACATATTAATAGCGGATTAGATCTGATGAATTCAGGACTTGAATCTCCTCACTTGCCCCAGACTTTTCCTGCAGCTGACAGCAGAAGTTATAAATGCAATGAATATTGCAGTGTTGTTTTTATTATTCAGTGCCTCATAGAGATGCTACACAGAAAGGCTGTTTAGATGCTAATTAATACAGAAACAACTGATTTGTGCTAAGCATGCCCAGCAGTAGCGAGCGAGTGTGAGTGTGAGGCTGCCTGCATTTGTGACTGCATGTACTGTACGTGTTGTGTATTCTCTGAGCTCTTTGCCTCATGGAGCTCATTACTTGCTTGACTGGTTCTAATACACTTCATGCTTCGCCCTCCCAACTCCACATCCATCAATGTGTACACACACACGCACGCACACACACACACACACACACACACACACACACACACACACACACAGTGACTGCTCGGGGTTGTGATGCTCCCCCAGAGTTTTGTCTGATTGATTTTGCTCACCTCACTTTGTCCCCAAATCCTGCAAAACGCACACACATTAATACACCCTTGTACCATCTGTTCCAGTGTCACCAAATTGTAAAGGCACTTCCAGAGTCCTGAAATGTGTGGTGTTTTGTGTGTGTGTGTGCGTGCGTGCGTGCGTGCGTGCGTGCGTGCGTGCGTGTCCAGAGGGTTAACATCATCCTCTGTCTTCCTCAGGCTGTATGCAGTAGGAGGTCGTGACGGCTCATCCTGCCTACGTTCAGTGGAGTGTTTCGACCCCCACACCAACAGGTCAGAGACGAGGGACTCCATTTTGACCAGAATTAATTGCCGTCTCCTGCTTTATTTCCTGTCTGATGTACTTTCTCGTGGAGCACCTTAAGGGATTTTATGGTTATTCACCTACAGATCAAAGGAGACAGCTAACCCTCTCAGGATGTCAGAACAGACCACAGTCAAACAACATCTGTTTATCACATACACTCATTATGGACTGAGACAAGGTTCATGTTGGTCCCCTGAACATAATCATGTTTTTTACATTTGTCATCTGTCAGGATTTCCTCACTGCTCGGAAAAGGGTGAAAGGCATTTTTCTCGTTTCTTCCTGATGTTTAACCTCCTTCTGCAGGTGGAGTGGATGTGCTCCTATGGCTAAAAGGCGTGGAGGCGTGGGTGTGGCCACGTGGCATGGCTTCCTGTACGCCATCGGAGGTCACGATGCTCCAGCTTCATCCCTTGCATCTCGGCTAAGTGACTGTGTGGAGAGGTGAGTCTATATGTGTGTGACGTTTTAATATGCATGCATTTTTTTGCTGTATGTGATTACAGGCAGCCACAGCGTAATTTTTGAATTTTTGATTACCACTGGCAGCACCAAAGTGTGACTTTTTTATTTTTATTCTGTAGAGTCATTTTAAAGGAATAGTTCAGTGAGAAATATGCTTATTTGCTTTCTTGTCAAGAGTTATATGAGAAGATCAATACAACAGGAGTCAGGACATAATTAGCTCATCATAGCATAAAGACTGGAAGTGGGATACAGCTAGCCTGTCTCTGTCCGAATTTAAAAAATATACCTGTCAACACTTGCAAAGTTCTCTAATTAACACATTGTTTCTTGTTTATTGAACTGGTACACAAACAGAAGACAATTTGTGGTTTAAATGAGAGTTATGTGATGTAACTATTTCCTGACAGACAGTTTATCCATCTGTCCATCAATTTAGTATTTCCAGCTGTAGCCTGAGTGGCCAGATACAGTCAGTGAGCACAGCTATCAATAGAGCTCTCTGTACAGGCAACACGGTACCATAGAGAAGAAAAGTCCCCTCCCTTCAGGTGGACCACCATGGGACCTTATTTTGAAAAGAATATGAACGAGAATCAACGGCGAGAGAAATATTTTTTTGATCCCATTTCAGTTTCAGAATTAAGCAGACATATGATGTTTGTCAAATTAAAACATACTTTTGTAAGTCAAGAAAGTTGAAGTTTGTTGTAAAACTGTTAAAATGTAAAGATGTGAAAATATCCAAGAAGTGCCGCAAGTGACGTCTCTCTCTCTGAAGCTATGATGCCTGTGTGTTTCTACTGGGATGTAGTCACACCAGCAACAAGTAAGATCAGGTAAGATAACGTTTCATCTGTGTGTGCACCATAGCTAAGTTAGCCATGTCTATCACTGAATGGTTTCACTACCGCAAACCTAAAACAAACTGACTTTCTTGACTTGTAAACATCATATGTGTGATTGATGGCAAACTTCAAATGGGATCAAAAAATTATTTGTCTCGCTGCTGACTACCGCACATATTCTCTCCAAAATATGGTCGCCTGGGGTCCACCAGAAAGGGAGGGAATTCGCCTCTCTATACCTGGCAACTCCACAGTGATGACAAGAAATTACTGTGCCCGGAGGTTACAACACCTAACTGTCATTTTTACATTTCTGTTTGTGTATTGATTAAACCAATGAGATACCATATGTTACCTAATGAACAAGTGAATGAATGAATGAGTGAACCAGGTTAGCTGCTCCACCCTGCTACCAGTCTTTATGCTGAGCAAAGCTAATTACCTCCTGGTTCCAGCTCTATAGACCTTTTCAAACTTGATAATATAAACATACTAAATTGGCCCCTTTGTGTTTCTTATTGCAGTGTTTTTTAATGCAGTAGCTGTCAGGAAGTAAACTTGGACCAAAGCCGTTGCTCTAGCAACAGAATGGCAATGAAAATCCTTTTCATTTCGAGTTTGAAAAGGTACTTTAAGCTGCAATACGCAAGACTGCAGCAAATATGATTTAAAAAATATTTTTATAAAACAGTTGCTCTATTCTGACAGTAGCACATGAAACAGGTAACCTTAAAAAAAAAAAAAAAAAAAAAAAAGTGCCTCTGTGTCCTCCAGTGATCTTAATGACTGCAGGATTTCACAGACCAGAGGAAAACAACCAGTTAGAGCTGATCTGACGTCTGCTGTCCAGTATGAGGCACGAATGAATCACTCATTAAGTCCGATCAAACGGTCAAACTAGGCAGCGCTGATCAAATATGAATCAATATTCTGTTACTGTAATGACTATTTCTCACCACAAATGTTTTCAGAAACATCTTGTAGTTACTGTTTAGTGGTAAAATGGGAAAGTTTGTGACTTTACAGCCATGCTGATAATCTATTAAAAGAATGCCAAGCACCACTCACATGACAGCGCAGCCAATAGGAACGCTGTCTCTCTGAAACGACCTGTGATTGGTCAAAGTCCCCCGTCACAGCTAGATTATTTAAAGCCTGAAAACAGAGCCATGAGGAGGTGCAGAAGTCTAGTTTTTTCTCAGACCTCTTTTATGCTCAAAGGTTATTATGGATTTTTTTGCCAAATTATGCAAAAAAAAGTGTCGCCTGCTACAGCTTTAATTAACAGACATGAAACTGATATCAGTCTCAAAGTAATTTCTCACTTTGTATGTTCTGTGTGTGTGTGTGTGTGTGTGTGTGTGTGTGTGTGTGTTTTGTGTCTATATACAGATATGACCCTCAGACAGATGTGTGGACAGCAGTTGCCCCCATGAGCATCAGCAGAGATGCCGTTGGTGTTTGTCTCCTTGGTGACCGTCTCTACGCTGTAGGCGGTTATGACGGGCAGGTGTATCTCAATACTGTAGAAGCCTACGACCCTCAGACAAATGAGTGGACACAGGTACACACACACAATCATTTATATGTTTGGAAGGAAAGAGTCACAATTTAATGAGCTCTAGTCTCACATAGTACATACATGCATCAGACATATATGTATCCACTGGCTCAGGCTCTACATAGACACACTGGCTGAAGTTCAGTGAAAACAAGTAATACATCATGATGTACACCAATAAAGTTGTTATATAAACACACACAGTCACAGTTTGACCTTCCTCCAGCTCCTCTCGCATGTATCTTGGCGTGTTTTCATCATTATGTAAATGTGTGTTTTCCTCATGCTAATATTGTCCTTGCCGCCGCAGCAGAAGGGGAAAGAGGCGACTATTTTTTTCAAAGTTGAGCTATCTCACTCAACATAAGTCTATCGCACTTCAGTTTATACCTCATCTCCTGCATAGCCCCAGAGGATTTCCTACCAAAGTCTGCTATTTTGGAGACACGCACCATGCTGAGAACAAGAGGGGTGTAGATGGGCGGATACAGAATACAGAGAACGTTCAAGCTGACACAGAGCGGTGAGGACAAACTGAGATGTGAGGGGACATGTTGAGACCGTTAAATCTGTCCTCTGTTCAAACAAACTGGTGGATGGGTTGTCTCTCCTGTCCTAGTGGCACTACTTCCTCTGCTTGCTTTAGCACAAATCTGTCAATCTTTTAATCTCCAGGACAGATGACATGGGAAGTAAGTTCATGTTTTTAAAATTAGGTGACTGACAGACAACTTTGACTGTCAGTGTAGTGGCAGTTGCTGCAAAAACTAGACGACCACAAACGACACAAGGCTCATACTGAAACACCAACAACCAATGCCAACGCTGCCAAATACACCGCACGTGACTTCACCACACCACAGACTGTACGGGTCATAGCTGTGGCGGTAGTGAGCCAATCACACGTCACATTAACTTGAAGAATGCGTGCAGTGATTGGCTGCGAGCAAAACCATAAAAAGAGTCAGTTTTTTTTTTTCTAGATGTGGGTACAAAACCAAAAATACAGCCACATGTTTGCTGCAAACTACGAACACCGTTACTGCCAACTTCGCGATTCTACTTTAAACTACTCAGATCAATTTACGTCAATGTCAAGTGTGTCAGGAAAATCACTCTTTTTTAGCTTTGTAAGTAAAATTGGGTGGTTTGTCTGAGACCTCCCGGGCCAGGCAGAAACATCAAGAGGGTTGGTTCCAGCTGTATAATGCCCCGGTCTGCATTAACCTCTTGGAATAACTGCTATTTTGTCTTTCCAGTTGCCGAAAAATGCAATTCTTGCAGAAAGAATGAATTCTTGTAGACCTCCTTATATAAAATGACCTGTGGTGACCTCTTGGACAGTCACAGCCTCATGAGACTTTATAACCACAAACTAGAGACAGAAGTGCTCACCATCCAGTTGCCAAAAATAGCGGTTCTTGCAGAAATTTCCAAATGTCAAATGTTTTTGATACCAAATCACAGCATGGTTTTTTCTATGGTGTTGCTCTAGGTCTTTGTGGCTTAATGTGGTGTTTTGAAGGGATTAATGGTCATTTTTTTATCAATTCTTGAGTGGTAAAAGATGTAAATTTAGCACCAAATCTGTGTAACAAATGCAACCCCAAAATTGCTGCAACAACTTATGACACACAGTAGAGCATAGGGATGGTCATCATATACTGTTTAAACCCTAAAACACTCACAATTTATTTTAATTAATTAATAATTGATATTTCTGATTTATGACTAGACCAACTTGACACACAGTGCTGAGCTGCATCTCAAATTCATCTTCAGGTTCCCAACTTTTGGATGATGAACACCACTTCTGTGTGACACATTGTTGACTCTTTATCTACCTCTAAACGGCCCCCTTTTAGTATTCAGCTGTGACTGTGATTCTTGTATTTTCTGTTACTTTTTTCCCAGGTAGCGCCACTGTGTCTGGGCAGGGCAGGAGCATGTGTGGTGGCCGTCAGACTGTGAAAACACAAACACCAACACCCTACAGCGGACTGTGCATGATGTGGCTCAGATCCTCTGTGTTACCGCTGACATGGTCACTGAAGTCACACCGAGAAACCCATCTGCCTGCCAGCATGTGACCAACACTGGGAAGTGAGAGGCAGGTTAACTAACCCACTTAGGTTTTACACTTTGGTAAAGTCAGATTCAATTCACCTTAATGGACGTCTGTCGTTTATTTTACTTTTTATGGTTAGTTTCGGGTTAAATCGTGTCTTGTTTCTGATAAAGTTGTCATATTCGAACATCCTGATAACTTCTGCCTGAGAAGTGAACTGCCACCGCCTCCCATGATGAAGAGGAATCTGCAGTGTTTATCTGAGCATGACGGAACACCTGTCTCACAGCTTCTTCTCTTTTTTTGCCCATTATTTTGTTCCTGTAGACGAAGTGGGACACACACTCACACACATAAACCCACATGGTTGCTTTCAGCTTCTATTTCTGCTGACAGAAAGGTGAGAGAGACAGAGAGAGATTGCCAGGACTGTTGAGGTGTCTCATCATTTTACGCTCTCTGTTTTCCTAACAATATCTGATGGTGTGTATTGATGCTATTTTAGCATATTTCCTATTATTTTTTGCTGCAGGTGGCGAGTTGCTTTCTTCCTCTTTCTTTTCCTTTCACGCCTGCTGACAGATGAAACAAAGACTTTTGACATAATCAGCACAACCTTATGAACAGCCATACTCTGTGAAACTGTGATGCTCTTTATTCTTTTCAGTCAAAGACATATCATCATGCTTTTATCTAATATTTCTGTGTGTATGTCTTCCATGTTGCGTCAGCTCACATCTGAAGAAAACAGTATACTGTGATGTGCAATTATTGTAGCTTTTTTCAGTGAGCTACACTGGCAAATTATCCAACTTTTTGCTTTTCCTTTAGTTTTTGGCTGGACCACAGAGGGCCAGCCCTACAAACGCAAAAGTCTGTCACTGAGTGATGAAGTTACACAACTGATCGGCTGAGGGTTTGAGTCAAGTCAAGTCAATTATTGTTGTATAGCCCAAAATCACAAATCACAATTTTGCCTCAGGGGGCTTTACAATCTGCACAGGATACAACACTCTGTTCTTTACAGTACAACCCTTTCATCAGGAAGGAAAAACTCCCCAACCAAAAAAAAACTTTTAACAGGGAAAAAGGAAAATATAGAAGAAACCTCAGAAAGAGCAACAGAGGGATCCCCCTTCCAGGATGGACAGACGTGCAACAGATGTCATGTGTACAGAGTAACAACATAATGAAAATATAACATAGGCAATCCATATGACAAAAATTAATACATGCAGTGTGAACATAATTGTGTGAGAAAGTGGGTCCAGAATAATGTCAGTCAGCTTCGCAGCGTCGCCAAACAGATAGAGCCAACAACATGACCTCCTCAACATGACCTCCTCTCCACACCATATAGATAGAGCCAGAGCAACACAACCTCCCCTCCATCATGGAACCTTGAGACGAATCATGCGAGTCATGCAAAGAGACAAAACTCGTTTTTCGACAACAGCTGCTGCCTCCATTTTGGACTGAAAAGGCATATATATATATTTATAATATATTTTTCAACACAGGCCATTTTGGTAGGGTATGACAATGAAATAGAAATAATTTTGTTTTACTTTTATACAGCACGTTTTAGGCGGACGTTTTACTGGCATCCGGTAGTCACTTTCAGTCCAAAATGTCAGAAACGTAGCTTTGCTGCTGTGCGCTGATGTTGCAGCTGTTGGCGCTAACAATTGACTTTCCCTTCTTGGCAATACACGTTCTTTGATTGAGCACATCCCCTGCAACAATTTATCCACAAGTTCACAGACTGACCATATAAGGTCCAAACATATACTCGGTTTTGACCGAGTTTTGTTTAACTTTGTCACTCTGGCATTGTTAACATAATAGTGATCCATTAAGCACTTTATTACACAGCGTTATTGAATACTTGATTGTGATTGGTCAATCACGGCGTTCTACGGTCTGTTAATTCTTTATAGCAGATTGTTGCTATGTGTAGCAGATCATTGCTATGTATAGCAGATCGTTGCTATGTATAGCAGGCTATTGCCATATATAACTGACGGTTGCTATGTATAACAGACCATTGCTATGTTTAATAGACCGTTGCTATATAGAACAGACCGTTGCTAAGTATAACAGACCATTGCAACGTATAGCAGACCACTGTTATGTATAACAGACCTTGGCTACATATAACAGACTGTTGCTATGTAAAACAAACTGTTGCCACGTATAACAGACTGATGCTACGTATTACAGACTGTTGCGATGTATAAAAGACCGTTGCTATGGTGCAGTTCAGATGTTGGACTCAAATTATTATTTCCACAGTAAGTAGCTGTGTAATTAGCAGGATAACGTACAGCTAGCTCCTACTTATTGGGTTTCTAACTGTAGTAATGATAATTGGAGTATCTGTGGCCCTTTGTTTTCATTTTCCCACAGCACACGGAGGCAGCTATTTTCAGTCTTGGTTTTATTCAGGGTCAGCTGAGCTTTTCTGTCCTACCTCCCTTGTCTCTGCTGTAGATGTTTCCTCAGTGTGTGTGTATGTGTACGTATGTGTGTGTAGGAGTATATTTTTATCTCAAATGAGAATCTTCCCCCTTCCCCTCTCCACATGTGCAATTCCCTGCTGCTTTCTCTTCATCCCCATTTTCCCATTTCATCACCACACACACACACACACACTGGATACCCAGACAACATGAACAACAGACCCTATAATGAGACCCATGAATTTAATAATGTTGATTCAGCCGGTGCCGACATTTTGTTTGATGTCGAGTTCAAAGCGTTATTAGATCCGATGCCGCCGCAGACAAAGTATGAGACCCGAGTGGAAAATGAATCCTGTGTGTTCATATTTGTCGGCTTGTGTAAAAATTGCATGTCAAGAAACTTCAAGAATGCAAAGATGCTGACTGCAGGCTCAGTAGTAACACATGCCATGATCATTTTATGCTGTATTTTTGTTTTAATAATTGTGTATTTCTGCCGTGTGGCTCAGTCTGCCTCTCTTGTGTGTGTTTAGTGTACAGGAAGCAAACTCCTGACAGTGAGAGGCAAAGCAGGCATCCTGTCTGAACTGACAGATCTAGAGCTAATGTAGCCCCTAGGATGCACTTCACAAACACACGGTCATATCACACACACACACACACACACACACTACAGAGACACACTTAACCACACAGCTGAAAGCCAAGTGCCCCAGGAGCCAGTGAAGATTGAAAAACCTCCCAGATTTGCCGGCATGACATCTAAAGAGCAGAGATGGTGCAGGCTAGCGATTCCCCACAGCTGAGCTGATGTTTATTCAAGCCTAATGCACCGCTGCATTATTCTATTTTCTTCCCCTTCAAACCAGCCCGCTGTTTATTTAGAGAGTAATTCTCTTCAGATCAGAGCAGAAGTGTGTCACCTCCACTGTGTAGAGGTAGTCAGAGTTTGATTTCAGTCAGAGGTTAACTATAAAGACACATTCCAAATCAAGCTATATATTTTATGTATATTATGTACAATATAAAATCTGTATGTAGTCTTATTGCATTATGCTGTATATTATACACTAAATCTACCATGTGTTCTTGTGCGTTTCTTTTTGTACCATGAATCAAGATGAAGAAGAGGTGTAATAAAACAACAGTTTGTGAGAAATGGTACAGATGCTCATCTCCTCTTTTTGTACCAGTATATTACACCTCCTCTTTTACAATAAAAATGACGTATGTACAATTTATGCTGCGGTAATATGCTGTTATTGGTCTTTTATACATTAAAGTCAAGATGTGATTTAACTTGCTGTTTTTTTCTTTGTAAAATACTAGTGTACATCAGTTTTACAATAACAGCTAAATCTTGTTTATGCACAGACGTTTCTGCAGTTTCCATTTGTCTCAAACGTGCTATAAATGCCATTATGGTGTAAATTTGTCTGTTTATATGTGGCTCTTATCTCTAACAGCATCTCCACCAGAGCATGGCCTGTTCAGTTCAAAGGTTTCTGTGTTTCTAGTGTAGTTTTTTCTTCTCTGAATTAATTTCCCGGGCCTGGAGGTTAATATGAATCCTCATTACTCTTAAGTGTGGATGCTGTATCTTAAAAGCTGCAGCCTGAGCCAGAGGCACAGCAGCAGGTTGAAACATTCGCAGTGAAACGAGTGTATGAGGAAGAGGAATGCTCACAATTTACAGATACTTTAACCCCGGGACAGCAGCCAGTAGCCAACTGATTCACTCTGTTATTTATCGCAGGGGAAGCTTTTAATCATAACCAGCTCTGACAAACGGCTCCCGGTGGTGCTGAGACACGATGCCGGTGACCTTGTTTTTCCGTCTTAAAAGCACCTGAGTCCATTATGCCTGACAGGAAAGGGACGGAGACAGAAAGTGCTACTGTCTGACTCCACATGTCCGACATCCAAATGTTGAGGCAACCTGCAGGTGCACATCTGTCAGTGCTGCACACAGGTGTACGTATCTGCATTTACCTGGCAGCTTAATGACCCTACTGACCCCTCACTGAGACATTATAAGCGTATGCTGTGCCATTAATTTCAAATTCTAGCAGAGAGTCAATGATAACTATCAGGCTGAATTTGGGGAAATGTGTTTAAAATGTTGAACAAGACTTTCAGAATATTTCCATTTCATTAAATGCTGCAGTCATGAGAAACACAGGATCTTGGGTTTAAATATGTGACTCAGAATAAACATCTTACATCTTCAGTGTCAATCTGGAACAAGATGATACATAATACAAATGAGATATTGTCAAATAGCGTGGAGTAAGAAGGTGTATGTTAATTACCATTGATAGTGTTATCACAGCGTTCACACCTCCACAACTACCCCTCATCCACCAACACTGTCATCACTTTGTGTCGACGTTTTGTGATGTAAGTTTTACCTGTAAAGTGTATTAACACGATTTAATATAAAATAATACTATTAATATAGAGATTGAAAGCTCATTACTTTTAATGTACTCAAAGAAAGAGAAATGTTCTCCCCTCATCCAAAAATGGTCCTGACTCAATGCTAGAGTACTTCCTTGTTTTATGAATGAAACAGTACATTTTGATGCTGTGTGTGTGTGTGTGTTTCACCAGTAAGTGACAGTCATCTCTGCAAACTCCACTCTGAAAGTTACAGTACTTTCAGAAAGTAATACCCCAGCCAGGGTATTTTGGGGGTGTAAAAAGGCTAAAAAAAATGTCCCTCAGAACTTAAATTAGAGCAGTTGAAATGCAACGAGTTCCTCACAAGGTTCCTAGTTTTGGGGGAACGTTCCTGCAGTGGAATCGGGGCTATAGATGTTGGTCAGTAGGGGCCTACTACGTCTATCCATCCATCCATCCATCGTCAACCGCTTATCCTGTTAGGGGTCGCAGGGGGGCTAGAGCCGATCCCAGTTGGCATTGGGTGAAGGCGGGGTTCACCCTGGACAGGTCGCCAGTCCATCGCAGGGCACATAGAGACAGACAACCATTCACGCTCACATCCACACCTACGGACAATTTAGAGTCATCAATTAACCTAAACAGCATGTCTTTGGACTGTGGGAGGAAGCCGGAGTACCCGGAGAAAACCCACGCTTACATGGGGAGAACATGCAAACTCCACACAGAAGAGTCCCAAGCCGGAATCGAACCTCTTGCTGTGAGGCAACAGCGCTAACCACTGCACTACCGTGCAGCCCCCTACTACGTCTACTACATTGTAAAAGTGAAGCAAAACTTAAAATCAACGCATTTTGACACATAAAACTGTATGAAACATTGTGTTTTGAACACAAAAAAGCAACAAAGTCAGTTAGTTAAGTTGAGAGAAAAACATGGTGTTTATGCTTAAAATAAAGGTAAAGTGAAAATGAAACTTGAGGCTTGTGAACACAAATGCATCTACACTCACAGGGCATGCAAACCCTGGTCTTCTGGGTGAAAGCCCTCAGCGCCTGACTTCCACTTCTGCTCCTGTCATAATTACTACGGTCGCTGTCGTCCTCTTTTATACCTTCTTTCGGTGCTCTACAATGTGAATAGATGATAAAACCTACTACTGGGTGTATTAGGCCCCTATTGACCCACATCTATGGGGCTTTTTTTGGGGGCGGCAGTAGCTCAGTCTGTAGGGAGTTGGCTTGGGAACCGGAGGGTCACCGGTTCAAGTCCCGATATGGACCAAGAACTGAGTGTGAACTGGTAGCTGGAGAGGTGCCAGTTTACCTCTTGGGCACTGCCGAGGTGCCCCTGAGCAAGGCACCAAACCCCCAACTGCTCGGGGCGCTTGTCAGGAGCAGCCCCATCACTCTGACACCTCTCCATTAATGCATGTATGTGTGTTTCAGGTCTGCATGTACCATGTATAAGTTTAACAGAGTGTAAATTGAATTTCCCCATTGTGGGACTAATAAAGGCAGATCTTCTTCTTCTTCTTCTTTAATTGACTGATAACGCCCATTTAATAGCTTGACAGCAGTCTGAACTTGAACATCTGCAAACTCCATCTGCTGCGAGAACGACTGTGTGATAAATGGACCTTATGCTGAGGTGGTTGTGTCAACTAATATTTGCAGTATTTATTTATCATCACAGAAATGTATTTAAAAATCAGAGCCTCTTGTCATCTCTGACTCTGTCCCTCACTCAGGCCAACAGGAGGACGACTGCAGGTTGCATATTGGAGCATGTTTGTGTTGCTCTGAGTTCTGATTCTGAAGTGATAACTTACTGTACAATTTGGACTGATTTAGCATTATCATACAGTATTAAAGAGTAGGGCTTTGTATTGGCAAGAATCTGGTGATATGATACGTATTATGATGCAGGGGTTATGATTCAGTATGTTGTGATCCTGTAAGTAAGGTGATATATTGTAATTTTTTTTAGATTAAATTTTAGGAAAACTCTCATATCATAAAGAACACCACCTTATGCATAAAATCTGAGTAAATTTTTTTTCTTTCACGCAATCACTGCAGTGAGATGTTTATTTAGATTTATCACAGTCACTGTAACCTCCAACATCATAGCGCTACTCTGAGAGGTGCATCTCTTTGCAAATGAAATGAAGTATTGACTGAGTTAATCTTTGCTTGTGAACTATTAATTAAAAGTGTTTGAGAATGAATACAGCATCACAAAACAATATTACAATATTAAATCTTTTCAATATTTTCTTACTCCCCTATTAAAGACTAGTAATAAATTAATTTGATCATCAACAAGAACTGTACAATATTTTGTGTAATAATTCAACTGTGCAATACTCTGCCATTAATACTGCATTTATACTCTATAAGAAATACTCTTATTTCATTCTTATTTATACTATTCTTGCATTTATATTTAACACACTTAATAGAACCCACTTCTCAGCATTTTTTTTCCTGATTTACATTTTTTATATTTTATATATTGCACGTTTTAGTGCAAATATTTCTACATATTTTGTATGTCTTATATTCTCATTTTTTATTTTTTATTTTATTACTTTTTCATATTTTGATTGTGTTTATATTGTATCATTATGAACATAATTTACATGTTGCTTACACCTTTATATTTTCTTACATTTCATTATTTTCTTATTTGCGCTGTTTTATGTTATACATTGCTAATCTTAATGCAAATATTTGTACATATTTCTTGTATGGGGGGCGGCAGTAGCTCAGTCTGTAGGGAGTTGGCTTGGGAACTGGAGGGTCACCGGTTCAAGTCCCGACATGGACCAAAAACTGAGTGTGAACTGGTAGCTGGAGAGGTGCCAGTTTACCTCTTGGGCACTGCCGAGGTGCCCCTGAGCAAGGCACCAAACCCCCAACTGCTCAGGGCGCTTGTCAGGAGCATTCTTATCATTACTTATTTTTAATTTTATTATTTATATTTCTATTGTATTTATATTGTAGTATTATGTACAATGTTGTACAATGTTGTACCATTATGTACATAATTTACATGTTACATTCTTCTTATTTATGTTTTATTACATTTCTTTATTTGCTCGTTTGCACTGCGGTTGCACATCTTAATGCAAATATTTGTACACATTTCATATTTGTTATATTCTCATTTTTATTTTATTACATATATATTTATTGTGTTTATAGTGTATCATTATGTACGTAATTTGCATGTTACTCTTTTATTTATATTTTCTTACATTTCTTTATGTTTGTACAAGGGAAACTATACAACGCCCCAGTTTCTACGGGGATCAATAAACTATTTCTGATTCTGACTCTGAAATACATGAAAATATCTTTCTAACATACAGCAATAATCAATCAAAAATAGGTATAGTGCAGAACTTCTCAAAGTTCTCCAAAAGTACATTCAGTATGTGGCACACTGACTTCTTTTTTAATTAGTGAAGCATGAAAGTTTAGATTCTGCTGATTCATAATATCCTGCAAAATGAGATTATCCTGCAGGGATAGCCTGCAGTCCGATGGGAGTTAACCAGCTCATATCAGAATCTGACAGGAGTCCTACAGTACTGCTGTAATCTACAAAATCTAGTCCTGTGAGACAGTGAACGCTTCAGTAGGACCTTGTAATACCTTCACACTACATCTACCATTTACATCTAAACATTAATTCAAATCAGAGGCCTATCCTCGTGGGACTTTTTGTAAAGATTAAGGAGCAGATTAATTAACTGCAAAAGAGATTTACTCTGCAGCTGCATCAACGTGAGGTTTGCCCTCAACACATTGAATTTATAAGCAGTAAATCACAGACTTTTCATGATTCACTGCAGGATCAAGACAAGATCAATTACACTGATTTAATTTCTCTTTTATTACTGGATTGTATAACACTTCAATTTAAAGAGTGTACCATAGATTGCAAAAGCTTTAAGTCACTCTACTCATTTATTGTCTCGCTGGCAAAAAAAAAAAAAAAAAAAAAAAAACATTTCACAACATTCATTTTTCATCAGTTTATTTTTCATCTCTCTGCTCTAATTTTACCATTTTGCTTGGAAATCATACAGCTGCTCCTGTCAGTGCATCTTAATGAGATCTGAGTCAGCAGGGTGCTTTCTGCTTCGGCACAGTGAGGAATATTTGTGTCACACAGCTGGCATCTCATTCCAGCTCTCGGCTTTGTACAGCAGCAATAAGCTGTCACCCTTCCACCAGTATATGGGAACGCACAGGAGGTTCTGTGTCACCAGAGTGTTTTCCTCTGCCTTTCATCAATAATGAAATAACACACAAGAAGGAGCAGCTGACCTTGATGTATTTCAGATGAACAGAAGGAGTACAGTGAGCCTGCTCAGTGTCAAGCTGGAGAAGCTGAAGATGGTGTTTCCTGTCTTTCAAAGAGCATCAATGATTGCTTACAGGACAACAGAGGAGATTAGATGGGACAGAGCAGATGTTAGGAGCACTGTGAAGGTGGAATGATGAAGTCCTAAAAATTGTGCAAGGTTGCCGTCTACTGGATCTGAGGTGGAAGCACAATGTATGAGGACTGCAGGAGAAACAAGTACAATTTGTTCAAAACAAGTTAGAGTTTGTACTGCACTGTGCTTTGCAGCTGTTCTTGTAAAAGACAAGATCAATTTATGGTTCAGACAGCAGCTCCAGTCTCCTACAGCCAGCAAACAAAGACTCAAACAGGTGACGTCTGTTTACACTGAACTCCTGTATCACCACTGGCCATGAGAAACAGCCGTTGGGGGATTCTACAGATTTACTGTCTATCTGTAGTCTCAGTATTGCAGCCTGCAGGATGTTTACAAGCTGCATTTGCACTAATGCACCAGATGGGATCATATATTCTGTGAGCTGCATGTGAAGTTGCTTTGAAAAAAAATCCATTATGTGCTGAGTTGGACCCCGTAAAACATCTCATGAATGTCTGTACTGTTTTCAACGATCTGCTCTTTCAGTTTATTGTCATTGTTTACTGTTCCGAATCTTGTCAGGAGCTCTGAAACAATATAATATATAATATACGTCTCCTCAGCAAACATAACTGACTGCACACTCAGAGATGCATAGCATACTGCAATACCTCAAGGCCCATTTTATATGATTTTGTTGAATAACTTTTCTAAAGAGTTAATACAGTGATACTTTAAAACGTCTTCTGTTGTTTCAGGTTCACAGTCTGTTAAATCTCTCTAGTTTAAGTGAAAATGTTCTTTTCTGACAGCGTCTCCGTTAACTGTGATGGGATACTTTGTTCAAGAAAATATATTAGGCCTTTTTCACAGCAGCCATTTCAACTCGTCATTGTATTAGTGGTGCAAGGATCCTGTGTATATACACACACACACACACACGTGCACAGTCCAGTGCAGTGTTACATTTTGGTATTACATATAAGGCTATATTTGGTATTACATATAAGTCACTGGGTCACATTATATGGAAGTTATTAAAAAATAATCATGAATTTTCCATAAAATATCAATCTAAAATTGAAGAACTAAAATTAAATACGATATCTCAGATGAAATAGGAATAAAACCAATCAATAATACAAATTAAAACAGGTAAAACACATAAGACTGGTAAGAGCTGGTAAAAGTGTGGACTGCAGCTGCTCACCATCAATCTCAAGAGGTAACTTTTTAAACTCATTTATTTGTTATTTGTTGCTGACATGTTAAAACTGAATGTTGAAATGTCTCAAATATAATAACAGCACATATTATTATACCATCCTCACTGTTTTCATTCAGCTCTGCTTTGGAGGCACCTCATTGGCTGATGGCTGTTGCTATGACATCGCCGTAGCCACTGCAGACGCTTCAGAGTGAAGCATTGTGGGATACATACAACAAGTTGTGTCGAAGATGTTCTGAACAGAAAAAATCGATGTAAAGTTTCAGTGATTAAACGCCATCAAGATGAAGGTCGGTACCAGCGAATTAATTTAAAATGCCAGCATTACTTCTGGTTTGACTATTTCAGTGTTGAGTTTTATCCACAGACTGTAACGTTTTATGGTTTTATCACAAGAACGGGCTTCATCCAGCTAGCCAACCGAGCTAACGTTACTCGCTAGCATTAGCGTTAATTGGACAGCTGAGAAACAAGCTAATGTAGCTAATGTTATCGTTTTACATTGGGCTATGTTAGCTCATTAGCTAAACCAGCTACTTTGCTGGCTCTAGCGTTATTAAAGTAAACTAACGAATTTGGGTTTCTAGTTGCTGAACGCAATCTTTCCAAATGTCAGGGTAACGTTAAACTGTAAGAGATAATGCATCGTATTAAGATGACAAGAAGCTATGCTGGTAGGCTAAGTTAGTAATGACCAGAATAATCATAACACTGTGTCGAAGTGGTAGCCTACATTGTTCACACAACTAAGATAATGTTAGCTGTGGGAGATGTCTGTCTTTTGTTCGTGTAAGATTTAAAGCAGTTTATATTTAGCCTTTTTGGTCAGACGTTTCGACTTCATAAGTGACATGAAATTACAAATAAGACATGGGTTTAAGCCAAGCTAAAAAAACACGTTTATACTTTATAATTATAATAATAATTGTAATAATTATATTATAATTATAATTTACTATTACATTCATTACATTGAAATCGCCTAGATCTATATGTATTCTACTGGACACCTATTGCAGATAACAAATTGTTTTGTTGTGCTTTGAACAAAACACATTTTTATAAGACCACTGCCCAATCTTGAGTTATCTTTAAGCACAAATGCTTATTAACAGACATAAAAAATGTGGAGAAAAATTTGAACAACTATGTTTTTAAAGGGTACTGCTTTGTATTACACTTTCACAAAGTTATGAACCAAAAATAGGCTGTGATACTCTGACCCAGAGTCCCTAGTATGGATCAAACTCCAAAAACGCTGGATCAGAAACTTAACATAATGCAATTCAGTACCATCTTTCATCAGATCTTTCCTGTGGGGTAAATGTCCACATCTTTCAGACTCAACAGCCCCATTTTGTAATCCAGGCTTTCTTCTCAAAATTTGCAGTCAAACTAAGCCAAACTAAGTTTACACAAGTGATGTCATTTGAGTATTTTTTTATTCTCAAGATTCAAACTTGACAAAGCCTTCCAGGAGCCACAAATGATGATAAACAACTGCCATCACCTGCTGAGTAGCGCTCTTCATAACTATTCACCGACCAAACGGTGAAACTAGGCAGCCCTGATCTGATCTGTTACTGTAATGACTATTTCTCATGTAAAGTGTTTCAGAAACATCTTTTAGTTACTGTTTAGCTGTAAACTGAGAAAGTTTGTGACCCAGCAGCCAAACACCGCCCACCAGTCGGGTCACAAACTTTCCTGAAAACATTTGAAGTGAGAAATAGCTATTACAGTAACAGAATATTGAGTCATAATTTGATCAAACCTGCCTTGTTTGACTGTCTTATCAGAGTTTGTGAGTTATTGACAGCTGAATTAGGTCATTTACATTAGTTCAGTTTATCCGTTCTCTTATGACTACATCTTACTTTTATTTCACAGTTATATTGCTTCTGGTTTGTCAGAAGTTCTTAGAGTGTTCATAACCTTTTAGTGATTAAGCACAGCTGAGCCCAGTGTCCAAATTTTGCTTACATTAAGTAATCTTTTTGGTTAGGATGAGTGGAAACTATTGAGTTTGGAACTTACAGTATGTTATAAGTATCTGTAGAAAAATGTGAATACTACTTTAGTTTCAAGCATTTGTATGTCTTTTTCCAAATAAAACTTACTTAAAAAGTGACCTTTGTGTCCACAGAGTGTTTTCATCCTTGCCGACAAAGCCTGGGCAGGTTCCAGCCTACTGTATAAGTGGCAGAAAACCCTCGGTAATTATATCGCTGTTGCAGGGTAAGTAAAAACCAAAGAAACCTGTAATAATCTGCTTCTCTTTATACAAGATTTACATCAGCACAGTCCCTGAATGTGCATTTTTGTAATCATGCAGACAAGACAACTCAGTAAAAATATTTGATCGACATGGACACAAGTGGACTGAACTCAACCTACCAGGGTAAGTGTGAGAACATCACTTTTGGCTCCAATTTTGTCTGTTCAAAAGTGTTTTACAGTAACATCATTTCCACTTTCTCTTCTTTCTCCCACTCCCCTCAGGCGCTGTGTGGGGATGGACTGGGATAAAGATGGAGACATTTTGGCAGTGATAGCTGCAAAATCCAGCTCCATCTACCTCTGGGATGCCAGCATCAACAAAACATCCCAGATAGATAGCGGCATGAGGTATGACAAGCAGGCATCACATTTCCAGATGGACAAATTCACACTGACTTAATTCTCTGGAAATCCAATGCCAGTGTTAGCACATTTATAATTCCAGCCCATATCACTCAAACAGAGCAACTGTCATTTTTTAAGACGTAACATTTTTGAATTTTTTTAGTCATCACTTTTTAACAGTAGCTGTGAAATTATTGTTAATCACTTCTAATACACTGTTTCCTGCTGTCATTTGTTTCAACAGAGATCAGATGTCCTTCATCTTGTGGTCAAAGACCGGCCCACTGTTAGCAGTTGGGACAGTTAAAGGGAATCTGCTGATTTACAATCAGCAGACCTCACGCAAGATCCCTGTATTGGGTAATACACACACAACACAACTGCACAGATACTTCTTTATACTTTTGTTACTTTTTAGTCACCTCTCTTATGTTGAGTGTCTCTCCCTCTCTCCCACCACACATGCCAGGTAAACACACTAAGAAGATCACTTGTGGATGCTGGAGTGCTCAGAACCTGCTGGCTCTGGGAAGTGATGACAACACTCTGACCATCAGCAATCATGAGGGCGACACCATCAGACAGGTAACAACACATACACATGAACGCATAAACACGCAGGTAGCACAAATTTTACATCAGATTATGACCAGTTCACTGTTGGTATCTTCCAGGTGGATTTAAATACAGTATGTACAGCACCCACATATGCTTAGGTTTCCAGGTCACTCATATTATGAGTAACCAATACTAAATAGTAAAAGTAATCCTACAGTGGTCATACTATGTGTGAAAGATCCGTACAAGGTAAACAAATTTAAACTGACATATTTTTGAAAAATGACAGAACAGCACAGTATCACTAAGTAGAGGAGGAAGAAGAATATAGAAAAGAGGATATAGTTTATCATTTTGTTTCTTTTTCCAGACAACCCTTCGCGGTGAGCCTGCTGAGATGAACTTTTCAGTGATGAAGACAGATGAAAGGTCTGGGCAAGGAGAGAACACTGTAAGTTTGTGTTTTTTTAGTGTCCCCTGTTGACTGTTGTCATACCGGGACAAAATATTCACAATTAGTTACGTACTTTCTTTGTGAAGCCCTTAGTTAAAACTGTCCAAATTTTACACTAATTTAAAAGTTCCCATATTATGCTCATTTTCAGATTCATATTTGTATTTTATGTTTCTACTAGAATATGTTTACATGCTGTAATGTTCAAAAAACCCTTAATTTTCCTCATCCTGTCTGTCTGAATATGCCTGTATTTTCCCTCTGTCTAAAACCCTTTGTTTTTGCACATTTCAACTGAATTGAGTTGCTAGGTAACAGCTAGGGTGCACGTTTACTTCCTGTCAGCTGATGTGTTTTGCTTCGTCCGAAATCACATACTATGCACTACATTATGTAGTACTATTGTGTATCTTTTCGGGTGCACTAAGCAGGAATTTATGTCGTCACATCCTGAGAGCCTCCTTGCTGGTTGGAGACATGTAACCATGGTAACCCGTACCAGCCACATGGGACCAAAATGGCAGTTTGTGAGAATCAAAGTCTGAATTAATTCAAAATATATTTTATGCCTAGCAAATTGAAGTCTTATACTTACAGTTAAGTTGAAGTGTTGTTGATGTTACAGAGCTGTACATCAAGGTCTGTTATGAATGTTGTTGTTACTTCTGAATTGCACTGTGGGATATTTATACAACTGTAGTGTCCAGCATTTGCATACTGGAAATAGTTTGCAATTCGTGTACCATTGGTTTGATACTTAAAATTCTGATATAATAAAAAAATCTCACATACTGTTTTAGCAAACAATGGTATAATAGTGTGGAGTTTCAGATGCAACCATACACTGCAACCAGAAATAAAGTGGGAGACATTAAGAATATTTCTGTTTAAACTGTGAAATGGTCGAAATATGTCCAGCTGTGAATTACAAAGTTACAGGAAACCTGACCGCTTGTATCTGTATACGTGCTGTGCATATTTCTCCATGGACTGAACGTTTTGATATTTCACAATATTTATATATCACTTAAACCTGCTGTATAATTTAAAAACATAACATGAAAATCTCACTTTTTACAATAAAGCACCTTTAAAGTTTATATAAATGATGACAAATTTTTGACCTTCATGGCATATGCTTACCATCCTGCAAATATTTACACTTCAGGTGAGCTTGTCTGTGGACAAGAAGATACTGATGCTCTTCAATATCAACGACCCTGAAAACCGAATAGAGTTGACCTTCCAGCGCCACTATGGAAACATTGTGTCCTACCGCTGGTACTGCACACTAATGAAACACTGGTACCGAATAATGACAGTGAGATATTCCTACTAAAGTTAGTTCTCTTCCTCTCTTCAAGGTACGGTGATGGGTATATACTGATTGGCTTCTCCCACGGGTACTTTGTGGTTATTTCCACTCACATCAGGGAGATTGGGCACGAGCTCTATCAGGCTCACAACCATAAAGATAGCCTCAACAGTGTGGCCATCTCATCAGCATTAAACAAGGCTGCCTCCTGTGGGGACAACAGGTACACACAGGCCTTCAAAAGAAACAGCACAGCCAGTCCTGCTTTTCTGTGAAAGTTTAAAAAAAAGTCCTGTGTTTCTTGTTGCAGCATAAAGATCCACGAGTTGTCTGAGCTCAAAGATATCAGCAATGTAATTCGTCTGGATGACGAGACTAAAGGTGAGCGAGTCCTGTTTTTCAGCCATACTATCAAAGGGCCATCTTGAAGGCACCACTCACTTCTCCTTCATTTGCCTCTCACTCTCCTCCTCCAGGTCTGGACCAGCTGAACTGGACAGACGATGGCCAGCTGTTGGCGGTCTCCACACAGAAAGGGACGCTCCACATCTTCCTGACCAAGCTGCCCATCCTCGGTGGCAGCTTTGGTACCCGGCTGGCCTACCTCACCTCCCTGCTGGAGGTCACTGTGTCTAACCAGGTGGAGGAGGTGAATACACACACACACACACACACACACACACACACACACACACACACACACAATTCACACATTCACACTGTAATAGAAACACAATAGAGGATTTTTTTAGAGAGGGAATGAATGAATAATAATTCAGAAAGTGGCTTCCTCCACCACCAAGGTTGCACAGTTCTCAAAATGTATTTACCAGTAGAAAATGTGTGGACTTTTTCTGCATAAGTGATTCACAATAATGTTGTTTGGATGATGGTAGACATAATATGGAGAATACCTAAATCCTGTGATATTGAATATAATAAGAGAAATGCATAACATTTTTGGCAGTCATCAAAATATGTTATGCACCAATTTTGGTGCAGATTAGAGAAAAAATGATGGAGCAATTGAGGAGTGTTTGCAAAAATTCAAGGCCATTAAATCACAATAATACGAAGCTCTGTATCTTGGAATACAGTAAATAAAGAAATAAAGGTCAGTTGATTAAAATATTTAATTTTGATTAATTGCAAATAAATCACACATTTTTTTTATTTGTTCAAAATGTACCTTAAAGGGAGATGTTGTTGTGAAAGTAAACTTTTAATTAGTCTTAAACTAATAGCCTGCATTAAAATAAAGATAAAAACATACAAAGTATACAAAGTGATCATAAAAAAAAATGTCAAATGAAAAGGTCAAGTCCAAACATTACTAGAGAATTAGAGACAGTTAGTGAGAGAGGGAGAGACAGAGGGTGCGGGAAGCTCTGCAAGCCTGCCAGGCCCGACACGCTGAGTCGATTTGAGTCCAGTTGGGCTCATTTAACTCTCTTTTAATTGTGCCCAGAGGCTGAGTGAGTGAGTGCAGTCAGTCTCAGAGTTAAGTGTAATGTGTGAAGGAGATTATACTGTCCTCCAGTGTAATCAGGCAACACATAACCCATTCACAAGCACCCATTGGATTTATATATCACTATGAAATCGGTAGTACTGGTAGATATGTTTCCTTTCCACCAAATTTAATTTTGAACAAAAAGACAAACAGAACTAAAAACATAATCTCTTTGCCAAAAGTGAGAAATGTAAAATCATTACCAAAGTTCCAGGAGCTAAAAGTATGATTACTCATGCTAATAATATTTATATGACCCAAAACTAATCAACAGTTGACCAATCTTAAGCCCCCCTCTCTTTGATGCACTGTGTTTTTTAGGAGAGTCCTGTGACCATAGAAGTGGAAGTAGAGCCTACTTTCATTGCGATGGGGCCGTACCATGTGGCTGTGGGAATGAACAACAGAGCCTGGTTCTATGCCTTGGTAGACCAAGAACCTGGTGTGTGTGATGTGTTAACCATGAAAGCACTGGTTGCTCCCGAAATTCCATGCTAACATGCTAAGTATGCTAAAACAATGTGTGAGATATTTTAGTATGTATGAAACCTTAGTCTGAAACCAATGGTAAATGAATTGCATACTATTTCTGGTGAAATGTTACAGTATGTAAAGCTAGATCATGGATGTGTACAGAGAACTGGGTACAGCGTTGGAGGCGCACTCCTATTAATTCCTATGAGAGTTGCTCAGTGGCGCATGAAGCCAAAATGGCTCCACTGCAGAGTGATAAAATACCCAGATCATCGGTGATCTTCCACATCCATTGGGCCCATGGGAAAGGCGCTGTAGCGTTTTCTTTAACTCTGCCTCCCAGCTCTCACTCCAGCCTCAGTCTGGGGCTGTATCCAAAACCACATACTGTACTAGTACTACGTACTGATTTGGTTAAAATGTAGCATGTAGTATGCATTATGTGAACAAAAGCAAAATCTACAGTATGACAAGACAGTGACCGGCTCGTTGTACATTATTCCTTATTTAATCATGTAAAGTATGGCTTTGTTTGTCATTCAGGTTTTAATAAGCTGAAGGACATTGAGTATTTGGGGACAATTGCTAGCATGTCCCTTAACTCAGACTACGCAGCAGCACTGTTTGAAGGAAAGGTGCAGCTGCACATGGTGAGTCAGTGCTTTGTTTCTCTTGTCATTGACCAACTGATTTATTATTGAGCAAAATTTACCATTTAATTATTTTTTTTTAGCATGAATAAACTACAGGTCTTTTTGTATGTGTTTAGATCGAAGGCAAAGACCAGGATGAGAAGAAGCAGATGAAGTTGTTTCCAGACAATGACAGACAAGGTCGGATCCTTTGCCACGCACTCACCGCTGACTTCCTCTACTACGGCACTGATGTAAGGCTCAGCACATCCTCACCTCAGTCAGCCTACTACGTTTTGTTTCATAGGACATAACAGTATTTAGCTTAAGTCATGTTTCCTCAAGGCTTTTCTGTGGCCGTGTGAATGTAAGCATGTTTATCGTATGAAGCTGCTCCACAAATAATGTTTGGAAGCCTGTCTCCATATGTTATCTTTTCATTATCCTCCCCTCCCCTTTATCCCTGCTTTTCTTTTTCTGATGGATGTTTGTCATCTCTCTGTCTCTGTATCTCAGTCAGGTAATGTGGTGTGTGTCTTGGTGGAGGACTGGGAGACTGTGAGCAGCTACAGCCACTCGGTTGGTGTGAGGAAAGTGTTCCCAGACCTAAACGGCGCACGGCTGGTTTTCATCGACGACAAGAACTGCGGCTTCCTGCTCTCCCCTGGAAATGTCAGTACATATGGTTAATTGACACATTTGTGTATGTATACAGATATCAAATAATAATATATAAATATTCTATGGCGGTAAGATAAAGTAATAAAATAAGGATAATGATGAATAATACATTTTATTTATATAAAAAAAGCAATTACAAAGTGCTTTACAAGAAAAAAAAAACAGTATGATTTCAAGTAACAGTATATCTGGATTAACATGAGTCTTAATGTCTATGCGTGTTTGTGTCCAATCCAGACTACAGACTCCTGCTTTGAGCTCCCCAACTTCTCTCCCACCATCACAGGAGTGCTGTGGGACAACTGGCATGCTGACAGAGGAGTGTTTGTAGCTTACGATGATGACAAGGTCTACACCTACGCCCTGCACAAAACCACCATATATGGTAGGGTGACACCATGCCGTAACACACATACACACACTGCAACTGTATATATTTTAATGTGTAAATCAAAATACTAGTGCAGCGCTGAGCCACACAGACAGACTTCAGCTGCATTCATTAAAAATCTGGCAACTTGGCACCGTCCCACAGGATTATGCGGAGTTAGCGGTGTGTTTATTTGTGTTTTAGCACGTAACCGCTGGGAAACTATCAGAAAATAACGTTATTTCTCTGATTAGTTGCTTTGCTCTCACTGTGGTCCCTCAATTCCACTTGCATTTTCAAACACCAACTGACAACAGTTACATATTATACATTTAAAGTACTCCTGTTACCCTAATCTTAAACTTCTTTCCTGATTTCCTTCTCTCTCTCTGTCTGCCCAGGTCCTCGGGTGGTGTTGGTGGGGAGCACCCCACTCCCCTTTTCCCAGAAGCCATTGCTCTTGTACAACGGGGAGCTGACATGTCAGACAGAAAGTGGAAAGATCAGTGAAGTGTCTCTGAGCACACACGCCTTCCTCAAGAACTCAACCGGCACATCAACAGATGCACCGCTGGAGCCCGGCAAACACCTCGCCCAAGCACTGATGCTCAAGAGGTCAGCCATGTTGGAGATACTGATGATGTGTGCTTCTGATGGATAAAGAGATATACAGTGTATTTATGTCTGTCTATCTATCTATCTACCTATCTATCTATAGATATTCATGTTCTCTTTTATATATTTGGCAATTGGAAGTATATTTGGTGGTGAGACCATGTGGTTAATCCAATCTTCTATTAGATGCTGCGGTTCAGGGTGCATATGGGTGTACTGACATTTTATGGATGGTTGCACTGTAATTGGGGTGTCCCATCCGATCTTAAAGATAAATATTTGGGCAGATCAAGGCTTTTTTTAACTGATCGGTCTGTTATATTGAGCCCGATCTGATCCTTAGTTTTACATCAGCTGTGACATGTTTTTACTCATGAAGTTTTCATGCACAGCAACGCAGTGAGTGCAGCCGCCTCTAACTCTGCCACTGCACAGTTTCCTTTTATACATCCCTAATCAACTTGGAAATGTGAACACGTGGATCAGCCTCATATGTCACCCTCTACACACCTACGTTCAACCGTAAATGGTCAATGCAAAGCACCTCATGAATGTTTCTGCAGAGAATACTCATCCCCTTCTTCAATTCACGTAATCCTTGCTGTGCCACTGCATCCATCATGCAGCATTATGCATGCAGTGTCACCGCAGTGTTTACATGTTTACAGCAATCACACTGATTGCTTCCAAAATGATCGCAACAGTCAGTATGCTATCCTGCACCCTGGGATATCATTTGAAAATGGAAGTTTGATATGTGAACACAATTTATTTATTTAAGTTTGGCCTGCATTATGATTATGACTGATAATGAGGATATGGAGTATAATGATGATGACTGGCTGTATTTTGCTAATTTGCACAATCCATATGTGCAGGTGGAGAGGATGTGCCGGGTGGAGGTGACTGGAGTGTGTGTGGCGCATAGCTGTTTCTCCAGTGCACTCTGTCACCACAGATAAACCATAAATAAATAAATAAAAATGTGGAAAAAAATGTAGATGCAAGTCTTGTTCTTCCATTGAAGAAGACCACGGTTATTAGAGTATGCACAGCATGGTGGGTTTTACATGTTCAGACAGTATACTAAAAATATGCAAATGCAAGTAATGAATTGGTTTCTTCTGGACATATCTAACAAGATGCAGTGAAACAGGACTGTTATGTGATGTTTTTTTTTTTTTTTTAACACTGTACAGGTTTTTTTTTGTTGCATCCCCAGTTCCTCTCACACAACACTGTTAAATGTTCACTCTAAATTAGACTGTGAGGTGTCTTTCACTTCACACAAAAGCAAATCTTCAAGAGGTGAATATTATATGTGTGTGTGTCTGTGTATTCCTGTCCAGGTTCCATGAAGCCTGTGGTCTGTGCAAGTCTGCAGGCAGTAACACAGACTGGGCAGAGGTAGGCAAAGCCTGTCTGGTCCACATGGAGGTTGAGCTGGCCATCCAGGTCTACCGCATGAGCAGCAATGTGGGCATGGTCCTGTCACTGCAGGGCATCCAGGTACAACTCACACACAAACCATGGTTCATATGTCACACCCTCTTGATGACAGTTCAGTCTGACAATTTGATACACCCACCCATCCCCTCTCTCTCTCTCCCTGTCTCCCTCTGTCCAGGGTATAGAGGACATGAATTTACGGGCAGGACATTTGGCCATGTTTCTAGGTGACTTCAACCTGGCCCAGGACCTGTATCTGTCCTCAGGCTGCCCAATTGCTGCCCTGGAGGTAAAAAACACACAATTTAAGACTAAACAGTCTGTGTATTTGTATATATGTGTAGTAGATCAAGGCTGATTATCACCCAGAAGGAAAATGAATGAATTCCTTACCATTCTGTCTAGGGCTGTTGCAATACTGGTATTGATAATAAGTGTGATATTTAAAAATGAAATATTGAGATCATGTTAATGATACACATAAGATAATCTTGCAAAAAATGCAAAATAAAGTTAAAGATTAGTTTGACTGATATCATTGCACTAAAATCTTTATCATGAATTCTTTTGGCCATGATAATTATATAGGAAAAAATCTAATGTGACAGAATGTCTGTGTGTTAATTTAATGTGTGTGTGTGTGTGTGTGTGTGTGTGTGTGTGTGTGTGTGTGTGTGTGTGTGTGTGTGTGTGTGTGTGTGTGTGTGTGTGTGTGTTAGATGAGGAGAGACCTGTTGCATTGGGACAGCGCTCTTACGTTAGCCAAGAGTTTAGCAGAAGACCAAATTCCTTTTATAGCCAAAGAATATGCTGTCCATCTGGAGTTTATGTAAGTACTCACACACACACCCCATTCAGTAGACCAGATCCATCGACACTATATCTAAACCTCTCTCTTTTTTTGTAGTGGTGACTATGTGAATGCTCTAGCACACTATGAAAAAGGCATGACCCACGATAATAAAGTAAGTGCAATATATTTGATTTCAACTTCTGCAGTGATAACCATATAAGAAGTTTGAAACTGTGAGCATGAACTGTGAACTTAGAACACACCACAAAAATGGGGGTGTGCCTGCATCAAAAAAATCTATATAATTATTGGTGCTGATGTGGTTTAGTTTTTATAAACAGTGTTGTTAGGATACCAAGGATCGTGGCTTCACCAATGATGATATATCACTTCTTTAGTACAGTCTAGACCTGCTCTATAAAGTTTCTTGAGATAACTTCTGTCATGATTTGACACTTTTTCTTAATATTCAACAGCACGTTCAGTCCATGTTTAATGTCTGATGCTTCCTAGCTGTAAATGCCACATAGAGTCATATCTACTGCTTTCCTTTTCACTTTGTATTTACAAAGAACATTTAGGAGACAGGTTGGTAACTTGTGCTTTTCTACAACAACTTAAAGGTTCCAGACTAAGTAAAGGGGATCATATTGAAATTATTTTAATTGTCCTTTAAAGTCTCCATCTCCTACTCGCTGTGCAGTTCCAGGAGCATGATGAGGCGTGTAAAGCCGGTGTAGCCAGGATGTCCATCAGGATGGGTGAAATCAGGAGAGGAGTCACTCAGGCAATTCAGCACCCAAGCAGAGTCCTCAAGAAGGAATGTGGAGCCATACTGGAGAGCATGAAGGTAGGGAGTCTTCTTGTAAACTGTTTTGGTAAATTCCCATATCATAGGTTAGTGGTAGACTACGGTCATCTGATGTGTTTATGTTTTATAGTACATGTTTCGCGAGGAGTGTGGCAAGTATCTGAGTATCAAGTAATGTTTTTTAATGTTTGTTCATATTTTCTTCTGTGGTTTCTCTTACAGCAATTCCCTGAAGCCGCTCAGCTCTATGAAAAAGGACAGTATTATGACAAGGCAGCATCGGTCTACATCCGTTGCAAGAACTGGTGAGACAAAGAGCAAATACAAACCAACACAATCAGACCTGCATATTTCTCTCCTCCTTCAATTCCACTTTATATTCCTCCATATTCAGGGCGAAGGTGGGCGAGCTGCTCCCACATGTCTCCTCTCCCAAGATCCACTTGCAGTACGCCAAGGCCAAGGAGGCGGACGGCAAGTAGGTTCTTAGTGTGAACATCCGTCAAATTGGAGACAATGATGTCATTAGGGAAGAAGCCAATGTAATGTGTGCTGTGTGGACCAGGTATAAGGACGCTGCACAGGCCTATGAGAGCGCAAAAGATTGGGACAACATGATACGTGTGCTGCTGGACCACCTGAACAACCCAGAGGAGGCTGTTCGCATTGTCAGGGAGACGCAGAGCATTGACGGAGCAAAGATGGTTGCCAGGTAGGACAAACAAGACAAACAACCACAACCAACTAGTTTAGTATGTTACTAATTTGGCTTTTCTACTGTGGTGGTGAGGTGATATTAACTGGTGATGAGGTCATGTTGCCATGAGAAGTTATGTTTTGTTATGATTAATTATATCTGTCTCATGGCCTCCAGATAATACATCTATATTGAATCTGAACAAATGAAAGGGAATGCTTTTACACATTCACTGTGTAACTAATCTGATCTGTGAGTCTGTTCAATTCTACTCAGTATGACAGCTCAAATAATGAACAATAAACAAATTACCCATATTACCATTTCTATTTGCATTGTTTACCATTTCACCAGCACATTAAAGGAAGGCTTGGTGATCTTGAGAAACTATCAAGAGTACACTAGATTTCTAAAAATTATCTAACCATAAAACCCAGAGCAGTTTTGCTGTTTTCCAATGAAAGTAGCTAGCAGCACTAGCTACAAAAGTCCCTAAATCCAACAAGACAGTCGCCAAGTCGGCATCACTGACAGTTCACCACTTCAGGCCTCCCTCCAAAGCCACTCCCCCACTATTATCATTATCAATGTAAACAACGATCATTGCTATTGTTGGCACTCACAGCTGTCAAGCTAGCAGCTTAAGACTCGCGCAGTGAGTGTAAGGGCAGAGTGCATGCAGGTAGGCAGATAGGCAGGACAGGTGATGTCTTCAAATTGCTTGTTTGACCAAAAGTCCTAAACCCAACAGCCCAAGCATATTCAGTTTCCAGTGACATAAAACAGATGCAAGTTTCAAATCCCATTGGAACAAGCTGGAACAAGCAGAAATTGGCATTCTTGATTGATACCTGACTTAAACAGTTACTCAGTAATCACTATTGTTGCTGAACAACTTTCTGCAGACTGGTTGCTATCTATTATTTCTTCTACGTTTTCCCATTTGTGTAATAAACCTTTATAGAGCTGCAATGATTAATAAGATAAGATAAGATAAGATACTCCTTTATTAGTCTCACAGTGGAGAAATTCACAATAATAATAATGATAATAGATGAAATGTCAACTTTTGAATTAATTGCCAACTATTTTGATAATCGGTTTGAGTAATTTTTCAAAAAAAAAGGCAAAATTCTCTGATTCCAGCTTCTTAAATATGAATATTTTCTGGTTTCTTTACTCCTCTATGACAGTAAACTGGAGACATCGTCCTGGTCTTCGGGAAACACTGATTAACATTTTTCACCATTTTCTGAGATTTTATAGACCAAACAAGTAATTGATTAATTGAGAAAATAATCAACATATTAATTGGCAGTGAAAGTAATTCTTAGTTGCAGCCCTACACCTTTAACATACGTATATTTGTGTGTGTCTCAGGTTCTTTCTGGGGTTGAATGACTACGGCTCAGCCATCCACTTCCTGGTGCTGTCTCAGTGCAACGATGAAGCTTTCCAACTGGCGCAGCAGCACAGGCAAATGGAGGTCTATGCAGACATCATCGGTCAGTCTATGTGTGAATGTTCACACAGACCATGTAGACAGTTTTACAGTCTGGGATTAATGGGTCTGACTTTATTTTCTGTTCCAGTATTTGCTAGGCTTTTTTCTAGCACAGCAGTCCCCGTGAAACGGTCTGTAAGTTAAATATTAATGCTGCGGTGTGTGTTCGTCAGGTTCTGAGGCGACGCAGGAGGACTACCAGAGCATTGCGCTCTACTTTGAGGGTGAGAAGAAACACCTGCAGGCTGGCAAGTTCTTTCAGAAATGTGGGCAGTACAGCAGAGTAAGAACGCCCCCTTATTATCACCTTTTTAACGCAATGACTCATGTTATACATTAGCATATGTATGTATTTTCTAACAGCTGTTGACTTAGATATTGGTTCACTCTGACCCATTCACTGGTACAGCTAAATTTGTCAGTGTCCTCTCTTTCTCTCTCTATCTCTATCACTATCTCTCGCTCTCACTCTCTCAGGCCCTGAAGCACTTCCTGAAGTGTCCCAGTACTGATGACAGCATGGCAGTCGAGATGGCTATAGAGACGGTGAGAGCTCTGTGTGTCAAACTGAATATCCAGGTGGCACCTGATTCGACTGTTATTAGGCCATTAAATGTGTATTATCACTCGCTATGAGCATCATAGCGTGGGTCAGTAGAAGCCTACTACACCATCTATGTTATGAAAGTGAAACTTCGAGTAATCATGCTCTAACACTACATGAAACATTTTGATCTGAATACAAACAAAACTGCTTCTGTTGGTCATCAGGATAAGACATCAAAACCATTTAGTTAAGTTTAGGGAAAACATTGTGTTTTAGCTTAAATTATCTATATGCATGATTCAATGGTGAAACTTAATGCTAGTGAACAAAAAGACAACTACACGTTTCTGGTTTCACACATGTTCCAGTTAAAACCCTGTGTTTTGTGTCCCATCTTTTGCCACCGATGTCCACCCCACATGGAGTTTAACGCTGTCTATACTTCAGCACCTCACTTCCATTTTTTGCCACTGTCATAACTATTACGGTCACTAGAGGTTGCCGTCATCTTGTTTTAGTACTTCTTACTGTGATCTACCATCTGAATAGATGATAAAACCACTGTTGAGTGAAGCAGGGCCATACTGACCCACATCTATGAGGTTTATCACGCACATTTAATGGCCTAATAACAGTCTAATTGGCTGTAATATCCCAGTGCATGTTCAACATTTTGTGACCATTCAATTAAGTATTTTTGATATGTGTGTGTGAGTATCTCAGGTGGGACAGGCCAAGGACAGTTCTCTGACCAATCAACTGATAGATTACCTGATGGGAGAGAGCGATGGTATGCCAAAGGTAATGAATACACTCTCAGTAGATGTGACTTTCCTGGCAACATGATGTTGTTGTAATATATCCAGTACTACATCATTGTTTTATTCATTATGTACTCATCACTCATTCTCCCTATCACTGTTTCTCCTTCTCCTTGTCTTGTGGTTTGTGTATGTATCTGTGGTGTCTGTCTGTAGCGTTACTCAGTGAGTTTGTGGATTTATGTTTTTGCACTCAGATACTGTAACTGTTTGATCAGCAGATAAAAAAAAACAAAAAAAAAAAACAAAGGGCCTCACCTAAGAACTGCTCATATGAACGAACAGATTTGTTCTTAAGCTGCTTGTACAAGTGATTTAGGTGAACTTGCCACATTCACCAGTTTTCTTGTATCAGTTTTCTCTTAGATACAAACACAATTTAAGAGTGAACCAGACCTTTCGTATGAGTCATGTGCAGTTAGTCTGCTGTAATCTAAACCTAAATTTTATATCTCATTCATTCATTGTATATTTAATTACTCTGAAGCAATTTTGAGTTTGATAAATCCTATATAAATTATCCTGGTTGGGGTGCTGTTTGGCTCGGTCGGTGGAGTGGGTGCCCCATGTGCCGGGGCGGCGTTGCTGCGGCGGCCCCGGGTTTGGGTCCTGCCCGGGGCCCTTTGCTGTGTGTCTTCCCCCCGTCTGCCCGTTTCACCACTGTCCTATAAATAACATTGAAAAAACTAAAATTAATCTTTAAAATAAATAAATGATCCAGTTTGATTCTGCAATTCAAATTATGTATTCATATAGCCTAATGATATCATCATTAATTTGAATTGGCCATTGATGCTATTGTATAACACTACAGTATCAATATGAACATCTCAAACTGCAAAACAACTTAAATTACACACTAATTGAAGGTTCATTTGTCTATAATAATATAGTTATATATTGTTATATTGTGTAAAATAATATGACATATAATATAATTATATAATAAGGTCAACGGGAAGTGTAACCAGGCATGTGACTTTTGGATGTGTGTCAGGCAGGTGGAAGAGGGTGTATGTTTAGACAGCGTGCTGATATATTGGCAGAGACACATGAATGGGGCAAGACGTGTAGCCTTATATGGTATTATTAGGGCGTTAATTATGCAAATTTCTAATTCTCATGAACATGCACGGTGGTGGCATTCGTCACGTTTATGCTGGCCAAGTTACGCTCCTACCTGAAATTAGGAGCGTTTGGTGAATCTGACGCAGCACATTAGAATGTAAGAGAAAGTTAAGAATACAAAATGTTCTTGCATGAGGCTCAGTGTTGTCCTAAATTTGATAGTTTCTTTCCATTCATGTGGGAGCTGGAAGCTGAAATTCATAAATGTTAAGACAGGGCACATTTTCAGTTACTAGGTGTCTCAAGTCCAATAACACTCGATCCACAAGTCTTGTGTTCTTAGAAAGTAAGCAGCCACCTGATCTGTGATGTAGGACGTGTTCAGTGCTGTCATTGTGTGGCAAAGTCCCTTTTCCTCCAGCTTGTACGCCTTCCTAAATATGTGTTTAAAAGCCCCGAAAATGTGAGGCAGCAGCAAAGAGCTTCCACTCCTGTCTGTTTAGAGCGTTGAGGGTTGTTTCATTATGTTGCCAATCAAATGGGATCAAACACACCTTCACAGTCCAAAGGATGATTAAATTGTTGCTCATTTAGTCATGAAGGCGTAGCATTATTGACAAAAACACTTGAAATCAAGTTTTTAGGGGCTTTATGGCAAAAAATCAGAAGAGCTGTAATGTGGCTGATTGTGCATTTGCTGGATTTTCTAAGGCTTCATACAGTTTGTGTCCGTTTTAGTGCAAAGTTACACATGATTAAAGGGAAGTGGGCATCATTTTGTCAATCAGTCTCTTTTTTATTTCTTTGGACGTTTGTTTAGTGTCTTATTCGAATAGTTGTCCTATTAAATTTTCTCAGGTGGAGATGAGAAGTTCAAATCTGATTGTAGAAAATGTTTTGGAAGGTTTTTATCTTATTCTAACATCTCTGTTTCATTTTATTTGAGTTTGCAAATTTAAACTAAACTGCAGCTCACACTTTCCCCTTGCAGAATACACCCACATTCATTAGATAACCACCATCCCTGATTGTGTTATTAGCTGTGACCTTACACTGAATCAGACACGTACAGTATTACACACAGAATGCAACGCAAACTGAATGAAAGCTGCCGCACTGCTTCACCCTGTGAATTTATGTAAATATGACAGCGAGAGTGACGCTGTTAATTTAACGCGTGACATCTAGCTGACCTTTTTTTCGTCTTCCCAGGATGCTAAGTACCTGTTTCGCCTGTATATGGCGCTGCAGCAGTACAGGGAAGCTGCTCGCACCGCCATCATCATAGCCAGAGAAGAGCAGTGTGCAGGTACAAACATATTCACGCAAACACTGTGTACCAATAACAGCAACCCTGACTGGTCACGCTATCGTAAATTGTACCTATATGTTACTCATATGATATATTTCCTGCCTCTGTCCCCTTTTTTTTTTTGCATGTCCTGCTCCTACAGGAAACTACCGTAATGCCCATGACTTGCTGTTCAGCATGTACACAGAGCTGCAGGCCCAGAAGATTAAAATCCCTGCTGAGATGGCCACCAATCTGATGATCCTCCACTCCTACCTGCTGGCCAAGGTCAGGATTATTTACTGTAGTCGTGGTGAATTGCTTTGTGTATTGACTGTTCAGGAACTGTTGTTTGGGGGCATTTTTGTCTGAAAATACTTTTTGTTAAAAAACGTAACTGTTTTTCAGTCTTAACAGTATGCAGGTATGAAGTGTTCCTGACTTTGTAAATTATGTTATGTAGATCCATGTAAAGAAGGGAGACCACCTAAAAGGGGCACGCATGCTCATTCGTGTCAGCAACAATATCAGCAAGTTTCCAGCACGTGAGTCCTCAGAGAATTATTCCCACTTCTAATCTACACTACTTTTTAAAAGTCTCATCAGTGTGTGTGTGTGTGTGTGTGTGTGTGTGTGTGTGTGGGTGTGTGTGTTTGTATTTGTGTTTGTGTGTTTGTGTGTGTAGATGTTGTTCCTATTCTGACATCAGCAGTCATCGCATGTCACCGTGCCGGACTGAAGGACTCAGCCTTCAGCTTTGCCGCCATGCTAATGAGACCAGAGTACCGAAACGAGATCGACCTGAAGTACAGGAAGAAGTTCGAGGCTATGGTTCGGTGAGTGATGAGAATGTTCACACCTCTTGTTTTCTCCTCCCGCCTTCTTCATATACAGTAGATACTTCACCTTGTCTGTCTGACACTTGCATATTTAAAGGGTAACTTCAATATTTTTCAGCCTGAACCCTATTATCCCATGTTTTTAGTCTAACTAACTAATAGCAACAACAATTTCTGAAGTTGGTCAAGTATAGAGGGAGAGCACTGTAGATGACAGACGCTCACAGGCTGCACTATGGTGCTGTTAGGGCAAGCTGGCACTGTCATTTACACCCACTAAAAGTGCTGGATGCAAGATGAAAAAGTGTGGATGAGGTCTTCGAATTCGATGGCTGCCCATATTTATTTGAACCAGAGTATACAGATATTCAGATTTCACAACTGGACTTCTCCTTGAGTGCAAGGTAAGAAAACATTTTATTACTCTGTAGGGTCCTTTCCATAATGTTTTCAGACACAGACAACAATCAGAGACTAACAGTGGCAAAGACAAGCACTTTTAGTAAATGTTACAATAACACTAATCACTTGGTCTCGTAGTGCATTTCGTGGCTGCCAGTTACAGCGTTCTCCCTCAATACTGGACCAGTTTCAAAACTTGTCGTCCCCATTAGTCGCTTAGATACAAGAACATGGGAAAATAGGGCCCAGGTTGAAAAATACCCTTTAAATACCCTGAAAAGTTACCCTTTAATCCTCTCTGTCATCTGCTCGACCCTCACTACGTATCTGACCACACTACAGACATCCACACACATCGGAGCTGGAGGAGGAAACTACTCCGTGTCCCTTCTGTGGCTTTCAGCTGCCACAAAACGAGCTGCTGTGCATCTCCTGCAAGAACAACCTGCCCTACTGCATTTCCACGGTACAAACACATCACCGACTTATTCATGCACACACTGAACAAAGTTGATTACCCTGTACTTGCATTTTTGTTTGAACAAAGCTATTTTTTTAATTTTGTTACTACAACTCTGACATGTTTGAACTGGTAGCTATTTGTAAATTTCTCCACTGTGGGACTAAGAAAGGAATATCTTATCTTATCTTATCTTACCACCCCCCACCCATGACAACACCCAGAGGACACGCAACTAAAACCATGCAAGGAAAACAAGTTTACAAATAAATAAATAGATCAATAAATACTCACAAATATACAAATAAAATGAAATAATCATAGTTAAACGACAGAAAATAAATAATGCTAAATTGTTAGGGGTCTAGGACAGTACACCTTATGTATAACAGACCGTTGCTATGGATGCAGTTCTGATGTTAGACTCTGGAGGACTGTTTTTGTGTCAAATTATTGATTTTTTTAAGTGAGTAGCTGTGTAATAAGCAGGATAAAGTACAGCTAGCTGGTCATGTTGTGAAATAAACCCCTTCAGGGTGATGAGAGACCCTTTCGCTCCGCATTGGGGTCAGTTTCACAACAATGACTGGCTTGCTGTACGTTATTCCTCACTTAATTGCCAAAAATTAAACAATTTAGGACACTCCCGAAACATGTGAATTTGAGTGGCCTGGTTCTGTTGCAGTTGTCACACATGGGATCTATATCGGGGTAGACTTTATCATTTGATCTCTGTACCTTTTCATTTTCTAAGGGTCGTCATATGCTGAAAGAAGACTGGTCTGTGTGTCCTCATTGTGAATTTCCCGCACTTTACTCTCAGTTCATTCTGTAAGTGATACATTGATTTTCATCCTTTTTGTCCAAATACAGATATATGTAAGGTTTAGGCACTTCTCTTAATTCAGAAAGCATTGTATTTTAAGACATTTTTGACATCAGATTTTGAAAAGGTATAATGGTATGGTATAATTAAAGACCTACTTGATAATTTATCAGATGTGAATTTCCCCACTGTGGGACCAATAAAGGAATATATTATCTTATCTTATCTTAGATCACATTAGACAGTAGCAGTTTTCTGGTTTAGGGTACTGGCACCGTTTTTTCCTCAATTTAAACCAATAGTTAGACATTTTGGTAAATACACTTATTGACTTTCTTGCAGAGTTCGATTAGAAGAGTGACACCAGAAAGTCACTGCTCCTTCAGACATGAGTGGTATCAAGCTTAAATTTTATCAATCTCATCTAACTCTCCATCAGAAAGAGAATAAGTGTATTCCCCATAATGTCGAACTATTCCAGTATAAGCACTGGTGAGTCACTTCTCTCATTCGTTGTCACATTCACAGTCTATACTGAACATGTTTGTACGTCCAGGTTGCTGGAAACGGAGACGGTGTGTCCCATGTGCTCTGAGTCCCTGAGTGTCAAACAGGTAAAGAAGATTCCTGATTGTTCCAAATACCTGCAGGCCGATGAACTGGATCAATGAATAAAAAACAACCAATCACATGTATATAAATGTCAGTCCATTTTCTATTTGTTTAAGCATTCTAATATATATTTTTGGATGAACTTTGTGCAGCTTTTAGTTTTGTATGATGCGAAAATCATGGGAGTAACTGAATTGCAAACATGCTTGTTATGCCAACATCAAAAGACAATTAATTAAATAAAGGATACTATGAATATTTAGGTGAAATGTTCTCTATTTGTACTTTATTAGCGCATGTGTTTGTAAACGGAGTGGCTGAAGATGATTCAGAGATTTCAACAACCATTCTTGTGTCTTTTTTTTTTTTTGCTCTGGCTTTGAGGACAAGTTGTGGACTTTACACTGTGTAGTTTGAGCTTTTCTTTACTTAACATTTCAGTTTTTGACAAAACATCTCCCCACCACCAGGTCCACTGGGTAGCTGTTCTGGAGCTTTTGACCAGAAATCTTGCTCAGATGAAGTTTGCCCATTTGTGATAGATAAAATGATAACTTTAAGGACCTCTTGTCCACGTTGGTTTAAAACTCCTAAATAGACCTAGACTGTTTTGTGAACTACAGTTTCCAAGGTCAAGAGTGATTTTTTGATATGAATTGAAACATATTTAATTTTTTGACATATACTGGTTATAAATAATATAGTATGTAAAGTCACAGTAGTGTCATAAGAATTATAATATAGTGTGTAAAATAATTATAAAAATGCATAGTATAGTATGTCATAAAATAATGTAATATACATATATACATCATAAAAAGTCAGTATAGTATGTTATATAAAAAAGTTATGGTATAGGCTAGTATGCCATAAAAAATTGAATAATATAGTATGTTATAAATATTAATGGAAAAAAGTCATAGTATAGTACAGGTGCATCTAAAAAATAAATATCATGAAAGAATTCAATAGTTGTCCTCAGTTATTTAAGAAAGTGAACGACGGGTCGTTTTACGACTACCCATGTCGTAAACACCAATTCCATTTAAGCCGTAAAACGGCATGCGTTGCGTTCAAGTGGTTAAGTGAGCAACGGCAAGATTAACGTTACTGTAGTGGGTAACACAGTGAAGGAAATGCAAAGGCATAATGACAGAGGAGAAAGATGAAGCTGTTGGGAATACCAATATTTTCCTCAGACATATTATAAAAGAAAGAAACGAGAAGGAGAAAAGGAAGAAAAACAATATGAGTACAATTACAATATACTATACAATACTAACTTATTGTGCACCGAGAAATGAACCTCCAGTCACTCCATCATTTCTCACAACGTCAACAAACACGTCACAGGTCGTGAACACGGAGCTTTCAGAAACTTTCACGAGGTCGCGAATACAACATGAGTGGGGCGTTCATATGGGCCCAACTCGGAAGCACGGTAAACGTGATCTCATTGAAGGCACCATCACTTCAGTGTAGACCGAGGCGTGGCGCTGTGGGTGGCCATGATGTAGCCAAGGACTTATCCGATTCAGGTGTGGTTGCTCTGCAAGGTCCGTGGTTTCAGACCGTATGCCAGATAGGTAACGGTGCTGGTAATGTTTTATTTTAAGATACATAGCCTACGACATGTCTGACAGTAAGTTTGTTTGGTGACAACGGAGGGAAGAGCCACGCATTGGAAGCACGCCGTCTACTCCAGAGACACGCGTTCAACTCCTGACCAAAACAAACGGTGCGTCAACATTAACTCAAAAACCCTCCTCTGTGGAAGTCAAGTTAGCGCAACATTATTAACCCGGATGTGCTGTATGTTGTCTATCACAAGGAAACGGCTGAGTCAACGGAGAGACCGGGTGAACCGAGATGGGACGCGTCAGTACAACGACACAACGTCGGACAGCGGAGGAAAGTTTCCTCTGGACTAAGGCCAAGTGGAAAGAGGTAGGCTACTGCTAGCCCTGCTAGACGTATATGGCCTTTAAAAATGACTGCACACAAAATAAAAGTCATCAAATGTTACTGTAGCATGTTGCAAAAAGTCAGTGTAGTATGTAAATACAATTCATAGTATAAAATACTATTAGGAGTTGTTACAATGCTAATTTACACTGTATTTAACATCACTGGAAAGCCTGTAAATGTACCTTCACAATGATGTCCAACTTGTAAGGACAATGGATTTGGATGAGCAGCACAGCAGATTATGTGGTTAGTGCCCAAGTGAAATTTGCCAAAATTCTCTGCTGATGTTAAACAGTGTATTCTGTTGGTGTTGACTCTTGTTTGTTTGTTATTGCATAGAAAACATAAAAACATCATAGTATAGTATGTCGAAAAAAAAAAGTCATAGGCAAGTATGCTGGAAAAAAAGTCATAGTATAGTATGTCTATAAAGTCATAGTATAGCATGTCGAAATAAAGTCATAGTATAGTATGTCGGAAATATGTACAAAAAGTCATTGTGTAGTGTGTCGAAAAAACGACAGTATATATAAAAAAAAACGACATAGAAAAGTATGTTGAAAAAAACGTCATAGTGTAGTATGTTGAAAAAAACGTCAGTGTAGTATGTTGACAAAAAAGCCATAGTATAGTATGTCGGAAAAGTCATAATGTAGTATGTCGACAAAAATGTCATAGTATAGTATGTCGAAAAAGTCATAGTGTAGTATGTCGACAAAAAAAGTCATAGTATAGTATGTCGAAAAAAGTCATAGGCAAGTATGCTGGAAAAAAAGTCAAAGTATAGCATGTCGAAATAAAGTCATAGTATAGTATGTCGGAAATATGTACAAAAAGTTATTGTGTAGTATGTCAAAAAAAAACGACATAGTATAGTATGTAAAAAAAAAAAAACCCGACATAGTATAGTATGTCAAAAAAAACGTCATAGTATAGTATGTCGGAAATATGAACAAAAAGTTATTGTGTAGTATGTCGAAAAAAACGACATAGTATAGTATGTAAAAAAAAACAACCCGACATAGTATAGTATGTCGAAAAAAACGTCATAGTGTAGTATGGTGAAAAAAACGTCATAGTATAGTATGTTGAAAAAGTCAGTGTAGTATGTCGACAAAAAAGTCATAGTATAGTATGTCGAAAAAGTCATAGTGTATTGTGTCGATAAATACGTCATAGTATAGTATGTCGAAAAAGTCATAGTGTAGTATGTCGACAAAAAAGTCATAGTATAGTATGTCGAAAAAAGTCATAGGCAAGTATGCTGGAAAAAAAAGTCAAAGTATAGCATGTCGAAATAAAGTCATAGTATAGTATGTCGGAAATATGTACAAAAAGTTATTGTGTAGTATGTCAAAAAAAAACGACATAGTATAGTATGTAAAAAAAAAAAACCGACATAGTATAGTATGTCAAAAAAAACGTCATAGTATAGTATGTCGGAAATATGAACAAAAAGTTATTGTGTAGTATGTCGAAAAAAACGACATAGTATAGTATGTAAAAAAAAAAAAAAAACCCGACATAGTATAGTATGTCGAAAAAAACGTCATAGTGTAGTATGTTGAAAAAAACGTCATAGTATAGTATGTTGAAAAAGTCAGTGTAGTATGTCGACAAAAAAGTCATAGTATAGTATGTCGACAAAAAACGTCATAGTATAGTATGTCAAAAAAAACATCATAGTATAGTATGTCAAAAAAACATCATAGTATAGTATGTCGGAAGTATGAACAAAAAGTCATTGTGTAGTATGTCGAAAAAAACGACATAGTATAGCATGTCAAAAAAAACATAGTATAGTATGTCGAAAAAGTCAGTGTAGTATGTCAACAAAAAAGTCATAGTGTAGTATGTCCACAAAAAACGTCATACTTTAGTATGTCGAAAAAAACATCATAGTATAGTATGTCGAAAAAAAATCATAGTGTAGTATGTCGAAAAAAAAATTCATAGTACAGTATGTCGAAAAAGGCATAGTGTAATATGTCGACAAAAAAGTCATAGTGTAGTATGTCGACAAAAATGTCATAGTATAGTATGTCGAAAAAGTCATAGTGTATTGTGTCGATAAATACGTCATAGTATAGTATGTCGAAAAAGTCATAGTGTAGTATGTCGACAAAAAAGTCATAGTATAGTATGTCGAAAAAAGTCATAGGCAAGTATGCTGGAAAAAAAGTCAAAGTATAGCATGTCGAAATAAAGTCATAGTATAGTATGTCGGAAATATGTACAAAAAGTTATTGTGTAGTTAGTTATTGTGTAAAAGTTATTGTTTTTTACATACTATACTATGTCGAAAAAAACGACATAGTATAGTATGTAAAAAAAAAAAACCCGACATAGTATAGTATGTCAAAAAAAACGTCATAGTATAGTATGTCGGAAATATGAACAAAAAGTTATTGTGTAGTATGTCGAAAAAAACGACATAGTATAGTATGTCGGAAGTATGAACAAAAAGTCATTGTGTAGTATGTCGACACAAACGTCATAGTATAGTATGTCAAAAAAAACAGTATAGTATGTCGAAAAAATCAGTGTAGTATGTCGAAAAAAAAAAAGTCATAAAGTCATAATATAGTATCTCGGAAATATGAACAAAATATGAACAAAAAGTCATTGTGTAGTATGTCGATTAAAAAAGTCATAGTATAGTATGTCGACAAAAAAGTCATAGTATAGTATGTTGAAAAAAACGTCATCGTATAGTATATCGAAAAAACGTCATAGTATAGCATGTCGAAATAAAGTCATAGTATAGTATGTCGGAAATATGTACAAAAAGTCATTGTGTAGTATGTCGAAAAAACGACAGTATGTAAAAAAAAAAAAACGACATAGTATAGTATGTCAAAAAAAACGTCATAGTGTAGTATGTTGAAAAAAACGTCAGTGTAGTATGTCGACAAAAAAGTCATAGTATAGTATGTCGAAAAAGTCATAGTGTAGTATGTCGACAAAAACGTCATAGTATAGTATGTCAAAAAAACATAGTCTAGTATGTCGAAAAGTCAGTGTAGTATGTCGACAAAAAAGTCATAGTATAGTATGTCCACAAAAAAACGTCATAGTATAGTATGTTGAAAAAAGTCAGAGTATAGTATGGCGAAAAAACGTCATAGTATAGTATGTCGAAAAAAATGTCATAGTGTAGTATGTCGAAAAAAAACGTCAGTTTAGTATGTCGACAAAAAAGTAATAGTGTAGTATGTCGAAAGAAAATCATAGTATAGTGTGTCGAAAAAAACGTCATAGTGTAGTATGTCGAAAAAAACCCATCAGTTTAGTATGTCGAAGAAAACGTCAGTTTAGTATATCGACAAAATTTCATAGTATAGTATGTCGGAAAAAAACATCATAGTATAGTATGTCGAAAAAAGTCATAGTGTAGTATGTCGAAATAAAGTCATAGTATAGTATGTCGGATTTATGTACAAAAAGTCATTGTGTAGTATGTCGACAAAAAAGTCATAGTATAGTATGTCGAAAAAAGTCCGAGTATAGTATGGCGAAAAAACGTCATAGTATAGTATGTCGACAAAAAAGTAATAGTGTAGTATGTCGAAAGAAAATCATAGTATAGTATGTCAAAAAAAACATCATAGTATAGTATGTCAAAAAAAACATCATAGTGTAGTATGTCAAAAAAACATCATAGTATAGTATGTCGGAAGTATGAACAAAAAGTCATTGTGTAGTATGTCGAAAAAAACGACATAGTATAGTATGTCAAAAAAACATAGTATAGTATGTCGAAAAAGTCAGTGTAGTATGTCGACAAAACAGTCATAGTATAGTATGTCGAAAAAAAAGTCATAGTATAGTATGTCGAAAAAAACATCATAGTGTAGTATGTCGAAAAAAATTCATAGTATAGTATGTCGAAAAAGGCATAGTGTTATATGTCGACAAAAAAGTCATAGTATAGTATGTCGAAAAAAACATAGTGTAGCATGTCGCAAAAAACGTCATAGTATAGTATATCGAAAAAAAGTCATAGTGTAGTATGTCTATAAAGTCATAGTAAAGTATGTCTATGAAGTCATAGTATAGTGTGTCGAAAAAAGTCATAGGCAAGTATGCTGGAAAAAAGTCATAGTATAGTATGTCGGAAATATGTACAAAGTTATTGTGTAGTATTTCAAAAAAACGACATAGTATAGTATGTAAAAAAAAAAAATGACATAGTATAGTATGTCAAAAAAAAACGTCATAGTATAGTATGTCGGAAATATGAACAAAAAGTCATTGTGTAGTATGTCGAAAAAACGTCATAATATAGTATGTCGGAAGTATGAACAAAAAGTCATTGTGTACTATGTCGAAAAAAACGACATAGTATAGTATGTCAAAAAAACGTCAGTGTAGTATGTCGACAAAAAGTCATAGTATAGTATGTCGAAAAAAACATCATAGTATAGTATGTCGAAAAAGTCAGTGTAGTATGTCGACAAAAAAGTCATAGTATAGTATGTCGACAAAAAACATCATAGTATAGTATGTCGAAAAAAAGTCATAATAGTATGTCAAAAAAGGCAGAGTGTAATATGTCGACAAAAAAGTCATAGTATAGTATGTCGAAAAAACGTCATAGTATAGTATGTCGAAAAAAACGTCAGAGTATAGTATGTCGAAAAAAACGTCATAGTATAGTATGTCGAAAAAGTCAGTGTAGTATGTCGACAAAAAAGTCATAGTATAGTATGTCCACAAAAAAAATCATAGTATAGTATGTCGAAAAAAACATCATAGTGTAGTATGTCGACAAAAAAGTCATAGTATAGTATGTCGAAAAAAGTCAGAGTATAGTATGGCGAAAAAACGTCATAGTATAGTATGGCGAAAAAAATGTCATAGTGTAGTATGTCGAAAAAAAACCGTCAGTTTAGTATGTCGAAAAAAACGTCAGTTTAGTATGTCGACAAAAAAGTCATAGTATAGTATGTCGAAAAAAATCATAGTATAGTGTGTCGAAAAAAACGTCATAGTGTAGTATGTCGAAAAAACCCCATCAGTTTAGTATGTCGAAGAAAACGTCAGTTTAGTATATCGACAAAATTTCATAGTATAGTATGTCGGAAAAAAACATCATAGTATAGTATGTCGAAAAAAGTCATAGTGTAGTATGTCGAAATAAAGTCATAGTATAGTATGTCGGATTTATGTACAAAAAGTCATTGTGTAGTATGTCGACAAAAAAGTCATTGTGTAGTATGTCGACAAAAAAGTCATAGTATAGTATGTCGAAAAAAGTCAGAGTATAGTATGGCGAAAAAACGTCATAGTATAGTATGTCGAAAAAAATGTCATAGTGTAGTATGTCGAAAAAGTCAGTGTAGTATGTCGACAAAAAAGTCATAGTATAGTATGTCGACAAAAAACGTCATAGTATAGTATGTCAAAAAAAACATCATAGTATAGTATGTCAAAAAAAACATCATAGTATAGTATGTCGGAAGTATGAACAAAAAGTCATTGTGTAGTATGTCGAAAAAAACGACATAGTATAGTATGTTGAAAAAGTCAGTGTAGTATGTCGACAAAAAATTCATAGTATAGTATGTCGGAAAAAAACATCATAGTATAGTATGTTGAAAAAAGTCATAGTGTAGTATGTCGAAATAAAGTCATAGTATAGTATCTCGGAAATATGAACAAAAAGTCATTGTGTAGTATGTCGATTAAAAAAAGTCATAGTATAGTATGTCGAAAAAAGTCATAGTATAGTATGTCGAAAAAAACGTCATAGTGTAGTATGTCGACAAAAAAGTCATAGTATAGTATGTCGACAAAAACGTCATAATATAGTATGTCGAAAAAATCATAGTATAGTATGTCGAAAAAAACGTCATAGTGTACTATGTCGAAAAAAACATCAGTGTAGTATGTCGACAAAAAAGTCATTGTATAGTATGTCGACAAAAAAGTCATTGTATAGTATGTCGAAAAAAACATCATAGTATAGTATGTCGAAAAAAGTCATAGTATAGTATGTCGAAAAAAACGTCATAGTGTAGTATGTCGACAAAAAAGTCATAGTATAGTATGTCGACAAAAACGTCATAATATAGTATGTCGAAAAAATCATAGTATAGTATGTCGAAAAAAACGTCATAGTGTACTATGTTGAAAAAAACATCAGTGTGGTATGTCGACAAAAAAGTCATTGTATAGTATGTCGACAAAAAAGTCATTGTATAGTATGTCGAAAAAAACATCATAGTATAGTATGTCGAAAAAAACATAGTATAGTATGTTGAAAAAAGTCATAGTATAGTATGTTGAAAAAAACGTCATAGTATAGTATGTCGAAAAAAACATAGTATAGTATGTTGAAAAAAGTCATAGTATAGTATGTCGAAAAAATCATAGTATAGTATGTCGAAAAAAACGTCATAGTGTACTATGTCGAAAAAAACATCAGTGTAGTATGTCGACAAAAAAGTCATTGTATAGTATGTCGACAAAAAAGTCATTGTATAGTATGTCGAAAAAAACATCATAGTATAGTATGTCGAAAAAAGTCATAGTATAGTATGTCGAAAAAAACGTCATAGTGTAGTATGTCGACAAAAAAGTCATAGTATAGTATGTCGACAAAAAAAGTCATAGTATAGTATGTTGAAAAAATCAGTGTAGTATGTCGACAAAAAAGTCATAGTATAGTATGTCGACAAAAAACGTTATAGTATAGTATGTCGAAAAAAAATCATAGTATAGTATGTCGAAAAAAACATCATAGTATAGTATGTCGGAAGTATGAACAAAAAGTCATTGTGTAGTATGTCAAAAAAAACGACATAGTATAGTATGTCAAAAAAACAGTATAGTATGTCGAAAAAGTCAGTGTAGTATGTCGACAAAAAAGTCAGTATAGTATGTCCACAAAAAACGTCATAGTATAGTATGTCGAAAAAACGTCATAGTATAGTATGTCGAAAAAAACATCATAGTGTATTGTCGAAAAAAAGTCATAGTATAGTATGTCGAAAAAAACATCATAGTATATTCTGTCGAAAAAAACATAGCATGTCGTAAAAAACGTCATAGTATAGTTTGTCAGAAAAAGTCAATGTTTAGTATGTCGAAAAAAAGTCATAGTATAGTATGTTGAAAAAAACGTCATAGTATAGTATGTTGAAAAAATCACAGTATAGTATGTCGAAAAAAATGTCATAGTGCAGTATGTCGAAAAAACATCATTGTAGTATGTCGACAAAAAAGTCATTGTATAGTATGTCGAAAAAAACATTGTATAGTATGTCGAAAAAAACGTCTTAGTATAGTATATCGAAAAAAACGTCATAGTATAGTATGTAAAGAAAACATAGTATAGTATGTCGAAAAAGTCAGTGTAGTATGTCAACAAAAAAGTCATAGTATAGTATGTCCACAAAAAACGTCATAGTATAGTATATTCGAAAAAAACGTCATAGTATAGTATGTCAAAAAAAACATCATAGTGTAGTGTGTCGAAAAAAAGTCGTAGTATAGTATGTTGAAAAAGGCATAGTGTAATATGTCGACAAAAACGTCATAGTATAGTATGTCGAAAAAACGTCATAGTATAGTATGTCGAAAAAAACATTATAGTATATTATGTCGAAAAAATCACAGTATAGTATGTCGAAAAAAACGTCATAGTGCAGTATGTCGAAAAAACATCAGTATAGTATGTCGACAAAAAAGTCATTGTATAGTATGTCGAAAAAAACATCATTGTATAGTATGTCGAAAAAAACGTCTTAGTATAGTATATCGAAAAAAACGTCATAGTATAGTATGTCGAAAAAAGTCATAGTGTAGTATGTCTATAAAGTCATAGTATAGTATGTTGAAAAAAGTCATAGGCAAGTATGCTGGAAAAAAGTCAATAGTATAGTCTGTCGGAAATATGTACAAAAAGTTATTGTGTAGTATGTCGAAAAAAACGACATAGTATAGTATGTAAAAAAAATGACATAGTATAGTATGTCAAAAAAAAGTCATAGTATATAGTATGTCGGAAGTATGAGCAAAAAGTCATTGTGTACTATGTCGAAAAAAACGACATAGTATAGTATGTCGAAAAAAAGTCATAGTATAGTATGTCGACAAAAAGTCATACTATAGTATGTCGAAAAAGGCATAGTGTAATGTCGACGAAAAAACGTCATAGTATAGTATGTCGAAAAAAACATCATAGTATAGTATGTCGAAAAAAGTCATAGTGTAGTATGTTGAAATAAAGTCATAGTATAGTATGTCGAAATAAAGTCATAGTATAGTATGTCGGAAATATGAACAAAAAGTCATTGTGTAGTATGTCGATTAAAAAAGTCATAGTGTAGTATGTCCAAAAAGTCATAGTATGTCGAAAAAAAGTCATAGGCAAGTATGTTGGAAAAAAAGTCAAAGTATAGCATGTCGAAATAAAGTATTTTGTAGTAGTAGTATTGTAGTATTTTGGAAATATGTAGAAAAAGTTATTGTGTAGTATGTCGAAAAAAACAACATAGTATAGTATGTAAAAAAAACGACATAGTATAGTATGTCAAAAAAAACATAGTATAGTATGTTGAAAAAAACGTCATAGTATAGTATGTTGAAAAAAACGTCATAGTATAGTTTGTTGAAAAAAACGTCTGTGTAGTATGTCGACAAAAAGTCATAGTATAGTATGTCGCAAAAAACGTCATAGTATAGTATGTCAGAAAGTCATAGTATAGTATGTCAAAAAAATTCATAGTATAGTATGTCGAAAAAAGTCATAGTATAGTATGTCAAAAAAAATGTCAGTGTAGTATGTCGAAAAAAAAGTCATAGTATAGTATGTTGAAAAAAATGTAATATATAGTATGTCGAAAAAAACGTCATAGTATAGTATGTCAAAAAAAACATCATAGTATGGTATGTCGTAAAAAATCATAGTATAGTGTGTCGAAAAAAACGTCAGTGTAGTATGTCAACAAAAAAGTCAGTATAGTATGTCGACAAAAAACGTCATAGTATAGTATGTCGAAAAAACGTCATAGTATAGTATGTCGAAAAAAACATCATAGTATAGTATGTCGAAAAAAACATAGTATAGTATGTCGCAAAAAACGTCATAGTATAGTATGTCAGAAAAAGTCATAGTATAGTATCTCGAAATAAAGTCATAGTATAGTATGTCGGAAATATGAACAAAAAGTCATTTTGTGGTATCTCGATTAAAAAAGTCATAGTATAGTATCTCGAAATAAAGTCATAGTATAGTATGTTGGAAATATGTATAAAAAGTTATTGTGTAGTATGTCGAAAAAAAGGACATAGTATAGTATGTAAAAAAAAATTCATAGTATAGTATGTCGAAAAAAAAGTCATAGTATAGTATGTCAAAAAAAATCATAGTATACTGTGTCGAAAAAAAAAAGTCATAGTATGTCGACAAAAAAGTCATAGTATAGTATGTCGAAAAAAGTCATAGTATAGTATGTCGAAAAAAGTCATAGTGTAGTATGTCGACAAAAAAGTCATAGTATAGTATGTTGAAAAAAACGTCATGGTATAGTATGTCGAAAAAAACGTCATAGTATAGTATGTCAAAAAAAACATCATAGTATGGTATGTCAAAAAAAATCATAGTATAGTGTGTCGAAAAAAACGTCAGTGTAGTATGTCGACAAAAAACGTCATAGTATAGTATGTCGAAAAAACGTCATAGTATAGTATGTCGAAAAAAACATCATAGTATATTATGTCGAAAAAGTCATAGTATAGTATGTCGAAAAAGGCATAGTGTAATATGTCGAAAAAACGTCATAGTATAGTATGTCAAAAAAAATCATAGTATACTGTGTCGAAAAAAACGTCAGTGTAGTATGTCGACAAAAAAGTCATAGTATAGTATGTCGACAAAAAACGTCATAGTATAGTATGTCGAAAAAACGTCATAGTATAGTATGTCGAAAAAAACATCATAGTATATTATGTCGAAAAAGTCATAGTATAGTATGTCGAAAAAGGCATAGTGTAATATGTCGACAAAAAAGTCATAGTATAGTATGTCGAAAAAACGTCATAGTACAGTATCTCGAAATAAAGTCATAGTATAGTATGTCGGAAATATGAACAAAAAGTCATTGTGTAGTATGTCGATTAAAAAAGTCATAGTATAGTATCTCGAAATAAAGTCATAGTATAGTATGTTGGAAATATGTATAAAAAGTTATTGTGTAGTATGTCGAAAAAAAGGACATAGTATAGTATGTAAAAAAAAAAAAACCGACATAGTATAGTATGTCAAAAAAAACGTCATAGTATATTGTCGGAAATATGAACAAAAAGTCATTGTGTAGTATGTCGAAAAAACCGTCATAGTATAGTATGTCGGAAGTATGAACAAAAAGTCATTGTGTAGTATGTCGAAAAAAACGTCATAGTGTACTATGTCGAAAAAAACATCAGTGTAGTATGTCGACAAAAAAGTCATTGTATAGTATGTCGACAAAAAAGTCATTGTATAGTATGTCGAAAAAAACATCATAGTATAGTATGTCGAAAAAAGTCATAGTATAGTATGTCGAAAAAAACGTCATAGTGTCGTATGTCGACAAAAAAGTCATAGTATAGTATGTCGACAAAAAAAGTCATCGTATAGTATGTTGAAAAAATCAGTGTAGTATGTCGACAAAAAAGTCATAGTATAGTATGTCGACAAAAAACGTTATAGTATAGTATGTCGAAAAAAAATCATAGTATAGTATGTCGAAAAAAACATCATAGTATAGTATGTCGGAAGTATGAACAAAAAGTCATTGTGTAGTATGTCAAAAAAAACGACATAGTATAGTATGTCAAAAAAACAGTATAGTATGTCGAAAAAGTCAGTATAGTATGTCCACAAAAAACGTCATAGTATAGTATGTCGAAAAAACGTCATAGTATAGTATGTCGAAAAAAACATCATAGTGTATTGTCGAAAAAAAGTCATAGTATAGTATGTCGAAAAAAACATCATAGTATATTCTGTCGAAAAAAACATAGCATGTCGTAAAAAACGTCATAGTATAGTTTGTCAGAAAAAGTCAATGTTTAGTATGTCGAAAAAAAGTCATAGTATAGTATGTTGAAAAAAACGTCATAGTATAGTATGTTGAAAAAATCACAGTATAGTATGTCGAAAAAAATGTCATAGTGCAGTATGTCGAAAAAACATCATTGTAGTATGTCGACAAAAAAGTCATTGTATAGTATGTCAAAAAAACATTGTATAGTATGTCGAAAAAAACGTCTTAGTATAGTATATCGAAAAAAAACGTCATAGTATAGTATGTAAAGAAAACATAGTATAGTATGTCGAAAAAGTCAGTGTAGTATGTCAACAAAAAAGTCATAGTATAGTATGTCCACAAAAAACGTCATAGTATAGTATATTCGAAAAAAACGTCATAGTATAGTATGTCGAAAAAAACATCATAGTGTAGTGTGTCGAAAAAAAGTCGTAGTATAGTATGTTGAAAAAGGCATAGTGTAATATGTCGACAAAAACGTCATAGTATAGTATGTCGAAAAAACGTCATAGTATAGTATGTCGAAAAAAACATTATAGTATATTATGTCGAAAAAATCACAGTATAGTATGTCGAAAAAAACGTCATAGTGCAGTATGTCGAAAAAACATCAGTGTAGTATGTCGACAAAAAAGTCATTGTATAGTATGTCGAAAAAAACATCATTGTATAGTATGTCGAAAAAAACGTCTTAGTATAGTATATCGAAAAAAACGTCATAGTATAGTATGTCGAAAAAAGTCATAGTGTAGTATGTCTATAAAGTCATAGTATAGTATGTTGAAAAAAGTCATAGGCAAGTATGCTGGAAAAAAGTCAATAGTATCGTCTGTCGGAAATATGTACAAAAAGTTATTGTGTAGTATGTCGAAAAAAACGACATAGTATAGTATGTAAAAAAATGACATAGTATAGTATGTCAAAAAAAAAGTCATAGTATATAGTATGTCGGAAGTATGAACAAAAAGTCATTGTGTACTATGTCGAAAAAAACGACATAGTATAGTATGTCGAAAAAAACATCATAGTATAGTATGTCGAAAAAAGTCATAGTATAGTATGTCGAAAAAAGTCATAGTATAGTATCTCGAAATAAAGTCATAGTATAGTATGTCGGAAATATGAACAAAAAGTCATTTTGTGGTATCTCGATTAAAAAAGTCATAGTATAGTATCTCGAAATAAAGTCATAGTATAGTATGTCGAAATAAAGTCATAGTATAGTATGTCGGAAATATGAACAAAAAGTCATTGTGTAGTATGTCGATTAAAAAAGTCATAGTGTAGTATGTCCAAAAAGTCATAGTATGTCGAAAAAAAGTCATAGGCAAGTATGTTGGAAAAAAAGTCAAAGTATAGCATGTCGAAATAAAGTATTAATAATAAATAAAGTGTGTCGAAAAAAACGTCAGTGTAGTATGTCAACAAAAAAGTCAGTATAGTATGTCGACAAAAAACGTCATAGTATAGTATGTCGAAAAAACGTCATAGTATAGTATGTCGAAAAAAACATCATAGTATAGTATGTCGAAAAAAACATAGTATAGTATGTCGCAAAAAACGTCATAGTATAGTATGTCAGAAAAAGTCATAGTATAGTATGTCGAAAAAAGTCATAGTATAGTATCTCGAAATAAAGTCATAGTATAGTATGTCGGAAATATGAACAAAAAGTCATTTTGTGGTATCTCGATTAAAAAAGTCATAGTGTAGTATGTTGAAATAAAGTCATAGTATAGTTTGTCGAAATAAAGTCATAGTATAGTATGTCGAAAATATGAACAAAAAGTCATTGTGTAGTATGTCGATTAAAAAAGTCATAGTGTAGTATGTCCAAAAAGTCATAGTATGTCGAAAAAAAGTCATAGGCAAGTATGTTGGAAAAAAAGTCAAAGTATAGCATGTCGAAATAAAGTATTTTGTAGTAGTAGTATTGTAGTATTTTGGAAATATGTAGAAAAAGTTATTGTGTAGTATGTCGAAAAAAACAACATAGTATAGTATGTAAAAAAAACAACATAGTATAGTATGTCGGAAATATGAACAAAAAGTCATTGTGTAGTATGTCGAAAAAAACAACATAGTATAGTATGTCAAAAAAAACATAGTATAGTATGTTGAAAAAAACGTCATAGTATAGTATGTTGAAAAAAACGTCATAGTATAGTATGTTGAAAAAAACGTCTGTGTAGTATGTCGACAAAAAGTCATAGTATAGTATGTCGCAAAAAACGTCATAGTATAGTATGTCAGAAAGTCATAGTATAGTATGTCAAAAAAATTCATAGTATAGTATGTCGAAAAAAGTCATAGTATAGTATGTCAAAAAAAATGTCAGTGTAGTATGTCGAAAAAAAAGTCATAGTATAGTATGTTGAAAAAAATGTAATATATAGTATGTCGAAAAAAACGTCATAGTATAGTATGTCAAAAAAAACATCATAGTATGGTATGTCGTAAAAAATCATAGTATAGTGTGTCGAAAAAAACGTCAGTGTAGTATGTCAACAAAAAAGTCAGTATAGTATGTCGACAAAAAACGTCATAGTATAGTATGTCGAAAAAACGTCATAGTATAGTATGTCGAAAAAAACATCATAGTATAGTATGTCGAAAAAAACATAGTATAGTATGTCGCAAAAAACGTCATAGTATAGTATGTCAGAAAAAGTCATAGTATAGTATGTCGAAAAAAGTCATAGTATAGTATCTCGAAATAAAGTCATAGTATAGTATGTCGGAAATATGAACAAAAAGTCATTTTGTGGTATCTCGATTAAAAAAGTCATAGTATAGTATCTCGAAATAAAGTCATAGTATAGTATGTTGGAAATATGTATAAAAAGTTATTGTGTAGTATGTCGAAAAAAAGGACATAGTATAGTATGTAAAAAAAAATTCATAGTATAGTATGTCGAAAAAAAAAGTCATAGTATAGTATGTCAAAAAAAATCATAGTATACTGTGTCGAAAAAAAAAGTCATAGTATGTCGACAAAAAAGTCATAGTATAGTATGTCGAAAAAAGTCATAGTATAGTATGTCGAAAAAAGTCATAGTGTAGTATGTCGACAAAAACGTCAGTGTAGTATGTCGACAAAAAAGTCATAGTATAGTATGTCGACAAAAAACGTCATAGTATAGTATGTCGAAAAAACGTCATAGTATAGTATGTCGAAAAAAACATCATAGTATATTATGTCGAAAAAGTCATAGTATAGTATGTCGAAAAAGGCATAGTGTAATATGTCGACAAAAAAGTCATAGTTATAGTATGTCGAAAAAACGTCATAGTACAGTATCTCGAAATAAAGTCATAGTATAGTATGTTGGAAATATGTATAAAAAGTTATTGTGTAGTATGTCGAAAAAAAGGACATAGTATAGTATGTAAAAAAAAACCGACATAGTATAGTATGTCAAAAAAAACGTCATAGTATATTGTCGGAAATATGAACAAAAAGTCATTGTGTAGTATGTCGAAAAAAACGACATAGTATAGTATGTCCAAAAAAAAACGTCATAGTATAGTATGTCGGAAGTATGAACAAAAAGTCATTGTGTAGTATGTCGAAAAAAACGACATAGTATAGTATGTCCAAAAAAAACCGTCATAGTATAGTATGTCGGAAGTATGAACAAAAAGTCATTGTGTAGTATGTCGAAAAAAACATAGTATAGTATGTTGAAAAAAACGTCAGTGTAGTATGTTGGAAAAAAAGTAATAGTATAGTATGTCGAAAAAAAAAGTCATAGTGTAGTATGTCGAAAAAAGTCATAGTATAGTATGTCAAAAAAAATCATAGTATACTGTGTCGAAAAAAACGTCAGTGTAGTATGTTGACAAAAAAGTCAGTATAGTATGTCGACAAAAAACGTCATAGTATAGTATGTCGAAAAAACGTCATAGTATAGTATGTCGAAAAAAACATCATAGTATATTATGTCGAAAAAGCCATAGTATAGTATGTCGAAAAAGGCATAGTGTAATATGTCGACAAAAAAGTCATAGTATAGTATGTCGAAAAAACGTCATAGTACAGTATCTCGAAATAAAGTCATAGTATAGTATGTCGGAAATATGAACAAAAAGTCATTGTGTAGTATGTCGATTAAAAAAGTCATAGTATAGTATGTCGAAATAAAGTCATAGTATATAGTATGTTGGAAATATGTATAAAAAGTTATTGTGTCGTATGTCGAAAAAAACGACATAGTATAGTATGTAAAAAAAAAACCCGACATAGTATAGTATGTCAAAAAAAACGTCATAGTATATTGTCGGAAATATGAACAAAAAGTCATTGTGTAGTATGTCGAAAAAAAGGACATAGTATAGTATGTCCAAAAAAAACGTCATAGTATAGTATGTCGGAAGTATGAACAAAAAGTCATTGTGTAGTATGTCGAAAAAAACGACATAGTATAGTATGTCCAAAAAAAACGTCATAGTATAGTATGTCGGAAGTATGAACAAAAAGTCATTGTGTAGTATGTCGAAAAAAAACATAGTATAGTATGTTGAAAAAAACGTCAGTGTAGTATGTTGGAAAAAAAGTAATAGTATAGTATGTCGAAAAAAAGTCATAGTATAGTATGTCGAAAAAAAGTCATAGTATAGTATGTCAAAAAAAATCATAGTATACTGTGTCGAAAAAAACGTCAGTGTAGTATGTCGACAAAAAAGTCATAGTATAGTATGTCGACAAAAAACGTCATAGTATAGTATGTTGAAAAAACGTCATAGTATAGTATGTCGAAAAAAACATCATAGTATATTATGTCGAAAAAGTCATAGTATAGTATGTCGAAAAAGGCATAGTGTAATATGTCGACAAAAAAGTCATAGTATAGTATGTCGAAAAAACGTCATAGTACAGTATCTCGAAATAAAGTCGTAGTATAGTATGTCGGAAATATAAACAAAAAGTCATTGTGTAGTATGTCGAAAAAAAGGACATAGTATAGTATGTAAAAAAAAAACGACATAGTATAGTATGTCAAAAAAAACGTCATAGTATATTGTCGGAAATACGAACAAAAAGTCATTGTGTAGTATGTCGAAAAAAACGACATAGTATAGTATGTCCAAAAAAAAAAGTCATAGTATAGTATGTCGGAAGTATGAACAAAAAGTCATTGTGTAGTATGTCGAAAAAAACATAGTAAAGTATGTTGAAAAAAACGTCAGTGTAGTATGTTGGAAAAAAGGTAATAGTATAGTATCTCGAAAAAAAAAGTCATAGTATAGTATGTCAAAAAAAATCATAGTATATTCATTCATTCATTCATCGTCAACCGCTTGTCCCGTTAGGGGTCGCGGGGAGCTGGAGCCGATCCCAGCTGGCATTGGGCGAAGGCGGGGTTCACCCTGGACAGGTCACCAGTCCATCGCAGAAAAATCATAGTATACTGTGTCGAAAAAAAAAGTCAGTGTAGTATGTCGACAAAAAAGTCATAGTATAGTATGTCGAAAAAAGTCATAGTATAGTATGTCAAAAAAAACGTCAGTGTAGTATGTCGAAAAAAAAAGTCATAGTATAGTATGTTGAAAAAAACGTCATATATAGTATGTCGAAAAAAACGTCATAGTATAGTATGTCAAAAAAAACATCATAGTATGGTATGTCGAAAAAAATCATAGTATAGTGTGTCGAAAAAAACGTCAGTGTAGTATGTCAACAAAAAAGTCAGTATAGTATGTCGACAAAAAACGTCATAGTATAGCATGTCGAAAAAACGTCATAGTATAGTATGTCGAAAAAACATCATAGTATAGTATGTCGAAAAAAACATAGTATAGTATGTCGCAAAAAAAGTCATAGAATAGTATGTCGAAAAAGGCATAGTGTAATATGTTGACAAAAAAGTCATAGTATAGTATGTCGAAAAAACGTCATAGTATAGTATGTCGAAAAAAACATCATAGTATAGTATGTCGAAAAAAACATAGTATAGTATGTCGCAAAAAACGTCATAGTATAGTATCTCGAAATAAAGTCATCGTATAGTATGTCGGAAATATGAACAAAAAGTCATTTTGTAGTATGTCGATTAAAAAAGTCATAGTATAGTATCTCGAAATGAAGTCATAGTATAGTATGTCGGAAATATGAACAAAAAAGTCATTGTGTAGTATGTCGAAAAAAACGACATAGTATGTATGTTGAAAAAAACGTCATAGTATAGTATGTCAGAAAGTCATAGTATAGTATGTAAAAAAAATTCATAGTATAGTATGTCGAAAAAAAGTCATAGTATTATGTCAAAAAAAACGTCAGTGTAGTATGTCGAAAAAAATGTCAGAGTAGTATGTCGACAAAAAAGTCATAGTGTAGTATGTTGAAAAAAACATCATAGTATGGTATGTCGAAAAAAATCATAGTATAGTGTGTCGAAAAAAACGTCAGTGTAGTATGTCGACAAAAAACGTCATAGTATAGCATGTCGAAAAAACGTCATAGTATAGTATGTCGAAAAAAACATCATAGTATATTATGTCGAAAAAGTCATAGTATAGTATGTCGAAAAAGTCATAGTGTAATGTGTCGACAAAAAAGTCATAGTATAGTATGTCGAAAAAACGTCATAGTATAGTATGTCAAAAAAAACATAGTATAGTATGTTGCAAAAAACGTCATAGTATAGTATGTCCAAAAAAAAACGTCATAGTATAGTATGTCGGAAGTATGAACAAAAAGTCATTGTGTAGTATGTCGAAAAAAACATAGTGTAGTATGTCGAAAAAAACATCATAATATAGTATGTCGACAAAAAAGTCATAGTGTAGTATGTTGAAAATAACGTCATGGTATAGTATGTCGAAAAAAACGTCACAGTATAGTATGTCGAAAAAAAGGTCATAGTATAGCATCTCGAAAAAAACGTCATCGTATAGTATGTTGAAAAAAGTCAGTGTAGTATGTCTATAAAGTCAGAGTATAGTATGTCAAAAAAAAGTCATAGGAAAGTATGTTGGAAAAAAAAGTCAAAGTATAGCATGTCGAAATAAAGTCATAGTATAGTCTGTCGGAAATTTGTACAAAAAGTCAGTGTAGTATGTTGAAAACGTCATAGTATAGTATGTCGATAACATTATAGTACAATATGTTCAAACATGTTTAAAATGTAATAGTATAGTATGTCGAAAACGTAGTATGTTATATAGTAACAGTATATTTAGTCATAAAAAACAGAAAATACATCAGATGTTTCAATTTCTGTAATATTATATTCACAACAATTACAGAGAAATTGTATTAACAAATCTCAATCTCAGGCTTCTTGCAACAATGCTGATTAAGTACCATATGTCGGAAAGAAGAAACAATACTCAATGAAAGGAAACTAAGACATAAAGTAGTGCAACGTTAAAAACTAGGGATAAAATACAATGTATATATTAAAGAACAGTGTGGCGGACAGTCTTTGCAGAATAAATTAACTTGAATGTAGCAAACATCTGTGCTTATTGAAAAGTAATACGTCTGTATACTGGTAGTACATACTGATCTGTTACCAGTTTGTGAAACAGCAAGTAAAAGTATAATATAAATGTAAAATGACAATATAATATGGAGTGACTTTGTCAAAGTGATGAGCTCATAAGTCTTATGTCCTGTGGGATGAAGCTGTTTTTGAGCCTGGTCGTGCGAGGCCGGATCTGCTATACCGTCTGCTGGATGGCAGTAGGCACAACAGTTTGAGGCTGAAGTGACTGAGAGCTTCAGAGAGTCCTTGTTGAACCCAATCAGCCTGCTGAGGAAGAAGAGCTGTTGTCAGTGTCACATGAACAGCACATGGCGACTTACGACTGGTGACTGCGTTACCTTACGGCTTATTCCTTGTTGACACCAGCAACATGTCAGCTGCGTTGTCGAAAAAAGTCATAGTATAGTATGTCGAAAAAACATCATAATATAGTATGTCGAAAAAAAAAATCATAGTATAGTGCGTCGAAAAAAAACGTCAGTGTAGAATGTCGACAAAAAAGTCATAGTATAGTATGTTGAAAAAAACGTCATAGTATAGTGTGTCGAAAAAAAATCATAGTATAGTATGTCGAAAAAAACGTCATAGTGTAGTAGAAGAAGAAGAAGATCTACCTTTATTAGTCCCACAGTGGGGAAATTCAATTTACACTCTGTTTAACTTATACATGGTACATGCACACAAACACACACACACATGCAGTAATGGAGAGATGTCAGAGTGAGGGGGCTGCTCCAGACAAGCGCCCCGAGCAGTTGGGGGTTTGGTGCCTTGCTCAGAGGCACCTCGGCAGTGCCCAAGAGGTAAACTGGCACCTCTCCAGCTACCAGTTCACACTCAGTTTTTGGTCCATGTCGGGACTTGAACCGGTGACCCTCCGGTTCCCAAGCCAACTCCCTACAGACTGAGCTACTGCCGCCCCCAGTATGGCGACAAAAAACGTCATCAGAAAATATGTTGGAAAAAAAAGTCAAAGTATAGCATGTCGAAATAAAGTCATAGTATAGTATGTCGGAAATATGTACAAAAAGTCATTGTGTAGTATGTCGAAAAAAACAACAGTATAGTATGTCGAAAAAAACGACAGGATAGTATGTCGAAAAAAAGTCATAGTATGTAAAAAAAAAAAAAAAGTTATTGCATAATATGTTGAAAAAAGGTCATAGTATAATATGTCGAAAAAACGTCATAGTATAGTATGTTGAAAAAAAGTCATGGTGTAGTTTGTCAAAAAAACATCATAGTACAGTATGTCGAAAAAAGTGTCATGGTATAGTATGTCGAAAAAAAGTCATAGCAAAGTATGTTGGGAAAAAAGTCAAAGTATAGCATGTCGAAATAAAGTCATAGTATAGTATGTCGGAAATATGTACAAAAAGTCATTGTGTAGTATGTCGAAAAAAACGTTATAATATGTCGAAAAAAACGTTATAGTATGTAGGAAAAAAACGTCAGTGTAGTATGTCGACAAAAAACCGTCATAGTATAATGTCGAAAAAAACCGTCATAGTATAATGTCGAAAAAAAGTCATAGTATAGTATGTAAAAAAAACAACATAGTTCAGTATGTCGAAAAAACATCATAATATAGTATGTCGAAAAAAAATCATAGTATAGTGTGTCGAAAAAAAACGTCAGTGTAGAATGTCGACAAAAAAGTCATAGTATAGTATGTTAAAAAAAACGTCATAGTATAGTGTGTCGAAAAAAAGTCATAGTATAGTATGTCGAAAAAAACATAGTGTAGTATGGCGACAAAAAACGTCATCAGAAAATATGTTGGAAAAAAAGTCAAAGTATAGCCTGTCGAAATAAAGTCATAGTATAGTATGTCGGAAATATGTACAAAAAGTCATTGTGTAGTATGTCGAAAAAAACGACAGGATAGTATGTCGAAAAAAAGTCATAGTATGTAAAAAAAAAAAAAAGTTATTGCATAATATGTTGAAAAAAGGTCATAGTATAATATGTCGAAAAAACGTCAGTATAGTATGTTGAAAAAAAGTCATGGTGTAGTTTGTCAAAAAAAGTGTCATGGTACAGTATGTCGAAAAAAAAGTGTCATGGTACAGTATGTCGAAAAAAAGGCAAAGTATAGCATGTCGAAATAAAGTCATAGTATAGTATGTCGGAAATATGTACAAAAAGTCATTGTGTAGTATGTCGAAAAAAACGTTATAATAAGTCGAAAAAAACGTTATAGTATGTAGGAAAAAAACGTCAGTGTAGTATGTCGACAAAAAACCGTCATAGTATAATGTCGAAAAAAACCGTCATAGTATAATGTCGAAAAAAAGTCATAGTATAGTATGTAAAAAAAACAACATAGTTTAGTATGTCGAAAAAACATCATAATATAGTATGTCGAAAAAAATCATAGTATAGTGTGTCGAAAAAAAACGTCAGTGTAGAATGTCGACAAAAAAGTCATAGTATAGTATGTTGAAAAAAAGTCATAGTATAGTGTGTCGAAAAAAAATCATAGTATAGTATGTCGAAAAAAACATCATAGTGTAGTATGGCGACAAAAAACGTCATCAGAAAATATGTTGGAAAAAAAGTCAAAGTATAGCATGTCGAAATAAAGTCATAGTATAGTATGTCGGAAATATGTACAAAAAGTCATTGTGTAGTATGTCGAAAAAAACGACATAGTATAGTATGTTGAAAAAAACGACAGGATAGTATGTCGAAAAAAAGTCATAGTATGTAAAAAAAAAAAAAAAAGTTATTGTATAATATGTTGAAAAAAGGTCATAGTATAATATGTCGAAAAAACGTCAGTATAGTATGTCGAAAAAAGTGTCATGGTATAGTATGTCGAAAAAGTCATAGCAAAGTATGTTGGAAAAAAAAGTCAAAGTATAGCATGTCGAAATAAAGTCATAGTAAAAATGTATGTCGGAAATATGTACAAAAAGTCATTGTGTAGTATGTCGAAAAAAACGTTATAATATGTCGAAAAAAACGTTATAGTATGTAGGAAAAAAACGTCAGTGTAGTATGTCGACAAAAAACCGTCATAGTATAATGTCGAAAAAAAACGTCATAGTATGTTGAAAAAAACGTCATATAGTGTCGAAAAAAACGTCATAGTATAGTGTGTCGAAAAAAAACGTCAGTGTAGAATGTCGAAAAAAACGTCATAGTATAGCGTGTCGAAAAAAACATCATAGCAAAGTATGTTGGAAAAAAAAGTCAAAGTATAGCATGTCGAAATAAAGTCATAGTAAAAATGTATGTCGGAAATATGTACAAAAAGTCATTGTGTAGTATGTCGAAAAAAACGTCAGTGTCGTATGTCGACAAAAAAGTCATAGTGTAGTATGTCGACAAAAACCGTCATAGTATAATGTCGAAAAAAAGTCATAGTATAGTATGTAAAAAAACCAACATAGTTTAGTATGTCGAAAAAACATCATAATATAGTATGTCGAAAAAAAAAAAATCATAGTATAGTGTATCGAAAAAAAACGTCAGTGTAGAATGTCGACAAAAAAGTCATAGTATAGTATGTTGAAAAAAACGTCACAGTATAGTGTGTCGAAAAAAACGTCATAGTATAGTGTGTCGAAAAAAAATCATAGTATAGTGTGTCGAAAAAAAAGTCATAGTGTAGTATGGCGACAAAAAACGTCATCAGAAAATATGTTGGAAAAAAAGTCAAAGTATAGCATGTCGAAATAAAGTCATAGTATAGTATGTCGGAAATATGTACAAAAAGTCATTGTGTAGTATGTCGAAAAAAACGACAGGATAGTATGTCGAAAAAAAGTCATAGTATGTAAAAAAAAAAAAAAAGTTATTGCATAATATGTTGAAAAAAGGTCATAGTATAATATGTCGAAAAAAAGTCATAGCAAAGTATGTTGGAAAAAAAGTCAAAGTATAGCATGTCGAAATAAAGTCATAGTATAGCATGTCGGAAATATGTACAAAAAGTCATTGTGTAGTATGTCGAAAAAAAGTCATAGTATGTAAAAAAAAAAAAAAAGTTATTGCATAATATGTTGAAAAAAGGTCATAGTATAATATGTCGAAAAAATGTCAGTATAGTATGTCGAAAAAAGTGTCATGGTATAGTATGTCGAGAAAAAGTCATCGCAAAGTATGTTGGAAAAAAAAGTCAAAGTATAGCATGTCGAAATAAAGTCATAGTATAGTATGTCGGAAATATGTACAAAAAGTCATTGTGTAGTATGTCAAAAAAAACGTCTTAATATAGTATGTATGTATAGTATGTAATATGTAGTATGTTGAAAAATTTAAAAAAAAAATCATACCGTATGTCAAAGTAATGCAAAAATGTCAGTATATCACGTCGAAGAAAAAGTCATAGTATGTTGAAAAAATTCAGTCAGCATTGTGTGTTAAAAAAAGTCATACTATGTATTAGTACTTTTATGTAGAATAATAAAATAAATGTAGAATAGTATATCAAAAAGTCATAGCACAGTGTGTCAAAAAAATAGCCATAATCTCTCGAACAAATGTCACAGTATAGCATCAAAAAAAAAAAAAAAAAAAAACTGTCAGAATAGTATACCAGGAAAAAGTCTGTATAGTGTGTTCAAAAAAAGTCAATATGTCGAGGAAAAAAAAAAGGGCCTTAAGTAGACTTATCACCTCCGATAAGTTGCAGCTTAGATCAATACCTGTACAAAATGTCAGAATTTTTAATTATTAGACATTTGTATGAAATTAGCATACGAATTATTGAGTTGGTAATTTAGTGGTCAAAGGTCACAGTGACCTTTGTCTAATCAATTTGTTCTAATCGGTACATCCTTGAGTCCAAGTAAATGTTTATGCCTACTGTTAAGAAATCCCATCCAGGCATTCCTGAGATATCACACTCATGAGTTAGATTGACGGACAACCTGAAAACATAATGCCTCTTGTACAGCTGTTACTGGCGTCCAGGCATTAGAAGTCATAATGACTTTTCTTAACATGTCATTCGGATATATTTTATACATCATTACTATTGCTATGTCTATGGCGACCTAACTCCATTAAGGCAATATTTGAGTAATTTGGACAATGCTTTAGGTTCTGATCTTTTCATATGGCAGCAACGCTGAATAAATCAGGCACTGATTTACAAACAGAGGGCAAAAAATTTGAGGGCCTCTTGTCCATGTTGTTTTTCATGCAGCTATCATGGAAAACAACATGGACAAGAGGTCCTCCATCTGCTGATGAAGATAGTGTGATAAGACTGAAAGCTATTAAATGGCCCTTTGGCTGAGTTTGTTTTGTCAACTACTGTTTCCAAGGTCAAGAATGGACTTAAAATCTCTTATCTTATTAATGTTTTCAGTCTTGAAGAACAACTAGAACAAATGCAGAATAAGTGCTGTACCCTGGTATCTATTAATCAATTCGGGTTTTTCTGGAGCGATTAGTCGATTTCTTGCATTATTTTTTTGACATTTCATTGACCAAATGATTGATTATAAGTCCACTAATAAGTATCAAAAGCATTAGATGTTATACTCACACTGAGTATGATTTTGATTCCATTGCACATTTTTAATGGCTGAGTAGTCAGGTTATCTGAGGATATGATCTACATTCAGGTGTACTCAAAAAAAATCAAAATCAAATTTTTAAATCTTTAAAAAAAAAAAAAAAATAACTCCCAGAAACCATTTTTTTTAAACTTGTCTGTAAACAAATTAATCTATCAATGACACTCCTGAGTGACATTTCTCTTTTAATCTTCCTTAATTTTTTTTTTTTTTTTTTTTTTTTTTTTACAAAATTGCAATTTACAGGAACATGGGCGCTAACCGTAGGGCTAAAGCATTTCTGTGTTGTAGTCTTAGCAAAGAGTAACAGTCTTAAACATCAGAGTCACATTATTTACAGCCTCGACACCGGGACCACAAAGCTGATGACGGAAGAAATGCACTATACTCCTGATGAGAGGCATGTTACTACAGAGGTGTTTAGACATGATAATGATGGAATATACAATCGATGTAGAGACACTGATGGAAACACTACAGGAAGTGGAAAGTCTTTTCTTACTGGCTTTAGTGTGGTTAGAGTCAAGTGTTACCTGCAGAGGTTAAGACCAGTCTGCCTACTGTCGGCTGCTCATTAAAGCATCACTGCAAGTGCAGAGGAAGAATATTAGTCTGTTGGGGCAGAGGGAGGCAAACTAGGACAGTTCTCTGCTCTGGTCATTGGTCATTTCTTAGCCTTGCCTTTGCCTTTCCCCTTGCCTTTGTCCTTCCCAGTTTCCTCCTTTTTATCCTTCTTTGACTCCTTGGTGACTTTGGCCTTCTTCTGCTGCAGGAAGGAGCAACAGAGAGAGACATGAAGGCAGCCTTTGGCAATGCGTGCACACGGGATCGAATGGGTTTGTACATTGTTATTGCTCTTACTTTGATCATGGCGTCACTTTTGAGGCCCTCGTCCTCAGACTCCTGCATTTCGTTGTCCACGTCCTCTCCTCCCAACTCCGACTCCCCCCGCCGCCACCACGGCGGCCCTTCTTCACTGCTTGCAGAGAGTACGGCGTCAGGTGAACTTCTTTGTTGTAGGCTCGCGTGAATGCTGCTTTCACCTGCAAGGACACAGTGTAGTACGCAGGCTCTGATAAATGCTGGTGATTGAGAACATAATCATGCTTTACTCAATATTTTAATATTAATTGTTCAAATGACTACAAGTAATGTGAAAGGGGTCACTGGTGGTAATGAACTCAGAGAAAAGGTGTTTTTCTGGCCAGCAATTTGAATGGTTCACTGTCATCGCTCTTATGGCGGCGTTTCTAGGCCCAGCAGGAAACTACTGTGCACTACCTGCTCAGCATCAAACGGCAGACAGAGAAAAGTTAGCATCTAGCTGGTGAACATCGTGGAGCATTTAGCAGCTAAAGAGCCAGGTATTACCGCTGACTGATGGTGGTGGAGACAAAAATCAGAGCTAAAAGGGAGTGAATACGGGACTTAAATTCATCAGGTGGCCAGAAGCACAACTTGCAAATAAGTGCTCGCTTTTGTACCTGCTTGATGTATAAATAAGCAATGTTTACCAGCATGCTGCTCCTAAGGGACCAAAAGAATTCATTGTTGAAGGTTTAAATAGATTGACAATAGCTCTAGAGTACAGAAGCACTGATACTAGTTAAGGTGTGTATTTAGTACTGGGCTGAACAGTTATAGGTACAAGTTGGTAAATAAGGCAAAGTGATGCTTGGAGATGCTGCAAGTAATGTCAACCAGTCACAGTGGCCTGAACTAACTGTAGTATTATCCCCTCCCACCTCCTGCTGACCTTAGAGTCCAGTTTGGAGTAGGGGTCTGGCTGTCCACCCCAGATGCTGATCTCCATGATGCTGTCCACGTCCTCTTTGATGAGCTGGTAGTTGTCCAGCAGCTGCACAGCTTCACCGGCACCCTCCGCTCCATGTCTCTGAAGTGGACTCAGAAGTGCCTGCCGCAGGTAGTACAAGTAGTCCAGGTTCACCGCCTGTCTGCTACTCAACGTCCTGCAGGAAACAAACCAACCATTCATATAGTTTAATGGGATTTTGTGTTTGACAATGTGTAAATAGGTAAAAGACAGCGACGGAGGCCTACTCACTTTAAACCCATGTGTGAGGCCAGCTCCTGGACGATGCGGGAATGCTTATTGGTGGAGGAGTTCTTGCCGAGCCAGCTGGGGAAGGTGGGGAACTGACTCATGTAGCCTCTCATGAGCTCGCCTGGTAACACACTGGCATAGATGGCCTACAAGCACACATACCCAGCGTAATGATGAATCTCTGGTGACCCAACACATGAGCATGTGGGTGTGTTTACATTTAAATATCATCACATAGCATGTCATAGAAATATCTTAAGAAATGCTGTTAAACAAAAAAAATCAAAAGTCATAATAGTTTGTCACAAAAAATTTAAATAAAAAAAATGTAATCAATAAGTCATAAAAAGTCAAAGTATAGTATGTCAAAGTCACAATATTTGTTTTAACACTAATTTCTTTAACGCAACTTGCAATTTTTAGGTAGTAGCGAACTCAGTTTTAAAGCTAGAATAAAAATAAAACTGGCATCATATGAAACTAGAGAACCTAATAAAACCACTGATACCAACCATGTCGTACTAGCTCATCACAAAGGCGGTTAAATAAATCTCCAAACATAGGTGAGGAAAAGCTGACATGACCATTTTCAAAGGGGTCCCTTGACCTCAAGATATAACGAAAATGGATTCTATGGGTACCCACAAATCTCCCCTTTACAGACATGCCCACTTTATGATAATCATACAGTTTGAGGCAAGTCATAGTCAAGTCAGCACACTGACAGCTGTTGTTGCCTATTGAGCTTGAGTTTGCCATGTTATGATTTGAGCATAATTTTTATGCTAAAGTCAGTACCTGTGAGGGTTTATCATCATATTTGTGTTGTTAATTGATTCCTAATAGTAAACATATACATACATTTGCATAAAGCAGCATATTCGCACACTCCCATATTGATAAGAGTACTAAATACTCGACAAATCTCTTTAAGGTACATTTTGAACAGATAAAAAATGTGTAATTAATTGTGATTAACTATGGACAATTGTGCAATTAAATATTTTAATCAGTTATTAAATTACAGTTTTATGACCTACTATACTATGACTTTTTATGTATTAAAAAAGTAACAAAATATAGTATGTCATAAAAAGTACTTAAAGGCATAGTATTGTCATAAGTTGTATAGGGAGCATCCCTGAGAAACACTTTGTGGGGCCCCTGAACTTGACATGAAATGCATGTATTGTATTTTAATCATCCACCATCCATTTCAATTCTTTCCCTCTCTACACTGTACAGTTACTACGTTACATGAGTGAGTCCTTATGTGCCTGACTGTGTGTGTTACCTGGGTGGGCAGCAGCGACCAGTTCTGCCCAGAGCGGATCCGTCTGTCCACCAGGTCTCCGTCAGAGATGGAGTCAGCCGTCTTGCTGAGCAACATCAGGTGGGACTTCAGGTCACCACTGTGAGAAGAGATATGAAAATACTGAAATGTTAATGGGAGTAGTTCGATGTGGTAGGAAATGTTTGTTTTCTTGTCAAGAATTAAGAATGACAGCACTAATGTTTGTGCATTCATGGAACTACAGTAGAGCCAGGAGATAGTTAGCTTAGCTTAGCATAGAGACTGGCAACAGGAGGAAACAGCTAGCCTCTCTCACCCGGCAGCCTTTGGCCGAACATGCAGGTAGTTTTCTTGGACAAAGAGCGGCGCTAGCGAGTAGTCGTGGAAGAAGAGGTCAGACTTGTCGATGAGGCTCATGTGGGCAGTTTCCTCCCCGGAGGCAAACACCTTCCTACAAACATCAAACGGCCCCAGTTTCATGTCCTTGCGGGCGCTGGCTGCGTCAGACTTGCACTGGTCATACGTCATCACCTTGTTTCTGGCCGACCACATGCTCAGGTTGTGGATCACCTGAAGAAAGAAAGGGGGGAAAAAAAAAAAAAGTCAGCAAGGTGAGAGGGGAGGCCGAGGGTGGCAAGTGAAGACGTAACCTCAGTGTGAATTTCTGATACTTTGTTTTGTTTACCTGTCGGACATCTTGATTGGAGGCGAGGATAATTTCATTAAGAGCTGGGGCTGGGATCTTGAGTCCCTCCTTGAAGGCGAGGGACATCATGGCTCCCTGAAAAATTAAAAGGAGTTCAGGAGCAGAAAAAGTACATAATTCACATAATGTAATTCGGTTTAATTTTGTATTTTATTTAAAAGTAGTATTATTATTTTTATTTTTTGTTTCATTCACGCTTTTGTAAATGTGCCTTAAACACACATGTAGTCTGTATCGGTCCTGAGAGGGTGAATCAACGTGGGGGTTGGACCACAATGATGTAAGTAGGTGCTGGGAATCTGGTGCATGAAGTTATTAGTTTTTATTTCATTATTATTTTATTATCTAAAATGTTTCAATTATTTTTCCATTTTTAATGTATATTTCTTATTCATTTTATAACATAATCACTATTAATAATTATATTCATTTACAGTTACTATCTGTTATATGTACATATTACTTTATTTGTTATGGATTAGGTTGTAGTAATTTTTCTTAAGGACACAATAAAAAGCACGATTTTAAAAAAGTCTCAATTGTCTCTATTTATCAGTCTTCATAAAAATATAAAAGTAGAGCATTATATACAGTATATATATTTTAATAGGTTATTTTCAGCCACTATGCAAATGATTACAACCTCATATCATTATTTTTATATTTATATTTATATATATATATATATATATATATATATATATATATATATATATATATATATATAAATACATATATATATAAATAAATATATAAATATATATTTATATATATAAATAAATATATAAATATATATTTATATAAATATATATATATATATAAATATTTATATTTATTTATTTTCTATTTAATGTAACTGGTGTGCTGTCTTGGCCCAGGTTTCCTTGGAAAACAGATTCTATCTTCAGGGATTTCATGCTTAAATGTACAGTAGGTTACATTATGTTTTTTTCATTGTGTGTGTGTGTGTGTGTGTGTGTGTGTGTGTACCTTGATCTGTTCCACTCGTGGCCTCTGGAAGCGCAGATCGAAGCAGTAGTTGGCCAATGACCTGATCTTCTGGTGGTTACGATCATTGCACATGCAGATGATGGGAATCTTTGAATTCCTGATCAGGCCGATCATCTCCTGCAGGGGGCAAAAATTCAGGAGGTCACTATCAATGTGATCAACTGTCCACTAATTGTTATTTTCAGTGTCTTGCAGAGACTGTTGCTAGGAGGAGTTAACTTCAATTAAGTATGCCGATTTGACAATCGTTATATCTGTAAATGCACAACAGCCCAAAAACATACACCCAATAATCTCATTGTAAATCCGACGTGAACCTCTGAACCTGAGGTTTTTCTTAAAGATATCCATGATTCTGTTTAAAAGTTAAGAAATATGATCAACCACCCCTCTAGCCTCTCCACAATGTGAGAAACTGGTCAAACTGTCAGTTAAAAGGTTGTTTTTTTTACCTGGATTCCTCCGCGGTCCTCATTACCAGCCATGCCATCAACCTCATCCATGATCAGGACGTGTTTACTGCTCACTTTCTCTGATGTGCCTACAAAACACATACCAACTGTTATATATACCACACAGTATTCACTTCAATTCTGGACAATAGTGCAGATGTTAATTCTGAAATAAATAAATAAAAACTGAACCTTGAAAAAGACAAATTTCTGTCAAGGGATCGAAGAACAGCTAATGGGGCATGTGCTATAGTTAAGGTACCTTGTACTTTGCAACACCTCTTCCTGTAGAAATCACAGCCTGTAAATGATTCTTGCATTGAGCCATTTGATTGCTTTAATTTCAGAAGTATTCTTATTCCTGTTAGTTTGTTCTGCACGCACTGTATGTGACCAAAATATTAATGCACTGCATGATAATATGCTAACAGTCATTATTACATGGCTTTGTTGAATACCTGATTCTGAATGCACAATCACAGCGTTTTAGGGTCTATTATTTCTTTATAGCAGACCGTTGCTATGGATGCCGTTCTGATTTAGGATTATGGAGGACCATTTTTGTGTCAAATTATTGATTTCTTAAGTAAGTAGCTGTGTAATAATCGGGGCAATGCAAGACCCTGACATAAAACCTCAGTCTGAGTTTATTTCACAACAATAACTAACTTGCTGTATATTGTCCCTCACTCCAACCAAATCAAACTAACATCTTTCCATTGCTGCTTTACAATTTTCTAGTTTTTTTCTTATTAAACAAGCACATCTATAAAGGCTACTGTAAGTTCAATTTGTAAGAGCTGGAAACAGAGAAACAGAAAAGAGGGACCACCTTTGTAGAAGCTCTCGATGCTGGTGTTGTTCAGTGACTCTGCAACGACTTCCTTCAGACTGTTTTTGCTGCGAGTGCAGCTGGCGTTCATCTCCACATAGCTGAAGCCCAACTCCTGCACACAAACACAGAGGAGAGGTTGAGTCAAAAAGAGACTGAGATAAAAGCAAAATGTTCAAGATTAACATATAATTTGTCCAAACTGGGAATCATGGGGGCAGCAATACTTAAAAACAAAATAATATACCAACTGACTGTAATACACCACTGTTGTGAATACAAAGAAAAGCACCCAGCAACATGCCTGTGTGTTTTCAGACTGACCTCACAGACCAAGGCAGCTGTGGTGGTCTTCCCCACACCCGGAGGTCCAGAGAGCAGAGCAGCTTTGTATCCTGACCCATCATCTTTCCCTCCTCCAAACTTACCAAATCTTGCAACTGCACAGCAATAAACAGCACAAATAACACAATATTCAACACGGATACAGTTTTCAGAAGTAAAGGTCACTGAAACAAAATGAGCTCTGATATCTAGTTTCTATGATTACTCTGAATTCTGCTCACACGCCTCAAAACACAAAGAGAGATGAACCGTTTGCTACCTGGTGGCTTGGTAGTGCCTCCGCTGTGGTGTTTGTGCCAATTCTGCAGCCAGCGGAGCAGCTTATTGGCACAGCTCTGATCTCCCTGTTGACCAATCACAGTCTTCAGAGAGCACGGGCGGTACTTGTCCACCCACAGCAGACTGACGTCCTCCCCTGTCGATGATGATCCTGGGGCTGAAGAGGCGGAGGAGGAAAGGCCCAGCTCCCTCCGGGCTGTGTGACCTGAGCCTCTCCCAGGTGGAGTAGCTCCATCTCTGGTCCTGGCACCGTGGCCTTGTGCAAGGCTGGTCTTTGATGGGCTCGGGGTCTGAGGGGACCTGGAATTACCCTTGGAGGGAGAGATCTTCTGGGTTTTGGGAGTGCTCTTCAATGTCTTGCTGGGGGGAGTCCTGGTCATTGATGCTTTGCTCTGGAAAAAAAGTAAACATCCCAGATAAGTTACAACACATCTAAACAAAATCCATGCATGATATAACTCCATATAAAGACCAACTGAACATAGATTGCATTTTTCTTCTGCTACAACATACATATAAGGTTTGTAAATCAACCAAAGGTTTCTAATGCATCTCCTAACTTCTTTTTTTTTTCCTTTCAATAAAACAAATTTGAAAATCACTTTTACTACAAAAAGGGGATATTGTTTGTGATTTCAGTTGAACAGTGAAAGATAAAACAATGAATAAACAATGAAATCACTTTGTAAACAACATGATTTAAAGTAAAGAAGTGAGAGCTGACCTCAGCCTCTGCAGCAATCTCGTACTTGGACTTCTTTCCAGGTTTGGTTCTGATCAGCTCCAACAGACCATCCTCATCCAGGATCTTGGTACCAAGACTCTCCGCCTGAGTATAAAGCCAATTGTACAAACACTGTATTATTTGACAAACAAATATAAGGGAAATAGGACAGAAAAAAAAAGCATGAAGGGAAAGACAAAGTGTCAAATTAGTGAGATTGCTGCTGTTCGAATACTTCTTTGGTTAAATATCAATGTGTGTAATTTTACTTTGCATATTTAATGAGCTATTCCTCAAAAATAAGATGCTTGATACTAGGTCTGTTAAAGTTAATGCGTAAACGCAAATTCATTTTAATGTCACTAATTTCTTTAATGCATTACTGCAAACTTCCAGTTTTTAGGTTCTAACAGGCTTTTCAAGCTTGTGTGAAGATACTGGCATCATATTAAAGTAGAAATCCTTAAGAATCCACTGGCATCAACCACGTCATACTAGCTTGTCATAAAGGCGGCTAAATAATGCTCCAAAGTAAAAACTGTCATGGCCATTTTCAAGGTGTCCCTTGACCTCTGACCTCAAGATATGTGAATGAAAATGGGTTCTCTGGGTACCCACGACTCTCCCCTTTACAGACATGCCCACTTCATGATAATCACATGCAGTTTGAGGCAAGTCACAGTCAAGTCAGCACACCATGTTATGATTTGAGCATATTTTTTCTATGCTAATGCAGTACCCGTGAGGGTTTCTGGACAATATTTGTCACTGTTTTGTGCTGTTAATTCATTTCCAATAATAAATATATACATACATTTGCATAAAGCAGCACATTTGCGCACTCCCATGGTGATAAGAGTATTAAATATTTGACAAGTTTGACTTTAATTTGCAATGAATCGCAATTAACTATTTCAATTGATTGGCAATTGACTGACCTACTTGGTACACATCTCCCCTACAGATTTAAGGTTACCAAGATGATATATATCAAATCATTTGTAGGTGGTTACTATGACTTTTGTGATTGATAATTATCATCCATTTTAATCCAATCTCTACTCCAAGTCTACTCTAACTCTAATCTGTTTTAAAGATAATCCATTACATTTATAACAGCACCTGATTCAGTAAAAACTCCATTAAAATTTTAAAAAGCTCAGTATTGCACACTGATCGACTGAATGGGAATTATTATGGCATGTACATTTTATCAGTTTTACATAATGTATTAAAACTGAATGTAGACGTATTTTTAAGCTTCAAATTTAGCACCCACTGCATCTATAACTCAGCTAACACATCAAGGTAAATTAGTCTTCATATGATTATAAAGTCATCCAAAAACCATGCAAGTCAGCATCAGTGCTCTCAGCAGTCGCACATATTTTGTTCAGGAAATGCTTCTCTGGGTCTGAATCAGTCTGGATCAGTTTGGTCACCTTCTCAAGCTTTGAGACTCCACTGTCTCTGCCCTGCACCAGGTAGGTGGTCTTCTTGCTGATGTTGCCCGTCACCTTGCCTCCGTAGCGCTCAATGAGGGATTTGGCATCATCCCTCTCCATGGACTCCATGACCCCCGTCAGCACAAACACGCAGCCCTCCAAACAGTTCTCTGCACCCTGGAAAACACACAACATACCGTCAGTGATTGAGAACATGACACACGCAGTTCAAAGGAAGATGGTGGTTGGTCTGAGTACTGATGTGTGTGTGTTACCTGTGGGATTTCCTTGGAGCCCAAAGCTCGTGGCCCATCCCTGTTGAGGAAATTCCTGTAAGCTGCAGAGTTTACCTTCTTCTTCTCTACGTCATCGGGACTCGTACTTGTGCTCTGATCAGATTAAAACAGACAGGACATTAATGTTTTTAACTTCTTTTAACTTATGCATGCCATGTTTCCCTCACTTTTACTTAGCAGATATATGGTGTGTTGATCTGCTTCGTGTTTTATCAGTAAGTTTTACAATTTCAATTGTTCCCAATGTGGAGACAGCAAGTGCTACATCCAGCAGCTTTTTTGTTTTTTTGAGCATGCTGCCTATTTTGTGTGGCCGCTCCCAATGCTTATAGTTTAAAATCTCTGAAACTTTGAAGAAAGCAATGGTGACATCAGGTGGTGATAGAAAAGGGCGTTGTATGCTGCACAACAAAAAAAAAAAAAAAAAAAAACACTTGGAGCATTTTTTCTATGAAACATTTTGATGAAGCACTCTTTAGTGCCCTGCAGCCACTTTTCTACCATGAAAAGATGTCATATATACACAAGCCCTCAGGCATCTAATTAGCCCTCAGGCATGTAAATTTCCCCACTGTGGGACTAATAAAGGAATATCTTATCTTATCTTATCTACCCTGCTCACCTCTGGTTTCTTGGGACTTTTAACTGTTGTGGGCGTGGTTCCTGCTTTGGGAGTGAACTTCCTGTCTGTGCTTGATGAAGGGAGGGGCTGCATTTTAGGAGAGATTTTTATTTTTGAGGGAGAAATTGTTGTTTTGCTTTTTGGCACTCCATCTCTCTCTTCTTCCTTTTTCTTCATCATGGCCAGTTTGGAGCTGGCTTTGACGGGGGCGGGGCTCTTCTTAGGAGAGGGACCAATCACATCCTCCGACATGCTGCTCCTTCGGGTGGTCTTTGACAGGCTGCTCGTGCTGCCAGTAGCCGAGTCTGTACTGTTCATTTTGGAAAATGCGGTAGCAGCTCGTTTGTCATCAGAGCCTTTGCGAGCCTGGATGAGGACACACATAAAAACTTATATTTAACAACCACTAATATCACAAAACAGATGTTCCTTTGTGTTCCTATTTTTGTGTTTTTTTAAAATCACCTTCTTCGCTTGAGGCTCCTCGTCCAGCATGGCCAGAGTTCTGGCAAACTCCTCGTCCTCGTGGATCTGCTTTTCCAGCTGAGTGAAGTCGGACTGAGAAATCAAAATTATGAGAATGAAAAAGCAGAGTCAACTTTGCCCTCTGAGGTTTTAACAGAGCAGCATATTTTGTCAAATTTTCTGTCTTACTTTTGGGACTTTTTACATCCAAGCAAACATATCTGTATAAAAGGCTCTTGGAGAGCCATATACAGTATATATACTGTATATACAAATCCCTTATAATTTTCAAAGGCCCAACATTATATATTGAAAACTACTCCTTTTATCCAACTAACAGTCTACAACCCAAAGATATTCAGTTCACAATCACATATGAGTGAATGTTTGGCATTTTTACTTGAAAAATGACTTAAAAAGATAAAATAAAAATAGTTGAAGACTAAGGTACATTTTCTGTCAATCAATTAACAGAGTAATCAACTACTTTTTCAACTGTAATTACTAGTGCAATGAACAAGCAGCTGTTATGTTGATTAGCCTACCTCCATGTCCTCATCCATCTGCAGCTGTTTGGCGATTAGCTCATCATTTGTCAGATCGTCCGTGTCCTGTGTTGGCTGAGAAAAAGAGTTTTTACAAAGTTGGTTTGTTGTAAAAGGATCATTAATATATTTGATATTGTAATAGAAGGCTGAAAAGTAAAGGCTTCAGTGGGTGATACTTCGAAGTAGCTTTGAATTTTGATGGCTTGCATGAAAAAGGAGTACATTAGAAGAGTGAGAGGGTTTGAAGACAGAAGTGAAATAATTAATCAATACTCACAGCCTTTCGTTTGATGCTGGCTACAAGCTTCTTATCTGAACGCTGAACAGTCGCACTGCCAAAGTAGTCGAGTACTGAAGTGGGGGTTTGTTTAGGCGGAGGAGGCAGGGCTGACTTAGGGGTGACGGGCACCGGAGGAGACTTCACAGCAGTTTTCCCCTGTGTGGAGGAGGGCTTGACGGGAGACTTCAGCCCCTCTTTGACTCCTGGACGAACATTGCCTGCATTTGACTTTGTCTGTTTGGCTGTGCCATTCTGCTTGGGTTTGGAGACCTTCTTCAAGGACTGAAAGTTGTCACTGTCTGAGTCTACAATGAAAAAAGAGAAATATCCTATCAAAATATATTTTCCGTAAATTAACAAAACATCATTCCTCATCTTCAAGCTGGACCCATCTTCTTACTAATGCATTTGAGTCTCTTGTTAATATGACATGAATGGTTTATTTTGCTTGTTGGTCGTCCTAACATATTTATTTTCATTTTAATTGCTGAAATGTTCTTTAACATTCAGCATGGACTGTTTTTATGTGTGCTTTTATTGTGCTAAATAACTAACGGCCTCAACTTGACAAGAATTCATTAGAGAGCCATTGTGAGAACGGGAAAATCCAGTGCAGATGTATTTAAAAACATATCTTTTCCTTTATTATCGTCATCAAAGTAAATGTGACAATCATGACATGCATATATGTATATCTGGAATATGCTGAGAAACCATCAGCCCATTACCTGTTTCAGAGACATACTGCACAGGATCCTTTTTGGGCAGTGGCTCTGTTTTGCTTGTCTTCTGTTTCTCTTTTGAGGATTTCTTTGACTTCATCACTGGCTCCTCATCCTCAGAGTCTGAACAGACAGAAACCAGATGTGCCATGAAGAAAAGATGCCAGGAGGATGAAGAGCAATGTTGATTACAGCTGATCAATAAGTCTCTAGTTTGAGCCTCTCACAGAGCAAAGCATCTATTTTTTTCTGAAAAATAAATCCTTAGAAATCTTGTTTTGACAAGATTTTTTATTTTAAAGTTATTTCCTGAATATATTTCCAGAAGGCTCTCCTACCATCTGGGTAAAAATAATATAATATAAATATATAATAATATTCAGTTCAGTAAAAAAAAAAAAAAAAGAATTAGCTGCGTTAAAGGCAGGGTGGGCAAGAGTACACTAGATTTTTAAAAATGATCCAGCTGAAAAAACAAGTCCAGTGTTGTCAACTCTTTCCAATGAAAGCAGCTGGCAGCACTAACTCTAAAAGACACAAAAACCTAGAGGCAAAGTCTCCAAGTCGGCATCACAGACAGTCTGTACCTTCAGGCCTCCCTCTAAAGCCACTCCCCTAAAATTATCCTTACAAACATAAACATATCATAATTGACATGAACGGCAAACATGACTATTGTTAGTACCAACAGCTGTCAAGCTAGCAGCTTGTGAAAGACTCAGGTGACACAATGAAATGATTGGACAGATTCAATACAGTCCTGCGAAAGCCACAGATACCAGATTTGATTAGATTTGAATATTTCAACAAATATAACAAATATTTACATAACCCTGTCTTTAATTTTAAAAAAAATTAAACGAGAAATGTCAGTTCCTTTAATTTGGATTAACAAATTACAGTCTCGGGGTGCTGTTGTAGCTCACATGGTAGAGCAGGCCCCCTTATACTATGGCTTAGTCCACGCTGTAGCGGCCCTGGGTTTAAATCTGACCTGGGGCCCTTTGTCGTATGTCGTCCCCTCGGTCGTCCCCTTTCAGAACTCTGTCACTGTCAATACAAAAGGGGGGAAAAAAAGGCTCCAAAAAATAATGCTTAAAAAAGTAAATCAATAAATTTAACGTTGGGAAATAATTTCAAATATGTTTTGACACTGATTGAAGCGAATTCTGGAAACCTGAGACCCACATCTCAGATTTGTTCAACGACTCAAGAAGTGAACAAATGAGATTAAATAAAATGACAATTCAGTTTGATTATCAGCCTAGAAATACCTTCAAAACAAGAGTGATCATTATAAAAACAAGCCTCTGCAGATTTTAAAGATAGCCGAGAAACAGGTGCTTTACTCTGTGACTCAAATGTAATGATAACACACGATAGGCACAAACTGCATCTTGTTGCAGAGGAATTATGTAGCAGCACAAAATCATACAGACCTGATTCTATGACTGCATGCTTCTTTCGTTTTTTCTCACTCTCCTTGCGTTTCTCCTCTGGTTTGGGGCTTTTCACCTGAAGCACATAAAGCCACAATAAAACATGACAAATAAGATGATGAAACAGATGAATCACTATTCAAGGAGGGCAGGAGGTAACATGTCCTTGCCTTGGTGGTCTCTTTCTTTTTCACTTCCTCGTCTGAAAAGGGGGGATTCTTCTTCTTCTTCCCCTCCTCTGTTTTGTTGTTTCCATTTGAAGCTGGTTTCTGCACCGCTGGCTTGACTGAAGTCGGTGCAAAGAACCGCCTGATGTCCTGTGTGCACACAGACAACATGTAATGTTAACATATTAATCTAATTACACATTTCTTGAAAGAACACACAGGTTACAGCGCTGCATTGTCCGCTAACCGCAACGTTAGATACTTGATGCAAACTGATGCTTTGCAGTTTGAGGGTTTCACTTTCTGGCGTTGATTTGTCAGGAAAACGTGCATAATTTAAAACAGCAGGCGCATGTCAACGGTTACTCGATAACAGACGACCACATGTTCCTCACTGAACTTTTGGTCGCTAACTTTAATTAATTCGTAACTAGTTTTTCGTCTTTAGCTGTAGCTAACACTGCGCACTTGACTTGCGTTTCAACAGCAGCGAGCAGCTTTAACAAGCCAACAGGATTATTTTCGCTTTATGTACCCACTTCGTTTACATAGACAGCTTGCAGAAAGAGCTAATAAACCGTTTTAAGTGGTAACATACCATTATGAACAGTCTTTATCGCAGTTTAGAGTCAGGTTATTTCTCAAAAAAACTAATGAAATCTTGATGCGCTGAACTGTTTGGCGCGAAGTTGGATTCTGTCGCCTGGAGATGACGCAACCGGAAGCTGGTTGGTGTACGTCATGTGCGTCATTGCGTCACTGAGCGTGCGTTTTTTTTGTATTATTATTTTAATACAAAAATAAAATTACAAACTAGAAAGGAAAAAACAAAGAAATCAACCAAAATGTTAAAAGAGAAGAAAAAGAACAAGAGCTGAGGTGAAAGTAAATAGAAGAAATATTAATATATTTAACATGACACGTTTACAGTATATACTAGAGCGGGGGTGTCAAAGCATTCATGTGTCAGTGGCAGCAGTTCAGAAAGTGAGGTGAGGCAGGAGCGTAAAGTGGTGGTAGGATTGTGGTAAATGACGAGTTTAAGTTGATTTTGATGTATAAGGAAAGTGAGTCTGGTGACTTTGTCTCGCTGGATGAAAGGAAAACTTGGTGATATTTTGATGGCGAAGGTTCTGAGTAATGCTGCCTTGTTATTTAAATGTAAAGACCAGCACCAGAGAGAGAAAGCGATGAAGTTAACCGAAGTGTGTAACAAAAGGGTCGATAACGCCAAGAAAGCAGGAAATGGGCCCTTTGTGAGAGGGGCTATCTATGGTATTCCAATGGAGGAAAAGTTAGAGGATTTGATGGTGAATAAGGAGAAGTTTGTATATTTCATGACAGAGGTAATAAACTGTTCCTTTCAAGCAAAGGGGAGATCTGAGAGTATTGAAATGATTGTACAGAGTGCAGTGAGGTATGTAAATAGCCGAGGAATATCTGGGAAGGATGTGCAGGAAGAACTTAAAAAACAGGAACAGTTATGGAAAAAGTCATACTCGCAGAAGTAATTTCACTCTGTTACTACTACTACCACTACTGTTTATTCTTCAGTGGAAGGCTAGGAGTCTGCTGTCAAATGGGCAAGAATTCAAAGGATTTATCCAAGGGTTAGAATGTAAACCTGATGTAATATGTGTTCAGGAGACCTGGCTAAAACCTAATCTGGACTTGGTGATTCAAGGGTATGTGTGAATAAGAAGGGATAGAGAAGGGAGAAATGGGGGAGGATGTGCTACCTTTATTAAGCAGGGCATATCATACCGGGAAACAGAAAAAGGGAAAGAACTGGAGTATAGAGTTGTTGAAGTTTGGCTCAAGGAGGGGAGTTGGAGCATGGTTAATTTGTATAACCCATGCCAGAGGCTGGAGTTGGAAGAATTACTAGCAATAAAGGGGCTGGACAGAAGGAGGGTTATTTGGTGTGGAGATTTTAATGCCCATAGTGCACTTTGGGGAGGGGAGAGGACTGATAGGAATGGACTGATAATGGAGGAGTTGATGGACTGTTTGGGGCTGGAGTGTTTAAATGATGGAAGTTTCACAAGAATAGATTGTTCTACAGGTAAAGAGTCAAGTTAAGATTTGACGCTAGCCTCTCAGTCTGCAGCAGGTATCTGTATGTGGGAAGTAATGAGTGATTCCACCATTGGAAGTGATCATTATCCTATCGGGCGCAAAGTAGGAAGTGAAAGCAGGTCAGTGCCAGAAGCCACATTAGAAAGGTGGATTGTTGGAAAGGTGCAGTGGGATAAATTCAGAGAAATAAGTAAGGCAAACTTAAAAAAGAGGCAAAAAGGAGGTATTGGAGGGATTTTTGTGATACTGTAGGACGAACCACCCCAAATGGGGAAGTGTGGGGAATGATAAAGAAAACTGGACAGCAGTTACTCTCCTACTGTTGTGTTGCCAGCTGTACCTCCTTGGTTTCTGCCACAGTTGGTGGTTGATCTTGCTTAGGACAGCGGGGCGGATTAAATCACGGGCCTGATCCGGCCCGCAGGCCGTACGTTTGACACCCCTGGTCTGTACTGTATTACTTCTACTGAAGTAAAAGATGTGAATATTTATTCCACCACTGAACATTGCTTCATTATGACTGTACAAACAGTAACAAGGAGGATTAAATACTTAAAAAAAAAAAAAACAATTTTGACACTTCATGACATAACTATTATATATTGTTTGTACTGGCTCGTACAATTAACAGCATTAAATTTAACTGTGTGTGAACTGAAACAATGAGACTACATGGTGATTTTGAATGGAGATCCAAACTCTTGAACTCATTGTAACTAATTTTCCACTTAAACTTCTGATTACTTGCTTGAATTTGTGACTGCATTTCTATTCTTGCCAAATTTATTCCCCAAATGCCGTTTTAGTTTAACCCACTGTGACCTGCAGCTAACAAAATCAACCAGAGAACAGATTAATTGGAAAAGTTGGTAGTTTTATTGGTCATAACAGGACATGGTGAACAATTATTCAGCACCTTGCTCCACCACAGTGGTCTTCTCACTGATGTAGATGCCGTCCAGGAACTTCCTGATGTCCTTCTTTCTGACCGTGGTGGCCTGCTGGATTAGAGCCGCTGAAAAGAAACAGAAGAGCCGAGTGTGAAGGTAGAGACCTAATCGCATGCAACAGGTAGGCGGCTAAATGAAAACCGTACAGCGATCAGCCATAACGTTAGGACAGCATGTGCACCCTGACCGGTCTGCAAACCGTGATGCGCTGTGTTTTCTGACACTTTCCTATCCGATCCAGCATTTACTCTTTCAGCAATCTGACCTACAGTAGCTCTTGGCCTTGGCTGCCCATGACCCTGTTGCCGGTTCACCAGTTTTCCTCCCTTGGACCACTTGTAGGTCCTGACTGCTGCAGACTGGGAACATCCCCCAAGAGCTGCAGTTTTGGTGATGCTCTGCTCTGACTATCAATGTGTTTACTTCTCCTGTCAGTGGTCTTAATGTTGTTGATGTTACGGCTGATCGTTGTATATTACCATAACATGCAAAACAGCCTGCAACACATGAGCATTATTAAAGATGAGTTGTTTCTACTAACAAGATTAAACTCAGATTTTAGATGCATGCTGTGGTTAGTGTTAGATAAACTGAAGTTTAAAAAAATGACAAGACATCTGAAGCAACCAATACATGGCTGCTGGGCAACAGATCAATAATTTTAGACGTTCATCGGAACATACCGTTTAAGAAATTCTAATAAAAATGGATTGCTAGCTTGCATTTAAAGAGTTTTGATGCCACGGTAAAATACTGACGATTCATTGTACTCACATTTCTTTGAATACACCTGCCATGTTGGGATGTCAGTACATTACATTTATTTAACAGATGTTTAAGAGTATGGAGACCAGAACCTGCCAAAATGACTCCATAAATGAATAATTGCAATACATGTGCCAGAAATAATTGAAAATGAATGAAGGTATTAATTGATATAATGACAAAACGATAGTTATTTACCTTTATATCTACTCTATCTACTCTAATTTTCCCTTTCATTTACTGCATTTATTTTTGATAATGTTTGAAGTTAAAAATACATAAATAGATGAATAAAAAAACCCAAAATTAAATAGGAGAAGCTAGATATGGAAAAATACAAAGGTATATAAAGTAAATTAAACACAAGATATCAATTTATGTCACATTTTATCAATTAATGACTACATATATTTTAAATATTGTTTGAACATTTAATGGCATTTTTATGTATGTATTGAGCCTTTTATTCATTTTGAATTTTGGCAGGTTCAATCCTCCATCAACTGTTTCCTTTTTCAAGCAAACATGCCAAATATTTGCTTTCTTCTACTATCTAGTATGTATTATGTTGATGCTTTTCTTTGACACGACAGCAAATGTATTCTTTGAGCTTTGGGGTATTGGCCTGATTAAGACAGTTAATCCTGAAAATAATATTACTTGATGGAAAACAGTATTATATATCCTATTACCCATCCTAATAACATTAAAATAGAATGTTTGCATTGCAAAAACAGAGAAAGCATGCAGAAATCTCTCTGTAACAGAGAAAACTGAACAATTAAAAAAGGAGAAAAATGTCTTCGCATCACCACCAAGACATCAGACAGTGTAAAGAACATGCAAAGAAAAAGCAAACAGAAAGGCCACGAGGGAGGCTTCGACGGCATTGTCTAACCTCAATGAGTGCAGATGTAACTTTTACTGAGGTGGATCCACTACTGTTCCCTTCTCAGACACGTAAATACCATCCAAGAACTTTCTGATATCCTTGTTTTTGACTGTGGTGGCCTGTTGGATCAGAGCAGCTGGAACAGAGAGAGGTCGGGATGATGAGCAACACATCACACTGGGGATCACAGTGAGCACAGAGGAGGTTGGAGGGAAGAGACTGAGGAAAGAGGACACTGATGAGGGATGAGCACTGGAGAGTCAGGAAGTACTAAGAGCATCACAGTTTTGTCGCTTTGACACTGTTGTAATGAATGAGGTTTCAGTTTCAGCTCCAGTTTACTGGTGTTTATATACATCATATGAAAAGTTTAATTTTTATATACACAGTCACATTTTATGGGACCAAAAATATTTGGCAATAATTTCTAACCTGTTGTCAGATCGTAAAAGTGAAGGCTACTTTTACTATTGCAAAAAAGTCATTAAAACTGAACTGAGGAACCTTGATAGTGTATTTTGTATAAAATGTTCCAATGTAGATAATGAAGGTGCTGGACATTAGTGCAGCACAATTATTCTTTTTTTTTTTTTTTTTTTAAACTGCAATATGACCAACTGTAATTTTCAAATCACAGGAAGCACCATATTTGCTTAACGTGAAATGTGTGTCAAAATACCACTTTAAATTAATTGTAGTTGTGCACTAAAGATGTCCTTGCATACACATTCTACAGACTTCAGGGAAAATCTTAGTTTGGTACAGATCCCTGCAAAAATGACAAATTTAAAATATTTCTCAGTGAAAATGAATGACGTAAAATCATAATTCCCTCACTGCACTTTATATCCACATACACCATATCTGTCACTTTAACTTGTCACACTTTACCTCGACGTGTATAATAGCTGTATATACCTTGTATTTGCTTTATTCTCATGTTATTTATGTTTATTTTCTACCTATTCTTACTTTTTATATTGTACTACTTGCTATTTTTTTACATCAGTGCTGCTGTAACCTTAATAAAGGTGGCAGCTGGCTGTAGGGAGATAGCTTTAAAGTTTCCTACTTAATGTTGGCTGTATTGTGATTTTCAGTACATATCAAATTATAAAACATGTTTTCTATTTAAAAAGTACAATTCAAATACATACTCAAATTTAGATTCATTGACACCCCTAGAGCATGACTCGACTGTTAATGGGGAAGAGTACTAATTTATAGGACAGTAAAAAAAAAAAAATACTAAAGCATCAAACTCGTGTTGAAAATTCAGGGGACGTTCTATTGGTTCTGTAGATTGGAAGAAGGGGCATACAACTGAGACTACCAGCACAGAAATGTCTACAGTTTTGGGGGAGAGGTACCAGCCAATCTGCCAATCACGTCACCAGCAGTTTTCCTGTTCTGTGTTTTAAAGTCTTATTTCACCAAGCTTCAAGGTAGTATCACTGAACTGAAATGATTACATCAAGGATCCTGCTGAGGAAACAATGACAAACCATCTGTAACATCTTAGCTGAGGAGAGTTTTAACACCCATAAAGGAGAATATAGGGGTTCAAACAAGGGGCTTAGCAGTGGTATTGTTATGAATCCTGCATTTCCATTGTGGAAATAAATTCTGGTGCCATGTTGAGCAGCTTTAGAGGAAAAAGACTATGTACCTGAGTTTGACACCAGCTCAATGTCGTTACCCTCCAGCACCAGTTCATCCTTCTGGGCAGCTGAGACGGCACAATTCACACCTGTAGGAGAGAGATTAAAAAAGCTTTACAATTTACAATTGGATAAAACTATTGTCACACATAAGGTGGGCAAGGCGAGGGCATTTGGTGTTTTTCCACAGAAAATACAGTAATGCTGTTTCCATGAAGCCTGCCCCTCAAAATATAGATGTAGTCCCTCACTTATGCCACAATTCAGAAATTTGGAATTTATAGAAAATTATGACAATATTGTTGGACCCTTAAGTAAAATATCTCCATAACTTGCAGCAGACTCACCAGCCCTCATTCGGACACGGCGGATGTACTTCTCTCCCAGGAAGTTCCTGATCTCCACCAGAGTTCCAGACTCCTGAATGACTACGTTGATTGGGAAATGGGCGTACACAGAACGCATTTTGTACCGGAAACCCTACAGTCAGACAAAAACAAGAAAGGCATTGAGCCGAAACGTACAGGAGAACAAAAAGAAATCAATTGTTGTACCAACAATAACCATCCAGACAGAGCAGAAACCGACTACAAAACATACTAATCCCACCATAAAGGCTGGGCGTAGATGTTATTGCAGCAGTCTGGCATTTGGACCAATTTGCCTCTGTCAATAACTCAGACAGACTGAACTGTGGTCTCACCAAAGTGACTCCCTTGATCATGTTCTGGACGTGGCTGCAGATGGTGCGGACTGTGGCCAACTCCTTCCTGTTTCCCCACCATTTATCCACACGAAGCTGAGGAGGCAGCACAGTGACTCACATCACTTTCAATGTCAAAAAAGAAAAGCAACAAGTCGACATCACTGACATCTCTGGGATATTGCTAAGGCCATTTTTAACAAAGTACTCGCAATTTTCAGATTAAAATTAAATGAACACTGCTACATGTTGCAATATCAAAAATACAGTAAATGTTACTTGCGGCCCCAAACTGTACACCACCTACAAACTCCAGGGCCATCAACAAATAGTCAATCATAAGACCATGAGACCCTTGCCTCTTTAAATTATTATAAAATTGTTCCTTTTACACTTGCTTCAATTAAACACAACCAATATGCTGCCTTGTTAATGCAGGTGTATAATGTAATGCATTTTGCCATTCATATTGTTGCTGCCATGATTCAGTGATGTCTTGTTAAGTGTTGAATGCCATTTGACCCTGTTTTGGCAAAGTCTCAGTTGTAAAAGAGATTTTAATCTCAATGTGACTTCGTAGTTAAATAAAGGTCATATAACCAAGCAGATCAAACACACTGAGCCACCTATTTGAGTTATTTGTGTGCACAGAGACAAGGTCTTCTAAATATTGTTATTCAACTTCCTGGTGATGATATGAGTAACTAGTTTTCATTCTATTTTAAACATACAAAATTACATGAAAACACTACATAACTGGAACACAAATCTCTGCTTTGAGCATCAGTTTGATAATCACATTTTTCATTAGTTATCGCAATAGCAGTTTAATCAAAATGCATAGTGGTGCAGCAGCTGCTGCGTGCTGGCAGTGACCCTGATGAAAACCTGTGTTGATCACAATGCGTTGGATCATTTTAAACAACTATTGCCATGTACAGTGAAAGCATTTTTAATTTGTTCAAACACTACAGAGTGCCTTGGGTTATTTTTGGGGAAGCCTTATATTTTGTCCTTTGAGATGGCATTCCACCCATGCAATAAGCCCTTCACAAGATTGAACAATGCCTAATGGTAATTGAGCCTGCCTTTCACTTTTATACTGTTATAGCATACAAGTATTAACTACAGTATGTTTCACAGTAGATGTTTGTCCCTCCTTACCTTCTTCTGTTTCTTGCCCAGCAGACTGAGCTCCAGGTTGATGTGGTTGAACTCCCTGACGAGTTTGCCACGGGGCCCTTTGACCGTCACTGTCCGCCCCTTCAACCTCACCTCGACTGCAAAACACACCAAAGAGAGTAAGACGCCACACTTCAAACAAGTTAGATGTTAAAACCCAACTATCTCAGAAATATACTGACAGCACATAAAAATATAAAACTCTTCGGTTTCTTACCATTGTCGGGGATGTCGACAGTCTGACTGCTGAGAATGGTCTTCATTCTGTTAAAAAGACAATGCGTGTTTAATGTGATGAAACTTGTCTGCATCCCTGACAGCTTCACTGGCCAAAGCTAATGTTGTACTTGTGAAGTTCAGATAAATGGGTGCAGTTATTACAGAGCTGCTCTGGCATGTTGTACATGATACTACTTGGTTTCACATTTAAACAAGTTATTGACTTAAATGTGACCACTGCAATGCTGGACACAGACTGACAGTATAGCATGAGCAACTCATCACAGCCACTCTGCGTTGATTCAACTAGCATTTAGGCTAATGCTAACGGAGAGCTACGTTAGACGGGTACACCGGTGTTGCCCGTATTTATTACAAACGGGAACAATGCTGCTACATATAACTGCTCGCAACTAGCAGCTGAAAGCACAATAACACTATCTTTTAATAATAATATTGTTGGACATGCTGCGGCCCTGAGCACGGACTGAGCTACACTGCCAGGCCTCAGACTGACAGCGTAATCAATGGAAAAACAATTACATATATCTTTATAGACTTTAAGTATAACCAAAATACAGACAGTGTAGTGAACCACAACACTGTCCGCGTTAGACTATTTAAACGTAAGCCTAAAACATGTTTATTTGACAAAGATGGAGTTAGATGAAACCCAGGAAAGATATTTTCAGCTATCCTCACCTCGCCGGTAGCAGAGGAAAGGAGGACGGAAGGACGTCACGACGCTATTGTAGAGCACGTACGTGCCGTCACCAGGCAAGACGAGACAAACGAGGAACTTGTTGATGATCGCAAATATTTTCGGAGTATGCGCTATATGCCCGTTATGTCAGCAATGTAGCAGTTAGCTAAATATTATTGTAAATATTGGGAATACGTACCAAGTAACATACATTAATTGTTTTAATGTCTAGCTATCAGCTATTGGCAACATTTCCTGCCATTAGCGCTGCCGCATTCATGTCAGTTTGTAAATCCCGAAGTTTCTATCAGTTGAGTGGGAAAAATCTTTCATATCAACCTCCAACCTCATTATGGCGTACATTGTTGGATAGAGTTTGAATAAAAAAACTTTTTTATAGCGTTTCACTGTGTTAGTATGATCCGCGAACGCCCTGTCCAGTGTCTTTTTTCCGCAAAAAACGACAAAACAATATTTTGCCCTATCGTCCCATTCTGCGTAGAGCACATGAACGTAGCACCAGACAAAAGCAGCCGCTCGTCGAGTTATGTCGCAAATGACAGTCGCCCGCTAGCTAAAGTCATGGCGCTGCTCAAACAAAGTTGTTGTGTAGCGGGTCGTTTCTCCACAAACCATCTATGGTTGAGTCCCAGATGCATCCCACAAGTGAGTATTTCCACTGCTCGAATATTCTCCAACAAACAAACTAAAGGTTTGGTCATCTATAACGGCTACCGTCGGTTGTAAGCCTGGTCACGGGCCTTGAATTATGTTTTGTAACTCAGCTGTAGTGACATAAGGCTGTTTATAACTCCCCAGATAAGCGATATGGTACCGACACGTACATATCACGACAGCGTGTGACTGTGTGACACTGACACATGAACTAACCATCGGTCCTTCATCTGCAGGTTTACACCAGCAGTTTGACAACTGTGGCGAAATCCTCCCCAGACCGGGCTGACAGAAAGAAGGAGCGACTGGGCGACGACGGTCCTGATCTACAAGACTTCATCTCAGGGGACTTATCGGAGAAAAGCAAGTGGGCAGAGTACAGAGGCAACCTGAAGAGAGAGAAGGGCGAGAGGTGAGACAGCAGGGGTATTCCTGCAGGACGAGAAAATGGGAAATTTCACTTTCCCATTTTATCTGTGAATGTAGAGTGTTATCGAAAAAGGGTTCAAAGACCATATCAGACCAAGCCTTATCTACCAGACTGTGCTGAAATGAATCAAGTTGAGGGTTTCCATGCTGTAACACTTTTAATGGACATTGCTAGAGGTCGATCCTCTCCTTCTAGTGTTCTGTAGTGGATGTGTGATGATGGACCCTCATGTAGATCATGCATCTGATCTGCACAACACCTCACAGAGGATCTGTTAAAGTGATGTGTACTTCTTGTTCTCAGTAATAATTATCATTGTTTTCATGATAGTGGGCTGACTGAGCAGCAACTTTTCATGCTTGTTTTCTCACCTTGAGTTTAGTTACTGTATCCCAGTGTCTAGTGACATATTTAATTCAATTCAATTGATTTTTTTTTTTTTATATAATGTCAAATCACAACAGAAGTTATGTCAATGTAGTTCTATTCTTGTAGAGCAGGTGTAGATCATATTCTAATTTAGAGATCCAACAAGTTGCAGGTTCAAATCCAGCTTAGGGCTCTTCTGTGTGGAGTTTGCATGTTCTCCCCGTGTTAGCGTGGGTTTTCTCCGGGTTCTCCGACTTCCTCCCACAGTTCTCCCGCCCTGTGACCCTTAACAGGATAAGCGGTTACAGATGGATGGATGGACAGATGGATGGATAGAAACCCAACAAGAATAAAGATACACAGCAATATTCAACAGCAGTGGATGTAATAGAATAATAACAGAAATATCAGTAATAATAGCAGTAATGATAACAGAAATATGACTACTATGCCAAATAAAAAGGCTGACAATAATGATAGTACATATGCAGTGACAGATGATTTTGCCCACACCTACATGGAGGCAAGTCCACTCTTACACATTTAGTGAACGGCTCTGCTGCTGTTTTTGGGACAGGCTGCGCCTTCCTCCGTGGCTGAAGACGGAGATCCCCATCGGGAAAAACTACAACAGGCTGAAGAACACACTGAGAGACCTCAACCTGCACACAGTAAGTTGTGAAGACAGGTGACAAGTTAAAGGAACAGTCCGCATAAATGTGTAGCGAAACAAAACTAATGCAGATGCTTCAAAAATGGCGGGGGGCTTTGACATGACATGTTTGGGTCCACCTGTACCCTTTGACTGAAGGGCCACAACATTTTAATACAATGTTTTTTGTTTTGTTTTGTTTTTGTTCATACTTACCCAAACATAAACATATATAGCATCTATTGGATAACTAGTTTTGTCTCCCTCCTGACATGTTCTAGTCTGATAGATTTAACAGCCTTTTTGTTCAAAGAACAGAAAGTTATTTCAACATTTTTGACGTTCTTCATGAAGACAGTGAATGGTAGTTTGCTTATATAGAATTTTGACATATGGCTGTAATATTTGGCTAGAAGTAAAACAAGATCTGTCCCTCTGACATCTTGAAACCCATATGCAAAAGAAATGCTTGCTTCAACTATATCTTTTAAATACATGGCTCAAGTGATATGACTTTTACCTTGGTAACAGTGCTTTCCCTCCAAAAACATAGTTTGGTTTATTTTGGAACTTCTTTATCAAATTGCAAATTTAAGTGACCTTTATATGAGGGTCTGTCTATATATAAGATGTCTGATAAATACTGTTGACATTGAAGACAAGCCCAATACACCTGTGTCAGTTCTCGTGCACTTGAAGGTTCTCTGTGTGTTTGTTCTCAGGTGTGTGAGGAGGCCAGGTGTCCTAACATTGGGGAATGCTGGGGAGGAGGAGAGTACGCCACAGCCACAGCCACCATCATGGTACATGACTCTGTGGTGCAGCTGAATTTTACTGACAGTTGTAGAAAACCACAAAAAAGTAGATTGATATCATCTCTGTACATCTAATACATGAGTTTGTGTCTGCACAAGCTAATATTTTCTAAAAACGTAGGAATCAGTTACACAGTTACTGCTTTAAGAAGTGCTTCATAATCATACACACTTTTGATAAAACTACATGTAACATATCACAAGAGAATGTCTTATGATACATTTTGCTTTCTTTGTATGTAGCTGATGGGGGACACGTGTACTCGTGGATGCAGGTTCTGCTCCATAAAGACGGCCCGTCGGCCTCCACCTCTGGACCCAGAAGAGCCCTATAATACAGCCAAGGCCATCGCTGCCTGGGGGCTGGACTACGTGGTTCTCACCTCAGTCGACAGAGATGGTAATGGTTCCCTGACTCAATGCATCTACCTAATCCTTCCTATGTGTGATGTTACACCGTTGCGAGCAATCGAACTTTTACAAGGAGAAAAGGAACCTTTCATTTTCTAACTTTAATATATCTGCAGGAGCAGCTTCAGTAGAAGTCCATCAAAATGAAGCACATTGCACAACTCTTTCCTAACACACAGTGCTTTGTTCCCCAAATGTTCCCGACTACAATTATCTTTGTCAAGGTGGAATTTCAAATCATTTCTTGTTTCTTTATATAGGGTCTTTGAGTTAGTCATGCAACTTGTAAATCAGCAAGAATACAAGGTTTTCAAAACAGCATTAGTCATATTTTCCAAAATAGTCTGTACAGAATACAACATGTCATCTAATAGCGTTAAAAAGGTTTACAAAAAATATAAATGTCCACAAATTCAAAATAACAAACCAACTTTTCAGAGTATTAGCTAACAGCTTAGTCAGCAGTAATGGCTTATGAAGCCACTTTTTTCTCTTTTTTTTGCAGATATTGCTGATGGAGGGGCAGAACACTTTGCTAAGACTGTCTCCAACCTGAAGGAAAGGTATAATTTCGTGTCCCTTTTGGATTCATCAGGTGCTTTTAATTTAATATCTGTGAAAAATGAATAAATATGCACTTCTGTCATCCTCGTCTTAGGGACTCTCAGATCCTGGTTGAATGCCTGACCCCTGATTTTCGTGGTGACTTGGCGGCAGTGGAGAAGATCGCCCTGTCAGGGTTGGATGTGTACGCCCACAATGTGGAGACAGTGCGAGAGCTGCAAAGGTACTGACTGAGCCTCAGCATATTGCCTCTGTATTACACATAAGTGCTCAAAGTTAGAAGCAGGTAATCTTTTTCAACATCAATAAAAGCCTGAATGCACTGGATCCGCTGGCTCTTCAGTCTGGTTTTAGTGGTTTCTGAACAGCCAAAAAGCCAGAGAATAATAGCAGATTTGAATAATTATGAAGAGGTATCAATAAAATGTCTGTTACACAATGAAAATATATTTCTATGATATACAAGAGCACTGTAAATGTGTCACGCTGTGTCAGTTAAGTTTAAAAGTAAATCACATGTCCTAATTTAAATACACACTTTCCAGCATGTGTATGCTGGTTGGTATAAAAATCTAGTTTATAATTGTAAAAACACATTTTGTAGTTGTTTGAGTTATGGCTCTACTACTAGAGTCAGTATATAGGAGGGCAGTAGTACACACTGACCAGCGGGGGGCACTCAGAGCTCTTTCTGCTATTATGAACAAGCAATAAACTACAGAAGTGTAAAGACAGGGAAGACTGTAGAAGTGTTAAATTGTGAATTGTTTATGTTAATATGGGTATATATTTACCCTTTTTGATGGTTATTTCAATTGCACAGTCTGTCCATCTGTTTGCAGGTTTGTGCGTGACCCCAGAGCGAACTTTGACCAGTCTTTAAGTGTCCTGAAGCACGCTAAAAAGGTCAAACCCACTGTGCTCACCAAGACATCCATCATGCTGGGACTGGGCGAGACTGACCAACAGATCCTCAACACCTTGAATGGTGTGTACATACTTCCAAAATTGTGACGCAAAGAACAACAATTCCCTAACTACACTGTTGTGGTGATGTTGCAGAGTTGAAAGAGGCAGGAGTGGACTGTCTAACACTGGGCCAGTACATGCAACCCACTAAACGCCACCTAAAAGTAAGCATATTACACTCTACCTTTTTATTAAGCAATGAGTACTGCAAGAAACATGCACATTTGTTAAATTAATGCACACCGTGGCCATGTGTGTTTGGGTTTAGGTGGAGGAATATGTCACTCCAGAGAAGTTTGCCCACTGGGAGAAAGTTGGGAATGATATGGGCTTCGTTTACACAGCCAGCGGACCACTGGTGCGATCCTCCTACAAAGCAGGTGAGAAACACACCTCCATCTTGCACTGTTTTTACAAGCATAAGTCATGGGTGGCCCAGTTTATACCAGTGAGCTGAAACTCATTAAAAGTGAATCACTGTACAAGGAATGCAACAATATCTCAAAGAGTCAATTCACCCAAATTTGAATAAAAAAAAAAAAAAAATTCTCACTTACCCTGAGTGGTATCCAGACATGCTGACAGATTGAGATATCTGTCTCTGAGACGTAATACAATGGAGGTAAATGCAGCATTGTTTATGCTGAAAACCTACATTTGAAAACAGCAGCATTAACATCTTTAAATAATGATAATAATAATAATGATGATGATAATCCTCATTACACCGCATCAACAGTGTACAAGAGTATTACTTCAAATACCGAAAACTGTTCAGTGAGGTCTGTGGTCTAGTCACAGTAACAGGGACATTTTTTCTGCTTTGATTCAGGGTTATTATAGTAAACTAAAACTAAAATAAGCAGTGAAAAACTAAAACTGTATTTCCTAATTAAATGAATATAAATTCATTTCAGTTTTAGTTTTTTTTAGCTATAATATACCACTGCTGAAAAAAGGAGATAGCACAAATTTGCGTCCACTGACGTTGAAACACAGAAATTCAACAGACTTGACCTTCCAGGAGATGGTGCTATGCTTCACATGACACTAAAGTAGTGTAAATATCAAACATTATGGCCATTGCTGTTGTACTGTAGCTACATACTTAATTATATACATACTTTTTCTTATAACCAGCCCTAATGGAAACAAACTAAAACTACTGTGAAACTAAAAATATGAAAACTAATCCTTTCTGAAAAAGTGAAACTAAACTAACACAAGAAGACACACTCCAAAAACAAATTAAAGCTAAACTAAAATGAAATCAAAAGGTCAAAATTAAAATTAAGAAACACTAATTGAAAATTCAAAACTATTATAACATGGCTTGGAATTTTTTAAAATGATATTTTCACTACTTTGAATTTTCAGATCTCTAAACAAACACAATTCACTCTTCAGACTATAAAGTAATTGTGAGAATATGTATTTTTGTAATTTTGGTGAACCGACCCTTTAAATTACTGTGCAAATATCAAGGCTTTATTTTTCTCACACTGTGCTCTTTCAAGCAAACGATCATGTGAAACAAACGGGTCATAAGTCGGACAGGTTCTGGTCACTGCTTACATCTGGCCAGTGCTATAAATTAATATATACCATAAAACATAATAGAAAGCCACTTAAATGTATTTGTTCATATTCAGACAGAATCTGTATCTTTCTAATGTCTTCTCTGTTTTACAGGCGAGTTCTTCCTAAAGAATCTACTGAAGAAGAGAAAAGCAGAAGTCACTATAGCAGAATGAAAAGCACCAAACCAGCAGCTTGTAGAGGTTTTCTCCCTCTAGTCTCATCCCTATTTACAACTACTATACACATTAACAGTGACAATATCCGCTTTATGCCTGCCGTACCATAATGCATCACTGTGAGCTGCAGCACAGGAAACACTTTTAAAATATGAGTAATAACTATTCGTGCAAGTCAAAAAAGTAGGCATGTGGCGTTAAATAAGAGTACAGCCGTGACATGAACAAGACCTGATGTAAGGGACCATTCTGTTCCTTTTTAACGCACATGTCCTCCAAGTTTCACCTGTGACGACCCAGAGGTCTAGGGAGGGGAGATCAGCGAGAACAAGCAGCAGATATGTAGATAAACTGAGTACAGGCTGTCCGTGTAACCCTGCCAGGAGACATTACAACCTGGTGGTAGCAGTGGTTGTAATTTACCATTTCTGCACTTCAGGGGCTCCTAAATCACATCCACCATGACCTCCCTCCCCTCAGGGTTCCTGGACCTCAAATAGAGAGCTACTGATCTTTAACCGCGTGCTCTGGTTATGAGCTCTTTGATGTCTGCTGCTTCAGGGCAGATTTAATGAAGCGTTAAAGAGTTTTTTTTTTTTTTTTGTTCTGAGGTTTCTTGCAGCAGCTCCATGATAGAAAAACCAATCTATGGCTGCCAAAGATTTGTAACACTGTCGAACACTGCATTTAATATTTTTTACGTTAGAAAAATGAGCCCAAATTGGCCTTTTCTCAGGTATAGGAGTATAGGAGTTAAATATATGTATCTGATAAAGAGCCAACTTGGGCTCAAACTACTTTTTCTAACATAAAAAATATTTAAAATTTACACCTGAACAAGAAAGATGTGTTAGTTTTACACACTAATGGCTTGGATAAATCAAATCTTTTAAATGTACTTTCATATTTAAAGAATTAAAACTCATCAGTCCACATTTGCTGGTTTTCATTTTTGTGTCACTTTTTTCTATCCACTGATTTGGAATGAACAGCCACAAATTAAGGACACGCCACATTTTATTGCATTGCCGTTTTTAGTAAAAAGTCACTGATACAGAAGACAAATATTGATTAACATACAGTAAGATGATTTATAAAAATATTTTAAAAAATAGTATAAAATGATTTTGCCATTTATCAACAATACTTGATTATATAGTAAATACTGTAAGAAAGGAGACTCACTAACAGTGTTCATTTTAAATAGACGGTGCCCATCACACTGCATCTGGTCGATAAATGCTAATTGAAATGATTGTACCTGATTGAAATGTTTTACCAGCAATAAAAAGGCTGAGAGAGGAGTGTGTGTGTGTGTGTGTGTGTGTGTGTGTGTGTGTGTGTGTGTGTGTGTGTGTGTGTGTGTGTGTGTGTGGAGTGTGAAGTGAGGTTTAGACTTTGGCTTTCTTGTTGGGAGGTTCACTGGCAGTGATGCGAGGACAAACCGCTGCTGGGGTGTAGGGGATTCGTGTTGCAGTCACTTTCTTACCGATGGTCTCGATCTGCAGAAAGAAAAAACAACAACTGATAGAAACAATATAAAACAGATTTTTTAAAAATGTGTGTTACGCCCAGGCCACACATGGAACATCAGTAGCGCGTGCTTGCTTTTTATTTCAGTACCGTCGTTAACAGGTCAGAGAAGCCACGCAGCCCGTGAGCATCGCGGCTCAGTTGGCTGTGTCTCCTCTAGAGATTTGAGGTCTTGCCTATTTTGTTGACACAATTCCTCCAGTTATGAAATATTTGCAGGACCGTGTTGAGGAAAATGCAGTAACTTGCACGGCTCCATAAATGAATAGAGTACCAGCTTGTAATCATGGATTATTATAAGTATTTACAAGTGAGCACATGCTTCTTAACCTTTTTCTGTCCAGAATCAATATAACTGACATTTGTAATGAAATGAAATGGCCACTATGAAAGGAAAACTATGTAGATATAAAGGGCTGGCAGTAGCAGGGCAGTACCAGCAATACTGTTGATATGGACACCACACATGTGAGACACAGCAGTTCAGCGAGGCAGCCATCATGCGCTGCTTACGCATGTCAGTGTGGCCCTGGCATTACGGTGTGGCATGTTTTCTGTCTGCTCACCTGGAAGCCGATGTTGTGGAGGTGAGCGTGGAGGTGGTCCAGCACTCTGCGACCATCGAATATAAAGGCCGGCTTCAGCATCTTCTTGTAAATCTTCTCATAGTCCAGCTCCTATTGTGAAATTAGAGGGTGTGAGGACTTAAAGGTTTTTCTTTGTTTCCCCTCAAGATGAAGCATTTGTAAGATGGTAGGAAAACAATGTGTGATTGTGACCTTAAACATGTCCCACTCAGTGCAGATGACCAATGCGTGTGCACTCTGGCAGGCCTCATAAGGGTCTGAGGTCACAGTCACCAGCTCCGACACTAAGGAGAAAAACAAGTGTTGTCAGTGAAGAGTCTAGTGATCACTACAGAGTAGCATTCAAAAGGAAGAAGAAAACATTAAAACATTTAGCTGAATGTCTATCAAAATTTAGCAGGAAAAACTAGGAACGACTTGGGTTATCCTGTTTTCAATTACATTCTTAAAACGAGGGACCAATGAATCACTGAATAACAACCAAAGAACATAATGGCTGTTTGATCATGTCATCGTTAAAGCTGTTCTGTGAGAGAGGCATTCAGGGAGGGGAGACTTTCCTAAATGAGTGTGATGAAGTTTAACAAGACAAAATGAATCACTACAGTCTCATTGGATATTTTAATAAGTTGGAGTGCCGGCTTCTACGTCACTGACTAAAGTACGGCCTTTAATGCAGGAGCAAACTGATGATCAGATGTAGCAGATCGCAAGGAAACAAGAACAGTTTTTAATGATTACAATCAATCTTCACTTTATCACCTTCATGGCTTTGCATTTGGAAACATGTATTTGCAGGTATTTCTTAAGATATTATGACCTATGTCTGACTTTACAGTACATATCATCCAGTAGTCAACAAGTAGAAAAAAATACTCCTTTATACCAGCCAATATTAACAAGTTCAGGGGCTGAAACCAGTGATGTTTTGTCATTTTTCCTAAAAATGACATATTATATTAATGACTAAAATAGTTGACAATGTTTTTTGTAGGTGGTACTGGAAGTGGCCAAGGGGTTTAAGACACTGACCACCTAATCACAACTTTCAGGTCCAGCCTTTATGGCATGTCTTTCTCCTCCCTCTCCTCATTTCCTGAACACTCTGCTGTTTCTTATGTAATAAAGGCAAATAAATTCCCAAGAATACTTGAAAAAAGGGGCTTAGCAAGCTTTCCAGAGCTCCATTGGTAAGACCACACACCTCTTTCTGGGTTGTCCTCTGAGATGCTGGGCTGGGAGAGGTCATGAATGATTTGTTCCTTAAGAACTTTGGGGTCGTAGATGAACAGCTTGGCTCCCTCATCCATCAGATACTTGGAGATGTAGATACTGGACGACTCCCTGCAGTTGCGACACAAACACACACACTCTAGTGTCACCTCTGATCAGGGCCTTAGTTCACTACAATATATTGGCGAGTGATCGTGTGGAGTCAAGTGTGATCATGCAAACAATTCCCAAGTTAATGATCAACATAACTGAGCTGTTGGAGAGAAATATAAAAGAAAAACAAAGAACTGGGAAGTGACAAATGTCTACAACGATATGAGAAGGGAATGAGAAAAACAAACAACATGCAATGAGACTAACCTTGTGTCACCCGTGTCTTTTTTGAAGGAGAAGCCCAGCACAGCAATCTTTTTACCAGTAACAGTGTTGAAGAGGCAGTCAATAATCCTACAGGCAAACCGCCGCCTTTGGTACTCATTCATGTCGATCACCTGAGAACATCACAAACACAGATTGAGAATAAGGTGGATACGGCGAGCAGAGACCTTCAGAAAAAGAGATGTTAAGTGGTTTCGTTCTTACCTGCTGCCAGTAAGAGGCGACTTCAGGCAGGTTGAGGGCCTCGCACAGGTACACCAAATTCAGCACATCCTTCTGGAAACAGCTTCCACCAAAACCTGACCAGGGTGTCAGAGAAACAATGAGATAGAAGGCAACACTTAAAGGTACTATGTGGGACTTTCAGAAAATCCTTGTCCTTGTCGTGTGAACTGCAGTCCAGAGGCGCGAGTGAGCATTCTGGTCATAAGCCAAAACAGTGATGCAGCATTACATTGTAAGCATTTATTACACGGCTTTACTGAATACTTGATTCTGTTTGGTTAATCACGGTATTCTACAGTCTTTTATTTTATTAGCAAACCATTATGTATAACAGACCATTCCTGTGGATGCAGTTGTAATCTTAGCCTCTGGCGGACTGTTCGTGTGTCAAATTATTGATTTTGTTAAGTAAGTAGCTGCGAACATAAGCAGAATTAAGTCCTTCAGAGCTTAGCATTTACATACATATCAGCCCACAGGCTGTTTTTTTTGTTACAATCCAATCACACATTGGTAATACAAAGCGATTCATACATGTAAAAATTACTTATAGTACCTTTAATGTGAGTACATGAATTAAACTTTACATCTTTGGGACATTTTTCTTACCAACGCTGGCTTTGAGAAACTTGCTGCCTATTCTCTGGTCCATGCCAATGGCCTTGGCGACCTCCTCCACATCGGCCCCGGTGGCCTCACAGAGAGCGCTGATACTGTTGATGCTGCTGATCCGCTGCGCCAGGAACGCATTGGCTGCCTACATGAGCACACACAATTTTTTTTTTTTTTTTTAGAGACTGTATTTATTACAACTACAACATAGTATAGACCATTCACGCTTCTCAGATGAGATACTTTTCTTTGTCATTTAAGATAGTCAACTGAACATCAGTTTCTGAGGCTGATATGGGAGTCGATTTTATTTTTAACCACCAACTTGTTTAACATACAAGGATTGGGGTCCCTAAGGAACCAAGAATAAACTACTGTAAGAAAGAACCATCATAGAAAAATGTGAACTTATTTATTCTCATAATCAATTATGTAATTAATGTCATACAGTTCATTTGCATATTGTATTAAACAAAAATAGAGCTTATGAGGAAATCCTTGATAGCGTGTGATACTTTAAATTAGGACTCAAGGCAAACATTTTATCTACCAGTATTTATTTCATCTATTTTAACTGCATGGGCTGAAACTGGGTGCTTTTGACTGGGGTCCCCCAGGACCCCAATACACTGGTCTTGAAAAAAACAATACACAAATTAAAACAAACAGAAAACAATGACATGAAGTCAACAGGAAGATATGTGAGATGCGGCAAAATGTAGACTTCTAGGGTCTGCAGGGACCCCAGTTAGTAGGATGAGGGTTAAACATTAATGCTGAAATAAAGATTGACAACAATCTTCATACAGATGTCTTAAATTTATAAGAATCACGACCAAGATACAAGACACATACAGAGTGAGACATTTTACAGTGTAAAATCTGATTTGTAAGTGATCTCTTTCAGCAGATTTATTGGTATAGCTCTGTTATGAATAAGCAATCTAAATATGTGATTTTGGGGTCTGAGAAAATAACAGGCACTTTTTACTATTTCTGACATTTTATTGACAAAACGATTAATTAATTGAGACAATAATCCGCAAATTAAATAAAAACGAAACCATGAAAATAATCGTTAGTTGCTGCCCCACACTCACCAGTTTTGACAGCTCGGACGACCATGTGTTGGTGGTGATGATACGTGCTTTGGGGACCCAGTGCTCATAGACGGCACACAGAGCTTTGATTGCCCTTTGACCTTCGGCTGTTTCATCTCCACCAATCAGGACGCGGTCTGGCTCCTTCAGATCCCGCACTGCTGTTCCTTCTGCCAGGAATTCAGGGTTGGACAGCACCTATAGCAGCGGCATAACAACTTTAGAAACTCGTAGAAGAACACATATCAGAGTTTCATTCTTACACGACTCACATGCAGGTTGAGGCTGGGCTTGGTGTTGGCATCAAATATCCGTCTAATGCTCTCAGCAGCTCGAACCGGGACGGTGCTCTTCTCTGTGACTATCTTGTAGCCATCAGACACCTCCACAATCCGCCGAGCACACGCCTCAATGAACTTGAGGTCAGCCGCACGGCCCTTCCCCATCCCATAGGTCTTGGTTGGGGTGTTCACCTGTGTTGAGGGGTAAAACCACTCCAATGAACTCACTTGTGGTCATAAATGTCTTTTTATTTCTCTAGCTGATCAAACTGTGTTAGTGTGTGGGGGAGGGGCGACATGTTACTCACAGAGATGAAGACGAGGTCTGCGTCCCTGATGGCTGAGTCGATGTCTGTTGAGAAGAACAAATTTCTCCCTCTGCATGATTCAACCACTTCTTTCAGACCCGGCTGAAGTGGGAGGAAGTGACAGGGAGGGTGTGTCAGTGAATGTGCAGAACAAACATGGCATAAACACTTACAAATGTAATACGAGTTCTCAGTGACTGGTCATTAAACTGCCCTTTACGCTAGTCATGATGATGTAATACCTTGTGGTCCTGGTTGACGTAGAAAAGTTGCGACACCAAGCAGTCTGGAACTAATTTAGGTTTCATTTGTCCCATGATGGAGCAATATTGTACAAAAACATTGGCTGGAGAAGTTGCCTAGCTACATCTACTTTTTCAACATTGTTATGAGGTTTAACTAATGAAACCAGCAACTCCTTTGAGATATATGGCTCTCAAAAGTGAGATAAGAATGTAGGCGGAAAAAACACTAATAAAATATGACCCAGTCCTTGTTAAAGTTTCATTAATCTTGTTATACCTTCAGCTCAGATTCTTTTAATATCTACATTGATATGATACCTCATATATGGGCAGAGTGTCCGAATTCCAGGCTTTGATGCGGGACTCATTGACATCCACAACGGTCACGGTGATCTCTGGACACATGTGGGCGATCACACTACATGTTGGGCCTCCTACGTACCCGGCACCGATGCAACAGATCCTCTTTATCTGGAACATCTGAAAGAGGAGAGAACACAGAAAAAAAAAAAAACATGACGCATGAGAGAGTAGATACACGTTTTACTACGAAGTAAATAATTTCTGTTCTGTGGTCCCACAAAATCAGCCTCCCATTCATTGTCTGTGGAGCAGCTCCAAACTTTATACCCTATGACATTGCACTTTTCTGGTTTCTGGCTCTGACAGAGAGGAGCTCATGCTCACACATTTAATTAGCATTGCTGGAGGGAGCCTGAGACTTAAGATTGTCATTGCCAACAACTGCTTCCCCGTAAATGTAAAGCATTTAAAAGATCCAATAATGATATATTGGCTGATAGTAATTTTTAAAAGCATGCAGTCATACTGAATGGAACATTTTACAGTATAAAAATCAGCTTATCTTCCAGGCAGACAAATTATATGTAGTTTAGCATCTCTGTATTGGCATATCTTGATCCTTACCAGCCGGCATATACACCCACACACATGTATATATGTGGGGCTGTGCACTGGCAAGAATCTGGTGTTACGCTGGGTATCATGATACACGAGTAACAGTTCAATATATAGAGATTTTTTTCAAACAAATTTTAGGAAAAATGTCACAGTATAAATACATCACGTGTATAAAGTCTGAGTGAAAAAGTCACTATGTGAAATGGCTATTATGGGGATCAACATCATCACACGAGTATAATTGGGCTCATTGGATCCAAAAGAGCCTCAGCTTTACAGTAAAAAGTAACAGCCATTTTATGTAATTGACAGTTTAGGGACCCCAGTGTGATGAAATATTCAAATACAACATTTAAAATAAGATAAGATAAGATAAGATAAGATGAACCTTTATTAATCCCCGAAGGGAAATTCGGGATAATAGGCAAAAATATCACATTTATACTGCATTAAAAATAAACAACCTGGCTTTTATCCAAAACTGGATGTGATTATCATAAAGTGGGTAAAGGAGAGACTCATGGGTTTCACATTCCCACATTTTTCACATATCTTGAGGCCAGAGGTCAAGAGACCCTTTTGAAAATGGCCATGCCAGTTTTTCCTCACCAAAATTGAGCATAATTGTCTTTTAGCCTCCTTCACAACATGCAAGAATGACATGGTTGGTAGCAATGGATTCGTTAGGTTTTCTAGTTTCATATGATACCAGTATATTCTAGCTTTAAAAATGAGCCTGTTACAACCTACAAAAGATAGCATCACATCAGTCAGTTCAATATTGCAAAATATAATATGATACTGTATCGATATTTTCTTACATCCCTAAATATATCTGCAGTAAATATCGTCTGATATATCTCCCTGTTCTGAATAGATAAATCAATTCTACATTGTTTCCCATCTATCTGTCTTTATATTTCACTATGCTTAAAAGTGTCTCAACTTTGATAGTACACATTTCACAGCGTGACTTACTCTAAAAGGCAAGACTATATTAGGTTCTCATTTTTAATAATCCTGCTCAAATCAGTTATGGTTTGGCAAAATCACCTTGACAAGTGATTGGTCAATTAATCATTTAGTCACCTATTTTGACTCATTTTTTTAAGCAAAAATGACAAATATTTAGTTTTTCTAGCTCATCAGTCATGAGGATTTTCTTCTTCCATCTTCACCATTTGGGTTCTGAGTTGTTGGTGGGTCGAAAGTAATATAAAGAAAGGACTTTTCTGATTGTGAAAACTGGCAGATTAATAATGAAAGTAATCAATAGTTGCAGCTATATTCTACACTTAACAGCGCATTTCCTCTCTAACTGTTCATACATTTCACTGTGCTAAAAGGTGTCATCTTTAAAAATGTAACCTCCACAGTCTGATTTACACCGAGGAGTAAACCTCCATCAGAAACCCTTAAGACTGATTTCTTTCTAACACTTTGATGTTCGTTTATAAATGATCTAGTCTTCACGTCTCACCAACTCATCGGTGCTAACAGTCCCAGTCGCACCGTTACAGCCTGGTGGGAAATAAAGAGCCTTTCACTGCAGCTCAGCCACGTCTACCAGAGATGAAAACTGACCCTTTATCCCACTTACCTTTCGGCTAGTTCACGTTAGCTGTGCTGCGGGGCAACTGTCAGTGCTTGTAAGGTAACACCGCACATGAACAGGACCGTATTTATGCTAGTTTAACTCGTCTTTCCTAACGGCGAGTGAGCGAACTAAACCCAAATGAATGGGCGTTGAACCAGCTAGCTAGCAAGCAGCCGTTAGCTAACGTTACGTTACCTCTGCCAACTCGACAACTTCAGGAATGCGCAGATTATGTTAACGTTAGCTCCCGTCTTACCGTTAACTGCGTCGTAACAGCCGTCGGTTCCGGAGCCGGTGACCGCTTACAAACGATGAGTGTCTTTAACTAAAATTTAAACCGGTGTTCGACGAACACACTCACACCATCAGGTTTCTCTCACAACTTTTCCAGCACCACCTTTACCTAAGTCTACTTCTGCAGTTACGTTACCACCCAGGTCTTCATGACACCAAGCTGCCCAGGGGGTCCTTCCGGTCTGGTATTTTCAGAGTAAAAGCACCAAAATATCAATGTTCCGCCCACATTAAAGCGATGACAATATTTTTGGCATCATTGGGAAAAATCCATTCATTGTAACCTTTCAACATATTGTAATTCAGATAGCTAGATTTCTGCACCTTCTCATGACTCTGTTTTCAGGCTCTAAAAAAATCTAGGTGACGTGAGACTTTGACCAATCACAGGTCATTTCAGAGAAAGAGAGCGTTCCTATTGGCTGTTCATTCAGCGGAGGCAGCTGTCAATCACTCACGAACTCCGATCAAATGGTGCTTTCAAATGAGATCATGTTTACCATATTTTACGAGTTGAACGCCCCCCTTGTCGAGTTCACAACCATGTAAGTGGTAAGTAATCATTTCTGCCAACTGCAGTCTTCAGTCAAAATTTGCGAGCTTGCGCAATATGCTTTGTATTGCAATAAGATATATTGCAATTTACTTTTTTAACTGCAGATTGTGCAGCATGCAGCATCTGTTTTATCTGATAAGATACAGTTTTCACTGTTTATTTCAGATTTCATTCACATATCTTGAGGTCCGAGGTCACGTGACCCCTTTGAAAATGGCCATATCATTGCAGCTTTAAATAACACCAAACAATTCAATCATCCATCCATCGTCAACCGCTTTTCCCGTTAGGGGTGGCGGGGGGGCTGGAGCCGATCCCAGCTGGCATTGGGCGAAGGCGGGGTTCACCCTGGACAGGTCGCCAGTCCATCGCAGGGCACATAGAGACAGACAACATATAGACAGACAACCATTCACACTCACATCCACACCTACAGGAAATTTAGAGTCATCAGTTAACCTAAACAGAGTGTTAAACAGATCAGTGTCTAAGCTTGTGTGATGTTTTGGCAAAAACAAACTTTACATGGAAATCAACAGCAGATCAATTATATTAGCTTTTTATATCAATATTTTTTCTTATTGCTGCTTCCATTCACCTGTTGACATGGTAATAACAGATTACCACATTTATAAAAAAGGGTTTGTTATTGTAAGTTTACACTAACAAAAAATGTTGGTGTCTAATACAAAACCTATACAATTTACAAAATATACATATATATATAAAGCATATTTAGCAGCTGCCATCAACTATGTTTAAAACACAACATACAGTACACAATTTAAGACTTCAGATGTAACATAGAACCCACAGATATTTTAAGGGTGCTATGTTACATCTCAAATATTATTTTCGAAATGGTATTGTTTTATTTGGAGGGCTCCACGGAGGAGGTGGACTGGCTTGGAGTATTGCTTGTATTCGTCTTTCTTCTCTTTGTCTCTTGTGTTCCAGATCTTTCCGTACCTGTTGGGAAAAAATAAATCAATAATCAGATATATAAGTGAGTGCTGTCGGGTCTCAGAAAACTGTCAGCATTCTGGAAGAAACCACCGCCAAGAGTGAATGAGACTATTTTTTCCAAAGACAAACACAGAGCCACCACATTTGGTGCTACTAATCACTGATACCATAAGTAACTCCACTTACCAGCCAGTTTTCATACATCTCTAGAGCCATTTTATCTCTCTCTTCTTTAATGTAGCGCTCTTCCTCAGCTTTATTTTTGATTTCTTCACGCTCCATCGTGACTTTTTCATGGAGAACATCTTTCTTCTTTTCATGCCTTAAACATTTTAAGAAAACAAAAGCAAAAGCAGTTTAGATGCCAGAGACACAGGCGATACACTGCGGCTAAACATCAAGCTTTGGCTGCCATCTAATGGTTGAACATTTTCACACCCAGATAGGTTTGAGTGTGATGGGACAGCACTGTTGGTTGTGGCTGTATGAACAAATTGCTAATCGACTCATGCAGCTGTTTAAAATGAACTTTTATTTTGTGAAAGTTTGAATACTCACTTTCAGACCCAAATAAAATGTCTATAATCAAGTACAGTAAGACGTTTTTATGAAAAAAAAAGAATGCAGTCTATTAGTCAGTACAGTTTGACTGTATGAGCTCTCTGTTTATTATAACCAGTGTTTGCTTCCTTGAAAAAGTCAATGATTTATACTCACCAGTCAGAAAAAGCAGATTTGCTCTCTCTCTTTCTTTCTTCCTCCTTCTCCTGTTTTCTAAATTTAAGTTTACTCTCAGCCTCTCTTTGTTTTCTGAACTTTTCTTTGAGCAGATGATCATGCTCACGTTTCCATTTTTCAAACACCTGTAATGTTTATAACAATACTGATTAGCATATCTTCCCCCCAGAAGTGCACATTAGAATCAGAATAATGCACAATAACTGAATCAATATACCTGTTTAGCAGATTGGTTTTTTTCTTCTTTATCTTCAATTGCTCTTTGCTCTTTTATGATCATATCTTGCTTTTCTTTGGCTTTTGCTTTGAGACTCTCTGCTTTCTTTTCTTTCCAAGCTTCATATGATGCAACGGCGTCTTCCTTTTTAGCCTCTTCTTCCTGTTTGTTTTTTGGAAGATGGCAAGCAGTGTGCATATATGTCAAATAACCTGTTATTTTTTAATAGCTTTCTGTAACAATCTGGTCTATTGCATTTTCAAGTTACAAAACAGATAATTTACCCTTTTCTTTTTTTTCTTTCAGGATTTCCTCTTTCTTCTTTAGCTGCATCTTCTCTCTTGACTTTTCCTTTTTCTTGTGAAGCCATTCCTGTTAGGAGTGCATGTCAGTGGGCACTGGGCAGGGATTTTAGTTGATAGAGAATGAACTGGATACTCTGATGCACTCTACAAACATGTAAATCTGTGGTTCTCAACCTGGGGGTTGGGGCCCCCAGGGTGGTCACGAGAACATTTCTGGGAGTTACGAGATGGTTGTGGAGAAAAAATAAAATAACATTTTTAGACTGGGGAATGTGTTTTACATTACATCACATATACTAGTGATGATTTGCCTCAGGATAGATGTGTGTGTAGCACACGATACGATAAAATGACTTTTTGTTTGAGAGCCACTGATGTAAATAATCAGTGTGCAAAAACACACACGTCTTTGTTGTCCAAGTGCTGAGGAGAAAAATACTTCTTTTTTTATTATTATTAAATTTGGACAAGTAAAACATTTCAAATCCAAATTTACTCTTGATCTGTACCAGATATCTGATAATAATGTAATGAAATCTAAAAATAATGTTGTAATATGTATATGTATTATTAGATATAATGCATAGAAATTGTAAATGGAGCGTTTAACAGGGTGGAAGAAATCCCACTCTACTTACAATAAGTATAATCTATGTATCTTATATACTGGTAATCAAATCCATATCAGTGTTTGAATCTGATTATATGATGGAGCTCCTGTAGGAGGAGAACCACTCTGGTTGCATATTGTTCTTCACCATTAAACAAAGAACACTGTGGAGATTTTTAACTGTAGCAATGTGGAATCTCAACATGAGCCTGTGTTGAGAGTCCATTATCACACTGACCTGGTAAACGGCAGCTCTGAGTGAGTCTGCTGCTTGAGGCTGAGACTCCTGTAGTGAGACTTTACGATCCAGAAGTTTGAGTTTTCCCAAATATTTTGATTCCACCTTCCTGGAGCACACACTCTGAGATCTCTGCGTGGTCTTCCAGTGAGAACTTGATGTCCTATTTCAAATAAAATGACGATCAGTTAAGTTACAACCCTGTTCTATCCATTAAGCTGTAGAAGTATCTTTTGTTGCAGCTTGTTCACCAACCTGGTATCAATTGATTTTTCATGCGAGAGTTGATGTGAGTGATCTCCAGAGTCTGCCTGAAAGAAGACAATGAACACATTGACTGAGATTAATCAAAATAAGAAGCAGAGCCTATCTGACAGGACACTATCACCAGTCACACCTGATAATGAATGTCTTACGTTAAACTCTTCAAATGATGTGGAGTACTCTCTCTCTGGCTCTTTGCTGTCATCGGATATAAAGCCATCTAAAACAATAAATCAAATATCAAGAGGAGTAATAAGCTATAAGTACATTTAAAGGTCCCATAATATACTTGTATTCGTACTTGTATTATGTGTTTCTACTAGAACATGTTTAATGCTTATTTTCCTCATACTGTGTGCCTGAATATGCCTGTATTTATGCTCTGTCTGAAACGCTCCATTTTAGCACATTTCAATGGAATTGTGTTGCTAGGCAACAGCCTGGGTCCTTGTTAACTTCCTGTCAGCTGATGTCATTCACATGCTGCCTTCAAATGGAGCTCCTGAACTCGTGTTTATAACATGGGAAGTCGTGAACAAGTAGTTCAAGTAGTTCAAGTAGTTAAGTCATGAAGAACACCGCTGCTAAGCAACAGTGATATTAACATTACTGTCAGTGTCTAGAAGCCACAGTGGCTGACAATTTAGTAAGCTAGCCAGTGGGTAACATAACGCAGGAAATACAAAGGTATAATGACAGAGGAGAAAGATGAGGCCGAGAATAACATTTTCCTCAGACATATAAAATTACCAAGAAAAACAATATACGACTAAAATTACAATATATTGTACAATATTAACCTATTATGCACCGAGAAAAGAACTTCCATGGGCTCCTCCATTTCTTACATCAACAAACACGTCACAAAGTCGAGAACTCTGAGCTTTCAGAAACTTTCCACTTAAGAGGTTGTGATTATGACATGAGGGGGGCGTTCATATGGACCCAACTCGTAAACACGGTAAACACGACACCATTTGTTTAAAATGAAACTCATGAGCTTGTGTTTACAACATATGAAGTCATGTACACAATATGTGTGGCGTTCAAGTAGTTAGATTGTGAGAACACTGCTGCCAAGATACGACAATATTAAAGTTACTGTCAGTGTCTGAAAGCCAGAGGCTGACAATTTAGCAAGCTAGCAAGTGGAGTAAAAAGATGAGGTTGTTGGGGATGCCAACATTTTCCTCAGACACATTATAAGATTATGAAGAAAAACAATATACAACTAAAATTACTATATATTCACCTATTATGTGCACATAAATGAACTTCCATGGCCTCCACCATTTTTGACAACATCAACAAACACGTTACAACTTGTGAACTCAGCTTTCAGAAACTTTCCGCTTACAAGGTTGTAAGTACCACATTAGGGGGGCATTCATATGGACTCTGCTCCTGAATACAGTACATGACACCATTTGAAGGCACCAATACATTGGTAAGCATTTAGAATCTTTATGTTTAAACTATATATACTGCATCATAGATACAAAACTGTTTTATATCTATGTATTCTATATTTGTGACATCACTAAGTTACAGAAATCCTGACAGCTTGTTTAAAGGCACAGTTTCTGAATACGAGCTGTGTGTATCTCTCCATGGATTGTGTGTTTGATATTTTCACAGTATTTATATAGGCCTAACACTTAAAACCTGTTTTATAATAAAAAAAACTTTTTACAATATGGGACCTTTAAAAAAATAAGTGTATGGTGCTGGAGATGCCAATCCTTACCTCTGGATCCAGAATCAACTGTGGACTTGGTGAGGAGCTGTGACTGCTCACTCTTACTTGAAGAGGATTTGCTGAGGCTGCATGAAACGGCATGATCTCCTTCAGTCAACTACGGTGAAACGGCAATTAGAAGATGCTTTCAACTTAAAATACTGAATAACCGAGCAATGAGACATGCATGTGTACTGCAGTTACTTACAGCGATGATGCTGGATGTGTCAGTAGAGAGGGGAATGGATGCAGAGGAAGTCTGGGGCCTGCTGAGATCCTGAGATTCAGCGTCCTCTGCTATCTTCTCCACAGTGTGAAGGTTCAATCCAAGAGTCCTTTGCCTCGGTTTAGGCCTGGGTGGCTCCCTCTCAGTATCTGAATAATGACAGTTTGTGGAAATTCAAAAATCTGCAGGGAAATCAAAAAGTAACATGTAATATGCCCTTTATGTGCTTATACATGAATCAGCGTAAACACACCTGCTGAGGACACTTGTTTGAGGTCAGCTGCTGATGTCTGCGGAGTCTGGGGCCTTTCTTCCAGAACAGAATTGCTCTTCTCCTCAGGACCTGGAGTTTCCACCACAGTGTTGTCAGACGATAAGGGCAATGGCATGTCCAGTAGAGTGTCATCTGATGTTTGGTATGACAGAGATTTACTTGAGCTGTCTCTTGTGATTTCAGGATTGGTAGACTCCACATCACTGCTTTTAAATCGTATGTTATCGTCACTGACGTTTGTGGAGCATCGTGAGGAAAATGAGTCATTATAATTGTCATGACGACTGATGGAAGAGTCAGGCGGCTCGTTTTCATGTGACTCTGGCTCTGTCGTGTCCTCCGAGGGAGAGACGATTCTTTGGGTTTTCAGAAATGAAACTCTCTTCGTCCTGCCGTGTGTGCCTTCATCGTCTGAAATCTCAAAATTGTTAATTTTGGATTTACTCTTCACAGCCTTAAGTGAACCAGCCCTCTTCTTTCTTGATTTGAGGAGTTCACTCAAAAAACCTGTGAATAAAGACAAACATCAATTAAATGACAAGACAGCACCAACCATTAAGCTTTATTTATCTAAGTTTATAAAACAATCTGAACTCAAGGTCTAGTACCAAATTTACCTCCGGGGATTAATAAAGGTTCATCTGATCTTATCTTACTTTTTCTGGAGCTTTCAACTGCATCTTAGCATCCCTTCTTAAGTGGATGTTTGCTGACCAACTGAGTAAACTCTTTCTACTGAGGAAGACTGAGAGGTGTGGTTGAAAACTACAGAAGAAGTGTAGAAAGTGATCTTGATATAAGATACTGTTTCCAACTGCCACACTGAACATACATCTACAGTATTTAAGTTGAAGTTGTCTAACAGGCAAGAACAAATGTTGTCTAAACACTGTCATTAGCTGGAGGAAGTACAGTAACTGTGTCTGTTTTAGCCATATGGTCTGCTATGTTCATGTTCTGCTGTTATTGTTGTTGCCATCTGTCATTTTCTTCTGTAAAGCAGTTAAATAAATCCTTCATCCTATTAACATTGTCAGGGAAGAATGAATTGTGAGGACTAAATGTTCCACTGGCAGTAAAGCAGTGGCTCCCAACATTTTCTGTCTGCTGTACCCCCACGACCATTTAAAGTTTCAATCCATAAGATTTCAGTCCTGGTTGATTTATAATTTCTATGTGAGTGAAAACAACAGAATTATGCACTCTTTTTGTTGATATAGGAGCAGGAATACAAAAGAAAAAATGATTTCTGTGTTCATGAGCTTCAAGTTTTCAGAATTGTTTGCATAGTTATTTTTTGTGAGTACAACAGCATTTTTTCCAGGAATGTTAAATGGAATAATTTCTGATGTTTCTTCACAATATCTCCCACTCTTCTAATGCATCTATTCAGTGAATTATACTTACATGCATAAAAGTATAAAGTAACTTACACAAACTGGTGTGAATGGAACATAGCTGCAATAAACCAGCCTCATCATCAACTACCATTAGACAGGTAAAGGTGATATACTGAGGATCTCTATTACAATGTAAACAAAAAACTAAAGAGACCTACATTTTGAGCTACATCTCACACACTCAGTCTTATCAAGATATAATGATACTCTGCCATCTTACCATCTTCATCTTCACTGAAGTCATCAGAGTAAGAGAATTGATCTGTTTTTGTTTTGCTTGCCCTGGCAGACACAGCAGCCTGGAGCTCATCCTGCAACATCATTTCATATTAGATTTTATCAGACTTAATTGTCCATCTCAGTGAAAATTTGTCTATGGCTTAGTACAGCAAAGACAGCCCACATACAATACAAATAACAAACCGTTATTAACATACAGTACACAATATATAACGCAGGTAACGTTAGCAGTAAACAAATATAGTGACAACATGCCACTTTATAACTGTCCTTAGAGGTCGGTTTGATGTCGGTTTAACTAATCCACTCTTTTCTCATTGGGTAGGTAGAGCATCAACACTGCAAACAATAACAAAACTTTTACCTGAAATGTTGTTCTTCTCGATGTTTTCGGGCTTTTCGTGTAAGCCAGTGTCCCGAACTGCTGATTTGTCATTCTGAAAACTAGAAACAGTTTCCTCTGGTAGCGTTCACTGACATTAGCATGCTAGCTTTTGTTGGCTAAATTCACTGTGACAAGTAGCTAACACGCTACTAAGCTTCCTATGCTAATTATTACACTATTATAGCCAATTTACCATTATGCTAAGTTTGATTGCCACGTGACTGTTGTCCAATTCAATACACACCAAACAGATATTCATAAATGGTAGCTGAAGGCACAAGGACTTAGCACGCTACAGTGGGCTAACAATACATATAGCTAACTGGCTAACTGACTTGTTGGTGGTAACCCTGGGAAACGTGGAGGGCAGTTCCGGTCACTACTGCGCATGCTCAGATAATAAAACTAAACAGGAAGCAAGCTATGATTTTTATTTATTTATTTCAATAAATGTAATGACTTGTATGTGCACTTAAAAAAACTATATTTGTAATGAACTGAGTGGTATTTAAAACATTTAAATAAATAAATTTGATATATTTTTTAGTTATTTTTGGAGTAACAAATGTTATTATTCAACATTATTATCAACATTATCTGTCTAATATCGATCTATCTATCTATATAAATTTCTAAAATATTAATCTCACCTGCTGGATGATATTTTGGAGTAACCACAAATTTTATTATTCAACATGATTTGGGAGCAGTTCATTGATACTGCTGATGTGAATAAATGATCTAACTCTTACAGCAAAGGGGCAGTGTGTTATACATCTATCAGCTCTTTCAAGTAAAAGTAAAAATAATTTAATTTATCAGCCATCTCAAGTAAAAGTAAAAATAATTTAAAAATAGCCTTCTCCATTGCAAGTAACAGTCCTGCATTTGAATACTTAAAGTATGGACGTATCAGCAGTAATCAGCAAAATGCACTGAAAAGCATTAAAAGTAAAAGTTCAGGTTTCAATTTACAAACGGTAGTTTTCATATGTAACTAGCCATCATATTTTTAAGATCATCACAGGTTTTGTATTTAAAATCTTAAACTGCAAAGCTGTCTGGTCAATGTAGTGGAGACAAAAGCAGTACAATATTTTCAAATTTGTACAAGCAAATGTTTTAAGTTACATTCCACCATTGGTTATGTACTTTCATTGCTTTGCTGCATTTATGGACTGATGAAATACTCAGTAGGCAGTACTGCAGATGTACGCATCGCAGATATACAGTACATAGTGTATATCTGCCTTAGTGATTTCAGAAATGTATAAGCTTACAGCAAAACACAGTCAGGCAATAAGACTGAATTATTTTTATTTTTTGTTTTGTTATAGGAAAAGTGCATAGTTGAAGCCCTTTTTCTCTTAGACAGATACAGTGTAAATCAAGGTCTCCTGTGGTACTGGTCCACTTGTTCATCTCAACAATCTAGTATGGCTTCACCCTTAATCAGATACAACTACTTATGGTTTACTTAACCATTTTCTTTCTTATACCTCCTCCCTGCCATCTCCCAAGTCTAAAAAGATGTAGTTAAGACATTTTAGAGGGCATTATTTACTGATTCAACAATTTAGAGTAGCTAGCCACTGAAGACTGTTGGGATGAACTCAGTTCAAAGCTGTTACAGATCATATCCAGGTTCTGAACTCTGACACCGTATATTTAAGAAAGACACTTACATTTTAAGACAAATCCATGTCATTTCCGATATCATAAGTACCCTAGAACATAATCCAAGGTCCAGATACACTTTAATAGCCATGTTTCCATGTCTGGGGCACAACAAATATACGATCAGTCACTAGAAAAACAGGATACTCTCCATCATGTACCGCGATCCAATTGCCAACAATAGACACATTTTAAAACACTACCCATTATAAGAAGGGCTGTTTCTCTTCCGTAAATCTGAGGCTGTAGTTTGTGGTGCTGTTGTACTGTGATATAAATATCCATCCACATTAAGGAACAAACAACATTCACCACTATATTGTTCTGCATTAGGGGTTTCTGTTCTTGTATTCACTAATGATATTTCAACCTTTAATCTCGATGACAAATCTTCTATAAACTTATTTAGCAGAGCTCTGGACCAAGAGAAACCAACAAATACAAATCCTGTGAGACAATAATTTTGTAGAGTAAACCATAATAATGAGAAAACAACACAGGAAACTGCAGATCTTTCCCTTGTCCTCTCCTTATCTAATTTAAAATAAAAATGAGCTCAAATATTGCTGTCCTTTCATGAGAAGCAGAGCTTTAAATTCACATTGGCACTAATCAGAGGAATGCACCTTTTCTTGCTCCTTTCCTTTTAATTGGTTTGACATTATTATTATTATACAGAAGTAGAAACTAACGATGTTCCCATTAATCACAGACTGCTGTGATTCTCAGTAAGAAAAGAACAGGCCCTCGTCTCAACATTGTCACTAAAACCGCTCAATCAGTACAACTCACCTTCATAAAGAAACGACAAAAGTGCTAATAAAATATGGTTCCCTGCTACAAATAACCGAGTATACATTTCAGATTGTTTTTATCTTTTAACCACAAAACAATTACAGTACACAGAATCATCTCGACATGATTAAAATGCTTGTGCTGAGTATATTGTTTTACATTGACCACACTTAAGAGCCTTCGCCCTATCTGTATGCCTTCAGTTCATTTCAACTATGTGAAGTCTGAAATGTGAACATTTAACTGCCAACACTTAACCTCTTTGACAGACTCTTTAAGAGCTGTCACTGCCGTCTTAATCACATATACTACAGTAAGAAACAGTTACTTAGAGGGCCAAACATGTTCTTGGACATATAATTCATATAACAGGCTGGACTATTTGCTTGTAATCATATCGAGGCCTTACAAAAGATGAAGTCACTGCATTAAAGTAATCCTAATTCAGAATTTAATATATCCATATGAATTCATTATATTTAATTGTTCTGCTGGTTTAAGTATGCTGTTGAAACATGACATGATATGACATCATTACTGGCACCGAAAGAGAGGAATGTTTCAGAGTCTGAGGAACCTGCCACCCTTCATTACTCAGCAAGCACTCAAACTACAATTTAACTACCGCTCCCATCTCCGCCAACACGATGGGACAGATTCCTTCATTGTGAGTTCTTGTCTTGAGTTTCTGCGCACCAGTCAGCACCAGCCAGCACCAGCGCTGTGAGATCAGGGGCCGACTCCCTACGATGCCACACCCTTCTGATTAAAGACTTGGTGAGTAGCACATAGAGCCCAACTGATATATCAACATGCTGACTTGTCAGACAATATTATCAGTCAAAATCTGGCTTGTATGTGTCTGCAGATAGACAAAAAAATGTTTTTGAACTTATTTCTCTTAATTCAAGTTTTATGTTTGTGAAAAATTTCCTGTGACATTTTCTGAAGTTGTTTTCACTGTAAAACATCCTGTTTCTAACTATATATGTGTCAAAAGTAACCAATACCTGCCCAAACTGTTGATATTGAATGCTTATGTAAAAATAAATGAAAAAAATCAACCAGATTTTTAAAAATATTATATCTGTATAAACCTCATCAATCCAGAATCAGTTGGGCTCTAGTAGCAAGAATCAGACAAATCTACCCCAAAACACAATGGTATTAAAATAAGAGAAAAGCAAAAGATGAATGAAGGGGAGATGGCGCTGTCCTTCGTCACAGTCACTAGCTAACTGTGCAGCTCCAGTCAGAGCAGCTGGGTGAGTGCTGGTCCTGTCCACTGCTAATCAATGGGTGGTGCTGGAGGTTCTCGTCCATCGCTCTGCAAACCACAACAAGAACATATTACGTCTCAACGATGATGCTATCAAAGAGTACATCAATAAGAAGAAGAAGAAGAAGAAGAAGAAGAAGAAGAAGAAGAAGAGGAGGAGAATTTAGACATTTAAGACATACAAGTCATCAGTAATGTTTCTAACTCTTAATACACCTCCGGTTCACAACGCAGAATAGTTCCTGGTTCTTAATTTTGGGAGATAACTGCTCATCTTTAACTTCTCAAACATAACTGCATGAATGATTTCTGCATTTGGTTAGACTGTTGCTTGCTGTAACTTTACTAAAGTAGAAAAACAAACATTGGCAGGGCTAAAAAATAACAATTGCCCGCTTAAAGAAATAAACACATTTTTTCCCCCCTGGAGCTGATGATAGAAATAACAACGGAGTGAGCCATCTTGCTCCCTTCTCATCTCTGCTGAGAGTTGCACATGCACAGTACAAATCGGGCACTTGTGAGAAAATGGTGGCAGGTAACGACAAACTGTATGAGCTGAAGGGTAAGCGAGCATTTCAATTATCCTGGAAACAAGAGTTTAGTTGGGTGACGTCAGAGAATGTGGGCGAAACTCCAGGTTCATTTACGTACTTAAATAAAGATCAAACATGACAATCAACCTTGGTGTTTTTTTGTGATTTGATAACTGCTAATAAATAAAACCAATTGTGTAGGGGAAATTAAAAATTGACTTTTGGCAAGCAGATTTCTGAATCACTGGAAAAAAAAAGTTAACTTTGCTTCCTGATTGAAACAGATTGGTCTAAGAACAAATTAAAAACACACATGGCCCTGTAAAACCAGCTCACTAACTAAATCTTAACTAAAACGTAAATCAAACAACATGATAACGTTGTTGATACAGTGCTGTACAGCCTATATAAGACAGCTGACAATTAAAATGCACAATGACAATTTCTGGCTTAACCAATAGGCCTTTTCATGGAAGACATTTTGTTACAGTAGGTGTAAATAATCCATATAATGATGGTTGACTGTCATTTAGCTGCTTCAGTTTCAGGGTCCTGTTATTGTGCATGCTGACTCATTGTCACGGCTTGCAGAACAGAGCCACTGTTGGTGTTATTAATGACACTAGACGTCTTCCTCCTACGATAAGTCAGAATAAATGTCTGCTATGAAAATGGGCTATAAAGGAATAAAATGTGATAACACAATGGCAATAACACCTACAAAAACAGAGAGGGGTACCAAAAGTATTTGTGGTAGTGACTGCTGTTACAGTATGTAGACGGACTGTGATCAATACTGACATTGTGGGGTCCATTAGGTTTTCCTGTGGGACGGGTACCCCTGAGACTAGATGGGCGTAACAGGAACAGGAGCAGAGCCAGCACCGCCCATCCCATCAGAACCATGGGGAGGGTCAGGTCACCTCCTCCGCCGACTGGCCCATTGGGACCTGGCACTGAAAACAAACACATCTTTGCACTTCACACACATCATTTACACCATTCTCAGTGCCAGGGGGTCCGCGAAATTAATTTGCTATTAAATTATAAAATTGTGCTGTATCATTGAAAAGTCCAAATCTACAGATGGAGAATGTTTGTGCTGATAAAACATATTGTGCCCATTACTCCCATCCACGTTTGCTTTGGGCCAATAGAAACTCTGATATGATTGTGACACATCATGTCAATTTGTCATGAATCAATAGCCATGTTGGTCTTTTGCAACCAGAAGTGACATGAGAGGGTAGATCTAAGCACAACCGAACACTGAATAAGACATTTTTAGGTGACCAAAAAGGTTATAATTAACTTTTATGAACTGAAAACACATTATGAAAGTTGTAAGACTATTACAACACCCAGACCGGACAACGCTGTGGTAGCGACCTGTCAATCACAAGGTAGTCATGATTGAGACCATAAACTCAATGTTACAATGTTTACTGAGGTCATAATTCAGATGAGAAGTAGGCTCATTTTTTCATATACTTCTATACAATCAGACTTATTTTTCAACCAGAGGAGTCACCCCCTGCTGGCTGTTTGAAAGAATGCAAATATAAGGAACTCCAGCATTGGCTTCACTTTTCAGACTCAATGTTGCCCACTGGGTGCAACGAATCGTTGCTGCTGCTGCTTAGCTTGGCTTATTATGGGGAAACATTTGAGTCAGTCCACATTGTCAAGTGAAGCCCAAACTAGCTAAATTGGGAAAATATTACAAGTTACATTAGGTTTGGTTTTACTGAGAATAGCAAAGGGAGACACTAATGTTTCTGATTCAAGAAAATGATGAAAAAACACTAATGTGGTCATACATACGTTCCTGAGGGCAGTCTGTGTCTGTGCAGTAGGACTGAGATTGCCTGAGCTGAAAGAGAAATTACAGAAGGAACAAAGTAGATTCAATACAAGAGAAGAGTAGGAAAATAATACTAATTCTTCAACTCTATGACTTATTTATTCTGGTTACCACTGCCTTCATGGAGGGAGAGAGAAAATACAGCTTTCTATAAAGCTGACATAAGCCTTAAAAGAGTTCCTTGTGACATTAGGCATACGAACAAATGACCCACTCACAGCTTACTGTTACCAACAGCACATATTCACATGGAAAACAACCATCTGAGCTCTGCCTGCGTCCTAAAATATAGTGCACACACTTCTGACTGACAAACGATGCTGTGTACATGTTTTAACTAATTAGGAAACACCCTTTTGTACTGCAACTGAATCAGAAAACCCCCCCGGGTGGTTTCAAGCTCTCTGAGCCAACTGCAGCTCGCCATGCAAGTTACACCTGTGCAAAAAGAGCCAATGAGGTCACCTGGAAACTGGCACAACATAATGACAAGCTCTTTCTCTAACACAGCTTCTCTCAATAATCACGACCTTGTCTTTTTCAACACAGTTTCCATTAGGAAGAGTTGGAGAGTATTTACAAGCATAATGCAAAGCTAACAGCTCACACTGAGCGCAATAGAGTGAAACGTCTTTGTGGGGCAGAGCTGACAGGCTCTCAAGATAAACTCTGAGCAGGAACCAGGATGTGTTGGCTCAGAGCCAGTCAGTGGCTTTTCATTTCCTTCTTTCATGTACTTGTTGTTTATAACGTTAATCTCTTTGCCTCCTTTTCTTGATTTCAGCAAGAAATATTTTTTACTTCACAATGCATAGTTGGAATACTTTAGAAGTCTGCCACTTAAGACTTACCAGGTTGATGAGGCGCCTCATAGCGTACTCATGGGTGCAGACGCACTCACAAGGGTCGAAGCCTCCCTCTGCCATTTCTTACCAGACAGTGTCCACCCTGCAACAAATTGAAAGTGCTGTGTGTAACTAAGACATATGTGAACGAGCAAGAGAAACCTAATGCTTCCTGTTATCAGTGTGGCCCTCTCTCATTGTCTCACTGTTTAGAGGGAGGAGACTGCTCAGTTAAGGACAGTCAGCACACTCTGTGGCTTCATGTCACCTAAGTCTGTGCTAACAGAGAGGGCTGTGTCAATTTTCTCTGTATTTATGTTTGGATATACTGCGAGTCAAAGGTTTTAGAACACTATTATATTAGTGCATTTTTGCTCTGCAAAATACCTTAAAAAGTGAACAGTAAAGCTAGGGAATAAATAAAAGTGAACTTATTCTGACTTTAATCTATTAAAAATAAACTCTAACTGAACCTTAATCAATTACATATTTGATCTTTTCTATGAGTTGATTCTGGTGCTTTCCACATATTTCTAACATATAAAGTCTGAACTGGATTATCTTTATAGTGCAGTTATTTTAATACAAGATTAAGCATAACATTAAACTAAGCTGATAAATGCAAAAATGTAGCTGATTGGTTGACATCACCGATCATTACTGGAGGCTGATGTACGATCAAGATGGAGTGAGAACAAGCAGATATTACTGTGAGGAATAAATATAGTTCTGCATAATTTGAAAACAAAAAAGTATTACCAAATGGCCTGGCATACTGATGGAAAACATACAGGCAATGCTTGCATTAGCTGTAGGACAAATACATGGTTATCAGGTTATCAGTTATCAAGTTCTATACCTCTATGCAAAAGTTCTGAGGCTGATAACAACATTGATATATTTGGCTGAATTACTCTTTCTTTCTTTATTGTCATCTTTTTTTTATACATTAACATACAGTATACAAACATTTCTCATATAAAATCCTCAAGATATGTATAATGCAATACATTATCAAGCTAAGAATATTTTTTTTTATTGTTATAGTTTATATTACAAACTGTGTAATGTATAGAGATTTTTTTGCACTTTTTTGTCTTTTTGCTTGGTCTTTGCACTGTTTTTGTCTGGGTCTTCACACTGTTTTTGCCTTGTTCTCTGCACTTTTTGTCTTGTTCTATGCACTGTTTACTTCTTTTTAGCGCTGTTTACATCTTGTTTTTTTGCGCTGCTTACATCTTGTTCTTTGTACTGTTTTCATCTTCGTCTTTGTGCCATTTTTGCCTGGTCTTTGCACTAGTTTTATCTTGTTCTTTGCACTGTTTTTGTCTTGATCTTTGCCCTGTTTTGCCTGGTCTTTGCACTAGTTTTGTCTTGTTCTTTGCACTGGTTTTGTGTTGGTCTTTGCAATGTTTTTGTGTTGGTCTTTGCACTAGTTTTGTCTTTTCTTTGCAGTTTTTGTCTTGGTTTTTGCATTGTTTCTGTCTTGGCACCTGATGTTGTCTTTTTGTACATCATGTTGACTGCCTTGTTTGCCCCGCTTAAATGCTTAAACTGCATATATGTTAGATGTAGCACTATTAGCTGCAGAGAAACGAAACTGGTATACCGGTACAACTCTGGTCTATACTAAGATAAAGTAGACCTATGAGGCTACCTATTCAATATAAATCTAACGTTAGCATTTGTACAGTGAAGTAATGATAACTCTAGTAATGACCACAACATATACAACTGTTGTAAAAAAATCACGACTGTCACTGTGTATGTACTAAACACTGATACACGCCAGTTAGCCTACGTTTCGACTCACTTGTATGAAAACATGAACACGTTATTTTTTCCATGGGTGGCTGCCTGCATATTTCCAGAGTGACGAACAAACGAAGAGGCCAGTTTACTGTATCTCGACCTTAAGGCCAGCTATCATCTCTTCTTATTTACCAACCCTTGAGTTTTACATTCACACAACCTCGAAGTGACTTCGCTAACGTTAGATTAGCTTCTTGCTAATGTAGCCTGCGAGGAAAACTCACAGCGCCGCTTTCTCTCGACCGTTAATAAAGAACAGTTGATTAGAGACAGATGTCACAGCAAACGGCATCGAAACACGACTTACTTGAGCTTCGTAGATGTTGATAAACCGTTATTTGTCTGTAAAGGGCCTGGGCTGCACCGCTGCAGCACTGCTGTCCTCCACCGAAACCACTAAACTGCAGACATGTCAACCTACCGTCTGTGTTTTGTTGGTGCACGTGAGCCAGCCAGCTATTCTTCACAACAGACATCCGGGAACTACACGAACAGGGCGGTTTAAACGTCTGCTATTGGTTCGAAAATTTGATGGACGGGGCTTTGAGCCAATCCGAGTAAGGAAGGATTATAACATCTGGATAGTAAACAAACAGTGCGCTGCCTATCGTCACACAGAGGCAGATGAAGCGAGCTACATCTGTACGGTTGTGTAACCAAATATACAGTGAATGTAACTCAGATACTACACTTAAACACTGACAAAGCCTCAACACTCTAGGTCTACTTGAGCATTTTAACTGTATGCGACTTTTTCGGGTAAGTATTGTACTTTTACTCCACTACAAATACCTGACAACTGTAGTCACTTTGCATATTAAAATCTTACATAAAAATCATTTTTACGGATACTGTATCAGATAGACATTCCGATTTCTGATCTGACTCGAGCAATAATAATAATCCAATGATATGTGATGATATATATTAAAATGGAAATCTAAGAGGGGCCATTGTGCTGCATAATAAATATTTTGACATTACTAAGATTTTAAAAGCAGGACTTTACTTGTAACAGATTTTTAAAGATAGATTTTCTCGTAAAGTTATGACTTTATTCTCGTATTACGATTTTTTTCTCATAAAATTATGACTTTGTTCTCATATTACAACTTTTTTTCTAGTAAAATTATGTCTTTTTTTCTTGCAATAGTATGACTTTATTCTCATATCACAACTTTTTTCTCGTAAAATTATGGCTTTTTTCTTGAAATAGTATGACTTTATTCTCATCATATGACAACTTTTTTTTCTCGTAAAATTATGGCTTTTTTCTTGAAATAGTATGACTTTATTCTCATAATATTACAACTTTTTTCTCGTAAAATTATGGCTTTTTTCTTGAAATAGTATGACTTTATTCTCATAATATTACAACTTTTTTCTCGTAAAATTATGGCTTTTTTCTTGAAATAGTATGACTTTATTCTCATAATATTACAATTTTTTTCTCGTAAAATTATGACTTTGTTCTCATATTACAACTTTTTTTCTAGTAAAATTATGTCTTTTTTTTTCTTGCAATAGTATGACTTTATTCTCATATCACAACTTTTTTCTCGTAAAATTATGGCTTTTTTCTTGAAATAGTATGACTTTATTCTCATAATATTACAACTTTTTTCTCGTAAAATTATGGCTTTTTTCTTGAAATAGTATGACTTTATTCTCATAATATTACAATTTTTTTCTCGTAAAATTATGTCTTTTTTCTTGAAATAGTATGACTTTATTCTCATAATATTACAATTTTTTTCTCGTAAAATTATGACTTTGTTCTCATATTACAACTTTTTTTCTAGTAAAATTATGTCTTTTTTTCTTGCAATAGTATGACTTTATTCTCATATCACAACTTTTTTCTCGTAAAATTATGGCTTTTTTCTTGAAATAGTATGACTTTATTCTCATAATATTACAACTTTTTTCTCGTAAAATTATGGCTTTTTTCTTGAAATAGTATGACTTTATTCTCATAATATTACAATTTTTTTCTCGTAAAATTATGACTTTGTTCTCATATTACAACTTTTTTTCTAGTAAAATTATGTCTTTTTTTCTTGCAATAGTATGACTTTATTCTCATATCACAACTTTTTTCTCGTAAAATTATGGCTTTTTTCTTGAAATAGTATGACTTTATTCTCATCATATGACAACTTTTTTTCACGTAAAATTATGGCTTTTTACTTGAAATAGTATGACTTTATTCTCATAATATTACAACTTTTTTCTCGTAAAATTATGGCTTTTTTCTTGAAATAGTATGACTTTATTCTCATAATATTACAATTTTACAACTCGTAAAGTTATGACTTTATTCTCATAACAGCATGACTTTATTATCGTAATATTACGATTACGATTCTCGTAATGTTATGACTTTATTCTCGTTAAATTCCCATAACTGTGGCCCTAATATTCCCTCATAATTTGCAATACTTAAAAATCGCACTAAATATCGGATCTACACCCAAGTATCCTGAAGGTATTGTATCAGCAGATGAGTGTATCCTCCCAGCCCTGCTGGTTACCAGTGCTAGATATCAGATGTGTTCAGCACGTGATGAGAAATGTCCTGAAGCTAAGTTTGAAAGGAGCTTAAGCCCATGTAGTGTATATACCAGAGCTCATTAATGAAACTTCCAGTTTTTGCTCCATTTGGCTGCACCCACACAGTGGTTGTATGTTCTGGACTGACTGACACTGAGCTGACTGGCGACGGTGAGCTGCCTCTGAGGTGAAAACAAGCGGCGGACGGTGAAAGTGAAAGAAGAGCTCAGTGAAAAGCACCGGAGCGGGCAAGCCCCACACAGACAGACAACACACCGAGGGAGAGAGAGAGAGGGAAAGAGAAAGAGGGAGAGACAGAGAGAGAGAGAGGCCCCGAGTCTGGCTTCACGGCAGCAGCAGCTCAGCAGACACAGCCATGGCTAACATCGCGGTCCAAAGGATCAAGCGGGAGTTCAAAGAAGTTCTCAAAAGCGAAGAGGTGCGGTAACGTTTCTGACTATTTCACCTCGACTCGGCTCCTTCTTTGCTACTGTTTCAACCTAATTAAAACGTAAAGTGTCTGTTATGCCAGAGAGCAACATTACCTAACGTCAGGTCCCAGTCCTGTGTTGCAGTAGGTCAGGCCTCAGCAGCAGAACTTTAGCTAGCCGTAGCTTGATATCTGACCGAACCTCTCCTGTTATGTCAGGTGGGTGTGTTCAGGAAACACCGGGGATTCAGCTTCATCAGCTGACAGGCCCTTTGTTTCTAACAAACGATGCCGAATACCTCAGTGTAATTACCTAGCTATGATGAACCTGCCTTGTACGGGCAGTAACACACGCCTCATACAAGCTACCGTAGGTGTTTACTAACGCGAAATTAGCTACTGACACTTAGCTTTTAGCTTGCTAACGCTAACGTTGTTTTTGACAACCACAGTTAGCGTTAGCATTGTGGTGTTATGATGTAACATTCGCCAACTTATCACGATGATTAAACATGAATCAACTGTTTGTTTCAACAGGGAAGGGCTTAAAGTGTGCATTTGCCACGCTGCTGCCTGCCAAGTCGTGTTATTGAGGGTTTTTTAGTCAACTTTTGCTCGCTTGGCTCTAGCAGCAACCTGTGTTGCTAACGTATTTAAATGTCCTAACGGGTCCTGTTGAGCTCGACTACTATTTTTGTAGGAAATTGCAGCTGTTGTGCCTTTTAACAAACATGTCTGTAGCTCCATATTTGTTTGGTAAGGTATTTCATACTTGATAGAGGAAAGACATGTCCAGACAGGTTGAGAGCTGTGATTCCTTAAGAAACACCAGTAACTCATTGTGTCCCTGTTATTTGTCCCAACCCAAAGACAAGTAAAAACCAGATAAAAGTAGAGCTGATGGATGAGAACTTCACAGAGCTGAAGGGAGAGATAGCAGGTCCTCCAGATACACCATATGAAGGTACTGTTACACACCTGCATTACACACATTACGATCGGTGATATTTGTTAGGAAACTTCAGTGTTGTGATTTGTTATACTAAGACTTGTTTTTCTTTACAAGGTGGCAGATACCAGCTTGAAATAAAAATCCCAGAAACCTATCCCTTTAACCCACCAAAGGTAGGTGGTATTTGTCGTATCTTTGCACACTATCATCCTGGTTAGTTTTGTGGATTCAGAGTAAACATGTTCTGGTTTCAAGAACTTTGATATGCTCACAGTCCTGTTTTGAGGATGCAGATGCAAGCTGAAGTACTCTAATGTGTAGTACTAATAAGTACTAAGTACTAATGTGGCTTGTAAACACTTAATTCAGGTTTCTGACCAGTGTCATGAACACAGCCGTGCCCTCAATTACATTATGTAGTAGTTTATCATTTCATCACTATAAATTGTATTTTATTGACAGAGTGACAGATCTGCATGCTAACATGAAAGAGTCTGAAAACAACATAACAAAACATACTATTAGACTCGTATATAAAGGGAGCTGCAGCTTGATATCTCATGTAAACGCATCTCAAATGTGGGGGTGAAAGACATAAAGCTTCCCAAATTTTGTCGAGGTTAATGGATAAAATAAGCTGTTTATGACTTATCCAGTGAATTCACTACCTGACAGATGAAGTACTTTGTCACATTGATGCAAGTCAAAGCAATTCTGCTTATAGTAACGCTGCCCACAATGGCCTAATACACCCAGAGAAGTGTCAGCTACCATGATGTAAACACTATGACAAAATCTACCCAAATATGGTCAAAACATGGATAAGACTCCAGGATACAAGTATGCATGTAGATGTGCTCATTGTAACCTAAACTTGCCCCCTTTTCGTCTTATCGTCAAACCATTTTTATACAGATAACCTCTCACACCTGTCTTTCTTAGGTGCGTTTCATCACTAAGATCTGGCACCCTAATATCAGTTCTGTGACGGGAGCAATATGTCTGGACATTTTAAAAGACCAGTGGTGAGTGAGATGTACCTGAACCTCGTGTGTCCCAGCGTGTCTCCTTCGTCTCCGACACCCTCCATTTATCTGCTCCAACTTTTAATCTGTCTCACTCACCCAGGGCAGCTGCTATGACCCTGCGGACGGTGCTGTTGTCTCTACAGGCGCTCCTCGCTGCAGCAGAACCAGATGATCCTCAGGATGCAGTAGTAGCAAACCAGGTGAGAAGGATGTCTGTAAACACACAGTCCGTCTCTCTCTAGCTTCAACCTTTAACCTCACTGAGCTTTTCTCTCTGCATCCACAGTACAAGCAGAACCCAGAAATGTTCAAACAGACTGCCAGGCTGTGGTCTCACGTCTATGCGGCCGCTCCAGTCTCGAGTCCCGACTACACACGTAAAATAGACAAACTCTGTGCCATGGGCTTTGATAAGGTCAGAACCACTTTCTGTTATTCTTCATTATTGAACAAAGCATGGTGTGGGACAATAGAGTTTTATTTTCAACAATAGTGGCATAGATTTTCTGGTTCATAACTTCTCAGATGTGAATATTTTCAATTCTGTACCAGTGGTTGGACAAAACAAGACCTTTGAATACTCTGTGGACATGTGATTGGCATTTCTTTTACTGTATTCTGACATTTAAATTTCAATTGTAAATTGTAAATTTCACTTGTGAGTCATGTATACAGTATGCTTGACATTCAAGTGGTTAAGTCGTACAAAGCAACGGCAACATTAACATTACTGTCCACATTTAGAAGCCACAGAGGCTAACAATTTAGCAAGTTAGCTGGTGGGTAACATAATGAAGGAAATGCATAATGACAGAGGGGAAAGATGAGGTTGGTGGGAATGTCAACATTTTCCTCACATATAAAATTACCAAGAAAAACAATATGCATCTAAAATTATAATACATCAAGTTATTATGTACCAAAAAAATGAACTTCCATAGACTCTGCAATTTCTGACAACTTCACAACTCGTAAACTTGGAGCTTTCAGAACCTTTCTACTTACAAGGAGAGAGGGGACCATTTGAAGGCACCATTAGTATAGACGGTATATTAATTGATAATGAAAATAGTCATTATAATTGTTAGTTGCTGCTTTACTTGACAGCATACTTGTTAGAGTGAGAGGTTGTGTATGCTCACTGAAGTAAATGTCAAAGCATTTACTGTTAAAAAGCCACAGTTTATTCAAACGTAATAACCATGGAAAGAATTCATTTGTTTTCTAAAAAAAGTGCTCAAAGGGTCGACATACGATGTTCATCATAGCCTACTTTAGAATCATTCTTTCAATTTCTGTCACCTTGATCTTGTAAATGATGCATGGATTACAATAATGTTTAAATCCATTTCCCCCTGGCATACAGAATGCAGTAATAGCGGCCTTGTCGTCAAAATCCTGGGACGTGGAGACGGCGACAGAGCTGCTGCTCAGCAACTGAAACGCAGCCAGGTGTGAGGATCCCATACTCCCGTCATCATAGCATCAGCTCCTCCCCGGCATCCATTCCACCATTGCCTTTTGTTACACAGACGACCCCCCCGTTCACCACAGCAGTCTGAGCCTTCTTTTACGACACGTTTGTTGGCTACAAACTCGACACCGGTAGCACCACGATCGCCAACATGCACACCGCCCTGCTGCCTGTCTGACCTCATCTGTCCATTACGCTGTCTTTTCTTCCTCTAACTCAATATGTGTATCCTTGTAATCAGCCACCAAAAACTTTCAATCATGCATCTTGTCTTCCATGCCTTTTATTCATATCGGCTCTTATTTTTTTCCCCACAAATCCTTAATATTTCAAAGAATCAAATAACTGCCATTGCCTGATGGGTTTTCCTGGGTGAAATGTGAAGGAAATCACACTGAAGAACATCACCATTTAGTCCCTTCAGCAACCAGCTGGACTTTATGATAGATTATGGACATTTAAGACTATAAAGGCCCAGCTGGATTAAATTAACTCGACTGGATAGTGTTCTGCAATGAGCAGTGAGATGGATTTTTCCTGAAGTTAATCAATCACCTGCAGATTTTTGTCTGTAGAATCAGAAGAATATCACACTAACATCTGCACAAAAAGGAAACGTAGTTATCTGTAAATAGATGTGTGTAAATTTGAAAATACAATGGGGGATATTTTTTTTCTTACATGGCATTGTAAAACAAATTATTTTAAATATAAACTATGCCTAGTTTACAATTATATGGAGATTTATCTTTTTATGCTCAAATCCCTCTGTTGTTTTCGGGATGGCACAGCCAACATCAGCCAGCTCAGACCCCTGAAGGTCATTACATGCCTCCTTTTCTGCTCCACAACCTTTTGTGTCTTATATTGTCCTTGCATGATCTACGCTGCCTTTTTTGTTTTAATTGGCCAAATGATGTGGTAATGGGGGTGTCTTGTTTGATTTAAACATCCCTTCAGACTTGTGGAACTCAAGAGACTCTTTCTAATCTGTGGAAAGAGACGCCTGGAAGCTCGCTGTGCTCGGCGAGCACGAGCAGTTTGGCAAGGCATCTGTAGGGAACCAAAGCCTTTTTCTGTTGAGCATGTTGCTGGAAAATGTTTTCTTCTGCTCTGACACCAACAGGAAACACACCTCAAGAAGAAACGAGTGTGAATGTCATTAAGGTTTTTTGAGTTTGCAATGCTGTGGTTTTGTTTTTTTGTTTGTTTGTTTTTTTTTAACTCATTTCAGAGCAATCACTTTTTAGCCACGGATTACGGATCTGCTCGCCCTCTCAGTCCTGATGTTGATCATTAAGAGGGGGAGATTCATCATCGATCCAATCCAGCAGTACTCAATCAAAACGTTGGCCATATACAGAGGTGACGTCCCAAAACGTGCTTTACTACACAGCCAAATAAAATGCTCACTGTGGTCGTCTTTGAATGATCTTATGAGTAGTAAAAGAGGCTGGAACTCCTCTGACGCAGATAGCAGGCCTGCACAGTGTTTTCAGACATTGATTTGAGGTACATGGACTGTAAAGAAATGCTTAGCTTATAGAGAAGGGATGAATCCTCACATATGGCCTTTCTTTAAAAAAAGGACTTCCTTTAGCTTGCCCTCCAGCTCAGTCCCAACCAACACAGTGACACATTACAGTACTACACGGAGATATCGTGCTCCTTCTCCACTGATGGTGAACGGTTTCCAGCCAGAGCCAAAAAAGAGGTTCATAGTCAGAGGTAGAAGGCACACAGCACATCTCCTTTACTTGTAAATAGTCCAGTGCTTGATAAAGAGCCGTCGCATTATCACTAGAGTGCACCATTGATGGCTGGATCTATATTTTGTAAGAAAAAGAAAGGACAAAAAAAGGAAAAGAGGCCCCCCCACCCCTCCTCCTCCTCCCCGTCTTCCTGGTTTTCTCACTATGTACAATATTGCACGACGAAGCATAGAAAAAGGGGCTGTTGCATCTCAGTTTCTCCATTTGGATTGAGACTTATTTTTCCTCTTTTGTTTCCTCGGAAGCGAGCATCAGCAGTATAAAAAGCATGGTTATTTATTGTGACAGTGTCATGTTTCTTTGATTAAAAAAAAAAGTGGAAAGTCAAGTTTGCTTTTGTCGGGTCTCTTGGCTTCTGAAACCTGCGTTTCATAAACAATGATCAAGATAAATGCACTGCAAGGTAGCATCTAAAAACATTTATTTTCTGAAAAAAATTAAATATGATAGCGAGAAGGCATACTTTTACTACATCAACACAACCTGCAAGGTTTCCACTCACCCAACTCTTAAAAGCAGCCTTCACCCAGCAAACAACTGACAAAAGTACAAAAAATATTTAATTGTAAAAGAGGAACAAAAACTTCAACACATACTTGTATAGTAATATATCATTTATGCATTCCAAAGTGAAGTACTGTTTCATACTTCAGCAGTAAAAAAACAAAATGGCTGTTCAAACCCAGCTCAGTTTCAGAACCTCTGACCAGTCTAGAGGATCAGGTGGCAAACAGAGCTTGGAGCACAGTAACCAGAAATGTTTGACAGCTTAAATTTGTCCGTTAACACACTGGAAATAAACCAAAAGGCCTTTGAAAGCGTTACAGGTGGCAGTTAAGAAGCCACAGAGTTTCTACTGGGCCTTGTGATGCTATAACCGAGCTAAAGCACCTCAACATACCAAAGTTAGAAACTTAAACATACCAAAGTTTATAAAATTTTGGTCTTGGTACATCTGTTAAATGTACAAATGTTATGCTACGATGTTCCCACATTTTAGCTGAAATTTGTAACGGTCTTGGATTCGAAAAAGATGAACTGTAAAGTTGCACATGGGTATTTACAAAATACAACTGTGTAAGTAAACTGGTGAATAATAATAATAAAAAATATTGTGCAACAGAGACACAGAGGAAGAGGTCAGGAGGCATACAGGAGGATTTTTCCCAGGGAATTTAATAAGCAACAATCATAACCAGATTAAAACGTTTGTAAAATGTCCATCCTGTTTTTTTTTTCTTTTCATAAAAATGGCTCCACAAAAGAAGCAAAGAGCAACAAACACAAAGGAAAAAAATATCATGTTTTTTTGAGTAAGACCTACATACAATGAGCTTCAAATCATGACTATAAGGTATTTATAACCTTCTAGGATGTCAGTGGTTTGTGTCTGCATGTGGGTGTGTGAGTGTGTGTGTACATGTGTGTGTTTTAAGAAAGGTCCATAATGTGTCCAGGAAAGCTTTAGAGTCAAGAGGAGCGTGTACGTAGGGGTGGGGAGGTACGAGGAAGAGTCTGGCCCGTTCTCTACAGTCTGGATTTCGCCTTCATCGGTTTCCTCTTTACCTGAAAGACAACACAGTTTGACTCAGTGTCGGCCCAGTCGGCTCTTTTCAGAATGACAACAGTGACGTAACTATCTGTGGATGGCTGCTTGAACAATAAGACTTTTCTTAAAACACCGTGGATGTTTACATACAGATACAGATACAGGAAGTTGGCTCGGGTCTTCCAGCTGAGGAGTTGTAGCTTGTAGCGTCGTAGCATTTATTCACCGACAAATAAACTGTACACACTGTCTGCTATTCACAGCTATAACGGCACCAACAAACCCACACTCGCCGCCGCCACACATGCGGTCTGTCCGAAACCCGCTGAAGTTACGCTACAGCGGACACGATCAATCAGTAGACCTTTCAGACAGAGAGCGAAAAAAGACGCTGCAGCACAGCCAGTATGAGGAAAGTAAAACGTTTGTGAAAGCTGTCTTTCGAACCCTGGTGTGGATCGAACTGAACCGAGTCCGCCTGAAAAGGTGGGTCTCTGTCTCTTTCCAAGCGGACTCTGATGCGGCTTGTTTGTGGTGTGAAAGCAAACAAACCAACCGCATTTTCCAAAAGAAAATGTTTTAAAACTGACAGATTTGTTGTACCTGGGGGGCTGACAGACATAGAGGAGACAAACCTGGACAGTCTAGACCAGGGGTCGGCAACCGTTTTGATGTGAAGTGCCATTTTTTAATTTTCCTGTTAATCACTATGCCATGAACATAAAGGTTCACATTAAGTTTAATTATTACTCTAGATCAACATTTATATCTCCAACTGATCTGTAATTTTATTCCATCCATATAGGAAACATACATATCTACATATAAAAAAAAAATATATTTTTCTCCCATAATCTGAACATTGTAATTATACATAATGCTGTAATGTTATGGATGATTGATGTACAGTATATGAGAGCACAGTACTAGAAGACTGTCATCCTTAAGAAAACATCCATATCTCAATATTATTCTTCAGCAATAAACTTTAAATTCTGAGCAGAGGTCAACGAGTACTAGCAAATCAGAGGCAGAGTAAATAAAAAAACAACAAACTAGTGTCAATAACAGACTGCCAATGGTGAAAGAGATAATCTGGCATGTTGATGAGAGGGCACTTCAATGTTTCCAAAAAACTCTCTTGCACACTTGCAGTATTTCTAGTGTGCCATTGGTTAAAGCTGCCTTCTGCTGGTCTAGACAGCCTGATACAGCCCTGTTACTGATACACTGTGTCTACAGACATCCTGGACTAAACCAACTCACTGCCGGCCCACGGCGGGGCTCTTCCTGCCTGCCAGAAGGAACTCTTGTAGACTTGGTATCTCCCTGGCTATGTAGGCGGGACCAGGCTGCACAGCTGCTCTGCCCTTGTGTGAGGGGGTATCTCTCTCTGTCCTTCCTGCCACTGATAACCCCCTCTGGGCTGGACTCCATCTCTATCTCAGTGTCGCCCTCGCTGCCCAGGAGGAGGGCGGCTGTCCCTACAGCTCTCCCTGTCTCTTCTCCAGGCTCCCACTTTCTTACTTTTTCAGTATCTCTGCTCACTTGTGGCCACCTGTAGAGAAAAAAGTTGACATCTGAAGGACTGTGGGATTTCTGTGCAATCTCAGGATCAGGTTCATTGGCTGTCGGTCGAGGTGGAACGGTACACAAAATTCATGGTTCCGTAAGTACCACGGTTTTGGGGTCACTACTTTTGGTACAGGGAAAAAAATAAAGCACTAATAATTAATAAATTGTTCTACATTTATTTTTTATTTCAACAAGACAGAAGTGAGCAGGATCACATACCTCCCACTCACCTGTCTCCCTAAACACTGTCAACCATTATACCAACTTTGAAGTTCCTAAGTTAAGTAGTTTTCAAGATTTGCTCTGGAAATGGAGTAGAAGTTAAAATCAATTTTTGAGAGAAAATTAAAAAAAACTTTATAGCACCACCCTGAAATTTGAACTTCAGAAAGGCTCGACTAGACCACATCGTGAAGCCGCAATATTTTGCCCTGGAAACAGCAGCTATTCTGTTAATCGACACATTCAGGTGATGACGTTGTATTTAAATGTGTGAAGTGTTTTGGGTCAAATACACGTACGGTTCCATCCATAGCTATCAGTGAACTGGGATGACAAAGTTAAAAGCACCACCGTCAAGCCTTTTCTTGTCAATTTCCTTTTTCATCATTTACCTACCAAAGCTCCATTAAGCTAAGTTACTCCTCTTTTCTCCACTCTCACCTCTGCAAGTCGATCTGTCTCTTTGTCCCTTCGTCGTTCTGCTGCTGCTGTTTTGACATCTTGATGTTGATTGAATCTGTCGGGTTGGAGTTGGGGTCAGCTCCTCTCTTCCTGCCTCTGCCACCTCCTGTTGGCGCCGCCGCTCCCTCTTTTTCAGCCACCGCTGCAGGAGCGCCGGCGGCAGCAGCCGTTTTAGGTGGACGGCCACGCCGTTTGACGGGCGACGCTTCTGTCTCAGCGTTGGGGGTCACGTTCTGACTCGGCTCCTCCTGAGACAGACAGGGAGAAAAGCTCGTTGGAGTGTGACGCTGCAGTATGTGTAGCTCCAGCTGACATGTGGTCGTCCACTCTGAGCTTACCTTACTCCCCTCTTCATTCTTGATGACTGGGTTCTCGTTGTTTTCCTGCGCTTGGCTCTCTGACGACTCAGTGGCAGCGTTGCTGTTACTACAAGACACGTTTAAAATGTTGAAGCAACACACTCTTGATGATGTGTATAGCCTCATTTCCACTGCAGGAACTTTCCCCTGGAACTTAAAACCTTTTGAGAAACTCAATGTATTTCGACCACAGGAACCAGGGTCTAAATTAAGCTCCCGGGACAGGCCCTGGTCGGAAGGTAGTGCTCTAAAAGTACAGGGACTTTCAGGGTGGAGTTTGCAGGGATGACTGTTGCTGATTGGTGTAACACACATGCTGTTGGTGCACACACTTGCTTCATTCATAAACAAGGAAACTCTAGTATCGATTTAGGACCATTTTAGGATGAGGTGAGAGCAGGTCTCTTTGTTTGATAACACTGAACGTCAAGTTAGACTGCAGTCGACCTCCCGACTCATTTTAGAAAAACAGAGAGAGAGAAAAAAAGATTGTGAGGGCCAGTGGAAACATTAAAAGAAGGAGACATCACGATGGTGCTGTGAAAAACTGTTTTTTTTTTGTGTTCATTTCTCATTGTTTGGTGGTTACGTTCAAAAGCACAAATTAATAACTAACAAACGCTCAACTGATGATTTACTGTGGAGACAGATGCTTAGTTTCATTTTCCTGCTCAACAATTCATTAATTACATCCAACCTGCAGCAGTAAATGTTGTCGCAGTGAAACAAAACCAAACATTTTATTTTTTCCAGCATATCTTTTTATAGATGAAACAGACGGACACACCTGCAGGCTGCAGAGTGTCTTTACCGCTGTAACCACCTGCAGCTCTCACCACATGTTGTGTTGCTTTTTCATATGTCAGCGGACTAATTTACCTAATCTTCACAGGTCTTTGGACTACTGTGGAAACACAGATGACAATGAGCTGAAGGAACCTTTTAGTTCCTTAAAAAGTAGTTCCTGGGATTAAAAGCCAGGAAACCCAGCTTGTGTGAGTGTGAGGTGTCTGTACCTGTTCTTGTTGATGGTTGAGGAGCTCAGTGGAGAGGAGTTGGTGCTGGTGTTACTGGCTGTGTCTGAGGCTATGGTGGTCTTGGTGAAGATCCTCCTCCCTGGTACTGTCAGAGGCTTGTTCACAGCTCCCAACACTGGAGCTGGTTTAGGCTGCAGAAAGAAAGGGTGGAGTAGTGAGTGCTGTTAATGCCATTAGGCTGGTAAGCATTTGACGGTTTAGATCTCAATGATTATGTTGTGTTTGCCTTTGCTACTACATGCATATCTTGGCTCAGCACCCTTAAAACGCTGCCTCTTTGTTGAGGTTCAGGCTATCTGACAGGCACAATCCTGTGAAAATGACACGGTTATGCTTGTCTCACACGCACCCGGATGCTTCCAGTTAAATTGTCAAACTTTTTTTTTTTCTATGCGTTATGATGCACAATGCAAATAAATGGACAGGAGATTTCATCCTAATCGTTTGTGACTTCCCTGAAATATAAAACTGTTTTGCGGACATAAACTGGAGGGCTTTCTCATGTCAGAGCATCGGCACAAGCCTGGATTTGTAACGTTACATATAGTTTAAACGACAACAATAATATAGCTAACCTTAGCTATCAACAACAACAGTCTGTGGTTGGCATCAAAGACTAAGTTTCCATGGAAGCCACGCATCGCGCTCAGCGTTTACTCGCTGAACACTTGCCTGCCTGGCTGTTCACCCCGCGGATACAAGCAAATACCAATGTCGCTCCCTGTCTGAAAAGCTTTTTATATTCATACTCAGGATACAAATATTTATATGCAAATGTCTCTACACTCACAATAAATTAAGTCTTTTTCACCTTCTCAGCTAAATAAAGGCCAAAGCAATGTTTACATCATTACATATTCTGCCCTTCCTTCAAATTAAATTAAACTCACAGTGTTTAGCATTATTAATTATAAACTGGGTTGCTACGCCAACAGGAGCAACACTGAGTTGTGCATTTACCTTTCCAGTGAGCAGCATTTGTCTCATATCTGTCGTCAGATACTCTTTATCATTTTTGAAGTCCTGTTGAAAGAAATAGCAGAAAACACTGATTAGCATAAACGGTTAAACCACACAGGTCATGATTTTGTCTTCAAAGATAGTGCCCATATTTATCTACCAGGGAGTGGAGAGAAGTTATTCTTAAGAGGAGCTTGAAATGTTCAGGAAAAGGTCGTATTTATGCTTCAGATGTCTAGTAGGTGTTTGTTTTGAAATGATTTCCCAAGCCTAGAAGCATAAATACATTTTCTGTGTGTGTGTGTGTGTGTGTGTGTGTGTGTGTGTGTGTGTGTGTGTGTGTGTGTGTGATTGCCTTGTCCTGTACGATGAAGAACTTGGTGGGGAGGACGGGGTCTTTCGGAGAGTCCAGGTGACACGCAGTGCTCTTGTTGGCGATAACAAAGAGAGCGACATCACAGACGATATACAGCTTCTGTCATCAAGACAACAGGAGATCCAACGTTACGATTGTTTGATAATCAGGTGACTCGTCAAAAAGAGCTCCGAGATCATCGTTTTTACTTCCTTACAAATACTGCCGCTGTGTTCATGTTTTTCTTTTTTTTTTTTTTTCATCTAGCATCATCTCAGCACTGCATGTTTTGAGTTTTCAAGTACTGTACCTTGTGCTGACATTTTTCTTCTGGGAATATTCTGTATCAAAGCAACCAGATGCAACTAGGGATGCTAATTTTGAAAAATGTTCTTAACCCACCCTCGTTCACCGATTATTAACCATTAACAGACAAGATTTATGTCTTGCATGTAGGGGTACGCCATGTTTAATAACGAATGAAAAATGTTTTGTTTCCAGTAATGCTAGCAAGATGACACACAAAAGTCTCCATAGAAAGTGCTATTTCTTAAAATCTTTAATCCTCGCATTAAAGGTCATTCAAAAGGACAATGAAATGAGGTGTGTGAATGTTTGATATTTGTTTTTGTTGTTTGTTTGCCATACTGAGTAAGCACGTATATACAGTGTGTGTTTATATACTGTATACATATATATACCTCATTGGCCTTTGCATCATCAGGACACTGCGCATCCTTAGTCTGTTTGATGTTCTCTACCATCTTCCTTAGAAAGGCATGACTGTTGTTCTCATTCTTGGTCATCAGCACCTCCAGCATGAACCACAGACACCTACACACAATAAACACACAGCAGGTCACAGCTTCAGTCATCACCGCTTCTATCTTATTAGTGTGATAAGTGATGGGTATAAAATTTTCTTATCAGCTTAGAAAAATAAGACATATCCTCAGTTGTATTGTCGGATTCGGAGACGGTTTATGACACAAAACCAACGTTCTGTATGTCAGCACTCACTCTTTGATGTCTTTGAGCTGTTCATATTCATGTGGTTTTGTGAAGTCTGGGTCGTGGGCCAGCAGGTGGATCATATAGGGGACGACATACTCAGGGAGGAGGGAGACAAGTTTTTCTGTGGGAAGACAGAGAACAACAAATGTTAATGTCCACAAGTGTGTTTCCATCCATCTGTTTTTTTCTTTCTTTAGTTTGCAAATATAAATATTGTGTTTTTTATGTGCACCCAACTCCTATATTTACATTAGAGTAATAGATGGAAAAAGGCATTGATTTGCATTTCCCCTTTTCAATTTTCTAAATTCCATTCAAATTTGTACTAAATTTGGATGGAAACTTGGCTTGTGTGATACTGTTGAATAAAGCACACATTACAAACTCTACAATAAAAACAGCAGCAGTGTGTAATCATAGAGCATGTGAAGTTTCAGCATGAAAACCGACCCTGAGCGAGTGGGTTCTGTTTGATGTACTCTCGGCGGACGGAGATGTTTTTGAGGAGGCACTGTCGGGCGTGCGCGCGGCGCTCCTTCACCGGGTCCTTGGCACACAGGGCGAAGACGGCGAGGTACTCCAGGGGCAGCAACAGTTTGACGAGAGCCAGGTGCAATTTCTGGGCAAAGATCTGACGGACCTGGTAGCACTCGTCCTGTACGAAGGACAGAAAAGACTTAAATCAGTCACTCAACAGAGTAAAGACAATTGTTGTTGTTGTTGTTGTTTTCTTTTAATCATATAGTACTACTGAAAACTGACATGTCAAAATTAGTTCTCACTGTATACACATACAGCATATTGTACATATTACAACAGGCCTTTTCACACAGACATAGTAAAGAAAGTAAAGCTGTTACTAATGACATTAATAATGACTCCATTCTGACCTTAATTCAAGAAACAAGGAAGAAGCAGCTCATTATTAATTTCATCATTTATACCTGTGCTTCTCTCTGTGAAAAAAAGGTCTATTAAAACGTATGTAAGTTGAGACTGACGTTAATAACGAGGCCGCAGAGCTGAAACTGTTCAGGTGTGATGATGTCATGGTAACAGGGCTCCTGGGCCAGCTTCATAATGGCTCCACCTGCGGCCAGCCTCAGACGAGACATGTCTGACTTACTGTGAGGAGGGAGAAGTAACAAAAGGGGAAGAAGGACAAAGACGAAAGCATTTAAATCAATATTTAACTAGAAAATGTGTCACCAAAGTGTAGCCACTAATCTGTAAGAAATAAAGTTGCAAACACGTGAAAAAGAATACGACAGCATAATATCACATAACCATGTGACGAAGGCCTGTGCTCTATGTTTAAATAAATGTGAAATTCCATTCAATATATTCAGATCAATAAGAGAGATAAATGTTAAGTAAAATCCCTCTAGCACAGTCTGATGCCACTATTCCATCACACACACTGATTTTAATTACTGCATATTCATGTTGACATGTAGTGAATTACTGTAAAGGAGAATTAGGATTCATTTGTGTTTTAGCCCACAATGTCTATAAAAATAGATATTGGCAGGGCTGACCCGAATATGCTTTGAAGCATTGACTGTTGCCATGGTAATCAACCTCCTATCAGTATTTGAATGCTTCCTTTTGTGTGTGTGTGTGTGTGTGTGTGTGTGTATAAAGTCTAAATTCCATGTAGCCCATGAAATAAGCAATAATCCTGCAACATTAGTCATATTCTACGTTTATTATCATTAAATATTCTCATACGGATGTTGCTGTTTGTTATGTGTACAGGTGTGTGTGTTCAGTAGTGCAGCCGCAGCACCATCCCGAAGCTTCAAATATCTTTGAATATTTCTCACCGAAGCATTGAAGCCCAAAAATTGTTTTTTGGGACATCCCTAGTTATTAGTATTAAAAACCATGCCAATTGCTGACTGATCAGAACTTTTGTAAACAAAAAAATCATGAGAATTATATTTATTATTTATTTACTGACACCTTCACTGTAAGGTTTATCAATAAATGAACGAATGGATTCATTAAATTTGTTTACATTGTGCTTTTTGCAGCACCAATAAACGGCAAAATGTGCGGCCTATATGGAAAATGCAGCGCTTTCAGTGGACTTTTTAATGCTTACTGCGCATTCATCAAGTTGCTGCCACCAGTATTGAGCTGTGTTTTCAATAGTAACCAATTGTATTGACCTGTCCAGTCAATACAATTGCTAATATTTGTTAAACACTGATGACAACTCTCTACTCTCTAGTCAGCAGAACACAGCCTCTCAGCTGAGCCCACACACATTCATAAGTGCATGTGGGGGAGGGACAGTCTACGGACAGCATGTTTATTTACCATCATGCTCACATTATTTTGAAGCGGACGCTAATGGTTGTAAAATGTAAACATATAGCGAACCACAGCTTGTTAATCAAAACTTATTAGAATCAAACAGAAATATAATTAAGTAGCAGGCTGGACTTAAATAAGTAGTCGGCTGTTTGGCCAACAGCTGGCACGTATGGACAGTTTAACGTCTTCGTAACAGGTCACCCAAATTGATGTGAAAAAAGCGACATTCGCCAGAAAGGAGTTGTTTGCCCCTCGCTACGTCTTAATCCTCTGACAGCTCTGCTGTGACCTTCAAACGCTGAGTTACCTGATCTTCTTCTGCTCTGTGAGGTCTCCCTCGCTGACCAGCATGGCTGACAGCAGGCGCAGGGTGGAGTTTGCTGACTTAGATTGGTTGTTCTTCATTCCCAGTAACCAGCGCACTAGCAGCTTGATGGCCTGCACCTGGGGGAACGGGAGGAGCGCAAATAATTAGGCAAAGTGAGGTCCCTGAATCTTTAAAACACGTCTTTCTGCTTCATTACAAAAACAATGAACAAGATCCAAATCTTTGTCATCAACACTAATGCCTGGATTGGAAGTGAAACAAATGTCTTTTACCTTAGCTAGGACCTCAGGTGAAACTTCCTCATCAGAAGTCCACAGCTTCCCATTCTTGTTTCCCACCGACTGGAGACATAAAGGCACATCACAGTCAGATTCTCATACTTTGCTTTTACTGGGTTAATTTGCTCAAAGTTGTAATTTATAAGTGTTCATAATATCATTGTAAATTTTTTTTTAAAAAAGTGTAAAACTTTAGGTCTATCCAAAACCAGCTACACTTGGACACAGCAAAACTGTACATGTCCTCCTGATTTTGTTCCACACATCTCATCGCAAGCTGGAAAAGCAAGACTTGCGCAACTGCAAAAAAACACTACAAAAAGCTGTCAAGCTATCATGATTGTAACATCATCCAGAAGTATCATCTCCTGATCTTTAGACAGCTTTGTGTGTCCTGCTGATGCTAGTTTAGTGTACAAAGTGATGAATGATCTGGATCCTCCCCCGTTAAAAGAGTTCATACTACTGTGCTCAGATAAAGGAGGACAACTAGGGTGACCGACAGATCAGCTTAGATCAACAGAGTTTGGCAGATCTGCCTTTTATAACGACAGTCTTTTGGAGCTCAGTACTACGTTACAATATATAAGAAGGCGCTGCTGCCTGCTGATTTTAAATTTAAGATAAAATCATGGCTAAAATCAACCCAATCATGTACCTGTCACACATGAACACCAACACTTGATGTGTCTTAATGTGAAATCTTGTGGTTGCTCTCATTGTTGTATAGTGAATATATGTGGTCTTGTAATTGTGTTTTTATACTAGAGTGTTAATTTTTTTAACAGAGATGTCTGTTTCCTGCCCTGGGACTACAAATGTAAATTAGCTTACAGCTGACTTTGGTACAGCTAAGAAGCTGTACACTTTCCCAATCAAACAAGTAAATAAAAATAAAAAGTGTACAATTCTATGTGCATAATGTGCATGTTTTAGTACACAGTTTAATCTCCACACACCCTGTCATTCATGAGCAAGTCCTTGACAATGAAGTTAGCCACGATGGACTTCATTGGTGAAGCAAACTGATCTGGGGCCAGCATGGAGATGTGGCCCAGGGACACGAGGGGAGTAATGAGCTGCTCTGGGACGTCTGCATTCAGACTACGTGACAAAGGCTGGAGGTGAAGGAGAAAAACACTGTGAGTACATCCCAACAAAGAAATGTCAGTTCAAAAACAAGACAACATACAGGGAGGGCTGGGCGATATCTTGACGTTATATCGATAGTGTGAAAGGAGACTAGATGTCTTAGATTTTGGATATCTTATTAGAAGAAGAAGAAGAAGAAGAAGATATTCCTTTATTCGTCCCACAATGGGGAAATTCAATTTTTACACTCAATTTCAATTATGATACGTGTTGTCTTTTCTTTACCATAAAAAAGACTCTTCTAGCTGTTCTATTATTTGTCTTTACCCACTTAGTCATTAAATCCACATTACTGATGATTACTCAGCAAAAATCTCATTGTGCAGTGAAAAAGCACCAATGGTCAATGAGGTATTTGGTCAAAAATATTGTGATATTTGATTTTCTCCATGTCGCCCAGGCTGAACACAGAGTGGAAAAACAGGATACAAGACAATGATGTACAATGCAAGTCAAAATATATAAACACATACTAAAACATTGTTGTCTACTTGTAATACAAGGTCCATCCCAGCAAATCAGCAAGTTAGGAAATGGTCCCTTACCTCAAAAATCTGTGCCAGCTGCACTTCCTTGTTGTTGAAGATGGCGTGGATGCAGTGGACGGCCTGCTTGGCCTGGTGAGGAGTTCCCCGCTTGGCTTTCTGGTGCAGGACAGGAATCAGGGTCCTGATGGACACATAAGAACAGACATTAGGAAGACCTACACAACGCAGATTATATCTATAATTTAATCCAGATATGGACCAGTATGGCCAAATGTCTGGACCCTTTGGCCAGATTACTGTCTCATAAAAATGTCTACTGTTTAAGTTTTTCATTTACACTTATAAAGTAATATAAAGTATAAAGTAATTTCTCCCTTACGATCTTATCTGTTGTAGCTCTGTCTCGATCTTCTGCCCTGTGTTTCTGAATATCTGGATGGCTGCCTCAGCCACTTTTTCATCCTCCATCTTCAAACACTGCAGCAGAGACTCGTAGGTTTCTGCTGAGTGGAAAGCTGTGGGGTGAGTGAATGACAGGACCTAGTAGGAGTGAAAGTGAACAGAGAAGTTATTTCCTTTCAAACATAATTTATTGCAAAAATGCACAATCCTGCCTTAAAAGACCCTAACAGTAGCTCTATTTACATTTAACTGTCGAGCAAATTTTAAGCTCTTTTGAAACGTTGCAATAAAAAGAGGAAATAAATGTGAATTAGGCGCATTTCCATCAACTAGCTTTGGGCAAATAAAATCAGCTTCAGGGTAGTCTGGTCAGAAGTTGGTGGTACAGGCTCTGTGTGGCTGTAATCCGCCTTTAAACAGATAAGAGGAAGTAGAGCCATCTAATCCAAGTAAAGAGAGAAACAGAGAGGGCTTCAGGAATTTGTTTCGACTGAGCAAGATTTAGTTGTTAGCTATGTTAGCTTGTATCAGCAATGTTTCATGTTGCCCAGAGATGAAGACAAGCATTCACATGTTATGGGATTGTTTCTTTGAATACAGACAGTGGAAACAGCTAATTAGTCATCTGACTTAAATGTTCGCTATGTCAGAATTTATTCGGCAAATGTTTTTCCATAACATTTAAAGCATCAACTCTGTTTCGACAAAGGCAAAAACCACCTCACCTTTTTGCAGTTGAGGAAGTTTTAATGAATTTTGCTGTTTCCATACAGCTTTTCTAATGTGGCACTGACAGTATGTGATACTAGGGCTGGATTTATCTGTTTATTATTTTCTTGATTAATCGATCATTATTTATTTGGTCTATAAAATGTCAGAAAATGTTGAAAAATGTTGATCAGTGTTTCCCAAAGTCCAAGAAGACATCCTCTAATATTTTGATTTGTCCACAACTCAAACATATTCAGATTATTATCATAGAGAAGTAAAGAAACCAGAAATTATTCACATTTAAGAAACTGGAATCAGAGAATTTTGCTATTTTTGTCTTTAAAAATTACTCAAACTGATAAATCGATTATCAAAATAGTTAGTGACTAATTTAACAGCTGACAACTAATCAATTAATCATTGCAGATGTAATGCACATACAAATTCACTACTAATCACACACTCGCTACAGCATGCTTGGTCCATGTTAAGCACCTTGAGTAGCTCCAGGCCAGAGCGGATGGCTGTATCAGGGGTAACACCCTCCTCATCGTCATCAGCCGTGCCCTCAATGGACTTGTTCAGCAGCTTCACCAGAGCACTAAAAGAAAACAATTAATAGTTTTTATTACCACCCCTTTGTTAAAATAATCTACTGTAAATTACATGACACACTGACGGACCTCTGGATATCTTAGGGCAACATAATAGCAAATATTAAATCACAAAAGTAAGTGTTACACTGCCTAATCTTAACACTAGAAGTCATTCAGTGAGTGTGTTTCCTATCTTAGGGTGTTTTTCCATAAAGCAGAAAGGGTTAAACCTGTTTTACTGTCTACAGCCTGCAGGTACATCTCACCACCACTAGGTGTCTCAGTGAATGAGAAAAGCCTGTTAATGGAATTACACAATGACAGAGAGAGAACATGAAGCTCCATAACACTGTGACAAGGAGTGCTGGTCTGTGGTATGACTGCCACTTAAATCTGTTAGAACAGGCTTTACAATCCTCTTCACTGTGAAGTAAAATGTACTCTAATCCATTTCATTGGTATTAGAGTTTGGACCACAACATGTTTTTATATTTTTAGTTGTGAAATTTTGAGGATACAACCCAACCGCAACATGTCAGGAGTATTTCTGACCTGATGGCCTCGGAGTCGATGTGGACGGGGGCGATGCGCTCCAGCAGGAATTTAACCATCTCTAGAAACGGGTTGGTGGGCTGTTTGGGGAACGTCAACTTCCGAGTGATCTCCCTCTGCACACATTACAAACAGTACACCATTAATACCAACATACATGGATTTGTGCTTATACACACACATTTGAGCCATGGTTTGTATTACTAAATCTAGGACAACCTTCCTAAAATGTACTTTTCCTTAACTAAAACTCACATGAGTGTGACTGGTGATCTTGAGGTCTTTAATAACAACATCATAGCTAAAACCACTATAGAGGCTGCATGGTTTGATCCGTTATGGTTAACCAGGGATCAAGTGTTGATAAGCTGTTGATTGTAGAAGCATTCCTTTTAAAGTACAACATTTCCTGCTACTGCAGTAGTACTGAGCGATTGTGCCTTGAAAATATAGATAAAATTAACCTTTGTCAGTAAATAGAAACTAGAAACTACTCCACTCTTGAATGCTGCTGTTTTTAACAGTGCTCTGTTGTCATCTGGCTGTTTGCAGACATGCATTTTGGCAAAATAAGTCAACAAGTGTTTGTCTTCACAACAGTAGGCTAACATAAGGAACAAAACACTTCTTCATTGTCACATCTTATGGCTGGACTTCTTATAGAAAAGAAAAGTGCCACTGTGTTATTTAAAAAAAAATAATATATATAATATATAATAAAGGAATATCTTATCTTATATATATATATATATATATATATATATATATATATATATATATATATATATATATATATATATATATATATATATATATATATATATATATAAAGCCTGCAAGATATTTATTTATTCAGTTTTATTGTACTTTCAACATCACTTAAAATGGTTGCATGTCCTCAATGATTCCTCGAGATTTAAATAAAGCTTGAATGAAAACAAACACAATTTTCTTCTGGCCCTGATACACTAATTTTGGGCTGTTGGTGAGCACCTGTTGGCCTAGTTTCTGTGGTGCACTGTTGCCCATGTTGGAAACCTTTTGGTGATTCAGCATGTTGAATCGGTGGCAGCCCGTTGGCGAGAGAAATCATTAACTGGCTGTTCACATAACGAATCAGTACACGAGATGAGATATGGAAGTAAGGAAAGCAAACAAATGAGTCAGGAAGTAAAACACAGAAGGCCCATTTTTTTCATCTTCATCTCATCTGATCATTCCAATACATGGATATTTTCACAGTGATAAGGCCGTCTGGAATGAAGTTCAGTGGTGAGTGAGAGTGGTATGAAAATGACCGGCAAACACTGCTTTATTTCATGTACGTATCATAACAGCAGCTTGTATACCTGCAGTCCTCTGGTTTTGAATGATGAATACAGACTACCACCACCTGCTGGTATGGAGTTATAACATCATACAGGCGCAGCTCATACATGCCAACTGGCTGTTGGCTGTAGTCTTGTAGTTTAGTCTAGTAGTCTAGTAGTTTTGTCTAAGTGCAACGTTTTGGCCAAGAGAAAGGCAAGATGGGGCAATGCAACACTTTCGTTGTTGCCAGTACTTTCATGTCAGCTTGGTGTATTTGAGACATAAAACTTCACACTGAACAAAAACATAGCCTTCAGGTTTTTAAAGCTACGTTGAGTGATTTGTGACTGCTACAGTCATGGGTGGATTATGGGACAACAGGCCCAGACACACAAAAGGCCCCACCATCTTTCCTACATGAGCATGATGCATACTTTGTAGTTGTTTAGCTTGTTTTTGTTGTTTTGTGTCTATTTGAGTGACAGTTTATAGGTGAAGGCCAGTGGGACCCCTAACACTTTGGCCTTGTGCCCAGTAGGCCAGTCTATCCATGGCTGCAGTGTAAATATAAGATAAAAATAAACTCACAGTACTGACTTTTTGTTAAAGATAAAGAGAGAGACTGAGACTGGCAGTCTGTCTGTGAGTGAGTCTGTATGCTAAATGGATGAGTGTTCCTCTCACCACACAGATCTCCGCCTGTTTGCAGGAGCAGGTCGGGCTGATGAGCACCTCCAGCTGGACTCTGAGCTTCTCGTCCTCACCCAGAACCTGGTTGAACTTCTTCATGAAGTCCTGGGCCTTTCCGGCGTCTGGCAGATTCTCTGTGAACATCAAAGAAGAAGAAGAATTATGATGTCGGTCAAGTTAAGTGAAATGGACCTTTACAATTTTTAAGAGTGTGTGGACTGAAAGTGTGCTGTATATGTTTGTGTGGTTTCCAACTTACTGGCAATACTCATTAGCTTCCCAAACATTGCTGTGTTATTGGCCTCAGACTAAGAAGGAGAAGAGAGAGAAAAATGTTACAGATGTGCTTTGCACCAAAAGACATAGATGAGATGGTTAGTTTTGAAGGCAAATATGTGTTAACACACCACTGGCAGCTTGTGGAGGTCAAGCAGCTCTTTGACGAGGCTCCTGAGCATGTTCTGACACTTCCACATCTCGTTCAAGGCCCTGAGAGCAAAGAATGCACAAAGAGAAGAGAAGCAGGTGAGAGGTGATGATCAATATACTGTCCTTGTGATTTATACATGTTGAACTACTAGTGTGTTTTTGTTTCCTACTGTATCTTTGTAGATACAGGTTTGTTTGCCATTGTGCAGTTTTGTATTTTCTAAAGAACTGTGTTTATAGCAAGTATTAGAGCTATACCAGTTATTCATTCATTAGGTAGGTATTTGATTTTCAATTTCAGTATTTGGATATATTTGTTGTTTTTGGTTTGTTGTTGGTTGTGAGCTCTCGCCTCACAGCAAGAGGGTCGCAGGTTCAAATCCAGCTTGGGGCTCTTCTGTGTGGAGTTTGCATGTTCTCCCTGTGTTAGCATAGGTTTTCTGCGGGTACTCCGGCTTCATCCCACAGTCAATAGACAGGTTGTTTAGGTCAATTGATGACTCTAAATTGCCTGTAGGTGTGAATGTGAGTGTGAATGGTTGTCTGTCTCTATGTGCCCTGTGATCGACCTGTCCATGGTGAACCCCGCCTTCGCCCAATGCCAGCTGGGATCGGCTCCAGCCCCCCTGCGACCCCTAACGGGATAAGCGGTTGAGGATGGATGGATGTTGGTTGTCGTTTTAGGATTACAAACATACATAAGACACACCAAACCTTTTGGAAAATGTATCTTATTCAGTAAAAAAAAAAAAAAAAAAAAAAAATACAATCCAAACAATACTGTTGAAATACAGTATTCTTAAAAATGAATGCTTTTAATCAAACCTGAAGATGTGACATCCACCTCAGCTGAGAATGGAGAAATGGAGAAATTCCTGAGTCATGTCATGGAGACGGGCGAAGCCAGAGCCCTTGTCGCCACTGCTTATATTTGAGCGAAACACATGCGAGGCTTGAAGCAAAACCCATGCAAGGCTTGGGCTGAAAGAGCCAAGACGAAGCCTCTGCAGGCTGCATTACGCACAGGATTGCTGCCGGGTACTGCTGGGATCGGCGGTGCCTAATATGCTGAGACAGCAGCCTCAAAATACCTGTTAAGGTGACTTTGAGTTACGTCTACACTTGCACACAGAGGGCTAAGGAGAGAAGATGCTTAGCGCAGAAACAGCTGCCTCAAAACAGTGCCGTTTAGGGGGAGAGGGTCTGCAAGACGCTGAGCGTCAACAGAGGCATGTGCAAACTCATCATGACACATTTTTGTTTGTTAAAGCAAATGTCGATTGTGTGACAGAGGAAATGTGCTGCTGGTATTCGGAGACAGCCCTGGCAAGCATACATTAAAAACATACAGGTGTACAATTTGAAAATGTGCTTTTGCTTAGAGGAGAGGAAATATTGCAGGTTTACTAACTTGACAGCGTTTGTGTCCAGGCAGGCATACAGGTAGTACAGACACTTCATCTTCTCCTCTGTGTCAAGACTATGCGGGACCATGTACTGAGCGAAGATCTTCTCTACTAATAACCTGACGAAAAAAAAAGAGAGTTTACATGAATTGTGTGAAAACAGAGAAAATGGAGACCACGATAAATTCACTGTACTTGAATGCAGTAATTCAGCATATTTCCTACATATCTGTTAATCTAAGTCTCAAAAACAAGTTTCAAAGAAATGTACTGCACAACAGACACAAACCACTTCTAGCTTTTGAAGGTCAAGTTAGTTGGTTAAAGACGTTGTTTTTCTTAACTCTCTCATGGCAACTTCCACTTAATGTTGCCAAGGGTAGAGACATCCAACACAGCTGTGCTGTCCTTTCAACATTAAACTACTGACGCATCTGTTAGGATCTCACCATTTCTAAAACTTAGTAGTCAATACCAATACCAGTGAAATTCCACAATTCTCACTACCAAATTTGATAATGCATAAAAACAAACATAAAACAATCAATATCATTTACTTCAACATTCACTCCTTTATTACCATTTGACTACGTATGTTAGGACGTTTAACAGGTCTTAAATCCCTCTCCATTATCTACTTTATATTGCTGTGAAAACATCTCAATCAACTGGATTCATTCAAGTTTCATGCCAAAAACTGCATTTTACAAGGTTACATTTGAACACATCATGATAATGTTATAAACCTTTGCCCCATGCTCATTTTTACTGAAAAAAAAAAGCTTCACCTGAGAACTAAAAGAAATAAGAGATTACAACCCGTTTGTTAAAATAGAAAAGAGCCTGAACGCATTTTAATGTAAATCAATAACACCTCCTGAGTTGAAATCGGATTTCAACACAGATTTGTTGTTCATTATCAGGGGAAAATAAATAGTTTGTTGATAGTGAGTTTAATGTGTCCCTGAGACGCCGGAGCAACGTTAGTCTCGAGCCCTGACGAGTGCAGTCACATTTTTAGAACGATAGCATCGACTTGGTAGCGATCGTTTACTGTGACATCTCAAATCGGTGTATATGCTCACTTGTCGTCAATGCTGTTCTGGTAGTAGATGTGCAGCAGTTTGTCTTTTATCCAGCTGATCTTCAGCGCAGACTCTTTCCCGGCCTCATGGTGCAGACAGTATTTCTTATAAAGTTGAGCAAGGCCCATCATGGCCTCTTTACGCACACGCCACTATAGGGGTAGGGAGAGGAGGATAGAAAAACAGATCAGGGAGGACAGAATTAAACAACGATGATGAAAGTCAATTTACATTTCTTGTCTAAGTATTATCTTTTTTGGACTGACACTTTAGATACAGTTCAGCCTATGAACCTTAACAAGGATTTTGATATGAATGTTATGTTGTCATCCAAGACGTTTTCTTCATTTCCAGGTATTTGCTGTGTTCCACCTCTCTCTGCATTTTAAGGTGGAGCATCCTTTGTCTAGTAATGTATGCCCCGATGAAGATCTGACAGACCAAAAGCTTAGTTTTAAAGAATCTAGTGAAATACTGCATAGATCTAAGCATGTAGAAATCTTTTCTATTATCTTTTCGACTCATTAATGTTTCCAGCACCTTAGCTAAGATTTAGACAGGTGGAGCGGTTGTTCATCCTGCATTGTATAAGTATGAAAAAAGCGACTTGGTGTTGAGGGGAAATTCCTGTACAGTTTGTGTAAACTTTGTGCCAATCTGAATGCTCAAATGGGTTTTCAAACTCCATGACTGCTGATAAACACACTGAATGAACACAATAGTATAGCTGCTGTAACAATCTGACTGAAAGCAAAATATATCCTCCTGCTACTATGACTACCCAAAATACCATCTGATTCATTTCCGACATACACGTAACAACATCTGCACTGCTGATGCACCACATGAGAGTGCGTATGTGTCTCACCCTCTTGTCTAAGGTCCTCTCTCGTACGAAGCCCAACAGTTGGTCATTGACCAAGTTGAGGTCTTTCTTCCCTGCGTTGATGATGGTGACAATGACGTCATGACGGATGGCTTCCTCTGGGTCATGGGAACGCACCTTTAAATACTCTGATTGGACAATAAAGAGAAAAACATGTAACCACACTTTTGTTCAGAGCATAATGTGAAAAGAAAGGACTGAATTAGAGATGAGAGAAAGAAAACACAAGCCCACCTGTTAGGTCTCTGGCCAGGTCTGGGTGGTTCATGAGGCAGTGGCTGGCGAACTTCACACACTCTAGCCTGACTGGAACGTGAATGTCATTGAACCTGAAGGAAAAACATCGGTTATGCATAAAGAAATAAACTGAATTATGCATCATAGTCTAAGAAAGCAAGGGAGCGAGCCAGTGACTGTCTAAGGAAACAAATTAAACGTCACTAAGAAGATTACAGTTCATTTGCTCAATCTCTTTTTCAATGTGTGTTGTCAAATCAAACAACTTAAGCATGTTTTTAACTTTTTTTTTTTTAGATCTTTTTTAAACAATATCATTCATTATTTTCATTTCAGTCCAACACAGAAGCCCCACCTCAACCACCTGATAAGAGAACAGATCAGACTCCTGTGCTCATTTTCTTCAGTTGAAAATTTGAATACATCTCCATATACCATCCACCTCTTAATCTAATTCAAGAGAGAGGTTGCATAAATCACCAAACCATCTCTTGATCTTTACAACGGTCATGTCTAGAGGGCAAACCACATTTTGGGAACCTCTTGTGAGAAGGTTCAGGTTAGGCATTGACCTAGAATAGTTAAGGTTTAGTAAAGGCCATTGGGCAGCGAGTCTTGCAAAAAAGTTTTTGCACGTTTTCGCAATTTGTGAGTTAACTTCATGACACGACATTTTACAACAAGCAGCCTCGAGTCTCCACCGGAGGACGTTTCTACTCTGGGTTCACGAGTTTACCAGCGCTCGACAACGACAACAAGAGGGTCAGTTTACAGGAGGGCTGTCAAAATAGGCCCAAAACTACATGTGAATATTCATTCTAAAAAAAAACACATAGGTTCGAACTATTTGAACTTCTATTTTTGTGCATAATGTCCATGACACCATGTCCTACTGTCCATGAGTGACGTGGCACTGAGCAGCCCACCGTTTTGAGCAGAACTTTTGTCAGACACCCTGTTTCTTTTTGATTTGAAAGCGCCACAATGGACAAGGAACTGCTGATTGGTGAAGTTGAAATGAGGAGTTATTGATATGATACCACCTCATTTCACTACAAAAAACTGAAAAAGCCTTAAAGTTTCCTACTTGCTGCTGTCTATATTGTAAGTCTTTTCCAGTAAATATCACAATATAAACTGTGGGGTTTTTTTTGTTTAGAAATTACAAACATCAAAAAATAGTAAAAGTCAGTGGTTATGTCTCAAGCTCAAGTATGATCTTGAACACACAGCTGTGGCTTGTTTACATGATGTGGCAAAAATGAGCGAAATCTCTTGCGAGACTCGCTGCCTGACATCCTATCCTAACCCTAACCACACAAAGCTAATGTCTAACCTCAACCATTTTGTGAAAGTTTTGCAATGGGGTTACCACATAACGCAACGTAAAGCTTGCCGTTAGGACACTGTCACTCTCTGTGGCTGAGTTCTCTGTTGTCATTACGGTTGTTGGCCTAAAGTTACATTTCATTTTCCGTTAATGAAAGTGATGTTTTGTGACTCCTGTCCTGAGGCAGACAGCCACAGTAGTGCTTCTTTTTCCCCCCAATAATCGCATACTAATTTCCATATTAAAATATGTTACTTTTTAAAATTCAAATATATATTTTCAAATTCAGAGCATTCACTGACAGCCATAGTTTAAATCATCACTTAGCGTGTGTGTCTGCATAGTGTTCACATAACTCACCGTCCTAGGAAGCACTGCCACAGCGGTCTGTTCTGTGAGGCCAGCTCTGAGTCTTTGGCACCAAACAACTTAGCTAGCAGCCGCACAACAGCTAGACGCTCCTCGCCATCATTGCTCTGCAAACACAAAACACGTAAAATTCAAGTTGCCTTTATCTAAACTGATATTACTCGTCCTGCTCACTCTCCTGATGCGAACTAAACAGTACAAGAGTACATCTTGTGCTCTGATCCGACACCTGAACAACATCAACAACAACAACCAGGGAGCTTCAACAGTATCAGAAAAACAACATCCAAACCAACACATATTCATTTGTTTAGAGTCTCCGCGCCTACAGGTTGATTGGCGACACTAAATTTCCTGTAGGTGTAAATGTGACCATGAATGTGCGTCTGTTTGTGATTGAGTGGTGTCCAGGATGCACCTCTCCTCTTGCCCAATGTCAGCTGGGATTGGCTGCAGCAGCTCTTTAAAAATAAGCAGGAATAGCTAATGGATGGATGTACTGAGGCACAAGCCTGTAAGCCTCACTGACATGCCTTAACAGTATGGCAAAGGTTGCACTTAAAAAATAAAATATATATATATTTTTTTACATCTCTGCATTTGTTGTTTAAAAGCACAAGTGTCCTGGGTTGTTTCACCAAGACGATGGGCATTATCTTACACTATTGAAACCCCGAGTGAGACAGAGTGCTTAAGCTTTAAAATTATTTTGTCTATTAACCATTAATACTGCCCTACTACAATGACAACACAAAGTTACATCACTCCTATAAAACACACAGTATCTACAGTTATAGTAGATCAACATTAATATTTTGAGCAAGGCATCAACAGGAACTAATCCCCTGATCTGTGGTGAGTGAGTACAGTTATCATTTTGACCATGTGTGTTGTGTTAACCTTAAGTTTGAATTCCAGCTGTGGCATGACAGAGGTAAGCAGCATAGGGTCGATGGCAAACAGTTCCTGGATGAGGTCAAAGACGTGCTCCGATAGGTCACTGACGGATGACTTGCCCATCACTAAAACCTGATTGAAGAACTGAGGAAGGAAAAACAATGGTGTGATAAATACTCACACATCAATTTATGCAGACAATGTGAACATGTGAGAAAAACAAAAACACAGTGCCAAACTAAAAAAATAAATAAATAAAAAAAAAAATTATAAAAAAATAGTGTCACTCACATTAGCAATGCATGTCTCGATGGTCTGGACGGTCCTCTTCAGCAGAGTCTTGGCAAGATCGTATGCTTGCTTGTTCAGATTCTGTTCCAAGGAAAGTTAAACATTGATTGGTTAGTTTAACTTAACTCTTACACAAACATTTACTGATACACAAAACTTCAAGCTTGTCAAATATGATGTCAGCTAACAAGGGTTGAAAAATATGTAAGGCTCACTGCTGGCAATTTGAAAACACATTTTCATGGACAGAAAAAAAAAGACACTGTTCTTACTCCAAAAAGACAATATTCATCATAACTCAGAGTCATCACACATCAAACACAAAGCGAATTTTTGATGGAATCATTTGTGATCATTTGCATTGATCCTTCTAGATGCACCAGAGAGGAGGAGGGGTTTACCTCCCTGTAGACCAACAATGTTTCATCAACCATGACAGAAATAACCACTATTGCTGCTTTGTACATGTTGTGGAAGTCCCAGATACATCTGAAAACCAAACACCATCATATCTGGGTTCAATTCATTTTATTTCTTTTTAATTCAATATGGCGTTTCCTCAGTATTTAGTTTTGTGATGATGTAACATGATTGTTGATTGTGTGAGTGCTGGTTGTAAAGCACTTTGTGCTACATTTCCTTTTGTGTGAAAAGTGCTATACAAATAAAGTTCTTCTTCTTCTTCTTATTATTATTATAACCTCATCAAACTGGTGCTCTGTGAGTTTCACCAAGTTGTATGCACTGTATCTAGCCACATGCTGCTACAGTGGTATGACCCCATAACAGATTGTGCTGTAAATTAATTGCAATAAATGTCTCAAAAGGATGCTGAAATAAGTACAAAAAGATGCAGATTTGTAAAAAGTCTGAATTAATGCTTTGTCAGGTCTGTCTGCAAGACAACAAGCAAACAAGCTTTGAAATGTTTGTTTTCTCAACGGAGTTTGGATCAATCATGTCAGGCTAAGCAGTTACTCCATCAACACGCAACATAATCTAAACATAAATACAGCAGCAACGGTGTTTATACCATAGACAATTTATAGTTTATACACATACATTTACATACAGAGTTTCGTCTGGTCTCTGTACAAATATGAGGTACTATTGTAGCTCTGGGTGCCCACAGGCAATATTTTTTCCTCCATTTCTGATTAAAAGTGTCGGTGACGACAAAAAGAGAATCTCAATGCTGATTTAATCTACGGTTTTGTGTCTGATTTTCATCCATTAATTAATATTCAAATTATATTTTGTGTTTGAAAAATAAAGACAAAAATACAAATATGACAACAGTTGCACAATTATATCTGAAGATCTTTCTAAACGATACAGAGTTAAAAATAAATGACATTATGACTAGACGATACACGTGAATGTGTTAGTGAGCGCCCCACCTTGTGTGCAGGGATGAGGTTGATGAGGATGGTATCCAGCAGCTCCTGTGTGACTCCGTCACCCTCCATGATGATGGAGCTCATCAGGTCTATCATGTGCATTTGCACCTTCTGGTTATGGCTGTTACTGTGGAAGAAGAGATAGAAATTAAAGAAAAAACTGAAACTACAATAAATAAAAAGCAAAGTGACAACTTATTGTACCACCCCTCTACACCTGGTGTTAAAATGTGAGGTCCTAGTGGTAACTGGGATTACATACATCAGTCTGTATGTTTCTGGGAAATGAAACATGTTAAAAAGGGAGTAAAAATGGAGCTTATCTAAACATGATAGATTCAAGAGCTACCAGTAGGACCAGGGCTCGAGCTCAAGGACGTCTCTCCGTCCTGGGGCCAAAAAAATATGATCGAGGAGAGTGAAAATTGAATTTGGGAGGACAATTGAAAGAAAAATACCAATTACATTAGACTGAACGACAATGAAAATGAGTGCACGTTTTGTGTAGTGTGCAGTTATAAAATCTCCTTGACAAAATAAATAAACACATACACACATGCACGCACACACACTGCCTGATCTGGCAATCAAAAATCAAAACAAAAATGCAAATTATAAATAATTTAAAAAAGTAAATGAATTTTTAAAATATAAAATGTTTTGGATAAATTATAAATTTATGATTAATGATAATATAGACAAAGATTTAAAATTTGGGCAGTCCGCTTTCATTTCATTAGGGTTTAGGTTGTATCTCAGGATGGTTCTGTGAGTATGCTAAAAATAGTTTAGAGCCCTGTAGGAATGTGCCGGAATATGAAAAAGGTCTGATGAATTGCAATATTAAGGAAAGTAGAAAAAAAAAACTATGTGAATGTGAAAATATGAAGAGACTTTTTTCACAAAAGGACACAGCAACAGATAAACAGGGCCTTACTTGATGACAGAGAAGAGCGTTTTGAAAAGCTGGATGAAAATCTCGTTGCAGTCCTCCAGTTCAAAGCATATGTTGTATGACTTCACCCATGCCAGGTTCTACAGAAACACAGAGACACGTTATTCCTTCAACATCAGTTTGCTGCACTGTCCCTTTAACCACAATTGACAAAACACAAGATTAGCACCTTGTGGCTTTCTATAACATAAGTGTCTTACCTCCAGCAGGTAGAAGTATCTGTTGAACTGAGGGCTCTTAGTGTCTTCCAGTCCTTTCAGCTGTCTGGTGATGAACAGGAAGATGTCCTGGAGACAAGACAGGAAAACACTTTCGCATGTGATTGAATTAATTGGTTCCATGCAAGTAGTGGTGAGTGCTCAAGTTCTCAAAACAGCAGATTGGACCAGAAAAAGTAGTGACAAAGTTAATCACAATGGTTTGCCAAGTCAGCAAAATCACCTCAGGTAACATTTGAAATTGTGATGTTTACATGGTTTTGCAGGAAACAAGTCTTAGATCTAGATCTACATGGCACTTTTGATGTGGTAATCCTGCAGCAAAGTTACCAGTGTCTCTCAGACCGAAAGAGTACAATAACAATTTTCAGCACATACTGTATTTTCAAGGGCTGGGACGATACACCTATGTCCTGATTCGATACTATCACGATACTTGGGTGCCATCTTGATATGAACTGCGATTCTTAAGTATTGCAAGTATTGTGAATTGATATTATGATTTTTGTTAACTTTTTAAATACTAGACCCCTGGAAAAAAGTTGAATTATACAATTGTAGGGACTTTTAGAAAATATCTAAATTAATACATTAAAAATATTTGATTTTCATGTCCTGAAGTCAAATATATCAGTCATTATCAGGCATTATTTATACATTTTTTTTCCAGCGACCCAAAAATCAAAGAATAAAAACATTTCCCCCACAAATTAGTAGTATTTTCTTTTTAATTTATAGAGGGTATGCAATGATTTATACTTCTGGTGAATATAATTCAATCAGTCTTATTTCCATATATGTACTGTATATATACAGTTCCCTATGTTAATACCTTATTTGAGATGAGAGGACGTAGTCACATATGTATACTTCTGCTAACTTTGCAAAATCTGTCGCTAGCTCTCCCATCAGCTCCATTCTCTTTATGCATCATGGTCAGCTCCATCAAGGCTGTTTGAATGTATTTCACATAAATGTCAGTGTATATAGGTGCTCTACAGCTGTAGTGTCAGCCTATTTGACCACGGAGATGCGAGTGCCAGCTGGCTTGACAGCACGTTCAATTCTTTTCCCCACCCCCAATATTTTTACAGGCTTGCCAAAAGATGAACTGAAACTTATGACTTAGAGAGGCAGGCTTTCGCAGATATATTACATAAAACTTTAATTCTATTATTTTGCAACATAGCAGAATTACTTTTTAATTTTGGCTCATAAAATCTGCAAATAAATTGAACTGCATGGATTGCTTTTGAAAACTATTCCCTTGCGAATAGTGCTTGATCGCTTGATAGACTTGATATCAAGGGTCAGTTCCTAACCTTGAGTTTGTCGTGGGAAGTGTAGGGGGCCTCGGGAGCATAGATCCTGAAGATGTCAGCCAGGCAGCAGGCCACCAGTAGCCTTACGTCTTTATTGGGGTTCCTGAGGAAGAACTCTGAGGCGAGGTGGAGCGCCAGGCCGAGATACTGCTGCTTCTCCTCTTCAGAGTCTTGGTCCATGTCCATGTAGGTTTTCACCACCATCTGTGAAACACAGCAACAAGGGCAGAGGTTGAGAAGGGAAACATCTTGGGCAGGCTGCAATCAAAATTAGTAAAGCAATTTGAAAGTTGGATAGATGTCCATTAAGAAAATATGGTCTGCATCACAGCTTTAGTTTGATGGATTCCTGTGGTGTTTTGTCTTGTGTAATCTAGACAATTTCTTGACTTTTGTGTGAGGTTTGTGCACCAGCAAAATGGCATTGAGATAGAGGCAAATAATGGTGGCTGTCAATCAATTGTAAATAACTAACTCTATACATTATATAGCACCTTAGCATACAATACAGTGCAGATTGCAATCAACTGAGCAGCCCTCCACCCTCCCTTTCCAAGACTGTGGTAACGTGAGCCACGAAGTAGGGATGTGACAGTGAGCTGATAAACTTGTGACAACTCTGGTGTTACCGATTACACCAGACATTTTGACAGTCAATATATGTAGCATGCTTACTTTGATCTTTACTGTCGGGTGGTTGTGTGTCTGGCCTCTCTGGTCCAGCTTTTGCTGCAGGGCCATAGGGGTCTACCTGGCCTACCTGGCCTGGCAGGGGTCTACCTGGCACCACACACACCAGTAGTGGCTGCTCTCTCCTCCTCTTGGCGATTGCCTCATTAATATTACAGTTCCTTTATAGCATTGGGTAAAAAAACGAAATATTTGGCGTGTTTGCTTTTGGCTTAAACAACAAATCCTCTGCCATCTCTCGGTCTGTCAACAAATCTGTGACCAAGCATTGCACAACACTGTAACATAGACTACTGCTACAAGTCCACCACCAAGTGCAAAACCGTGGTAATTTGCCTTGCTCAGAGGTCATCCCCACCATAATAACTACTTTAGGAGCGATGGAAGCCTGATGGCAGCTGGTGGTACCATGATTTTGCAACATGTGCTCATATATACATGGCAGGTACAATGAACTGACTGAAATACACTTGTGAAGGCACATTGTAGAATGGCTCAAACACTTTGAACATATGCTTTAATTCTCTTCAATATAACTCTTATATTAGAAGTTAATTTGACACGGTCTGAATCTGTATCCTTCATAAATTACATGCTTGAAGTGTATCCACAAATATACCAGACTTCACTTTAACAATGCCGTCATACATTTGGACACAAATCGTTGCCCACTGAGCTTGACTGACCGAGCTAAACCGACTAGCATGCTACAGCTGATGACAACTGGTGAGCTGCCAAAACTCTGAGTGAAACTCGCTCCAGAATTTATTTTACAAGCATGCGAGTTATAGAAGTTAATAGACTTTTTTTTTTGTCAGTTTCGGTTACAGCGTGTACCGAACAGAAGATGCATATCGAATGTCCTGTACGTACTGTTCCACCCTTTGAACACGCATGATCCTATATTATCAAATAGTTACTGAATTAAATGAGGAGTTTGAGCTATTCTAAACACTTGTAAATAATCTGTAGGGACAATGCAAGATAACACATTTCCCTTGTTAGAGGTGGAACATTTGTGTCTTAAATCATCAAAATAAAAAGGACTTCAACAGCATATTTCAGACCTTAAACACGTCTATTCTGGTTGAAAATGACACTTTCACTGTGCTTATGGGGGTTCACTGTCATTAATAGTGTTTTTCTCGGTTAAACATAAATAGTATTACCTCGAGAGGTTGCATGCACACATCTTATCAAATATGTCAGTACTTATGGAAAGGCACCAGGACGCCAAGCTTTAAACTATCACTTCCTCTTCAAGAGTGATGCGTGAGTGTGTTATATGAGAGAGAGGCGAAGCAGATCAGAGCGGTGGAGCTCACTATACAGCCAAGCAGTCAGCATGGGTGGGGGATGGGCCAACAGCTCCAGCAGACTGCAGAGCAACATAATCACTCCTACACACACTACACACACACTCTACCGTTCTTAGCTGAAACAGTCATAGCCCAGCCGGTGAAGGCTATCTACACAGACGAGTGTGTGGGCCGGTTGAGCTGTGGAGAATGTGTGCGTCTCTGCACCTTAAATCTATTGTTGTTTACTTGGACAAAATTTGGTTCAGTGTGAAAATATATGTGATATTTATTTATGCTGCTGATGCAAAGTCTGAGACTCCACAACAGTTGTGCTGCTTCATGTTTAACTGAAATTAAGCCACATTTGAACGCTTTAAATCACACAAGTCGATGACAACATTTAATAAAAACATCTGCTGTGATCCCCTTCGTGTCATTCAAGTAGGTTAGCTGGTGTATTGTGTTTAAATAGACATTAGCAGTGCATAAAAAAAAAAAAAATTAATAATAAAAAAAAAAAAACACCCAGGATTTCCTTTCATTTCAATGTGATCAAGACTGTGGCGTACCGGTGCAGCGGGCTCCAGCAAAACAACACAGCGTAGTCCGGTCAACAAAATAGAGCCCACCTCAACTTTTGCCAAAATGCAGAGTAGTGTCATCCGGCATCTCGTCAGTAAATCAAATACTTGCAAGCACACATTCCTGGTACATTACTTTGGGCAATGAATAGGGCAATTCTCCTTTTTGCCTGTAAATCATACCACAGATGATAAAACTGCTGCTCTGATAACTTATAAGAATTGTTCATTTCTTCCTCACAATACACCGTATACTGCTGTGCAAAGTTTTAGCGCCTGATAAATCCTACAAACTCACTAATGAGTTATTCAAACTGCCGTGTATTGTATTTCATCTTACTGTTACCCGAAGCAACAAACCCCACAAATGGTTTGGTTACAAGGTCTGAAATTATTTTTTCACTGCCTGCCACTGTGGCACTATTTTCTGCCATGTTGGAAACCTATGCGCAAAACGAGGGAATAACATTTTAGTTCTGAGCCTTTTTTTCCTCCCCGTCGTGGCTCCGGTCCCACAGAAACTTAAACATGATCCAGTGTAACTGTGCATGCGTCACATTTGGAATCATCAATAAGAGGAATCGATAGTCATCACTAGCATTTGGGGTGGGTGGCAGGTGCTAATTTCAGACCCTTTTGGTTAAAAGCAACATACGCAATGAAAGCCTAACATAATATGAACTGGAACAATTGAGTGCAAAATGAGAAGCATCTTTTCCGAAGTATGAATGAAAATACTGCAGTGGTCACTCAGACATCGTATCTACTTGTCTACCAAAAGTGGTCGCAACAGCACAAAGCATTCAGGAGACAAGATATTTTTTATAATACAAGCCCTGCCCACAGCATATGAGCTAACTGTGAGGACCAGCTATAATAAAACTGTAAGGAACATCAACAGTCCAAAAAAGAAACTTTTTCCAGCTTGGTCCAGAGATGTTCTGCACCACCGTTGGTGATGACTGCATAAAATTTGTAGGAATAACAGCAAATGATGTGGTTTACAAGAATATGTTCATCTGGATGCACAAAATCCAGAAATAAAGAGACTTGGGGCCTTTGCACACCAGTCTATATTTTTTTTGTCCAAAATTTAAAGATAAACAGCCTTATATTGAGTCAATCAAATTTACATACAACAGGTTAAATTTTCTGCTTTTCTTCATATCCATCGAAAAGCAAAAGAGGGCTGTTTGACCACTTAGAGTCACTGTCCGTGCAAACTTATGATAAAAGTATAGTATAAAAAGAATACAGATGCACATAATTTAAAATGTCACTTTGTGGCAAGTGATTGAAGAACAACTTGGAATCAGGGATGGTTGCAAAACAAAGGATGTACGAAAGATTAGACAGTAGCGATTGTGTTCTAGGCAGCCGAACAATAGCTTATTGCTAATGTCACTAATTAGTCCTGTTTGGGACTAGTGCCATCCATTGCACCCACCCCCCAAAACGCATCAGATTAGGTGCAAGGTTTCTGTGCGTAACATTATTTTGTTGGATGGCGGTTTAAAATAAAATGCACAAGAAAAATACAGGCTCTGTGTGCAAAGGCCTTAATGATTTAAAAGTTAGAGGCCAAAACATAAAGTTCTTTGTTATAGTGGCAACATCTGGTCAAACTGCATCACATTTGACACACTGCATCCTTGGTTTCTCAGCAATACACCTGCTTTTTGTTAAGTACATCAGGTGAATGGTTCTGGAGATATGTGAAGGGAATACACACCCACAGATATACAGAGATTCATCGTTTTATAGTTAGACAGTTTTTGGGAAATAAACTTATTTGCTTTCTTGAGTTAGATGAGAAGCTCGATACCACTCATGTCTGAGGGTGATATTGATCTTCTCATCAAACTCTCAGCCAGAGTAAGGGTATTTCTAAAATGTTAAACTAAAGGTGCTATTGATAACACTGATAACATTCAGCCATTAGATGCTGCAGTCTCCCTCCCCTGTTCTACTGCAATTACTTCTCAACAAGTGGTTGCCGGTTTGTTGCACAACCTGCATTTTATGGTAGAGTGGAGTGAGACTCTGACAGTCATGTAAAGTGATTAGTGTTTGGTGGTAGAGTAGAGTTAAGTCATTTGCAATATATATCGCAGCTATACATTAGATAGAGATTTAGGTTACTTTATGGGGTGGGGGTTTCAAGATTTATGTAATGTAATCTATGGTAAGCTGAGGATATGGCTATCTAGTTTTTTGAACTACAAGATATTTCTAGTGTGTGTCAGTCTAAACCATGGGAAGATCCTGCTTTTTCATGATACCAACATAAAAGTTATGAGTTGTGAATTGTTCAAGATCGTAGAGGATAAGAACCGAGATCCTCAACGTTTCTCCTTCCATGAAGAGTAGGAGGGCCCACCCACTACCCACCAACAAATCACCACTAACAATCAGGCAAGTGGAAGGTATTGACTTTGGTTGACTTGGAAAAGCTCCTGCAGTGGCCGTACTGGTACATATTGTTGAAGGGCACTTTCACAAGCTAACATTTAGTCCGTTTTAATAAAACTCTGGTGTGGTTCTACCCCTGGTGCAGGCTTTTGTGAGCACAGTAATCACACTCTGGTGCGAACCAAAACAGCCAGTCTGAGACCACTTTTGAGAGGAGGCTGCGGACCATTTCCAAGAGAACAAAAGCGCAGGTTGCCTGTGTGGGCATTTGTTGAGATGGAGAGAGGTAAACAACAGGTTAACATGAATAGGAGAGGACTGACATTTACATCTAAACCAGGGAGAAAATACAGAATATGCTAAATAAAGTCTGCAAAAATAGTGCCGTTTATGTCAGTGGAGATAAACTGGAGGAGAAGGGATTTGTGTGCACAACACTTCAGCAGCAATATATCAAAGTCTGCTATCCTCTGCATGGAAGTGGCAGCTCTCAAGATGAAAAAGATATATTTGTTCGTTCGTACATGTTGTTAGTTTCTTCTACACAGTTCTGCAGTCACAAAGTGAAGAGAACTAAGTCTAAAAGGATAGACAAGACGAAAAAAAAAAACATTTAGTTCCAGACAAACCTACAAGTCAATATGTCAGCTCCTACTAAACTCAATACAGACAACCCCAACACAACACCAACACAATGCAGGCCAGGTTAAAGCTGCAGTAGGTAAGATTTGAGCAAATATGTTTTCAAAAAGTTATTTTTATAAAAAGTTCACTATATCCTGACAGTAGTACGTGAAACAGGCAGAAGGAAAACAACCAGTCAGATCTGACCTGAGCTCTGCTGTCTATTAGAACTGGCTGTCAATCACCTGTGAAATGGGCAAACTAGGCAGTGTTCATCAAATATGAATCAATATTCTGTTACTATAATACCTATTTCTCATCTAAAATGTTTTCAGAAACATATTGTAGTGTACTGGTTAGCTGTAAAATGAGAAAGTTTGTGAACTGGCAGCCATGTTGAGATCTCTTAAGAAAATCCCAAGCACCGCCCACATGACTGGATCACAGCCAATAGGAACGTGTTCTCTCTGAAATGACCTGGGATTGGTCAAAGTCTTCCGCCATGGGCTAGATTTTTTAAAGCCTGAAAACAGAGCAATGAGGAGGTGCAGAAATCTAGTTTTCTCTCAGAACACTTATTATTACAATAACAATACAATAAAGTAAAAAAGTACATACTTATGCAACATTCAGATAGAATATTTATTAAGTTCTTGGACTAAATGAAAGCTGTGAGCTGGTGCTATATGGACTCCCACCTTTTTGACCTATCACAGCCATTAGACCAAACTACAGAATGATTTATGATAGTGGCTGACTGTAGATTAATGTGACTGAATGGGCATCAAATGGGCATCAACCCTATAAAATAAGCTGCCTACTGGCTAATTGTGCTGCTGGCAGTACAACACAAATCATAAATCTCTTCCATCAATTGGCTAATTGCACATGCAATTAGTGTCAGCCTTTCCTACTCTCAGCAGTATACAGCAGAAGTTAAATGGATCTGAAAACTTCTGTCTTGCACAGTCAACTACCTGCCATTCAACACATTTGTCCAGCTTGCCCAGGCCAAGGGTTGTGTGCTTTATGGCCACAATACTAGCTATAAACAGTTCTGGAATGTCAGGAAACCATTTCAGTGGTACTGTAGTAAACAACCTAATGTGATTAAGAAGGGTCACAAGGTCCCTGTAAACACAAATGCCAACTTTGAAACTGCTGAAGGTTTGAAGTGTGATGGAAGGCAAAGGCTGGATATCAGGATGCATTGTGAGATGGTTTAACTCCCATGTTCTAAGCAGCTATAATCAGTATTTTCAAAAGACAATGTCAAAACACTGAAAGCCATTTTGGAGGTTTGCTGGCCTCAAACAGGTCTGGACGATGGGGAGCACATAAACTTTCAGCTCAAGAGAAAACAAGAGAAAGTCTTGTTAGAGAAGCACACAGATAAACAAATCTCAGTGCAGCCCAGTGCATTGTCGGTGCTCGGAGCTGAGGTGGCCGCTGCACCTCCAAAATGTCCCAAATCTGCATTTCAAAACGCAGACCTAGCAACAAGTCTATCTGTCCTCTGGTGCGCTGTGACTGGCGTGCGGCAGTGCGGCAGCCAGACGGCTGTCTCACCGAACCGAGGGGAGACCATGGAGAACAGAGTAAGTGAGAGAGCCGGTGTGTTGCGCTAATTATTATCTCATTTGTGGTCTGATTAACAGTAAATTCATCTAAACTGGTTTGAAAAACGATGAAGTCTGGTTGTCATCGGAATGAATTACATCTGACTATTATCCACACCCCCATTCTGTTAACCAAAAAACAGAAAGTAAAACTGGCAGGAGGGGGGCTTTAAAGACAATCAGTGAGACCAGCCATTGAAGATTCAGGTCATTTTGTAACTGATTCCAACGTCAGTATGGACTTTGGGGACAGTTAATAGGATTAAGTCCGGGGAGCAAAGTCAGTAACTTCCCATACTTTTTCGAAGTATGTGGATCTGTGGGTAAGATAAAAGCAGACCAAGAACAGCCTTATAAATAAGAACATGCCAGTAGTTCAGTCTGCGGGTGGACAAGGCAGACCACACTACCCAAGCATACAAAGGGCAATGGTACGTAAGGGTGAAATTCATAACAAATATCAGTGCTCCATGGAAGACAGTATCCAGCATGCGCAGAAGATACATGTATGTTTATAACATCGCCATAGTCCAGAACTTTGGGCTGGACTTGTTTCTAAAATAAAATGATAACACGTACACACAACTACATGTTCAACAAATTAGTCCTTCTTTGAAACATTAATGCAAACATGAATCACTGTTTCGTCCCCTCAGAGTAAAGAGTAAAAATAGCTTCAGTGTGTAATGTTTGTCTTTCTTGTGTTGACATTTTGGGATCATCTAATTTTTCCAGTCATAAAGGGATCAAATAAGCTGCAAAACATGGAGACTTGAACACTTCTGAACAATACTACCCCCTGTTATCATGTCATACTCAAGTTCAACAACATCATAGTACTCTGGTAATGATGACATGTATATGAGTGTTGTTTGTTTCCAGTCTTAGAGATCTCAGCAAAATGACAGAAGACTGGGAAACAGTGTACCATAAGAGGAATAATAGCCTCTTATAACTTAGCCTAATATACAGCAGTTAACAAAGTTAGGCAGTTTTGGCATTGTGCCAGAGGCTGGACACTGATAAATGGTTGGGGCTAGCAGAAAATGTATCTGGACAGCATGAAACCCCATCAACATACCTTTAGCCGTTTGACAACCTCATCGTTGCTGATTTTGTCCGTAATCTCCTTCACTCCGGGAGGATAGATGATCTTTCCGTCCCCCGCCGGTTTCTGCTGTTGCGGGAACTCCATGCTTGTTGATGTATGGTCCACACGGTCTTCTACTGGCCTCTATGGGTCAGAAAACAAAAGTTCAACACAACCATGCTACCGCACTTACCAAAACCTCGTTTTTAGCACCATTCTCATTTGCCAATCATCCATTTTGCCCGCTATAATTGACAACACCGTACCTGTATATTTAACGGTATTCTAATCCAGAAAACTTTTCAAACAGAAAGCCAACATTAAACCAGCATTGTGCACATTATTAGCTTGCATGCTAAAATACCCCAGCTAAACATCAGCTCCATATTTTCCGTAAATTTCTTATCAAACATGGTATCGCTAGAGAAACAAGCTCAACTGCTACTCCGGTAACCTTGCAGCTCTTTGAACAGCTAAGTTGTTAGAAAACCACTTCAAAAACAACACGAGAGCAGCCGGTGTATGTCTACTGTCATACAGGTTATCAAATTAGCTAGCTAGCTAGGTGCAGTGCAAACACCATTGGCTAGGCGGCTAGCATTTTGCGGGAAGGAAGTAATGCTAGCAGCGAGCGGCTAATACACGCTAGCCGTGCTAGCTAACTGGTTAGCCTACTTTGCTAGCTTAGGCCGCAAACTACTGAGGTACCCATCACATCTCCAGCTACAGACAATCACTGAGGAAGTGAAGTATCCTATCATCTCTGCCTAAAATAGCCATGCTCGTGGTCAGTTCCTGTGGTTTACAACAAATGCAACTACTTTGTGAAGTTTAAAAATCAAGCTAATTTACTTGTTACTGTCTTTTTCAACTTCAACGCATCGCTCCGTACTGCCGCTAGTTTACAGGCGAAGAAGGGCTGCTACCGTCGCCCTGAGCCCTCCTCTCTCACCACCAACTTGCCCCCACAGATGATTTTAACACCCCAACAAATGCAAAATGAATCTATTTTCAAATATACAACTGCGACTAAAACAGCAGGATATTTGCAAAGCGTTTCCCCGTTTGTATTTACCTCTCAAGTGGGCCGTTTTAATTCATTAGTCTGACACAGGTTGGGTTTAGTTTTCGGCACAAAGCTCTCTGTCCGTTCAGTCAGTGCTGTCTGTGTGAAGGCTGGGCACAGAGCGCCCCCCTCGGTCTCACTGCAGTACTGCAGCACTTAATACATGGCGGGAGTCAGACACAAACAGCTCCAACACCAATAAATCACGTTCTGTCCCTCACTGTGGGGTTATCTTTAACATATCTCCTGTGTCAACATTGTTTTTGTTAATACAATTAATGACTGTTTATATAAGTTCACATATGCAAGAGGCCATGTTTTTGTTTTTAAAAATATACTGCAACCAATATTATCTTGTACTGTAGTAGTATATTTTAGTGGTTTTCATATAAAAAAAAACAGAAACATGGCCTCTTGCATATCGCAAACCATTAAAATATACTACTACTACTACCAATACTATCATAACTGTAGTAGTTGTTGCTAGTGCTAGAATTTGTCTATTTCCTCTTATCATGGTTATCACCAATAGCACTATTAGTAGTAGCACTACTATAACTTCTTATGGCAGTATCAAATCCAGTACAATAACTTTCTCTGTAAAATAATGAATTGTGAGAGTAGTGACACCTGGTGGTCAATTGGTAGTTAACAATTAAAAGTGGTTAAACCATCTGCTTTTGTTTAAATAAGCTTTTTTCTGCAAGAACCCTGACTAACTACTATTTTATAATTTCACTAACATCTGATATTATGCTATGTTCAGTTGATCATGTGTATTAATGATAGTGATACCCATTTTTTATCTGAGACTAGTGGGTACCCATAGGACCCATTTTCATTCACATATCTTGAGGTCAGAGAACAAGGGACCCCTTTGAAAATGGCCATGTTTTTCCTCCTGACCGTGGAGTGTTATTGAGCTTCATTGGTGACAAGCTAGTATGACATGGTTGGTACTAATGGATTCCTTTAGGTTTTCTAGTTTCATATGATACGAGTATCTTCACTAACTTTAAAACTGAGCCTGCTACAACCTAAAAATTACAAGTTGCATTAAAGAAATTAGTGGCATTAAAATGGTTTTGCATTAACTGACAGCCAATAAAATATATACTGTGCACGTAGTTCCTGCAATCACTGTCAAAGTAGTCAGAATCACAGATTATGTTTCATTACAAAAACCTGTATACAGTCCTACTAACCATGTACTTTTACTCCAGTACGGTACTTGAGTTTAATGTTACTTTATACTTCCAATCCACTACATTTCAGAAGATGGTAGTTACTAGTTTCTGTACAGATTAAGATTTTACATACATACATACATAGATAATGAAATTATGGGCTGCACGGTAGTGCAGTGTTGCCTTACAGCAGGTTCACTGGCTTCCTCCCACAGTCCATAGTCCAAAGACATGCAGGTTAGGTTAACTGATGACTCTAAATTGAATTAGAATTGAATGTGAGTGTGAATGTGTCTATGTGTCAGCCCTGTAATGGACTGGCGTCCTATCCAGGGTGTATGCCGCCTTCGCCCACTGTCAGCTGGGATCAGCTCCAGCTCCCTGTGACCCTAACAGGATAAGCGGTTATGGATGGATAATGAAATTATAAAAAGATTAAGCATACTGAATTTAAGTAGTACAATGGCACTTACATGTTAATGTATCACTAATAATAATGTGATTTTTTTCCCCACGGGGCTGCATATTTGTACTTTTGATGCTTCACATTTTTCCCCTTATATTTCTGTACTTTTGTATTTCTGTCAGATTTTGAATGCAGGAGTATTTTTTGTTGGTAATCATTGTTACATAGCTGCTTTTACTTAAGCACAACCACTGTTTAATCCAGAGAAGGATGGCCTTGTTTACAACTCAGGTCTCAACAGGGACCATGTGTCAGGGAAACGTTTTATTTTGAAGTAACCGTGTTGACTTCCGGTGTCAACCTCAGTGGCGGCCTCGGCCTCTTTCTGATGACTTGTTGTTTCCACCACTTGGAGTGCTGTTAGATATCATAACCTGGAGTCGTCGCACTTTGGTAACTCTACAGAAGCATGTTTTCAGCTCCGGATCAGCTTTTCTGTAGCTCCTCGGCGACTCAGTTAGCTCCGTGTAGCCGCTAATGAGACCAGCCGGCGGCTACAGCCCGGACACGGAATGCCTCGGCGAAAGAAAAACGGCCATAGCCCGGCCAGAGTGACCGACGGCGGGCCGCCTGACGGGGGAAGCCTCGGCCACAACACGGGTTACCGACTACCTCAGGGATTTGACGGTGGCATGGCGAACAATTTTCCATCCAGCACCTCGGTCCCCAGCTCCACCAAGGAGCAGATCGTCAAAAGCATGCAGGAGATGTTCTCACACCTGGATCCTGAAGTTATATACATCGTGCTGTCCGAGGCTGATTTTAAAGGCAAGTAAGCACTTAACACGGAAGACACTTCAACCCGCTGTGTCGACTTGGAGGAAAACTATTTAGTGTAATTTATCAAACCACTTAGCTGTGTAACGTTTGCTTGTTAGCTGTGCATTTCTGACAGCATTTTACTACATGATCGTACTATGTAGAGGAGGTCCCATGTGTATTATTGGCAGTATCGGCATTCATCTAAACCTGCACCTTGCATGTCTTGGTTCACCAACCCACAATCCACCTGTTGCTTTTATTTCATTATTATTATTATTATTATTATTTTAATGCACATTTCTTTCTTTATTTTTTGTAATCACTGTAATGTTTTTACTTTGTTCTAAGTGAGGTCACCAATGCAAATTGCTGTTAATTAAATAACCCTCTGAGACCCACAATAGACCTGTTTTGTGGGTTTTTTTTAGGGGGTACAGGGGGTCTTTATGGGGAGATAGCAGCTCAACAGGAGATGTCACATAGAAGTGGTGAACATCAGCTGATAGCTGGGAACCTGAAGATTAATTTGAGATGCAGCTCAGCAGTGTGTCAAGATCTTCTAGTCATGAATCAGAAAAAACGACCATCCATCCATCACCAGTAACCGCTTATCCGATTCAGGGTCGGATATTTAAATATAAATTAAATAAAACTATGTTTAAGGGCTTATAACATTATAATAGAAGTATATGCTGGTCATGCTCCATCGTGTCTCAAAAGTTGATACCATTTGTTATAGAAATTTGGTGCTAAATTTAACCATTTTTACCATTTGAGAATCGCTAAAAATGATCAATAATCCTTCCAAAATACCACAATAAGACACCAAGACCTTGAGGGACACCCTAGATAAAGCCATGCCGTGATTTTTTTTTTTTTTTTTTTTTAGTCAAAAAGTTTTGACATCAGGATATTTCTTTAAGATTTGCATTTGCTGTGATAAGATGGTGAGCACTTCTGGAAACTGCTCAGAAACCCCCTTACTCTCAATCTACTTAGGAAAGCCATCCATCCTCTGAATGCTCTAGGTCTCTAGTTTGTGGTTGTAAAGTTTCATGAGGCTGTGATTATCCTAGAAGTCACCACAGGTCATTTTATATAGTGAGGTCAAATTTCAAATAATGGTCTCACTACAATGAAATTACTAATATGGGGACTAACAGCATCACAAATTAATATAATTAGATCCACAAGAGTCTCAGCTTTACAGTCATAACAAATTTCTGTAATTAAAAACTGTTTAGGGACCCCAGCATGCAGAAATATTCAAAATAGATGAAAATAACACATTTATACTGCATGCATAAAGCTGTATGTGATTATTATAAAGTGGGCATGTCTATAAAGGCCAGACTCGTAGGTACCCATAGAACCCATTTTCATTCACATATCATGAGGTCAGAGGTCAAGGGACCCCTTTGAAAATGGTCAGGCCAGTTTTTCCTTGCCAAAATGTAGCCCAGCTGTGGAGCATTATTTAGCCTCCTTCCCGACAAAATAGCATGACATGGTTGGTATCGGTGGATTACGTTTTCCAGTTTCATAATTGATCTTTACCTTCACTGTAGCTCTAAAACAGGACCTGTTACAGCCTCTGAAAAACAATGAAGTCGATCAGGATCGTGGGTCTCAGAGCGCTCAAGAGGAAAAATTAAAACAATGAATCACGACTTGAAAATTTACGACTTGAAAATTTACCCACTCTTTTCTTTTTCATGTGGTCTTGTGGTTTCTGTGTTTTAGTTGAAAATGCAATGGACTCTCTCTTGGAGCTGTCTGTGGCTGCTGAAGTTGCAGCCCCTACACCTTCTCATGTCTCCGGCTTTGAGCGCACTGCTGCAGCCCTGCTCAGCCCATGCCACTTCTCTGAACCTAGACCAGACCCAGACTCCTCTAAACCACCACAGCGGCCCTCCTCTCCTCCCTCCACCAACCTCCTGACAGAAGAGCTGGACCTGCTAGTTGACCAGGAGCTAGAGACACTTACTGTACAACAAGGCATTAAGGAAGAGCAGCACAGCAGCCAGTATTTATCTGTTGGTACGTCCCTTTCCTCTTTCCCTCCACCACCACTCCCACAGCAGGTTCTCCCTGAGCTGCTTCAGTCTAGCCTGAAGTCTGGCTCTAGAGGGTCCTCTGGAGGTGGCCTGGTAGAACATATGTCTGGAGCCTCCTCTCCACTCGAGCAGCTCAGCATTTGGGAAGATAAGATCGTCCAAGAGCAGCAGTCGGTGGTGGATTTCACACATTTGATGTCCGAGACGCCCGAAGACAAACCGACACCTCCTCTGGACCTGGCGACTTCAGGACGTCCCTCTGCTTTCCAAGTGTATAAAAAGCAAGACCCATCACACACTCTCTCAGACCATGCTGGGGTCATGCCCTCTAAAGCCTCTATAGTCGGAGGAGCAAGATCTAAGGTGAACATGTTGAATCAGGAGCCGCTTGGCTACATGTCATCATCCTGGAACCTGCAGGCGCCAGTGTTTTCACCCCGTATCCACGGAAACCAGGGGCCCGCCTTCATTATCCCCGTGGCTCAAGTGCCTTCAGGTTGGCCCAGCCAGCCCAGGCACAACTCTCCCCGGTTCGGTCTGGGCCCTGTCTGTTCTGCTACTGTTCCAAAGTCCTGGTCCCATCCTGCTGCTCCTCCTCCTGCCAGGTACAGCAGACTTCGTTTGGAAGGGAAGGTCCTTGTTCTGCTACGTGGCGCTCCAGGATCTGGCAAGTCGACTTTGGCAAGGTAAGACTGTTAGGATCCTCTAAGTAGAAAGAACGCCATGCTCTCTAGTAGCACATGCTGGTCAGGAGTGCAGTTTAGCAATTGCATCACAGTTATAGCCAGCAGAGCAGAGACTTTGTTGCATAGTAATGATAAGAAACACCCATTTATTGGAAAGTATTCATTTGGCCTGCACACATACTGCATGTGATTAACATAAAGTGGGCATGTCTGTAAAGGGGAGACTCGTTGGTACCCATAGAACCCATTTTCATTCACATATTTTGAGGTCAGAGGTCAAGGGACCCCTTTGAAAATGGCCTTGCCAGTTTTTCCTCACCAAAATTTAGCATAAGTTTGGAGTGTTGATTTGAATTTTTTTTTTTTGCCCTACAAGGTCGGGCACCTCTTACCAGTGAGAGGGGCCTCAGGTCTTTAGAGCGGGGACTCCTGGCTGTGCAAAGGTCAAGGCTGAAACCTAAAGGTGTTAATGGTTTGGCTGTTGATGACTTGACTCCTGGAAAATTGATTTTTGTTGATTCTGTAACATTTACTTCTTCCTATAAAATACGTTTGTAACTTGTTTTAAAAGGTGCAATTAAATTTTGCTTGTGTAAAAGAATCCAGATAATAAAAATGATGTGAGGAAAATCATTGCAAACATAAATACTGGCTGGTAAACTGCACACATTTGCAATTTGAGATCCTTTGGTTCTTACAGCACAAAACGAGTTGGTGGTAGTTGATTTCGTGTTACTTGCGTACTTACCAGCAGTTTACTTTAGTAAATTATTAATATTTAAATGTATAGTGTATGTGCGTGTAGTGCTGTAGCCCCTCTTCAAATCAGATATGTTTAAATCAGGGTAGTAATGATTAACCGATTAGATCTTGCGATCTAAATATAAAACAGGTCAGATGTGTCAGTGGTGAGATGATCAACTGTGTAACAGATGTAGTATTCTATCAAGATAGCAGTGATACATTAAGAAACACAATAACAGTCACTATTGATCAGGAGTCATGGACTTTTACTACATCATAGCCTGTGTTAAGTGACTTGAAATCTGTGTCTGCAGAGCCTTGTTAGAGCATAACCCAGGTGGAGTTATACTGAGCAGTGATGATTATTTCACTCGCAATGGAGTATATCAGTTTGACCCCACTGCTCTGGGGGAGGCCCACGAGTGGAACCATAAACAAGGTAAGCAACACAGTTCTGATAAGAAGTAATGCAGAAAGCCAAAAATCCCCTGTGACCTTTGTTTGAGATTTTTTTTTTGATCTATGCAATTGATTGCCATTGTTTCCCTTTAAGTGCTGTGTGATAATCCTTGTCTTATGCCAACTTTATTCCATAGCCAAGGAGGCTTTTGAAAGGGGTGTTCAACCCATCATCATTGACAACACTAACATGCAGGGCTGGGAGATGAAACCCTACGTGGCTCAGGTCAGTCAGCCTGCCTGATATACTGTATACATATAGCATGAAAACTCACATGAATATCTTATTCTGCTGTAGCACAAATTGCTCTGGATAAGAGGTTCATAAAGCCCCTCTTGGATAACATTTAATACATGACAGTGTAAATGGGTTACGAGGCTGCTCCCAGACCCACTTCAGCACTTAGAGTATGTGAAAAAAAATGCAGCTTATGGAAGATTTTAGTAATTATTGTTGCAGTGATAACTTTACAGTGTTTTGTTACCTGATGAGCCATTAAAGGCATTAATCTATTACTATAACTGTTCTTCCTAGATTGCGTTTTATTGCCTTGCTAGTACCTTAACAACATGCTTCCACCAGTGAAGCCCCGTTGCATTAAAGGATGCACCTATCTGATGTTTTCAGTCCTGATACCGTTAGCGATACCTGGGCTTTGGGTATCTGCTGATACAGAGTACTGATCCCATACCAGTGTTTAATTAATAAGCTGTGTGCCTCACTGTGTGGAAGTGACTGGGATCATTCTTTTACTTGTAAGGCAACATCAGACTTGACTTAAACATTTCTTTCTTAATATGTAACCTAACAAATAAATCTAGAAATATAAATGTATTGAATTGTTATTATCATTAAAGTAATAAATTGCACATTAGCAACTTCAGAAGTAACAAGAATTACAATTCAGGTGTAAAACTTTTTTTTTTAACCTAAAGAGGAATTAAAATTTCAGTATATGTGTAAAAATCATAAACATAGAATTGAATTGAATAGATGGGCCCCATTGTCACGGTACCCGATCCAGCTATTTGAGTCAGTATTAGCCCGATATCCGATCCAGACTTACTATCTGTGAAGTGGCTGGACATAGCACACATACCTTTTGTTATGAACTGTAAAAGATGGTTGGTCGCTGGTCTGTTCTAGGCACTGAAATGTGGATACAAGGTGCTGTTCAGAGAGCCGGACACTTGGTGGAAGAACAAGCCCAGAGAGCTGGAGAGGTGAGAGAGGGAGAGAGAAATGATATTAACATCTGTTTTCTGCACACAAAGAGCAAAATTCTGTTTGAGACTATTTAATATATTTTAGTTTTGTGTCCTGTATGTGTGTCTATATGCAGACGTACCACTCACAATGTGCCAGTGGAAAAAATCCGACGCATGCTTAATAATTATGAGCGCTACGTGACTCCCCAGTCCATCATGGGTTCACAGATGCCTGAGATGAAACAGCGCCTCCTTTTGGACAACAGAAGCTTACAGTGAGTTTCACCTTCCAGCGTTTGTCGGGACATCTGCTTTGCACTCGGAGCGGGAATCCTGATATATGACAATCACAATACTTAAACCCTGATATGATCTTATTGGTTTTAAACATTTTGCGATATGCTGAGTATTGCGATAAGATATATCGTGATTTATTACCTCTTTTGACCGTAAATTATGTTTGTCAACATTTGTTTTATCTACCGTAATAAGATACAGTTCAAAAAGGGGATTATGAGTCCAGCAGACCGACTGACCAACACTTACAGCTCTTTCTACTGCAGATGGCTCTCCATCACTCTGTTGCCTGAAGTGAAAAATTATTTTTATTATTATCAAAAGGGATAAATCTGTTTTTATAAATAAAATAAATGAAAATCATGAGTTTTATGCTCATCTAATAAACATGAATCATCAAAAATCATTGGGCTAAATCAAATGAATTGATATTGGGCAGCCATCATTAGTTCCATTAATTGTACCATTAATCTCTGTTTTATCTAGGCCGGTGTCTTCTGAAGCACCTTGTCCTGACCTTGTAGGGCAACCTGGATCCACTGAGGGATGTGAGAGATCCCGTCCTCAGCTGTATTCCTCCCTCCCTGATGTCTCATCTATGGGTTGTTCTAATGAGGCGGGAATGCTGGAAGAAGGCACCCACAAATCTACGGAGTCCCTCAATTTCCAACCTGCTGGAACACTTTCAGAAAATCCTGAAATTATAGGCGGGAACAATAGCATGGATTTAGGGGAATTAGATTCTGAGCTGGACGCCCAGTTAGAGCTGAGTCGTCCAATGGGAGATCAGAGAATCCCAGACTGTATTGTGGAGTCAGTGATGGGTGAAGATCATCGTGGGGATGAAATGCCTGTGGCTTTCTCTGAGTCCATTGCACAAAGAGCGAGGAGAGAGAGGCCGAGCAGGAGATCTGGTTTTGACAGGTTGGAGCCTGCAGATCTGGTGAAAGATACTAACCAGTCAGACAGCGAGGAAAAGGAAGCAGAGGGAGTTGATGCAGGAGAGAAAGTAATGCCTAAGATATTGGATTTTGTAGGAGATTGGCCTTGTGATGAAGGGTCCCTGGAGCAACGACGGGTGAGAAGAAGAGAAAGGCACGTAGAAGGAAATGGGAAGGAGGATGAAGGTGTGTCTCAAGACGCTAACCAAAATAAAGGGCAGCTGGGACCCAATGGGACAGAGTTTCAGAAGCTTCTTGATCTCATTCAGACGGGAGTAGCCGACCTTCAGACCGGCTCTTCCAGGTCGTCCTCCCTTTCTCCGAGCTCTGGAGAGGAACTAGAGGAACTAGAGAAACAAGAGGAGGCAGGTGGCAGGTTTGAGGAATCCCATGGCAATCGTAACAGTGAGGAGAAGGAACAAAGCGTAAACCGAGTTAGCAGCAGAGGTGAATTACCTGACTGTGTGTTAGACTGGAAGGCAGCTGACTCTACGGTCAGGGAATCGAGAACTGATAACTGGGAGGGATTTAAAACTGAAAATGAAGAGAGTAGCGCCGTAGGAGGGAATGTGTTAGAGGTCAGCAGAGAAACAGGGTCTGTAGATCTGAAAACAACCAACCCAACAAATCCCCTCTCAGCTCTTACTGCTGATTTAATAGTTATCTCCAAAACTGTGGCAGCAGATGTATGCCATGATGGAGTGGCAAGCCACAGTATTGAAGGTGAGGTTGGTACAGAGCCCGGTGCTGGCAGAGAGGCTAGAGTTGAGGCAGATGGGAGTCACGTTAGTGAGATGTGTGAGAGCTCTGTGGAAGCAGAAAGCAGTGCTCTCAGTGGAGGCAGTCAGGAGAGAAAGCTGCAGCGTCAGGGTCGTAGATCAGGGAAACAGTGCAAGCTGGCCCTCACCTTTACTCAAAACTGCCCTGCTGCTTCCCCACTGAATAATGAATATCCCAATAGCACAACCCAAAGCATAACCAGCATCCAGGGTAGCATTAACACAGACATTGAACCTGATTGTGATCCTAACATTAGCACTAGCCTTAAATCAAACCTGCTCACTGAGTCCAAATCTGAGGCACACCTGCAGCCTCCCTCCCCTCTTCCTCTGGTAGTCACAGGCTGCCACACCCAGACAGATCCTCAACACTTTGCCCTTCTTTGGCGTCTCAATCAGCAAGACTGCACCGATGATGCAGGCGCCACTGCGTGCAGCCTCCCTAGTGACGTCACAGTCCTGTCTGGAGACTCTTCTCGCTTTGTGCCAGAGATGTCCTCTGTCCTGTCTGCAGCGGTTGCGGTTCACCCGTCCGGCCACAGAGAGGTGCCCTACCATGTGGTGCACGACAAAGGCACCCAGGTGGAGGAGAAAGAGCTTGGGATGACTCAAGACCGGCTTGAGAGCCTGCGCATCCTCAGCCGCCATTTTAAACTGGTTAGTTTTGATACATTAGAGGATCTGTATGACAAATGCCATCAGGACCTAGAGTGGACCACCAACCTGCTGCTGGACTCTGGAGAGAGGTTCTTCAGAGATGACGATGGCGAGAAGGAGGGGGATGATGCTGGGGGTGACAATGAACAAAACACATCCAGTCCGTGTGGAGCTTTAGGCGAGCCTGTAGGAAGCAGGTTATGTCCTGATGTGTTAGATGAGCATCACCCTGAAGGTTGGCCAGACGGAGAGCCAACAGTGACTCAACAGTCAGCCTTTGGGACAGTTGGTGAATCAGATACAACCTCACATTTAAAAACATCTCAAGCAGAACGTCCTCGTGCAGTAAACGAAGGAGAGAGATGTGGTGACGCTGAGCACAAAGTGACATCGGAAGCTGACCTTGACAGTGGCGCTTCGGGTGGAAGATTAGACGATGGAGTCATAATTGAAGAGTCAAGAGTTGAGATGGAGGAGGAGATGGCGAGCATGGACGAGGTCCACCGGCTGCTGCAGGCTGAGCTAGAGGACCTGGAGAGAGAGCAAAAACAGGAGGAGGAGGAGAGGACTGAAAGGAGGCATGTGGAGGAGAGAAGGAGCAGACACCTGGACATTAAGAGCGTGGAGCTGAAGCTACCCACCGAACTGGCACTGCAGCTAACTGAATTGTTTGGTCCTGTTGGAGTAGACACAGGTAACTAAACTAATCCAGGTGTCGCACTAAAGAGTACCCCTTTCAACCACTGACTAACACTCTGATGACAGTGCAGTTCTTACATCTTCATTCGAGCTGCAAAGATTAATTGAATATTTGTCAACTATTAATTTAATCGCCAAAAAAAGTAAGTTCTGTGCTTGCAGCTTCTTAAATGTGAATAGTTTCTTTACTCCTCTTTGACAGTAAAGTGAAAATTTTTGAGTTGGGGGAAAAAACAAGACATTCGAGGATGTCATCCTGGGCTTTGGGAAACACTGAACAACACATTTTCTAACATTGTATAGACCAAAAAAACTAATCAGTTAATTGAGAAAATAATCGACAGATTGATCAGCAATGAAATTGTTAGTTTCAGGCCTGATCTTCACTAACAAGAATAATGGAATTAGTATTGTGAAGAATGAAAATAACTTTAACAGAAGTTTAAACTCTTTCACTTCTCCACACCTGGTCAGTAGTTGAACAATTTGGTTGATTTTCTGTTTTGTAAAGCGTCTTTGTTCGAAACATACAGATTTGTTTTATGTCATAAATGAATTACTGGACCAATAATTAAGTCTTTTTTATACTTCTGTGGTACTCTAAAGTGACATAAGAGTACTTGTCCTCTGCTGTTCACAATATTCAGGTACATGCTCCACTGATGACTATGCAGTGCAGATGGACCTGAACCTGGCTAAACTGCTCCACCAGAAGTGGAAGGAAACCATTCAGGTGAGCTCTATAAAGCGACTATAATCCTTATGTTTATAATAACATTTTAACATTTACGCAAAAACCACTCATATGAACAGATTTGTTCTTAAGTGGCTTGTATGAGTGATTTTGGCGAACTTGTTGCATTTACTAATTTTCTCGCATTTTGAATTTTCTCTTAGGTACGAACACAATTTACGAGTGGTCCAGACCTGTTATAGGAGTCATGTGAAGCTAGTCTGCCGTTATCCAAACCTACGTTTTTCACTAATGGATATATTTCATTACTTTGAAGTAATTTTGAGTTTAATAAATCCCCCTGATCCTGATAAGTCCTATATAAATTACCCTTCATAATTATGTTGACATTATCCTGTGTGTTTGAATTATAATATAATTCTAAATGTATTCATGAAGCCCAACAGTATCATTTGAACTCAGGGAAAAAAAAGTTTTGAAATTTGTGTTTGGTGGATTATTTCTCTGTTGTTACAATGCTAATTGCCATTGGATTTTACATCGTTGGAAAGCCTGTTTATTTTCCTTCACAATGATGTCCAACTTGTAAGGATCATGCATTTGTGTGATGAGCAGCACAGCAGATTATGTGGATAGCAGTGGAATTTGCCAAATTTTTCTGCCAAGGCTGATCCTCTGACATGATTTTGTGTCATCAGTGCTGCCAATCAGGCACCTGCTGTCAGAGAAGAGATGAGGAGTTTTGTTTTGAAACTAAATTTTGATCTGAGCCATGTTGGTTTTGAAAAAGCTGATGTTTCAGAATGAAACAGATCACTTTGTGATCCTGTGGTCTGGTCTTGTGGTGCTTGATTGGCAGCACCTGGAGCTCAAAAGAAGAGTCAACACCAACAGGAGAATACACTGTTCAGTGTTGGCAGAGAATTTTGGCAAATTTCACTTGCGCACTAACCATAATCAGCTGTCCTGCTCATCCCACAAATGCATGATCCTTAAGAGCTGGACATCATTGTGAAGGTAAATAAACAGGCTTTCCAATGATGTAAAAGACAATGCCAGTTAGTACTGTAACAGAGAAATTATACACCAAACAAATTTCCAAACTTATTTTTCTAGTTTTTTAATATAAACTGGCCATTGATATTATTGTATAACACTACAGTATCAATATGACCATCTGAAACTGCAGAACGATTTAAATTACACACTAATTGAAGGTTAATTTTCCTCTGTGTATAATAATGTCAGTGGGAAGTGTAACCAGACACATTGTGGCTGACTTACTTCTTTCAGATGCTTTAGTGCATCAGGCCCTTAGATGAGAGTGTTTTGCTGTGTTAATACATAGGCAGAGACAGATGAGATAGGCAGGACGTGTATCCTTATATGGTATCATTGGGACAGTATCAGTAACGCATGCTAAATTTACACAAATGTGGCATTCATCATGTTTATGCTGGTCATATACACAGTTATCTGAACTTAGCGGTCCTATATATATGTCAGAGTTGTGTACATACATTGTTTCTGCTGCCCCCAAGTGGCCAGAAGAAATCAGTTATTGCAAGTTTAATATTAAGCAGGGGTACTTCCATACAATTATAAATCTATCCTGATACTCAGATTTGCTGAGTGGATCTGCCTTTGTTAATTTCCCTGTGAATGCTGTTTTACAGGAAAAGCAGAGACAAGCAACTCTTTCCTTTCACTTGCTTCAGGAAAGTAAGTTCACACACACGTATTACTCGTATTACCCGTATGGTACAAGCCAGACAAAGAAACACTACTGTCTGGGAACAGCATTTTTCAAAGATAACATCATTTTGTCTCACAATCTTTTGTACATGTAGGTTCAGTACACTGGGGTGAGCCACAGGTGGCCAGATCTGGATCACAAGACCGGACACAACCGGCACATTTCCTGATAAGTGCAGATGGTTACGCGTCCCTGGACAGCCAACCAGAGGCCCATAGTCAGATGCCAGTCATGGACCACTGGAATGTGTCCCACCCACGTGTGTCTCTTAGAGATATTATTAAAGAGGAGCAGGCTTTACAGGAGAACGTGGAAAAGGTAACCCATTCACACACATCCATACATATTCTGGTTTGTTCCTTACATGCTAACTTCTTTCCAACCCTCCTCCTCAGACCAGACAAAGTCGTGCAGACCTCGACCGGCGTGATGGAGCTGTCCTGTTGAAAGAGAACCAACTATACTCCCTCTTCCCCGCCATTGACAGGCATTTCCTCCAGGACATCTTCAGAGATCACAAGTGAGAAAACAACTTTGACACTGTATTCATTTGATTTGTTTGACGGAGACAAACGTGCTGTCTTATCTACAGCAAACAAAAATGTGATGTGAATGTATCTGTTGTACTGAAGCGCTGCGCTGTACTTCTGACTGACTTGTACATGTATTTGTCTTGACGTAGTTACAGCCTGACCCAAACGGAGCTGTTTCTACGCTCTCTGCTGGAGGAGGAGCCCGTCAAGACGGTGGTCGCCCCAGAAGCTCCTCGGTCCGACCACCTCAGAGCGGCCAGCAAGGAGAGGGACAAGGTATTCCCTAACACAAGCAGAGAAAAACAACAGATGCATCTACTTCACGTCTAATCTAAGGATGGACCTAGACGGAAATTCTGGGCCGACACCAATACCGATGTTTTAAATAACAAGTTATCCAATAGTTGATACCGATACCAATGTTGTTATTGATTCCTTTTTCCATCATCCATCCATCCATCTTCTTACATTTATCCGGGGCCGGGTCACAGCAGGCTTAGCGAAGAATTCCAGATGTCTCTCTCTCCAGCAACGTTTTCCAGCTCTTCCTGGGGAACCCGGGAGCGTTCCTAGTCCAGATGTGATATATAATCTCTCCAGCATATTCTCGGTCCACCCCAGGGGCCTCTTACAAGTTGGACGTGTTCAGAAAACCTCCAAAGGGAGGCATCCAGGAGGTACCCTGATCAGATGCACGAACCACCTCAGCCGGCCCCTTTCAATGTGAAGGAGCAGCAGCTCCACTCCGAGCTCCCTCCGGATGTCTGAGCTCCTCACCCACCCAGCCGCCTACAAAGGAAACAAATTTTAGCTGCGATCTCATCCTTTTGGTCACTACTCAGAGCTCATGACCATAGGTGAGGCTTGGAACGTGGATAGACTGGTAAATCGAGAGCTTTCCCTTTCGACTCAGCTCTCTTTTCACCACAACGGTCCTGTACAGTGGCCACATAACTGCTGACGCCTCACTGAACCGTCTGTCCATCTCCTTCTCCATTTTCCCCTCACTCGTGAAAATAATTGAGCTCAAGTGACTCACTCCTAACCCAGAGGGCCCAGTCCACCGTTTTCAGGCAAAGAACCATGGCCTCAGATTATTCCTTTTTTTGTGCCAGGGAAACAGAGACCTCTTCATTATAAAAGAAATAAGTGAGGTGTTCCAAGTAATTCAGCATTTCATTGCACCACCTTTTGAATGAGCACAAATCATAAAAATTTATGAAACGACCTTTAACATAACCTTATTTCACATGAAAAATTGACACGACACAACAGTTAAACATTGGCCATTGCCATCCGCAAATGTCATCTTATTTACCTATAGGCCGATGGCAGTCAACAAGGTGAATATCAGCCGGTATATCGGTGCATCCTTATTTAACACTTACGCGGTAGTGTCATCTAATGTCTATCTCTTTAACTCTGTATGTATTTGTTTTCCTGGATACTTCCTTTTAGTATTTATTTGTCATCTTTAGTTTTTGCGTTTGGAATCACACTGTATCGTCACCATACAGGCAACTGTGATACATATAGCAAGAGTTCATTTATACTACTATCACAACTGTTTTACTGTAAAGTATGCCCCTAAAACAAGCATGAAACCATTATACTATACTGCCTCATTTCACAGTTCAGTGTTTCCGTTATAGTTTGCAGCAGCAGCCTCCAGATTTTTTTGAAATAAAATCAAACAAGACTTTGTGGCTTCGCGGTCCCTCCGCCTCGCTCTCTGCCACTAGGAGACCACTTCGCCGGGAGGAGAGCAGGTGGCAGCTCTGGCGGAGACAGACCTTCATTCAATGGCAGCAGCTCAAATTCAGCCAGTTCAAACCCACACTGTGACCCCTGGCACTACTATAACCCCCCCGCTGCTGAAAAATATCAGAGGAAACACTGCAGTCTCACACAGCGAACCACAGTGCATAAAGATTTTAGCATTTTTCTCATCATCATCACTCACATCTCAAATTGACTAAAGGCTGAACTTCCACAAAGCAGAACATTTCAGAGTTTAAATATCTGCAGTAAAAAAGAAAACAACACTGCAAACTATCTATGGGAGACTGTACCATTTCACTCTGTCCCTTTTTTGATTTGTCAGAGGCAGAAGCTTCTGGAGTCAATCGGATCCGACTATCAGGATACGGAGGACCCGGAGTACGAAGACTTAAGGACTGAAGCCAGACAACAGAGGAGCCTACAGCTCGAGAGTTTCTCCAAGGCTGCTGAAGCCTACAAGCAAGGACGCAAAGAAGTGGCCTCATTTTATGCGCAACAGGTGAGGAGCTGAACGTTTTGAAGGCGCAAGCTCTTCTTTTATTAATAAATGAATCTCCGCTCACACTAAATTAATTTGCATCACCTCTTTTTGCAGGGACACCTGCATGGCCAGCGGATGCGTGAGGCCAATCACCGTGCAGCAGTTCAGATTTTTGAGAGAGTCAACGCATCGCTGCTGCCCAAAAACGTCCTGGACCTTCATGGGCTGCATGTCGACGAGGCCCTGGCGCATCTGGCTCAGGTCTTACAGGAAAAAACTACAGGTAATGAAGACCATACTGTACTGTACACTGTCAATGTGAGTACACAAGGAGAATGAGAGAGAAAATATTAACAACTTAGTGTTAAGGCCCAGACACACCAAACCCACTTCAAAGAACTAGCAGCAACGGATGTCAGCTGTTGCTCTCCTCTCTTCTTGCCAGTGTCTTGGTTAAAAAGTTGCACTTGAACACACCGTAAAGTCTACAGGCAATGGCCAACTACTACGTAGGTTCTGCACCTGCGTGAGAGGAAATGGCTCTCCCTACCAGCAGGCGGCAGTAGTAAGGATTGTCCTTCAATAAGGGAAACCAGAAGACAGAGGATGGTGGATGTATGTACAGGCCACCGTAATGACACATGCATGAAATAAAGCAGCATTTGCCGACTGTTTTCACACCATTCTCTCGCCACTTAGCTTCATTCCTGATGGTTATGTTGTGAAAATATGCAACTGTTGAAATGATCACGACATGAAAAATAATAAGAGCCTTCTGTGTTTTCCCTCTCGTTTGCTTCTCTCCGTCACGTTTCTCTTCTCGTACAGTGATTTGTTAAAGCTGAACAGCCAGTCAGTGATTTCTCTCACCAGTCGGATCCCGCCACTGATTAAACATGGCGAATTAGCCAAAAAGCCTCAAACACAGGCAGACTAATGCCAACGGTGCGGGACACACCGCTAAAACTAAGCCAATAGTGGTGTTTTAGGGCCTTTAGACTACAAATCTACATTCTAGATCAGCGTCTCACACTGTGTCAAGAACAGGTAACCTCCATATATTTATATTTCAGTTTATAGGTATGTGTACAGGTAAATGAACTGGATGCAGGTAAACTACAGGAGGAAGGACATTTAGAAAAAAAAAAAAAAAAGAAATAATCGGTGTAGATGGGGCTAGTGGGGCTGAGGGTTGATTAAGACAATAGCGCGTTGTGTACTATACAGATTTCTTGTGCATGTCAGTTGTGTGCTTCTTTTAACAGTGTTTATGTTTTGTTCATCTTTGGCGTCTTTCTGTATAGATTGTAAGCAGGGTCTGTGTCGACCTCAGCTCACTGTCATCACAGGAAGAGGGAACCACAGCCAGGGGGGCGTGGCCCGCATCCGCCCCGCCGTTATAGACTACCTCACCAACAAACACTACAGGTACACACACACACACACACGCATGCAAAACACACATGCACCGCATGTTCATCGTCACCCACCTTTTCTCTCTTTATCTCTTTATCTCTCAGGTTCACTGAGCCACAGCCAGGTCTCGTGTACGTCTCTTTGAAGTGAGAAGAACCGGGTTCATTGGATTCAAGCTAAAGCTGCTATGGAGGACAACACACACACACACACACACTCACTCTCTACTTCTACAACGCCACATATACAGTTACTACAGTACATACAGTATGACACACCCCTCAGTTCTTTCTGCTGTCAGTCACTTTTGATACTTTTCCCCCACTCATGCTGTCTTTCTTTTTCTTCATCAGTCCAATAACTACTACAAATGTAAATTAATCTTGGTGAAACTGAGGTTAATTTAGTTAAGACCGTAATCTTAATTTTATAATAATACATTTTTCTTTGTTTTTATGAAAGAAAACTACAGAAGCGTGGAACACAAGAAGGTATTTTTATGCAGCCGTAAAGCTAGAATGTATGTACATTTTAAATTTAAAAGTGTTTTATAGTGTGGCATATTTTGCTTTATGCCTTTTAAAGAGTATGAAAAATCCCTGTGTTCTGAAGGCTTCATGTTGAAACAAGGTGTTTCTTAATCATTCTTACATTTACTAATCTGGAGTCACGTTTGAGACGCACTGTGAGGATTTAATGAAACTTTAATTGAATCATGATTGCATTGTGTCTACTTGGAGGTTGCTCTCTAGGAATTTGAGCGATATGGCATCCTTTTTTTGATATGCAATTTTATTTGATGTCAATTGTACTTTCAGTGCATGCCAGAAGTTATCTCAAAACCAAATGCTGAGTAGGAAGAGATTTTTCTCTCTTGGTGTTGCAGTGCATCATGCTCACCAGGAGGTGAAACTAAAAATAAATAGGTTGAACAACCTCATTATATAGTTTGAACATGCTCCTCTGTGAGCTCTGCAGCAATCGGTCTCCTACGTCTCAGCAACATACTGAAACTGTTCATTTACTTACAGACACACTTAGCTGTTAAAACAGGATCTTGTTATTCATACTCAGGTTTCACTGTTAGATTTTCTCTTTTGAGGCCAGTCAGTTATTTCCAGTCTGTTTTAACCAATGGTGCCAAATGTTGTAGCAGTTGTCTTCCTCAGGTGGCTACACTATTTTTGTAGGTTTAAAATGGCTTCCATTTTTTTCTATGTGTGATATTTTTTGGTGCAGCAACAATGTTGACCCATTTTACAGATTGTACATAATGTTGGGAATCCATGAATTATAAAGAGAAAATTGTATTTTTTTTATTCGTTTGTTCAGTTATTTTGTTGTTTTACAGAGAGTGTTGTACTGTGGAATAAACTCCTATTTGTTTACAGTTTAAGACTTGGGTATGTATGGGTTTACATCATAGACGGTATAAAGGAAGTGGACGTAGTCACAGTGACATCATCCACTGGTTTGTAGACTGCCGTTTTGAAGCCTCAAGTTTGGTATTTTGCCCGTCGCCATCTTGGTTATGTGCAACCAGAAGTGACACCAGAGGGTGGAGCTAAGGACAACTGAACACTGAATAAGATATTTTTGGCAACTAAAAATGTTAGAATTAACTTTCATCTCTCACTGGGATTTGAGAGGTTTGAAAACCACTGGGAAAGATTTTATATATAGAGATGATTAAATCCATGTACCAGGGGGGTAAAAACATGAATTAATGCATATTTCAAAATCATGAACTAAACTAAAATGCAAAGGAATTTATTAGCAAGACCATATTCACATTAACACAACCTAAATTGTTAATGGGAAAAAGAGAAAGACAGAAATGCTCTAAATGTATGTAAAAAAGTGGTTAAAGGAGTACGCCACCAATTTAGCATGGCTTTTTAATAATGTCGGACTCACGGTCGACAGTTTAAAGGGATGGTGTGTAGGATTTTGGCAGCATCTAGTGGTGTGGTTGCAGATTGCAACCAACTACCCCTGTGCTCATTCCTCCATTTCCAAGGCTGCAGTAACATGAGCCGCCATGTGCAAAACTGTGGTAACACTGTTAGCGTCATTCATTCTTACATAATACTACTTTAGGAGCGATGGAAGTCAAACTGCGGCTGGTGGTACCTCAGTTTTGCACTCTGCGGCTCATGTTACCACCATTTCATATCTGTGTCAGAGAACTATGGTGGCCTTCAGATAACGCAAAAACGTGAAAGGCTGTCGCTACAGCCAGCGTTGGCTTTGTAGGACGGTTTTGCACTCTCCAGCTCACACTACCGCAATTTAACAAGTGTCGGAAAACTACAGTTTGGTCAGCACAATTTATCAAATATTTATCAAAATTGCAATACAGCCTACTGCAATTTTGAAATTGTAAGAAATAGCATTATTTGTTAAAGGTGATTCAACAGACTTAAGAAAATATCTTTGTTTGGTACAGATCACCATAATCTTTTAAATATGTTTTTCAATGAAATTGAGAATAACTATGTAAATCACAAATCATATTGTAAATGCAATATCAGTCATAATAATCACAATTAGATATTTTCTCAAAATTGTGCAGCCCTAAATACAGCGGCCTTCAAATAACGTAAATTGAGACTCTCTCTAGAGTCAGTGTTTGGTTTGTCTGTTCTGGGCTACCGTAGAAACCTGGCGGACTCCATGAAGAGGACCCGCTCCCCATGTAGATATGAAGGGCTTATTCAAATATTTCTAACGAAAACACAATGTTCCTTAGTTTCAGGTGATTATTCAAATATAGCTATGAATATTATATTCCATTTCTCCAGATAGATCCCTGAAATGTTACACACCGGTCCTTTAAAAACTATGATCTTGTTTGGTGCAGCAGAACCAGAGATACCTTTTTCATTCCACACATTCCACTTCTTCATTGTCAAGACCTGGTGCCTACATTAACCACAATGCAACTCGACCGTCAACAGTTTGCTCAGTGATTCGGTTACGTTATGCTACTAAAGGCTAACGTAGCCTCAAGCTGCTAGCCTCAATCCGGGATGAGGAGCAGGCTTCAGAGGTCCAATGAGCTCACTTCTTTCTAACCACACCAACAGATTTTGTTTTATTTTCAAGCTTGTAGTTTTTAGACCCAATTGATGCTGATTCAGATTTTGTGTCCACAAAATGCTTTATGCAACTTTTTTTTTAAAAACACATTTCCCTCTTTAACACTTCAATAAGAGATATTCATATCTTGAGTTAGAAGGGTTTTTCTTTTGATTAAGTAGTCTACAAGATCTTTTTAAAATACCTTATTTTATTAGTACCAGCTGTGAGCTCTGCTGCTTTGTAAAATGCCTGGTAAAATGGTAGAAAAAAATAACAGAAACAACATTTTAACACAGCTGCTGTGGGGGAGGCGAGCAGAAGATTGAGTCACACCACCACACTCCGTCTAGCGGATGTGTTTTACTTTTCTTTTCTCTCCTACTTTCTTGCTTCCCTCCTCGACTTTACTCCCAACCTCTGCGTTGTTAGGCAGATACCACAATATTTCCCCCGCGTGTTTCATCTCTAATTAATACAGACCTCAGTAATGGTGTTTTGTATACAGATTGGCAGATTATAATTAATAAACTGTTTCTGGAGTTTAAATGCGTTTCATTTTTTTGGTACGCACTGTGAAGTCTTCAATGGCGGCAGCCAGCATCCGCCAGTTAAAGATCGAGAAGACCGACAAGAAAGGTAATTATCTTTTCCTTTGTCTGAATACAACAATGTATTGCTGAGGTTGCTATTCTCTATCTATTATATGACTAATCTACTATATTTCTATTTGGAAATTTACGTTAGGACAAAATGTGGGCAAAAATCTAAACTTGTTTCAACATTATAACACAAATGAGATCTTCAGGGTGTATTTTTACTCTCTTATTAGCACAAAAATATATTTATGAATGTTTTTAAATAACATTTTATTGTATGTAAATCAAAAGAAAAGCATGTTTCGTGAAATAAGAGTTTAATCAGCTTAATCAGTTGCACTGAGGGTTATTACGACAATTTATTTATTAGTTATTGCTTAATACAATAGATTGAGTGATTTCTCCTTGACACATGATTTAGAAAGCTGAAAAAAAAACCCACTGATTAAAGTGTCCCATTTACGTTATGGAGGTCTTTCCATCTGTGCGTATGTGTCATGGCAGGTGGTTTTGAGGTTATGATTGGTGCTTCTGCTACTTCAATACAATTGTCAAACTGTTACTGATGCTCTGTTGATACTATCAGTAGATATTGTTGTTTACAATAAAGAGAACCAACAAAATGCAGATCTATCACTATATCACCCAATAACACAGAGACATCCTATTCAATTATCAGATTGGTGCCAACAGCAGAATCAGGACTGGTTATTATGAGGGAGATACATTAGAGTAACTGGAGACAGACGGGTCATATGTATGAGCTTCAAAATACAAATATAGATATGTTGTTAAAGAGCTCCCGTTAAAGTGTTCAGGATCAAGCTGTGAATTCTGGGTCACACCCAGCAACACAAATCTTTACTTCCGCATTTAATCAGTACTTTCTTTTACATGTAATGTCTTCCGTTCAGTGAATATAAAATGCCTTAAAAAGTTGATGTTGTCTGCCACATGCAGTACTTTAACATTTGACTATATTGTCTAACAGATATTTCTTATTTGTCATGCAGAACGTATATTGTATAAAGAGCCACGCTTCTGTCATTTTCTACAGTAGACGTGAGAAGAATCAACTGTCTGAAAAAGCATGGACTCATAAATGAGCTATTTTCTTTTCAATTTCTGTCTAAAAATAAGACGACTATGTTTGTAACATAGCTTTCTTCCTCAGTAGATTTTCCTCCTCAACTCTGAGAGGTTTGATCTGTTTGGACAGAATGACGGCCGTCACTGGAGTGAAGGACCAACACCTGACCACTCTGCAGAGATCTGGCAGAAGTGAGCCGTGCCGAGAGGGTGTATAAAGCTCCCTGTTGGAGAACGCCTGACTGTACTTAGCTACTCCATATGAGAGACGTCTAAGGACTCTGGAAAGAGAGACGTTATAGGTCTGTTCAACAAGCTGAATGACCACTGATATCTCCAGGAATGGAGGGCTATATATTACCTGCTATGAAAACTACCACCTGAACACGGAGGTACAGCACACACAGATGAGTGGGTGTTGCCTTTGACTACCTTGTGGACCCTGTGCTTCCCCAGATCGACAAACTACCCCTGAGACTTTTTTCCACAGAGTCACAAACATCTACAGGAGTGAGACTGTCAACCATGAACGACCTGGAAGAGATGTCGTTGAAGTGTGTCCTGGTTGGGGACAGCGCCGTAGGTAAGACGGCATTGCTGGTTCGCTTCACCTCAGAGACCTTCCCGGATGCCTACAAGCCCACAGTGTTTGAGAACACAGGGGTAGAGGTGTACATGGATGGAGTTCAGATCAGCCTGGGGCTGTGGGACACGGCAGGCAATGACAACTTCAGACAAATCCGACCGAGATCCTACCAGCACGCCGACGTCGTCCTCATCTGCTTCTCTGTGGCCAACCCTAACTCGCTGGCCAGCGTCCAGCACAAGTGGATCGCCGAAGTTCGTGAGAACTTGCCCAAGGTGCCAGTGCTGGTTGTGGCCACCCAGACAGATCTGCGGGAGATGGGGGCGCATCGGAGCAGCTGCATCTCAGCGGCAGAGGGGAGACGTGTGGCTCATGACATCCATGCTAAAGGCTACCTGGAGTGCTCCTCCTTAACCAACCGTGGCGTGCAGCAGGTGTTTGAGAATGCAGTGCGGACGGCCGTAAACCAGGCTAAAAAACAGGCCAGGCGACGGATGTTCAGCATAAATCAGTGCAAGGTCTTTTGACCTTTGACCTTGACTTGTTGTGCACCCGAGCCTTCATGAGATGACTTTTTTAATAATGCATCTTAGCATGCCGTTCAAACTCAGTGAGGGCCTGTAGAAGTACATGAATCCAGAGCTGTATTTCTCTTATATAGCTGCACACAGAGTTCTTCACTAAACAGGGTGTCCTGTGCGCCTCAGACCATATTTAAAGTGAGAATACTTTGATTTATTCATGCAAATATACACAGGTGGCTGTTTTTCACTACTTTCGTGTGATCCAGGGAGAGACGTGAAGAAAAGACTCTTCTGATCTGTTTGTGAAGTGAACCACAGCACATCACATGGAGGTGTTTCAAATGGAGTATTGTGTTTCAGATATACTCCATTAAAAAACTTTTGCTTACTTCAGTTAAAGCATTTAAAGTTTTAATAATGAAACAGCATGTTGTTTCCCAAAGAGGACAACATCTTAATATCTAAGATTGTGGTTGCAACTGTAAAATAAATAAGCGCCTTTACTGCCAGCCTTTCAGATTTGTCAGAATCAAACAAGGAAAAGTCTATTCATATGCTCCTAAAATGTAATTAATAGGAAATCAGTAAATAATGGTGAGAGCATGTTGGCATTAATGACAAACTCTTCAGGATAAGAAAATACGGGTGTCAGCTCAGAGAGTCCTATCAGTTAATTTCAGCTGCCGGCTCGAAATATTGCATATTCTCTATTTCATAACATTTCATTAGATGTGACCATGAAATAAATCGCAATAGGTTGTTTGAAATGTTTACCAGACATCAATTGCATTGAAATGAAATATGACTAATTCATGACAGTCAAGATATACACAATGTAATTGAGAAGTTTATTTTCTGTCCTTTTACTAAATTCAACATTTTCGTAACATTAACATTATTTAAAATTTTGATATTACCCATTGAAAGCATTGTGTTTTTTTTTAAATTAACCTGCTACCTATGTGTCTTACAAACTGTCCCCATTGTCCATAAATTAATACTAAGGGTTCAAATACGTTGACACGTTATTGTTTTATTTATATCTGTACAGCTTTATCCATAGTGAATAAATGAAAGAAATATATCTAGTCATTTCCCCATTAATGGTTGTTATTATCTCCTCCTAGCATCTCTTCCTATTTTTTTGAGAGCGTTTGCATTGGATCTGAATATAAATGTGCATTCATTATAAAAGCACATTTTCTGCCTTATTCGATATATGCTAGGGCTGCGTGATTAATCGTTTTTTCAATTATGATTGTGGATTACAACAATTCTGAAAACAAGATAATCAAGATAAAATGATTATTGTGATGTATTATGTTTCACAGTGGTGCATTCATTTCGTCTTGTGCTTTTACACACCGCTGCATTTATACTTTGTGGAGGCGCCATGTCATCTCCATTCATGTCTATGATGTGATTGTTTACTAGTGCAAAAATTGTTTACACAAGAGTGCAAAGTTCTTCTTGCTAGCCTCTTAATTTTGCCCTCAAAGTGCAGCAGATTGACGCATTTAACTTTAAAATGTATACAAAATTCTTTCTTAGTGCAAGATGTTTCCAAAGTCAAAAAATAATCGTGTTAAATAATACTGACCCAAATAATAATAAACTCTGCAAGAACCATAAAAACGGTATAACGCACACACTTTGTTTTTGCTTTTGTAATTGAACATCCAATCTACTTTTTAGGTGTTAACTTATATTACCATGACCATTATTATGTATTATACTATGTCTACTTATGTTACATGTTTCGTACATCACATAAATCAAAATAAACACGGTATATAGGGATATTAAGCTACCATTGGCTTGTATTAGAATACACATTATATTTGTTCATCAATGTTACCACCCACTTAACAGTGTTATTATGGACAGTTAAAAGCAATGTTACTGTTTTTATTTATATAACCTGCTAACATATAAAGTTTATGATAAGATATCATCATTTTATTATCAGGCCAATCAGCCCAGTCTTTAGTTACATCTTGCTAAGCACAGAGATGCTTATTTTGTTAATCTGTATTAAAAACATGTTAAATGCAGCATTATTTTTTATTAAAACTATAACCTACTAAGAATAACAAGGTGTATTGTTTTTATATTTAAATTCCTAGCTTTGCAGCCCCATGGTACGTCACTGTTTTTTAAATCTGGCCTTTCTAAAAAGTTACTAAATACGCCTGAATTAGATATACAAACAATTTAATTTGTGCATTTTTTTTAATTTAACTTTTTTTAAATCAAATTAATTAAAATTTTATTCAACTTTTAACAAACATACAAACCATAATGCAATGATGCAATAGTGTTAAAAGACTGGTCCATAAAAGAGAAAGAAGAAAGAAAAGAATAAAGGAATTTAAAAAAGATAAAGCATGAATAAAATCGAGGCACTGTACTATAAAAGAAAGTATGGTGAAATTAAACGATGAATGAAGTTTGTGTATGTGGATCTGATTCAGACCCAATGTCTCCAATTCAAACTTTTTTACCCAGAGATTCCAGTAGGTTCTTCCACTTCTGCAGAAAAAGGTAAGTACTTCCATTGATATAATGTCTTATTTTTTAAAGAGTCACAACCTCGGAGATCACATGGAAATAGAGGGACGATCGTCCCCAACCCACTTCACCATAATGCCCTTCCTCGCCACCATTATTATAAGCGATCGAGTCATTTCCTCATATTGTTTGTGGCTTTGCAGACACCTGTTGACCTAATTTGTACATTTTTACAACGCATGAATAATGTGATTTACAAAGCCATCAAACAATACTGTCAGACATACAGCATGTGCTGAGTCTGTAATACAGTATTCACAAATGCTTAATTAAGTGGCAAAACATGAAAATAATGCAAGAGTAATTAATAAATAGAATTATCTCAGTGAAAAAGTGACAACGATTGAGAGAGACAGCAACTTAGTCAATGAGAACAACATGTATTATAGCAAGCGTAACAGCTAACATACACAATAGATCTGTGATCTGTAAATAAATCTGTGTCTCTATCCCAGTTTAGTTTTATTCATGTTCCATCCGCACAGCCTAATACACACCAGTGCAGTCCTATTAGCACATAGAGAATATATTTTATGTGCCTAAATGTGACACGTGAGTTACAGTGGGTTTGAATATGCATGTCAGAGGATGGCGTGAGGAAATGAGGGCCTTGTCAAAAGATTTATTGTTGCTGAATGATAACGAAAGTGCAAAAAAGACGACCAGGAGCAGCAAATGACAGGAAAAAGCTCAGAAAAGCTCTCTCTATTCCCACTCATGCTTTTCTCACGCACATTTCTCTGTCTTTATGTGGTGTTCATAGCTGCTGAGGATAAGACAGACAATACAGGCTTTTCAAGGATACGCTGAAAAGCACTTAACCACATCCCAACGCACTTACACATTACAAAGTCAAACTCAACACAGCGACTGTTACTCAGTTCTCACACACCTTCACTCATTCAGTCTCTTATGCACACACTTACTCGTGCTTAAACCTTACTTTCACACTTGTAATACAGCATCATGTAGACTACATAATATGCACAGGACAGACAATTTGACAGACATTGTATAGACTTTATGAAAGTCTCTCTTGCTCGACATAGTAAAACAAAAATCCCCAAAAGTCTCAGAGCTTACTAGTGAACTGAATTGCATACAGGGCTGTCAAAGTTAACGCAACAATAATGTGTAATTCGTTTTAACGGCACAATTTTTTTTTTAATGCATTAAGGCAACTTGCAATTTTTAAAAACTGACATGGCCATTTTCAAAGAGGTACCTTGACTTATGAGCACCCATGAGTCTTGACATGTAGGGCAAAAATACAATTTTAAAATCAGCACTCCAAACTTATGCTAAAATTTAGAGGAGGAAAAACTAGGATGTTCTCACACACTCACTCACAGTCACACATGCTCTACAGCATCAACACTGGGCTGCCTGCAGATGTGCCTGCTTGCTAATCGGCTTAATACGCTCAGGCATCGGCTGATATCAATTAGGAAAAATGTCAAAAAATTGGTCTGATTAATCGGTCCACCTCTAGTTAAAACAATAACGCAAATCTGTTTTAATGCCACGAATTTCTTCAATGTATTTAATGCAACTTTCAATTTTTAGGTCGTAGTGGGCTCTGTTTTAGAGTTGGTCTGAAGAGGAGTGAAGCAATGTAGCTCGTCGCGAAGGAAGCTAAATAATGCTACAGTTTTTGACAAGGAAAACTAGCAGGGCCATTTTCAAAGTGGTTCCTTGACCTTGCTGGTAATTAAAAAGTGACAAAAAGAAACGCTCTGCTCTGGTATCTCTCTCTCTCTCTCTCTCTCTCTCTTTGTGCCTTCAAATGAAACCTGTGAGCTCCTGTTTACAACATGGGAAGTCATGTACATGATATGTGTGGCGTTCAAGTGGTTCAGTCATGAAGAACACTGCTGCTGAGCAACAACAATATTAATGTTACTGTCCGAGTCTAGAGGCCACAGAGGCTAACAAATTAGCGAGCAAGTGGGTGACATAATGCAAAGACATAGTGACAGAGGAAAAAGATGAGGCTGCTGAGACTGAGATAATGTCAGCCACACCTGTGCTGCTCACCCTGCTCAAGATTACTAAAGTACTATACACCTAAACTTACTTTTACTGCTACTAGACATTGCTGATAATTGTATATACAGCACATACACTTCCCTCACTCTCTCCCATTTACTGCGAGAACACCAACACACCCCGATTATCACTAACTATTATTCACAAGCTCACAGTGCCTCTTTTTGTACAGTGCATACATTATATTATACTTTTCAATGTTCAGCATACAAACACACATTTACCCTGTCACCTTATCTGTCTCTCTCACACTCACACTCACACCTACACAGAGATGATGATTATTAGAAATGATTTACAAAAGGTCTTCTTCGACTCTTAGTCTGACACAATGACACACACTCACACACACACACACACACACACACACACAGACACACACAGGAAACACCTGTCCTATGCGAGCTCAGTACCACAGAAACTCAGTGACACATTAACACATCACATCACTATGCGGTGCTCTGCAGAATAACAGAGCAGAACGATGTCAGTAACATTTCTTCTTTCTTACTCAATTTACTGTCAGCTACAAGGACCTTGTCTGCTTCTGTTGAAGCGGTTTAATCCAAGCACTGATTCAATTTAAATTAGCCGTAAAAAAACAAAAAGACTTACAAAGACGGGCATGATCTTCTGTCTTTCAGGTTTTTACTGCTATTGCCTTATGAGCAAAATACCTATATATTTGTCCTTGGTGGTTTTCTTATTAAAGATTCTTTAATATTTGAAATATAGTGATGACACTACAACAACTGCACTGCATTTTTGGACATCTTAGAAAAAAGACTTGCTACATAAAAGCTGTATTTTTGTACTTTTGGAAGTAAAGTTGACAGAATTTTTGCCGTCTTTCAGCGACGCCCTACCTCACATTTACATTTACACAATCTACAGACTCTCAACCAGCAACTCGTCTCCGTGTTGAGGGAAGATTGTTTAACCTGAAACCTTTTGGTTTACTGGTCTACTTCTTTACCCTCTGTGAATTTTGAATAATTATTAAAAATTTGAGGACAATATATCTATATTGTATAGAAAACATAAGACAGTAACATTCACTTATGTACATTTTGCACAAAAATGCTAATTTGATGCATTTAAAGAGAGTTAAAGGTCATGTGACACATACATGTAAGAGTTACCGTCTCATTTTGAGAGATAATATATTTATGTATTTTTTTACGCCTCCGTACTGCTGACAGCTGCATAATGTTTTCAGGTTGTCTGTTCATCTATTTGACCCATTCCCCTGAACGTGGTATCTGAGGAATTTCTTTAAATGTGGCCCAAACATCCACTTGGACTCACAGATGACACGTTTTTGGCCATAACTCAAGATTTCATGTTAATTTGGGGTCTAACAGGATAAAATGATGAAGTGATCTTTTTTTTTTTTTTTACTACCAACATCTATTATTATCCCTACTAATCTTATGTTCTCAGGAAGCTTCTCTTTCCAGATGGAGACTTTGCAGAAGCGCATTTCTACATTTTCCTTCAATAATAATACTGGCTAAATATATATTTTTTAATTATTTTTAGTAGTATAATTTAATTTCTTGTTGTTCTTGAACACAGGATCATAATCTTACCTTACCCTAACCTAAACCTAATTCTAACCTGGACCTTAAAACCAAGTTTCAACCCTCAAACAGGCATTTGAAGGTCTGTCTGAAGGTGAGGGCCGGCCAAAATGTCCTCACTTTCCAAAAATGTCCTCACTCTGAAGGTCTAAACCTTAAATTGGTCCTCACAAAGACAGCTGATAAAAAGACAAAAATGCAGGAAATTAAAGCAAATTGGAAAAGCATGGGACCTTGACATGTGAAAACAAACATTTTGAATAAAATAAAACAAAGTGTAAATAGAATTAAACACAAACAAGGTTTTATGCATGAAATTGAAGACATGATGCAGGATGAAAACATTAAAATTTCCATAGTGGTTCTAGTTGTTTGTGTTGAGATACTCTAAGCCTTAAAAATGTCCTGACTGCTGGTCAATATTACAAAGATCAATTAGCTGGGCTCCGTTTCTGGTTACTGATCTCTTCAACAGCTTACAGACACAGAGAGGATGAAATCTACTCTCATCACTGATCTACAACCAATATACACCTTTACTGTTCTTATGTTAAAGATTCCTATTTACAAGGTGAAACCTGATCCTGGATCTGTGTGAAGTTCATTGCTGTGTGGCGTGTATGACATGTGTCATGACATGTGTATGTGTGTGTTCATCTTGAATGACCTGAGCATAGGTAAGAAAGTGTCACTGTATGTGTGTGACTGACACGTTATTAGTGGTGTAATGCAGTAAGGTTCAGTGTGTGTGTGTGTGTGTGTGTGTGTGTGTGCATGTGTGCGTGTGTGTGTGTGTAGTACAGCTGGTTGTGGTCATTTACACAAGTGGATAGGGCTGCCGGCATCACATTTCACCCAGTGCCTGTGTGCTATGTGATACTGCAGTGTACCTGTGTGTGTGTGTGTGTGTGTGTCTGTGTGTGTGTGTGTGTGTGTGTGTGTGTGTGTGTGTGTGTGTGTGGATAGCTCCAGGTCCTGTTCCAGGGCAGCGGTCACAAACAGAGAGACAGTGACAGAGAGGCAAACTGCGACTAACAGCTAGCGAAGCATTCAGAGCTTCTGACAGGATGTAAGATTTTGAGTCGTCTCGTGGTCTCGCTCAGCGTCAGCAGAGGAGAATGGAGATCAGAATAGAGTGAAGCTCTGGATTTGGACCCAGGCTGTCTCAGCGACTGTTTTGCTGAATAATTGATCCCTCGGTTTGTGACTGGTTGAAAATGAGGAAGGTAGCACTGATGGTTTGGATCAGCCTTTTGGTGCAAGGTCAGCTCTGAGTGATGAACCAGTTTGATGTTTATATCTGACTGATGCTGTAAAGCCAACTCTGACTCGTTTTCTACTCTCCTGTCTGCGCACCCCTTGACATTTATATATTGTAACCTTTGCTGTTGTACCTACCATCTGCTGCCCCCTCAGTGTCGCACGGTGCTCAGGGTCACTATGCCCGCAAACTTCTGGCTGACCTGATGGAGGACTACTCCAACGCTCTGAGGCCAGTGGACGACACAGACAAAGCCCTCAATGTCTCCCTGCAGATCACCCTGTCACAGATCAAAGATATGGTGAGTGATACATATCATTATCCAGCAGAGATTTAGAGATATAACTACACTAGGGCTGTCAGTTGATTCAAATATTCAACTGCGATTAATCATCTGATTGTCAATATTTAATTGTAATTAATTGTAAATTAAAGGGTGATTTGTCAAGTATTTAATACTCTTATCAACATGGGAGTGGGAAAATATGCTGCTTTATGCAAATGTATGTATATATTTATTATTGGAAGTTAATTAACAACTCAACACAATGAAAAATATTGTCCAGAAACCCTCACATGTCCTGTATTTAGCATAAAAAATATGCTCAAATCATAACATGGCAAACTGCACCCCAACAGGCAAAAGCAGCTGACATGCCCCAAACATGCCCCATGTGGTTATCTTAAAGTGGGCATGTCTGTAAAGGGGAGACTCGTGGGTACCCAGAGAACCCATTTTCAGGTCAAGGAACCCCTTTGAAAATGGCCATGCCAGTTTTAACTTGCCACAATTCAGCCCAAATCTGGAGCATTATTTAGTCTCTTTCATGGCAAGCTAGTATGACATGGTTGGTACCAATGGATTCCTCAGGTTTTTTAGTTTCATATGATACCCATATTTTCACTCTAGCTTTAAATTGTGCCCACTACAGCCTCTTAAAGTTCGATTGTGCTAATGCATTTAAGAAATTAGTGTCGTTAATATGATGGCATTAACTTTGACAGCTCTAAAATATACATTTATAAGCATTTAACCACAAAAGATCTCTTCAGATGAGTCTTTGTTGTTCCATAAGTTGTTTACATATATTATCTACCTTCTTGTTTTCATTCATTCATTCATCGTCAACCGCTTATCCCGTTAGGGGTTGCGGGGGGGCTGGAGTCGATCCCAGCTAGCATTGGGCGAAGGCGGGTTCACCCTGGACAGGTCGCCAGTCCATCGCAGGGCACATAGAGACAGACAACATATAGACAGACAACCATTCATGCTCACATCCACACCTACGGGCAATTTAGAGTGATCAATTAACCTAAATTGCATGTTTTTGGACTGTGGGAGGAAGCCGGAGTACCCGGAGAAAACCCACGCTTACACGGGGAGAACATGCAAACTCCACACAGAAGAGTCCCAAGCCGGAATCGAACCTGCGACCTGCGCTGAGGCGACAGCGCTAACCACTACACCACCGTGCAGCCCACCTTCTTGTTTCAATACTTATAAACAAAGCTGCGTGTAAACTGTGTGTGTGTATATATACACACATATATATATACACACACACTATACATATGGTGTCTTGCTTTTGAATAACATTAAATAGCTTTAATGGTTCGTATATATATATATATATATATATATATATATATATATATATTTCCACACACATTGTACATATACACACATATACATATACTGCACATATATACTGCACAGATACAGGAATTGCAGATACTCTGCAGATCTGCTACAACCACGGTCACAGCTGTAACACCACCAACAAACTCACACTTAGAGCCGCCACACACAAGGTCTGATGGGAACTTGCTGAAGTTACGTTACAGCGGGCACAAAGCCACTGCCAACGCTACCAGCTAGCAGCTGCTAGGATAGTACAAATACACACACTGTTTGTCAAACAATCGCTATTGTTAATCCGGGTAGACACACAGCCGTCAACCTGCTAATCTAAACTAAATGTGCGGTGGAGACTTTTACTGGGAAAGTGACTGCATGTCCGCGACACTACAAGCAGTACCATGGCTGCTAGCGCTCCTGGACAGTGAACACTAGTGAGCACTATGGCTGCTACAGTAACTCTCCTGATGCTAGTGTATGTAATGCAATCAAATCTTAAAACAGTACTCCAGCCTTTCAGTATTGCAATTTCATAAAGTAGGGGACTTATGAAAGAAAGATAAGTAAATGAAAAAATAAATAAAGGTAAAAAATGATGCAGCAAAGAATTTTCAGTCCAGCTCCAAAAACATTGGATCCCAGACTTGAGTCTCTTTATGCTACTCAATAGCCTGTTTTCTTCGATCTTCCCTGACTGGTTAATTTACACGCCCCTAGTTTGTAACTAAGGCTTTCAGTAACATATCTGCAGTCCAGTTTGCTCATGGCAAAGAGCTACAGAACAAATGTGTGGCTCTCATACTGTGCAAACACTACTACCTTGAGTCTTCTGACTTACAGGAATAACCTTTTTTTATGTTATCTGTCTCTTTCTCTCTCTGTTCAAATGTTTTTTATGTGCAGGATGAGAGGAACCAGGTGCTCACCACATACCTGTGGATCAGGCTGGCCTGGCATGACGCCTACCTGAAGTGGGACAAGGAGGACTATGACGACCTTGAGATGATCAACATTCCCAGCGACCTGGTTTGGAAGCCTGACATCGTCCTCTACAACAAGTCAGCACAGTTCACGGTGCACCTATATAATGCAGCAGCGTGAGTATCTGTCTGACCGATGTGTCCTTTACCCTGTATGTCTGTGTAGGGCAGATGAGGAGCCTGCAGAAGCATCCAGCACCAATGTGAAGCTGCGTTATAATGGAGAGATCACCTGGGACTCTCCAGCGATCACAAAGAGCTCATGTGTGGTGGACGTCTCCTACTTCCCTTTCGACTGGCAGCAGTGCAAACTCACCTTCGGGTCCTGGACCTACAACGGCAACCAGGTGTGTTTAAGCAGGGGGCTAACAGGGGTTAACATGGGGATCACGGCTTTTATATTGTTTGAATCACTTAATATCCTGAGTTAAGAACTATTTAGAGGGCTGTAATTGCTTAAGTCTAACGACTCGTGAACCTGAGAGGAGCATGATATTCTGCCCACACTCATTCCCTTCAAATGTGGCTTATAAAATATTTGTATTTTTCCTTTAAAGGCAGGGGCCATGCTCTTGAGAAACTAGCATGTGTAAACTAGATTTTAAAAAATTTCCAACTGAAAAAACAAGCTCAGTGTTGTCAATTCTCTTCCAATGAAAGTAGCTTGCGTTACGATCATAAACATACCATAATGACGTGAACGGCGAACAGTTATTGTTAGTACTCACAGCTGTCGAGCTGGAGGCTTGTGGAAGACTCGCAGTGAGTACAGTGGCAGGCAGGTAGCCTGTCCATGACCGTGAAATGATTGGACGGGTTTATTACAGTCCTGTGACAGTGGACACTGGAAGTTATTCTTTTTTTTTTTGTCAGAGCATTTGATTTGTTGATTGCTGTCAGGGTGTACTGAGAATTTCAACAAATATAAATGGAGCAGGCGCCCGATGTATCAAGGCTGAGATATATCCCTCAGGAGAAGGTAGAGACCAAAACAGAGCTAAAAGTGGGTGAATATTGGACGTTGGATTGTGAAATGTAATGCGTAAATACGCAAATGTTTGTTAGTGCACTACATCAGTTTAAAAGGTGTCGATACAGTATATCAATGTTCACAACTTGCTTCTCCTGCCTCCAGGTAACCAAGAAATCAGTGATTGCAGGTTTAAGTCACTTTCAAACTTGAAGGAGGACAAAGCACAACACAGACGCAGTGAAGAGCGTGTTCACTCAAAAGACAAAATATTTTCTTATTTTTAAAAATTTGGGTGAACCAACAATTCAATTCATTTTTTTGGTATGATTTGCATTTTCTTCGGCTAACAATTTAGCAAGCTAGCTAGTGGGTAACATAATGAAGGAAAATGCAAAGACATAATGACAGAGGAGAAAGATGAGGCTGTTGGGAATATCAACATTTTCCTCAGACATATTAATTACAATATATTAACTTATTATGCACTGAAAAATGAACTTCCATGGGTTCCATAATTTCATGCAGTGTCAACACATTACAATCCGTGAACTCTGAGCTTTCAGTGACTTTCCATTTACGAGGTCATGAATACTACATAAAGGGGCATTCATATGGGCCCAACTCGTAAACACAATGAACATGACCCCATTTCAAGGCACCATGTGTGTTGGTTTCCATGTTGTTCCAGCCTCTTGCCTATTATAGTCTGTTATTGGCTCCAATTTCACTTGACCTTGACATAGCCAGATAATTAAAGAATGAATAGCTTGTTTTAAGAAGAAGAAGGAGAAGATATTCCTTTATTAGTCCCGCTCAATTTTTTTCACTCTGTTAACTTATACACACACATGCACAAACAGGTCCATATACATGCAACAATTGGAGAGATGTCAGAGTGATGGGGCTGCTCCTGACAAGCGCCCCGAGCAGTTGGGGGTTTGGTGCCTTGCTCAGGGGCACCTCAGCAGTGCCCAAGAGGTAAACTGGCACCTCTCCAGCTACCAGTTCACGCTCAGCTCTTGGTCCATGTCGGGACTTGAACCGGTGACCCTCCGGTTCCCAAGCCAACTCCCTACAGACTGAGCTACTGCCGCCCCAATTTTTATATTTTTATATGCCCATTTTTATATGTTAGAGGAATTCTGGTTGTTATTTATGCATCCACATGACATTAGCATATTTGCATGTGTTTTGATACACACAATTTGCGTCCTCTACACAGGTGGACATCAGTTTGGGGATGGACAGCGGTGACCTGTCTGACTTTGTGGAGAACGTGGAGTGGGAGTGTCACGGCATGCCGGCAGTTAAAAATGTCATGATGTACGGCTGCTGCTCCGACCCATACACCGAAATCACCTATACCCTGCTCCTGAAGCGCCGCTCCTCTTTCTACATCTTCAACTTGCTCCTGCCCTGCTTCCTCATCTCATTCCTGGCCCCGCTGGGCTTCTACCTGCCGGCCGACTCGGGGGAGAAGGTTTCCCTCGGGGTCACGGTGCTGCTGGCGCTCACGGTGTTCCAGCTGTTGGTGGCTGAAAGCATGCCTCCTGCAGAGAGCATGCCTTACATAGGTTTGAATTGTTCTCTCTGCATTCAGTTTTAATGGCACTAATTTCTTTAATGCGTTAATACAACTTGTGATTTTTACCTCATAGCAGGCTCAATTTTTAAAGCTAGAGTGAAGATACTGGTATCATATGAAACTAGAAAACCTAAGGAATCACGTCATACTGTGTCAGACGGAGATTAAATAATGCTCCAAACTTTTGCTAAATTTTGGTGGAAAAGCTGGCATAGCCATTTTCAGTGGGGTACTTTGACCTGAAAATGGGTTCTCTGGGTGTCCAGGAGTCTCCCCTTTACACACATGCCCACTTAATGATAATCACATGCAGTTTGGGGCAAGTCATAATGAAGTCAGCACACTGACACACTGACAGCTGTTGCCTGTTGGGCTGCAGTTTGTCATGTTATGATTTGAGCTTTTTTTTTTTTTTTTATTTGTCATTGTTTTGTGTTGTTATTAATTTCCAAAAATTATATACATATATATATAATGCATGAGCTAAAGCAAAACACACAGCATCAAGTAGTAAGATGGAGCTCAGACACTAAGGGTCAACTTATTAATTTGCGGCAACAAAGTTTATTGTTCCTTTTTCTTTATGAATTTTCAGTCCAAAGTAGTGCAGAAACTAACATCGTTAATTCTTCCTGCCCGTTTTCCGCCATGTTTGTTCAGGTTTGATTATGAGAGCCTTTGTGAGATTTCTGTTTTTTTTAGTTATGACTCTTGTTGTTCATTAATGAATCTGTTTGTGTGTGTTGTGCTGTTTTGGCCAAATTGTTGCTCTCCACAAACTATAGGCACAAAACTATTAAATTTAACATGACATGGCATTGTGTGTGGAGTCTCTCACATTTAATATTTACAAAATCTTTTAGTGTGGGCCAGCCTTAAGCTATGCAACTTGTAGACTAAGTTGGCTGTTAAATTGATATGTCTATATATAAAGATGTATATGAGACAACAGAGTCCATGGCATGTTGTTCCATCAATGCTGTTGTATGTGGATTTTCAACCTACATGTGCTGTCTTTCCCCTCCATAAATCTGTCCTTTTCTTTTGTCCTCTCTTCTAGGGAAGTACTACATAGCCACCATGACTATGATCACAGCCTCCACCTCTCTCACCATCTTTATCATGAACATTCATTTCTGTGGTGCTGAGGCCAAGCCGGTCCCTCACTGGGCCAAGGTGCTCATCATAGACTACATGTCCAAAATCTTCTTCGTCTACGAAGTGGGGGAGAACTGCACTACGCCGGAGAGTGAGAGGACACCGCTGTACCCCGAGGAACCCATGAATGATAAGGGCGGCTACCACGATGACCATTGCCGCGACTACCATCACGACAGCGACCCGTACAAGTACAGCAACGGCCACAGCGTGCATCATCACAACAAGCCTCACAAAAGCCAGGCGAACGGCAACGCCAACAATAGCCGCCACCATTACAACCATAACAACCATGCGTCCAGACTGGAAAGGGGAGAGGGGAAGCGAGAGCCCACACAGCGCTACCACCACATCAGGAGGGATGAACTGGACTACCAGGCCCCTCATAATCCACAAAACCTCCAGAACCTCAATGGAGGGCTGAAAGAGCAGCTCCTCTATCCCACAGAGAAACTTCAAGTCCCAGCCTGCCCCTGTTGCTGCCCCTGCCTCCAACATAAACAGGTGCATCACCACAGCATCTCCGTTTACCCACTTATCTGATTACTCCTCTTCCTCTAAAGTTTCTTTAAGTGCTTGCTTTAGTTCAGCTGTGTCTCTTCCTCAGGTGGTGAAGAACATCCAGTACATCGCCAACTGCTTCCGCGAGCAGAGAGCTACATGTGTCAAGGCAGCAGAGTGGAAGAAGGTTGCCAAGGTGATGGATAGGTTTTTCATGTGGATCTTCTTCATCATGGTGTTCCTCATGAGCATCCTCATCATCGCCAAAGCATCCTGACATGATAACATTAATCCTCTGTCACTGCTGGACCTCAGTGTTACTCAAGAGTCACCTCATTTTTACTTTAATGCAACTCCAGATGAATCACAACTGTTTCATAAGAGTGTCACTACTGTGTTGTGTGTGTGCATGTATATGTGTGTGCAGTTGTGGTTCATTGTTGTTTTTTTTACTTTGACATTCAGAGTAAAAGGTCACTGCACACAAATCATCCATTTAACCACACAAGCACGTAACTTCATCAAAGCCTCTCGGTTAGTTAACATCAGGTGTGCTTGCATGTGTGACGGAGCAGTGGAGCGGTAAGACAATCTAGGCCTCGCCTTGGACATGCATGGACTCCATTATGGATGAGCTAACAGCCAGACATCCAGCCATAGGCATTACATTACTTACATTACGTTTTAGGCGACCAGATGATGCTCTTTTCCAGAGTCAGTTACAATGAGAACACCAGCAGATTAACCTTAAATACTTATGAAACAACCTTATATGAGATCAAAAAGAGGGTGAATCCCATGTCCTCCCTTGTACTGATCAACATGGAAAAGCATACGAGTTAAAGACAGTAGTCTCTGGTCTTTTTCTAGTCTAGATGTTAAGAAAATGGTTTACATAAGTTGTGAATACTTGAATGTGAGACTTGAAGAGAAAGAGTGAATGTTTACCTTTCTTACTCACTTTTTAATGTAATATTAGACCTTAACGCCTACCTCCAGAGCATGAATGGTGGATGTACTGTACTTTTTGACTAACTTATACTTTGCTCTAGGGATGTTAATAACTAACTGCTAATTGACATTAAGCATTTTAATCGATTAATGCTATTGGTTAATCAGTTTAAGGACAAAAGCTGGTCTAACTTAAGAGCCCACTTTAAGAGAGTCTGAGGCGGTGTTGCAGGATACAGGAAGTTGGCTCCGGCCTCTTTAGTGGAGGAGATGTAGCTTCGTAGCATTTATTCACAGAAAAATAAACTCTACACACACTCTGCAAAACCTACATTCACAGCTATAATGCCACCAACAAAGCCACACTCACCACTGCCACACACACACTGTCTGTCGGAAACTTGCTGAAGTTACGCTACAGTAAGCACAAAGCCACCGGCAACACTAGCAGCTAGCATCTGCTAAAATAGCACAAACACGCACGCTGTTTGTCAGACAGCTTCTAAAGTTAAGCTGGGCGACAGAGTGTCGTTATGCCGTGCAGACACACAGCTGACAATCTGCAAAACTAAATGATGCGGTGGTGGCGGCAAAATTTTATTGGGAAAGTGGCTGCATGTGTACATACAGCACTGTGGCTGCTACAGTAGCTCTCCTGATGGTGAACTGTTGACTCAGTTGTCTGTTGTGCTCATACTCTGCAGCTGGCTCACCGCTGCATGTGATGCACTAATCTTGTTGGTTAACAGTTAATAATTGGTTAATGAGGGTTAGTTATCGGTTACATTTTTGTTTTTCAAAATTAGCATCCCCACTTTGCTCATTGGTCCAGTAAAAAATATGATATTGAAAATGATATTAAAGTTGCTAAATGTGAGATTGAGAGCATTTCTATCTTAGGCAGCAGCTCGCAGCTAACGGTGCTAACAGTGCAGACGGCAGCAGTGCTGAGAGCTGCGAGTTGTACATTATCCCGCTACACAGCAACTTGATTAAGAAATCAATAATTTGACACAAAAACGGTCCTCCAGATTCTGACATCAGAACTGCGCCCAGAGCAATGGTCTATTATCCACAGCAACAGTGTGCTATAAAGAAATATCAGATTGCAAAATGTAGTGATTGACAAATCCAACAAAGCTGTGTAATAACATGCACTAAAAGGCACGAGTGACCGGCCCGACGTCAACAAAGCGCACAGAAGCTCTGATTACAACACACACAGAGGATGAGCGACTTCATTCTCAGGTAGACATTACTCCTCTATATGTTTATAGAGCAGATAGTTGTTTACTGTATTAATGCACTGAATAGATAACCTTTAGATATGGATGTACTCACTGTCCAAGCGGTTTGCTTTATGGTACAACCCTGTATTTGTTATACATAGTGTATGTATACACATTTACAAAACTGTCCTTTTCTGTTGTTTTGCATATAAAAACTCTTGTGATTGCTTCATACATCATTTTCTGTAAAATCACTGGTTTTGCATACTGGATACTGAAATGTAGATAATCATTTGAATCATATAAATCATGATTAAGTGTATCCACCCACCCACCCACACTGTATACTTCTATCTTTGAGAGGACACTCATTGACATAATGCAATCCCTAGCCCCTTACCCTTAACTTAACCATCACAACTAAATGCCTGACCCCAGCCCTTACCCTAACCTAAACCTAAACCTAATTCTAACCTGGATCTTAAAGCCAAGTTTGAACCCTCAAAAAGCCGTTTTAAGGTCTGTCTGAAGGTGAGGACTGGCCAAAATGTCCTCATTTTCTAAAATTGTCCTCACTCTGAAGGTCTAAAACCAAAATGGTCCTCAGTAAGATAGCTGTAGCAGTGCAAGAACACACACATACACATACACATGCACGCACATCGTGTGAATTACATGAAGAGCTTCATGTAATTCACACAGTTCAGCAGGACAGCAGCAGGCAAGTGTAAGAACCTGGTTCAGTTTCTTTAGACATTTCCATTCCTCCAACAGCCTCTAGAGGGCAGATGTGCTATAATCATAGAGGATTCAGTTACTGACAGAATGAATGCATAGTACATACATTACAAAGTGAACATGTAAGTGCATTTATTTAGACAGTGCCAAAAAGACAGGCTTATGATATCAAAAGACATTAAAAACAGAATCTGTGAAGTATTATCAAATCCTCTTAATGGGCTATAAGAGAACCAACATAGTTTAAAGAAGGGTTAAAAAGCACATAAACTAAATAAGGACTGATTTTAAGGATACATTTATTATGTAGGACAGTATGTTTGGCCCACTGCTTTTCAAAATCTTCACTGTAAACAATGAATCACTAAGATTTTAGTTAGAAAAAATCGATCAAAACAAAAAAAAACTAAGATATTAGTTCCCCCACAAGTAAACCCTCTTCAAGCCTTGAATGTGATGAATACAGCAAAAGAGAGTGTAAATAAGAGATTAGTTTTAGATTTTTCTAGAGCCTTCAATAGATAAATCAAGCTAAATAAACATCTTAGTATTGTGAGATTTGTGATATAATTCTTAAGTTATTAAAGATTCAGATTCAAGACTCAATAATTTATTGTCATATCAGCCGCAGTTGATTAGGAATTTGTTTCGGTGTGCTCAACAACAAAATGCATAATTACATAGCACATTCAAAAAAAACTCAGACAATAATAAACCAGGCTCAATACAAAGTTAATTCATGTCTATATAAATAGGTTTTGGCATTTACAGACTAATAATCTCTGCGACTCACTGAATATCTTCCTTTTTTTTTTCAAACACATTAAATTAATAAAGTCACAAAATGAGAATAATAATAGTAAACAATCATCCATTTAAAATCCACACTGCCGCTGTCTGCGGCACAAAAAAAGTTGACACCAGAGTGTCTGAAGTCTCAGCAGCATGTATTGATAGACATAGTCAATAACTAGTCTGGTAGACGACAACACACAGACTAACCTTTGCCTCCGTCTAGTGGAGTTCACAAACAAGTACACACTGTAGAGGTTTCTGTATCAACTGACAGTCGAAGCGTTGAGCATCTGAAAATGTACTACTAACACCATGTACATTTTTAAATACATTTTTACTAGGGCTGTCAATCAATTGAAATATTTAATCATGTCATATCATCAAATATTGTCCAGAAACCATCACAGGTACTGCTGCCCAAACTGCATGAGATTATCATAAAGTAGACATGTCTGTAAAGGTGAGACTCGTGGGTACCCATAGAACCCATTTTCATTCACTTTGAGGTCAAAGGTCAAGGGACCCCTTTGAAAATGGCCCTGCCAGTTTTTCTGTTTTTTCTGTTCGCTGACTTGGTAAAGCGGGTGCCACATGAGTGCCCCACTCAAAGGCTGAGTCCTTGCTACAGCGGTTAGAGGTTACCTTTGCTGCATGTCATCCCCTCTGTCTCTTCCCTTTCATAGCTATCACTATCTCTAAATAAAGGCAAAAAGCCAGGTCAACGGCAGTGTTGGTCTGTCTGCTACTTTAATCCAGCCTGAAATATCCCAGCAACTGCTATGAAATTTGGCCACACTGTCATGTACCCCTAAAGAATATTTGCAATAACTTTGGTGATACTTGGAATTTTCCTCTAGCGCCACCATCAAGTTCAAAATTATAATTTGTTTGTGGCCAAAATCCATGAAAATCTAACATCCCCATCAGCCTCAGCTGTACTTCCTGTTTAGTACTAATTAGCAAATGTTACCTAACATGCTAAACTGTTGTTAAACATTATACACCTGGTAAACATCAGCATGTTAGCATTGGCATTGCAAGCCTGTTAGCATGTTGACATTAGCAGTTAGCTCAAAGCACCGCTGTGTCTAAGTGCAGTCTCACAGAGCTGCTTGACTGCAGACTGTCAGAACCCTATTTAAACGATCTATAGCCCATGGTCTAAAGTGCATGGCTCAAGTGCATTTCGGCTGTGTCCAACTCCACTTTCGCTAGTTTAGCGGCACATAATCTGGATGCAAAGTAAGGCTCGAGGGCCAAAGGGGTTGTATTTAGTCTCTTAATTAACCATATAGTAGGTGTGTTCTGGGTATAACAGGAATTAAACCAGTGTCCTCGTCCATCCCCTTTAAAAGCCAGGTGCGCCTGCAAAGTGGCGCATTAAAGAGATTCGGCAAAGAAGCGAGCAGTTTTCTGGATGGATCCAGAAAATTTCTGGATGGAAATGGATCTGCTTATGCATGAAGTGAAAGTGCGTGAGCAGATATACAGTATGTGGTACCTCCAACTTCTCACAATCCTCTCTCCCATCAACAACTCCAATTGACGGCACATGAGCAAATGCATCAATAACCTATTTAACCTGTGCAGGCGGCAACAAGGGGGGGGGGGTAATTATATGATAATAATCACAACGCAAAATATGATAAACATGCATTGATAAATAATGAAAACTGTATTGCTTATCGATGCAACCCATGGGGGGGCTCAAATTGGTCTGAAACTAGCAATGACAGTTGCACTTTGCTGTGTGCTGGGTGTATATTAGGGCCCTCTGTCCTATATCATCACACAGATTGTCTGGTCCGGTGACACTGACAGATGACTGCCTTGTATATTGACTCCTCACTTTTAAGATAAAGAGACCCAACAATCAAATAACTAGTCTGTTGGACTTTAATCACACTAACCCTAACTTACTCACAAACGTCTCATGTGTATCTCAGCCGGCTTGCCAGAACTTTGCCTCAGCTGGACCATGACCTGTTGCTGAAATGTGTACTTCAGAGATATAATATCTACTGAGTAGAGTGTTTCAGAGACAGACTATTGCACCACACTTTCTCCAGACTGATATTTGAAACACTGTGATGGTGATGGTTAGAGTTCAGAGGAGTTTAACATGTCATAGGGCCAGACACACCCACAAAGTTGGGATCTAAATAGCGGCGTGCTGTTCTCTTTTGTTCTCTATTTATTTAGGCAAGTGGCCAGAAACAGCATGTCGTCGATTAGCAAGCAGCTGTCTTCTATCAGCTGTGCAGGTACGTTGCATTTTATGTTTATTTCTTTTGAGCTAGGGTTGTCACAATATTAGATTTTCACTTCATGATTATCATGGTCAAAAGAATTCATGACAACGATATTATCGAGTTATATATAGACAATGTTAAGATTGCCAAATTAAACTTATAATATGAGTGAAGGGAGGTGGAGAGAATCTCTAACAACAACTGTATATATAAAATGATTTATGACACAATATCATCATATGTTGGCTGGGATGATTCACCTTATCTTCTGAGTCGATACTATCATGATACTTGGGTGTCATTTCGATATGTATTGCAATTCAATATTATGAGTTATTGTGATTTTTTAAACTTTTTTTTAAAAAAACACTAGATCATGGGAAAAAAGTTGAATCATACCCCTTCTAGGGACTTTTAGTGGTATATTCTTTTGAATTTATAAGGATCATGTAATGTTTTACACCTCTGGTGAATATAATCCAATCAGTCTTATTTCCATATATGCATGCTATATATATAAAACAGCTCACTTTGCTAACATGGACGTAGTCACACCTGTATATTTCCAACTTTGCCAAGCCTTACGCTCGCTCTGAACTCCCCCGTTAGCTCTGATCTCTTTACACATCCATGGTCTGCTCCATCAAGGCCGTTTGAATGCAGTTAACATAAATGTCAGCATATGGGTGCTCTACAGTAGTAGCGTCAGCCGATTTGACCACTGAGATGCAAGCGGCGGCTGACTTGACCGCATGTTACAGCAATATGCTAACGTTTCCTGTCTATGACAGAGCTAGCATGCAGCTTCAGCCGTGATGTCTATCTTTGCTTTTCCTGGCAATGTGTGAAAACCAAAGTGTTTTCAAACTTTACATTATGTGTGGATTTAAAATAGGAGTTTCGGCCAGCTGCGTTTTGTTTTGCTTGACGTTACAGAACAGATATGATGTCACGTTTCTCAGCCTGCAACTATAAAAGGACTAACTTCCTTCTACCTCTGCATAGACTCAAGTGAAGCAAATATATTGATTCTGGCATTAAAAAAATCATTTTCAAAATCATACAAAAAAAAAAAAAAAATCACGCTATCCATTTTTATTCCCACCCCATTGTGTGTATTATTAACATGATATCAATATTTCATTTTTAAATATCATATTTATCGTCATGACTTGTGTTTATATCGCGACACCCCTAATTTGAACATAACTTTCTATTTATTTGTCTCTTCAGGCAGGAAGCAGCCTTCTTCCTCCATTGAGATCAGACTGGTTTTGCTGGGGAAGACCGGCAGTGGAAAAAGCTCCACCGCCAATTCCATCTTGGGTCGTAAGATCTTTGACTCAAAGGTTAGCAGCTCCTCCATCACGCAACGCTGTCGCAGGGTCTCTGGAGAATTTCGTGGCCGACAACTGTCGCTCCTGGACACTCCGGGGTTTCTGGACACTCATCAAACTCCACAGGAGGTGCAGAGGGAGTTGAGAAGGAGTGTTAGCCTCCTGTACCCCGGCCCACATGTGTTCCTTCTTGTTATCCAGATTGGGAGGTTCACTCGGGAGGAGAAGGAGGCGGTGCGGCAGATCAAACAGGCAATGGGTTCCCAAGCTTTGAGTTTCTCTGTGGTGGTTTTTACCCATGGAGACCTTCTGGAAGAAGGGACATCTGTGAAGCATTGTCTGATAGACGAGTGCAAGGATCTGGCCGAGCTAGTGGTTGGATGTGGGGGAAGGTACTGTGTCTTCAACAACCAGAGCTCAAAGAACAAGGAGCAGGTGTCAGAGCTGCTCGCCTTAGTGGACAGAATGATGCACAGAAATGGAGGAACATGCTACAGCATCAAGATGCTCCAGAAAGCAGAGGAGGATCTGGCTCAGGAGCTGCAGGAGGAGAGGAGGCTGCTAAACGAGAAGGACGAGCTGTTAAAAAGGAAGCAGGAGGCAGCAATAAAAGAGCTGCATCAAAAAGAGCTAGAGATGGTTCAGCAAAAAAGCAGGAGGGAGATGGAGGAGCTCAAGAAAAAACAGGAGATGGACAGAGAGAAGGAGGAGAAACTGGCAAGAGATTGGCAGGAGGCCTTTAGACGACAGATGGAGGAGTATGACACAAAAGAGAAGGAGAGGAAGATACAAGAGATGGTGAGAGTGATGGAGATACGTAAAGAGGAGGAGGAGAAGAGGGATGCTCTTCAAGAAAAGCTTGACAAAGTTACTAAAATGCTTGAGGAGCAGGAAGAGCAAGAGGAGAAAATGAGAAGAGCAATGGAGGAGAGGATCCAAAAGGATAGAGTGGAAAATGAAAAGAAGGAGAGAGAGAGGGAACTTCAGCAAACACAGGTAGAACAAGCCATCAGGCAGAGGGAGGAAATGAAGACAGACGCTTTGCAGAAAGAGCTGGATAAACTCACCCAGTGTTTGGAGGAGCAGAGCAGGAAGGAGGAGGACAGGAAAAAGCAAATGGAGGACCTGCTCAGACAGGAGAGGGAGGAGAACCAGAGAGAAAGGGCAATACAGATAGACAATCAGAGAGCAGAGAAAAGGAGAATAATGGCCCTTGAGCAGGAGCTAAAACTCATCAGAATACAAGTTGAGCAACAAAAGCTGAGAGAAGAAAACCTCAAGAGACAGCTGGAGGGGAACCTGCTGAGCAAAAGGGAAAAATGCGACAAAGAAATGTCAACTTTGAAAAAGCAGTTTGACAAGAGGTTGTGCAACAAGACCATCGAGAAGAGGTCTGCAGTGAAAAACAGTACAATAATGACTGTGACCGGATACGTGCAAGAAATGGCACTGTTGGGGTTGAACACTGCTTTAGAGAGTGTTGGAGCTCCCTGCTGTATACAGTAAAAAAACATGATTTCTACAATGGATTTATTATTTTACAGAACAAATACACTCATTATAACAGTATAACATCTTTTACATGCATGTAGTGTACTGTGATCCTAAGCCAGCTACCTGTCATAGCAACTAATAACTGCTAATTATTCAGGAATGTACAGGTGACAAAAAAAATCTCAAGAGAGAGCTGGGGGAGAACCTGCTGAGTGAGAGCTTAAGTTTTACAAGGAGTTGCGCAACGAGACAATCGAGAAGATGTCTGCAGAGAAACACAGTACAATGACGACTGTGACCAGATACAAGAAACGGGACTAGTGGGGTTGAATGCAGCTTTAGAGAGTGTTGGAGCTCCCTGCTGTATACAGTAAAACATGAAGATTTCTACAGTGGATTTATGATTTTATGGGACAAATACACTCATAACTGTATATTTTCATGCACATAGTGTACTGTGACCCTAAGCCAGTTACCTACCAAATCCATATGAATTACTAACTACTGCTTATTCAGGAATGTAAAGGTGCAATATGTTGTGACCTTTGAATTATTATTATTATTATTATTATTATTATTATTATTATGAGATTCAATGAGTAACTCACAGTTAGGAAATTAATATGAAAGCAATTTCATTTCAACAAAAGGGACTTAATTCCAGTGTGTCCTAAATCAGTAAATGCACAAAAATAATACAAACTCAAAAATGATGGAGATAATCTGATTATTAACTCCCTGCCCTCTGCTCTGAACTGTCTGTGTCTGTCTCCATCATCTAAATCTGTATTCAAACTAAACCCTGTTGGCATTAATAAAGATCAAATATTGTTTGAGTGCTACTTCAGTGTTTTTCACCGGTGCTCCAACTTCAGCCGTGCCATCTGGTTTGGTACATGGCCAAAAAGTAAGCTTTTATACTCAGTGTGTGTGTGTGTGTGTGTGTGTCGCTGTGGGGAGAGGGGACATTAAATTTAGAGTGCACTGTCATGGCACTGTGTTGTGTCTGAACAATACTGCCTAAGGTAGCAGGTAGAGGAGGGGCAATGCAATACTAGTACAAAAATGAAATGAATAGTTTGACATTTTGGAGAACAGATTGTTTTCTTGCAGAGAGATAGATGAGAAGACCGAGAACACTCTCATATCGTATGGTAAATATGAAGCTACAGCCAGGCTATTATTATATTCATATTAACCCTTGGCGTAACCCCTAATCAGAGACCAGGGACTGTGTATCAATAAATGCTTGTTACGTGCATGGTGTCCTTTCAAAATAAACTTCTGTTTTCACAGAAAGTTAGGTTTAGGCAACACAACCACTTAGATAGGGTTAGGAAATGGTCGTGGGTGAAGTTAACTTCACTGACTAGTGACTCCCGTGACTCCTGGGACTGATGAGTCATGTGCCTAACGACAACGTGGCTTCAACCACTGAATAACCCCACACGTGGGATTACATTGGAGTTAGTTGAAAACTTGGTTTGTCATGTAATGTCTCTAATGGGTAACCTCCGTGCCTTAGTTTCCAATGCCAAGAAGCACTTACCAAACAGCGGTATGTGACGAGTTGGAATGGGAGTTACAGTGCAATCTTACAGTGTACCAGTACAGTAATAGTATATGGATGGTAAATGCACTTATATAGTGCTTTTCTAGTCTTCCATGTTCGCATTCACCCATTCATACACCCATCCAAACACTGATGGCAGAGGCTGCCACGCCGTCAAGATCTAATCTAAATACTCATTCACACACTGATGGCACAGCCTTTGGGAACAAGTGTGTGCAAATATCTTGCTTAGGGTTAGGGGCCTACCCCCCCCCCCTCTAAAACTACTGGACCAGTGAGGCCAGTTCCATTATTTTTGCTGTCCACTGAGAACATTTGGGTTTGACATCAAAAGAAGAATATGAGACAAGAAATTGGTATTTCAGCTTCTATTTCCACGTATTTACATCTAAATCCATTACACAACTTGGAAGATTGTGTTGTTTGTAACAGAACACCAATTTTTTAGGTGAGCCAAAAGATATGAACAGATACAGTAGATTAAAGTACTTAATATTTAGTTGCAAAGCCTTTGCTTGCAATAACTGCATCAAGCCTGCGATCAACTGACGTAACCAAACTTTTACATTCTTCTTTAGTGATGCTTCTCCAGGCTTCCACTGCTTCCTCCTTCAGTTGTTTGTTTCAGGGGGTTTCTCCCTTCAGTCTCCTCTTTAGCAGGTTTTCACACTGGTCGACTCTCATATATAAATGTCTCCTTGGACTGGTGCCTTCATATCTCAGTACATACTTGTGTACAAACCACAGTCAATATGGCCTGCGCTCTCAAGATGTTCTACAGATGTTGGTCCCAAAGGTCAGAACGGAGCTCGGCAAAAAGCGTTTAAATATGCTGCTCCGTTCTCGTGGAACATTCTGCAGAAGGACCTGAAACTGTCAGAACTTATCACTATGGGAGAATTTAAGTCCATTTTAAAAAAATCGAGAAAACAGCACTATTGGTCATTGTAACTGCTCCCGACTTCTGTCATTTGATTTATTTTAATATTGACCTGTTTGTGCAGCACAGCTGCTGTTGTGTTGTACATATCACTGCACATGATACTTGTTTAATGGTCTATGGTGTGTGATTGCTGTATTGGTCTGTTTGTATTGTTTGTCTTTATTGTAGAAATAACTTTCTCTGCTGCCCTCTTGGCCAGGTCACTCTTGGAAAAGAGATTTTAATCTCAATGAGTTTTCTAACCTGGTTAAATAAAGGATATAAATAAATAAATAAATAAATAAATAAAAATGTGGCTCAATAGGGTTTAAGTCTGGAGGTTGACTTCTAAAACCTTCCTCTTCTTTCCCCTGATGAACTCCTTGGTTGGTCTGACTGTGTTTTGGGTCGCTGTCTTGCTGTATGATGAAGGATCTCCTGATCAGTTTCGGTCATCTCTCTTTAAATTGTCAGACAAAATGTTTCTGTAGACCTCTGAGTTCATTTTGCTGCTGCCATCATGTCATTATTAATGAAGATCAATGAGCCGTCCCAGAAGAAGCCATATAGCCCAAGACATGACATTACCTTCACAGATGAGCTTGTGACCTTCCTCTTCTTAGTGCTAATGAGTGGTTTACATCTTCTGGTGTAGCCTCTGTACTTCTGTGAACGGTGGATTGTGATACATTCAGTTCTGCCCTCTGGAGGTTGTTGGTGATGTCCCTGACTGCTGTTTTAAGGTTTTTCTTTACAGCTCTCACAATGTTTCTGTCATCAACTGCTGATGTTTTCCTTGGTCTACCAGTTCGAAGTCGGTTGCTCAGTACACCAGTGGGTTTTTTCTTCTTCAAGATGTTCCAAATGGTTGTACTGGCTATGGGCAATGTTTGTGCAATGGCTCTGATTGATTTTCCATCTTCTCTCTGCTTTTCTCTCTGGTCTTCATGTTGGTTACACCTACTACTAACTATAAATGCAGTCTTCACAGACAAAACCCAAAGCTGAAACTGAGAGCAGACATTCAATGCTATTTATTGTTTGAATAATCAGTGTAATAGGTGATGAAGAAATGTCTTGAGATCAAGTGATGTCTGGAAATTACACCTCCTACTGGTGTGAACCGTTGACCTTGATGTAATCAAATGACACCTTGGGGCCTTCACCCTTTTATCAGTTCTCTGTCAGTCAGGTCACCAGTTTGCCAGCATACTTCAGTAAAGCTCACACCTGGGCAACAAAAAACACCTGTCAGTCACATGTTCCAATAATTTTGCTCAAAAATGGGTGGGTGGAAACGAAAGGTGCTATCTTCTAAGTTGTGTAACAGATCTAACTGTAAATACAAGCTGAAATACTGATCTCTTGTCTCATCTTCATCTATTGACGTCAAACCCAGATGTTTCCAATGACAGCAAAAATAAAGAAACCTTGCTGTTCCAATAGTTTTAGAGGGGACTGTATGTAGGTACTAAGGAATAAGATGTGAACTGTATTTTACTACTTGTAACCATGACTGGATGTGCATGACCTACTGAGCAATGAGCTGCATTTTGATGTCTGCATTTCTTAATAAATCTGATGCGATTTATTTCTTTAAATTTATTATCAACAAACAGGCAAACTACTTTGTTCTATTATAATTTTGGGGTAGGCCTACTTAAAATAACTAGGAGATACATCTGTACATTTATGATGGAACAAAGCTCCAGGATACAGTGTATAGAGTGTATAGGAATGAGTCCTAAAACCCTTCATCAATTCCGGCACCTCTGGTTCCCTCGTCTAGAAGTCAATGGGTTTTTAGTTAGATGCTGGAAATAATGTCTATAGTTAACACAAGCTTAAGAGATTTTAACATTTTGATCTACAATATAAAATACATCAGTAAATAGATACTTTTATCACCATCCTCCCAAAACCGTCCCCAAATACAACCAAAGCTGTCCCGAAATTATTGTCCCCCAAATTTAGAATCTTTGTTCTTCTAGATTGTCATTAGTTAATCATTCAAAATGGCCTTCATCAAAAGCACCATCAAAGCATCAAAAGGGGTTTGTTTTTGTTCATAAATTTATAATTTATCCAAAACTTTTTTTTTATTTTGAAATGTCATTTCATTGTTTTTTTGTATTTTTTTTTTTTTTAATAATCTGCATGTTTACTTTGATTTTGATGTTAACAGTGTAGCAAAGTTAATTTAACATAGTTTTTTTAAAATGCAAAAAGTAGCATTTGGTCAAAAAACAAGATTTTGCATGTGTGTGTGACGACATCTGCCTGTTTTAAGTTATGTATTGTATTGTCTTTTTCTCATGTTCATTTCATTCTTTCCATTACCTGTTTTATTTTGATATTACTAACCTCCCTCTCGTTTCAGATCACTGCACTACCTGCCCTCATGTGTTCCACGCCCCTTGACCTACTTTCCTGCTCTGCACGGGTGTTCTGAGTTGTCTGGTCCCGCCCCTGATTGTGTCCACCTGTGAAGCGTTCAATCACTCCTCTTGTATATAATGTGTCTGCTCCCTTCCTCATGTTGCCAGATTGTATTTGAGCCTTATGGTGAAAGTCAGTCCCGCGTTCTCTCCTCGTGCTTGCCTCTGCCTGTTTTTTGACCCTTTGCCTGTCTTAGACCCTGCCTCTCGCTTAGCGTTTGTTGGATTTGTTTGTATCGTGGACTGCTTACCTGTGTACCGAACCATTTGTATTAAACCTGTTTTTGAACTGTTCTCAAGTCGTGCGTTTGAGTCCTGTTTCATACTGACCCGGGTGTTACAGTGTGTGTATTTATGTTGTCAAGATTTAATAACTGTGCTAAACAAAACGTCATTTTCATCACTGTTCATTCTTATTTAATGTTTTGTTTTGCTTTTTTCAACTCTTGTCCCAAAATATATTTTCATCCTGCCCGATCCTATTTTTTTGGCCTTGGGATGATGGGGATGACATTGAAAAGATAAGATGAGCTTGAGCCATGTTATTGAAGAAGAAGAAGAAGATCTACCTTTGTTAGTCCCACAATGGGGAAATTCAATTTACACTCTGTTAAACTCATACATGGTACATGCAGACCTGAAACACACATACATGCATTAATGGAGAGATGTCAGAGTGATGGGGCTGCTCCTGACAAGCGCCCCAGCAGTTGGGGCTTTGGTGAAGATGACTTCACACAATGTGCTTACGGCTACCAACCTCCGCTCTTCCCTGAGGGTGAGAGAGAGGTCAGCGTCCCATCGGCACATGCCCTCATCCGCCGTTGTCACCGAGTGTGGGGGGGCGCTCGCCAGATGACAAGCGCCCCAGCAGTTGGGGCTTTGGTGCTCAGGGGCACCTCGGCAGTGCCCAAGAGGTAAACTGGCACCTCTCCAGCTACCAGTTCACACTCAGTTTTTGGTCCATGTCGGGACTTGAACCGGTGACCCTCCGGTTCCCAAGCCAACTCCCTACAGACTGAGCTACTGCCGCCCCCAAGAATAAGTGTTTCTGCCCGGTTGCTGTCATTAACCACTGCTGTCATTAACCACTCCCATGCATCACAATGCGGCTGAACAAGGCCCATCCTGTTTGGCTTGTTGATTCTTATCCCATATATATAAATAGTCATGTACTGTGTCCAGTGCACAGAAAACTCACCTGGACTGCACAGGAGCTGAAAGATTTTTTTTTTCTTCCACGACATTCAAAGAGAAGCATTTCTTTGAACCTTAAGAAAATCACCATGTCTGTCCTCCTGTCTGAAAGCCTCAGTCTTCACAAGAGAGTCAAGAGGCACTATCTGTCTCTTACCAAAGGTGCAGAGTGCCAAGTGACATATGTTTGGATTGATGAAAGTGGAGAAAATCTAAATAGCAAAACCAGGATTCTGGACAAAGAACCAACAGGAATCAGAGGTAGAGTAAAACTGAATAATGGACACTGACTCTCTCTTGTTGTAACTGCTGCATGACCCAAGTTTATTTCAACCACATTGTTGGAACAGTAGAAGAGGACAGTAGAAGACGAACACTGATTTTTGTTTTTGTTTCTGTCGGGTTTGAATGACGATATGTTACGCTGCTCGAATAGCTGATCTACCTGCTGAAACTTAGGGGTGTGTGACGTCTGAGATGACTGACAGGGTGGACTCAAAAGCAGAGGTCAGAGAGCAGGTTTAAGGTAGAAACAACGCCGGTCTTTATTACAAAAAGGGTCGGTACACAGGAGGTCAAAACTCACAAGCTAACAAGTCCGAGGTGGCAGCAGAGGCAGAATCAAAAAACGGGCAGAATGGTCTAAACACGAGGAATCCAAAAAACTGAAGAATGCGCGAACGTTGCTACACAAGGGAAGACAAGACGATCTGGCACAGGAGGAAAGGGAGACGCTACTTAAGTACTAGTGAGGGAAGTGACTAATGATTGGGGTGATGATTAGGGGTGGGGGCGACGATCAGACACAGGTGACTGGTGCAGGTAACTGGGTCAGGAGGAGGTGCTCAAATGTGAAGGAGGAAGGCATGCAGGGCAGGGAGTGAAGTGAACTGCAACGAGAGGAGAGGTTAAACATGTCAAAATAAAACAGGATGTGCGTCAAAATAAAAACATGTAACACATAACAAATAAACTAAGTCCTGCGGGACGTTACAGGGTGTGGTGCCGCGGGTCATGCACATGCAGCTCTGTGCTGAAAGAAAAGAGCCAAACTGAACGTGCCACACACATTGTACTGGTAGTAATGTTACTACCAGACAGCACCTGCAAAGGTTAATACAGAGGAAATATACTGTATATGTTTTACGATAGTCAAATTGTCTATTTGATTTTTTATAACATAATTATTCGAATAATCGAAAATTATGACTGATCCATAATTTGTATGTAGTAGTATGTAGTAGAGCAGAAATTGCATATGTCACTTGTTGCAGGACATTCGTAGGACAATGCACAAAAAATGAGGAATAACTTTTCGTAAGATATCATATGAACCATTGTATGAGGATACGTTGCTGTTACTGTATATATGACCATGTGATAATAACTCCCTCACAGATATCCCAGAATGGCATTCTGCCTTCAGTACTGGGACTTTGAGGACTTTGGTCGAAGTCATTTTGGTCCCGGTGAAAATGTTTCGAGATCCTTTCTCTCTCGACCCTGATAAACTGGTTATGTGTGAGGTACTTGACATCAACCGTGTACCCAAAGGTAACATATTACAATGTTGACTGAGAACTCAAAAGTATCAGCTAGATGAACATACAGAGGATCATACTATAAGAGGCACAAAGTTTGGTGTGGTGCGCCTACTGATTTTGAACTCTTTGTTTTACTTTTTCTAAACAGGAAGTAATCAGCGTTCACAGTGTGCTAAAGTCATGGAGGAAGTCAGAGAACATCAGCCCTGGTTTGGGATGGAACAGGAGTACACACTGTTTGGTTTGGATGGACAGCCCTTTGGTTGGCCTCCCCAGGGATTGCCAAAAAGCGGTGTGATTAAAATTCGATACGTGAATATTGGATTTACCTCAAATATCATACTGTATATTGAGAGTATTATGTATGTATTATTATATACAGTATATTTCAATAGTGTAAAATTAATTATGCCATATTTTCAGTATCAAATTTGTATAATGTTTTTTAATTGTAACTGTATTCTCACCAAATCTTGTTTTGTGTTGGTTTTATTTTTCAGCGCATTGTGCTGTGGGCATTAACAAAGTGTATGGAAGAGACATTTCTATCTGTCACTATAAAGCCTGTATGTATGCTGGTGTAAAGATCTGTGGCACCAATTCAGAAGTATTACCCTCCCAGGTATGACCACTCACCTGACTGGTTTTGCAACATTCATGTCCTAAATTGATTCATTGTCTAAAGACGTTCCACATGCTAACCATCAAAGTGACGCTTAAACTGGTTCAGCTGCTGTCTGTGCAGTTGAAAAAAAATGTATGTGACCCCTTTGGGATTACTTGGGTTTCTGCATAAATTGGTCATAAAATGTGTTTGATCATCATCTAAGTCACAACAATAGATGAACACAGTCTGCTTAAACTAATACCACACAAAAAATATGTTTTCATGTTTTTACTGAACACAACATGTAAACATTCACAGTGCAGGGTGGAAAAAGTATGTGAACCTTTGGATTTAATAACTGGTTGACCCTCCTTTGGCAGCAATAACCTCAACTGAACGTTTCCTGTAATTGCAGATCAGACCTGCACAACGGTCAGGAGGAATTCTGGACCATTCCTCTTTACAAAACTGTTTCAGTCCAGCAGTAATCTTGGGATGCCTGGTGTGAATTGCTCTCTTGAGGTCATGCCACAGCACCTCAGTCAGGTTGAGGTCAGGACTGAGCCACTCCAGAAGGCTAATTTTGTTCTGTTGAAGCCATTCTGTTGTTGATCTGCTTCTATGCTTTGGGTCATTGTCCTGTTGCATCACCCATCCTCTGTTAGGCTTCAGTAGGAGGACAGATGGTCTTAAGTTTTCCTGCAAAATGTCTTGATAAGATTGGGAAATCATGAGGCAGCAAAGCAGTCCCAAACCATGAAGCCCCTTCCACCATATTTCACAGTTGGGATGTTGTTTTGATGTTGGTGTGCTGTGCCTTTTTTCTCCACACATAGTGTTGTGTGTTCCACAACTCAATTTTGGTTTCATCTGTCCACAGAATATTTTGCCAGTAGTGCTGCGGAGCATCCAGGTGCTCTTTTGCAAACGTGTAGCAATGGTTTTTTTGGACAGCAGTGTCTTCCTCCGTGGTGTCCTGCCATGAGCTCCATTCTTGTTTAATGTTTTACTTATTGTAGATTTGTCAACAAAATGGTAGCATGTGCCAGAGATTTCTGTAAGTCTTTAGCTGACACTCGAGGATCCTTCTTCACCTCACTGAGCATTCTGTGCTGTGGTCTTGAGGTCATCGTTACAGGACGACCATGCCTAGAGAGTAGCAACAGTGTTGAACTTTCTCCATTTGTAGACAATCTGTCTTACTGTGGACACATGAACATCAAGGCCTTTAGAGATACTTTTGTAACCCTTTCCAGCTTCATATAAGTCAGCAATTCATGATCGTAGGTCTTCTGAGAGCTCTTTTGTGTGAGGCATCGTTCATATCAGGCAATGCTTCTTGAGGACAGCTAACTCAAAACTGGTGTGTGTTTTTATAGGGCAGGGCAGCTTTAACCAAACACCTCCAATCTCATCACATTGAGTTGACTCCAGGTTGGATTACTCCTGGCTCCAATTAGCTCTTGGAGAAGTCATTAGCCTAGGGGTTCACATACTTTTCCACCCTGCACTGTGAATGTTTACATGTTGTGTTCAATGAAAACAGGAAAACATAATTTTTTGTACTGTATTAGTTTAAGCAGACTGTGTTTGTCTATTGTTGTGACTTAGATGAAGATCAGAACACATTTCATGACCAATTTATAGAATAGAATAGAATAGACCTTTATTAATCCCACAGTGGGGAAATTTGGTCGTTACAGCAGCATTACACAGCATTACACAGCATTACACGTTACAGCACATTTAAAAACACTTTAAAACAATTTATGCAGAAATCCAAGTAATCCCAAAGGGTTCACAGACTTTTCTTCAATTGTAGATATAAATATCTACAGTATAGACTGGAGACCGATACAGTACACTGCAATACACAAGTGGCCACAATGTATAGACAGTTAATGCTATTTTACATAATGACATGCTGAGATCAATAAATCAGATCAATCAGCTGGTGACTAGTTACTGCTCTCGTACAGTGTTGGTACCGTTTATATGTTTTGAGCTTTGCTTTGAGGGCTGATTGCTCGCTGTGGGAGGAGTTTTGGTCTCTGTGGAGGGAGTCAGTGGCAGTGCCCCCCCCCCACTTGTTTATCACACAAATTACAAAAACCAAAGATTCGCCAGCACCCTCCTTCCTTCCTCGAGTTTGCTACTTGTATAACACACTTTAGTTAGAAGAACATCTTAAAAATACATAATTCCCTGATGCTTTGCTAGGGCAGGGAGTCATCTCAGGCCTGCTGGGCTTGCGATATACTGGCAGAATCCCTGTATTCAACAAAACTGAATATTGTTGTGTTATCATGGACACATGAGGACCTTTATCGATGTCAATCAATATCGCGTCTAGCGATAATCTTGTTATATCGTCCAAGCCTATTCACCATCATCGACTAAAGGGATGCCCACTTTCAAGTCAAGATTGCAATAGGGCATACATCCATGGGGCTACTGTGAGAGTAAGAATGAAGGTTACAATATTGTGACCCTACTTCTATAAGCACAGGTGGAGGTCCTGTTGCTCCCGCACCACTCGCTGAAAAGGTGTGGTGGACGCTGACTGTGGGGTTCACATGTATTTGTTGGCTATATTTATGCTAAATTCAGTGGGCCAATGCATGCACATGATTGGAGAATATTACCCATAGTGTCCAGTAGAGGGCTTTGCCTGACCTCATAAAACAAGAGTTACAATATCATAACCTTAATTATAAATACTCAGATGTCTCCTTTGCTCTCTGTGATTGGTGTGTTTGTCTCATAGTGGGAGTTCCAGGTCGGCCCATGCGAGGGGATTGAAATGGGGGATCATCTGTGGATGGCCCGCTACATTCTGCACCGTGTCTGTGAAGAATTTGGGGTTGTTGCATCCTTGGATGTTAAACCCGTCGAGGGCAAAGCTGACACATCAGGCTGTCACACCAACTTCAGCACCAAGGACATGAGAAGCGAAGGGGGACTTCAGTAAGTCTAATGACATACACCAGATGTTAAAAAGATACCTATCCTGTGCTCTTGGTGCACAGCAAACAGACATTTAAGAACAGATGCGTCAATGAAAATCTGTTCTTTGTGAAATTATAGGTACATTGAAGAGGCAATCAGAAGGCTGAGCAAGCGTCACTCCCATCACCTACGTGTCTACGATCCACACAATGGCGTCGACAACATGAGACGCCTAAGCATTCAAAATGCTACCTCGCTTTCTATCTCCAGTTTCCATGACTTCACCTCAGCCACAGGATCTCGTACTGTTAGTGTTCGCATCCCTGACCATGTCAGTCAGATGGGCCGTGGCTACTTTGAGGACAGACGTCCTGCTGCCAACTGTGACCCTTACGCTGTGATGAGAGCCTTGGTTGAAACCTGTCTGCTGGAAACCCCAGAAGCAGTTGATGATGTGCTTTAATGTATTGATAACTTTGCATGTAGTCATGTGTCTGTGAAATTTTAAAGACATCTGACACATTTACAAGTCCAAATGCAGATATTTTGTGTTGCATGAAAGAAAAATTAAAAAAGCTCAATTATAAATGGATATAAGGCCTGTTTTTTTTTTCTGCAGAGACATGTTAGGTCTAATTAAGTTTATTTGTACACTTTTTCACCATGAAACAAACTTGAGAATGTTAAAGCAATCAGAGACTGGCTCAAAGAACATACAGACTTAGTAGCAATAGATAGAGCAAGCAGATTATGGCCTCCAACAAAATCATACTGAACCAAATAAATTGTGGCCATATACAAAGACAAACACTATAACTAATAATGAGAAAGGGCTGCGGCAACACAAAAGATGTTGGGTCTGTAACGAAAGGCACTTAGTTACTAGAGACTGATGGCTTTGGTCTTGTAAATACTGCATAGTTGGGTTTTGTATTTTCACTTTTCACAAATAACTGAACTATGCACATTAATAGTGGGGATGTGATCTTCTGGCAGATGCTGTGGAGTGGGAGGGACCAAGTGGAAGGATAGGAGAGGGGGAACTGGGTAGTTGGGTGTATTGGTATATGCATTGTAATGATGTTTTGTGTGTGCTTACTTTGGGGGGAATAAACAGCAGTAACTAGACATTTGTGAATATTATGTATTAAATATATTCTTAATAGTCTATAGTAGTATAGCCAAATGATAATAAATTGAAAACACCTATTAATGGTATTATCTAATATGGTAGACCGGTGACACAGTATAAAAGGTGCCAGTTTCTATCTGACTTTGTTGCCGGTCGGACCTCTTTTTGGTGCTGTATTGTTTGTGCTCCGAATGCTGCTCTGAATAAACCACACACAGTTGGTACACCTTAGGTTTGCCTTGGCATTTTTTGAGACTGCATCATCCAGCTGCTAAATGGTCATTCTAACATGGTCTTTGGCATGTGCTGATGTGCTATATAGCGCACAAAGAATTTTATAGGTCTATTTTTCTTTAGAGGTTATCTACTGGTTTCTCAGCTTAGTTTACTGGGGAAAGAATGAAAGCACACTACATTAAAATAGCCCACAAACCATGTATTTTCAGAGTATAACACATTAAAACAGTGGTGCTCACAAATGGATACTAAATTTTATAAATGCTTTATTGATCTCATCATCTCGATCTTGGATCGCTTGAGAAAGGGGAGTTGCTGTTGGCCTGAAAGGAGGGCATAATTTCGTTGATACCTAAAGAACATAAATCTCCCACACACTGTACTCCTACAGGCCGATTGCACTCTTAAATACAGACTGTAAATAGCTGACTTTGTGGTATACAGTTTTGAATAATTATCAAATAATTCCCAGTGATGCCCTGCGATGGACTGGCGACCTGTCCAGGGTGTACCCCGCCTTCGCCCAATGCCAACTGGGATTGGCTCCAGCCCCCCCCGCGACCCCTAACGGGATAAGCGGTTGACGATGAATGAATGAATAATTCCCAGTGATTTTCGGCTGCCATCAGCCGGATAATTCCCGTAAACAGCTTAATGTGATTAAGCACAGTAGCCATTACCCGGATCCCATATTTACTGTACTGGTCTTTTTTTTTCTCCGTCAGTTCCATAGCTTCTTTATCCTGCTTTGATCTAGTGATCAACTTCTTGTTTCTATAGGGAAGGTTATTTACCTGCCACAATTTATCCACATCATGCTGTGGCTAGGTGTAGGGGCTAGATGTTGAGGTGAACAGACACTGAGGTGTATCGTGTTGTCCAGATAGGAATGTAAGCCCAGCCAAGTCTAGTGTTTGCTGCTACAAGTGCTCTTTTTGAACCAAATGGGAGATGAACAGGTTCATCAACAGCAGACAAGAATTAAGTACAGAGAAAGTGGTAAAGTGGATTAAAGAGCAAGGAAGATGCTGGAGGTGTGGAAGGTGACATATGGCAGCAAATTGTGACCTAAAGAAACCCTGTGTTAGGTTTCAGTTTGGTTTGGACCCCAAAGCAGAGACTGACACAGTTAAGTAAAAAATTAAAAGAGCTTATTTTACAACCAAAAGAGCAGGCAGTGGAGGCAGGAAGCTGGTTGGCTTGTAGAGGAATCGCTGACGAGGGGAGAACGGATTCTCAAAGACGACACATAGGCTGAGCAGATAGAAAACTCAGTCACTGAAGGCAGTGTGACCAGCAACGCAGTGAAGTACTCAGGATAACCTGAGCACTGGAAAAACACAGGTAAGTACAAAAATTACCAGCAACACTAGAGAACTGCAAACGACAAAAACCCTAATATTGCAGCAATTTTCAAGGTGACTGACCTATCCTGGATGGTCTCTGCCTCTTGACTTACTGTGCACAGGTCAAGTTTCTCAGCCGCCCTGTCTAAGCCAAGGTACTGAGCACCTGAAGGCAGTAAGCTTGTGCACTCTGAGCCATCGTCCAGCATTGCACAGGTGTCAAGGGTCCGATTGTTATTACTCAGTTTGACTTTAACTACTTTAAGTAGGACTTTGGGGGACTTTACCCCCTCTGTCTTTTTCTCCTGCAAGGCATGTGTGTTGCAGGGTGTGTGGCTGGCTCTTACCACAGCAGCAAACAAGGGACACCAGGTTTTCCTTACCTCATCAACCTCTCTATAAAAGCCTGGTTTTCAACTCACAACGCTGCCAGATAATTCCATCTTGTTCGGTAGGACCCTGCATGCTTTTTCCTTTGGTGTTTTTGAAGTTTGCAGTTCTCTAGTGGAGTTTTTTGTGTTTACTTGTGTTTTACCTGGGTCAAGTTATCTTGAGTGCTTTGGTGCATTGCTGGTCACAGTGTCTTCAGTGACTGAGTTTTCCATTTGCTCAGCCTATGTGTTGTCATTGAGAATCCGTTCTCCTCTCATCAGGGATTTCTCCACAAGCCAACCAGCTCGCTGCCTCCACTGCCTGCTCTTTTGGTTGTAAAATAAACTCTTTTCATTTTTTACTCACCTGTCAGTCTCTGCTTTAAGGTCCAAACAAAACTGAAACCTAAGACAGGGTTTCTTTAGCTCACAATTTGCTGCCATATGTGACCTTCCATATCTCCATCTTCCTTGCTCTTTAATCCATTTTACCATTTTCTCTGTCCCTAAGTCTTTCAGACCTTCACAATGAGTCAGGGAATGATCAGGAGACCTACAGTAGGAACATGGAAATTTTAATTTAGGTCTGGCCTTGTACTTAAGCAAATTTGCCACAGGCTGCTTTGGAATTGGGACCATGGAGTATGGTAGCTGATGAGGAAAATGTTGGTCTTTGAGTGTATTCTCTTCTTGGGCTGTGTCTTCTTGTGTATTGATTATTGAGTGGTGCCAATGCGGCGGTTTGCAACCTGAGCTTGGCTTCTCCGCTCAGCTTCTCCTTGGATCCACATCAAGAAGTCTACTAATTGTAATGGGCTTTTTGGTTACATACAGTGGATAGAAAAAGGCTATGCAATGCCAGGTTTTTGTGATGTAAAATAACAAGACCACCATAAATCATTTTAGAAGTTTTTCCACCTTTAATGTGACCTATAGCCTGTACAATTAATTTGAAAAACAAACTGAAATAGTTTTGGGGAAAAAAATAATAATAAAACAAAACAAAACAATAGCCTGGTTGCAAACCCTTAAACTAATATGTTGGTGAAGAACCTGTTGATTCTATTACAGCACTCTGTCTTTTTTGGGTAGGAGTCAATCAGCATGGTACATCTTGACTTGGCAATATTTGTCCGCTCTTCCTTGCAAAAGTGCTCCAAATGTGTCAGATTGTGAGGGCATCTCCTGTGCACAGCCCTCTTAAGGTCACCCTACAGACTTTCAATAGGATTCAGGTCTAGGCTCTGACTGGGCTATTCCAAAATTTTAATCTTCTTATGGTGAAGCCATTCTTTTGTTGACTTGGATGTATGCTTTGGGTCGTTGTCATGCCGAAAGGTGAAATTCCTCTTCATCTTCATCTTCACTCTCTCAGCTGTAGTTGGTGCAAAACACTGCAGCTTGACTTTTAAAAAGCTCCAAAACATTTGAGCACATTACCCCAGTTTTAGCAGCACTTCACTGGCTCCTGATTCATTTTAGAACAGATTTTAAAATTTTATTTTACTTTTATTTGTTTTTAAATGTCTGCATGGCAATTATAAGAGGGTGTGCACACTTATGCAACCATGTTATTTTTGTTTTTTGTTTATATTTTCTCCCCTAAAAGATTTAAGTTTGTTTTTCAATTGAATTGTACAGGTTATACGTCACATTAAAGGTGGAAAAAGTTCTGAAATTATTATTATCATGGTCTCATTCTTTACATTAGAAAAACCTGGCATTTTAATAGGGGTGTGGAGACTTTTTCTATCCACTGTATATACATTAAGGTAAATGTTATAATACCAAGATTGGATTCTCATTGTGGTCTCAAAAGGATTTGTAAAACATTAACAACAACAACAACATTTATTTGTGAAAAATTAACAACTTGCCGACTGCCTGTAAGCTTGTATGCATAGATACATAACACCTTTCAGAAAGTCACTCTGGTCAGAGAGAAAGGTGCAGCTGTGTTGTGAACCTCTGTCTCCACTGCACAGTGAATAAAACTCATCTGAACCAGCCACAGAACTGGACCTGAAATTATTTTTTTCTTCCACAGGTTCTGCATTTAAAGAGAAGCATTTCTTTGAACCTTAAGAAAATCACCATGTCCTCCACTGTCCTCCTGTCTGAAAGCCTCAGCCTTCACAAGAGAGTCAAGAGGCACTATCTGTCTCTTACCAAAGGTGCAGAGTGCCAAGTGACATATGTTTGGATTGGGGAAACTGGAGAAAATCTACATTGCAAAACCAGGACTCTGGACAAAGAACCAACAGGAATAAGAGGTAGAATAAAATGAAATAATGGACACTGTCACTTTGTAGTAACTGTAGTTATTTTTTAAAGGGCTTTAGGTAGCTTTGTCAATGACTTTAACAGTCTTTGAATACAGTGTCTGATGTGTTGCTGTTTCCAAGCTGTTCTCATACACCATATTTACCTACAAAAAGTAATGTACTGTAATTCCTATATATCCTACAAAATCGATTTGCCAGCGTCGCGTAACTTTAGCCAGTGTTTGTGTAGCAGTAGTGAGTGTGGATTTGTCAGTGGCATTTTTTTGTTGACTTAATCTTAACTTGTTTCTGTGTTTTTTTGTGATGGAAGTTTATTTTGAAAAGACTGGAGCAGAAATTGCATATTTCACTTGTAGCAGGACATTCGTAGGACAATGCACAAAAAATGAGGAATAACTTTTTGTAAGATATCATATGAACCATTGTATGAGGATACGTTGCTGTTACTGTATATATGACCATGTGATAATAATTCTCTCACAGATATCCCAGAATGGCATTCTGCCTTCAGTACTGGGACTTTGAGGACTTTGGACGAAGTCATTTTGGTCCCGGTGAAAATGTTTCGAGATCCTTTCTCTCGCGACCCTGATAAACTGGTTATGTGTGAGGTACTTGACATCAACCGTGTACCCAAAGGTAACATATTACAATGTTGACTGAGAACTCAAAAGTATCAGCTAGATGAACATACAGAGGATCATACTATAAGAGGCACAAAGTTTGGTGTGGTGCGCCCACTGATTTTGAACTCTTTGTTTTACTTTTTCTACACAGGAAGTAATCAGCGTTCACAGTGTGCTAAAGTCATGGAGGAAGTCAGAGAACATCAGCCCTGGTTTGGGATGGAACAGGAGTACACACTGTTTGGTTTGGATGGACAGCCCTTTGGTTGGCCTCCCCAGGGATGCACAACAATAGGTGTGATTAAAAATAGACGTGAATATTGGATTGAACTAAAATAACATACTGTTTATTGAGAGTATTATATATTATTATTTGTTTGTATAGTTTAAAATATATTAGGTCATATTTTCAGTATCAAATTTGTATAGTGCTTTTTAATTGTAACTGTTTTTTCAGCAAATCTTGTTTTGTGTTGGTTTTATTTTTCAGCGCATTGTGCTGTGGGCATTGACAAAGTGTATGGAAGAGACATTTCTATCTGTCACTATAAAGCCTGTATGTATGCTGGTGTAAAGATCTGTGGCACCAATGCAGAAGTGTTACCCTCCCAGGTATGAACAGCTCACCTGACTTTTGAACTATTCACGTCCAAAACCGAGTCATTTCCTAAAGACGTTCCTACTGACGTTTGTGTTCATCTCATAGTGGGAGTTCCAGGTCGGCCCATGCGAGGGGATTGAAATGGGGGATCATCTGTGGATGGCCCGCTACATTCTGCACCGTGTCTGTGAAGAATTTGGGGTTGTTGCATCCTTGGATGTTAAACCCATCGAGAGCAAAGACGAAACGTCAGGCTGTCACACCAACTTCAGCACCAAGGACATGAGAAGTGAAGGGGGGCTTCAGTAAGTCTAGTGACATACACCAGATATCCAAAATATACCTATCCTGTGCTCTTGGTGCACAACAAACTGATATTTGAAAACAAACGCATCAAAAAAATCTGTTCTCTGTGAAATTATAGGTACATTGAAGAGGCAATCAGAAGGCTGAGCAAGCGTCACTCCCATCACCTACGTGTCTACGATCCACACAATGGCGCCGACAACATAAGACGCCTCACCATTCAATGCACTACCTTGCTCCCCGAGCTATGCTGCATCTCCAGTTTCCATGACTTCACTTCAGCCACAGGCTCTCGTATTGTTAGTGTTCGCATCCCTGACCATGTCAGTCAGATGGGCCGTGGCTACTTTGAGGACAGACGTCCTGCTGCCAACTGTGACCCTTACGCTGTGATGAGAGCCTTGGTTGAAACCTGTCTGCTGGAAACCCTGGGCGAAGATAATGATGCGCTTTAATGTATTAACAACTTTGCATGTAGTCATGTGTCTGTGAAATTTTAAAGACATCTGACACATTTGCAAGTCCAAATGCAGATAATTAGTGATGCATGACTGAAAAATAAAAATAAGATCAATTACAAATTAACATCAGGCCTGTTTCTTTCCTGCACAGACATGTCAAGTCTACTCACGTTTATTTGTACACTTACAAAGTTATAGAGTTGGAAATACAAATGGCAATCAGGTTATAATGCAACAACACAATTATCAGAGGTCATATTATAAGTCCACAAAAATGAGTTCAGAGAATGGGTCCAGTGAAATCAGTCAAATTAAATAACTCCTATTTAAAAAGCAGACAAGTTGAATATCTGTTGTTCACTATAAGCACAATGTACCAGGTGGATAGGAGAGAGACAGCGGAAGGGAACTGAGGCGTCATGGATGACATCATCTTGGATGACTTATCATTTGTGACTAAATTAGCCCTTTTAGCTCCCCTTTTCTCAGCTATACACCCTACACATCATACTCTATAGACTTAACAAAACATCTTTGTTTGGTACATGGTTTTCAAAGAAAATGAGAATAATGATGTAAAAATGACCATTCCCTCTATTGCAAAGCATATCATAATTATGTCTTTTTTTCAGCCCTAATGTCAATGTGCAGTGTTACTCCTAAGCTATTTTCTAGCTCCAAAATGTATGACCTGTTTTGTTTATTTCACTTTTTTATTATCTTATTCTATTGTAGAGTCATACACTCACTGGCCACATAATTAGGCACACCTTGCTAATAAAAGGTTGGACCCCCTTTTACTTTCAGAAGTGCTTTAATTCTTCGTGGCATACTTTCAACAAGGTGTCGGAAATATTACTGCGAGATTTTGGTCCATATTGACATGATAGCACCACGCAGTTGCTGCACATCTATGATGTGAACCTCCCGTTCCACAACATCCCAAAGGTGCTCTATTGGATTGAGATGTGGTGACTGTGGAGACGATCGGATTACAGTGAGCTCATTGTCATGTTCAAGACACCAGTTTAAGACGATATGAGCCTGTGACATGGTGCATTATCCTGCTGGAAGTAGCCATCAGAAGATGGTACACTGTGGTCATAAAGGGATGGACATGCTCAGCAACAATACTCAGGTAGGCTGTGGCATTTAAACAATGCTCAGTTGGTACTAAGGTGCCTAAGCATGGTAATCCTCAGTGTTGATTGGCTATCAGCAACAGCCAGTAAACAGAGGATTACCAATGCTTCAGTGGAAAACAGACACAGCCCAGAGCTGCTGCAGTGAGAGGAGCTATTCTCTCAGTAAGATAGTGTTGAAGTTGTGATAAACATCACAATCCTGTATGCTAAAGCTGCAAAAACACCACAATTTTCCACCATGATCTATTTATATGATGGGAAGCATGCCCAGTTTCCCAGTTACACCGCTGAAAATGTCTGATTAATGCACATTGTTGCAGTGACATACAGTCAACTACAACGAGATAATGGTGTTTCTTTATGTAGCCTGAGTTATATCTATTTTTTTAGTAGCTGATTCATGAACATAACATTACAGTATTTTCCGGACCATAAGGCGCACCAGATTATGAGGCGTACTATCAATATATATCAATATCACTGTCTTTTTCATATATAGGGCGCACCGGATTATAGGAAGCGCGACCGTTGCTGCCTTGAGTTGAATAGAAACTGTAGAGATGCTTCTACCTGCTGCTCTCTGTTGAACAACCCACTGTTCAATTTTGTCCTCTAACTGTGGCCATCTCGCTTTGTTCCCTCAGAAACTCTGTTTGTTCTTCTTTACTTGGCGCAGGTCATCTTCTGGCTTCCTCCACTTCCGTACCATTGATTCATTAATCATTCATATTAAATTCTCTCACCGCTGCTCTATTCCCATGTTCTGCTGCGTGACTGATAGCCTTAAGCTTGAAATCTGCTTCGTAAGTGAATCTGTCCTCTCAGTCTGAACCAGGACTACTAACTAACATTATTGAGTCTGTCCTCAGTCTGAACCAGGACTACTAACTAACATTACTGAATCTGTCCTCAGTCTGAACCAGGACTACTAACTAACATTATTGAATATGTCCTCAGTCTGAACCAGGACTACTAACTAACATTACTGAGTCTGTCCTCAGTCTGAACCAGGACTACTAACTAACATTACTGAGTCTGTCCTCAGTCTGAACCAGGACTACTAACTAACATTACTGAGTCTGTCCTCAGTCTGAACCAGGACTACTAACTAACATTATTGAGTCTGTCCTCAGTCTGAACCAGGACTACTAACTAACAGTATTGAGTCTGTCCTCAGTCTGAACCAGGACTACTAACTAACAGTATTGAGTCTGTCCTCAGTCTGAACCAGGACTACTAACTAACATTATTGAGTTAGTCCTCAGTTTGAACCAGGACTACTAACTAACATTATTGAGTCTGTCCTCAGTCTGAACCAGGACCACTAACTAACATTATTGAGTCTGTCCTCAGTTTGAACCAGGACCACTAACTAACATTATTGAGTCTGTCCTCAGTCTGAACCAGGACTACTAACTAACATTATTGAGTCTGTCCTCAGTTTGAACCAGGACTACAACTAACATTAATGAGTCTGTCCTCAGTCTGAACCAGGACTACTAACTAACATTATTGAGTCTGTCCTCAGTCTGAACCAGGACTACTAACTAACATTACTGAGTCTGTCCTCAGTCTGAACCAGGACTACTAACTGACATTATTGAGTCTGTCCTCAGTCTGAACCAGGACTACTAACTAACATTATTGAGTCTGTCCTCAGTCTGAACCAGGACTACTAACTAACATTATTGAGTCTGTCCTCAGTCTGAACCAGAACCACTAACTAACATTACTGAGTCTGTCCTCAGTCTGAACCAGGACCACTAACTAACATTATTGAGTCTGTCCTCAGTCTGAACCAGGACCACTAACTAACATTACTTACATTACTACTTGTTCTACTTGACTATGAAGCTTATTGCATTGATACACTTTCTAAGTCGCCAAAATTGCTAATTCATGTTGCTGTATGTATATTTTTGACCCAGCAGATTTGGTCACATTTTCAGTTGACCCATAATAAAACCATAAAAGAATGTGTGTGTGTGTGTGTGTGTGTACACACACACACACACACACACACACACACACACACACATATATATATATATATTAGGGCTGTCAGTTTAACGCGTTAATTAGATTAATTAATTATGCTGCAAATTAACGCGCTATAAAAATTAACGCAATTAATCATGAATGGCAAGTCAGTCATTTTAAATTTGGCCCATTGAGTGACCCGTAGGCTGCAGTGGCGGCGTTACTTCGTACCTGCGCCACTAGTCAAAAGCAGGGTGACTGACAACAGAGATGGACGCGACACAGGAGAGCGAGGGAAGCCCACTCGGACCTTTCACTCGGACTCTGACTCGGACAAGGAGAAGCAAGGGCCTCTAGCCCGCTACAAAGCTGAGCCGTGCATTGGAATGCATGAGTGTCCACTGGAGTGGTGGGCAGCTCACCAGGAGCTGATGAACAGCTGTCCTCTCCTCCTACCTGGCTACCGCTGCCACGTCTGTGCATGTGAGAGACTCTTTTCACTCGCAGGTAACATCACTGAAAAGAAGAGGGCAGCCTCACACTCAGACAATGTAAACAAGCTTGTTTGTCTGAGCAACTGTTGTCAGTTCCTGTAACGTTAGCTGACCCTTTTAAAGGAAATGCCTGTTGGCATCTTGTTATTGATGTTGCCTTATTTAGAGGCATGTTAAACTAGTCATTTTGAATTGCTGTATTGAGTCAGCTTTATTATTCATTTTGATTGAGAGTCTGCTTATGTGCCTATTTGAGACTCAGCCTTATTTTATTTCTGAATTTTATTTAACTGTATTTGTATTGTATTGTATTTTTGAGAAATGCACTTGGCCTAATTGGTTTGCTGATGTGCTTGACCTTTTTTCTTTTGAATTTCATTTATAAAGCACACTTAACCAATAAAAATGTGGATTTCAAATCTTCTCTTCTTGGTGTATTATATTGATTAGTCATGCACTACAATTTTGTAATGTCCTAGAATTCAAATTCTTTATTTGGGGGCCTTTAGCAGGTATGAGATTAAAATGCGATTAATTAGATTAATTAATTACAAATCCGGTAATTAATTAGATTAATTTTTTTAATCGCCTGACAGCACTAATATATATATGATTCATTATTGAAGTCTGGTTTCCTCCTGTAGGACTAATTAATCCAAGCAGGTCTGTGGGAATTTGGTGAAAAGAGAGAAACGTTGGTAAAGGAGAGGTAAATTAATACATAGGTTATTTTATTTTAAAGTGCTTGTGACTTCTCAGATCAAACTTGTCTCAGCGCTGAGCATCTCTGTGCTGCGTGTTGTCAGCAGTGAGTACCAGCTGGTGGTGCATGTGGTCCCCAGGAAATCTGCTCTGCGCTCGGAGCAGCATCACAGATCAGTCCGACTGGAGCAGGACGCGCGCTCGCTTTCTCTCTCTCTTGTCCTTATAGTTTGACATATGGCTGAGCGCTGGACCAGGCAATGAATATCACAACCGGCTTGGCACTCGGCAGTCGGGAGGAGTTACCGGCGCACCGTGCTTTAACGGGCTGCGTCCTGGCGCTGCTTATCGTTTGGACGCTTTTCGGCAACCTGACTGTGTGCGCAGCCGTTTATCGCTTCCGGCACCTGCGCGCCAAAGTTACCAACATCTTCATCGTGTCCCTGGCTCTTTCGGACCTCCTGGTCGCTGTGCTCGTGATGCCATGGAAAGCTGTGGCTGAGGTGGCTGGTTTCTGGCCGTTTGGGGGGTTTTGTAAGACTTGGCTGGCCTGCGACATCATGTGCTCAACGGCCTCCATCCTCAACCTGTGCGTCATTAGTGTGGACCGATACTGGGCCATCTCCAGCCCTTTCCGCTATGAGAGGAGTATGAACAAGAAGGTGGCCTCTGTAATGATCGGCGTGACATGGACAGTATCCGTGGTCATCTCCTTCGTTCCCGTGCAGCTGAACTGGCACCGTGCGGAGATGGGTGATCCGGCTGGGGAGGATTTGGCGCTTCACGGTCAGAGTGTTGTTGAGAGCTGTGACTCCAGCTTGGGTCGCACATACGCCATCTCCTCCTCCCTCATCAGCTTCTACATCCCAGTGGTCATCATGATTGTCACATACACCCGCATCTACCGGATAGCCCAGATGCAGATCCGGATGATATCTTCCCTGGAGCGGGCTGCGGAGCACGCGCAGAGTTGCCGCTCGGACGCTGAACTATGCCCTGACCTGTGCACGGAAATAGATGCCAACTCATATCAGTCTCAGATAACTTTTCATCCTGATTCCCAGCGCTCTGATCAGTCACACCGGGAGCTCAAAGTCTCCATCAGAAAAGAGACGAAAGTCCTCAAAACTCTGAGCATCATCATGGGTGTTTTTGTCTGCTGCTGGTTGCCGTTCTTTGTACTGAACTGCGCTCTGCCCTTCTGTCCCGGACCAGAGGCTCCGGAGGCGCAGCGGGGCCCTTACTGTGTTAGTGAAAAAACCTTTGATGTCTTCGTGTGGATCGGATGGAGCAATTCGTCCCTTAACCCGGTTATCTATGCGTTTAACGCGGACTTCAGAGACGCCTTCCTGCGCCTGTTGCGCTGCCGCGGACGAGGCTGCTGCGCCGCGGTGAGCGCAGCGGTGGAGACGGTGATGGCGGGCAACGAGGCCGGACACCTGAAGCAGGATAGTCCACTTAACGTGAAGCTGGACGTCTCCTGTGCCATGAATACCAGGGGAAGCGAGGACAGCGGGAACACAACGGTGACTGTGTTTTTTCACCGAGGGACAACCTCTGGGCAGGTGACGGACACAGAGGAAAGTAACGACAAAGACAGACTGACGCAGATACCGATAGGACTATAAGTGACACTATTTATGCAGTGTGCGGGTTCAGGGAGCAGGATAAATATGCAAAGATGGAAAGGGTGCACATCCAACCCCAGTGTACAGAGGCAGGAAATAAAAAAAAATCATTCAAGCACAGTGAATTTACTTCTTTGTCTTTGCCAGTCAAACATCCACGTGAACAAAAAGCAGCTCATAAAAAAGCTCCAACTCAGGAGATAACATCGCAGAAGATAACACCCATTATTCTTATTTCTACCATTCATATGAAAAGCTATGTCTTTTTGGATAACTGTTGGTGTTGGAGCTGTAATTTTTCTTTTTTTTTTAAAATCTATAATTCGTTTTTTGTTTACATGAATGTTTACCCAAAGACTTTGTAGTCTTTGTAAAATTCATTATCACATTTTGGGAGCTTGCAATATTCAGTGTGAGGATTACTTCTCCTTTACTTTAGCAGGACAAATATAGACAAGTCCAGATGGGTAAATAAAGCAAGGCCCATTAGCAAGAGAGGTGAGTGAGTTTCATAACATTCTTTGTAGCTTAAGTTAATTTAATTTGTCCTGCCATGTGAGTAACTTTCTAAAAAACAGCCATATACGCCAAACAAAACAGAGTAAGACAGACACCTGTAGGGTGGTTAAAGGCTTGAATCAAGCCAGGATGAGGTGCAATCACCTCTCCCTCATTCATAGTTTTCTCAGTCTCAGTGTTTAGATTGTAGACTTGATGCTGTACACGAATGCTAAAACATCTTAACTTTACTTTGTTGAATTAATATGCGTAATTTCAAAAGCATTCTCAGAGGAAATTTCACCAGAAATAAGTGAAATATCTCACCCATTTTACTGTGAAAACACTGACTTAGCAGTGAGGATGGGTATTGTTGCAGTGTACCCACCACAGAGAGACAGAGGTCAGGATTTCTCTGAATCTCTAGAAATGGGATTATGTAACTAAGTCACATTAGCACCAGTCAGCTGTGCATCTTGTATGGATGCACTGTGCACTCTGCCCCCCCCCCCCTTCTATCCCCTGAAAGAAACACACATGAATAATTTGTAAAGGTTGTTCCTGTGAAAGACGCCCTGACCAGTGAGAACACAGAAGCTTTTACAGTGACAACCCTGCTCTGTGATGAACTCTCCACAGATTAACATCTGTTCATTTTTGTTTAATGAGACTTCCTTGTTCGTGTTAAAAATGAAAGTGCGTGTTACAGCCTCAAGGAGCCAACAAGATTTATGATTCCATCCTGAGCTGCAAATATTTTGATGGTGGTTGTGATTAAATAAGGCCCACAGAATGTAAAGGAATGGGTTTTTTTATTTTTAGGGGGGGAAATATACTTTTTCGCTTTCTTGCCGAGAGTTAGATGAGAAGATTGATACCAACTGATTGCTGTGAAGCGGCAGTGCCCAGCAACAGAGCTATGCCTCCGCCATTCTGGACTGTAATCAAGGTGACTACCATAATGACGCCAGTTAAACATCCATCTAAGAAACAAAATTATTTCTATTCTATGGTCAGAGTTTTAATGTCTCTACCAAAATTACCTGTGTTGAACAACAAAAATATTATAATTATACATTAATAACAATTTATTTACTATTTATTACATGTTTTTGCCCTGCCGCCTCCCAGAGGAGCATAAAGTGAGTGATGGACATGAATGGAAGCTAGAAAAATCCAGTGCACAGATTTCAAGAGCAATCTCAAAGTTTTTCATGACAAGGACTTTCAAAATTGATGTGCAATAGACCACAGACGACTGATGTATAGGAGGATGTGCTGTTCTTTTGCCCTTTGTTTTAGTAAACAGCCTACAGTTACATTAAATTCTGTTTATGTTGTGTTATTAGCACTACTAGCTACTGGCCGATAGCCGTTTGTTTGGGAATAGAGATGTTAATACATTCACCACGGTACAGGCTTATAGACCATGGGTGTATTATGAGACAATAAATGTGATGAATTAAAGCATGCAGTACATCCATTATTACAGCCACATACAGCTAGCAGGAACCCAGTAGAACCAGATATGTCATATGAGCATGCAGGTCGGTGCAGTCCTGTGGATCATTATGCAGAGGAAAATAACTCTGGATTCAGTTATTAGCTAATTCTACAACTTTTAGGACAAAATAACTTAAATGAGGGCTAATTAAGTGTTTGCATTGGGAAATTGATATACCTGGAAACAAATATCCTCTGATTTACTAATGTCTCTTTATGCATTCACAGCTTTGGACTTATTTGAGTTTTCAGTACAAAATGCCGGCAGGACTACTCCAGCGCCATCTAGCGGCCTTTGTCAAAAAAGCACCAGAATTTCGCATTTTTAGTAATATACTCTTTGGAGAACAACGGGCCAGAGCCAGTTGGAGTTAGCATTACTCCCAGCTGAGAAATAGTAAGACACCAAGTCATTGTGAACTTTAGAGGTACTACTAAGTAGACTTTGGGACACCTTTGGACAGAGACAGGCTAGTGGTTTCATTTGTTTCCAGTCTTCATGCTAAGCTAAGCTAACTAAATGTTTACTCCTGCAACGGTAGATCTTCTCATCTAACTCAGCAAGAAAGACAATAATCATATTGCCCAAAAATATCAAACTATTCCTTTAAAGTACCCCACATACTGTACTATGGATGCACAACTAATAGACGGTCTTAATTTCTAATTGCACTGAAAATGTAAGCAGTCATCACATGTATTATCTCTATTAAGCACCAGTAACAACATGTTTGTATTTTCTTCTGATTATACAGGAGTAAGAAAACACAGAGGTGGTGGTAAAGTGTACTGTAAAACTGTATGTGTGCAGCCTTTTGGTATTCACTGTGTAATAGGCTTGTAACCTACATCCATCAACTGTAGGCGTCTCCAACTGTATGTAAGAATAGTCACCATACCAAAGAGGATTAATAAAACATCGGTCAAATGCATTTTTTAAAGCGTGTCTCCCATTTACAGTCGTCGCATGTAGGTTACTGAGTGAGAAAAATCATTATAGGCCCGGCTGAAGTGTAGTTCAGGGTGAAGTGTGTAGGGTCCTTTCTCTGAGGAATGATAAAGTGATTACATCTATTAATACTGACTGACTAATGGCTGTTTCATTCTCACGTCAACCAAAAATAAGCTCACTTCATCGAGGGTAGTTGTGTTCGCCTGGGGAAACTTAATGGGCCACACCTACCCTCTTTTTATGTGTGATCTGAAAGAGAGTTTCAGAAGGAGCTGTTAATCGATTTGTGTGGGCCTGCTTCAGGTAACCTACTACTAGGCCTACTGCTCTGAAGCCTCAGCATACACGCTGCAATTCTAACCTTAGAAAGGCACAACCAGACCACACTGCAAATGTGCAATATTTTACCTAGAAAATGAAACTGAAGTTGAAAAGAAATCACAGTTTTTGGACAAAATTTCAAAGATTTTGGGCACCCTGGACTTCCAACCCCCAAAAGGCACAACTACACCACACTGTCAACTATCACTCCAAATGTAAAGCTCCTACGTTAAATAGTGTTCAAGTTCTGGTCTGGAAACAAAACTGAATTTAAAAAAAAAAAATTCAATTCAATTCAAAATTTCAAAAATTTGGGGCACCCTGGAATTCTAACCACCAAAAGGCACAACTGGACCACACTGTCAGCCATCAAACCAAATTTGAAGTTCATAAGTCAAGAAGTTTCCGAATTCTGCTCCGGATATGATGTACAGAAGGACGGTCAGATGGACAGACGGACAGATATGTGGAGCCCTGTATACCCCCGATAACATTGTCTCGGGTGTATAAAAAAATCCCCATGGTTAAAGCTTAACATACAACCTATCCAAGACTGTCCGTCCAAGAAATGCATCAGTTGGTTCATCAAATACCCAAAAACAACATACTGTATGTATATGTTCAAGTGTCAAAGCCCTTGAACGGTTGTAGGAATTAAGACTCTTATTCAACGCTGTTATAGAACCACAAAGTTCAGAAAGGGAGGAGGTTGGGGTGGTTGGATGGGTCATCAAAACCTCAGAGGCCACTGTTCATTTCTTTTTACCAACCAAAGTCATCAGTGGTTTCAATCCTTCTTTAACCCTAACCATATTGATTTTGTGCCTAAACCTAACCAAACCTAAAAGGTGCTCCATACAATATTTAGAGCTTAAATATCGCAGCACACAGCTACTTGTCACTGGTTAACTGAACTGCAGATTTTACCTCACCAGATTATTGCCATTTCAATGACTTTTAGGTTTAAAGCAGTAGAACTATATAATATTTAACAAGAAACAAAAGGAGAAAAATCACCCCAAATTGACTACATTTTGCATAACGTTGCTTCCCCCCCTGTCTTACTGAACTGATCAAATTCAACCACTCAGACTTATCTAGCAACCTATTAGGGCTGTGTTTCTTATCTTTTTGACTTGTGACCCCTAAAAATACGTTTACTTGTTACCTCTCATCTTAGGTTGAATTTGTCTGTCTGAGTTGTTAGCAGTTCCACCAAAGACTCATTTTCCCTTCTACACTTTGTCAACTATTTCATTTGAAAAACTGCTAGAGGGTAAAGCAGATTAATTTTTTACAAAAAAAAACCTTCCAAACAAAGAAGAGAAATACCATTCTTCCTGTATGATGAATCACCTTGTGACCCCTGTGACTGATCCTGTGGATGTTAACGCAAAAAACCACTGCTTTTGCACACATGCTTCTATACATTCATGTAGACTCATCTCACTGAATACAAAGTGAATATGTTGTTGTTTAGTTCACAAAACAGAATTTTTCCACCTTCACCAATTCATTGATACTGGTAATAGAAGATTTTCAAAGCACTGACCTATTTTAGAAATCACAATTTGACTAGATAGATGTAGATGAAGAGGTCCCTGGTCTCTGCATTATTACAAATATACGAAGAACACATTTAGTCAAATTTAGTCCGGGTTTACAATCATGTCTATGAGCACACAACTCTTATACACATCATCCTTTATATCCTTTATATTCAAGAAAGCTCAGAGTAAGTCTGAGAAGTGAACACTGTGTACTCTGTGTGTGTGTGTGTGTGTGTGTGTGTGTGTGTGTGTGTTTATTTATGACTGTGTGTGTTTAATTCAATGAATCTGAAGGTTTCCGGCAGAAAAGTGAATCAGGTCAGATAAGATTAGAATATCGGGCAACACTGAGAAAGGAAAAAGGAAAGGCAGGATGGAGAGAAAATGTGTGTATGAGAGAGAGAGAGAGAGAGAGAGAGAGAGAGAGAGAGAGAGAGAGAGAGAGAGAGAGAGAGAGAGAGAGAGAGAACTATAAAGAGGTCAGAAGCAACCTGAGGATTTAACAGAGAAATATGGAGGTTTTTAAGGTCATGGGAAATGCAGGTTCATAAACAGTAAAACAAAAGATAAATAAATAAAATCTGACTTGGGCTGGGAAACTAAGTAACCTATAGCCTCTATTTCACCGATTCAAAAAATAATAATTTAATTTCAGTTGCAAGACCACAGCTCCCAGCACCACAAACTCTACTGAATAAAAGACTCAAACATAAAGGGTTAATGTCACAACTATCTGTTAATACTTGTAAATGCTCATTCTGTATATAAAATTCACTACTCAGTAGGTAAGGTTTTATACATTGCTCAATCTATTTTTCTACTTCTTATTTATTATATACATTCTCAGGCAATGCACATTGCACACCTTAACTTTGCACAGACATATGCATATATCAGATATGTTATTTACAGCCTTTTTTAGCCTTTGTCTTGCACAGTACTTAGAACTTTTTATATTGCTCAGAAACCCCCTTATTTTCAATCTAGCTAGGAAAGTCATCCATCCTCTGAAAGCTGTAGGTCTCTAGTTTGTGTTTGCAAAGTTTCACAAGGCTATGATTATCCTGGAGGTCAGCACAGGTCATTTTATACAGTGAGGTCAAGTTTAAAAATGAAATGACTACTATGGGAATTAACATCATCAAACATGAATATTTGGATTTTGGGCTCATTGGATCCACAAGAGTCTCAGCTTTACAGTGATATAATGTAATGTGATGTAATTAAAGACTGTTTAGGGAACCCGGTATGCAGAAATATTCATATACACCATTTTAAAAAAGGCTAAAACAACACATTTATACTGCATGAAATAACTGCATGGTTTTTAACCAAAACTGCATGTGATTTATGATTATCATAAAGTGGGGATGTCTCTAAAGGGGAGTCTAATTGGTACCCATAGAAAACATTTTCGTTTATATATCATGAGGTCAGAGGTCAAGGGACCCATTTGAAAATGGCCGTACCATTTTTTATTTTTTTTAACCAAAAATTAGTCTAACTTTAGAGTGTTTTTGAGCCTTCTTACTGACAAGATATCATGACATGGATTACTTAGTTTTTCTAGTTTCATATGATATCTATAGCTACACTCTAGCTCTCTAGCAATCCCGCAGGTCTCAGGGGGCTAAGTCACTCAAACCAAACTGTGTTAACTTCATTTATGTTATGACATATAATAAAGACATGACTTTACATAAACGTTTTTGATTTTTCCAAAAGGCTGACAAAAACTGAATGTCACGAGTGGAATCAAATAGCTCTGAAGAGTTTAAATTGAAGAACTTAGAGATTGAAAACACATAGTAAAGAGTAAAAAAAAGAAGCCACAATTATTTATCAAAAAGATTTCACTAACCAGAAGTTAATATTTCCAGCGGATGGCCACATGTGATCAGTGCAGCTGGGAGTGCACAGCTGGCTGCCGGTTCTCATTCCTGCTGCTGTGTGAAGCAGCTGAATTATTAGTGAACGCCTCTCACAGTGTCCGTCTAACCTCTAAAAATAGATCAGAGAGACACACAGAGAGAGAAAGAGCAGTCGTGGTTTGTGTCTAACGGGTCAGAAAATGATCCCGATACATTCGAGAGGAAAGCGAAATCCAGCAGCAGAAATCAGAACCTATTCCCAGAGTTGTATTAGACGATTTATGTTTAATAAAATACCACAAAAAGGTGTATTTGTAAAGTACACTATGTGAGAAATAAAAATCTCACTGTGATTAACCAAACAAGATATTGGTTAATCACAGTGAATTGGAATCATAAAGAAGAAAAACATTTCTCAAAGACTATAAGATTTGTCATCAACAATGACATGTTGGATAATTTACAACCAAATAATGGTGGAAAGTAAATACAGTTACTCAACTACTGTACTTTTGCACAATTTTCACCAGCTAGTAGCCTATATAAAGTAATTAAAACTTGCTCCACCTTTACCAGCTGCAACATTAAATAGATAGATAGATAGATAGATAGATTGATAGATAGATAGATGTTAATGTAATCAATAACTATATAGTTAGTAGTATAGTTAGTATAATATATATAGTTTTCTGGAATAGGCCATTCTTTTTCTTTTGGTACTTCAAGAATATTTTGATGCTAATACTTTTGTACTTTTACTCGAGTTAAGTTTGAGTGCAGGACTTTTACTGGCAACAGACTCCTTTTACACTGTGGTATTTCTAGTTTTAACCCACTGATTACGACACACAGGGACATCTTGTCATGGAGAGTCCAACATTTGGTAACATAAGAAAAGCAGCATCTAACCAGTTGATGATTAACAATCAACGGCTGTCACCTCAACTCAAACTGTGAACTTTGCTCTCACAAGAGTCACATGACCACAAAATATACTCTCTGTCCTTAAAATCACTTTTAAAAACGTCATTTTTTTAGAATTGCTTTTCTGTGATTTTATATGTTTTATGACATTTTAGTTGTACTCTGTGGGTTTTTATATGTGTAGTTATTGGCTTTTAGTACATTTTATTATCCTTATGTTTTAGCTATATAAATCCATCCATCTTCAACTGCTTATCCCGTTAGGGGTCGCGGGGGGGGGGGAGCTGATCCCAGCTGTCATTGGGCGAAGGCGGGGTTCACCCTGGACAGGTCGCCAGTCCATCACAGGGCACAGAGAGACAGACAACATAGAGACAGACAACCATTCACGCTCACATCCACACCTACGGGCAATTTAGAGTCATCAATTAACCTAAACTGCATGTCTTTGGACTGTGGGAGGAAGCTGGATTACCCGGAGAAAACCCACACTTACACGGGGAGAACATGCAAACTCCACACAGAAGAGTCCCAAGCCGGATTTGAACCTGCAACCCTCTTGCTGTGAGGCGAGAGTGCTAACCACTGCGCAAAGTGGAGGTCTTTCAGCCCAGGGCAGAATTTATACCACATGGTTACAAATTACAGTTTTACTGAGGTAACACCTCCAGTTGAGTTGTATTATTAGAAGAAGAAGAAGAAGATAGTCCTTTATTAGTCCCACGAGGGGAAATTCACTTTTTTCACTCTGTTGTTAACTTATACACGGTACATGCAGACCCGAACACACACATGCACAAACATGCAACAATGGAGAGATGTCAGAGTGAGGGGGCTGCTCCTGACAAGCGCCCCGAGCAGTTGGGGGTTTGGTGCCTTGCTCAGGGGCACCTCGGCAGTGCCCAAGAGGTAAACTGGCACCTCTCCAGCTACCAGTTCACACTCAGTTCTTGGTCCATGGCGGGACTTGAACCGGTGACCCTCCGGTTCCCAAGCCAACTCCCTACAGACTGAGCTACTGCCGCCCCCAATTAAAGGTTTTAATTGTGAGATTGGCTCTCAACATGGCGACAGTTGAGCCAGCGGCTCGTAGCTAACAGCGCTAACAGTGAAAATAAAGGCAACACTGCTAACAGAGCTGACAGTGTTAAATGGGGGGGGACCAGAGGATGGGCACGACGACTCCACGACGGCGATGTTGGTCAGGACGGCGTTCTCGAATTCAGCTCAGTTTCTGGTTTTCTGTTCTTGACAAAAGAAATTTAACACTCAATGTTTCGTTTTCATTGGTGGGTGGCCTTCAGCGCCCCCTTGCTTCTGATTGGCTGGTGTGCTCTATCATTTATGTTTGCACTGTAGGCTCATAAATGTTCTACCTCCTACCTCCTTCCTCAGGATACTCAGGATTCTCAATAATTAGAAAGATAAATGGCACAGAACCGGCAGCAAGCATGTCAAAAGTAGTTACAAAGAATGACCAGCAGGCGTCTCACTATGTGAGCTTCCTCACCAACAGGTTTGTACACTCAGCGTCTCACAAAATCAACAGAAATGTGGATATGTCCACAGGTAGGAAAAAAATAAAAAGAGACAGGCAAAGGCATTTATGCAGTGAGTAATCTAATGTGATGAATATTGTATGTAGCGTCAGCTACTGTGCAGTAAATCTGATAGGGACGCTTCATCCGGACAATATCTCACTGACTGTAGCCTCCATCAACTGTGATAATGTGGAGCCACTTGCTATTATTATTATTATTATTATTTTTATTACTATGGCAGAGAACACTCAGTGTAACTCTGCAGACTGGTTAGAGATTCATCCCTCCTGATATGGCCTAGTAAAGATAACCTCCTAGTTTTCATGTCTGCTCAAGCAGTAAGAAAAAGGGGGCACTGCAGCTGTGTAGCCTATTCATTACCATTTAGCACAATTATGTCTGTAGGCTATCAATTCGTACCTTACCTGATAAAATAATCAATATCTACATAAGAGAATAAAATAAAACTGGATATCTGTATGTTTGCCTGTGTTTAAACACATTTAAATACACAGTTGTAGTGTGTAGTATTAGTAGTAATAATAAGTAGTGATTTTATTTGTGCACTTTATTTGTAAATTTTAAATCTGAGATCAGACTACACACATCCCACCAGGCTCTGGCAGCAGGAGGAAAACATGAGCTGAGTCATCTCTTTAAAAAAACACATGTTAATGGGTAATATGTTCAACATTACTGATTGATGTTATGGAGTGTAGGCCTACTTCTGGAGAATACTCTCAAACTGAGATAAACAGTGTTTGGTCAGAGTCCACACCAGAAATTTAAGTGCTGGACTGTCTGCAGCAATGATGTGTTTAAGGTCCCATACCCTAAATATAACAAAACATTATATGGCTCAAATGACTACCCTCCTTTTATACGTTTAAAGATACTGATTGTAAAACATATTACTATTATATTATAACACTACGGCTGAAAACTTATTAGCTTATTTAGTCATTTCAAATGTATTCCGATTGTTTAACAGACCTCAGTTGTGTTTTTTCTTTGTTGTTTTTATTCATCTTCTTTTCCTTTCCTTCATTTTTTTTATTGCTGTATAATTTGTTAATTTTATATTATTTTTACACTGTGAAATATTTACTCAATTTCTTGTAATGACAAATCTGAACATGTTTATGTAACTGTTATATTGACCTTTCTAAATAAATCAATAAATGAATGAATAAATAAAGACAGCAGTTGATTTCCTCTCATCAAAAAAAAAAAAAAAAAATGCACATTTGTCAGGCTCTGGATGAGCATACATGAGTTTTACATGGGCTGATGCTTTGATTTGTTTACTCTGGTCTCAAACAGTCATTTTATTATTAAAACATGTGTCATTGTATATTTAAATATATGTTTAAACACAGGCAAATGTACAGATAGATGTACTCAATTTTATTTTATACACTTATTACATTATTTATTTTATCAGGAAATGTACGAATAGCATACAGAAATAATTGGGCTAAATGACAATATATGGACTATAAAAGTACAAATGTAGTCAGTCTGCTTGAGTAGACAAACAAGGAGGTTATTTTTGTTAGATCATATCAGGTGGGATGAATCTATAACCAGTCTGAGTTTCATGGGTGTTCAAGACTTTCACACACACTTTCACACACAGCAACAGCAGACCATTACTTGCAGAAAGTGTATCAGGGTGATTACAACAACCCAAAAACATTTAAATATGAATGTATGATGGCACACACCACATAACCCAACACAATAGCTTAGTGAGTAAAAAGTTAAACAAAAGGAGAGAGAGAGAGATCCCTGTTCCTCACAGCTATAAATCAACACCTCGAAAAGCACATTACATGGTCCAACAGTTTGGAAACCATTCCCCTTTCACACCGAGGGCTCAAGCATGGTTGAACCAGCGACGATAGACTGTATCTAAAGCTGGATTACAAGACAGCTCTCAAAAAATGAAACACCTGGATCACCCCCTGGTGGCTTGCTGCAGCATAGCTCATAAATCCTGAACCCCACATGTTAGCGCATTGGACCAATGGACCAAACTAAAAAGTCAAAGTACATGTCAAATGTTTTTTCCCAAAGATGGTTTCTGTTATTTTAGGTAGTAAGCTTGGATTTAATTCGGTATTTGATGCTATAAAAAGTAGGGATGTGCATTCTAAGAAAAAATACTATACAAAAATCACTGGGAATTACTCCTTTATTATTTGAAAATTGCCACAACCAGCAACACATGGTGCCGTTAAATGGGGCCATCAAGAGAAGAGTCCATATAAACGCCCCCCTCATGTTGTATTCATGACCTCGAAAGTGGAAAGTTTCTGAAAGCTCTGAGTTCACGTGTTGTGATGTGTTTGTTGACATTGTCAAAAATGGTGGGTGCCATGCTAGTTATTTTCTTTCGTGCATAATACTGTAAGTGAATACACTGCATTGTAAGTTTAGCTATATATTGTTTTTCTTTGTAATTTTATAATATGTCTGAGGAAAATATTCTCAACGGCCTCACCTTTCACCTCTGTCAGTATGCCTTTGTATTTCCTACATTATGTTTCCCACTTGCTAGCTTGCTAAATTGTTAGCCTCTGTTGCTTCAAGACTCAGAGGGTAAAGTCAATATTACTATTGCTTAGCAGCGGTGTTCTCACGACTTGACCACTTGAATGCCAAGCATGTTGTGTATACAACTTCCCATGTTGTAAACACAAGCTCATGAGTTTCATTTAAAGTCACCAACAATCAGTTGTTTCAACCCTGTTTGAGGTTTTGGTGCGAAAGAGCTAAAAAGGGACTTTGCGAGTAGTGCATGGAAACACTGCCGCTTTAGGGGACTGCCAGAATCAACACAGCATGAAGATTCTTCGTAGTAACTTTACTTTAAGATAACAAAAAACAACCTTAACCTTGAACTTGAGTGAGGACTTCATTATATTATTAGAGCCTGAATCTAAAACAAACAACACTGCATTCAAATTAGCATGTAAACATGTCACACAGAACTGCAACCTTCCTACAAGTGTACAAGGCCTCTTGAAGGAGGCTGGGACACGGGTGGACATGGGTCTTGGGGTATGGGGTGTAACACGTGTGCCATGTAACTGAATCTGCAGTTGTGCGTTGCAACTGGCTCATTTTCAGCGAGTGCAGAGCAGACTTTACTGTGCATGCATTGCACCTAGGAATGCTAATTTTGAAAAAATGTCTTAACCTATCACCCACCCTCATTAACCGACAAGATTTGTGCCTCGCATGCAGTGGTGCACCAGCTGCAGTGTATGAGCACACAGATAACTGAGTCTCCAGTTCACCATCAGGTGAGCTACTGTAGCAGCCACAGTGCTGTGTTCACTGTCCACAGTTCACCGTCCAGGAGTGTCAGCAGCCATGGTCCTGCGTGTAGTGTCGGACATGCAGCCACTTTCCCAGTAAAAGTCTCCACCGCACATTTAGTTTAGTTTAGCAGGTTGTCAGCTGTGTGTCTGGCCAGCGTAACAATGCTCTGTCACTTGGTTTAACTTTGGCGAACATCCGACAAAACAGGGTGTCCATTTGTGCTACATTAGCAGCTTCTAGTGTTGCCGGTGGTTTCATAGCGTAACTTCAGCGAGTTTCTAACAGACTGCGTGTGTGTGGCGGCGGGGAGTGTGGGTTTCTTGGTGGCGTTGTAGCTGTGAACGTAGCTGTAGCGGACAGTGTATGGACAGTTTATTTTTGGGTGAATACAGACTACTAGGCTACATGCTACAACTCCTCAGCTGGATATCCCAAGCCAACTTCCTGTATCTGCACAAGCTCTCTCTTAAAGTGGACAACCTTTTCTCCTCCTCTGCGTTTTTCTCAGCTTTTTAATTAATACTGTATATTTCTTTTAACCCTTTAAGTGATAGCATTAATTGGTTAAAATGCTTAATGTTGGTTATTGCTAATATGATTAATCATTAACATCCCTACTGGAGATAGAGATACAGGATTACTCAAGGCTGCCTGCAGAACGTAAACACATCAACACCAACTCTCATCATACACAACGGACCATTTCTAGACCACTCCATATCCAGGATATTTTGGCTTCACTTTTGTGCGTGTTGTTTTACTACATATACATTACAATAACACACTGAAAAAATGGCTCAAGAATGGTTTGAGGAACACAATAACGAGTTCAAGATGTTGACTTCCAGATTCTCCAGATCTCAAACCAATCGAGCATCTGTGGGATGTGCTGCACCTACTTAATAGTAGGCAGGTGGTCATAATGTTATGGCTGATCAGCGTATGCTACTTGCAACAACCCAAACATCATTTAAATCTGAAAGTGTGTGACGGCGCACACCACACAGCACAACACAATAGCGTAACAAAAAGTAAATACTCTTACCGTTAAGATGATGAGACCCATGATGCTGAAGTGAAGTCCTCTCTTTATAAAAGACTGAACGAACGGGGGAGGGTCACATTTAGTCGGTTGGAGGCCCGTTTAGGTCCACAAACAACACGGTTCCTCGTCTTAGTCAGTGTCATTACACAAAGAAAAGCTCTAGTCGCAAATATAGTGTTGCTCGCCACTATTTTAACGTTTTTACCCTGGTAATTTCCAGTGTCTGAACTCACTGACAGCTTTACTGACGGGCTCTCCTAGAAGTTTACCGTCCCAACTCACGATCTCCACTTATTGTGTCCCCGGTGCTGTAACTGGTAGCGGTTGTTCCGCTGTAGCAGCCCGCTGCTCCTCATCCTGCTCCTCTTCTGAACTGTCAGCATCAGTGTACACTGTTAGCAATAACGCCAGTACTAGCTGTAACACCAGCAGGTGAATGTGTGTCCCAGTGCGTGGTGGTGGGGGTCCCGCATTCAGCAGCATCAGGTGTAACTGTCGTAGCAGCAGAGCTAGCATCCCCCGTAGCGGCAAAGCTAGTGCTAGCTAGCTGTCATGCTAGCAGGTGAATTCTGTCCTTGTCTAAAGATGTTTTTTCTTTGTTTCTTTGAGAAAAAAAAAATAAACAAGTCAGGGTTGTAGCGGTAGTAGCGGCCCCTTTTTTTCGGCAGCGTGGCAGCTAGTTTATACTACTACTTTCTACTGAAAAGCCTGTATTACAAAGATAATCTTGGCGTCTTTTTCCAAAATCAAACGTTCGCGGGCAGGTGTCGTGCCGAAAAGTGTTTGTTTGCCAAAAACTGATTTCCGTTCGCGGGAGCGCGCACAGCCTTTTAAACTGTCTGTAGTCTACAGCTGCTTTTATCTAGATCAGACAGTCATGATGTGCAAACACACATAGCTTTAGTAGTTATAGTAGTAGTAGTAGTAGTAGTATAGTATAGTAATAGCAAAGGTTTGTGAAATAATGATAAAATAATAAGAATAATAATAATCACAATTGTGACCAAACAAGTGTTTGCAGTTTAGTAGTCAGGCATGATAATATGTGTTTATGTCTAATGTCATTGTTTATATATGGAAACTAAACTGTTGATATGAGTTATGGATGGGTTTTATGGTGCCTTCATATGGAACTCGACATTTGAAGTTGTGAACACTACATGCGTTGCGTTCAAGTGGTTAAGTCATGAAGATTACTGTCTTACTGTCTGAGTCTAGAAGCCACAGAGGTTAACAATTTATAAGATAAGATAAGATAAGATGAACCTTTATTAATTTATTAATCCCCGTAGGGAAATTCAGTTGTTTTTTTTTGAAAGCTAGCTAGTTGGTAACAGGAAGTGCAAAGGCATAATGACAGAGGAGAACGATGAGGCTATTGGGAATATCAATATTTTCCTCAGACATATTGTAAAATTACCAAGAAAAACAATATATGACTAAAATTACAATATATTGTATAATATGCACAGAGAAATAAACTTCCGTGGGATAAACCATTTCTCACAATGTCAACAAACATGTGACATGGCATGAACTCAGAGATTTCAGAAACTTTCCATGTAAAAGGTCGTGAATACGACATGAGGGGGGCGTTCATATGGGCCCAACTGGTAAACACAGCAAACATAACGCCATTTGAAGGACCATAAGTTAATAGTGTACAGTAATTTTAGTCATTTATTGTTCTTCTTGGTAATTTTATAATATGTCTGAAGAAAATGTTGATATTCCCACAGGCTCATCTTTCTCCTCTGTCATTATGTCTTTGCATTTCCAGTATTATGTTAACCACAAGCTAGCTTGCTAAATTGTCAGCCTCTGCAGCTTCTAGACTCAGACAGTAACGTTAATATTGCTGTTGCTCAGCAGCGGTGTTCTCACGACTTAAACACATGAACGCAACGCGAGTTCACAAGTTCCATTTGAAGGCACCATCTGTCCTCTCAACACAGGCATACATTAGTCTGTGCGCAATATTCTGCAGCACACCATGTAGGCTTGGTGGTGAAATGCAGCCAAAACATACTGTATACTGATAAGAAGTGAAAGTCAGCTGGTTCCATTGCAACATCATCAACCAGCAGCAAAGCTACATTTTGGACTGAAAGCGACGCCAGTAAAACATGCACCTAAAAAGTGCTGTACAAAAGTAAAACACAATTACTTACATTTTATTGTCACATTCTACCAAAATGGTATGTCTGAGGAATTTGATTGTTATTATTTTGTTGGATATATATTTTAAACCTGCTGTTTTTTCAAAGCAAAGTTGTATAAGTTGTATATAATACAGAAAATCTGAACACCACTGACACGTCAACAACGCGTCCTTAAACTCTGGTAAATTGTTCCCCTCTGATTTGTAGAGCATGGAGTAATTTGTTATTCTCCTCCAAAACCACTAGAGACTAAATAATTTCCACCTCGCTTCTTTTTTTTCTTTCTGGAGACCAGCTTCATTATCAGTGAGACATTGAATGAAGATGGAAAAACAACAAAATTATATGGCATCTTTAATGTTTATAATATAGTCACAGAGATGTTACTAGACACAGTTTTGCTTTGGTGGTTTTTGTGTCAGTAGATCATGTATCGTTTGCAGCTGCTCATAGGTGAAGGTAATACAACACGTATGTAGAAAATCCAATTATGCACTTTACTTTCCCACATCATTGCTATATAATTCTCATATTTGAATGAATTTGGCTTTATTTTCAGTAAATGAGGAGCTCACCTACACTGTAGCCACAAGGGATGTTGAGACAACTCAAAAGTTACAGAACTTACACTGACCTTTCATCAAGCCTGCAAGACACATCCATGTTTCCATGATGTAATTTATTAATTTAAAAATGTAATGATTATAGTTTCTCAATAAATTATTCATTCAAATAAATTAAAAACAATCTAAAATATGATTTTGATGTCCTATGATGGCCTAGACACTGTTCCAGCCTTTCCACAGTGGCACACCAGGCTCTCAGGCCTAATCAGTTAGGTCAGTTAGAATCTAATCGATAATGAATGGTAAAAAGTTTATGTTTTATATGGCACTAGGCATGATTTACTTCCATCCTGAAGGGTATTGGCCTTTCAACAAAGTATGTAGAACGGTGGATGTAAACTGACGGTGCCAGGTTGCCCCAAAGGTTTCCATTACCACTTGTTCAGCGACTAGTGGATGCAGCATTCTCAATACTGGGAGTATTCAAAAAGTGTTGTCACCAATAGTCACTTAGACACTAAAACATGGGAAAATACCAAAGGTATTCTTTAAGTTTTATCCTTATTTGTATTCTCCAACGTTGTTTGATTAGTGGGACACAAAGAAGTTATACTGGCAACATGTTGTTACCAGTAACCCTTGTCCCAGGCTAATTTATGGCAGTTAGTCAGCCAGTGGGTGGAAAAAGGTAAAGTGCAGACAGGATGTTTTATAAAACAGTGAGTCACAACAAGATAACAGAGTACCTTTGGGATCATTATGACGATATTTTAGTACATTTTCATTAAATAGTTTTCTCGTCAGAGTGGTGTTTCGGTAAGTTATGCAATAAATATTGAAGAAATATTAACCAATTTGCACTTTGAGCTTTGATATGTCAACAAAGACTCATGAACAAGGACATATATAGTTGTGAGGATCAAGAATAAACCACAACAGCTCACAGTGATCAGCACAGGTAGGAAATAGAGGTTTTGTTTATGGGCACACTGGGGACGGGTTTGTGACTTAACTTAGTGATGAAGTAATTTTCACTTTTTATGTACTGATAAAGCTGTGTGGGTTAATGATACTTTAGATTTCTGAATTATAAAAACAACTTCTGAAACCTGCCAGACTTTCATTAATCTCTGGAAAAAAAGAAGTTTTTGGCCATATCTTAATATTGTAAAGCTGGAAAGAACATTAACAGTTTTTTAGTGGGATAATGGTGCTCTGGCTATTTTTTGATTTTGTTAAATTTGTCAGGTTTGAGTTACTTTGTATGTCTATGGAATAGCATACTCTACTCTAATAGACACAAACATGAGTCTTTAATGCTAAAATGAATTTACTATATTATTTTTCACAGACATGTTATACCACATACTTTTGCTTTTGGTGGTTTTGGTGTTAGTGGAAGATGCTTCATTTGCAGCAGCTGCTTTACCTGAAATAGGTAAAAAAAAAAAAAACAGCACACAATATTCCACATATAGTCATACATATAGGCTACAGCACTGTTATCCAGCTGTCATATAAAATGTGGATTTATTTCCAGTAAATGTGGACACCAAGGATGTTGAGACTAACGAGAACTTCACCAGGACAAACTTTGAACATTTGGACAAACTGAGCAACAGGTCCAGATATGTTGCAAGGAGCTGCAAAGAGATCAAGGACAGATATAATGCACAACAAGGTGAGTGGATCTGTGGGAGATGTCATGCAATACTTGGACATTAAAAAGTCCCCTCAAACACTTTTGTACAGATCTGGAATACATCTCAAAAGCTGCTAACCAATAAATCACAGCAACTCATTAACACTATGTATAATGTCTCCAGATGGGTTGTACTTCTTGACCACTGCGAATGGCATGGTCTATCAGACTTTCTGTGACATGACCACTGCGGGAGGCGGCTGGACGCTGGTGGCGAGCGTCCACGAGAACAGTGTTTATGGGAGGTGCACGGTGGGCGATCGCTGGTCGAGCCAGCAGGGCAACAACCCTGAGCTGCCAGATGGAGACGGGAACTGGGCCAACAGGAACACCTTTGGAGTAGCAGAGAGCGCCACCTCGGATGATTTTAAGGTACGCTGACAAACTGACAGTGGTGGAAAGTAACTTGAGTACTGTATTTAAGTACAATTTTGAGATACTTGCTTGAATATTTGCATTTTTTTTACTCTTTTTTTTTTTTTAACATTTATCTGACAGTGGAAGTTACTGCTTAATTTCAGATTTAGATTTTACATGGCTGGACAGTGGTGTAGTGGTTAGCACTCTCGCCTCACAGCAAGAGGGTTGCAGGTTCGAATCCGGCTTGGGGCTCTTCTGTGTGGAGTTTGCATGTTCTCCCCATGTTAGAGTGGGTTTTCTCCGGGTTCTCCGGCTTCCTCACACAGTGCAAAGACATGCAGTTTCATTTAATGGATGACTCTAAATTGCCCTTATGTTGTCTGTCTCTGTGTGTCAGCCCTGTGATGGACTGGCGACCTGTCCAGGGTGTACCCCGCCTTCGCCTTCAATGCAGGCTGGGATTGGCTATACCCCCCCCGCGACTCCTAACGGGACAAGCGGTTGCAGATGGATGTTATTAATTAAACTAGTCTTTACTTAAAGTGACATGTCAAATTGGCTGCTGAAGGGCCTATAGACACTTTTGTGACTCGGATCATCATTTCAGCTGCACCATTAGATCTTTTTCCTAGCAGACATTTTGTCTTGCGACGTGTTTTGAGCCGGTTCCAGGTTCCTGGTAACGTGCACGCCGGCTTACTGTCATGTCCAACTGGAACACCTGTACCAGTCAACATACATTACATTCATCTTTTCATTTGTCAATAAAAAAATAAAGACCAGTGAAAAAAAAGAGTAATTCCACATTTAACTGATGAAAAGTTAAAACTGATCTTAATCCCAATTCACAGAATCCAGGTTACTATGATATAGCAGCAGAAGACATGTCTGTGTGGCACGTTCCCAACAACGTCCCACTGGAGCACTGGAACCTGGCCGCCATCCTCCGCTACCACACCAACAACCGCTTCCTCCGCCTGTACGGAGGAAACCTCCTTCAGCTCTTCAAGGTAACTTAGTAATATGTTAAATTACAGTGGTGGGAAGTAACTAAGTACATTTACTCCAGTACTGTACAATTTTTAGATATTTGTAAATCTATTTTATGCTACTTTGTACTTTACTCCACTACATTTCTGAGGGAAAAGTACTTTTTACTCCCCTACATGTATATGACAGCTGTAGTTTGCAAATTTTGATCAGTTATATAATTATATAATTTACATATGAATTATAGCCTGTATCATTATAGATTAAACAACTTGGTAGTGTAGAAATGTGTTAAACTTAGCTGTAAACACCTTTACCAGCTACAACACATAAATGCATCAATAATTCTAATTTAATTATGTAATATCTTATTCTGAAATGGGCCATTCTGCAAAATGAACACTTTTACTTTTGGTATTTTAAATATATTCTGATTCTAAATACTTTTAAGTACAAATTTGAATGCAGGACCATTACGCTACTTATAACAGAGTATTTCTATGCTGATGTACTGCTACTTTTACTTGAGTATAAGTTATGAGGACTTCTATATATACAGTATACTGTCAACTTCTTCCAGCAATATCCAGTGAGATACAACGTTGGCTCGTGCAGCAACAGAGGGCCAGCTATTCACATCGTGTACGACCACGGAAACACTGAGTCCACCAAAAAGTTATATGGACCCAATCCAAGAGGTAAACAACTCATGTAATAAGAGGGAAATGGAGATAATATAGAGCTGTTACACCAACATGTGTGGATGGTTAAGAAACTAAATCAAAATCTTGTCTTTTTTGATATATTTATTGTTATTGCTGTTATTATATATCCTATTCTAACTGTGTGTCATTCACTATTATGCAGTCTTATTATTTCTGTATAGTAATGTTACGCTCTCTATAACATTGTGAAAGTTTAACACTATTTAGGTGGAGGTTTCAAATTAGCCCAATGGATGTTTTGCCTCTTTCTGCACTGTTTATTATATATTTATTTTTGTTATGTTTGTGTAATCTTAATTTGAACAAATAAATAAATTAATTAATTACAATAATCCATCCTGCTGTAATCTGTGTACTCTTTGAAAAACTTGTCTTTTTTTCTGTTCCTATGAAAGGGGAGTTTGAACCAGGTTTCATCACATTCAGAGCAATAAACAATGAACGTTCCGCCATGGCGATCTGCTCCGGGGTCAAGCCCATCCGCGGATGCAACACTGAACACGTGAGTCAGACGCTCCTGCTGTCAGCCAACACAGAAGCTGATACACAATGTGATAATCCTTTTAATGTGTGTGTGTATGTCTCCAGTACTGTATAGGAGGAGGTGGATATTTCCACCCTGACCAGTGTGGAGACTTCCCATCATTTGACTGGGACAGACTGGGAAGGGAGCAAGGCTGGAGCGCTTCCAAAGAGATGACTGAGGCTGCTGTTTTACTGTTTTACCGCTGAGAGGACTATTTGCGCATGTAGCTTATGACTGTAGTTTACGGCATGTTGTAAGGAAATACATTTCAGTTCAGGTGAAGTTGGTTTGTGTAGCTCTTTATCACAGCATCAGCCTTCATGTTACAGAGCAGGTGTATCCATGAAGAACAGCCCTAACATTACAGTGGTTAAACTCCACACCAGCAGATGGCGTTATTGATCTGCATATTAAAATGAACCATCAACATCAGGCATTTTTTGAGTATTTATTGCTGTGAAGTGCTGAGGGGCTCAACTTGCAAAGATCCGATCTACAAAGCTACAATTTAAATGTGAAAACAGTACACCTTGTTGTCCTTAGTAAATTATTGTTTTAATAAACACAATGTTGTATTTAACATAGTTTTTTCCAGTCTGACTCTGCTAAATCGCCTCTTCTTAAACAGCCTGGGTTATAACTTTTTAACAAAATAAGTATTTCTGTGCTAAACAGGACATAACTAATGGCTGGGCTAATTAGCATACTAATAAAATGATGATCTTATCTCTCTACCTCTATCTCTATCTCTATCTCTAATAATCTAAAAATGTAAACACCAACACCCATAAACTTGGTGTTTTGTTTGTAGGTTATTTAAATAAAAACACAATGACGTTGCTTTTAACAATCTGTAACAGCATCAATAGTGAGTGGTGACGTCGAGGAACGGGAAGAACTTAATAGGTAACACTTCATTTTACAGGTCTCCAAAGTTCATGGTAATTAGGTGATAATCAGTAAATAACCTATTTGAAATCTCTTTGAAATTACTGCCAAGTTACCCCAATATTTACCTTCAAGTTCATTATAAGTATTATTTAATAATTATATTCCTCTATTTCCCAATAGCTGGTGATTTATTTAATATCTTTCCAGGAAAAGGATACAAAGTTAATTGATATGCTAAATAAATACATGATAATTAGCAAATAACTCATTTGAAATTTCTTTAAAAACTCCCTAAATTATGGTATTAGCTACAAGGTTACATTTGTGTCACAATGGTGAGATTTGTCCCTCATCAGAAGTGTCTTTTATTAGGGCCCTATTTTAACCGTTATATGCTATTTTAGCGTATAATTATTAAATCCTGTTTATTATAAAAATCATTTCAAATTCAGATTTTGAGGTAAATATTGGGGTAATTTGGCAGTAATTGTAAATTTCACCATGAAATACAGACCTGTAAAATGAAGTGTTACAAATGATTACAATTTTTTTTTTCAATACTTTTTTTTTTCATATTTATAAATGATCAAAGGGCCCATGCTCTGCTGATTGAAAAGGCCCGGCCTGTTAGATATTGCATCTCTGTCCAATCAAATACACTTTTACAGCCCTCAACTGAAGACCGAGTCTATCTCTGACCTCTGTGATGTCGTCACACACAGACCTGCTGGGCAGTGAAGTTGGTTTAGAGATCACCTTATTTTACTACGCTGCTGTTGGCAGGATCTAGTCAGTGTTAGGTCAGATTGATATTAAAGTCATTTATTATAGGTTGCACATACAGTATGTTACTTGATCAAATCAACTAGTCTCATCCAAGTTTGGCATCATGAAGTTTCCACCCAGACCAGTGACCATGGCATTTTATTTATCACTTTAATTCAGTGACAGTCTCTCTATACTATTATTCATATTCATATTATTACACAGCGTTGTTGAATACTCAATTCTGATTGGTTAATCACAATGTTGTACTGTCTGTTATTTCTTTACTTTAAACAGACCGTTGCTATGTATTTCAGACCGTTGCTATGGGCACAGATCTGATGTCAAATTGTTGGGAAGGATAATAAGTATATATGTATAGCTAGCAGCTCATTGTTGTGAAACGAACCCCGATGCAAGACCCCTCCACCCTATTGGAGTTAATATTACAACAATGACCTGCTAGCTGTACATTATCCTTTACATATTAACCAGGTACTTGCTACTTACTGCTTCTGAATATGGCTTTAGTATCTCGTTATGGTCTAAAAACGCTTCTAGAGGCTTTTCTGGAACAGCACATAAGAGTCTTTCTTGAAAACAGTAAATTCTTTAAGGCATCAATACATAACTGTAGTTTGTTTTTGTGTTAGCACAAAATATAACTTGTTACCTGTAATACGAAAGCCATTAAAGGATAAGGCTGGCATTTTTTCTATCTATGTATATTTTTTTTGCCAACAAATCCCATGAAAAGAAGAAAAACAATAATGCGCTAGTCTCTCAATGCTCTCTGATTTCCTCACCTGGTCTGTGGCTCTCCTACTGAAGATATAAATGTCAAAAAACTGGTCACAAATATCATTTTATTTATAAATAAGAACAAAATAATTAACAAAATACTGTAAAAAAACAGTTGGGCCCCAGTTTTTAGGATATGTGGCTAAAACAAGACCAAATACTGCATTCCTTTAATAACTATTTACAGCTGCGGATGAATACACATTTGGTATGCTAGTGAGTATTTTCGCCAGTAGGACGTAGTATTAACTCAAATAAACTACAGTGCCCATGTTCATAATGAAAGAATATGTCAGCAGTGCAACGTTGGGCCTTACTGATGTGTGGAGGTCGGGGACACAGAGGAATAAACTATATCATGCAACAGTTAGTGAGGGACAAGATTATTGTTTTTGTTCCTTTCATGGGTTTTGTTGGCAATAACAAACATAGTTGGACTAAACTGGTTTAAGGGGGTGTGGACAAGCAGATCAGATCAGGATTAAAATGTCACAGAAGACACAACCTCAGTTTTAGAAACAGACAGGAGCACCGACGCAGCAGCAAAGCAATACACTGCAAAGTAAAACAGATTTTAGCCACCTGAAAGAAAGGCTCGCCTAAAAATATCAAGTGGATGCTATATTTATAATATTTTCACTGCTTTATCTCACTTGCCTTATCTCTCTGTCCTCTGTTCTGATGGGGAACTGATCTAAAAGTAAAACCTATCTATACTTTCTTTAAAACCAGCAGGCCCAGATGACAAAACTGTAGATATGCTTCACTTTCAGTTCAGTTGCCTGTTGGAAAATATTCTAAATACAGCATACACTTAAACAGATATAGCTTTTTTTAGGTGAGCCTGTCTTTTAGGTGGCTAAAATATGGTTTACTTTGCTGTAATACACTGACTATGGATAAGTACCTGATACGACCCCACTTCAGAACATCCCTTTAAATGTTTGATAAGAGACAGAGGGGGGATATAAAGAGGGGAAGGTAAGGATGAAGACATATCGCACAGTCCCTGCTGTACTCTATTTTATGCATCTTTAAAAATCAGTCTTCAGTATGTTGATGGAAACATTTCTGACTTAAAAAAAAAAAAAGCAAAAGGTAGTGTGAGGTAAATATTGTGTTTAATAAACAAACATCAGTCAGGGAACTGACATTAGTCTGGGGATGGAGAAGAGGGGAATATAAAGCACAATGCACATGTGTAGAGGTGGGGGGGAGGGGGGACGTATTTATCTGTTACACAAGGTGCCCCCGTACAGTAGGAGCAGGAAGTTCTATATAACATACAGATCAGGATCCAAGTCTACGGTACAAAAACTTAGCAGCAACATGTTAACATCGGAGACCAAGGGGCTAACAAAGTAGTTTCATTTAGAAAAAGTCACAGTATTCTTTAAGCATAAATTTGTTAAAAAGGTAAAAACAGTTCTAAGCATCCTCTAGGGTCAATGCTACTCACAAGATCTGTGTGTGAAATACATAGGTAGGGAAATTATCTATACATTTATACTCTAATATAAAGACCTTCTGGTAATGGCACAGTACAAACTCTCAGGAAACGCGACAAAAATATACAATGTCTTCACGTCACATTTGCAGATTAAAATGTAACTAAGGTCTCTGGCAAGCACAATAGTTTCAGTGATCAAAAAAAAAAAAAAAAAAAAAAAAACAACTTCTCTTCAACCAAAATAAAGGACACCATTTTGTTAGTTTAGCTATCTCGACAGATTATGTCTTTTTAATACAAAAATAAGGACAAATATAAATTAATATATATTAAAAGAATCAGATTGATACATAGGGGATCTACTGAATAAGTACAGGTATTTATGATACAATAAATACTTGTCATTCATGACTGGGGGGGTAGATAAACATAGAGTACTGTATTTAACCTGGCAGGTATTATGTTGAACTCTTCTACAGGTGAGAGCATGTGTGTGTGTGTGTGTGTGTGTGTGTGTGTGTGTGTGTGTGTGTGTGTGTGTGTGCGTGTGTATGTGTTGTTCAGTAGCTGTAAAAAATACCACAAGTTTTGAGCACAGCTGTGTGTAGGATCGTGCACACAGTCTCAGAGGGTTCAGGAGGTCTGTTGAAGGAGACGTCAGACTACAGTGGTGGTTTCTTGTGTTGTAGGGGGTTAGCACTGCCTGCCATCTCCTGCGCACCTTTATGCAGCTCCTCCTAGTGGTGAGTCTGTGATACTACCAGTTAAGGTTACTCCTAAAACACACAACTCACAGACAGGAAGCAGGAAGTCTACAGGAAGCGGTCAGCCGTCAGCGACCGGTCAGTCCTCCGGGGAAGAGACAGTGTGGCACACCATAGGAGTCATCATGACCAACGAAAAGATGGAAGGAAAAAGTCAACTTTTTTTTTTTTGTCTTTTTCTCCACTTCATAATAAAAATAAGTCTGTTTTTGTACTTTACAATACAATTCAACATCCCCACCGAGGAAGCATCAATCATCAGTCCAGCACTGACAAAGAAAAGAAACTCTTTTTTAGTTGTTTCTCTTGTTTTTTTGCTTTTTGTTTTTTTTTTTTTCCTTTTTTAAGGGTTTTTAAAAAAAACAGTGATGGTGGGGGGAGGGGACTGTGGTGGGTTTTTGAATAGGGACCTTGGACAAGGGGGGTCAAGTAAGGTGGGCGAGAACATAAAATCTGGAGGAGAGGAAATCTGCCAAGGGTGTTGTCTCTTTTTTTCTCTCTTTTTTATGAGGAACACTTTGTACAGCCACACTTGACCACTTTCTCCACTTCCTGGACAAAAGAAGAGCCGTCAGTGCACTGGAAGGTGTATTTCCTGCGTTTGCTGCGGAGGGGGGTGCAGCAGGTGCCCTGTCCGTCTGCTCCCCCCGGGCAGCTCCCCCGACACTCTAGGCGGGAGACCTTCTCCTGGGTTTGGCACGCCGCGTAGCCTTGCTGTCTCTGGTAGACATCTCGGACCCGTTCCCCTCGGCAGGCCACCTCTGCAGGCATGAGGAGGGAACAGGAAGGTTATAAGTTATCCACGCTTTTAACCGCTTTGAAGTGACAACGTCACAGTGACACAAGTGATCTTAAGCCGCCCACACATGATCAGAATCGCTCTGCGCTGGCTGTGCCGTTGTTTTCCTATGGGGAGAGTGGTGCCAGACTCACAGATGTATAAAGAGAACTGGAAACAGTGTTGGAGGAGAAGCTCCGTTCATTCTGAAGAAAGTTGCTCAGTGGCGAATAGCCAGAATAGCTCAACTTCTGACTGGAAAAGTACCCGGATCTTCTGCCGATCTTCTGCATCCATTGGGTCCATGGAGCAGGTGCAGTAGTGTCTGCTTGGTCACATGACTCAGTCATGGGGTCACAAAGGTCAACCTGCTGGCTAACTCCACCTCCATCTCTGTCTCATTCACATAAATGCAGGAAGGGAAATAACTCTGGATTCAGCTATTAGTGCATTTTACAACTTTTAGGATCTAATGATTTAAATAAGGGCTATTACAGCATTTGTACTGGGAACTTTATTCACCTCAAAAAAAATTATCCTCTGAGTTACAGATGTCTCTTTCCCAATGTACATCTATGGGAAAAAGTCTTTTTGGGCCCAATGGCATCACATGACAGGCACAGAAGTTGTAGTACCGCCATTTGGTTACTACCAACTAGACTAGGCAGAAGCGCTACCCTTGGTGTGGCACACCGCTCGATATTGCCACCGAGCGCTGCTCTCGAAGTTCAACTTACATCAACTTTGACCTTGACTGCTGCCGACCTTTCAAAGAGCAACCAATGAGAAAACAGCTACAGCTGCTGTTGCCCAGAAACAGCGAATGGTGTTCCTTGCACAATTTTTGATGACATATTATACCAATGCTGAGCTTTTCCCCTGTAAACGGCCCTAGCTCGCGGTGAGCGCAGGGCAACTTTCTTATCATGTGAAGGCAGCTTCAACGGTGAAAACAGCTAAATAGTAACTCAGCATGTCAGTTAAATGTAGAGAGGACAAGAACATTAAAATGAGATGAAGTGCCACCATGAAGGATGACACGCTGAAAAAAATCCCTTTCTATAAAGAAGCAAAATATTGTGAAATGTTGAGAAATTTGGTAGCATCAAACAAAAAAAAAATCTTCCAATGGAGCATGATATAAAATTTGCGATGCTAGTAAAACAATCAGACCACTACAAAACACTGACCTTAGACCATGTCAAGAATATGAACTATGAAATGTCCGACATTCAAATTAAAGCCTTTTGATTCTAAAATAATGTATCTTTTAAAATCAGCAAAATGTAGGCAGAAACAAATTCTTTACACATTGATTTTTCTGCTTCTTTCGATATTGTTATACAACCATGTAGTTGTCTTTTCAGGCTTGTTTCTTATCAGATCTGGTTAAACTAAAATCACCACCTTGCGGTTGTTGCCTCCAACAACCTGTCAAGTCGCAGTTTATATCTGTGTTTGTCCAACATGGCATCACTTCATCATTTAAACCTGTTAGACATTTGTGCGAAATTGTCATAATAATCATTTGAATTCTTGAATTATGGGCATAAAATGTGAATTTGTGCGGTCACAGTGACCTTTGACAATTAAAATCTTATCAGTTCATCCTTGACAATTTGTGGCAAATTAAAAAAAAAAAAAAAATCCCTCAAGGTGTTTCTGGGATATCACGTTCATGACAATGGGAAGGAGGGATGGACAACCTGAAAACATAACGTGGTCACAGCTGGCGCAGAGGCATACAAATACTGCAGACTGTATATCTTACTAAGACCAGCTGAGGGCTTCAAACCAGTTAAAGAGTTTAATCAAGACAAGACTGTCTAACATGGATGACAAAAAATAATTGTGCTAAAATAAGATACTGTATTTATCTTGAATTGTTATGTTGCTGTGAGTAATTTCAAAGATGAAAAATAAAAAGCAAAACTACTTCAGCTGCATGCGGTGAGAACAAGGTGAAGCAGAGGCAGTGGGTGGATGCATTTTGGAGAGTACATTGACGAGGAACCACGAAACAACATGAGAAAAACAGAGGGCGACAGAGAGTGAGATGTGATTACGCAGTCTCACCTGAGTTATCCCCCGCGAGGGATTAAGAGGAAGCTCAGGAGATGCTGAGTTGAAAAAGCAGCGGGTTAAAAGTGTTAACGCAGAGACATTGAACACTGTTAGACACACAAAGTAACAGACAGCAAAGCAGAAGCTTAGAAGAGGTCCTGTTAAGAGAATTTAAGATTGAAAAGCTTGTACAGCAACACATATTATTTTTAGAACGTGAGTCGGTTTACTGTAAACACATAGGTGTATCTCCTTCTTCTTACCTCTGTCGCACGCCTCTCCTGTATATCCACTGTTACACTCGCAGTAGGCCTTGCCCAGGCCCGACACTCTACATTTGCCGTGTTTACAGCGAGACAGACTGCAGGGGTTAGCTGCATCCTGGTCCTGCTCGTCACAGAGTACGCCAGCAAAACCGGGCTGGCAGCGACAGGAGTAGGAGTAGGAGTTGATTGGAAGGCAGGTACCATGGATACACCTTAGGATGGAGGAGGGAGAGACAGGAAAGATAAAGATGTGGACGATCTCCTGGCTAAATCCCTCTTTGGGTCCTGGATAAAAACCTGGTTTTAAACTCATACCAGTACTGTAATCACCCAGTCACTGACACATAGACAGCACTCACTTGTTGCCATCACAGGGGTTGTTGACTTGCTGATCACACACTGTTCCCGTCCAGCCCGGGTGGCAGGTGCAGGTGAAGCCACGATGTCCCGTTGGGTGGCAGTCACCCTGGACGCAGGCCCCTCTCTGGCAGGGCTGGCAGCCCGGCTCCACCCCGTGGCCCAGCCACTGTCTGGTGGTGCTCTGTGCGGTCCCGGAGCCTGGAGCCCCCGGCCCCAGCCCGGCCCCTAGGTCCTGGAGCTTCCCGTTGATGTACAGGTTACGGAGGCAGCCGTGGAAGCTGGTGCCGTTGCGTCCGCCTGAGCTATGCTGCAGGGACGAGAGACCCCCGGAGGCTGAGGCTCGTTCTGGCATACCTGAAGGAAGAAGGGATGAGAGAGATTAAGTATATATCAGAAGTGCACAAAGTAGGGCTGTCAATCAATAAAAGATTTAATATATGAATATGCAATTAATTGCACATTTTTTGTCTGTTCAAAATGTACCTTAAAGGGAGATCTGTCAAGTCTTTAATACTCTTATCAACATGAGAGTGGGCGAATATGCTGATTTCTGCATGTATGCATATATTTCTAATTGGAAATCAATTAACATCACAAAACAATGACGAATATTGTCCAGAAATCCTCACAGGTACTGCATTTTGTATAAAAAAAAATATATAGAAATCATAAAATCACAAGTTGCATTCATACATTACAGAAATGAGTGGCATTAAAATGAATTTGCGTTAATGAATTATCGTGTTAACTCTGACAGCCTTAGCACAAAGTAAATCAAATCAAATCTTATTTATATAGTGGCTGTTGTGCAGGATTGCAATGTGTCTTTCACACATAAGAGGATAAAGACAATGTATTTAGTTGTAAAACTAGTGTTAATAGTTATTTGAATACTAAGCTTAAATGTATTAGGTTTTATTTTGAAAATGAAAAGCTTTGGGACGCTTCTTTTCTCAAATCTGCAGTTTATCTTTTTCTTAGATATAACACTAAAGAGAGCAGTAACCTAGCCAGCCGGGGATAACAGGGTTTATTATTTTCTCAGTACCTTTCTATGAGACAAATGCAAAACTTCTAAAACAAATCAACTACAGCACCCATTTGAGGAGAGCAATTATAAATCTGCCTTATGTCCTATATATATGATATGATATATTATGATAAACTTATCACACATGACCACACAATATGAATGTGAAGGACTTTATTTGAAAATCTTTCTGTTCCTGTTTCTTCATGATTTGACCTGCAGTGGCATCTATTACGTATTTGGCTTCAGTCATTCAGACACACACTTGGGTCCTTACCTCCCAGGTACAGTGGAGAGTCTATGTTGAGAGTGGACTGTTTGCTGATGGAGTTGATGGATTTGGGCGGCCCGCCATCGATGGACAGAGACAAAGTCTGGTCTGATGCTACCAACTCCACGGCGTGGAAGCTGCCATCATTCACTGTCTCCACACTGAGAAAGACAGAGATTCAGCCTGAATCAGTATCATCCATCATGTGTAGCTGGACATTTCTGCTTGTATGTGCATGTACCTGTATATAGCAGAAGGAGGGTATGATCCGGTGTCGTAGCTGACCCTCAGGCGTCCCCTGTACAGCTCCATGGCAATGTGATCATTGTCTCCTTTATACAACAACACGCCACTGTCCTCATCAGTAGCAATCTGAAAATACAGCATTTCATGGGTTGAAAATGACTTGTCTGTTTCTAAATCAGCCCTGAACCTCATAAGGCCAATGCTGAAAGAGAGTCGACTGGTTATATCCAGCAGGGGGCGACTCTATGACAAGTCTATGAGGAAAATGAGCCTACTTCTCACTGGATTTATTACCTCAGTAAACATAGTAAACATGAGTTTATGTCGCTAGTTTCAAGTCTTCTTCAATACAGTGTAATGTTCATTTAGTAAATTATGGTCCCATTTAGAGGCTTGGGGCCCTTTTGTGTGGACTTTGCATATTCTCCCAGTGTTTGTGTGGGTTTCCTCCAGGTTCTCCAGCTTCCTCCCACAGTCCAAAGACATACAGGTTAACTGAGGACTCTAAATTGCCGGTGTATTAAAAGGTGTAAATGTAAGTGTGAATGATTGTCTGTTTGTATGCGATGCCCTGGCAACCCTCCCCCCCAATGGAATAAGCAGTTGCAGATGCAGATAGCAAATGGATGGATGACGGTCCCATTTAGAGTCAAATAGACCATAAATCAGGGTATGCTTTAGGGCTACCTTTCAATTGACAGGTTGCTACTATGGCGTTGTCCGGTCTGGGAGTTGTCTGTGTTTTTGTCTTAGAACTTTAACTCTTTCACAGTGTGCTTTTAGTTCAGTTAATTTCAACCTTTTGGTTGCCTAAAAATATCTTATGTCAGTGTTCAGTAGTACTTTGTTCCACCCTCTCATGTCACTTCCGGTTGCAAAGAAACAAGATGCAGTGCAGGGAGAGTACTGTGGGTTATTGAGCTTTTATCAATAAAAACAGCGGCCTCCTGTGTCGGAAAACAGCGTTACGAGAGCGTTGAGAGTGAACCAGAACAACGAGACTCGGTATGAAGCTCACACCTGTAGGCTGATGTTGGTCTCCGGCGAGAGGAGGCTGGAAGGAAGTTGCAGGTAGGACTCTCGGCTGACAAAGTTGACACTGACGAGCGTCTCACAGCGTTCGCCCTCGTAGCCGTGGAGACACTGGCAGCGAGGGTCCGCTCCCATGACGACGCACTGCGCCCCGTTGAGGCACTCGTGGTTGTCACATGGGCTGGTGCGAGGAAGGACCATCGGGGGAGAGAACTCGCAAAATAACCCGCTGCAACACACACACACACACACACACACACATACACTGAATACAAGTGCCTGACATTGCGTTGTTTTATTATCTGTAAGTACGATGATGATTAACTCACAAACACGGAGGAGACTATTTTCAAAAAATAAAATACCTTTTCCTCCCAAAATTCATTACTACACAATGATAACGTGACTTTGACATAGATAGATAGATAGATAGATAGATAGAGAAATGTTTTAAAACAGCATCAGAAATACAAAAAAAACCCCAAAAAAACATGCATTGAACCGTACTATTACTATAACATTATTATGACCCTGTGATAAAGAGAACAGAGCTTTGATGTGATCCTCACTATGTGTGAGTACCTGCTGGGATGTGAACCTCACCTGTATCCTGCTGGACAGACGCAGGTGTATCCGTTGACTGCATCAATGCACTGACCTCCGTTCTGACACTTGTTCTCCTCACAGTCGTCATAGTCCAGCTCACAGTGCTCACCTACATAGCCTGGAGTGCACTCACACCTAAAACGTGCACACACACACACACACACACACACACACACACACACACACACACACACACACACACACACACACACACACACACACACACACACACACACACACACACACACACACACACACACACACACACACACACAAGAGAAACATAAAAACACAGAAAAGCTTGTTGATACTGAACTTTAGTCCTCAGACTGAGCAGTGGCCTTCTTGGTTAAACACAGACAATCTGGAGGATGTACAACGGCGTAGTAACAACGTGCGTGCACACAGACCCAACCCTGATCTTAGGACAGACAATGAATGTTTGAGGTTGATGCCTGATTTGTTTGTTTATCTGTGTGATTAATTTGCATGTTAATACAATTTCAATGTCAAACTGTTTTGGTAACACTTCATTTTACAGGTCTGCAAATTTCATGGTAATTAAGTGATAATTAGCAAGGAACCTTTTACCTATAACTAATTTGGCAGTAATGCCAAATAAATTTCAAATACTTAACTTGCTAATTATCACCTAATTACTATGAAATGTGTGGCCTTGTACAATGAAGCGTTACCATTGTTTTTGTTATGAGTATTTCCACACAGAACAAGTATATTATGCTGAAAAAAATCTTAATCTAAGGTTGATTTTTCTGAGCTATTGCACCGTGAATAAAGGCATCAACCAATTACGCTGTGCAGAAAGGCCATATTCAATATGTACACTATAGTGTACAACACATAGACTGTGTATACACCGATCAGCCAAAACATTAACAACATTATGACCACTGACAGGTGAAGTGAATAACATTGATTATCTTGTTACAACGGCACCTGGCAGTGGGTGGGATACATCAGGCAGCAAGTCAACATTTTGTCCTTGAAATGGCCAAGCGCAAAGATGTGAGTGACTCTGACAAGGGCCAAACTGTGATAACTAGACGGCTGGGTCAGAGCATCTCCAGAACTGCAGCTCTTGTGGGATGTTCTGGGTCTTCAGTGGTCAGGAGGACCTACCAAAAGTGGTCCAAAGATGGAAAACCGGTGAAATGGTGACAGGGTCGTGGGTGGTCAAGGCTCATTGATGCATGTGAGGAGCGAAAGTTGGCCCGTGTTGTCTGATCCAATAGAAGAGCTACTGTAGCTCTGATTGTTGAAAAAGTTAATGCTGTTGCTGATTGAAAGGTGTCAGAACACACAGTACATCAGTTTGTTGCATATGGAGCTGTGTAGCCGCTGACCTGACTGGGTGCCCATGCTGACCTAATGTTATGGCTGATCGGTACAGTCTACATACATATATAGAGACTGTATATAAAGTCTATGGTACAACAACATGGACAGTAGTTTAGGCTATACAACAAAACTGACGCTACTCTGGATGAGCTGAAAAAGTCTTGCAACTGTCACAAATTTTCATTGTTGGTGGTATGAGTATGTGAAATATATGCATAGCTCGCATATTTGTGTCGTTTATTCGTCACACCCCTGGTGTGTAAAGGCCTTCAGTGTTGACAACTTTATACAGCTTAGCAACGACTCATACACACACACGCACAGACGCACACACACAAACACACAGAGGGAGAGACACATCACAATGACCTCAGACCTCAATGACCACAACACAAGGGAGTAAAACTAAAGCAAGGTTCAGATAAACTGTGGACAGGAAACCTTATGAGGGAGCCCAAATTACACTCCAAACACCTCCCCTCCACACACACACATACATGCACACACACACACACACGCACATGCACACACACACACACACACACACACACACACACACACACACACACACACACACACGCGCACACACACACACACACACACACCCACGCACACATACACATACACACACACACACACACACACACACACACACACACACACACACACACACACACGCAGCTTATCTTTGCAGGGAAAAAACAGCGACTCATTTATTTCAGTGTGAGAATGTTAGTACTCAAATCCTGTGGGAGAGAAACAAGAAAACACTGCTAACTCCACCAACTCTGCATGTCTGTGTGTGTGTGTGTGTGTGTGTGTGTGTGTGTGTGTGTGTGTGTGTAGTCCACTCACTTGTATCCCTGAGGGGTCAAAATGCACTTTGAGTCATGCTGACATGGGTTGAGCTCTGGAGCGCAGAAATCCAGTTTCTCCTCACATAGCTCCCCTAGGAACACACACACACACACACACACACACACACACACACACACACACACACGCACACACCCAAACCATCTCAACACCTTTTCAATACTTTGCATACCATTAAGAAAAAGAATAAATAATAAAGTGAAATCATAATATAAAACACCTCAATATTTGTCAGCTCTTCCGCCCTTACAATGTGCTATTGAGCATCTCAGTGTGTGTATGCAGTACTGTATGTATCTGTACTGCAGGCCTAGAAATGTGTGTGTGTCGTAGGGTGTGTAATCTGATGATGGATGACTCTCTTGTGGCCAGGACCAACACAGCGCTCTGATAAATGATCTCATCTCTGGGAATGTCATATTCCTGATGATATCCTGCGTGTATATCCCAACGTTCCTGAAACTTGGAACTCCAAACAAATTGCTGATGACGCATCAGGGAATAAACCAGTACTCCTGACAGCACAAGGTCCACTCGGAATAATTACATAATCACCTGGGGATCAATGAGTGAAACAATGGGAGATGCATGTTTGAGCTTTGGAGCCTCTATTGTAGCAGTAACAGCTACCTCACTTATTTAGAAGCAGACACATTAGCTTAAAGGGATAGTTCAGTTGTTTTTAAGTGGGGTTATATAAGGTATTTATCCGTAGTCAGTATATTACCTGCAGTAGAGGATGGTCAGCTCGCCCCCAGTGTGGATAAACAGATAGAAAAACCACCACAGGAGCAAAGCGATGAGCTGTATGACGGCAAAACATATTCTAGCACCTAAAAAAAGGGCTCACCTAAAATCAGCGTACGCTATATTTAGAATATTTTTGCTGTCAGACAGCCCTTTCCTGCCGTTTTCTATGCTCTCACCAGACTCCAATGAAAAAAACCTGTACTTTTACCTTTGAGAACACAGGGATTATTGATCTAACGCTGCCGTGATTGGTGGTAGATCAGAAGCACAAACTGTATAGTTGTCTCACGGCAAGGTAAACCGGTGTAAATATTCTAAATATAGTGTACATTGGATTTTTCTTTTAAGTGGCAAAAATACATTTTGCCCCATCCACAGCAGTGCATTGCTTTTCATCTGTGTCTGTGCTTCTGTCTGATTTTCCAACCGAGGGGCACGCCGACCGTTATCTACTTTAGATAATACACTGACTTTGAATAAGTACCTCATACAACCGCACTTGAAAACACCTGAACTATCCCTTTAATAGATTCTTATTCTTAAAGGGGAATCCGCACACTTTATAATTAAACAGTTGGTGTCTTATTGTCAAACACCATTAGTTTTAAACTGCAAAAAGTTAAAGTTTCGGTAAAATATGCAAAGTGTGGGGCAGTATGGGTGGTTTTTTAGCAAATATTTTAACAGTATTTGCAGTTTTATTTCTTATTTTACGTGACTATGTAAATAATGTGCATTGATATTTACGTGAAATCCTATGCGAGACTAACTTCTAACAAGTTGGTCACCAAAAAGTAGTCGTAGTACTTCGAAGAAGTGTTTTGAAGTATATATACAGTAATTTAGATATTTAAGTTGCAGACAGCACACTAGGACACCGTCCTGTTGCCAGAGATACTTGCTAGTCTCCACCAAATGCACAATTTACTCCTGTCTGAGTAAAGTTTGATTAAAAACTTTAGAGCCAAGCTGTTTATATCCGATATCACTGAGCCCTTAAAGAACATTTAAGTGAAAATTTGTGATCCGTTGTAAAAGATTTATGGATTCTGGAGGAATGTGGCTGCCAGACAGCCACAGGGAAAACTGACAGACTGAGAGATGGAATAATAAGACGGAAGTTTAGTCTTTTTATGGGAATATTTGACAACAGCTAAATCATAGAAAATCACCAGCCTTCTCCTGTAATGTTAAAATGTTCACCTGGAATATTATGACACTTTATTTACTTCAGTAATGACATGTGTGCATAAAGCAAGCAGAATAACCCCGGACATCTGAGAAGATGAATGAAACACTCAGCGGTCTGTTTGAACATCAAGGACATGCTACTAACATGGAGCATGACTGCATACAGTATGTTTAATCGGCGGCACTGACGGCGAACATTTCTGGGGAGCGTGGGTAAAGCGCAGGAAATGAGGGAAGGAAGGAAAGGATGGAAGGAGAGAGGAAGGACAGAGAGAAGAACAGACTAACCTCTCTCCACCTCATTGGTAGCAGCTGCATCCACAAAAGAACAAAACAAAAAGACAAACAACAGATGATAGAAAGCAGAGCGAGACACAAAAAGAGACACAGGACAGCGAGACGTAGAAAAGACAGAGAGAGAACACCGCCACAAAGGTTAGCAGTCAGAGGTGATTAGCACAGTGCAAAAGCAGACAAACGAGTAGCAACAGACCAGTGTTAGTGAGAACAAATATGATTTGTCTGCTCTTTATTACTGTAAAAAGGCCCTCTTCCTTATCTGTGTCTGTTCAGTGTGTATGTTACAATGCAGCTGCTAAGTGGGGCAAGTAGAGAAGTAAAAGTCCTATTTATTTTTCCGAAACATGGTGTTACATGACTCACACTTGGAGCACTTCTACAGCTTGGATCAGCATTAAAGGGTAACTTTGGTATTTTCCAACCTGGACACTGTTTTCCGATGTTTTAACTGACTAATAGCGACAACAATTTCTGGGGTTGGTCCAGTATTGAGTAAGAGCGCTGTAAACGGCAGCTGCTCCCAGGCTTTAATATGGTGCTATTAGGGCAAACTGGCACCGTTATTTACATCCAGTAAAAAGTGCTGGTTTTTGCCATGACAGGCTCTGATTGTTATAGAGAGGTGAAGTCCCTCCCGTTCCTCCCCTATCTCAGAAAAAAATATGAACGGTAGTCAGCGAGAGACAAACCATTTTTTTAAAATCATGCTTAAATTGCACCTTGAATCACATATGATAATTATCAAGTCAAGAAAGTCTCAATTTGTTGTAGGTTTGTCGTAGGATCATTGAGTTTTGTGTGAAACTGCTCAGTGAACTTCATCTCTCATCTCACGCAATATACGTCACCAATATTTGCTATTTAACTAACTTAGCTATGTTCCATGCACAAATATAACGTTATCTCACCTGATGTGTTTTATCCAACGACTGCTGGTCTTTTTATCAGCCAGGAAATGAAAGAACGAGCGACCCGTTGCTGGTGTGAGTACATCCCAGTACGAAACACACAGGCATCTTTGTTAATTGTTTGTGTCGTCTTTCTACAGTTTTAAAACAAACTGAGACTTTCTTGACTTGCAAAATCATGTTTTAAATTGACAAACAACTTATGTGTGATTCATAGTGCAATTCAAACTGGATCAAAATATTATTTGTCTCGCCTACCATATTTTCTGCATATTTTTTCTGAATTAAGGTCCCATGGTGGTCCGCCGAAAGGGGAGGGGCTTTGACTCTCTATTATAAGTGTCTGACATTATGGAAAGAGTCCAGGAGAAGTCTCGTTCTGACATCTGACGAGGTGACGTGTTGCTGGAAGACAACTTAGTGGAATACATCCACAGTGGAAACTTGAGAGTACAGAAAGTGTAGCTTAGTGTTATCTAAAAGATGTTCAGTGTCATGGCTGAATATTTAGATGATTTCGACAATGTGGATGAGGTCTTTGAATTTGATGGCCGCCCGTATTTATTTGAGCCAGAGTGTACAGATATTCAGATTTCACAACCAGACTTCTCCTTCTGCAGGACTTGGACACAATAACAGACTGGATCAAGCGAAAGATAAGAAATTGTTTTACTTCTCTGTAAAGTCCTCTCTATAATGTTGTCAGACATTTATAATAACAATTTGAGGTGTAAGAGGCAAAAATAAGCACGTTTAGTGGACATAACATTACACTGACGTTCCATCGTACTCAATACTGGATCAGTTTCAGA